>CM062649.1:17992858-20392858 GCA_031772095.1 Zeugodacus tau | reverse complement strand
TCTAATATCTTCTATATTGTTTTCATTCTCGACGATTCCCTTCTCCGCAACTCAAAGCACAAGCGAACAAATCACGCAAGAGCACTAATCCCTCCTCAAGTCAATCAATCAAGACTCCAAACGCTAGTCCGCAATCGCGGAAAATGTCCGAATTCTAACTTGAGAACTTGCTCACGGCAGGCATTTTCAAACGTCTACCGAGCTCGGCTGGTGGTTCCTCGTCCCGTCTCTATAAAAAAATAGAAGAGATGATGGATCTCAGTTCACCGTACAATCATTACAAGTGTCTTAGCCCCAATAAAAGTAATCTCACACTGTTCAAAAATGAACATGTTGGCGCGCAGCTAAATATTGTATAAGATAAGAAAACATGTAATTCTCATTATCATAAGAACACATACAGTCCACCCCTTATACATATATTTACTTAGTTAAGATAGTTTCAAAATTTTTATATAATGAGTGACATGAAAAACACAAATAAAGATCAGAATGAAATATTTCTCACTAGATAACTTGTCTTTCAATTACTGACCCTCACTAGAGATGAGAAATTATTAATACAGCTTGTCCTCACAAAATTCTACAACGGTAAGTACTTGTATAGCGGTGGTGGTGTTCGTAGCGCCGTCGTCGAAAATTCGATTCCACTTCGATCACTCAAAACCTTGATAAAATGTAAGAGAAATGACTTTCACTCCCCCAGCACCAGACCCATCGCGCACCTTAAACGCGGCACTATGACAAAAAGTCCCATATTCAATTCGTTCATTTTACAATATACATATACATCAAAGCCAAAGATATCGAAACAAAACTAATCACAAATACTTCATTTATTGCGTGACATCGCCAATCGTAAAATCGCCTTAGAGAACCTTAGTGCTTGTGGCTATTTTTTTTTTGCCGAAAATATCGGTAAGTCTCTTAGATATTCTAGAGAAATTCAAAAGGGGTGTGTTTCTTATGATAGTGTGCGTCTGTGCCAAATCAATATATCCTGTAGCCTCCTAATATACGGATTTTCGAACTTAAGGTGGACTTTATAACTTCTATATTGGTCAATATGTATATAGGTATTAAAGTGAGGGTATAATGTAAATGTTGGGAAAATCGATGAAATCGGTTCAGGAATTATCTCAGCTCTCATATCTATACTACTATTATAAAGAGGAAAGATTTGTATGTAAAATTCCGATGAAAGAATTAATGTAATTAATTAATTAGAAGAATTAAATGAATATGAAGTACTTTAAATGTCATGAGGTTTATTTAAAATACAGGATTTGTGGACGCTTACACCAATTTTTCCAACAAAATCATGAAATTAGAGAGTGGCTTTATAAATATTTCGCTGGGTGTATGCAGACAGTGAATTAAATTTTTAAAAATAAAAAATGAATTTATATATTAATTTATTTACAGGTGGTTTACATCAACTAAGAGTATATTCAGTGTTACGTATGCGCCCAGGTGTCTGGAAATGTGCACCAACATGTCGCTTATAAAGCAAAGGTGATACAATTACAACTGTTTCTGACATGAAATAACAATTGATTAATATTAGAAAGAGTTTTAATGACAACTTTCAATTCGAGAGAATTATCCAACTTCGAGTAATCAATTTCTTTAAAAAAAAACTGCAGTCTTTCAGTTTGACAAATAAATGATGTAAAAAAGCTCTGTTTTCCTTATATATTAGAAATATTGAATCGTACATTTCCCAACAATAACGTCAAATGTCACATTTAAGCTGCAAATAACCGACAAATGTTTGCTGACTTGAAAATATTAACAGTAATCACCATTTCCGAAATTTCGACTGTTGATAAGGGGCAGCAATTACATATACACAGAAATATACAAGCAATGTGAATACAATTACAATCACAACAAATAGCGAGGCACAACAATAGCAGCGTTAATGCGCGCACAATCAAACAACAAAAAGACACAGTCAGCATTTCGCACAACCTGCCTTAGCACTAACTGAATTCTGTGTTTATATGTACATATATGCTAATTGTAGTTGCTGTTGTTGTTATGCTTCTTCTACACTAAGTTGTTCAGTATTTCTGTGACTTCCTCTCTTTCTCTTGAGCTGCACCTAAGCAAACCAAGGATGAAAACAAAAATCAGCTGATTACAATGGCGCAAAGCACTGTGCCCTTTTTGTATTTATTTGTCAAACAATAACAAAATCACACTGCTAAACACAAATACAAAAACACATGCATACAAATGTGTTGTTGGGCAAATACGAGCGAGAGTATAATGTATACTACCTACCACAAAAACAACAGTACAGTATTTGGAACTCTCACTTTTGCGCTTCGCTTCATTTCAGTGAGAGTAGTGAAAGCTTTATTGTATATACGCGCTGCATGTTTGCGTGAGTGAAAAAGCACAGTAGGTGCTAAGCTCTGTTTCAACATGCTTGTGGAACTTATATCTGCTCCTCCATATGAATGAAACGGATAACATTTGTGCGATTTCAATTCAGTTCTCGAATCAATTTGAAAGCGTTTGGTTGCCTACAACGGAGGTGTTAACGCGCACATACAGAGAATTTTGCGGTGAATTTGTGAATTGTGTATTTTGTTGTTTGTTTTGAAGCCGTCGTACACACACCATGTGTAGTGTAAGTGGGCTCAAAAAAATTCAAATTTCATAGTGTCAAAGTGCTTACTCGGCGGTTCCATAGTGAATTTGAATTTCGTAGTGTTTGTGCAAAATAAAATATATACAGTGAGCAGATTGTGCGGCATAGAAACGCAAATTGCTTAGAAATCACTATGTGTACTGCGGGGCGTATACGCAACATTGCGCTATAGTAGCAGCTGCAATCAAAGTTGTATGTGAACATGCTGATTGATTCGTGTTAAATGCGTCGCTTTGGTTAAGCGGAATACTATAATAGCAAATTTAAATCAAATATTTCAAATTTGACAGAGGAAATGAGTGCTGATTTCAATGGGCTGATTTCATTGTGTATTTAATATTCAGGCAATTGTGGATTAAAGCGTATTTTCGGAGAAGGATAGCAAGATCGTTTTATTGCTATATATTACAGTGCTTAAGTGGAAAGACAGGTAATATAAATATTAATATTTAAAATAACATAAAACAAATTAGTTATTATTGTTGGTGACTTTTTCTTATGTTTATAGGTATTTATTTGTATCCAAAATAGTCATGAGGCAAGCGTTTCGATTGTTTCGCAAGAACATAAAAATATTTCAAAGAGTTGAAGGGAGGACAGCATTTACTGTCAAATCCATATCTCCCATGAGATAGATATTTCAAAAAACACTTCAGATATATTTTTTTCTTCAATTTGCTTTAATAAGAATACTTAAATACAGTCGAGCTGTCACTTTCTTAGTCGCTATGAAAACATTAAATATCATTGATATTTATTAACCGATTGAGTTATTGCGGTGTTTGACTCAATATTCTATTGATGATTTACTAAACAATAGCAAGTTAGTTTTCAGGTAAAAGTGAAAAGATGGTTAAATATAAAGATTTGGATTTCAGAACTGTGCTCTCACTTCAAAGGCTTTAACTTATGAACAGTCTTCTGGAGCCTGAAATTATGCTCACTCTGATTGTGACTGCTCTACCAAGAGATCAGGCGCATCCAATCACATCTATTTGAGCTTATTGTCTCTATTTTTCTGCCCCATTTCTAAAGAGTGACCTAATCTACACTGTTTAGTAGGACGGTGTTTGAACTATTTAACTCATATACTGTAAAAAACCAAGTCGACATCTGTGGCCTAATTGGACGAGGTGTGTTCAAACAAGGCAGGAAGGGCTAAGTTCGGGTGTCACCGAACATTTTATACTCTCGCAATTTATTTATTTACTTTTATTAATATAACAAACAATTTGACACATATATTCGTCATATATATGGTATAAAGTCCATTGAAAGTTTGAAAACGCTAATATTAATGGGAGATAGGGGATATGACCCGATTTCACTCATTTTTCGCACGAATACACAAAATTAGAAGAAATATATTCCCTCTGAACTTCTTCTAAATATCTGAGAGACTTACCTATATTTTCGGTAAACAATTTATTAAAAGCACTGTGGTCCTCATATTCGATATATAGGGTCTTGAAAACTTATGGAACGATTTCGACGATTTTTGGAAGGGCGATGCCACACCTTAAATGCAGTATGTTTGCAGAGTTCTGTTCCGATATCTTCACTAGTGCTTACTTTATATATTGTAGAGTACACTATTCAGATCGACTTTAAAGTTCTGGCATGTGGGAAGTAGGCGTGGTTGTGAACCGATTTGGGCTATTTTCACAACATATCATTTGGATGTAAGGAAACTATTACAAACCAAATTTCACTGAAGTTGGTTGAGTAGTTCCTGAGATATGGTTTTTGACACATAAGTGGGCGGAACCACGCCCATTTAAAATTTTGTATACCATTTTGAGTGCAACTCTTCTGTACCATCTTTATAATGAAATTTAAGGTATCTGGTGGTTTTCCTTACTGAATTAAAGCATTTTTAGTAGTTTTCAATATAACCTTTGTATGGGAGGTGGGTGTGGTTATGATTCGATTTCCTTCATTTTTGGACTGTATAAGGTAGTACCGAAAAGGAACGACTCTAGAAAGTTTCCTTGATATAGCTTTAGTAGTTTACGAGATATGTACAAAAAACTTAGTAGGGGGCGGGGCCACGCCCACTTCTGTACCTAATTTTACTTCCAAAGCTTTATTTATGGCTTAGTTATGGCACTTTATGTGTTTTCGGTTTTTGCCAGTTTGTGCGAGGGGCAGTGGTCCGATTACGCCCATTTTTGAATTTAACCTTCTTAAGGAGCCAATAAATACATCTTCCAAGTTTCATCAAGATATCTCAATTTTTACTCAAGTTACAGACATCCGGATTTGAACTTTACTCGTCACCCTGATAATTTTGATATACATATGTATATAACCCTATATCTAATTCGTTTAGTTTTAGGACTTACAACCAACCGTTATGTGGACAAAACTATAATACTCTCTTTAGCAACTTTTGTTGCGAGAGTATAAAAATAATGGTAATTCTTGTTTTATGAAAAAAGATTTATTCATTCGTCTAGCCTATTGTTGTCGCCTTTAAAAGAGTCTACATTCGACATTATGCAATTATGCCAACGCTTCTAACAAACGTTTCTCTCTTTCAGCGATTTCACCTATGTTTTTAAAACAACGCCCTTTATTTTTGGAAATAAGAAAAAAATCACACTGTATTGTTGCAGTATTGTTTTTTGCTTGGTTTGTGAATAAATTATTCCCAGCATCCTAGATTTTGAAAAAAACTTTTATATTAAAATTGTGTGGGGGAAAATTGCACATAAATTAGTTCGATTCTAGCAGCGTTTTAATTAATATAAAAATTTTACAAGTTCACTTTGTTTTAAATCTCTTCGACCATTTTTGTCAAAGAAATATTTCCCGCCTCAAATCTGCAACCAGATCTACAATTTTCTCTACATTCACGTAGAGCGAAGACACAACATCGCCAACATGTCTTTAATATTTGTAATCAACTTCTATATCCATACCGGTCAGCAGGCTTTTAACGAACTTGAAATGAATTGAATTAGTGTCGACTACACGAAAAATGTGTTGGGCTTAAGAGCACAAAAAAATAACATAATAAAATAAAAGCGAGGCTAGAACAACTAAAATCTAACGGTATGCAATAGCTTTGTGAGTATTTTTGCATAAACTAAATAGCTTTCATGCCACCAATGTCAATGCAAATATTGTAGTGGCGCTCTTGCGGTTGCTCAACTGGTTACTTTAAGTAATTCAATTACCAAAGCTAACTACATATTGGTGCTGCTGTGCAATAACAGCGGGCAGTCGAGCATTCGGGTCGTCAACCGAACAGACAGTCTGACAAGCTGCGGTGGAGCAGGGTGACACTATGAAGATATTGTGCAAAGTGGTTTTGTCGGTAGACTGACCAAAATTGGAAATTCATGAAAATGCCAAATATCACAGCAATAATGGAATTAATAAAGCGCACAGACTAAAAGTCAGCTAATTAAGATGAAACGTGTTAGGTTTGTGTGTGTGTTTGAGGCGATAAAACGGATAAATAGAATATCTAAACTTGTGTACGTGTTTAAGCGAGGTTGTGCTTGTACTAGCATGTGACGTAGATATTTTCATTTAGATACAATTTTTACCTCTATTGATATAATGGAAATATTGATGTTGAACTGGGTTTTTAGGCCAATGTAATCTGGTTGTACAGACTAAAGTAAACTCTTCTTGATCCTACACTGGTAATAAGAGTACTTTTCTCTCGTCTCTCTTTTTTTAGAGAACTTTTTTCTTGATTTCAATAAAGTCTAGCTCCTGAGATTTTTACTGTTTAGAAAATCTCGTGGATCTGTTGAAAGGATGAAACATCCCTCGGCCCCTATGTATATAAACTTCTCATGAAGGTTTTGCTGTACGAAACTTGCTTGTTCTTTTCGTCACTATCTAAATGTTCGCAACTGATTAGGTGTTCTAAAGAGGAAAAAGTTCTCGATGGTGTGGGATAAAGAGGAAAGTTTTCAATAAATGGTAGCCTTCGGTCAAGATTTCTTTCAGTATCTCTTGTTTCATTATTTTACATAAAAATTTCACTCCTCAATCCAATCAACGCTTCATTTAGCAAAAGCCCGACTGTGATTGTAAAAGCATTTATTTACAAGCGAATATTCTCCTTTTACAAGAAGCAAATGCCGCGTTTGACGAAGTCCTTGACAAAGTGAAATAACGAAATTTTGTTAAACATTGCAAAGGCAAGCATTTCACTTCACTGGAGGTAAGGTTGGTAAATGTGTAATTCTTACAAAAGCAAAGTGTAAGTGAAACGCACAGATGCACATAAATAACTGGAATGATTTAAAATAACAGAAAGAAGAATTAGAGTAGAAAAAATCGCTGAGCGACATTCAAGGCAAATAACTGCTTACTTATACAAAATAACAATAAAATCAAATAAATTCCTTTGCACATTTACTGATGAGCAGTCTGACATGACAAGCATGGCGACAACGGCGCACACACACAGCAACAACAGTGAAGAATGTAATGTGAAGAGAATGACTCCGGGCTCTGTTCTGTTCTTCGTGAATGAACGCGCTGCTTGCTAAAATAACTTAAATAAGTTGCATATTAAGTTAGTTATTGTTTGCCGGCAAGTGTTAGCTGTTACACTGTCCGCCAGCGAATGGCTGCTCTGGCTGGCTGCCGTCGCGTAGGTGGCGAGTGGTGAGTGGTGTATGATGATTTGTGCTATTTTGCTTTTCCAGCGCTTCATTTGATTTGTCAGCTGTCAAAGTAAGCTGACGGAAATGTTTGTTAAATTCCATTATTTGTTTAAGGATTATATAAGTGGGATTCACGGGCGCATAATGCATTGTACGTGTTTCTGCATTATTTAGAAAACCTGGACATTGTTGAGTGTTAGAATGAAAGGATCGTTTTCGATTTTTAGGAAGGACGTGTTTTTTCTGGGATTATAGGACTGCTAGACATTTTCAAAATAATTATACTCTCGCAACCTGTTGCACAGAGTATCATAGTTTTGTTCACCTAACGGTTGTTTGTGTCACCAAGAAATATAAGAGTTAGATATGGGGTTATATATACATAAATGATCAAGATGACGAGTAGATTTGAAATCCGGATGTCTGTCCGTCCGTCTGTCCGTCTGTCTGTCCGTCTGTCCGTCTGTCCGTCTGTCCGTCTGTCCGTGCAAGCGATAACTTGAGCAAAAATTAAGATATCTTAATGAAACTTGGAACACATGTTCCTTGGCACCCTGAGGAGGTTGCTTTCGAAAATGAGCAAAATCGGTCCACTGCCACGCCCACAAAATGGTGGAAACCGAAAACCTATACAGCGTCATAACTAAGCCATAAATAAAGTTATGAAAATGAAATTTGGAACATAGGATCCCATTAGGGAGGGGCACATTTGGATGTAATTTTTTTGGAAAAGTGGGCGTGACCCCGCCCCCAAATAGGTTTTTTGTATATAACTCGTAAACCAATAAAGCAATATAAACCAAACTTTCTGCAGTCGTTTCTTTTAGCCGTTTCCTTATGCAGTCCAAAAATGAAAGAAATCGGATAATAACCACGCCCACCTCCCATACAAAGTTTAGGTTGAAAATTACTAAAAGTGGGTTAACTCACTAACGAAAAACGTCAGAAACACCAAATTTTACATAAGAAATGGCAGAAGGAAGCTGCACTGAGATTTTTTTACAAAATGGAAAAAGGGCGTGGCATCGCCCACTTATGGGTCAAAAACCATATCTCAAGAACTATTCGACCGATTTCAATGAAATTCGGTATATAACACTTTCTTGACACCCTGATGACATAGGTGGAATATGGGAGAAATCGGTTCACAACTACGTCTACTTCCCATATAACTCAATTTTGAATTCCATCTGATTCGTTCACTTTATAATGTATTCATAAGGAATCAATGAAGCTAGCGGAATAAAACTTTACAAAAATACTGTATTTAAGCTGTGACATCACTTGTGGAAAAATTGTCAAAATCGGACCATGACTTTTCAAGGCCCCTGATATCGAACATGAAGAACCTAGTGCCTAAGGTTAATTTTTCACCGAAAATATAGGTAAATCCCTCAGATATTTTAATGTAATTCATTCTCTCTGAATTTTTTTCTTATAACAGTTTCTCTCTGTACCTGAAATGGTAAAAATCGGGTCATAACTTCCCCCAGATCCCATATACCTAATTATAAGTAATAATAAATTAAGTGAGCGTATAGTCTTCGATACATTGTATCTTGGTGGTGAAAACGAGTGAAATCGGTTTAGGAATTACTTCAGTCCCCATATACTATTTATGATGATTTTCGTTATTCTATTGAACTTTATACCAAAAATATGGGTCGACTTGTGTTATCTTTATAAAATTACATCAATAAATTGCGAGAGTATAAAATGTTCGGTTACACCCGAACTTAGCCCTTCCTTACTTGTTTTTATAAATTTTTTATTATAATTGCACATTTGTTTTTATACTCTCGCAACAAAAGTTGCTAAAGAGAGTATTATAGATTTGTTCACATCACGGTTGTTTGTAACACCTAAAACTAAAAGAGTTAGATATAAAGTCATATCTACCAAAGTGATCAGGGTGACGAGTAGATTTGAAATCCGGATGTCTGTCCGTCCGTCCGTCTGTCCGTCTGTCCGCCTGTGCAAGCTGTAACTTGAGTAAAAATTAAGATATCTTGACGAAACTTGGCACAAATATTCCTTGGCACCATAAGAAGATCATGATCAAGAATGGGCAGAATCGGACCAATGCCACGCCCACAAAATGGCGAAACCAAAAACACATAAAGTGTCATAACTAAGCCATAAATGAAGATATAAAAGTAAAATTTGGAATAAAGGATCTCACTAGGAGGGGGCATATTTGGATGTAATTTTTTTGGAGAAGTGGGCGTGGCCCCGCCCACAAATCGGTTATTTGTATTTAACTCGCAAACTAATAAAGCTATATAAACCAAACTTTCTCCAGTCGGTTCTCATACATACCCCACCACACACCATAAAAATAGTTGAAATTGGATAATAACCACGCCCACCTCCCATACAAAGGTTAGGTTGAAAATTACTAAACGTGGGTTAACTAACTAACGAAAAACGTCAGAAACACTAAATTTCGCAGAAGATATAGCAGAAGGGAACTGTACTCAGATTTTTTTACAAAATGGAAAATGGGCGTGGCCTCGCCCACTTATGGGTCAAAAACCATATCTCAGGAACTACTCGACCGATTCGAATGAAATTCGGTATATAATATTTTCTTGACACCCTGATAACACGAACAAAAAATGGGCGAAATCGGTTCACAACCACTACTACTTCCCTTATAACTCAATTTTGAAATCCATCTTATTCCTTCACTTTATAATGTAAACATAAGGAACCAATGAAGATAACGGAATAAAACTTTACACAATTAGTGCATATCAGCTCTGACTTCACTTGTGAAAAAATTGTCGAAAACGGACCATAACTTTTCAAGACCCCAGATATCGAACATGTTGAACTCAGCGCCTAAGGATAAATTTTAACCGAAAATATGGGTAAACTCTCATATATCTCAACTTAATTCAGAGGAAATTGTTTTCTTCTAATAGTGTGTCTCTTTTCCAAAAATTATTAAAATCGGGTCATAACATCTCCATATACCTCATTGTAGGTTTTTCAAAAGTATCTTCTCCTAGCTCCCATATACCTAATTATAGGTTTTTCAAAAATACGATGAGCTTTATTCCGCATATATGTAATGGTTAATATGTGAGCTATCTTAGCAAAATTAAGTGAGGGTATCGTCTTGGATATAGTGTACCTTGCTAATGAAAATGAATGAAATCGGTTCAGGAATTACCTCAACCCTCATATACTATATATGACGATTTTCGTTATTCTATTAAACTTTATGCCGAATTTATGGGTTAATTTGAATGTTATCTTAATAAAATTTCTTCAATAAATTGCGAGAGTATAAAATGTTCGGTTGCACCCGAACTTAGCCTTTCCTTACTTGTTTTTTAATATATACATAATCATGCATAATCATATGCTTCATTTAAACAATTCAGCGTATCAAAGATACTTCTTTAAACAGTATTTTGTGAAATTTTTATTTAAATATTCCGAAAACTCAGTCTTTGGTACCTCATCTTCCATGTTCATCTGAAAATAATAAACCAAAAATATTTCGATAGCATATGGATAAATCTAGCTAATGAAAAATGAAATTTTAATTTTTGACAGAATTTTAATCAAAAAATTTATTTTTTTGGTGATATATTGCATCGAAAAAAAATAATTATAATAAAAACATAAAAAAATCCTTCGTTCATTAACTAGATAATGTTATTCCAAAGAAGTGTGCAAAATTTGCATAAATACAAAATCGGTTCATAACTTTTTGAGTTATTGTGTCCACCGACTTGAAAATTGAGTTTTGAGATAAATGCGTTTAAAGTTTTACATTCGTACTGACGTGGACGGAAATTCCAAATTCTCTTAAAATATTACTCGTATTGATTTGATATTTTTGCATAATATTTTAAATATATTGCACTTTTAATAAGACAAAGAAATGTTTTCAAATTTTGAAATCCACTTAACCCTTGAAACTGTTTTGGTTGCTCTTTAGTAGGCTGGTCGATCTTTTCTTTTCAAGCGGGTGGCCTTATAAGAATTTACTAAAGCATTGTTGACCAATTGATTGGATGATCACGGAGTTTTGATATGTATATTCATTCTACTGTCCTCTGCTTCCTTTTTCCATGGAGAAGCTGTGATAGCTCTGAGCATTTTTGATTATAACCTCTGTATTATGTCAATGGTAATTGCATATATCGTACCGTACGTAGTTGAATACCATACATCCAAATCCAAAAATTATATTGTTATAAAACTGATGAGCTGGTGACAATACAAATACTTGCCACGGTATTGATGATTTTTATGAGATAATTTTGCTCCTAGAGTATATTTAAATCTATAAAACTGAAATTCTAAAATATGACCAATATTTTACCATATTTTGGATCGTTACCCTCTATTACTTATGTGTGTTTGTTAACTTGTATAGCCTCTTTATTTATACATCGCTATAAAGCTATAACACATTTTACTCAAGCCAGTATCAAATAAATACATTTCCATATATGCGTTAAGAGTATGCCTTACAACAACATAAAAAACATTTATAACTTTGTTACCTAAAAAATATAAAACACAGATACACACTCAACCATCTCGTTAGGCATTCCTTCTTGCCCATTCTTTACTTCCGAACTCACTTAATTTAATTGCAGCTATGAGTTGCACTGAAATGAAATAAAATCGAGGTAGCAAGCGACTTGACGAAGCAGAAAAAGTAAACAAAACAATGAAATAAAAACTCGTGTTAAAATCTCATATAAAACAGCTCTACTCCTTGTCAATTTATTCTCCCGTATGTATCTGTGCAAAAATGAAAGTGTAGTATATATATGAGCTGGGTTTTTAAACTTTATTCTCTGCTGATTTTTTGAAACGTTGATTTACTTTTATATTTGTGAAAGTAAAGTCAATGCAGTAGAGAAGTAGAGAAGTTAAGTTTTTGCCTAAAAATATGAGCCAGCAAGTTTTTTTAACTTCTTTGTTAGAGTTTCACAGTGACACTAAAAATCGGATACTGAAATTTTAATTAAAGATTCTAAAGCGATTTCAGAAATGTGCATATAATAATTTAAAGTCTTAATTTATGAGTATATATTTTAGAGGATATAATGTTATTACGATCCAAGTTCCATTCCAAAAAGTTATTATTTTAAAAGGAAGCATTGAAGGAAGAACGTTCCTATAAACAGATATTTAATTTCCGCTTTTATAATTTCTTTGCCAAATTTGTAAACGCGTTGTTGTGTTGTATAAAAATATCGACTAAAGAAAAACACGTGACACCAACTTGAAAACAATTTTAGTTATTTTTCTTCTCTTTTACAACTACATCTCACCTCTAAATCAACACCCATCTAATACACTTTTCAACTGGCGCTTAACGCCAGAGCAATAATGATTTAAGAAGCAATTAAAGAAACGAGAAAAAATCTACAGAAAATTGTCGCCAATTCATTGCCAACATTATCTTGAGACAACAGCTGCGTGGGAGCATCTTTTCTAAATGCTACCCATTCGACGTTGCTATGCGTTTACCTTCCGCATTTATCACCGTGGCAATCTGTGTGTGAGCTGCCTAACGAAAGTGTTTATCTGCAAGTATCAAGTTGACGGCAAGTTTCGGGAAATTTTCGTATTTGCTGCTTCTAAATCTACACCGGCTTATTTGCTGAATTTATCTGTGATCACGAGCAACTAAGTAGCGATGAGTGTTGTTAAGAATTCGTAACTGTGGCAGCACTCATGAAAATTTAGTATATACATATGTATATAGATATATATATATATATTTGGCGTAGAAACCGCTTAAGCGATTATAGCCGAATCCACCAGAGCGCGCCACTCGTTCCTCCTTTTTGCTTTTTGGCGCCAACTGGAAACACCAAGTGAAGCCAGGTCACTTTGCACTTGGTCTTTCCACCGGAGTGGAGGTCGTCCTCTTCCGCGGCTTCCTCCAGCGGGTACTGCATCGAACACTTTCAGAGCTGGAGTGTTTTCATCCATTCGTACAACATGACCTAGCCAGCGTAGCCGCTGTCTTTTTATTCGCTGAACTATGTCAATGTCGTCGTATAAATCGTACAGCTCATCGTTCCATCGTCTGCGGTATTCGCCGTTGCCAATGTTCAGAGGACCATAAATCTTACGCAAAACCTTTCTCTCGAAAACCCCAAGAGTCGTCTCATCGGATGTTGTCATCGTCCACGCTTCGGCGCCATACATCAGGACGGGAATAATGAGCGACTTGTAGAGTTTGATTTTTGTTCGTCGAGAGAGGACTTTACTTTTCAATTGCCTACTCAGTCCAAAGTAGCACCTGTTGGCAAGAGTGATTCTGCGTTGGATTTCAAGGCTGACATTGTTGGTGTTGTTAATGCTGGTTCCCAGATAAACGAAATTATCTACAACTTCAAAGTTATGACTGTCAACAGTGACGTGGGAGCCAAGACGCGAGTGCGCTGACTGTTTGTTTGATGACAGGAGATATTTCGTCTTGTCCTCATTCACCACCAGACCCATACGCTTCGCTTCTTTATCTAGTCCTGGAAAACGCAGAACAAACGGCGCGGTTGTTGCTTCCGATGATATCAATATCATCGGCATACGCCAGGAGCTGTACACTCTTGTAGAAGATTGTACCCCTCTATTTAGTTCTGCAGCTCGTATTATTTTTTCCAGCAATAGATTGAAGAAGTCGCACGATAGTGAGTCACCCTGTCTGAAGCCTCGTTTGGTATCGAACGGCTCGGAGAGGTCCTTCCCGATCCTGACGGAGCTTTTGGTGTTGCTCAACGTCAGCTTACATAGCCGTATTAGTTTTGCAGGGATACCAAATTCAGACATCGCGGCATAAAGGCAGCTCCTTTTCGTGCTATCGAAGGCAGCTTTAAAATCGATGAAAAGATGGTGAGTATCGATTCTTCTCTCTCGGGTCTTTTCCAAGATTTGGCGCATGGTGAATATCTGGTCCATTGTCGATTTCGATCCAGCTTTAGTCTTCGGCTTTAGTCTTTCACACAATACGCTCGACAGAACCTTATATGCGATATTGAGGAGACTTATACCATTATATTTTTAAGGATTGGGCAGAGCACACTGAGATTCTAATCGTCAGGCATGCTTTCTTCCGAACATATTTTGCAAAGAAGCTGATGCATGCACCTTATCAGTTCTTCGCCACCGTATTTGAATAGCTCGGCCGGTAATCCATCGGCTCCCGCCGCTTTGTTGTTCTTCAAGCGGGTAATTGCTATTCGAATTTCTTCCTGGTCGGGTAATGGAATATCTATTCCATCGTCATCGATTGGGGAATCGGGTTCGCCATCTCCTGGTGTTGTACTTTCACTGCCATTCAGCAGGTCGGAGAAGTGTTCCCTCCATAACCCCAGTATGCTCTGGACATCCGTTACCAGATTACCTCCTCGGTCCCTACATGATAATGCTCCGGTCTTGAAACCTTCTGTAAATCGCCTGATCTTTTCATAAAATTTTCGAGCATTACCCATGTCGGCCAGCTTTTCAAGCTTTTCATACTCACGCATTTCGGCCTCTTTCTTTTTACGTCTGCAAAAGCGTCTCGCTTCCCTCTTCAGTTCTCGATATCTGTCCCACCCCGAACGTGTTGTGGTCACAACGTTGCGAGGTAGGCAGTCTGTTTTCTCTCCACTGCGGAACGACAACTCTCATCGTACCAACTGGTTTTTTGGCGTTGCCGGAGACCAATTGTTTCAGCTGCAGCGGTATGCAATGAGTTTGAGTCAATATTTGGTCCTCGGAGCGTACGCACGTCTAAAACACTGGAGACATGTCTTCCGTCTATCACAACGTGATCGATTTGATTACGCGTGCTCCGATCAGGGGACAGCCATGTTGCTTGCTGAATTTTCTTGTGCTAGAATCTAGTACTACAGACAACCATATTTCGGGCCCCAGCGAAGTCGATCAGCCTCAGGCCGTTTGGCGAAGTTTCGTCATGGAGGCTGAATTTTCCGACTGTTGTGCCAAAGACACCTTCTTTACCCACCCTGGCGTTAAAATCGCCAAGCACGATTTTGACATCGTGGCGGGGGCAGCGCTCATTTACGTTCTAGGCGCTCGTAGAAAGCATCATTCTTTTCCGTTGGGGCGTGGGCGCAAATCAGCGATATGTTGAAGAACCTCGCTTTGATGCGGATTGTGGCAAGACTTCATCCACCGGGGTGAATGCCAGGACTCGGCGACGGAGTCTCTCTCCCACCACAAATCCAACACCAAATTTGCGCTCCTTTATATGGCCGCTGTAGTAGATGTCACAAGGACCCACCTTCGTCCGTCCTTGTCCCGTCCATCGCACTTCTTGGATGGCGGTGATGTCAGCCTTTAGTTGTATGAGGACATCAACCAGCTGGGCAGAGGCACCTTCCCAATTAAGGGTCCGGACATTCCAGGTGCATGCCCTCAAATCATGATCCTTAGTACGTTTGCAGGGGTCGTCATCAAAAGGGGGGTTTCTCTTCCGAGGCTCTGATTGTTTTTTCATTGGGGAGGTTTTTTTATGTGGTGGGTCCCAAACCCTACGCACAACCGCAGAAGCGGGCTTCGCCTTCTCACTTTAGCTCGCCTTCAAACGGATGTCTGTTGGCTACCCAGGGGATACTTGGTCTAAAACCGGAAGTCGTGAGCTGCTTGAGTCATATGTAAAAGAATCGTTCCTGGCCACTCCCAAGTGAATGGCAATCAGAAACTTTCCTCACTTGCGTGAACTTCTACATATGACCCCATCCCCCATATACATATGTATAAAGGTATAAAGCTTCTGTTGCTGACATCTAAAGAGTAAGAAATAAATACTCACATAGAACTTACATTGTTTGCTTGGTTTATATGTATGTATAGGTGTATATTTTATACAAGTCTTTACTACTATAAATTTTTTTATTCAAATTTATTTGGATTATTTCACTTTGAAGGTAGAGATATAGAAAAAATAGCGATCGTAGCGATATATTTTGGGTATAGGAACATTTAATTTCCTTAATAATGATTAACTTTGCATATGCATTTGTTGGTATATAAGTTTTCATTTGAGTTACTCATACGCCCCGTAGTCTCAGCAAATTTATTATAAGATTGTGTATACCGTGTATTTTCTATTGTATTTTTAATTTTGTAATTGTAATTTTTTTTATTTATCGTTGAACTAAATATAAGCTTTCGTTTGTTGAGATAATTGTATATAAATTAAAATTTAATCTGTGATGTTAATAGTGGTGAGCAAAACTCTAAAAAACGCATACTATATGTATTAATAACCTTTGGTCAATTATTTCGCAGCTTATATAATATTCCATTTCCGTTCGAACTAAGCCAATTTTTAGTTGTTTATTATAATATGAGCTCATATTAATAAAAAAATTTAAAAAGTATTGACTTTTTATATTATTAAAAAATCAATGTTCGGAAATTTTCACTAATGCAAAGCCGTCAAACGCATTAATGTTTACGCTCATGCTGTTGATAGTTCGTGAAACTTCATTAAAATGCATTAGGCATGCTCAATTATGAATGAAATGCGCAAACACGCGCACATTACGGTATTTATGTGGGTTAGGTGGCGCTACGTAGTACATTCATATAACATATTTGTAGATATGTATGTATTTATTTAACACATAATACTTCATTCATTTTCCGAAGAGGTCAAGCAGCCAAAATGCGTACAAATAACATAGAAGAATCCAAATCCAAAATCCGAAAACTACAAGCGAAAGGTGGTAAACAAGCATAACAAAAAACTATAGAATAATGTGCTGAACACATAGAAGACGACAAGCGACGAGCGACATCTGTCAAATATTAAAATACACGCGTTCTTATGGGCACAGATTTTTTGGCAACAGCACGACTTCACCACAAAAGGGTTGAAGTCTTCGCTGTCGCCAAGTTAGAAATGTTTCTCATTTTGCCGACGACAATGGCCGCTGTAGAGCTGCCACTAACATGTGAAATGTAAAATTATTCAAAGTTCTCACAAGTATGACGTTATTTTGCCAGCAGAAACGTAAAATAGCTTTGATATATCATTTATAATAACAATCGATTATTTAAAACAAATAAATCGACCATTTTTACATTTTTTACGTAAATAATTTCACTTTAAACTAAATATGTAAATTTTATTGAAGTGATAGATGTTAGTACGGCAACAATGAAATTGCTTTTTGATATGTCGCTGCCGTCTTCAAAATGTTCAAGACGCTGGCTTCAAAGCGACATTTGTGATCAGCCGTCGCTACGTCGTGTCGTGTCGTCGTCTTTGTGTTCAGCACTTAAAGGATCGGCAACAGTGGCTGTGAAGATGTTGTCTACAGCTGTGTTACGCCTGAAATCGCATTTTTTCTGTTATTTCATTGAGGGATTGTGCCATTGAGACTGTGACTCGACAGTATTTAGTGTCAAAGCAGCAGGCAGTAATGCTGTCATGTGGAATATTTATACACGCCTCTTATCTCAACAACAAACATACATAACTTTTAGGCGCCTTGAGAAAAAGATTTCGCACATTTCTAAGTATTTATATTTATATTGTCACATACACATACATACATATATATATTTCTTTAGACATATTTTGTTGTGTCTGCTAGTCATAGCCGTCGGTTTTCGTAATTGAGGCAAATTTGAGGTTGTCAGCAGGCAACCGCAATCTTTGCACACCCCCTACCGCTTAAGTATATGGATATATGGCATACCGATGTGTATGTGGTAGTATGTGTTACGCCTGCACTGTGCTCGCCTTTGTTATGCTTAACCAAAAGATATCTGGTTAAGTTTCACATTGTTACTAGTTTTCGGCAAACTGCTGTGTTTTGGCTTTCAAGTTAGTAAACAGCAGGGGCAATGCTAGTAACAACAATAATAAGAGTAAGACCGCTATTCTAGGAAAAAAGGATAATCACAGGGATCAACAAATGAAAATGAGTAGCACTTAGGTGCGCTGACTAGATTTAAGCATGCCGTTGGTTATCTGAATTATATGTAATTGTATATACATATACTGATGTGTATAATAGATACGGAGTTAGTATATGGGAGAGCTCTCGTCAATTAGTGCTGTCATTCAGAAAAGGCATTGTTTGCCTATATCAATAAAGATGCAATTTATTGGTGGTATTACTGTTAAAACTTAAATGTAAAGTTTAAAGCTTTACTTTGTAAATTATTAAGGGTAAATGTTTTTAAACTGTCTAAACTGTATGAACTAACTTTTACCGGTAGTGCAAGGCAAAGACAAAGCTGGCCTCATTCAATCTTTGAAAAAATGCTCACTAAATGTTGATATGATATTTCACATATTAACCGATATGTACATATCGCTCATTTACTTGAATAGTGTCACAACTCAAAAAACACGATTTTTGAGTTGAGTATGTAAAAATGTGCGCAATTTCAGCGTCCATATTGTATAAAAATTTCATTCCGATGCGTAGAAAAATAAACCGTGAAATAAGAATGTGCCGTTATTAAACTTGTTATGTTGGATTATTTTTTAACTACAATAACGACATTTCTCAGTTGTGCCAGAATTAGGCATGGATTTTTAACTGAAAGAGAGACATATTTTGTGTTACAACACATATTGTCATAGAGTGAATTTGGTTTTGTTTTCAGAAAGAACGACATCTTTTGTGGTGGAACGATATTGGTGAAAAGTAATTAAATTTTTCATATTGCTTTTTTTCAACAAAAACGACACATTTGACTTATGACGGCGAAATTGAATTATTTTTTTCACAAATAACGACACAATTCAAAATGGGTCACGCTTATGCCCAAGAAAAAGCATTAGTACACTCTATTTGGTCCATTTATGCTCAACATTGTATTTAATATATTACAGGCCACTAGATTTGTCAATAAACAGTTGGAATTTTTTTATATTAACTAAATAAGAGACAATTAAAAACTTTAAATCGCTCTCCTGAAAAATCGACTTTTTTGAGTTGTGACACTATTCAAGTAAATGAGCGATATGGCATACTGAATGTTTGAAAACCCTAATATTAGCTACATATAGCTATAGGAGTTAGGAGAAGTTATGACCCGGTGTCACTCATTTTAGGCCCCGAGACATATTATTGGAAGAAAAAGATTCTCTCTGAATTTCTTTAAAATATCTTAGAGACTTATCTATATTTGCGGTAAAAAATTTATTATGTGTTCGATATATGGGGCCTTGCAATCTTATGAATCGATGTTTAGAAGGGCCACTCTATAAATGCAGTATTTGTGGAAAGTTTTGTTCCGATATCTTCACTAGTACTAATTTTATATAATGTAAAGTTAACGATTCAGTTGGACTTCAAAGTTTATTATAGGTATATGAAAAGTAGGCGTGGTTGAGCACCGATTTGGCCCATTTTCAAAACAAATCATTGGGATGCTGGGAAAATATTATGCATCGAATTTCATTAAAATTATAACTATTGTAGAAAGCTATTAAAAATTAACTTTTTAATAATAAATATTCTAAACTTATACACATCTCTACATATATTTATTCATATTCTGGCATAATATTATTAAAGTATTACGTAAGCCCCGATATTGTACTGTACCTACTTCCAGTACTTTCTTAGCCAACTATTCATAATTTTCTTAATCAAAACATTTGTTATCCCTTAAAGAAAGTATTTGGGTAAACAGATAAACATAACTGAGATGAGAAATATACTAAATTCTAGGAATGAAGGAAGTGAAAATAGATAGTTCAATATATCTAATAGGCTGAAAGCAAACAAAAGAGAGATAGCAGTAAGAGGAAGCTTACACTAAGAGAGTATTTAAGTAAACACATGAACAGCTGACATTCAGCTGAGTAAACAACAGTACATATATTTGAATAACTGTGTATATACAGGTATACATATGTATGTGTATATACCCACTTGCATATGCTTCAATAGGTCTGCTTTCGAAAATTTGTTGTGGGGGAAAATATCCGAGCAAATATCTCAATTTTCTGCCTTCAACTATGCCTCTTCTTCTTCAAATCTTCTGAAATGTTTGGTTGTCGCTGCAGCCAGTCGCCTGTGTGGATATCACGCAATATTTACGAGCAAAATATGACAACCAACTCAAAGACATTAAAACCAGGCCACACTGTAATAGTGCACACATACTCGTTTATGACAATTTGTAGCGGAATTCTTAAGCTGTAGCAACAAATTTAATAATAATAGTGGCTATGTATTAGTAAAACAATAACAATAACATTGCCTAGCTAAAGATTGAAGACACTTTGTATAACCAAAGAGAAATGCGTAAATATGTGAGTATGTCAGAATTATACTAACAAAGATACAAATGTACGAGTAGTATGTGTACAATGACGGAATATGAAAAAAATTATAAACAAACATGTATTTGTAGACTTTAGCACCGAGTTGGTTGGTTACGTAGTTACAAGTATACAAAAAACAATGCCGAGCAAACGAGAGGACAACAACATTGCGCAAATATTTGTATTTGTTTACAATAATACAAACAAACTTACATATATTTGCGCATACGTACATATGAATAAATCTAATCGTGGAAAAATATACATACATATGTGAGGCATTTATGAAATGAAAGCCGGAATTTTTAAGTTGCCATGTAACGGGTAGTCAGAAAACTCGATTCTTTTGGTGTAAAATTAAATAAAAAATGTTTTAGTATTTTATAGTTAAAATGTATTCTAGTAAACTTAAATACGTTTAAATTGTAAAAGGTTGTTTTCTTATTTTAGCAGTACCATTTGAAACATACGAGTTTTGCTAAACAAATATTTTCTTGCCCGATAAAGGGTTAGGTACTCAAGAGATCTTTCGATTCGCTACTCTCAAACGTTTGACAATTTAACTAATGAGGGTTTAATTTAATTTAATGATTCTAATAACCTTTTTACACAGGCGCTAATTGATCAATAAACCGGCCTCTGCTCGATTAAAACGCTGATTAAGATCGATTTACCATACAAAATAAAAATCTACATTTAATTTAATTTTATTTTTTATTTTTAATCGACTTGTAAATGAAATGCAACACTTTGTAATTACAGTGGAACTTATATAACTCGAACTTCTATAAGTCGAAGATCGCCATAACTCGACCTTTTGAAGCGTTTAGAAATAAAATTTCATACAAATTTCCTTCTATAACTCGAAGTTCTCCATAAGCCGAACTCTTGAAATGGCAATAGAAGTAAAATTTCATACAAAATTCATTCCATAAATCGAACTTTTCGACCAGGGGATAATACAAAATTTAAAATTTTACTATCGAAGCAGAATTTTAAAAGAGTATCTCTATATCGTATGGAGGTAAACAAAAAAAATTATATTATACTTATGGATTGCATAAATCATGTAACAAAGGCATGGGATACAGACGTCAAGAGCCAACAATTGCAAAGTGCTACAAACAAAATTACAGAATACATGTTTTAACGTATGTACATACAATTTTTAGCGTAGCAAATAAATAAAACTGTGTATAAATCTATATTTTATAGATTTTTGGAAAATTGTATGTTTTAATGAAAATTCTATAACTCGAAGTTTTTTTTTGTGAATTATGGTGATTCGAGTTAGAGAAGTTCGCTGTATATATACGTTCTTTGTCTGCGAGTAGTTGTTCACGCTACACGACGGTATATGTCGCTGCTAAAATAGCAATCAGCTGATGAAAATTTCCAACTTCTTATGAAAAGCAAAAACAACAAGTAAGGAAGGGCTAAGTTCGGGTGTAACCGAACATTTTATACTCTCGCAATTTATTAATATTAATATTATATAATACACAAATTGACCCACATATTCGTCATATATATTGTATAAAGTCCATTGAAAGTTGGAAACCATAATATTAGGTTAGAAGCACCGAGGTCCTCGTGTTCGATATATGGGGCCTTAAAAACCTATGGTCCGATTTCGGCGATTTTTAGAATGGGGTATTTATGCAAAGTTCTGCACCGATATCTTCACTAGTACTTACTTTATATGTTGTAAAGTAAGCGATTCAGATCGTCTTCAAAGTTCTGGTATACAGGAAGAAGGCGTGGTTGTGAAGCGATTTGGCCTATTTTCACAACATATCATTGGGATGTAAAGAAACTATTACAAACCAAGTTTCATTGAAATCGGTCGAGTAGTTCCTGAGATATGGTTTTTGACCCATAAGTGGGCAACGCCACGCCCATTTTCCATTTTGTAAAAGTATCTGAGTGCAGCTTTCATCTGTCATTTCTTATGTGAAATTTAGTGTTTCTGACGTTTTTCGTTAGTAAGTTAACCCACTTTTAGTAATTTTCAACCTAACTTTTGTATGGGAGGTGGGCGTGGTTATAATCCGATTTCTTTAATTTTTGGGCTGTATTAGGAAGTGGCTAAAAAAAACGACTGCAGAAAGTTTGGTTTATATAGCTCTATTGGTTTGCGAGATATGTACAAAAAACTTAGTAGGGGCGGGGCCACGCCCACTTCCCCAAAAAAATTACATCCAAATATGCCCCTTCATAGTGCGATCCTTCATACCAAATTTTATTTCCATAGCTTTATTTATGGCTTAGTTATGGCACTTTATGTGTTTTCGGTTTTCGCCATTTTGTGGGCGTGGCAGTGGTCCGATTTTGCTCATTTTCGAAAGCAACCTTCCTATGGTGCCAAGAAATAAGTGTGCCAAGTTTCATTAAGATATCTTAATTTTTACTCAAGTTCCAGCTTGCACAGACGGACGGACGGACGGACGGACGGACGGCACGGACTGAGACATTCGGATTTGAACTCCACTCTTCACCCTGATCACTTTGGTATATATAACCCTATATCTAACTCGTTTAGTTTTGGGTGTTACAAACAACCGTTATGTGAACAAAACTATAATACTCTCTTTAGCAACATTTGTTGCGAGAGTATAAAAATGTATAACAGCTGTTTGGTTATCGAGTAGCCGTCAGTGTGAAGGGCAAAACAGTTTCTCAATAAAAATTTTAATTGATCAATTAGTTTGGCAGTGTAAAAACGCTACAAGATACTGGTATTCTATTAAAACCTTTTCGATCGAAATACCTTTAGCGATTCTTCACTTACTTATGCTACAACTGCCAAAGTTTTTGACCCATTCTGTTTGGTAATGAGGAGACGGTAGCCTGTTTTGATAAATTATATATGTATTTGAAATCGAATTATTTTCAATTGAGTGGATTATATTGTCTACTATATATATAAGCGGTGTCTACGCCAGTCAAGAAGAAGAAGGATTATATTGTCTTGGCTTCGAGTTTGAAACCTATTGTTTTGAATATTAAACTTCGCAGATATTCGCAGACGTCTATTATTATTGAGTTGGATTGAACCGAATTGAACGGTTAAATTGAGTATTCTACCCGCAACTTCCTTCGGACCACCCTTGCTATTTTAATTTACAGTTATGTAAGGTATACGACGTACATATTTTTAACACCTGTTTATTTATTTATAAAACATAATTTAATATTATGTTGCAATTGGAAATATATTTCAAAAGTTCTGCCAAAAATAATAGTGGTTAAAATTTCATAGCTGTGGAGCTGCTGGGGATAATGAGGATAAAATATGATACAGAATTGAAGGCTATCAATGTATTTAAGCTTTTACGCTTTCTCCAACAACCAAAAATGCATCCCAGGGGCGGTTTTCTGTATATTGCTGATATGAGAGCTCATGCATACGATTGCCTGCTTCCTTGGCAAACAAACTCAATTTTCCAAATTAAACTCATTTATACGAATATATGCTCCAAAAAGCAGCTACTCACACGAGCATAATTACATTTTTGTGTAAGCAACCATGTTTTTTGAAGCTCACTTCAATAACATAATGTTTCTCATTTGTTCATCCGAGAGAAAATCATTGCGGTGGTAATAACATTAACAAGGACACTACCTCGCAGCGCAGCGCATACCAGTTTGCCCTCCAGACAGCCGTCGCAGTGCCATAGCAACAATTGCATCAAATATGAACTAACGGTTGTGCAACGAGCAGTCATTTCGTTGATTTTTCCATGTCAAGCTGTGGTTTAATCGCTGTCAGCCGTTTTGCCTGAAAGTGCATTTGCAGCTGAGCTGGAGTGTTGCCACATGGGCACACATGCGCCAATATATGGGTGTGTATTATTGTATACGAAATTAATGTACTGCTGTTATGAAGTGTTGAAAATGTCCAGGCATACTTTGTAAATTTCGGCCATTGGATATGTTTTCGGCATAAAATCCAATGTCCCTAATTGTGTTGAATGTTTTGTGACTGAGAGAACATAACCATAAATGATTGAATGTGATGTGGGCATACTAAATACTAAATAAAAAATTGGAAATTTTATTTAACTTAGAAATCAAGTTAAATCATATCATATATCATATCATATTATATCAAATCATATCATATCAGATCATGTCACCATATGATATCACCTTATCATATCAAATCATATCACCATATGATATCAACATATCATATCACATCATTTCACCGTATCATATCACATCATATCACCAAATCATATCGTATCATATCACATCATATAAACATACATATCACATCATTTCACCGTATCATATCAACATATCATATCACATCATTTCACCATATCATATCATATTATGGATAGCTGGCTAGAAAGTTAGTTATCCGAAATTCTTTTAAATCATAGGCCATAAAGCCATTTCATTAATTTTCTAAGTTTTATATATGCCGACAATACACTATATTAATAAAGGCACTGCACTTAAGCGATGTCGTTCCAGTAGAAATTCAGTCAAAATGTCAGACGCAACGTACATCCATCATTGTCAAGCGCCTTGGCAGCTCATCGCTACAAATCGAGCAATTCAAATTGAATGTTCTTTACGAGTACTTATAGCAGTACAAGCCATATAAATATGAATGTACATAAGTGTATAACGCATATATTTACGCATTAGATTTGAGTTGAGTGTATTCTTAAATCATAATAAGCTCACATAAAGCTGACAAATAAAATACCTGATTGAAAATGTCATTGAAGCTGTTTACAGCGTGAATAAAGTGTTTTTATACGGAATTAAATTTTATTTTGAATATAAAGATTTATAAAATATGCTTTCTTAGAGAAATGTGTGGGTTGTAAGTGATTTAGTGAATTTTTTTTGACAATTTGTGTTTTAATTGTTACCATACATTTGTGAGAAAGATTTAAGATAGTAAAGTGCCGATAGATGGCACCTGAGTAGAATTTGCAGGTTTGGTTTCTATTGTATTAATACGGTTATGATTAAAAGGTTAATTGTATGTATGTGATTTGCGTTGAACCGTTTAGCCGGTTATAGCCGAATCGATGATAGCGCGCCACTCCTCTCTTTCCTCCGCAGTTCGGCGCCAGTTGGAGATTCCAAGTGTAACCAGGTCGCTCTCAACCTGGTCCCTCCAACGGAGTGGAGGCCTTCCCCTTCCTCGGCTTCCTCCGGCGGGTACAGCATCGAACACTTTCAGGGCTGGAGTGTTTTCGTCCATTCGGACAACATGACCTAGCCAGCGTAGCCGCTGTCTTTTTATTCGCTGAACTATTTCAATGTCGTCGTATAGCTCGTACACCTCATAGTTCCATCGTCTGCGGTATTCGCCGTTGCCAATGTTCTGAGGACCATATATCTTGCGCAGAATTTTCCTCTCGAAAACTCCTAGTGTCGTCTCATCTAATGTTGACATCGTCCAAGCTTCTGCACCATAAAGCAGGACGGGAATGATAAGCGACTTGTAGAGTTTGATTTTGGTTCGTCGAGAGAGGACTTTACTGTTCAATTGCCTACTCAGTCCAAAGTAGCACCTGTTGGCAAGAGTGATTCTGCGCTGGTTTTCGAGGCTGACATTGTTGGTTTTATTGATACTGGTTCCCAGGTATACGAAATTATCTACAACTTCGAAGTTATGACTGTCAACAGTAACGTGGGAGCCAAGACGCGAGTGCGCCGACGGTTTGCTTGATGACAGGAGATATTTCGTCTTGTCCTCATTCACCTCCAGACCCATTAGCTTCGCCTCCTTATCCATGCGGGAAAAAACAGAACAAACGGCGCGGTTGTTGCTTTCGATGATATCAATATCATCGGCGTACGCCAGTAGCTGTACACTCTTGTAGAAGATTGTATCTTCTCTATTTAGCTCTGCAGCTCGTATTATTTTTTCCAGCATCATGTTAAAGAAGTCGCACGATAGTGAGTCATCTTGTTTGAAACCTCGTTTGGTATCGAACGGCTCGGAGAAGTCCTTCCCAATCATGACGGAGCTTTTGGTGTTGCTCAACGTCAACTTACACAGCCGTATTAGTTTCGTGTCCTTTCTCGTGGGCGCAAATAAGCGGCCACTCCCAAGTGAATGACAATCAAAAACTTTCCTCACTTACGTGAACTTCTACACATCCTCCATATCCATATACTATCGAAATATTTTTGGTTTATTTTTTTTAGATGAACCATTCATGAGTTATGATGTCAAAGCAAGGTAATTTTTTTTGGACACATCATGGGAGATGAGATGCCAACGGCTGAGTTTTCGGAATTTTTTAATAAAAATTTCAAGAAATACTGTTTAAACATGCATCTTCGATACCCTGAATTGTTTAAATGAAATATATGATGGTATATATTTAAAAAAATAAATTTAAATACCCTTGTTTTTAGCCTCTGAAATCCATTTAACCCCTTAATTCAAAAAATTCTTGCCAGTGATGTTTTGTCAGTGATGAGTCATAACAAACCGAATTTGGTATTTTATATGGTTTGATTGTAGTTTCGAAACTGATCATTGTTCACCAATATTTGGATTTAATTTTAGGAATATTCAATTCAAATTGTTGGTCATATTTTTAGCATCAATTTGAATTTGAAAAAATCTAAATTTATATTTACAAAATTGCTGCTTTATTTCTCCACATGTTGCTCAGGCATACAGAAACTCTGACACGTTCCAATTTAAAGCACTTGTTTTAGCCTTTACTTCTTTTCGCTTTGCTAAGAAAAAAATGAAAAAGCGTGAAAATGATACTCAACGCATATTTCTGTGGCTGCTTTTCAAGCTTTCGTTGAGATTCCAAATACCAAACTTTACAGGCCTAAGAAGCCACAAATAGTCGCTGAACTTATCTACTGGTTGGCATGAGACCAAACACTTGACTGGCAATAAGACGCAGTTTGTTGTGTTGCTCACACTGTATGCCAATTTGATGTTTTATACACAATAGTAGTTTATGTTACATATTAGGTTGGCAAATATTTCCCTACCGCCTTTGTGTCTTTTGAATTTCGCGGCTATGTATAAAGCACTACAGAGCTCGTATCTGGCAATACTATAAATCCTTGAAAGGTCTTGACATAATCTACAAAACGACGCTATGCACGATTATGATTAATTTGTATATTGCGTTTTCCTTCGTTAAAGGCTAATCCGCTAGAGAAACGTTCCGTGAGATTAATGGTGTTTTGAGAGATGGTATTCTATCACTTCGAACTGCGGAGGAATGGTTTCGACGATTCAGAGCGGGTGAAAACGACACCATGGATAAGCCAGCCGGCGGAAGACTTGTGACGATGAATATCAAATAATGGAAAACATAGAGTTGTGGCATCTCGTGACATCGCCCAGGAGATGGGAGTTAGTCACCAAATCATTTTAAACCATCTGCAGAAGGCTGGATACAAAAAAAGCTTGATGTTTGGGTGCTGCATAATTTGATGCAAAAAAACCTTCTGGATCGAATCAACGCCTGCGATATGCTGCTGAAACGGAACGAACTCGACCCATTTGAATAGAGTAAATGCTAAGGACCATCATGTTTGCTTACAAGCTTAAAAAAATTGCTCGCCTTGCAGAAATTTGAGACGAATTATCGGCTCCATGGCGGTCTAATTTGCAGAACATTGTTAGTGAAGTACTTGGAGCCAGAAGCAGGCACTGTTGTGACATAAATCGGTGCTTTTCTAAACTTTTCGTTTTTTCTGTAGTCTACTTATACATACATATGTATGTACATAAATGCTGGGATTTCGACTTACCAGCTGGATAATATCGACGACTGTTTGCACGTTGCTTTTAAAAACGGTAAATCACTCATATTATTGCCAAAAAGGTCCATCTGACAGCTTGCCGATTTATGCTCTGTGCTATGTAAATCATGTAAGCCCGGAGAACAGCTACAAATCATTTTACTTACCTGGCTGCATGTTTCGAAATAACGGGTGATTTTTTTGAGGTTAGGATTTTCATGCATTAGTATTTGACAGATCACGTGGGATTTCAGACATGGTGTCAAAGAGAAAGATGCTCAGTATGCTTTGACATTTCATCATGAATAGACTTACTAACGAGCAACGCTTGCAAATCATTGAATTTTATTACCAAAATCAGTGTTCGGTTCGAAAGTTTTTTATCGACAAATTTTGTTCAGCGATGAGGCTCATTTCTGGTTGAATGGCTACGTAAATAAGCAAAATTGCCGCATTTGGGGTGAAGAGCAACCAGAAGCCGTTCAAGAACTGCCCATGCATCCCGAAAAATGCACTGTTTGGTGTGGTTTGTACGCTGGTGGAATCATTGGACCGTATTTTTCAAAGATGCTGTTGGACGCAACGTTACGGTGAATGGCGATCGCTATCGTTCGATGCTAACAAACTTTTTGTTGCCAAAAATGGAAGAACTGAACTTGGTTGACATGTGGTTTCAACAAGATGGCGCTACATGCCACACAGCTCGCGATTCTATGGCCATTTTGAGGGAAAACTTCGGAGAACAATTCATCTCAAGAAATGGACCCGTAAGTTGGCCACCAAGATCATGCGATTTAACGCCTTTAGACTATTTTTTGTGGGGCTACGTCAAGTCTAAAGTCTACAGAAATAAGCCAGCAACTATTCCAGCTTTGGAAGACAACATTTCCGAAGAAATTCGGGCTATTCCGGCCGAAATGCTCGAAAAAGTTGCCCAAAATTGGACTTTCCGAATGGACCACCTAAGACGCAGCCGCGGTCAACATTTAAATGAAATTATCTTCAAAAAGTAAATGTCATGAACCAATCTAACGTTTCAAATAAAGAACCGATGAGATTTTGCAAATTTTATGCGTTTTTTTTTTTTTAAAAGTTATCAAGCTCTTAAAAAATCACCCTTTACAAATGTATTATTAAAGTGTGAATGTGTACACACGGAAATATGTATATTGGTGTGCATGCGCATATATGTTTATGGTCTGTATGTAGGGTCTATGTATAAGTTCAGCATGGATTTGCATAACTCGGCATCAAACCGACAGATATTGGTTGGTATGTGCGCATGTGGTTAATATATACCTTTTGACTGTTGAGCTTGGAATGTGTGAGGAATTATTTTGTTGTTGTTGATTGGTATGTTCCGCTGTAGTCATTTGGCTTTACATGTCCAGCGATCAGAGTTGGAATTCGATTTTTGGGCATTGGGTCGAGAGATGTGATTCAAAAGGTGGCAGTGTGAATATGAATGATGGATTTAATGGGTGATGACATGTTGACTTTTAAAACTCAATCGATTTAGGTGTTGACTATCAAAATTCAGGTTAATTGCTCGGTCATGTTTCGGTAGAAAATTTTGTAAATAGCGTTCGTTTTGATTACCGCTGGAGGTGGTGATAGAATTATAGCAGATCGAAGTGATGATGTAAGCTTATGGATTTAAACATTTTCAGGATTTATTGGAAGAGTTTTTAGATAATATATCAAATAGCGTATTCTGTCTTGGCGATCTATTACTTCTAAACAAATGTTGGATATATTTGTTTGATTAATTGAGGGAAGACACTTAAAGTCATTTCGCACTTGATTAAACGGACTTTGCTCGATTATAGCGCTGATTTAGATCGATTTACTAGCCAAAATAAAATCGAATTTTTAAAAGTGATTATTAATCGAGTTGAAAATTAAATGCACCTCGACTGTAGATGTCGCTGCTGGAAATAATGGCTGTGGTTAAGCTATTGAAACTTATCAACTTCTTATGAAAAGCAAAAACAATAATGTATAACAGCTGATCGATTATCGAGTAACCGGCAGTGCGAAGTTTCTCAATTAAAATCTTAATTGATCAATTGATTTGCCTGTGCGAAAAGCATATTACGTTGTTATTCAATATACATATTATAAAATTACTCAACCAAATTTGCTGCAATTGAATCATTTCTTATACGAAATATGACTTCTAAGATGCCTTGACAAAATTAAAAAAAAAATTGGCATATTTTGGAACTTCAGAACAGAAGCCAGGCATCGGCATTCAACCCTACATGGGATTTAACACACAGTTACAGCAAAAGGTAAACGAAGTAAAAGTTCCAAGGGAATTATTAGGTGCATTGAAAATTCAATTAACCCAATAGAGGCAGTGAGGTGGGTTTGTCCACACAACACAAGGTGAATAGAAGCAGAATTAAGGCACAGAAATTAGGAAAAGCCCAAAAGTAAGTAGGAAGGTAAGCGCAAAAGTAAGCCGAAAAATCGTTGATGCAAAGCAAATTGTATTCAGCCAATAGGGTGAAGGCAAAACTAATACCAGCAAATCAGGATTTGACAGCGCCTACAGTGGTGTTATACCTGTATGGATGTATGTAGATTGAAAGGCGAAAAGAAGACCAGGAGCAGCAACAGCAGGGTGATGCGTCTAGAAAATATTTGGCAGAATATAAAATTAAGGTATCTTGATAATTTACTCACTAATAGCTACCACATACATTTCTATGTACATTAATAAATTATATGCCATTACACGTGGCCTGAAATATGTTAAACTGTGTTTAAAGTAAATAATGTGAATGAGTATAAACAATCAAGAATGTAAAGCTAACTACACTGACTGAGTTGTAATTTAAATTAATTCCAAATATATAAATAAATATTAGTGTTGTAGAAGAAGTTAGGAAGGAAGGAATAACTTCATTATATATTTACTTTAGGAACAGGAAGGATGTATTTGTTAGATAGTAGGGAGATATTACAGCATTACAAATTCATTTGATAAACAATGTGCCCGTAGCTGTGTAAGTCCGTAGCTTTTTGAGTAAATGAGTTCTTCGAGCTGAAGTTAAATTTTGTAGCTCTCAGTGAAATTTGATTGCTTAAATTTCGAGTAATGAAATGAGAACTTTTCTATGATTAAGATACTTCTATGCATCTTGATTGCAGCTTGATCCTCTAAGTCTCACTACTAATCCATATTATTGTTGTTATTGTTGTAGTAAATTGTAAAATATTTCTTTATGATAATTTAAATTCAATACCCTCTATCTACTAAGATTTAGTGTGAAACATTGATCTACTATGTTAATCTTAACTCTTGTGACATTTTTTCCCCGATTGCCTACAGTTTCAAGAATTAGAGGTAAACTTACGCCTGATATTTTAGACTACTGCAATCAATTTGTTTAAGTTTAAAATGCCAAAATCAAGCTAATGTTAAGTAAATATCCGATATTTACTCACATTCCATTTCAAACCAACTTTACAAAGCGAATGTGGCGGCATCAGCTGCCTCTTCCAAGTAACATAACTTTCTTCTTGCTAAAAGTTATGATAGACACTCCTATATTTACCCGCCTAACGTGATACGTCGATACTAGTAAATACTTAAGTCAGCTGCAATCTTTACCCAACAGCTGTAAAGCTATTTTTACCCACACATTGACACATTAAAGCTGCAGCGACGATGCATGAAACTTATTAAACTAAGCTAGTAGTTAGTAACGGTGTGTAAACGCCACAGCGAAATATACATATGTATACATATATAATACACTTCAGCATATAAGGCGATTAAGAAGCAACGTAAGCATTACCGAGTATAAGTACGAATGTGTGGAATTAAGACACCCTATCCATTCAAAGTGTGGAGAACAGCGTCGGAGGTAAGCTCACTAGCCTTAAATAAGCGTTAAGTGCTAAGTGAAAGTATGTGTTTAGTATGAGGAAAGCTGTAAAATTTACACGTAGCATATGTTTATGAGCCCGATGCATTAATGCAAATGCATTTTAGTGTAATTTTAAGGCAGAGCGATAACATGCCATAACATACCTAAAGAACATATTATGTAGTTGATGATGATGATGAAGGCAAAATATATATGTAGATTATGTAAGATACAATTATTTATGTGGGAGTGGAACCTGTGGGTAAAAGGTCCACACGTAGTGGCTGTTACTTTTAATTACAACTCTGCAAAGTTTAACGAAGACACAACGACACAGACGACCATTTTTAATAAAAGAAGTATAGTTGACGAGTAGAGTGAGTCGAGTGAAGACAGCGGCATCAACCGCTAGCACGATAGTGAAGACAGCGGCATCAACCGCTATGACGATAGTGAAGACAGCGGCATCAACTGCTTGTACGATATAATAATCAACAAATAATGTGTGTAATTATTATTGAATATAAATGAACTTTAATCTACATGTACATAAAAATGAACTTTAATCTACATGTAACTAAAAATAAACGTGTAATCTACAATAATGTGTGTAATGATTTTAAATAAATATAAATGAAACGCATAATCTACAAATGTGGGCTCAGCCGAGATGTGAACGTATGTGAGCGGTGTCGGAAATTCGAAAATTTGTTAAATTAAAACAGTTTTGTTAAATTAAAACTAAAATGTGTAAAAACTAAAATTAATACGTGTAAAATATCGTTATATACAAAGAAGTTTTGTGTATTATGAATACAAGAACAAACCACAGTTACAGTTGGCGTCGTAATCCAGAAAGTTCGAGAAAACGAGAGAAGCAGAAAGAAGGAAAAGTGAGAAGGTGTGAAGCTGCAAAGATTCCAATAATGGTAATGAATAGGTCCAATAAGAATTAGCTACATTTGCATATGTGCTGTAAAAACTTATGAATGTTAATGTTATTTTCTAATACATAATGTTATTTGCTACAACATTGTTATAAGATTCCAATAATGGTAATGAATTCCAAATAAGAATTAGCTACATTTGCATATGTGCTGTAAAAACTTTTGAATGTTAATGTTATTTTCTAATACATAATGTTATTTGCTACAACATTGTTACAAGATTCCAGTAATGAATTCCAAATAAGAATTAGCTACATTTGCATATGTGCTGTAAAAACTTTTGAATGTTAATATTATTTTCTAATACATAATGTTATTTGCTACAACATTGTAATAAGATTCCAATAATGGTAATGAATTACAATAAGAATTAGCTACATTTGCGTATGTGCTGTAAACACTTATGAATGTTAATGTTATTTTCTAATACATAATGTTATTTGCTGATACATAGTATGTCCAGAGAACCAGTATAAATACTTTTAAAAATGTTTACTTAAATTGAAATATTGTAACTTAAGCCTGAATTTGAAATCACTTAAGAATTTTTATTGATATAATATTGTTTATGAGATAAGTTGTATTTTAAGATTTTGTTTTTTGTAATCATAATCAACACACCAGGAAAAGACGATGGACGTACAAGATATTTTGAGTTTGACAGTGGTAGCTCTGAAGAACAAATTGAGGGAAGTTGGACTGAGTGTTCAAGGCAGGAAATGTGAATTAAGAGATAGGTTGCTCTTATATTTCGGACATGTGTTGGAGGATGAAGATGAAAGTGAAAGTGAAACACGTTCAGTGACAATGGTAGAGGCACCAACCTCTCACCAAGACAATGTAGTGTTTAATCCGCAGTTCACACTGAGGGATGTGGAAGGGAGTATTTCATTGTTTAGTGGTACGGATGAGCTGGGTATTGATAAATGGTTAGAAGAATTTGAGGATAACGCGGTAACTTTAAATTGGAACAGTTTACAACGATTTGTGTTTGCAAAACAGCTTCTTAGAGGGGCTGCTAAATTGTTTGTACGTAGCCAGACGGGAATCAATAGTTTCAATTCGCTAAAATCGGCGTTGAGAAGTGAGTTCGGTGTAAAACCAACATCACTAGATATTCATCGCATGTTACAAAATCGTCGTAAGAAAAATAACGAAAGTCTTCGTGAATATTTGTACAATTTGATAGAAATTGCCAAGCCAGTTGGTTTAGATGACGAAAGTCTCATTTTGTACTTTATTGGAGGAATTCCTGATTCAAAATTAAATAAAACAGTTTTATATCAGGCACGAACAATACCAGAGCTCAAAGAGCAGTTAAGAGTATATGAGAGGGTACATGATTCTCGACAGCCTTCAAGCAAGGAGAAGTCATGGCATGGGGTGGCAACACCGGTAGAACCAAGGGTTCAAAGGAAGTGTTTCAAGTGTGGAAGTGAATCTCATTTGGCCAATGGTTGTGATAAGAATGAGAGGGTACATGATTCTCGACAGCCTTCAAGCAAGGAGAAGTCATGGCATGGGGTGGCAACACCGGTGGAACCAAGGGTTCAAAGGAAGTGTTTCAAATGTGGAAGCGAATCTCATTTGGCCAATGGTTGTGATAAGATTAGGCAGATCAAATGTTTTAAGTGTGGACAGATGGGCCATCGTAAAATTGAATGCGATCGTAGAAACGACGTGCATGTTAATACAGAATCAAAACGCAATAGCGCTTTGACTGTCTGGAAGACAAGTGGCATCTTCAAACCAATGAAGATGGGTAATTTAGTGATCAGTGCTTTAATTGATACGGGTGCTGACGTGAGTTTAATGAGGTATGATATGTTTAAGCGTACAGGAATTTCGAAGCTTAGCGATAATCGTTCGATCCTGGGAGGCATTAAAGGCAGTGAAGTAAGTACACTAGGTACTTTTGAAATAAATATCGAAGTGGATGGGATTAATTTCGCAGTGACTTTTCACGTTACTGGGCTGAATGACTTGCCATATGAAGTAATTCTGGGAAATGATATTTTAAAAAACGTAAATATTTTTTTTAGCGAAAAGGGTGCTAAGTTCGGCAGGAAAAAGCTCGAAAGTTTAAATGATAAAGAGAATTTAGGGATAAGACAAATTTGTCAAAGTAAAGACGGAAAAGATTTTGAATTGTTAAAGGTAAAGGAAGAAGAAAACAACGCAAGTGGTAGTAATTTGGCTTTAACTGAATTTGCTGCACTTTGCGTAGCAATGGAAGAGAAAGATAGCAACTCGATAATAGACCTTGATTTAGGACATTTGAAAAGCGAGCAAGCAGATACAGTTTTAAAGATGGTGCACAGTTTTAAACCAGTAAAGCAGACACAGTCACCTGTACAAATGAAGATTTTGATAACAGATGACATTCCTGTTTACCAAACGCCAAGACGAGTTTCATGCGTTGATCAGAAGATAATCGATAATCAAATAGATAATTGGTTGAACGAAGGTATAATTCGACAAAGCAATTCTGAGTATGCTTCACCAGTTGTTTTGGTTTCAAAAAAAGACGGTACGAAACGACTCTGCTGTGACTTTAGAAAAATAAACGAGAAGATTATACGTGACAATTTTCCAATGGTACTTATAGACGACGTTTTGGAAAAGTTGCAAGGGGCTAGTGTGTTCACTACGCTGGATCTTGCAAACGGTTTTTTTCATGTTCCCGTGGATGAAGGATCAAAACGATACACATCTTTTGTAACATACGGAGGGCAATACGAGTTTAACTTCGTCCCATTTGGACTTTCTAATTCACCAGCCATATTTTGTCGATACATTTCATCAATATTCCGTGATTTGATACAGCAAGGTATTGTAGTTATTTATATGGATGACATTATCATACCTGGACAGACCATTGAGGAAAGCATTGAAAAATTAAGAACTGTTTTAACAAGGGCAGCAACATACGGACTGCGTATTAAATGGACCAAGTGTTTTTTCTTAAAAAAGAAAATCGAATTTTTAGGATATGTAATCGAGAACGGTAGTATCAGGCCCTCTGAAGGGAAGGTAAAGGCCGTGCAACAGTTTCCTTTGCCTCGAGATAAAAAGGGACTGCAACGGTATTTAGGATTAACATCTTATTTTAGAAGATTCATTGAGGGATATGCATCGATAGCGAAGCCACTAAGCGACATGTTAAGAAAGGATGCGAAATATCATATAGGAGAGCAGCAACTGTTAGCGTTTCAACAATTAAAATTAGCTTTAATGAAAGCTCCGGTATTACAGATTTACGATCCAAAGGCTCAAACGGAGATACACACAGATGCTTCAATGTATGGATATGGTGCCGTGTTACTGCAGAAAAACTCGGATGATCAGCAGTTTCATCCTGTACAGTTCATGAGTAAGAAAACTACTCCAGCAGAGGAGAAATACAACTCCTATGAACTCGAAGTGTTAGCAATTATTCAGGCATTAAAGAAATGGCGTGTGTATGTGCTAGGTCAGAAATTCCGGATTGTAACCGACTGCAATGCATTTACGATGACTATTAAAAAACGTGACGTACCATTACGAGTAGCTCGTTGGGCTATGTACTTACAAGACTTCGACTATGTCATCGAACATAGGAAAAATTCAAGAATGCGACATGTTGATGCTTTAAGTCGTGTGGCATGCATGATAATTGAAGATTCGGTCGCGCATCGCTTAAGGGAAGCTCAAAAATCTGATGAGTGGATCAGGGCGATTATTCAAGTCTTAGGAAAATGTGAATACGAAGATTTCTTTATGCGAAACGGGCTAGTATATAAAGACTACGTTAACGAGTTGGTGGTAGTACCAGAAGCAATGGAAGATGAAATAATCAGCATTGCACACCGGCAAGGACATTTATCCGCTAAAAAAACGCAAGAGTATTTAGAGAAATCGTTTTATATTCCAAAAATTTCGACAAAAGTAGGTAAAGTTGTAAAAAATTGCGTTGAATGCATCATCATTAACACAAAGGCAGGCAAAAAAGAAGGTTTCCTCTCACCGATAGACAAAGAAGATAGACCATTACAAACTTATCATATAGATCATGTAGGACCACTAGAGGTTACTAATAAAAAATATCAACATTTATTAGTAGTAGTAGATGCTTTTTCAAAATTTGTGTGGCTTTATCCCACTAAAAGCACGGACGCGAATTCCGTAGTTGATAGATTAACAAAACAATCGGCAGTTTTCGGTAATCCTAAGAGAATAGTAACGGACAGAGGATCTGCTTTCACATCGAACATTTTCCATAATTATTGTACAGAACAAAGTATACAACATTTGACTATTTCCACAGGCGTTCCTCGGGGAAATGGTCAAGTGGAACGGATGCACCGTATATTGGTTCCAATGTTAGCTAAACTATGTCATGATAATCCTGCTTGTTGGTATAAATATGTTGAAAGAGTTCAAAGAATCATTAATAATACACCTCCAAGAAGTACTAAGTTATCGCCATTCAAAATACTTACTGGTTTGGAAATGAGGCAATGTGAAGACATAGAAATTAAAAGTTTACTTGAAGATTGCATAATGAAAGAATTAGGCGACGAACGCGATAACATTCGAAAACTAGCTCAAGAAAATATTTGTAAGATACAAGAAGAAAACAAGCAAACGTTTAATTCAAAGCGTAAAGCAGAAGTTAAATACAAGGTAGGCGACTTAGTAGCTATAAAACGGACACAATATGGACCAAATTTAAAATTAAAACAAAAATATTTCGGACCGTACGAGGTAAAAGTCGTAAGGCCTCACGGCAGGTATGAAGTTCAAAAGGTGGGCGAAAACGAAGGGCCACGAAACACTGTTACGGTAGCAGAATACATGAAGTCATTCGGGGCGAATGACAGTGCAGGACGGCCGATTGTGGGAGTGGAACCTGTGGGTAAAAGGTCCACACGTAGTGGCTGTTACTTTTAATTACAACCCTGCAAAGTTTAACGAAGACACAACGACACAGACGACCATTTTTAATAAAAGAAGTATAGTTGACGAGTAGAGTGAGTCGAGTGAAGACAGCGGCATCAACCGCTAGCACGATAGTGAAGACAGCGGCATCAACCGCTATGACGATAGTGAAGACAGCGGCATCAACTGCTTGTACGATATAATAATCAACAAATAATGTGTGTAATTATTATTGAATATAAATGAACTTTAATCTACATGTACATAAAAATGAACTTTAATCTACATGTAACTAAAAATAAACGTGTAATCTACAATAATGTGTGTAATGATTTTAAATAAATATAAATGAAACGCATAATCTACATTTATAATTTATATATTCTTATAAGTTTTCTATATACTCATTCAAGCATTTGATGGATTATAGACCTCATCGATTTGCAAATTTTCTGCGGTCTATGTATGGTTAATGCTCTATTGTCATATAAAACAATACAACGGCGGTTGGTGTATTAAGTTATTCATAAAACATGATTCACAAGGAGGATTATTGTGATCAAAACCTAATGATATATATTTGTTGTTCACCATAGGTGAAAAGCTTTTCTCTCAAATCATCAACTAATGCAGGCTTTGGTTTACTTTTAGAGAGGCATATTGCGCCAGACAATTCTGTATATCCCATAGCATCTCATGCAATACCTTAACTACACCTCACACTCCCAAGATAAAGCGACAGCGATTAAATTTATCGCCTTCCGTGAAATCCGTAATTAATCGCAACACTAACTAAGCAAAGTGCCGGAAATAGAGCCATTTGAACATAAGCCAAGGTGGCAAGCAAAACTAAAGCAATAATTTTGCAATTATCACCGAATAAGTGGCGTATGGATATGTTCCTTGGTTATTTCTAGTTTTATTGCAGGTAAATTACATACTGTTATATAAATAACAAATATTTTTACATACGGGGTAGTAATTCTGTAGCTAATATAGTGCTTCCATTTTCGCAATGAAATATTCACATAACTTTATGTGTGGGAGAACTAAAGTACACATATTTAGTCATGTATATTATTGGTTAGTTGAATGCATATTTTTTAGACAATGTGTGAACATTTGTTGTTTAAAGACAATCAGAAGATAAGTTAGTAGATTCTTTGTATAGACATGAATCACAAACATCAGTTATTTGTCGAGTTAATTCTTTTTTTTAAGGTGTGTAATAGATTTGAGTAGAATTTTATTTTAAATATTTATAAAATTTATTCTGTGTATCTGCAGTGGGTTTGTACTTGCTATTTTTTTTTTATATTTGCTTTTAACAATCTGATTTATTTCACTAAATATCAATATAAATAACATATGTTACAGTACTAAAATCTATAAGTTAATATCAGACTTGTTTGAAGTAGTGCGTTATCTTAAAGTGCGTTGTCTTACGAGTTGTCAAAGTTATACTAGACTTACACTAGTTCAAAAGATATACAAATCTTTCCAGTTTGATTTACATTTTAAAAGTTTTACAGTTTGATAGTTTGTTTCAAAGTATTTCTGCAATTCCAAAACATAAATACAATTTGAATCAGAACAAAAAATACATTTAAAGTCTCCTTTTTATTAAATTCTGTCTAAAAATTTGATGATAACTTGCCTTTGGTCCAAGTTAACTATTATATTGATAGATATACATACTGATATACATCATAGAAACTTTTATAACTAAATAGAGATGGAACAGAAAGCGTACTACTACTTTTAATGAGGGGGATCACTTCACCGCTGTCTTTTTATTCGCTAAACTATGTCAATGTCGCCGTATAACTACAGCTCATCGTTCCATCGTCTGCGGTATTCGCCGTTGCCAATGTTCTGAGGACCATAAATCTTACGCAAAATTTTCCTCTCGAAACTCCTAGTGTCGTCTCATCTGATGTTGACATCGTCCAAGCTTCTGAACCATAAAGCAGGACGGGAATGATAAGCGACTTGTATAGTTTGATTTTGGTTCGCCGAGAGAGGACTTTACTTTTCAATTGCCTACTCAGTCCAAAGTAGCACCTGTTGGCAAGAGTGGTTATGCGCTGTATTTCGAGGTTGACATTGTTGGTGTGGTTGATACTGGTTCCCAGGTATACGAAATTATCTACGACTTCGAAGTTGTGACTGTCAACAGTGACGTGGGAGCCAAGACGCGAATGCGCTGACTATTTGTATGATGGCAGGAGATATTTCGTCTTGTCCTCGTTCACCTCCAGACTCATTCGCTTCGCTTCCAATGATATCGATATCATCCTGGCGTACGCCGATGCTGTACACTCTTATAGAAGATTGTACCTTTTCTATTTAGCTCTGCAGCTCGTATAATTTTTTCCAGCATCAACTTAAAGAAGTCACACGATAGTGAGTCACCTTGCCTGAAGCCTCGTTTGGTATCGAACGGCTCAGAGAGGTCCTTCCCAATCATGACGTAGCTTTTGCTTACTTATTTAGGTCGCTTAATTTGCTGAGATTGCGTTCTTCAATAAATTTTCCAATTTGCAACGCTAGGCAACCAAATCTTCATTTGCAACTATGGTTTGATGGTTATGCTGTTACGAAGTTTAACCATACATAGCACTATGTTCGAACTTTAAACTCGGTCAAGATACAAAGTAATTTTCATCCTTTTTATGTAAACAAAGCAATCAGGTATAACTAGGTCATAGTGGGTAGTATTATAAGAAAGAAGTGTTTCCAAAGACAGACTTAAATACAGATATATGTATGCAACTATTTTTATGGAACTACTACTATTAAGAACTATTTATATGTATTATGTGCTCATATACATATATATATGTATAAATAGATAGAGTATATATATGTCTCCAAATGCTCGCACAAAGCGTCGTGCAGTGAGGTCACTTTGTAAACAATTTATATACATACACTTTTGTCTTCTTATACTATAAATATGTACGATATAGTGTGGGTGGGTATCCTCATATAAATTATATGTAATTTTCCAAAGTCCTATTATATATACAAACACACCTATACATACATACATATGAATGTACACATTGCGCGGACGAGACATGCGTAGGATTTGTTTATGTTTTTATTTAGTTAACGCGCTTTGCTTCAAGCGTGTATAGGAACGTTTTTATACACATGCATGCATTCACCTAAATAGATACGAACACACATGTATTATGGTACCTATTTATATTAGTTTCTCTGCTGGCTGTAGTAAGCAGCTGCTTTAAATGGGTATACGACAGCAATGTGCGACAACTTTTACAGTCTACAACAACAATAACAACAACTAGTTATTATATTTTGATATAAGCATATGTATATATTCATATGCTATGCATATTTTGAGAATGAAAATGTATTTGTTTTCCTGGCGTCCCAGCGAATTTCGCGCATTTTAAAACTTTATTAATTGGCATATGAACTGCTTGCGCGCTCGTTGTGGTTTCGCAACACAATCTTTTTAAAAAAAGATATATATGAAAGAAAAATATTATTTTTCATCCTTTAGTGGTATTATTTTCAATACATAATATGAATTGAAAATAAATTTCACACAGAAAGCATAATTTACTACCCCTTAGCAATGCTGCGCCCCACCACCTAAACTTAAAAGCCGGGCCCTTTACTGCCATACTGCTGTGTGTTTGAATTAAATTAATTTGCTTGTATGTAACTTTGTTGAGTAAAAGGGATTTATATTACACATTTAATATAAATCCTTGAAACTTTTCACTGTTTGTACGTAATTTCACTGGCTGTGACTGGCAGTGACACACATGCATCCATACTGAAGTATGCGAAAATGTTTGTCAAAATGAATAGAAGTAACATATGAATATTTTGTTTTACTTCTTGTTTTCTATTTTTAGTTTCTTTTGCGCGTGGTGAAGTCTCTTTCAATTACTCTTTCACCCACGTTATGCTCTTGTTTTTCTGCTAAGCTAAGCGAATATACTCAATCACTTTAAATGATTTCACTAACAAATATACTCACACATAGCAACATACATATCTGTATGTTAAAAAGTGCGCAACGACCCCTATAAATAGGCTATTGGGTTTAGGCTTAACTCTTGGATTTCACAAAAAAGCACATCGTGTAGGTGCCGCACAACTGGCGGCCATTTAAGTATAGGCATACTCAGGCAGTAAAAAATGTTTTATTAGATTATTTTCTGAGATGTTATTTTGAAATTTGGCTGCTTATAGATCTATATATTTATTTATATATATATAGTTGGCGTAGAAACCGCTTTAAGCAATTATAGCCGAATCCACAAGAGCGCGCCACTCGTTCCTCCTTTTTTGCTTTTTGGCGCCAACTGGAAACACCAAGTGAAGCCAGGTCACTTTGCACTTGGTCTTTCCACCGGAGCGGGAGAGAGAGGACTTTACTTTGCAATTGCCTACTCAGTCCAAAGTAACACCTGTTGGCAAAAGAGATTCTGCGTTGGATTTCAAGGCTGACATTGTTGGTGTAGTTAACGCTGGTTCCCAAGTAGACGAAACTATCTACTATTTTAAAGGTATGACTGTCAACAGTGACTTGGGAGCCAAGACGCGAGTGCGCTGACTGTTTGTTTGATGACAGGAGATATTTTGTTTTGTCCTAATTCACCACCAGACCCATATCTACGCTTCGCTTCTTTATCTAGTCTGGAAAAAGCAGAACAAACGGCGCGGTTGTTGCTTCCGATGATATCAATATCATCGGCATACGCCAGCAGCTTACACTCTTGTAGAAGATTGTACCTTCTCTATTTAGTTCTGCAGCTCGTATTATTTTTTCCAGTAATAGATTGAAGAACGTCAACGTCAACTTACACAGCCGTATTAGTTTTGCAGGGATACCAAATTCAGACATCGCGGCATAAAGGCAGCTCCTTTTCGTGCTATCGAAGGCAGCTTTAAAATCGATGAAAAGATGGTGAGTATCGATTCTTCTCTCTCGGGTCTTTTCCATGATTTGGCGCATGGTGAATATCTGGTCCATTGTCGATTTTCCAGGTCTAAAGCCACACTGATAAGGTCCAATCAGTTCGTTGACGGTGGGCTTTAGTCTTTCACACAATACGCTCGACAAAACCTTATATGCGATATTGAGGAGACTTATACCACGGTAATTGGCGCAGATTGTGGGGTCTCCCTTTTTATGGATTGGGCAGAGCACACTGAGATTCCAATCGTCGGGCATGCTTTCTTCCGACCATATTCTACAAAGAAGCTGATGCATGCACTTCATCAGTTCTTCGCCGCCGTATTTGAATAGCTCGGCCGGTATCCATCGGCCCCGCCGCTTTGTTGTTCTTCAAACGAGTAATTGCTATTCGAATTTCTTCATGGTCGGGTAATGGAATATCTATTCTATCGTCATCGATTGGGGAATCGCCATCTCCTGATGTTGTACTTTCACTGCCATTCAGCAGGTCGGAGAAGTGTTCCCTCCATAATCGCAGTATGCTCTGGACATCCGTTACCAGATTACCACTTCGGTCCCTACATGATAATGCTCCGGTCTTGAAACCTTCTGTACATCGCCTGATCTTTTCATAAAATTTTGGAGCATTACCCATGTCGGCCAGCTTTTCAAGCTTTTCATACTCACGCATTTCGGCCTCTTTCTTTTTACGTCTGCAATTGCGTCTCGTGTTGTGGTCTTTCGCAACGTTGCGAGGTAGGCAGTCTGTTTTCTCTCCACTGCGGAACGACAACTCTCATCGTACCAACTGGTTTGGCGTTGCCGGAGACCAATTGTTTCGGCTGCAGCGATATGCAATGAGTTTGAGATGCCGTTCCACAGCTCCCTTATATCGAGATGCTGATGAGTGCTCTCAGAGAGCAGGAGTGCAAGTCGAGTAGAAAATCGCTCGGCTGTCGGTTGTGATTGCAGCTTTTCGACGTAGAACCTTCCTTGTGTTTGTTGTCGGGCGTTCTTTGCTGCACAGAGATGAGCACGTATCTTTGCTGCTACTAGATAATAGTCCGAGTCAATATTTGGTCCTCGGAGCGTACGCACGTCTAAAACACAGGAGACATGTCCTCCGTCTATCACAACGTGATCGATTTGATTGCGCAATGCGCGATATGTTGAAGAACCTCGCTTTGATGCGGATTGTGGCAAGACGTTCATCCACCGGGGTGAATGCCAGGATTTAGCGACGGAGTTTCTCTCCCACCACAAATCCAACACCAAATTTGCGCTCCTTTATATGGCCGCTGCAGTAGATGTCACAAGGACCCACCTTCATCCGTCCTTGTCCCGTCCATCGCACTTCTTGGATGGCGGTGATGTCAGCTGTTTAGTTGTATGAGGACATCAACTAGCTGGGCAGAGGCACCTTCCCAGTTAAGGGTCCGGACATTCCAGGTGCATGCCCTCAAATCATGATCCTTAAAACGTTTGCAGGGGTCGTCATCAAAAGGGGGTTTCTCTTCCGAGGCTCTGATTGTTTTTTCATTGGGGAGGTTTTTTTATGTGGTGAGTCCAAAACCCTACGCACAACCGCAGAAGCAGGCTTCACCTTCTCACTTTAGCTCGCCTTCAAACGGATGTCTGCTGGCTACCCAGGGGACACTTGGTCTAAAAGCGGAAGTCGGGAGCTGCTTGAGTCATATGTAAGAATCGTTCCTGGCCACTCCAAGTGAATGGCAATCAGAAACTTCCTCACTTGCGTGGACTTCTACATATGACCCCATCTCCCATATATATTTATTTACCACTGTTATATTATTAACAGGGTAATTCTTTTTCTTATTTTCAAATGTTTTTAAACTAATTTGCTCTCATGTTTTTGTAAGCTGGCAATTCTGTGCCAAAAAAATGTGTAAATTGAAGTATTACCAAATATTTTCCATAAGCCTTTCTTTTCTTAACATTTTCTGCTTGTCTACCATATCGTAATAAATTTCAATTTACTGTTTGATGTGTGGCAACACTATCTCAAAATATATCTCCGATTCTACGTAGAATGGATGTATTTCACCACATTAAGACTTTTCAATGCCGAATTAGATTCCAAACAATAGTTATTAAAAGATTTCGATTTTAGGAGTTATTTTAAAAAAGATTATATTTTTGCGTAGGTTTGCCACCTTTCAAAAAAATGTATTATGTGTTGAAATAAATTGATAAAAATATAACTGATAAATAAATAAAAACCAACAGTGACCGCATCGAATTGTGTAGGTAGGTAGGAAAATGTTCTATCAATATCTTTTTAAAAAGAGTTGCCACATGTTTCAATAAGTTAAAACAAATAAATAATTTATATTTGAGAAATATTTTATAAAACGTCAATCTTACTAAATTAAGATTTCAGAAGGCTCACAATAGAGTAAAATTTTATTTAGGGTTGCGATATATTTACATCTTTGCTTCCGCCGTTTTCAAATAGATGTCTCTAGCAAGCACTGGTCGATTAAATCGTTTTATATCGATCTTGGACATTTGTATCAACATTAACCCAACAAAATATTTGTAGAGATCTGTTTGCATCCCAAACTTATTCTCAACTGAAAAAATGTCACTTTTTGCACGGAAGACGCATGCTGCCAGAAAGATGGTCAAAAGTAGTACTAGCGACGGTCAATATTTTGAATAATATTTTTGTAACCGTGTATGTATTCTGTTTATTTGAAAGCGAAGTAAACAACAATATTACGATGTAGAGTGAAGTGTATGTAAATTTTAAGAAATAGCAGATTTGTCTGAGCATTTTATTTTTCATATATAGATTTATTCAAATTTGTTTGTTCGCCTTAAGTGCAGCTTTCGATTTGCAAGCAAGTGAAATAAATTATGCAAAAAAACAGAAAATATGAGTGAAGCAATGGAAGACTGAGATATCGCACTAACACGTATGCAAAGAATTATATGAATGACGAAACAGATGGGGTTTTCAATAATCTCAGCGTTTATTATTTATTTTCAAATATTCTGCTTTTGATTGAAATTCATTGAATTTTTTTCATTTTGAAATATTAATAGTAATTAAATAAAGCAAAAGTGAATTTTAAAACGATCAGAGTAATATAAATAATTTAGAGTAACTCTAAGTGTTGTGCAGTTCGAAAAGCTGGGTGATACAGAGCGTATGAGTAACATTATATGTTGGATGATCCGATATGATTTTAATATCAGAGATTTGTTAAAAATAATTATGTAGAGTTATTTATAGTTGTTTACAAATACGTATAGTATATTTTCAGCAGCAGAAAACTTTATTTTATTCTAATTATACTATCTAGAGTTGTTTATATCCGTTAGTCGCCGAAGGCAGATGACGTCATAGGCACGATGAAGTGTAAGAGAAAAAGTTTGTAAACAGGTCATTAAAGATAGGACTGACTGACTACCTTAATTAGTTTACATTCCTTAGACGCTGAAGGCAGATGACGTCATAGGCACGTTGATGTATAAAAGAAAACATTTGTAAACATGTTATTACTGTTATAACTGATACGAATTGCCAAGAGGGTGCCCATATAATTACTGCACTTGACGTGGTATTTTTTCCAATTTTAAATAACACTATTTGTGGATTATTAATTTAAATTCTCCGAATTATCTAATTTTTCTCATATACTTAGGCTTGTTTCGCTAGTACAAAACAATTTCTCTTATTTTATAGTATAATTCAATTCTGCTGTCACTTTCAAATTAAAAAAAAATATACAAGTTCAAACTAATTTGGTTGCAACAAACTTTAGGGTTTCAAATGAGGCTAATTGGTGAAAATTAAAAACGGGAAAGTCGTTGTGTCCAAAGTTAAAGTTCAGTAAAACCACTTGGCTTATTAAACTTCAGCATCGCTAAATACATAAAAAGGCAACTTTTATGACTAATTCCTTATTAAAATTTCAATGGTATTAAAATAACGCAACTTTTTCTATCATAATTACTACACAAAGGTCTTTGCATCTCACTCAAGGATGCAGTTAATTTATGTAAGTGGAAAGTTGGAAAACGCCTCCGAATATGTCATTAAACAAAATTAGAGCAAATAAATATTGCTATTTTATAGTTCATCATTTCAACTGCCAGCAAAGTTGCTTGGCTAATGCAATATTCAAAAGTAAAAATCAACAAGTAAAGAAGCGCATATTTTCGCAAGAATTATAAAGAGCTGCTCAACTCAAAATTTCGATTAAAACCACCCACAATATTATGCCGCATAAATAACGACAGCGCGAATCTGAATCTTAAATTAGCTGCAAATTCTCAACGATTATTTACTTTTACTCATTCTTAATTTTAATTGCGCAGATTTTTCTCGTTTTTTTCCGCTTTTCTTACTTTTTTCATTCTTCTGCTTTTTTTTGTACTTTCCTTGTGTTTTTTTGTATTTTTTCCGCTCAACTTCGTAAACTTTACTTGATTGCAGTGTTGTTTTTGCGTTTATTTTTGGTTGCCGAGCGCAATTATGGAAATTCTCTTCAAAAATAAACGCAGACATGGAAACGGCCGCATAATCGCCGGAATGAAAGCAGTAAGAAAGATGGGAAAGAAGTAGGCAGCAAAACAACGAAAGAAAAGTAAAAAAGTAATCCAAACAACTCATTGTTGAGAGTGAGCGAGCATCAAAGTGTAAAACTCAAACAATTCAGATGGCAGGTGTAGGGACTTTTTTGATGAGTTGCAACCACAAATGCAAAGAATATTTTTTGCTTGAGCAACAATTGCAGTTAATTAGGCCATGAATTGTAGCAACGAAAACACTTGAGTTATCTTTTAATTCGACATCTATTAGTACATACCTCATAAAAATAATTATATGTAGATACATGCACTTTTTCAAAAAAAAAATTAAAGATTACAAAATTGCAAAATATTTCTGAGTATGCAGGTTTGTTATTATAAATAAAAAATAAAAAAGAAAAAGAAAATATAAACAAATTTCAATTTTTTTTTAAACTATAAAACAGAATTGAAGTTTAGGCTAATAATAAATATTTATATCTGCATTTTACTATTTTTATCAGTAAATCCTATACATTTGAGTCTCACCGAATGAAATGTTTACTTTAATAGTCAGTAGCATTGTCCTTATATTATAAAACTAAATTTAGCCGCTTAAACTCAGAATTAGCTAATAACTGCAGAATAGTTATGTAAATATTGGCCAATTCTTGCTTTTTTGGCTAATTTAAGATGACGTACTTTCTCAAACTGCTTTCAATTTTGGAAAACAGGAGCAGAGAGGATCCCCAGAGATCCTCAATTGGATTTAGGTTCGAACTCAGTGCTGCACATTGAAATACGGGAATTTTCCGGTCGTTAAAGATGTTCTTGGATTATCCTTTTGCACCGATCACCAATGTTGTTATGGTGGCACTATACTATAATTAGTGGGGTTTTTAAGAAATTTTGAAAATAAGTTCCGATGTCGCATGCGTAAAGAGCTACTTTGGAACTGCTTCCATGCATTCCTATGATTATTACTTGTTCCTCGGCTGATAAACTAGTACCACGAGGCATTTTAGGCTTAAAGTTAAATAAATGTAATCACATTTTTAATAATTCATTAACCTACAATAATTTTACAAACAAATTTTAACAAAAAACGTTATTGATGCGACACTATCAGTAAGAAAGATCAGCTAAACTGACTTTGCACATATAAATATTTACAAACAAGCACATTCTTAATGTAACTGTACAATGAACGAGAAAAGTATGAATCAATTTTCGTTGCATAGTAAGGGCAACATATCAACCTTTTATTCCACATTTACCGAAATCCAAAAAATAACAGTGAATAAGAAATATAAACAAAAGCAGAAATGCACATATAATTATTTGTATGAGGTATATATATATTAGCTATGGATTGTATATATTCTTATCTGCAATCTTACTTGACTTCTAATTGAAAGCTTTAATGAAAGTCTGACATTAAATGTAATCTATGATTTTGTGATTTAGATTAATATTAGTTCTTTAATACTGTGTAAAACAAATATAATTTAATTAAATATAATACAGAATTTTAAATTATAATTCGTAAAAACATATTCTCTCAGTTATTCCAGATATGTGCTAAATCGGATGAATAACATAACCAAAGATGTAAAGCAAAGGCGAAGCAAATGCAAACAACTTTAATAAAGATAACTTATATCCTCTGATGTGGAAAATAATGGTGACATCTGCAACAGTCGCAAATTATGCAATTTGCAACAAAAACAAGAACAAATGCAATTACTTGTATTTCCATTGCATAGCCACAGGCGCATAACGATGTGAGCGATTCAAAAGAAGAATATATGTGTATTCAAACACATTGCAACAAGTTTACACTAATTGAAATTTCTAAAAATATATATAAATACAGTAGAATCGCGAAAAAGTTAACCAAAATGTCCCAAGGGTGTTTTACTTTTTCAAAATATTAACTTTTTCAAAGGGGTTTAGATTTTGAAAAAAAAAACACGGAAATAAACATAATTTTGGTGATATAATACGTTTAATTTATTTGCATGACTGACTTTTACTCTTAACAAAACATAAACTTAGATTTAGTTTGTACTTTTTCACATTATACATACATACATATGTACATATTAATTTGTAAGGGCTGGTTTAAAGAAGCGGTCGAGACTTGTTTGTTTCTTTTCTTTTGTGTAATAGCTCCTGACAATTTTCGTACGCATATTAATAAGATGTGATATCTGATTTGAATCATTATTGTTTTCATACCACGTTATCAAGGTATTGATGCATTCAACTGCTTCGGAAAAACTGACTTTCTGTTGTTGCATAACTTCCTCGACAACTGGTTCTTCATCTTCATTGTCAGACACTTCGAAATCTTCATCATCTTCCGTATTTTGATCGTCGTTCCAATTTTCGATGTCTTCACTGCTGACGTCAACACCACCCACCTTGGACAATAACGATTGTACCTCTCGAAGTGTATCATCGTGAGAACTATTTGATCTAATCAATGTAAGCAATGGAATTTCGTCTTCGCTGTCGTATTGATCATCGTCCCACTGTTTTATATTTTTCCAAGCTTTTATAAGCACAGCTCTTGGCAATTCATCCCATGCTAATTTAAGCAGCAAGATGGCATCACGAATTGAATGGCCTTTCAAAATATTCTCAACCGGAATGTTTTCTTGTGCTACAATGTTCCATAACAGTTTAGCCCGGTATTCTAACTTGACCAGTCTTATAGGATTTTGATCCATGGGCTGCAAAACAGCTGTCACGTTAGGTGGTAAAAGCTTTGCCGCAATGTTTCCATCATCTGACTGTAACTTGTCAATTGGCTTTTGTGCAGTACAGTTGTCAATCAGCAATAATGCTCTTGGTGGTAAATTATTTTCAGCAGAAAATTTGCGAATCTGACAAATATTTTGGCACACTTAAAAATTTTAAAGGATAGAAAAACTAAATTTACCTGCTTAATAAAGGAATGATGGAACCAGCGAAAGAATAGCTCTGAATTCATCCAAGACTTTTGCGAGTTAGCATATTCCAATGGGTTTTCAAACCCCTTTAAGCAACGGGGGTTTGCGGATTTACCAATTATCAATGGTTTCAACTTATGCGAACCATCTGCGTTCGCACACAACATAAATGTGATTCTATCCTTTGCTATTTTTCGGCCAGGTGCCGTCTTTTCGTTTGCCGCGACAAATGTTTTATCGGGCAGGAAACGATAAAATAATCCAGATTCATCTGCGTTATAAAGCTGCATATCCGAAATTTCCATTTCATTCATTTTTGCCCGCAAATTATGAATGAACGATGTTATTCCTGACTTGTCGCTTGAGAGGATTTCCCCACAAATTTTGAAGTGGCGAATACCGAATCTTTTCTTGAAATTTGCAAGCCATCCATCACTTGCATGAAATTGTTTTCCTGTGTGCAATTTAGCAAATTCGAGCTTGGGTCTTGCCTTTAAAATTGGACCACTCATTGCACAATTACGCTGTCTTTGGCTTAAGAACCATTTATACAACCTTGCCTCAAGAACGGGATATTCCGATTTATGTAAAGTTTTCTTGGTTGCAACTTCATGTGTGTTTGCCACTGCCTCCAAAATTTCATGACGTTTTTTCTTTATTTCTGAGATGGCCGCCTTAGATACATTATAATCCAACGCCAATCGATTTCCATGAATACCTTCATCGAGTTTTCTTAAAATCTCAGCTTTTTGATGCAAATTTAATCTGATTTGCAATGATTTTCTCTGCTTTGTTGGCATTTTTTAACACACTAACCATAAACAACTCGCAAGTTTAAACGCTCATGACACACTACGTATGTATGTACCTCGCGACACCGACTATAATTTTTACATAGAAATTCGGGGAATACATAGAACTTCGGGGAATACATAGCAATGAGGGGAATACCAGAGCTTGTTTTTCTTGCCAAACAAACGGTTGGGTTTGAAAAAATAGAAAAGCTCAAAAAAGTTAACCCAAAGTTAACTTTTTAGAGCAGTACGTGGACGCTCAAAATCGGTAAACTTAGCCGAAGGTTTAATTTTCTCGCGAGTTAACTTTTGCGCGATTCTACTGTACAACAACAACTAAAAAACAGCAACAAGAACTGCTTATACAACACGCTTAAATACATGCTGAATGCGCCTTTCGTCGGTGTTGTCGCCTAAATGAAGTTAACAATCTGTCAAATTGGTAAATTATTTCTGCTGCTTTGTAGCGCCGAAAAAGTTGCCATTGAACGTTTGAATGCATTGGATGCTGATACCACAGGGGAGCAGACAACGGTGACCGCAATAAGACAAGCAGAAACCACTGCAAGCACAAACGTGACAGCTGTCAGTGCAGTGCAGATAGTTGATAAGGTGTGCAGTAGGAATAAAAACAGCAACAACAACAACAACAACAACAGCAAGAAAAGTAATAATAATAGTAAGAAACTATTGGGGACTTGTGTTGAAGAGGAAAGTCAGCCACAAGGAAACGCAGAAATTTTTCGAATTGAAGAGCCGCATAAGACATTTGAATACACTACTACTACAACGGAAGCTATCAGCGCGAAAGGAGACCACGTGCTGCATGTCCCAAGTATTGCACACGCCATTGACGGAGAATTAATGAGCAGAGTGGAGGCAACTGAGACGCAACAGTTACGCGCTGAGGTAGCCAACGCACGAGAGCAGCAAAATGCGGCGCAATCACGGCACAAATTAATTACAACAACAGCAAAAGCAGTTGAGTCAGCGAAAGTAATAGCAAGTGTGGCAGCAACAACTAAATTAGAGAGTGTTGTGCAAAATGTTGCAAGTATTGACGCGACAACAGAGCGACAAAATCGGCAAAGAATGGCGCATACTGTGCAACAGCAACAAGTACTAACGCAAAAGCAACAACAACAACAACAGCGAAAAGAGCAAATGCATCGACCGCTACAGCAATTTGACACAATACGGCAGCTACAATAACAACAACAACAAAGCTTGCTGCAACTCAAGTACGCGCTCACTTATCCACCGAAATGAAGAAGTTGCAAAAGTTTGCAAACGAAATGTCACAGCAACAGTTGCCAAAACAACAACAGCGCCCAAAGTCAGCAAACAAAGAGAATAAAGCAAAAAGACCGCAACAAAAACACGCAAACCCGAAGATACGCAAACAAAAGCCACTTGAAGTCGTACTGGGGCAACAACTACGACAACAGCAACATGCAGCGCAACAACAATTGTTCACTTCACAGCCACGGGCAACACGAAACCGACAACCACAACAAAACGCAACTGCAACAGGATGCACAGCACGTGCCCGCTGCACATGAATCGCGGCGACAACAACAGCATACCGCAGAACGCCGGCAGCATGTAGGCGTTTTAATTCCATCCCGCATTTTGGACGTGATGCATGTACAGCAGGGCTTTTACAATTTTCTGGATTTCTTTCATGCCAATCTGCAAAATGTCAGTGTCGATTTTATACGTGATGACGGTAAGTGCTGAATGCTGATAAACATACTTACTTATTTACTTACATGTACACTGCTGCAACCATTAGCTGATTTTTCCAATTATATTATTTCTAAGTGTTAAGAGTTTCAACGAAATTGCTCATGCATATAAAATTGTATAAATATTACTAAGAAAACAGCCATAATTTTATTGTTGTTGCCACCGTTTTGATTTTATAAAACAAATAATATTAATTCAGAGCCACTGGAGCATGAAAATTCCATAAAGAAAGCAAAGTCCTTACAGTTTCTTCGGGGTTTTCTGAAATTTCCTCCCGCAAATTTTCAACTAACAGTAGATGCGATGGAAATTCTTCCATGCGTACCCCAAAATATAGTCGACGTTATGTCCAATACTTTGTTCAACATACTGGACACTTGAATATAATTAATTGAAACAAAATATTGTACTTAAATAATCAGGCTGCTAATAGTTGAAAATTTCACTTGAAGTCCCACAAACATCTGCGGAGAACATATTTTGTTACTTTTCCAACATTTATAAGGCCTATCAAATTTTTTACGATACACTATATTAAATATATAAAATGTCTTCTTTATTCCTCAAACATAAGCTACTTAATTTCAGCATGGCGGTTAATCAACATACAAAAGAATTATACTTTTTACCGCTGACAAAATTTACGCAGTTTATAAGAATATATAAATTTTTAATAGCCTCAATACACATTTCACTTCACACTCGTAAAAAGGATTATACGCATAATTCTTACGCTTATGTATTTATCTTTACCGTTTCCTTTCAACTGCTTTCTGTTGCACAACACCCACGCGCACAAACTCGAACGCAGATATAAGTGGCTTCATTAAATTGCTCGAACATCCGAAATATATAAATATATATGTGGTGAAAACCTTAAATACCGGGATTAATCTCGCTGACGATGAGTTGCCGCTGAACGGAAAATCAACAGTGGCAGCGACATTGCCAAGTCAGCGGCAATCACATCAACAGCAACGGCGACTGCAACAGCAATCTGTTGTAACACCAGCACAGATTAATAATGCAACAGCGGCTTTCGCGAAGGTTGGCGAAATGAAAAAGTCATCAACGTCAAGTAATGCGCCACTTGTCGCCTACTGTCACTTGGCCGAGCAGCTGTCACGCGATTTTAATAAAACAGTACTCGTTTGGCCGTGTCCGCGAATGAAGGTGAGTGAAAGAAGGCCATAATTGCTTTGTGTTTACTTTTATGTTCATAGTTATTTACATTCATACTTGGTTTGTGGCTTTATGCTGGAGGCGACTGGAGAGATCATTTATTAAATAAGATTATTTTCTGTTTTGCTCTGTTATGCTCACGAAGTAATCGCGAAGGCATAAATAATTATGCATTAATAATAATGCTGCGCTTAGACCTGGTGTTTGACTAAGTTTTTCTGTAGTGTTTTCATATACCATACTTATTCTCTGAACTTAGGTATTAGAAGTAACGTGCTTACTTTACGTTCAACTCACTTTTTACAGAAATTTCGTCACTTACTTCATTTCTATAACAATTTGTATACCATGTTTTACGTAGGTATTCATTTGATTTCATTGAATTACAGTAATCCCCGCTTAAGTGCCCCTTCTTAACATGCAAGACTTTTGAAACACTTAAGCGGGAAAGGCACTTAAATAAATTCCGCTTAAGTGCCTCGAGGTACTTAAGATCTAAGACTTCGATCTAATATTTTTGCTTTTAGAATGAAAGTCACATATATATATTAAAAGTTAAAAAAAAGTTATCCAGCCAGATTCCGCATAAAATGATAAGTTTTAAAGATATTGACTTCAAATAAAGTGCATTTGAAACCTGAAATTTAAAAGTAAAATGTGTAATTGAACAATTGGTATGACTAATGCAAAAAATTTTCAATTATGTATGTCTAAACGACCCTGGCTATTTTTTAAACCATTTTTTTTTTTGCATATTATTTTACATGTTTCTTATTCTTATTTTTTATAAACGTTTAAATATGTACAAATTTAGATTACACATATATCTTGCGTTAAAAAATAGTCTTTATTTTTTGTTAATTTAAAAAGTTTGCGTGTCTGGGTCGATTCGACCCTAAGGTTAGTAATGGAGGGTTAATAACAATATATATGGAAAAAGACATTGTACTATGTATATGTATATGTTTTCCTTTTGACAATTCTCAGCACATTAAATGTCAAAAATATGAAAAGGCACTTAAAAGAGGAAAATTGCAACCAAAAGTTAAAGTTAGTAGAGTATACTAATTATAACAACTTTCTACAAAATTTTATTTTTATACTCTGGCAACAAAGTTGGGCGTGCCCCGCCTTATTAAGATTTTTGTACATATCTCGTAAATTACTAGAGATATATCAACCAAACTCTCTAGAGTCGTTTCTTTTAGATACTACTTTATACAGTTCAAAAATGGCGGAAACTGGATAATAACCACGGCTACCTCCCATACAAAGGTTAAGTTGAAAACTACTAAAAATTGTTTAATTCAGTAAGGAAAAACATCAGAAACCTCAAATTTAATTATATATTATAGATTGTACAGAAGGGCTGCACTCAAATTAGTATAAAAATTTTAAATGGGTGTGGTGCCCTCTTATGGGTGAAAAACCATATCTCCGAAACTTCTCGACCAATTCCAATTAAATTCGATTCGTAATATTTATTGGCATTCCAATGCTATTTTATGAAAATAGGCCAAATCGGTTCACAACCACGCCTACTTCCTATATACCAGAACTTTCGAGTCGATCTGAATCGTTTACTTTACATGATATCGGAACAGAACTTGGCACAAATACTGCATTTTTAGTGTGGCATCGCCCTTCTAAATATCACCGAAATCTGACCATAATTCTTTAAGGCCGCATATATAGAACATAGGGACCTCAGTGCTTCTAATAATTTTTTTCCGAAACATATACAAATATTTTGAAGAAATTCTGAGGGAATATTTTTCTTCTAATAAGGCAAGGAGACAAAAATGAGTGAAATCGGGTCGAAATTTCCCCTAGCTCCCATATAACTAATATTAGGGTTTTCAAACGTTCAATGGACTTTATGCCATATACATATGTATATGCCGAATATGTGGGTCAAATTGTATGTTATATAATATTAATAAAATTAAATAAATAAATTTCGAAAATATAAATATATACCGTGAAACTGCTCTAACTCGAATCACCATAATCCACTGAAAAACTTCGAGTTAGAGAGACTTCGAGTTATAGAATTTTCATTGAAATATACAATTTTTCAAAAAGTTGTAAAATATAGATTTAAATACAGTTTTATTTAATTACTTCGCAAAAAGTTTTATGTTCATACGATAAAACATCTATTTTGTCTCTTGTGGCTCTTGACGTCTGTATCCCATGCCTTTGTTACATGATTTATGCAATCCAAAAGTATAATATCATATTTTTTGTTCGCCTCTTTACGATAAGGAGAGGCTCCTTTAAAATTCTGCCTCGATAGTAAAATTTTAAATTTTGTATTATGTCTTCGTCGAAAAATTAGATTCACGGAAGGAAATTTTACTTCTATTGCCATTTTAAGAGTTCGAGTTATGGAGAACTTCGAGTTATAGAAGTTCGAGTTATGGAAGGAAATTTTTATGAAATTTTATTTCTAAACGCTATTGTCAATTCAAAAGTTCGAGTTATGATGATCTTCGACCTATAGAAGTTCGAGTTGTGGAAGTTCCACTGTATATAGTATATTTTCTTAATTTCAAAATGGGTTCCGTGATTGTTTACTACATTACGTAAATTAATTTTGCACTCGTCAGCATATCATACATATAGTTGGCCGCAGTGTTCACTTGAGTAGAGTATACAATGTACTTGTTCATGAACTTGTGGGCACTCATGAGTTTCGCTGTTATGCTGTGTGTAGCAGTTTTTTCGAAATGTTTCTATGTTAGCGACACTTGCCACGTTGTTTGTATTGCTCGAGTGCACTACATAAGTGCACTTACTGTGGAAATGAGTGGACAAATAGCGAATTCAAAGGCTTATGAAAATGAAACACTCGGTGGCATGGGAAATAGTAAAATACAAGTTATATAGATACAAAATGTATTAAAAATTGAGAGAGATAGTGAAGCCTTTGACAAACTTACAAAAGCTATAATTTGTACTTGTTGTGATAAAGAAAAGTGTGCCCAGTTTGAGGAGAAATATGTCTAAGAAATAAAGTATAATTTTTCAAAAAACTTTACGATTGCGGTTTCATTTTTGATTTTAAGCAACATAGCACATATAATAGGTATTTAAATTTATTTATTTTTATAATTTATGAAAAAGTATACATAAGGATATAATGATTTGATAAATATAGGCCAATGCCAAAGTAAAACACATTCACTATCTAGTTAGATAGAAGTTTGCATCTAGTGTTACTCAGAATCTTTACTCTTGCCAAAGAAGGATGGAAAGCAGTTTCAAGTACAGCAGTTTCACACAAATTTAAGCCAAGTAAAGATTACTGCAAGATATTTGCCCAGTGCTACATACATACATGTGCATATATACATTTTATTTACATGTGCATTCAAGCAGAACATATAGAAACGTGCCACAAAGGACTTGACGAATTCTCAGCGCGCCACAGAAAAGCACACTCTCTCATACATAGACGCGCAACTCAGTTGTGTGCGCTCAACTTGTGGAACTTGATGAAAAATAAAACACATTCACAAGCATACACAAACACAACAAGCACTAATTGTGGCAAACGAATAAATGAGTATGTACTTAAGAATTGAAATAGAGTTATACCATCGGGTACATATACATATGTTGCTGTAGAGCTTTGTATGTATTTTTGTGTATCTAGATACATATTTACTCTTCATACATATATGGAGATTGCAACAAAAGGTGGTGTATGATTTGGTTAGCGCGATTTTACATTTAACGGTTTTAGTTTAATTTTCACCAAAAACGGCTAAAAATTGTAAGCAATTAAGCACACTCAACTTCAAGTTATTCTATAGAATTTCAACTTGAACCTCAAATAAAGGGTTTTTAATAAGAGCAATACAAAAACGGTTTGGGATATCAATGAAATTAATTATTCCTGTGAAAGTACATTCCACGCACCACGGGGGCGTTTGCAGAAGTCCAAACGCTGAAACCAAATTTCGACGATTTTTTCGGGATGCAATAGTGACAATGGATTCTGTCTGACTAATAACACATACTTGCTTATTGACGAAGCCATTCAGTCAGAAATTAGCCGATCATAAATTGCACGTAGCGCTATTAAAGCTGATGACACTGACATCGAATTTCGGCAGTAAATTTTAATAATTTCGACTCGTTGTTGGATCGTATATCTTTCCATGCTAAAATGGCAAACATTACTGAAGAGAAATGTCAAAGGAGCGGGGAAAAGTATAGTGTCATTTGCTGTCCCTATCGGTCTACTTTAATAACGTCCCTATTAAAAACGCTTTACGTTAAGAAGTGATATCACAGGTAGAGATTTCTGCTGCAGACAGACATACTTTAATCCTCATGAAAACTTCTATAAAATTATTAACTCAACCTAAAGCTTTAGTAAATATATTTCGTCAAAACAGAACATGTGAGTGAATATAAATAGTTTAAGGTTTGCTTACAAATGCAATATACATATGTACATATTGAATTTAAGCTTACCAAACCAAACAAAATCGGAAATAATATTTTAAAATAACAAATTAAATAACTTTCCATTTTAAATAACAAGTGAAAATGCACTAAAACCAAATTTAAATTGCACATAATTATTTTAATCAGTGCAGAAATATACAGTAATTACATTATGTACATATACTCTTATATAAATATTTATGCATATAAAGATTCCTTAAATGCTGATATGTATTTACAGTCAATGCATATTCTCTCTACGGTTTTGAGGTATTAGTGCCACAGCATGGCTTGCTTCAATAATTATTGCCGAAAGTTAGCTGCTGTGGCTTTTCAATATTGCTGCATCATTTCCGATAACGACCTGTGGCACAAAACTCCTGTGAATGAGTACACAATTTGGACGCTTCCACATTCCATTTGTATATACATATGTATATGACTCTTCTTAATACAATGAAATTGGTTAAGGAAATGTAGATTGGAATACAGTAAAGCGCTTTTAAATGAGGCATCTTTTTAACGTACTAAGAGCCTTTTCACACAGCCAAATTAATTGATCCTGTTTTTGGCCTTCACACTGTCGGCAACTCGATAACCTGTCAGCTGTTATATACATTTTTGTTTTTACTTTTCATAAGAAATTGGTAAGTTTCATCAGCTGATTACCATTTTTAGCAGCGACATCAACCGTCGTGTAGCGTGAACAACAACTCGAAGACAAAGAACGTATATATAATTACAAATACGGCCTTTGTTGTAGAGTTGCATTTCATTTCCAAGTCTATTAAAATTTAATGAAATATTAATGTAGATTTTCATTTTGTATGGTAAAAAGATCTTAATCAGCGTTTTAATCGAGCATAGGCCGGTTAATTGATTAATTAGCTCCTATGTGAAAAGGCTATAAAAGTGCTGAAGATGAGAGCGGATATATATTAAGACATTTTGCTGACTTTTGTTACATATATCCAAGGAATTTTAGAAGGTCGCAGCTTTATATGGTCTTTTGAAAAGTAGGCTTAGTCGCGTCATCGAATGTAACAATGTAATTGTTTTTTTGAGAATGTGTGCATTAGATTGATAAAGTAGGTAACAAAAAACTATTAAGTTTACTAGAAAAAATTAATGAATTCCAATAAAAATTAAATTGCTCCTATAAAGACGTTTACCAAATATATACTTGATACAAAATGTGCATATAACTATGTCTTTTAAAGATTATACATATAATTTACGGTAGTCTATACGTGCTTTTTAAACATGAAACATGGATGGTTGTATATATGTATGTGATCGCACATTCAGCTTAAAATATTTCGCTTTCCATTTCCGTGTCTTCAGTGCCCATTAATTTGCAGCAGCATGTAGTATACTATGTAGTGTACATATACTATATATAGTTGTTAATAAATAGTACTGGTTGGCACATTCAACTTTTGCAGCACGTGTACGTTGTGCACGAATAAAAAGTTAGTTACTTAAATTGTATTGCAGTCATTTATATGTCATCAAACCAGATGACCGAAATACTTTGGCTTTTCTCATGATAGTTTTGAGTATTTTAAAATATTTACTAAGTTGCCAAGATTTGATGTGCTTAAAATTCGGTCGTTCTTAGAATTTAGTACGAATATATAACTTTAAATGTCTCTAGTGATCTATGTTAAGAGACCTTATTTGGCAAAAAGTGTTTACCTACTTATAATCACCACAAAAAGAAGGTTCAACATTTCATAAAAACACAAAATATCTTTAAAATAAAATTAAACTTATTTTCATCTTGACCTGTATAACCATCTCCTTTATTTGCCGAACATTTATTGTGTGAAATTACTAATAATTCCACTCATTTAATTCTTGCTGCAATCGTTGAAGCGAATGAATGAAAATAAAATGAGTATAATGCTTGCAGGAAATGCATAATACTATTCTTGGTGTAAAGTAAGATTTTCCAATGCTACCAACTGTTTTAGTTATACATAATATACATAAATACAATCAGTATATACATACATATGTACACCTAAGCGCATTGCTAAGGTCTTCTATATGCATAGCACATATATGCACGTGCCAGCACATTGAAAGTGTGCTTCAACCTCATCGTACTCGTTAATCATAATTCATACAAAATTCAAGACCACTTATTGGCCGAACAAGTGCAAAAGCTGCACTCGTGTACATGCTTTCATCAAGTTTTGTTTTGTATTGTTCAACACATTCACTGTGCTTTTGTGGTAGAATAATGAGTTGCAGTCGAGCGGATTGCAGTTTCGTTTTTCGTGTTATGGTTATTGTGTTTAGCTGCTCCGCAAATCGACTGAACGGATGATGTTTATAGCCACTGAACTAATGCAATACTTTTTTGTTCGTTTTGTTGGATTTTATTTTATTTTTCAGTGTAAATGGTGATTTATTGTATTACTCATTCATTTAAAACCAAGATAGTTAATTCACCAGCGTCAATACAAAACAATGCATCAATTAATTATTTGTGCTTTTAATCTGCAAGCGAGCAAAAAGCGTTCGACGGTGGTAAATTAGCAAATTACTAGCCGTAAACAAAACTTTAGAATGCATTCACTGTAATTTGGTGCGATATCAATATATATACTATGTTATATTGGGAAGAGAATGTATTTAAACGATGTTACATGTCATACACTGCGTATACGTAATATTACTCACACACCTCTGCAAGGGATTTTCATTTATTTATTAACATGTATTCACATGTATTTATCTTAAAATATATGAAGTGACATGAATCGCGCAATCAGCGTAGCGTAATGAGATTGTGACCACATGTAAACAGCAAGTGCGGTTGGTCCAACATTGCGTATGCGCAACATTTTATTTTACTCATGCTTTACGCGAGGGATTCTGCTTGTTGATTCAAGCGATTTTTTAACAGAAAAATGCTGCAGATAATATGAAAAATGTGGTCATTTTTTAAAGCGACATGCTGTTGGGACACATACATAGATTTGTTCCTGTAAATTTTGTAGCATTGTCATTTCCTATAGTTAAACTGCTAGCATGATATAATTTTGAGCAACAAATGTTAACTTAAAGCTGCATATAACTCTAAATATACGTAGCAACTACTCATTCAGCACGCCTCAAACTGCAAATATGAAGAGCAACTCAAGTTGACTGTGGTACAATATAAGCGAGCAAGAGCATTCATTTGTTTTGCACTTACTTTGGTTGTTTGTACTTTTCATTTTTTTTTTTTTGTGAAACACCACAATTTCCTCAGTTGCCAGTTGAAAGGAAAATTACCTCCTTTTGTTGTTTGTTTTTTTTTGAATTTATGCTAAATTCATGCCAATCAGTACATAGCGCACGAGCAAACAACTAACTTTGCTGCATTAAATGCCATAAAATCAAAAACTTTAAATCGAGGGCAAGAGCAGCGCACAACTACCAAACCATCCATCCAATTCAACCCATTCGACATTAAATCAGCATTATTGTGCACTCGCTTTATGGTTTTATATGCAGTGCAGTGCACTTGAACAGGGGCGTTTTATGCACACGCAAGTAAGATTTATTAAGCTTTTATGTTCGCGGGCAATAGTAAATTTTGCAAAAAATGTGTATTGTCAGAAACTTTGGCTGTCTGTATCTCGAAGTTCGGTTGATGAGTTAACGAAATGCTCTAGTTAAAATTTAAGGTTTTTTACGAGGGTACAACGAATTCAATCGTGGCCGACGCTCGCTCAAAGACAAATTCCGTGAAGGTCGTCCAAAAACAGCCATTGTGCCAGAAAACATCGATGCCGTACGTGAACTGATAATGCAAGACCGTCATGTTACATACCTTCAGATAGAGGCATGCCTATGCATTTCTCCCACCAGTATACATTCGATATTGCATGAACACCTTGTTCTCGTTGGATCCCGCACAATTTGACAATCGCTCAAAAAAAGGCTCAAAAAAGTGCTTCGAAAATTGGTTTGAGCGCATGCAAAAGTGTATAAATCTTGATGGAGAATATTTTGAAAAAAGAGAAAACCATTGTCGTTGATAAATATTCCTATTTTCATTATTAGGCTAGAAATATATATAGCAGCCTTCGTATTATAGGCTGTGAGTGTTGAAACGAAAATTAAACGTCGAAGTTGGCTGTCAATGCAGTAATGTGTGTAGACGTGCTGACTTATTTTAACACTTTTAACGATAACTTATGGCAAATAAAGTAAATTTTTTTGCTTAAAATTTTGTTATACCTTTATCCACTACTGCTATATGTATTGCGCCTAAAACTATGCTTCAAAAACTGGTTCATATATAGTTTAAAATTAAAAAAAAAACTTAAAAAATTTAATAAACTTTTTGAGATATCTTTTATCTGAATTTTAGGAGCTTCGATTTTCTTGGAATATCATATATAAACATCTATATACTAAAGTATTTTTAACTATATAAACCATTAATGGGAATCTTTTGCTTCTAATAGTTTGTCTTTATAGACTAGATACTATTTTCATACTCTCGCAACAAATTTGCTAGGAGAATATAATAGTTTTATTCACATAACGGTTGTTTATAGGTCATAAAACTAAACGAGTTAACTATAGTGTTATATATATCAAAATGATCAAGATGACGACACGAGTTAAAATCCGGATGTCTGTCCGTCCCACCATACGTGCAACGCGTAAATTGAGTAAAAATTAAGATATCTTGAAAACTTTCTGCAGTCACCTTCTTTACCTTCTCCACTACGCACCATAAAAATGGGTGAAATGGGAAAATAAACACGTCCCTTCCCATACAAATGTTTATGTCGAAAATTAATAAAAGTGCGTTAACTCACTAACGGAAAACACAAACTAAAATTTACAGAAGAAATGGCTAAAGGAAGCTGCACTCAGACTTTTTAAAAAAATGGAAAATGGAGGTGGCGTCGCCAATGAAAGTATATATATATATATAAAATATTTTCTTGAAAATGGGTGAAATCGATTCACAACCACGACAACTTTTCATATAACTCAATTTTGAATTCCATCCGATACTGTATTTGAGCTGTCACATCAGTTGCGGAAAAATTTTCGAAATCGGACTATAACTTTTCAAGACCCCGGATATCGAGCATGAAGAACTCAGCGTCTAAGGGTAATTTTTCACCGAAACTATTGGTAAATCTCTCAGATGTCTTATTTTAATTCGGTGGGAATCTGTATCTTCTTATAGTGTGTCACTATACCATTAATGGTTAAAATCGGGTCATACTCCCCTAGATCCCATAAAACTATAGGTTTTCCAAAAATTTGGGGCTTTATTCCGCATATATCGGTCAATATGTGAGATATCTTGTCAAAATTAATTGAAATCGATTCACGACTATTATGATGATCGTCGTTAGCCGCAGTTGCCATCAATTTATTTATCATGCATGGCACATAAGTTCGATTACGTCGTTATATTTGGTGAAATAAAATATATTAATAATTTCGTATACTTTTATTACTTTCATGGTAATCGAAACAATTGCCACATTGTTAACGGCAAAGGCATTCCATAAAACAATACACAATCAAGAAACAATTTATGCATTTAATTTCATTAACTCAGTATGTGACCGGAAATGAAAGCGCACACGCATACGCACATTTATAATACAACAAAATACCCATGATATGCCTATCGACTTAACATATTTATCTACTAATATCTAAACAATAGCGCCTAATGTGCGCCTTAAACTCTGCCAAACTGTCGACACACACACCTATATCTATCTACTCAACTGTCTACTACTCTATAGACTTACATATGTACAATTTCTATTTATGCTGTCGCATTTCATTGCATCTGAAAGCCTTAAATCACTTTGTGTGTCTGTCATTTCAATTTAGAATTCGGAACTGACAACCTGCTCAACTGTCGGATTGTCCATTTCAGACGTTGCTATTCCCTTTTGAATTGGACATTTACCACATACATACACCAACAACACCTGCTTCCGGTGTGACCTTGCTGTGGGCATATGTGACACAGACTCGTATGTAAATACGAATTTGCACGCATTGTTTTGTCTTTACAGCGCCGGCTTACTCTGCATTGTGTACGTGCCGAAATCGAAAATTAATCATACGCCGTGTGTGTCGTTTCACACAGTTCTCACGTATATTTGTTGTGTTAGTACAGTTAACTGTTGTTTTATGTACAGCCATGTATATTTATGTGTACAAAATGTATTTACAATCATAATACATGTATTATTATTGTTTTTTAATATCTCCACTATTTCTTGTTTGCATTTCTTATTGCTCGCCATGCAATCGTTTGCCGATTAAAAGCGCGCATGTCTCGCATAGCAGCTTCTTTAATAGCACTTAAATATTCATAAATGACAGTTAAATTGACATAACAGCCAAATGTTCGCATTAAATTTAATTCTCCATTCATTGTTCATATATTTGCTTTACTTACTGACCGGCATCTGAGGATGCTGGACTTTCGAATAAAATGGGAATGTTATTGTTTTCAATGATCGTAATAAAGAAGTTATCTGCCATAATCATGTATTTTGGAATATTTGGATTGTAATAAGATACACATGCTGCAGGCATTTAAATAAATAATTTTAGAAATTGAAAATAGGTGTCATTGTTCATATTTTATGTACGAGCAGATATAGTAATAAGTCGTAACACTAAACGAATTAGATATGGAGTTATATATACCAAAATGATCAGGATAACGAGTAGAGTTGGCGTCTGTCTGTTCATCCGTTCGTGCAAGCGATAACTTAAGTTAAAATTTAGATATCTTGATGAAACTTGGTACACATTTTTCTTGGCGCCATAAGATGGGCGAAATCGGACCACTGCCAGGCCCACAAATTGGCGAAAGCCGAAAGCATATAAAGAGCTATAACTAAGCCATAAAAGAGGCTATGAAAGTAAAATTTGATACAAAGGATCGAAATAAATTTGGATGTAATTTTTTGGAAAGTGGGCCTGGTCACAGCCCCTACTAAGTTATTAGACTTATCTCGTAAATAAAGAACCACTAGAGCTATATCAACCAAACTCTCTCCGTTTCTTTTAGCCATTTCCTTATACAGTCTAAATATTGAGGAAGCCGGTAACGAAACTACTCGACCAATTTCAATAAAATTCGATTTATAATATATTCCTGGCATCCCAATGATATGTTATGAAAATAGGCCATATCGGTTCACAACCACGTCTTCTTTCCATATACCAGAACTTTGAAATCGGTCTGAATCGTTTACTTTAGAATATATAATGTAAGCAATAGTGAAGACATTGGAACAGAACATTGCACAAATACTGCATTTATAGAGACCATAAGTTTTCAAGCCCCATATATCGAACATGAAGACCTCAGTGCTTCTAATAAATTTTTTACCGAAAATACTGGTAAGTCTTTCAGATATTTTGAAGAAATTCTGAGGGCATCCTAGCTCCCAAATATCATTTCAAACTTACAAGGGAATTTATACCATACATATGCCAAATATTTCTGGGCAAAATTGTGTGTTATATTCATAAAATTAAATAAATAAATTGCAAGAGTATAAAAACTTAGCCCTACCTTACTTGTTTTTAATAGAAACAAGAAAAAACGTTAACTCGGGCTGTACCGAAGCTAATATATCCTTCACAGGTGCATTTCTTTTAATAAATATGTGTTTAAGCAAATCTAAAGTCGTAAGAAAAAGAAAGTAAAAAAAGAGAAAACATTTTACTAATTCTTTTTAGCCGGGTTGTTTGCTAGAAACATTAAGGTTATATAGTTAACCGATCTGAACAATTTCTTCGGAGATTAAATTATTACCTTAAGCAGTAATTCATGTCAAATTTCGTGAAGATACCACGTCAAATGCGAAAATTTTCCACACAAGCCCTTGATACCGATCGTTCAGTTTGTATGGCAGCTATATGATATAGTGGTCCGATATCGGCAGTTCCGACAAATGAGCAGCTTCTTGAAAAAAAAATAATATCTGCAAAATTTCAAAACGATATCTTAAAAACTGAAGGACTAGTTCGTATATATACAGACAGACAGACAGACGGACATAGCTAAATCCACGCTTCCTTCTGGGTGTTACAAACCTCGTGACAAACTTAATATACCCTGTTCAGGGTATAAAAACAATTCATTTTTTGTCTTTAAAATGAGATATTAATCACATATTCATATTACTGAATTCTTGTTTTTCTCCTATAACTAACAGTTGTAAATTCCGAAATAATCTCAGCAGTCAATTTAAACTAATGCGCCACTCTAAACAGTGGTTGTGCAGCAAAAGTCGCTAAGGAAATTAGAATACTCAAGATACTTAGCAAATTAAGTACGGAGAGAGTATGCATGAGGGGGAATAAAAGGAAAGAGAGGAAGAGGAAATGCATATTAAAACTCTTTGTACATCCACTACCTGGCGAATAGCCGATTTGGTGACCCAGAAATTAAATCAAATGTGAAAGTTTGCGCAACGTTGAACAACAACGCACAACGGTAAAACGGTGGAAAGTTCGGAAGTAAAGTTGAAATAAAGGGCCACCTTCTTTACTGCTGCACTCACCCAGACACACGGTTATGTAAACCAACGGTGACATTAAATTCTGATTAATAGAACATTTTAGTTTTAGCTGGCGGCGCAAAATTTAATTTCAGCAACGCAAACACGTGCAATGCGCAACTTTCACAAAATTCGCAAATTTCGGCTAAATGCAAATGTTTGCACTCGTTGTAAGTTCTAAAGCGAACAAATTTGTGCACAACACTTATACCGTTACACTCACTTAGTATAAGTATAAAATTTGGGTCCCAGCGATGTGCGCACTTTAAGTGGCATACATCAACAGCCAAACTATTATTGCGCAGCTTTAAGTTGACGGCGCAAAATCAAAGATAAAGCCAATGCGCCGAGCGTAAAGGAAAATAAATTATTCCACGCAATTCAATAGCATTTTGTCGATAGTAAATAATAAATAAAAGAACAATTTTTTTTTATCGCTATCGGTGTGTGAAAAGCGATAGTGAAATGCACAGCTGGAGAAAAGGAGCGCACAATCAAGAGTCAACGAGCTTTAAAGGGGGCGTGTAAGTAACAAAAAGAAAACAAACAAAGCTGTGTGGAAAGGCAAACAAAATCAATGGCTGAAAAGCCAACAAATTTGACTGCATTAGAGAAACGAAAATGCATGAATGGGAATATTGTGTAAAAATGAGAAGAAAAATAAATTTTCCGAACGAGTGAAAAGTTTCGCTAAAACTCTGAAAAGAAGGTGTTGTTGTTAGTTTATGTGAAAGCGTCAATATATTATGCTAAATCAATGCACGGAATGTTTGGAGTTGATAGCAAACAAAATATACACTTTTTTGTTAGGTTTTAGTTGGCATGGCTTTAACGGGTTTCAGAGTACTTCTTGTTGTTTGAAGTGAAAATATTTGTTGTATTAAGTGGCGAAGTGCTGTGAGCGCTAAAATTTTTATGTGACTATCATTTTTTGACTAAAGATGTGGTGTATTATTAATAGGGTATCATAACGGCTTATACTTATCAGAATTCACAAAAGGAAAAAAAAGGATTTGTTATATATATATTTTTGTAAGATATTAGTACTAGATGCTATTACAATTATCGATCAAGCATCTATTATTAAAGAATGAGATTTTATAAGTTAAGTACAGAACCATTAGCTCGCGAAAAATATGAATAAAACCTATCAGGACCGATGGTGATGTTGACCAAATGCTTTGTATTCCGTAAAGGTTACAGTGTTTTCGACGGATATTCACATTGTAGTCTAAAGACTTAACGAATTGTTGATACATACTCTTGAAATGAAACTTTGAAGGGTAGTAATCTTCAGTAGCTGAGTCGAGAAATCTATACACAGAGTGGTTATTTCGGACACGCAGATCGTTGAAAGGTTGTGCGCCTCACTCTCAAATAAGTAAATTGATGAAGAGGCGAATACTCAATTAGTTGTGAAGCATGTTGCTATGTTGCTAGTTTTGGGATGGATATACTTTCAGGTACTTTTGGGTTAACTTCAATAGGCTCTTAACTTCAAGAGGTTTTAATACTATTCAGCAAATTTCCACAACCTAAAATTAAAAATTTAAATTGAAGCAAATGTGCTTAAAATACTTATGACTAAAAGAACTGCAATGAACCAATACGGATAAACAACGCATTTAATGGTACTGCAACTCAGCGTACTTGTTAAAAATTAAAAGCGAATCAGCGTCAAAAAGCAAACTGAAAAAAAATGTGGAATCATTTGCAGAAAACGAGAACTTATAGTTGTTTGACGAGATGATGGAGAGTGTGGAGTCAAAGTTATGAGCACACATGTAAATAGTAGTAAAATAGTCGATACTGGTATACACATATATGTAGTACGTATAAGCCTAAATATTTGCATATAATAAAAATTCGATTTTCCTTCCTTCATTATTCAACGTTACTGTTTTGCAGCTGTGTGATAGAAACATATGTCACTTTTCAAGAGTTTCTTTAACTTTTTTTAAAGCATAGAATAATACGTTTAATACTTTTTTTATTGTAGCAAGAAATTTTGACTAGAACTTTAATTACTGCTGTATCCTTTAAGGGGCTATACCAGTGTGACATTTTCAAAAAATCGTTTTTTTTTTATTTTTGTTTATTCGACAGTTTATAATTTCAAAAGTATCCCGTGAAAACGGTAAGGCCGTATCTTGAATAGTTTTTGAATGGCAGCGTTCTAAAGAGCGACCGCTCGCAGGTATAAACCTCTATAGTTGAAACTTTAAACGCGTTTTTCTCGAAACGACATTTTTCAAAATTGCTGACATCATAACTCAACGAGAAATTGACCGATCGACTTCAAATTGAAACTGAGTATTCTTGAATATATTTACTATATGACTCCGTTATTTTTCAATATTTTTGTAAAAAAAAATTGAAATGTAGTTGAAAATATACCTTATTATTATATGGCAATAAACTTCGAAACAATCGATCGGGTACTTCCTTAAAAAAAAAAACTAAAATTGCCTAAATTTTCATAGGTTACATTGGTATAATGATGCGACAAAGCGCTTGAACTCTGTAATAAAGTTCTTAAGTCGGCTAATGTCGATTCCAGTCACTTCGCTGGGTTCGACGAAGATAATCCTATCAACGTGTTTTAACCTAAGTTTGGCGATAACGATTTTAGACACTCCCTTACTAGCTCTGAGCGTACTGTCATCGAATCCAAGGACAGCATCGCCGCTCTGCTATAAGAGTGAATACACATGAAGCAGTATATCTACTGCTATTTTGATGGCAATGGCAATAAAGAATGTTGATTTAATTTAAAGACATCGATGGTTTTACGCGAAATTAGCACTTCATTCTTTTGATTCAATTTTTGTTTTGGATTTTGGTTGGCATTTATTTGAAAAAAATATTTATTTTTACTTAATTAGCACGCAGTTAGACTAACTTCACTGGTCTTTACTCATTAACCACTGCAAAAGCAGCTGATAGTAAAGAGTGTAGCATATTAAATATTTATCCTTCATTTAATCATCATTTGAGCAGATGCCACGCATCAGATTACACATTTACAGAGTGTATAACAAGTACATTGTCACGTGCGTGAGGCAGAGCACACACTTATTGTAAACAAATTGCCAGCTGTTTATGACAAGGCCGTGGAAAATGAGTTTGTAAGTGTATTTGTTTGGAATTTTAGGCAGCCCTGTAGGGAATTAAGTAGGCAGAATGATATTTTTTTAAATAAATTATAAATTAAATTTATGACAATAATAATTTTCTAAAGATTCTTAAACTTAACATAAATAATATAAACAATTTATTATAAGCAAATCCTTTGCTGTAGTATTATAGGATTTTATTGAATTATGACACTCAAAACTCAAAGCAAACACTGAATGTTTTATCACTTTGTAACCCAGAGACCTTTGTGGAACTTCTAAGCCAATTAAAAGTTGTTCTATTTCCATATTGAACAACGATATTTCTACCAGGAAAGTTTTTGCATAAATTTGTCTTTGTATTAGTGTGATGTGTAAAGCACTTGCAAATGGAAAATGCCAGTTAGTGGTAGCGACATTATATCATTCGTTTCACACACGAAGCGTGCTTGCAATTTATTTCCACTTATTAGAAAACAAATGGCTTGTACACACACCCATATACACATAAACACAAAGCAAGCTCGCATATTGCACACAGCAGTGCGGCTGAAAATAAATGTGCAGCACGCACATAGTTAAGTGTTGAGGCCATTTAAATGCAAAAAATATACAACAACAAATCGTCGACGCTTACTATGACAGATATAAATAGTGTAATGTTGTAGCCAACTTAAAGGGACTACATAATAAGCATAATTCTAGGCGCACTGACATATGCGTGTTAAAACAGCTCGTTTGCTGACTATATATACATCGTATAGAAATGAAGTATGCAGTAATAAAACGGCAAGGTTCAAATGCAGGCCAGACGCACGCTCTTCAATTTAAATGTTGCTACTTAGTGTTGTTGTTGTGAATTGAAATGCATGATAACAAGAATGGTGAATGTTTGAGAAAGAAAAGTTTTTCATTAACATACTTTAAAAAATATTTTGCGGTTATAGTTTTGTAGACATAGTCACATATTCGGACTAAGGCGGTGGCCCATCCCTCCGGCTTTTATGATCTAAGAAGAATATTGAAAAAACTTCAGTTAGTAATATTTAAATAATTAAAAAAATTAAAGTAAAAAATAAATAAAAACAAAGTTGTAAAACCAATATAATATTTCTCAATTCTAGATATCATAATTTGAGAATTGAAAAACAATACCACCAATATGGAACCATATAAATCACTAAAACTCTTTCACACAAATTGACATTTTTATTTTCGCCCATTTATTGCACACCCTCAGCGATATTTCAATTTGCAAACTACAAACAATTTTGTCAATTGTTGGTGTGGCGCGCAATTTCAGTTAAATGACTGTAGCCATTCGCAAAAGTTCGGAAAAAGAGTTTAAAAAATATCACGATCGAAAATCGAAAGAGTGAGAGGAAAAATTGCACATTTGATTGTTTGCTTAAATAGATATATATTTGAATAGGTGTTGAAGCAAAGCACTACAGTAATAGTATGTCATTGATATAGTTTTAGTTATTATACTGAAATTAAACCGAATGAATATGAAAATTTATTAAAATAAAAGTTGATTATTTTTAATGCATTTTATTAGTCAAGGTGTATCTGTGTATTGTAAATATTTAGTAATTACACATGTTATTATATTATATACTAGAATTCCTTTGTTAATATAAATCTATTATACATACACTGTGAGACGTATATTTATAATGTATACCAATTATGATTTGCAATTGATGTCACGTATACGCCATGTATGCCGAAATCGCTATGACTCGTGCGCAATTGCTCAGAGAGAGATTTTGCATGCAGATAGCAACGCATTTATTTATATGTTAAATATTTAAAGACGTATTTACTTCCGCTGCGTAAGGGTAAGGCACAGCCAATGTTGAACCCTTAAAATCGTAGTAACAGCACTCATTCTAAAAGCACTTTTAAATTTTAAAGATACTTAAATTCTTGAAGTTCCTTAATCGTTAAATTATATATTTTAATCTATTTTATAAGATGTGAAACTCTAAACTAAAACGCAAAGGCTACTTTCAGCTCCCACATTAGGATCCCTTAAGTTTTTTAATTTTCTTATGCACATTAAATATATGACAAACATACTTATGGAACAAATCAAGAATCTGTAGCGAATTGAACAGTCGCAGTTTTGCCGATTTCAAAACGTTTTCCAGCCAAAAGCTTTGTAAAAATAAGCATTAATGTAGAAATAAGACTTTGAGTACACATACTTTAACTTTACTGTAACGAAAATACGACCTACAACACTAAACCGAACGAAATAAGATTTTGAGAACAGATACTTTAACGAAAAGACCGACCTACAACACTAGAACGAAACTGAACGAAGCGTCAGAACGCTACGCTTGCGTTCGAGTGTGTTCTACGAAATTCATTCTGGACGGTGACGTGATACCTACCACTTCGTGCACGTGGATAATTTCATTTTAAATACGTTGCTTTTTATTGTATTTTTCACATTAATAGACTACATTAATATTATCACACTGTTAATGAGTGGGAAATGCAACGGCACTTGCAACTGTACAAAGATACTCACACATATAAATGCGGGCGCGTTTTAATGTGCAGTGCATTTATGTGGCAGATAGCGACCTATATATACGAGTATGCACGAACGTGTGTGACTGACTGACTGACAGCAGTGGCAGCACAAAGTATGTATAAGTAAGAATCCTGCTGAGTTACCAGCATCACCTCCTTTGTTTATTTTCTTTCAAAAGTCCATCTCAATTTTTCTTTAATACTTTTTGGTGCTGTTGCTGTACTTTGGAATTCGTTTACAACCGCAGCTACGATGTATAAATGCGGTATCAATAACAAGCCAGTGGCCCAGTACTATGCTTTGGTTATTTTATATGATTTATTGTAGTTAAAAGCATGTACGGATATATAGATATAGTACATATATATAGAGAAGGTACAATCTTCTACAAGAGTGTACAGCTCCTGGCGTACGCCGATGATATTGATATCATCGGAAGCAACAACCGCGCCGTTTGTTCTGCTTTTTCCCGCATGGATAAGGAGGCAAAGCGTATGAGTCTGGAGGTGAATGAGGACAAGACGAAATATCTCCTGTCATCAAGCAAACAGTCGGATTCGCGTCTTGTCTCCCACGTCACTGTTGACAGTCATAACTTCGAGGTCGTAGATTAATAATTTAAGATATACCTGGGAACCAGCATCACCAACACGAACAATGTCAGCCTCGAAATCCAGCGCAGAATAACTCTTGCCAACAGGTGCTACTTTGGACTGAGTAGGCAATTGAACAGTAAAGTCCTCTCTCGACGAACCAAAATCTAACTCTACAAGTTGCTTATCATTCCCGTCCTGCTTTACGGTGCAGAAGCTTGGACGATGTCAACATCAGATGAGACGACACTAGGAGTTTTCGAGAGGAACATTTTGCGCAAGATTTATGGTCCTCAGAACATTGGCAACGGCGAATACCGCAGATGATGGAACGATGAGCTGTACGAGTTATACGACGACATTGACATAGTTCAGCGAATAAAAAGACAGCGGCTATGCTGGCTAGGTCATGTTGTCCGAATGGACGGAAACACTCCAGCCCTGAAAGTGTTCGATGCAGTACCCGCCGGAGGAAGTCGAGGAAGGGGAAGGCCTCCACTCCGTTGGAGGGACCAGGTGGAGAGCGACCTGGTTACACTTGGGATCTCCAACTGGCGCCGAACTGCGAAGGAGAGAGAGAGGTGGCGCACTATCGTCGATGCGGCTATAACCGGCTAAACGGTTGCAACGCCAATCACATACATACATACATATATTTGAGAGGTTAATGTTTTTATGCTCGCAGGATAAATGTGCTATCGCATTACAGACCGCTACGGCTTCGAACGGGTTTAAAAATAGTTATACATACTCTCCCATACATGTGCATGTACTTTCGCGTTTCTTGCGTGGGTTCATTTAAATAAAGTAAAATGAGGAAAATTCGAACATGAAATTATATTTTATTTGCAATGAACTAAAACTTGATTACGACCTCTAGTCTTTGGTGTTCGTTGTCTTTCTCTCTGATTACGAAAGCGTTGGGAACACTCCTTAGTTCGAGCTTGTATATTTCTATATTTTGTTTTGCAATTTTTTTCAGCAAGCAGCTGCGAGCGCTTGTTACTCGACTCTCTGGCACGCGATTGCGATGCGAGCAGAATGACTTCCCAGACGATTTTCAGTTTCAGATTACGATTTTCCACCACGGAGTCTTTTTAATACCCTCACCTGGCAACTATTTCCAGAAAGTTGAGATTCTTGCAATAAATATAGCCTATGTTACTCGGTGTGAATGTAGCTTTCCAATGGTAAAAGAATTTTTGAAATCGGCACTGTAGTTTTTGAGTTTATTCATTACAAACATACATACAAATCTTTCCTCTTTATAATAACGGGTGATTTTTTTGAGGTTAGGATTTTCATGCATTAGTATTTGACAGATCACGTGGGATTTCAGACATGGTGTCAAAGAGAAAGATGCTCAGTATGCTTTGACATTTCATCATGAATAGACTTACTAACGAGCAACGCTTGCAAATCATTGAATTTTATTACCAAAATCAGTGTTCGGTTCGAAATGTGTTTCGCGCTTTACGTCCGATTTATGGTCTACATAATCGACCAAGTGAGCAAACAATTAATGCGATTGTGACCAAGTTTCGCACTCAGTTTACTTTATTGGACATTAAACCAACCACACGAATGCGTACAGTGCGTACAGAAGAGAATATTGCGTCTGTTTCTGAGAGTGTGGCTGAAGACCGTGAAATGTCGATTCGTCGCCGTTCGCAGCAATTGGGTTTGTGTTATTCGACCACATGGAAGATTTTACGCAAAGATCTTGGTGTAAAACCGTATAAAATACAGCTCGTGCAAGAACTGAAGCCGAACGATCTGCCACAACGTCGAATTTTCAGTGAATGGGCCCTAGAAAAGTTGGCAGAAAATCCGCTTTTTTATCGACAAATTTTGTTCAGCGATAAGGCTCATTTCTGGTTGAATGGCTACGTAAATAAGCAAAATTGCCGCATTTGGGGTGAAGAGCAACCAGAAGCCGTTCAAGAACTGCCCATGCATCCCGAAAAATGCACTGTTTGGTGTGGTTTGTACGCTGGTGGAATCATTGGACCGTATTTTTTCAAAGATGCTGTTGGACGCAACGTTACGGTGAATGGCGATCGCTATCGTTCGATGCTAACAAACTTTTTGTTGCCAAAAATGGAAGAACTGAACTTGGTTGACATGTGGTTTCAACAAGATGGCGCTACATGCCACACAGCTCGCGATTCTATGGCCATTTTGAGGGAAAACTTCGGAGAACAATTCATCTCAAGAAATGGACCCGTAAGTTGGCCACCAAGATCATGCGATTTAACGCCTTTAGACTATTTTTTGTGGGGCTACGTCAAGTCTAAAGTCTACAGAAATAAGCCAGCAACTATTCCAGCTTTGGAAGACAACATTTCCGAAGAAATTCGGGCTATTCCGGCCGAAATGCTCGAAAAAGTTGCCCAAAATTGGACTTTCCGAATGGACCACCTAAGACGCAGCCGCGGTCAACATTTAAATGAAATTATCTTCAAAAAGTAAATGTCATGAACCAATCTAACGTTTCAAATAAAGAACCGATGAGATTTTGCAAATTTTATGCGTTTTTTTTTTTAAAAAAGTTATCAAGCTCTTAAAAAATCACCCTTTAGTAGTACAGATTTTTATTAAGATAACACACAATTTGGCTCATAGAATAGAATAACGAAAATCCTCATATATAGTATATAGGCTAAGGAAATCCCAGAAACGATTTCTCTCATTTCACCACCAACATACATTATATCTATGATAATATGCGCACTTAATTTGACTAAGATATTTCACATATTAACCGATAAGGCCCACCGTATTTTTGTAAACCCTATAATTAGGTATATGGGATCTAGGGGAAGTTATAACCCGATTTTAATAATTTTTAGAACAAAGACATACTCTTAGAAGAAAAAAGTCCTCTGAATTACATTAAAATATCTCAGGGATTTACCAATATTTTCGTTGAAAAATTGCCTTATCCACTGAGATTTTCATTTTAAATATCCGGGGCCTTGAAAGGTTATCGTCCAATTGAGGCAATTTTTTCATAAAAAGTGCCACAGATCATATATAGTATTTGTGTAAAGTTTTATTCCGCTATCTTCATTGGTTCCTCATGGGGTTAGGGGTAGTCAGAGACACGAAATAATTAGAATTTTCAGTAAATTTTTTGATATTAAATCATGTTATTTTACAAAAATGATAATATGGCATTATTATACAATGTTTTGACTTAGAGTCACGAAAATTAAAAAAAAAATTATAATTTCCAAAGTTATAGCTGTCTGTGTTCACCCAGTTTCAAAAAAAGCTCCTTTCGGTGACAATCATAAGTCCTTGGAGACTCATTTAAAATTCGGATAAAAAAAAATAATTTTATAAATGAATAATCCTGGGCATGATCGAAGCTTTTTTTTGCAAAAATGAACAAAATGGCGGCCTCAGGAAATTTTTTTCTAGATTTTCGGGAAAAAATCAACAGTTGATCTTATAGAATCGAAATTTTTGAAGAAAAATAATTCGATCAGGTCAGAGTTTATTATGTATTCTAAAAGCTGTATATATTTCATTAAAATCCACCTAGCGGTTTTCGAGTTACAGTTGTCACCAGTTCAAGGTCTGCAACTTTGCTACCGCCGTTTTTTTTAAATTTAAGGCTTTTTGTTTGTATAAAAACGGTTACAAATGTCGATGAGCCTTAGCCGCACTTTTCTTGGAACTAAAAAAGAAAAGCAAAATTTCCCGCAAATGTCGAGAATTTGGCTCAAAAATTGAAATTTCAAGTTGAGAATAAGGGATAATAAGGGATGCAAACAGATCTCTACAAATATTTTGTTGGGTTAATGGGTCCAAGATCGATATAAAACGATTTAATCGACCAGCGCTTGACCCTAGAGACATCTATTGGAAAGCTGTAAAGTTGTAGACCTAATAGTTTTGAGAAAAGGCATTTAAAGTTTCAGACGAGCGTTTTGGAGCGCTTGAGCGATCTTTGTTATTTGACGAATAACTCGAAAAGTTATTATCGGATCAACTTCAAATTCTCAGAGAATATTTTTAAAATATTACACTTAACGAAAATGCAAAAAATGATTTTTTGAAAATCCTGACTACCCCTAACCCCTTATGTATATATGTATGTATTCTAAGTTAAGGAATGAGATGGAATTCAAAATTTAGTTATATGGGAAGTAGTCGTGGTTGTTAGCTGATTTCACCCATTTTCCAACCTCCTCAGGATGCCAAGGATGTGTACCAAGTTTCATTAAGTTATCTCAATTTACTCAAGTTGTCGCTTGCACGGACAGACGGACGAATAGACATCCGGATTTTGAATCCGTTATGTGAACAAAACTATTATACTCTCTTTACCAACTTTGTTGCCAGAGTATAAAAAGTAATATATCGATTGAATAATTTATATTATTATTATTTCCCATTTTATCAAAATCCTTAACAATTCATCCAACAAAACTAAATGGCAGCTCTAATATAAATAAAACAAGTAAGGAAGGGCTAAGTTCGGGTGTAACCGAACATTTTATACTCTCGCAATTTATTTATTTAACTTTATTTATATTATATAATATATATTGTATAAAGTCCATTGAAAGTTGGAAACCATAATATTAGGTTAGAAGAAGCGAGGTCCTCGTGTTCGATATATGGGGCCTTAAAAATCTATGTTTCGATTTCGGCGATTTTTAGAATGGGGCTGCCACACTATTAACATAGTATTTGTGCAAAGTTCTGCACCGATATCTTCACTAGTACTTACTTTATATATTGTAAAGTAAACGATTCAGATCGTCTTCAAAGTTCTGGTATATAGGAAGTAGGCGTGGTTGTGAAGCGATTTGGCCCATTTTCACAACATATCATTGGGATGTAAGGAAATTATTACAAACCAAGTTTCATTGAAATCGGTCGAGTAGTTCCTGAGATATGGTTTTTGACCCATAAGTGGGCGACGCCACGCCCATTTTCCATTTTGTAAAAAAATCTGAGTGCAGCTTTCATCTGCCATTTTTTATGTGAAATTTAGTGTTTCTGACATTTTTCCTTAGAGAGTTAACCCACTTTTAGTAATTTTCAACCTAACCTTTGTAAGGGAGGTGGGCGTGGTTATGATCCGATATCTTTCATTTTTGGACTGTATTAGGAAGTGGCTAAAAAAAACGACTGCAGAAAGTTTGGTTTATATAGCTCTTTGGTTTGCTAGATATGTACAAAAAACTTAGTAGGGGGCGGGGCCACGCCCACTTCCCAAAAAAAATTACATCCAAATATGCCCCTTCATAGTGCGATCCCTTATACCAAATTTTATTTCCATAGCTTTATTTATGGCTTAGTTATGGCACTTTATGTGTTTTCGGTTTTCGCCATTTTGTGGGCGTGGCAGTGGTCCGATTTTGCTCATTTTCGAAAGCAACCTTCCTATGGTGCCAAGAAATAAGTGTGCCAAGTTTCATCAAGTTTCCTTAATTTTTACTCAAGTTACAGCTTGCACAGACGGACGGACGGACGGACAGACAGACATTCGGATTTGAACTCCACTCTTCACCCTGATCACTTTGGTATATATAACCCTATATCTAACTCGTTTAGTTTTGGGTGTTACAAACAACCGTTATGTGAACAAAACTATAATACTCTCTTTAGCAACATTTGTTGCGAGAGTATAAAAATTATTTACTGTCTACAGTTGTAGTTGTGAATACAGCTTCAATTTAGTTGTATTACTGCACCGCTATCATAAATCCGCGTGTTGTCCACTTTGTGCTGCTCCCGAATAAGAAATTCAATCTCAAATCCTCTAATTAAATTTGTAGCGTAAAAATTATTTAAATAACCCAACCAAATTCCGACATAACTTTTATAATTTACAAACTCGCATAACAGACGGACAGACAACTGTAAGACAACTGAATAGCTGTCACTCATACGCACCGGCAAACACGTATCAGTCGAACAGAAAACAAAAAAACAATAAAGGCGAATAAAAAATTTAAATCTGAAGAAAACGGCAACGAAACACTTGTTCTACTCTGCATATAATTATTTTTTTTAGTCTTTCTCTATTTGCTCTATTTCAGTTTTCACATTTACATTTTATATATAGCTTACGAATTTCTGTTATAGTATAAGCAGTATAAGCAAAGGTTAAACGTACGCTTCAGTGGTTTCAAAATAGTTTTATTTATGTGTCGAGCTTGCATATTTTGTCCTTTCCCAGATTTTCGCTTGCTTTGGATTTTCAACCATCATGAATTGTACCGTTCTATCGAATACTTTTGAAAAATAGATTTCAATTTCAAAAATCTAAATTGTGTTATAAATTTCATATATACAAATGTGTTATTACTTGTTTATTTTACGATTGTGTAATGCAAGCAACAAAATGCTTAGCTTCTTCTCTAAAATATCTTATTATTTAGCTGAATTAAATCCGATAATACCCAAAAGACATGCAAATAAATATCCTTCCGCTTTTGAGTGTTACCGTGATCGGATTTAGTTCAAATATGCGCCGTTTCATTCGATAATCAGTTTCCATCTAGCAGCAACTTCTTAACCCCCCCTCGTAGAAGCCCCCTCCTTATTTGCGACGAGCGTTTGCTATGGACAGGAACAGGTGGTAATCACTTGGCGCTATGTGGTGCTATATGGTGGATGCGATAAAACCTCCCATCCGAGCTCCCGTAGCTTGTGATGGTCATCAACGAAGTGTGTGGTCTGGCGTTGTCCTGATGGAATACTACACCTGTTGGCCAATTCTGGACGCTTCTGGTCTCAGTGGTCCAGTTGTTCGCAGTAGATGGTAGAATTAAGCGTCTGGCCATATGGGTGCAGCTCATAGTGATGATAGTGAATGATGGGATTGGAATCCCACCAAACACACAGCAATACCTTCCTGGCCGTTAATAGCGGTTTTTTTGTGTATCCATCCTTCTACAGATGGTTTAAAATGGTTTAGTGACTACCTCACATCTCCTGGGCGATGTCAGGAGATGCCACATGCCGGGCCAACTTGATGTTTTCCAGGACTCGATCGGTATTCGTCGTCATTGGTCTTCCGCCGGCTGGCTTACACATGGTGGCGTTTTCACCCGCTCTGAATCGTCGAAACCATTCCTCCGCAGTTCGAAGTGATGCTACTCTATCCAGCAAAACACCATTAATCTCACGGAACGTTTATCTAGCGGATGTGCCTTTAACGAAGAAAATTTAAAATAGCGCGAATTTCGGCGTTAGTGAACTCCATGTTTACACGTCTATAACTGTTGAACGCAATATCCAAATTAATCATGCATAGCGTCGTTTTGTAGGTTATGTCAAGACCTTTCAAAGATATATAGTATTGCCAGATACGAGCTCTGTATCGCTTTATACTTAGCAGCGAATTTCAAAAGACAAAAAGGCGGAACGGAGATATATGATAACCTAATTATATTATATTAAATATTAAAGATTTATAATAATGCTAAATATAATTTATTTCTGTTCGGAAAACAAATCTGAAAGAATCAAATTTAATAAGTTATCACTCATATAAATACTCATATCCATATACATATGTAAGTTTATAATCTACCAACGACACATGTCTGTATGTGCAATTTTAATTTCAATGGCACATTTCCATAATATGCAATCTCATTCAACCCAATGAAGCAACAATCAGCTTTGCCCCTTTTTGTCACAATATACAGCCATCATATTCGTTCTCTTCAGCCCTACATGGGGGAGGTCGGAATCACTCAATTTGAAACCCTTTTTTCTGCATTGCGACACTGTTGCTTTTATCACACTGCATTCATGTTGATAAGTTAATAATGGATATTGTTGAGTTTTCATCATCGTTCCATTGTGCAAGTGAAGCACTATCTGACGGTCGCTGATGTTTTGATGACCTCCGACTCGTATTGTAGGCAATCTAGCTTACATATCTTTTTATATTTTGGGCAAATAATGGAAATGATATTCTTTTGGATAATATTGAAAACGAGTAAGCTCAGGCAAAAGCTATTATAAGCCACACGAGTACAATCAATTGTCCGAAATTAATTAATCATTTTGCAGATTTAGAAATTTTGCCTCAAGTGCAAAGCAACGTGTTGAAAGCAAGTTGGACAGAATGACAGAATGGTAATGAAAGTAGCTGTAAAAAAATGTAATACAATTTGAGTATTTGCGAAATATTATTGAAAGATTTGAATATAAATTAAATTAAATATAATTACTTATACTTATACTATACTCATACTCATAACTATACTCATTTTTCTTATAAATTTCTTTAAACTAATATTTATATTTCTAGTTCAATTTAAACGTATACTTATACTTATTCTTATATTTATACATATACTTATACTTATACTCATAGGTTTTCTAGGCTGCTTTCTCAGCTATTTTAAAGAGAGATTTCCACAATGCACTCTATTTTAGGTAAACTGTCAGACAAAACGTATAAATGTCTCAATTTAATTAAAGCTTCCACAGCACTTTATTAAGACAATCAAAAATAAAATACTCTTGACACTAAATTTAAATACTAAAGCGGTTTCGAGATACTGCGCAGCCAATAGTCTTATCAAATCACAATATTCAGCTGAAAATACAATTTGCATATTTTAACAATCAATTGTCTATCTTATCCAATGAGTACAACTGGACGGATTCTCTTGAATTTCTTGCTGCATAAAAGTCAATTGACTTCAGTAACAAAATAACAAAAAAATAAACAAGTAAGGAAGGGCTAAGTTCGGGTGTAACCGAACATTTTATACTCTCGCAATTTATTTATTTAACTTTATTTATAATACACAATTTGACCCACATATTCGTCATATATATTGTATAAAGTCCATTGAAAGTTGGAAACCATAATATTAGGTTAGAAGCACCGAGGTCCTCGTGTTCGATATATGGGGCCTTGACAACCTATGGTCCGATTTCGGTGATTTTTAGAATGGGGCTGCCACACTATAAACGTAGTATTTGTGCAAAGTTCTGCATCGATATCTTTACTTGTTCTTACTTTATATATTGTAAAGTAAACGATTCAGATCGTCTTAAAATTCTGGTATATAAGAAGTAGGCGTGGTTGTAAAGCGATTTGGCCTATTTTCACAACATATCATTAGGATGTAAAGAAACTATTACAAACCAAGTTTCATTGAGGTCGAGTAGTTCCTGAGATATGGTTTTTGACCCATAAGTGGGCGACGCCACGCCCATTTTCCATTTTGTAAAAAAATCTGAGTGCAGCTTCCATATGCCATTTCTTATGTGAAATTTAGTGTTTCTGGCGTTTTTCGTTATTGAGTTAACCCACTTTTAGTAGTTTTCAACATAACCTTTGTATGGGAGGTGGGCGTGGTTACAATCCGATTTCCTCCATTTTTGGACTGTATAAGGTAGTACCTAAAAGAAACGACTCTAGAAAGTTTCCTTGATATTCCTTTAGTAGTTTGCGAGATATGTACAAAAAACTTAGTAGGGGGCGGGGCCACGCCCACTTCCCCAAAAAAATTACATCCACATGTGCCCCTTCATAGTGCGATCCTTCATACCAAATTTTACTTCCATAGCTTTATTTATAGCTTAGTTATGGCACTTTAAGTGTTTTCGGTTTTCGCCATTTTGTGGGCGTGGCAGTAGTCCGATGACGCCCATTTTCGAACTTAACCTTCTTATGGTGCCAAGGAACACGTGTTCATTAAGATATCTCAATTTTTACTCAAGTTACAGCTTGCACGGACGGACGGACAGACGGACGGACAGACAGACATCCGAACAGTTGCTAGCATCGCCTACTTCCTATATACCAGAACTTTGAAGACGATCTGAATCGTTTACATTACAATATATAAAGTAAGCACTAGTGAAGATATCCATGCAAAACTTTGCACAAATACTATGTTTATAGTGTGGCAGCCCCATTCTAAAAATCGCCGAAATCGGACCATATGTTTTTAAGGCCTCATATATCGAACACGAGGACCTCGGTGCTTCTAACCTAATATTATGGTTTCCAACTTTCAATGGACTTTATACAATATATATGACGAATATGTGAGTCAAATTGTGTATTATATAATATAAATAAAGTTAAATAAATAAATTGCGAGAGTATAAAATGTTCGGTTACGCCCGAACTTTGCCCTTCCTTACTTGTTATTTTTGTCTTTTACGACCAACTATAATCAATACAATATATCTTAATGCCTCAAACTAAATATTTACATGTTTCCTATTTGCTAACTAATTTACTTACTTGCATACATATATACACGTAAATATTCGTACATATTAACATTGAAACACAACTGTGGCTCTGTGCTTTATCTACTTTCAGGAATCTAGGCAATTTTCTACCCTAATTTGAAACGATATCCTATGCTGTGAAGAGCATTGCAACAAAACTTAATTGGACTCATGTTGACATTTATGTTGGCGGTAAGTCACAGTTATTTACATAACTAATTTACAAGAATTAGATTGCAGAAAACAATTGCATTTTGTTGAAGCAGACAGATAATGAAGGAGTGCAAATGAGGCGGTAGAAATAAACTTTTAATTATTTAGTGACTCTTTCAGCGAAATTATATTGAAATTAAGTGAAAATAAATTTATTTTATTGAAATCAATACTAAATTCGTTATGATAATTTAATTTATATAATTTATTCAAATATGATATTTTTTTCTTATTCTTAGCTCTTAAATTCTTCAAAGGCTGCTTCACTTCTAAGTAAACTTTTACTGTCGGTTACTTCATTTGCACTTCAATCAGTAATTAACCACTGAACACTTCATTTCCTTCATTTCCTCTTTCTATTTATGTTTTTGTCTGTAAATAACATCGTTTAATCGTCTCCTCTGGCTTTTAGTACCACTTTAGTTACTCTTAATGATAGTAATTACAGTTTGTGCTATTTTCACAATTTTTCCTAGTCCCATTTGAATGAAATTAAATTTGTGTTTTAGTACAAAGTCGTTGGCACCTACTAAAATAGGTCAGGGTATCGCTATGCAACTACGGACTACGGAGCCAATAGGAATTTTTATTTTTTATTTTTTGTTAAATTTTTCACAGTATTAAAACCATCAAATGTCTCATAATGTTTGTAATTTTATTTTCTAAATAAATATTAAAATAAAAACATATTTTTTCTTTATCGAAACAACTATTGTATACTAGGGCCCTTTCAATAGCATTTCATTTGCCAATATATTAATTAATATAGTATAGAGTTCCATATAATTCAATTCCATTTTGAGTAAAATTTTTACACCTTAATCCAAGTAACTACAGACTACAGCCGAAATTCTTCTCCTGTCATAACATACAAGAATTCATCTTCAGATTGTATGGTCCAACCAAAAAATTCATGCAAAAATGCACACACAAACACAAGACATGGTAATCTAAATCAACATAGGCACACCAGAATCAGACCGATTTTCAGCACTTACAAACATACATACACCCGCATGTGCGCAGTGATGCTTTCCCGTGTGTAGTTGCAAGTTTGAATCGCACGTAACATATACACCATTGTAGCTGTGCTGCGTATTGGCTTTAATGTGTTATAGTTGAAATTACTGCAGGCGAAGGTGGCTGTCTAGCTTTTATCTACATCGCTTGTGCTTCACTTTCAATTATATTTCTGAGTGTGTGCTCGTATATCGCAGCTAACTTGTGCTTTAGATTATTTGACGTAGGGATATTGAAAATAATTGCAGCGATAAACATGGCAGTGATGGCAAGCGTCCCTGGTTGGGAAAAATTAAACAAATATATATATATATTAGTGATGAGCGATATTTCACTACCGGTGATTTTTTCACTGTGATTGAAAAATCGCGTATAGCAACAGCGATCAATTTTTGTAAATATCAGATTTGTAAATATCGATCACAGTACATATAGGAGTTCATTGATTCTAATTCGATCACTGTAACAATATCAGTTCGAAAGTAGCAATCACTGTTCAGTGATCACAGTAGGAATTTTAGTTGTGATACCCAAAATTTATTAATTAGTTAATAGTGATTACAAAAGGAGGTAAATTTTGGATATTGTTAAAATAAATAAAAATTTATATGTAAAAAATAAAAAAAAAAATTGGAGTACAAATTCTCATAAATTCATTTTTTTGTTGTGATCACAATAGCAATAAAAAACACAGTGATTCAAAAATAACAATATCGCTCATCACTAATATATACATATATGTCTACGAAAGCAAGGTTAAAAAGCGAAACAGCAGCACTTGGCTATGACGTTTCTTCATCTACGCCAGCTGCGAATACTCTCAAAATGGCTTTTAACTTCATGAAATGTGTTATAGCGGAAATTTCATTGCATTGCTGTACATAGCATTTCACGACTACCACTTCCGTCGAAACTGTTTTGACTTGCTGTCATACCTGTCAACAAGCACATGTGTTTGTGTGTGCGCTGGAAATTTAATAGATTCCTGCGCTTGTCGAAGCAATTTCTCAACTACTTTCAGCGCAAATTATAGTCTGGAAGTTGAATTTACACCCACACTAAATGTACATATTTATTTAATTTGCCTTAATTCGATAGTAAATTGTGCTCATCAAGTTAAAATTTTATCAAATTATGTGCATTTTACTCAGTTTATGGCATTATGTGTGTAATTTCAATTCAGAATAAAAACATAAAAGGAATTTAAAAAAAAAATTGTGTGCTTCCAAGAATATAACTTTTTTGCAATAATTCGAAAAATATTTGGAAATTTATTATTATACACTAACAGCTCCACCTTCTAGTCTTTTCATATAGGAGCTATTTATCAATTAACATGCCTCTGCTCAATTAAAACGATGATTAAGATCGATTTACCATACAAATGAATTTAATTTGTCTACATTAATTTTTAATTGAATTTTAATCGACTTGAAAATGAAATGCAACTCTGCGACAAAGACCGTATTTGTAAACTATATATACGTTTCTTGGGTGCAAGTTGTTGTTCACGCTACACGAAAGTAGCTGTCGCTGCTAAAAATAGCTATCAGCTGATGAAAGTTATCGAGTAGTCGGCAGTGTGAAGGGCTAAAACTGGTTTCTTAATCAAAATATTGATTCATCAATTAATTTGGCTGTGTGCCTTTTCACATTTAGTCACATCATTCAATTAGACTTAATTGAAATGAGGGGGTAGTTTGCATTTCGAAGAATATTTCAATGAGTGAAAATTTGGCTTTCATGCAGATTAATGTCGGAATGAGAGGAAACGTGAAACTGTATATTTATGGTATTATATTTTCCCCCGTAGCCCAGCTTATATTAAGGATTATTAATAATATATTTAGTGAGCTACAGTTGAAATGTGAAAGAAAAAATTCAAATGAAAAATGCAATTTCGTAAATAATTTTTTGGACAAATTTTTGAAGTTCTTAGACTGGTCTAGTCTTTAAAATGAGTACTTTATAGATTTTGCAATTCAACTTCTGACAAAAATCGGCCATAGTCAAGACTATTTCATATTCCAAAAACGAATAGAAATTACAATTCATATTTCAAAAAGATTTTTTTATATTAATCACATTTATTTTACACAAATCTATACAAAATAATTAGTTTATAAAAATATCAAAGGGTGCTTGAACGCTTTCTACACCCAGATGTATCTACATTTGATTTAAGCCCTTTGAACAATTAATAAATTAATTACATAAAGTCATTTCAATACAAATTTATTAGATATTAATGAGCCAAAATTATGCAAATACTAATTATTCAAAGTAAATATATACAAATTAACAATTCATTTATAACACTCAAAATAAAATGACATATGTTTGCATTCAACACTTTTGCCATTCCAATATTAATATTTGTGAAAGAAATTTCGATAAAAAACCAATTAATTAGTTTGCTGTTCATAAATTTGTTGTCAAACTGAAGTTGCATAAACAATATATTAAAAAGTGTAAAAAAACTTAAATTTTTTGCGCAAAAATCAAACTATATTTTTACACACTGCATTAATTACTTTTTCATTTCCAGCGACAGGCAATCAACGAATTCAATAAAAAACGAAATTGCAATTTAAACGCATAAAAACTGCACGCATGTTCGTTTTTATCTGCGCACTTTAGTGGTTTCCGTTGAGTAGCGTTGTGTGAAAAAACCAGAATGGCAATTAATTAAAATTTCGCATATAACCAAACAATTAAGTTGAGTAAATAAATGTGGCATAAGTGGTGAGATAAGCAAATGAATGAATGCATTTACGAGTGAATGGGATTACATGAGCTGTACTGTACATTGTTTATGGGCATTCACTGGTTGATTGTACAATTTATGATTTTGTCGTTACAACGCAAATAAATACGCACCAATTGCTTGATTTATGCATATAGAAAATACTAATGACAATAAAATGGTAATTATAATATTTTCAAGGACATAAATTACTCGTGAAATTCTTCTGTCTGGCCTATTTAACAGCACATATGTTTGTATGCAGCTACTCATATGTGTATAGGGTGTTTTAGAAGAGGAATGGAAAATCATTGAAGAATTAAATCAAATCAGCCGTGTTTGTGCTGTCAGTACGTGTTTGACGCTCTGTCACTTTCAGTTTATCTAACTTGCTTAAAATAAGATGTATATAACTCGAACAAAATCACCCTTTAAAGTATAATTATATGACATGTGAACAATAACTGAATTGAATATTCAATTGTCAATCGCTTAATTGCATAACGCATATACATTTCAAGAGTTTTGTAATTTCAATTCAATTGTATTATTAAATTCAATGTGGAATTATCACTTGGATATGATATGTGTGTGGGAGAGAATATTTATGTGGTACACTTAATGTTAAAAGTTAATTCCATAATGTAAGAGTAAATGACCTGTGCAATTTGACCCATATATTCGGCATAAAGTCCAATAGAAAAACGAAAATCCTCATATATAGTATATAGGCTGAGGTAACTCCTGAACCGATTTCACTCATTTTGACCACCAACATACATTATATCTAAAATTATATGCTCATTTCAATTTAGTTAAGATATTTCACATATTAACCGATTTATAAGCTACTAGCAGATCCGGTCACACGTTTTTGTTAAGGTATACATTAAATTAAGTTGGTCCAATCTTGGCTTCGGCGACGATATTGATTACTCGAGGTTGATTTATGTTACGCAGCATGATTACAACTCACACTACTTTTAATTGCAAAGTACAGGCAATTAGTTTGGGATAATTGACTGCGTCATTCTGGTTTGTAGCTGTGTCAACTCTCTTGGACCGAAATTCTAAATTGTCGCATTAAGATCATCGATATCTTTTTTACCACCAATATAGGTCATTCAATCAGTCATTTATGGTTATCATATTGAGGTTTCATGTCAGGAAAACTTCTCTTTCGAGTCAATGAAGTGACAGAAATCTGTTGGAAATGCTATTAATCCATCGAGGTGTCAACTGCGACCCTACCATTTCCAACTGCTTCTACAATCGAAATTTGATATTGTTGCAAAAACACTCATATGTTAGTTGTTAATTGGCGATTCTTTATGTGTCGCCTAAAATTAAATGATTTGAGGCATGCGATTAGCCCGTCAGTAACAGTTTGATCTACCTTCAAAATATTATTTTTTATATTCTCTTTTTATATTTTTCTTGTCAACTCGAATAAAATTCTCTTATTATTACCTCGCAATCTTTTCATATTTACTCACTTTCTAATCTTTTTCTGGCCTTCCACGAATATTTCAAGACTAAAATTAGCCAAATCGAAAAGGATTTCCTCTGAATTAAATTAATATATCTGAGAGATTTTCCGTTAAAAATTACCCTGAGGCACTGGGTTCTTCATATTCATATTCCGGGGCATTGAAAAGTTATAGTCCGATTTCGACAATTTTTTCACAAGTGATACCTCAGCTCAAATACAATATTTGTGTAAAGTTTTATTCCGCTATTTTCATTGGTTCCCGAAGTATATATTATAAAGTGAAGGAATAAGATGGAATTCAAAATTGAGTTATATGGGAAGTAGTCGTGGTTGTGAACCGATTTCATCCATTTTCCGCACGTGGCAAGAAAATATTATACACCAAATTTGATTGAAATCGGTCGAGTTAGTTTTTGACCCATAAGTGGGCGACGCCACTCCCATTTTCTCTTTTGTAAAAAAATCTGAGTGCAGCTTCTTTTTGCTATTTCTTCTGTAAAATTTAGTGTTTTTAACGTTTTTCGTTAGTGAGTTAGCGCACTTTTAGTAATTTTCAACCTAACCTTTGTATAGGAGGCAAGCGTGGTTACTATCCGATTTCGACTATTTTCATGGTGTGTGTTGGGGTACATAAGAGAAATGTCTGCAGTAAGTGTGGTTTAAATAATTATTGGTTTGTGAGATATATACAAAAAAAACTAATTTGCGGGCGGGGCCATGCCCACTTCCCCAAAAAAATTACATCCAAATATGGCCCTTGCTAGGGCGATCCTTTGTACCTAATTTTACTTTAATAACTTTATTTATGGCTTAGTTATGACACGTTATGTATTTTCGGTTTTCGCCGTTTTGTGCGCGTGGCAAGTGTCCGATTTTGCCATCTTCGAAAGCAACCCTCTGACGGTCCCAAGGAATATGTGTACCAAGTTTCGTCAAGATATCTCAATATTTTTTCAAGTTATCCGTTGCACGGACGGACGAACGCACAGACTGACATTCGGATTTTGACTCGTCTCGTCACCTTGATCATTTTGATATATATAACTCTATTTCTAACTCGCTTAGTTTTATGACTAACAAACAACCGTTATGTGAACAAAACTATAATACTCTCTTAGCAACTTTTGTTGCGAGAGTATAAGAAATGAAATTCTTATTTTAATATTTATGAGTTCTCAAGTTGAAATACCAAAAATCCAGAGCCTAAGGATTGAGTTATTCAAGTGAAGCTGAGCAAATGTACATATATAAAACATTAGTTAAGTAGTACGCGCATCTTACTCACAGTCTATAGTAACTCATTAATATCTACACAGAGTATAATGAAAGCAAGTGGGTGACTTTTTAGGCAAAGCAATCAGGTGGCATGCAGACTGCTTGACTGACTGTAGATAAACGCACGCCCACTGGACAAATATATATGCGGTAAAGACTAAGTATGAGATATCCAGTTGTTGGTCGCGAAAACTTGAATAACATCCATACGTCGCCATTTTTATTATCAAGCGGCAACAAAGAGAAAAATACTAACATATTCTCCTAGCTGTTGTATCGGCCAATATACTTCGCTTCTGTCAGATATGTCTGTTATTTGCTTTACTGCATGTCGCCATACAGTGTTGTGTAAAGCATATTTATATAGTCACTTCTGCGAGACGTGCTTCATCGATTTTCTTATTATATGAGTATACATACATCTGTACGCATCACACCAATACTTATCAACAATAGTGTCTGCTATAGCTGCTGTATTATTCTGTCTTCTTAACATTAGGTAGCCATGACGCGTCATGTCTTCATTTCTCATAAATCAACGGAAACAATCGCTTTCTGTGCTGCGGAAGTGAAATAAATGATTTACCGCGAATGACCATGTGACTTAAGTTGAAAGCAGTTTAACTCAAAAGCCACGCTTTAATATTCTTTAACTTATAAATTTGTAGTAATTGGAAGTTTTACAGAATATTTGAATTTTGAGTTTAATAGAAGAAACATATTCCCTCTGAATTTCTTCTAAATCTCTGAGAGACTTCTAAAATTTTCGATAAAAAATTGGTTAGAAGCACTGAGGTCCTCATATTCGATGTATAGGGTCTTGAAAACTTATGGACCGATTTCGACGATTTTTAGAAGGGCGATGCCACTCTTTATGCAGTATGTTTGCAAAGTTCTGTTCCGATATCTTCACTAATGCTTACTTTATTTATTGTATTCAGATCGACTTCAAAGTTATTGTATATGGGAAGTAGGCGTGGTTGTGATCCGATTTGGACTATTTTCACAGAATATATTATAAACCGAATTTCATTAAAATTGGTTGAGTAGTGCCCATTTAAAATTTTGAATACCATTTTAAGGCAGCTCTTCTGTGCCATCTATATAATGAAATTTAAGGTTTCTTGTGGTTTTCGATACTGCATTAAAGCATTTTTAGTAGTTTTCAACATAACCTTTGTATGGGAGGTGGGCGTGGTTATAATCCGATTTCCTCCATTTTTGGACTGTATAAGGTAGTATCTAAAAGAAACTACTCTAGAAAGTGTCCTTGTACCAAGATATCACAATTTTTACTCAAGTTACAGCTTGCACAGATGGACGGACAAACATCCGGATTTCAAATCTACTCGTCACCCTGATCATTTTGATATATGTATATAACCGTATATCTAACTCTTTTAGTTTTAGGTCTTACAAACAACCGTTATGTGAACAAAACTATAATACTCTCTTCAGCAACTTTGTTGCGAGAGTATAAAAAAATTAGAGCTCGAGAATTACTACAATTTTTAATTTTTAAAGACATTTAGGTTTTATATATTTAGTATTGCATACTTGTAGTTTATAATCGGCATTCACTAATTGAGCTCTTATGTTGTCTCTTTAGACTCTGTAACCATTGAACTGTTTCATAAAAAATATCACAAGATGTTACTATCTTCTTTACTCGACATATGTTGTAGTTCTTTCTTATTTTCTGATAGTGATAATCTGAACCATTTCTCATAACAAGACCTTAATGGGAATGGATATTGTCCTTGATAGTTATTCAGCACCAACAAAAACCTTTCCCCCACATAATAATGCTTGACCTCACTGAATGAATGAAAATTAATAAAAATAATAAAAACGCAGTTATACATTTTTCAGTTTCCAAAAGCATCAGCCGCAATTATTAATGATATGCCATGGCGTATGCGCAACATTAATTAGATATTTTTTTAAGCCGATTATTTCTCACAAAAAAAATAAATATTTAATTGATAAATATAAAAAATGGTCGGAATTTTTTTTTCCACTTTTAATACGCTGCCTATTAATATTAACTGGTAATAACTTTTATTGTTTGGTCATTAGCGCCGCGGGAATTAAATATAATGCCACTCAACAGACATATACACATGCTTACACAAAACCACGTACTTGTGTGTTCGCTTGCGTGTAAATTTCTGTTGTACTCTCATGCCCACGGACTGACACAACAGCGTTAATACGATTGTGTGCTCAATATATGATCGTCTAGCTGCAGTAAATATTACTTTTTTGTTTTCCTGCACTTTCGCTGCTTTTGTAAGCTCAAGTATATAAAGGCTACTCTTTTGTATTTCAGCCGCAATTGTTATTGCGCATGTTCAGCTTGTTGTTTTTGTCATAATGGTGACTACAAAAATACTGTGAATAAAAGCACTTTTGTTATTTTTGTTTTTCTTGTTTGGTTTTGTTGTTAAGGTTCAGTGAACTCGTTGACGGTGGAGTAAAGCGATACGCACATACGCTCATCAACTTGCGCGCTTGTATAGCGGCCAAAAGTATTTGTAATGAAAGTGATACGCATATTTCGCATGGCAAATGAATTTTATAACGTAAGTTAAAAATATATTAAATATTAAAAAATGTTACAACACTCATAAATGAGAACAGCATAAAAATATATGATGAATTTCCGCGTAAGATATTTTATGTACACCAACAAAAAAAAAAAAAAAACAATGAAAGAAAAACTGATTTAGCCACGACAGCATAATGGAAAAACTTTAAACGCATTTATCTCAAAACTTAATTTTTCAAGTCTGTGGACACGGTATCTCAAAAAGTTATGAAGCGATTTTGTTTAAATTTTGCACACATCTGTGGAGCCAATATACGCCGAAAATTTGAACAAAAACATGAGATTTGTATTTAAAATTCTGTCAAAAATTCAATATTGACTTTTTTCCATCGTTCATTAACTAGATTTATCCATTTACTATCGAAATATTTTTTGGTTTGTTGATTTTGAATGAACCAATCATAAGTTATGATGTCCACCGCAAGAACATATTTTTTTTTGGACACGTGATGGGAGATGTGGTGCAAACGGCTGAGTTTTCGGAATTCCTTAATAAAAATTTCCAGAAATACTGTTTAAATATGTTTCTTTGATACGCTAAATTGTTTTAATGAAATTTATGATTGTTTATATTTAAAAAAAAAATTAAAAAATATCCTAGTTTTTAGCCTCATAAATTAAACTCACGATGTGCGTTGCTTTCTAATATATACGTTGGTGGAATTTTTAATTTTTACTTTAAAATAAATATCAGTTTTTTTATGTATACTGAATTTCAAAAATTATGGTGTAGTGGAAGTTGTGAATATTTATATAAGTATAATAATAAGTTAATTATTCCAAAATACAACATGTGAGTGGACGGCCGAACCTATGCATTTTTGATTTGTCTACCCGCGAAATGTGCAACAAGGCAATATATTTATGAATGTATGTACATATGTCTCATGTCTTCTATCAATTACGTTATCACATTTTTCGCATTCTTAGTGCAATTCAGATTAATTAGGCGCATGCCGCGAATGCTTGCACAACCTATCCGAATTCTTCACATCCACAACTCAATTAATTAGTCGGCTTTCAAGGTCACTCAAGCACCGGCCGGTTATAATATTCACAATAACTCCTTTCATACTCACCACTAATCATTATCAGGGAATTTGCAGCAATATCAGCGAAATGAACCAAATCACCGGCTGTATGTATGTATATATAAATATAAGCTTATTTGCATATTAATACGCTGAATTATTGGTTTATGTTTGTAAATATGTCTTATTATGTATATATGTTACTTACACACCTCCATATACATTGCTTGGTTAGCAAATCAACTTCATTAAAATCCCATAGATTGACCACAAAACCGATACTGGAAAGGCCAGAGCTTATCATTTCGTATAATAGCGCTGGTGTTCAGCTGCATTAGGGATTATGTATGTGGATATGGTAGTCTGGCTTTTCGTTGTATTAATCTCAAATTAATTTTGGCTTTGTGTAGCCAAGCGCCTTTATACGAGTACTTTACTCTGCATTGTTGAATAGGTATACAAGTATTTACGATTATAATCAAAGTTGGAAATTTGCAAAGCTCTTTTGTGGTTAACTGTAAAATCAATAACGACTTTCTGTTGAAATCCCGTTTCATTTAGCAGCACAAAATAGTGTACTTCACATCAGACATTTCTACTCTTTTCAGGCTGCAATGAAACATGAAGTGAAATCTAAACCTCTTCTACTTGTTGATACAATACAATACAAAAGCATCCGCAAATCCTAGACTTAATTAAAATCTCATTCTGTCAGAATTTGGTAAAGAAAATTTTACCACTAGCAGAACCAAATATTCTTTATTTTGCTCATTGAAATATTCAAAATGTTTCAACTGTGGCAAATTCTTGAAACTGTAATATTGCATTCTATGAATATCATAATAGGGAGAGTGATAACCACAAACTTATTATTAAATTAAATGCTGGCAGCATGTATTCACAGAACTAAACATTAAACAACAACAAAAGTAGATATTTCACAACAAATATGTAACTCTCTAACGTAGTTAACCAGAATCAAATTCCAGCACATTTCGATGGAATTTTAGCCAAAATTAATACTATATGAAACAAAAAGAGCACGCAACCAAAATTATGCAACATTTCCTACGTAATTATCAAATAGTCAGCCAAACCAATTGGAATTGATGGCGTTTTAATATGGAATTATTTGGAAATGCAAACAGAATTAATAACAATAACGAAATTTGAATTCAGAGGAATGAAATGACTGAAAAAATATTTCATCTGCTAAAATTTCATAACTTTTCAGTTAAAATGATTTTGTTTTTGTTACATTCATATTTCATTTATAAGCTATCATATAACTTGTTGCTTAACAAAATCCAAAAATTCACTGATCCACATTTCTCAGAACATTTCCTCTGTTGTACAAATTATTCTATTTATTCGGTATTCTGAAATTAAATACACCGTATGAAATGGTGATTAACTTTTAAACGACAATAATTAAAATGTTCACTCGCTTACAGTTGCAAGCCATAAACTGTGTTTTTACCACAGCATGCGATTACATTTACAATTTTAACTTAATTCTTGGAAAAAGAACATGTTGCACGCTGGGGAGATAAATTCTAACCAGCAACATTTGCTGCTGGCAATTAAAAATACTTGGAAAATTACCGGCAAACTTTCCGGCATAGTAGTGTCCACACGTATATTATGAAAAAATGTGTAAAATGTGGCCAATAGAAGAGGAATTGTGATGGGCGACATCGAACCACTGCCACGCCAACAAAAAGACGGAATCCGAAAACATAAATAAGTCATAAATAAAGTTATAAAAGTTAAATTTGGTACAAAGGATCTGGATGTAATTTTTTGGAAAAGTGAGCATGGCACCGCTTCTACTAAATTTTGTGTACATATCTCGTAAACTACTAAAGCTATTTCAACCAAACACGTTTTCTTTAGGCACTTCATTATACAGTTTACAAATGGATGTCCCACACAAAGATTATGTTGAAAACTACTAAAAATGAAACCTTCAATTTGAAAATCGGTTCACAACATTTCCTTGTATAGCATAGTTTCTCCCAAGAGCATGGTTTGAAAATGGGAGAAATCGGTACACAACCACGCCTACTTTCCTTATACCACAATTATGAAGCCCATTTGATTCGTCCACTTAGCAATTTATATACTAATCGCCAGTGAAGATATCAGACCAATAGCCCGTATAAAAATCACCCAAATCTGACTTTTCAAAGCACAGATATCGAAAATGAGGACCTCGAAGTTTGCGGCAAATTTTTTATTGAAAATATCGGTAAATCTTTCAGATATTTTAAAGTAATTCAAATGATATATATTCCTTCTAACAATGTAATAGGATAATATTTCCGTTAGCCCCCATATAAGTACCTCATATTCAGATTTTCAAACTTCCGGTGCACTTTATGCCGTATATATCGATTTATATGTGAAATATCTTAGCAAAATTAAGTGAACGTAAAATCTTGGATATTATAAAGCTTGGTATGAAAAATAGTTGAAATCGGTCCAAGAAATACCCCAGTCCCCATATACTAAATATATATAATGATTTTTATTTTCTAGTGGACTTCATTCCGAATATGTTTGTCAAAGTGTGTGTTCTCTTAATAAAATAAAATGAATAAATTGCGAGAGTATACAATATTACTTGTTTTTATAGTTTCTGCAGTGACTTACACCAAATTTGGTGAAAAAGCGCATCAAAATAAATTCTCTCTCTAAAATTCTTAGCATTCTCAACGCCTGAATTCATAAAAGTGTGGTTTGTTCGCTCTTACCTCACTTACCACGCCTTGCAAGTTTACCAGTTGACTAATATTTTCGAAATTTCCGTTCAACCACTGCGCAGCCAAAAGCCTGGAAAATGCATGAGCATAAATATTCTCGCTTCGCTTGCTAATCAAGAAAATGGAAATTAAGCTGTAATTTAGTTATGTTTGCAATTTAGCAAATTGTTAAATTAGCACGTCGAGTATGTGTGCGCGCATGTGCCTGGGTGTGCCTACAGGGCGTATGAGTAACTAAAAAGCGAAGGCACAGATGTTGCTTATGCACGCACACAAGTGGTTATGTAAATGTGGGCATGCATGCGAATGTGGCAGTGAAAGTATTTTCAAAAACAAGTTGAAGTACTGCATGCACAAGCGTTTGTCGCACACACACACACACCACTGTGTGCTAACCCAGCAGGGAATGCGACTGGCTCTAAATATACCGTCGTGGTAAAATATCATATCAACACAAACTGAGGTAGATGCTTAGTTTAACTATCTATTTCCTACTTGGCCGCATAATTTAACTGCACGAGACTTCCTTGCAGTCGAGGATTACATGAGTATGAGTGTTATGCTATTAACGCTGCTCTACTGAGTTTGTTGCTATGTAAAAGCACATATGCAGGCAATTATAAACTTGTGCAAGAGTGTAAAGCTTAATAAGAAGCTAGCTAAGACACACAACTAACTTAATAAAGAATTTTGCTGTGCCTGCAGCGCTTCTTTCAACATGCAGTTGGTGCATATATGGCAGTGGGAGCATGGTTAACAGGCAGAGATTTTGATGTTATATTACATTTATGGAAGTATGTAGTTTATAAGTACTAATAATTGTTGAAATTGTGATTCTTATGAAATTTAATCTGTCCTTGACCTAAACTCAATTAGTCTGATCTTGCGAAAAGTTTTTTTAACTAACAGCATTTTTATTTAATTTTTTAATTTAATTTTATTTTTAATTTTATAAAAGCCAGCCCCCTTAATATTCAATACTTTTCAAATTAAAATTTAATCGTTTAATTTAATTATAAACTACCTATTTTTTTAGAAATACAAATTATAAGGGAAACATGTAAACATATTCACTTTAGAGAATGGACCTCTATTACAACATCAATTTGATTAAAATCAAATTTTGTTGTCCCATTACGGCCATTGAACAAAGCTTTTATGCGACATCCCAGTTGTATCGTTTAATTTTACTTGCCTTGGATCTACCGCTACCTCCACGCTGCTCTGCTGCGCCACTGTAATCTATAATAATATTAATTTGATGTGCCACACATGCAACATATACATATAGGCTTTAAAGCGCCATTTATTTACTATTGCTTATTGTTACAGATGAAAATTGTGGTATGCCACTCGCCATAGCGGCAAACTTGCATGTGAATTGAAATTGGGGATGATATACGTGACCTGCATGCACAGGATAAAAAACAAAAACTGGTTGCTCAATTTAAATTTTAATTGATCAATTAATTAATTAATTTGGCTATGTGAAAAGCCTATACGTTTTTATGTTTTAATAATCAATATATATATATTTTATATTTAATAATAAAAATAATTCATAAATAATAAGCCTAGCGGCTATCAGCCAGATTTCGATTAGAAATATACAGCTTGTAACTATTACGAAACATTTTGGAAGACTTAAATACGATTCTAGTTTAATATCAATATTTAGTTTTGTACCTCCTGAAGCAATTCATCTCGAATTTGAAACTGTGATTTCGGAACCCTTGAGATATCAAAACAAATCTTAAATGAATCAATCGTAGAAGACTTAAATTTCGAAATATATAAATTTAGATAATAATTGCAATTCTCGAAAACATAAGTTGACGAAAAACATAATCTTCATATTTCTAGTAAGATCTACTTCTACTCAATTATCACATATCCTATGACGACTTGAATCTAATTATAACAACCAAAATTCATACATATGTAGATTAAATAAATACCATTTTATTCTTGCGTCGTCTCTCAATTTTTTTTTACTTAAATCCGTTTATAGCTATTACCACGCAGCTGGTGGGTCTGCAGCACCCCAAAGTGCTGCTCATCGATGTGGTGGCCAACGGTCTTTCAACGCGGAGAATAATTTCTACAAGAATTTGGCGCGCATTAACGGCAGCGCCGAACTAATGTCCAATTTGCTGCTACTCACAGTGCTGAGCGATAAGTATCGCTACTTCTTGAAGGTCGCCTTCGAAGACAACGGCATTGGTTTGGTGCAGAACTTCCGCCAAATGCGACGTTGGAAGGCGATGACCAACGATGGTAAACGGGGCGCCGAGGCAGGCATGCTCAATTGGCCAATGCAAATGGATAGCTCCGTGACACGTGCACTGCAAGAGCACGAAGATGCTATGGCTGCAGAGACATACGTGGGTGATAATGAGAAACCGGCCACGACTACCACGAGCACGACAACTGTGCGCCCGACGCGTGACACCTTGGCGGCCTTCGATGAGTGCCTACAGCTGAGTGCACTCAATTTCAGTTTTGTCCGAATATCGCGAATGTAACGGCGCGTTACGTGCAGTTCTTGCAACAGCTGCGCACATTGCTGAAACAACTCTGTCACATACATCCGGTCGCCGGACACAGTCGCGCCGAGCAAGCGCGCATTGCCAATTTACGAAATTTCATAGACATTTTTCACTTTTACGATTTTATAATTACCAGCGTGCGGCAACAGCTAGCGGCGCTGGCAACAAAACCAAATCCGAGCAAAATAAAGCAAGTAAATGTGTCAACCACAAAACGAACTAAAAATCGCAACGGGAATGCCAGAGTTGCTGGCGTTGGTAGTGATGACATTGACACGACAGCTGGCGTTATTAGCGCGCAAATGCCCAAGTATGATTTCATAGTATTGGATGTGGTGCATGAAAATGCGACTGCCAACAATAATAACCACAATAATAGCAAAAAAAGCAGCGTAGCCACAAATGTGGCTATGCTAGACTTCAATAGTAGTGTCAAAACTGACACCAGCAATTCAACGGCGGATACAGAGTCAACAGCATCAATTGACTCAATCAAATGGCGTCCACTGTTGATTCTAGAGCAGCATGAAATCAATTCCAACACCTACATTACACATTCCATACAGCCGGGCTACGACGAATGGCTGCTGGTCAGCACAGCGCAGCTTTGGCAATGCGGCGCTATCTGCTGGACAATTGTGGCCATTTGCATTGGATTGCTTTTGAGTATTGTGGCCGCAAGCGTGGCTGCCGACATAGCGATGAGGTAAGTGGCATATTCGCATTCACAGTATTCAGCTGTAATTATATACTATGTCCATTTAGTTGGAATTAGCTTAATGTGTTCCACTTGTTTTAATTTTGTGCAAAGTGAAAGCAATTTGTTAGAGGTTGTAATTGTAACTGGTTGCATATGAGCTAATTTAACATATGTACATATATACTTACTTCGTAGGTTTAAAATAAATACTTTTAACAAAGATACCTTCATTTTATGATTTTTTCAAACTTGTAGTGTATTTCTTATTTGAATTCAGAAAGGCACAATATTATGAAAACGTCGGTAATATCCTGCCGGTTCCTAAAACATGTATCGAGTGATCTAAGTAGAGGTACTTTTTGTTGAAATAGCCTTTTTTGTACAAATCACGCGTGAGTTGTGTTAAGCTGTCATGTTATATTTGTTCAGTATTGTTTGGCATATAATCATGGAAAGATTTATGCCTGAACAACGTTTAAAAATTGTGTACCTTTATTACGAAAATTCACGTTCTGTTTCGCACGCTTCGCTAAGCCTACTAAGAGTACTATTCGAAACACCATCACCTACCTTGAGACTTTGCATTCATATCTTATTTCTATTGGATAATATTCGACCGACCAGCGCGCAGTGAAGAAAATGTAGCAGCCGTAGCTGAGAGAGTACACGAAGATCGTGGAGAGTGTATTCGGTGTCGTTCCGTCGAGATCTTAAAGTGACAGCTTACAAAATACAGCTTGTGCATGAACAGAAGCCGCTCGACATTCCCAAGTGGCATCGCTTCGCTCTATGGGCTATTGAAATGTTCCAAGAAGATCGGACGTTTCGAGCCAAATTCTGTTCAGCGATGAGGCACCATTCTGGCCCAAAGGTTATGTAAATAAACAAAATTGCATCATTTGGGCCGAAGATCAACCTGAAGAGATTCAAGAGCTGCCATTAATAAGCTGAGTAATAATTCCATTTATCACCACAAAATTCATCTACACATAACTACAATCTCCCACAATAATAGATTATGGCCGTGGGCGTAAATGTAGTCATCAAAGTCACCACAGCATTAACACTTAATTGTATCGTAATAAATAAATGTATTTCAGCAAAGTCATGACTTTCAAAGTCGAGACTCAACTAAGTTCTTCACTTCTCAAACCAGCTCAGCAACTTTGTAGAACTTTTGGTGTGGTTTCTTCAATATCTTGCGCACTGATTATACTTGAGGAATTTGATTTGAAACGCTGAATTGAAAGACGGTTTCGACAGATGAATTTATAATATAGTAATAAAAGCGAAAAGTTTTGAGTTTTGAAAACTTCAAACATTAATTTTATAGGGTGCAGTGCCCAGATCATTGTTTCTTGCCGAAACTCAAGTCAATGATATTCGACAACTATCAGTAAATTGTTCACAACAGAAAGTTGTAAAAAAGTTCTGACATATTGCTAAATTCACAGATATCATATAAAACAAAAACAACTTTGGCAATATATGAAGCGCTGCACGAAGTTATAAAAATCACACCAATTAAATGAAATTAAGCTCTATATATACACATATCCGTATACAACATCCATGTTGCATGTTGCCGCATATGTTATACATGTAAACATCTCACATGCAACTGTGTTGGAGCATGTGCAACATCTGCAGTAAATACTATTTGTAAATACGCGTGGTCCACGCACATCCGGATGACACAAGCGCGTGCCTGCACCCACATGGGTACACTGAAATGTGTAAACTTTCGGATTTTATTAGCGTAAAAATTGACACGAGTATACGCACTACGCTGAAATTGGCTGTAAAACTTTGTTTAATCGCCACAAAAATGAATATTTAGTGCGAAATCTGTGGGGAGAGTTTTGAGTTGGCGATTATTCCGCGCAATTCGACGCAATTCAGCGAATATTACGCAGGAAAAAGTTGATATTAAACAATTTTGGTTTTTATACTCTCGCAACAAAGTTGCTACGAGAGTATTATAGTTTTGTCCACATAACGGTTGGTTGTAAGTCCTAAAACTAAACGAGTTAGATATAGGGTTATATATATCAAAATGATCAGGGTGACGAGAAAAGTTCAAATGTCTGTCTGTCCGTCCGTCCGTGCAAGCTGTAACTTGAGTAAAAATTGAGATATCTTAATGAAACTTGGAACACGTGTTCCTTGGCACCATAAGAAGGTTAAGTTCGAAAATCAGCAAAATCGGACCACTGCCACGCCCACAAAATGGCGAAAATCGAAAACACATAAAGTGCCATAACTATGCCATAAATAAAGCTATGGAAATAAAATTTGGTATGAAGGATCGCACTATGAAGAGGCATATTTGGATGTAATTTTTTTGGGGAAGTGGGCGTGGCCCCGCCCCCAAATAGGTTTTTTGTATATATCTCGCAAACCAATAGAGCTATATAAACCAAACTTTCTGCAGTCGTTTTTTTAGCCATTTCCTTATACAGTCCAAAAATGACAGAAATCGGATAATAACCACGCTTCCCTCCCATACAAAGGTTAGGCTGAAAATTACTAAAAGTGGGTTAGCTCACTAACCAAAAACGTCAGAAACACTAAATTTCACATAGGAAATGGCGTGGCGTCGCCCACTTATGGGTCAAAAACCATATCTCAGGAACTACTCGACCGATTTCAATGAAACTTGGTTTGTAATAGTTTCCTTACATCCCAATGATATGTTGTGAAAATAGGCCAAATCGCTTCACAACCACGCCTACTTCCTATATACCAGAACTTTGAAGACGATCTGAATCGTTAACTTTACAATATATAAAGTAAGTACTAGTGAAGATATCGATGCAGAACTTTGCACAAATACTACGTTTATAGTGTGGCAGCCCATTCTAAAAATCACCGAAATCGGACCATAGGTTTTTAAGGCCCCATATATCGAACACGAGGACTTCGGAGCTTCTAACCTAATATTAGGGTTTCCAACTTTCAATGGACTTTATACAACATATATGACCAATATGTGGGTCAAATTGTGTATTATATAATATAAATAAATTTAAATAAATAAATTGCGAGAGTATAAAATGTTCGGTTACACCCGAACTTAGCCCTTCCTTACTTGTTTATATTACAGTTATTTGTTTAGCTTGCAATTGAGATTTATTATGGAAGCGGTTTCATAATCAACATTTCAAGTCGGTCGAAATTATTTTTAAATTGTTGATGAGTAAAAATTGGCACGTTATTTATTGGTTGCTTCTACAAGGTTAAAATAATATTAACGTAATTTTCCTATTATTAATACAAGCACATCTAAAAGAAAATATACATATATAATTAGTGCTTAAGAGTATTAAGTAGGTAGGTAGGTAGGTAGGTTGGTAGGTAGAAGTGCAGCCATATGTATATTTTATGGGCTCAATTAGCACTAGATATGCTTTTAGTAGACATCCATTCAAGGTTGGACGCCTGATGGGTTCCAAGTGTACTGTGTCGGATCTGCGATATAGCTGGCCATTCACATAGAAAGTGAAAAGGTGTCTGCCTATTTCATTCTAGTTCATAGCAGCGGCAAATGTTATTGTAGGGCATGCCCATTTTCATTGCATGTTCTCCAAATGACCAATGCTCCGCTATAGTAGCTGTAATTCCGAAAATACTTTTCCTGGACCTATTTAATAAGATCCGAGTTCTTTGTCATATTTTGGCCATATCAGTTTAGTTATTTCACCATTGGTTGAATTTTTCCATTTCCATTTCAAATTGTGAGTTAAGGTCCCTTTTGATCGATCATAGCGGGCATGGTATTAACTCTGCCTCGGAGTCGTCCAGAAAGGCTCCTGCCTTTGCCAACTCGTCTGTTTTTTCGTTACCGAAAATGTTCCTGTGGCTGGGAACCCAGATTAAGTCTAATTGTAATTTGTCTTCTAGGGAGCTCAATGCCTTTTTACAGTGATGGACTATACTGGAGTTGGTCAATGGCGATGACCAGCCCAGGAGCGCTGCTTGATCATCTGTGTATATAGTTGCCTCCTCTCGTAGTTAACCAATAGAGCATCACAGACCTTCTCTATGCTCAGTACTTACGCTTGGAGTATACCCCTGTGCCTGCTCCGCAGTCCATTTTGGACCCGTCAGTAAATACTGAGATGATATTTTCCTCCCGTATTAAACCTCTTCTCCATTCTCGTATAGAGGGCATCCTCACCTGGAATTAAGACTTAAAATCTAACTTTGGGAGAATGTAATCTTATTTATTAGCTTTTACTTAGAATATCATGGGTATCTATGGGTAGTTAAAACAAAAGCAACCAAACCAAACACACCAAAAGTAACCCCTGCGCAGGCTGTTCTCTGTATCCCATTAAATTGTCTGTATTGCATTGTTTCTTCAGTGCTGGCCACCAAACCAGTACTCCATATGTAAGTATTGGTTTAATGACGGCCGTGTACATCTACATGATTATTTTCGGTCTGAGGCGCCAGTTTCTGTTGACGATTCTCTTGCATTAACCACAATGAAATAGTTTAATATCCGGAGGCGAGGTTATCAATTTTGCCTCTATATTTAATACGAGACCATAATGGATGTAATCGCCTCAAACCTGTTCTTAGCTTCCATTTACCGTATATAACTAGTTTTATTATTGCCCAATACGTGAAATATCTGAACAAAAATCGGGGAAACATTTTTTTACACGAAAATCATAAATCCGGTATTAATTTTATTATATTATAACAATGACATGACCTAAAGATTCTCTATTACTTACCTACATAAGTATATGTAGTCTTGGCAAATACAAAATACACCCAACCACAACTGATAATAAAACGGTGTCATTAAATGGTCACAGTTCAGTTGCCAGCGCCTTAATTTTAATGCTTAGTTAACGCTATTTAAACACCATAATATAACAGTTTATGTGGACCAATTACCAGCGTAATTCTCCAAACTAACAGAAACTTAGAAATCAAGCAGCAAACGCTAGCGATATGCATGCCAGCTATTTTAGCTATGCAGCATCATTTAGCTACTATTTAACTGTGAAAAAGGCAATGAAGCGACTTTATTAACATTTTGATCAACTACAAACACTATCGTAAATATCCAGCAGCCGCAATTAAATGATACGCAAAACCATAAAAGGACCGCTAAGCGATAACAAACTTGGACATAATGAGAAGCGGAGCCAGCGGCACGTACTATACTAATAAGGTATAAAAAAGCAAAGCAAAGTAGAAAAAATAGCAAAAAAAACTCGGACTTAACAACAAAGCAAGCGAACCAAGTTGGTGCCACAATTCATGTATACACATATACATATGTGCATGTGTATGAGTGTTTGTATATGTGTCTGTGTCATGTGTTTGTAGTTGTGTAGTGGTATCTCGCACACAGCGAGATTAAACAGACCAAGCAACCGAGTTAATGACTAATCTGCTGTCAACCCATGAGAGGGTTGCTTTCGCTTGGCAAAATCGGTCCACTGCCACGCCCACAAAATGGCGAAAACCAAAAACACATAAAGTGTCATAACTTAGCCATAAATAAAGTTATAACAGTAAAATTTGGAATAAAGGATCGCATTAGGAAGGGGCATATTTGGATGTAATTTGTTTGGGGAAGTGGGCGTGGCCCCGCCCCCTCTTAAGTTTTTTGTACATATCTCGCAAACCAATAGAGCTATATAAACCAAACTTTCTGCAGTCGATTCTCTTACGAATCCCACCATACACCATGAAAATAGTTGAAATCGGATAATAACCACGCCCACCTCCCATACAAAGGTTAGGTTGAAAATTACTAAAAGTAGGTTAACTCACTAACGAAAAACGTCAGAAACACTAAATATCACATAAAAAATGGCAGATGGAAGCTGCACTCAGATTTTTTTACAAAATGGAAAATGGGCGTGGCGTCGCCTACTTATGGGTCAAAAACCATATTTCAGGAACTACTCGACCGGTTTCAATGAAACTTGGTTTGTAATAGTTTCCTTACTTCCCAATAATATGTTGTGAAAATTGGCCAAATTGCTCACAGCCACGTCTACTTCCTATATACCAGAACTTTGAAGACGATCTGAATTGTTTACTTTACAATATATAAAGTAAGCACTAGTGAAGATATCGGTGCAGAACTTTGCACAAATACTACGTTTATAGTGTGGCAGCCCCATTCTAAAAATCGCCAAAATCGGACCATATGTTTTCAAGGCCCCATATATCGAACATGAGGACCTCGGTGCTTCTAACCTAATATTAGGGTTTCCAACTTTCAATGGAATTTATATAACATATATGTTATATATATATAACGAATATGTGGGTCAAATTGTGTATTATATAATATTAATTAAGTTAAATAAATAAATTGCGAGAGTATAAAATGTTCGGTTACACCCGCACTTAGCCCTTCCTTACTTGTTCTTGTTGCATTATATAGCACGATGTTAATGTTGCACACGCACACACAAACACGCGACCAAATGACAGGTTAATATTTAGGAGCAAAGTCTCGAGTGCAAGATACAATGGCTCAGCGCTCGTATTCGCGCCGCGCTCTCAAGTGGATGGCAGTTATTTTTAAGATATTTTAGTATAACCACAAAGTGTAGATAATGTTTACTTGTATGCTTACTTAATACATATTTTCGGTTATCCTTACTAATAAAAGGAGCAGCAGAAATTATGTGACCGCAGCTTAAGTTCCGCGCTAATTATCCAATTATTTTTATACTTTCAGGAATTACTTTCTGCGTAAGCGCCTCTCGAAAGGACCCAACAAAATTGTTCTCTCCGCTGATGACTTTGTCTTTCTTGTCGACTCACGTAGGGTGAATAAAGCTCTTATTTACTATGTTATCGCGGCTTAAAATGCTTGAGATATACACTTTGCGTTAAATTTGATATTGTGGCGGTTTAAATGGGTTTAAATCTGCATTTACGTATAAAAAATTAGAATTCCTGCCAATTCCAATATAATTTCGAAGACCTTTCAAAGTAATATCTTCTTATAGTACATTATATTTGGAAATCTTAGATATCCATACTATTCTAACTGATATAAAGTCCTTAATATAGCAGTAAAACATACTTCTGACTATTATTTTATCTTAATTCTCATGATAATTCGACAGACACCAAAGTACTTTTTTAATCTTATTGTCCTCTGAAAGACAACCTTTGTTGATGTCACTCACCTCTTGGTATTTGTTCTTTAATCCATCCATACCTCACAGTTAAATGGTATTCGACTTCATTTCCTAAAACCTTAAAAAAGTTCCACAAGCCTGTTCAAAGAAGGATCTGTTAATATTGTCAAAACATCTTCTTCAGTTATTTTGTTGTTCAGTTATACAGTTTATCTGAAAAGGTCTTGAATCATATAAAGTGACTGTCCTGAGTTTCGATGATAACGGTTTAATACTATTCTAGGCCCTCGTGAGTGGAACCACGTTCAACTCAGAAATCCATTACTATGACTTTGTGGATGGTCAGAGAAGTCGGAAGCTCTTTAATTCCAGAATCATGTCTCATCTATTTCTTCGAAATTCATTAAAAAATCTACTCATTCATATGGATGATTTTATGGATCACGGCTTAGATTTATTTGAGAGGTCCTTACATGAAACATGAACTTAAATAAATTCCATCGGCTTATTTTTAAGAGCAATTAATCGTTTTTAAAGAAAATATATTTTGAACTTCATTATTGTAGTTGTATACGGATAAAAATCCTCTCCGATCCGGTTATGTAACTCGGAATACCGGGAGAACTGATTTCGACTTCACATTTGTTAAGAGTCTATTTGCTTAAAACGGTTAGTGCCAAATTAGAAATTTCCCAAAAAAAGTTCAAATTGCACAACTACTACCCTTTCTACGTTGATGTTGCATAAAATTTATGAATGGCAGAAAGCTTTTATGCACACTCTTTTAAATTAGGTCGATGAGGGCATCGAAGCGATGCTTTGCTGTTGGCTGCAACAACTACAAGAGTTCGGTGGCCCCGAAGTTGACAAGCCTGATTTGCTCAAAGGTTCAATTGGTTCGCTAAAAAATCTTGACCTAATTATACCGGGTGCCGGCACAGCCACCGGAGACTGGAGTTTTCGTCTGAGTTTGTTGACGGATTTGGTGCGATTTCATGCGCTATCTGCACACCTCACCCCTGCACACAAATGGGTGACGTCTATTCGTTTGGCATCATCATGCAGGAGGTGGTGGTACGCGGCGATCCCTACTGTATGCCGTCGCTATCGCCGGACGAAATAATAGCGAAAATTAAAAAGCCACCGCCACTGATACGGCCATTCGTTTTGAAGGGGGCAGCACCGCCAGAGGCCATCAACATTATGCGTCAGTGCTGGGCTGAACAGCCGGACATGCGGCCCGACTTTAATTCGTGAGTACAACACAAAGATTTATATATAAATACATAACTGCCCATCTGGCTTAATAAACAGTAAGGGAGGCCTATAAATATACTTTGTAGCATTATAGGCAGAATTGGTTTTATGTATGCTATGTTTCACTTTTCTATTTATTTACATTGCCTTTTTTCTTCACCTATTTACCGCGCTGACGCATTACTTTGCCCGCCGGCTGTTGATGACAACCTTAATGATGTGCCATGAATAATATTTTTCGTTTGCTGTTAAAATTTATCAGCGTTTACGAACGCTTTAAAATGCTCAATCACGGACGTAAGGTGAATTTCATCGATACAATGTTTCAAATGCTCGAAAAGTATTCGAATAACTTGGAGGAGTTGATACGTGAGCGCACAGATCAATTGGATATTGAGAGGAAGAAAACTGAACAGTTAAGGAATATACCCAGGTAAGGAATATAGGCGTTTAACTCACAACAATGGTATGGAAATAATTCTTATTTCTTTTAACTACCCGACAATTACCCCCCAATCTCGCCACCCTGAATTGGTAAACAAAAATTAAATATTTTTTCTTTTTTAACCGTAGTTCGGTGGCGGAAAATTGAAAATGGGTTTGGCCGTCGAACCGGAGGAATTCTCCGACGTAACAACCTATTTTAGCGACATCGTTGGTTTTACAACGATTGCTGCACACTGTAGTCCCGTACAGGTTGTGGATCTGCTGAATGATCTCTACACAATTTTCGATGCGACGATCAACGCTTACAATGTGTACAAGGTAAGCGGAAGGAAATTAACTTATGTGTATATGTTTAGTTGTATTTCGTGCTTATGCACTTCGATAGGTGGAAACCATTGGCGATGCTTACATGGTTGTTCGTGGCTTGCCAGTGAAAATACCCGATCATGCGGAACAAATTGCCACAATGGCATTGGATCTGCTACATCAAAGCGGACGTTTTAATGTCAAGCATTTACCTGGTGTACCGTTGCAATTACGCATTGGTTTACACCCTGTTGCGCAGGTGTGGTAGGACTAACAATGCCGCGTTACTGTCTATTCGGCGATACGGTGAATACAGCGCCGCGTATGGAGTCAACGAGTAAGGATTACCCCAGTAGTCTACAAGTTATTCAGCTAATGTTTTTCTTGCTTTCTTGAAGGCTCTTCTTGGCGCATACATATGTCGCAGGAGACACGAGATCGCTTGGAAGCACGCGGTGGTTATACAATAGAACAGCGCGGACTAATTGAAATAAAGGGAAAGGGAATGATGAACACATTTTGGCTGTTGGGAAAGAAAGGATTTGATAAGCCGTTGCCTGCACCGCCACCAATTGGGTAAGTCTAAAGGCTAATTAGATTAACAATTTTATTAAAAATCATATTTATTTAAAATATTTTTACTTCAATATGCTTACTCAGTGAGTCTCATGGGTGAGTGTTACAAGTCAAATTGTAAAAATCTGTCATCCCTTGTTCATATTCTCAACTATGTATACTAACTATATTTTCTAACATTTTCTATGCTGTTTTCAGTCTCGATGAATCTCTTATCCGCAACTCGATCACTCTGAAAGCACAAGCGAATAAATCACGCAACAGCACCAATCCCTCCTCAAGTCAATCTTCGTCGCTGGCCGGCGAATCGGTCGAGGTGAAAGTGGAGATTACACCACCTACCAATGCGGACGTTTGCTCGTCGAACTTGCCAAACTCATACTCATTAGACTCCACCTCTACAAACACAAACATTCCAAATGTCACATTATGTCCAGATTTCCCCGCAAAGACTCCAAACGCCAGTCCGCAATCACGTAAAATGTCCGAACTCTCACCTGAGAATTTGCTCACCCCAAGCACTTTTAATCGTTTACCGAGCTCGGCAGGTGGTTCCTCATCGCGCCTCTATAAGAAAATAGAAGAGATGATGGACCTCAGTTCACCGTACAATCATTACAAATGTCTGAGTCCCAGTGAAAGTAATCTCACTCAAAAATGAACATGTTGGCGCGCAGCTAAATATTGTATAAGATAAGAAAACATGTAATTCTCATTATCATAAGAACTCATACAGTCCACCCCTTATACATATATTTACATAGTTAAGATAGTTTAAAAATTTTTATATAATGAATGGCATGAAAAACACAAATAAAGATCAGAATGAAATATTTCTCACTAGATGACTTGTCTTTCAATTACTGTCCCTCACCAGAGATAAGAAATTATTAATACAGCTTGTCCTCACAAAATTATACTACGGTAAGTACTTGTATAGCGGTGGTGGTGTTCGTAGCGCCGTCGTCGAAAATTCGATTCCACTTCGATCACTCAAAACCTTGATAAAATGTAAGAGAAATGACTTTCACTCCCCCAGCACCAGACCCATCGCGCACCTTAAACGGCGGCACTATGACAGAAAGTCCCACATTCAATTCGTTCATTTTACAATATACATATACATCAAAGCCAAAGATATCGAAACAAAACTATTCACAAATACTTCATTTATTGCGTGACATCGCCAATCGTAAAATCGCCTACCTTAGAGAACCTTAGTGCTTGTGGCTATTTTTTTTTGCCGAAAATATCGGTAAGTCTCTTAGATATTCTAGAGAAATTCAAAAGGGGTGTGTTTCTTATGATAGTGTGCGTCTGTGCCAAATCAATATATCCTGTAGCCTCCTAATATACGGATTTTCGAACTTAAGGTGGACTTTATAACTTCTATATTGGTCAATATGTATATAGGTATTAAAGTGAGGGTATAGTGAGGGTATAATGTAAATGTGGGGAAAATCGATGAAATCGGTTCAGGAATTATCTCAGCTCTCATATCTATACTACTATTATAAAGAGGAAAGATTTGTATGTATGTTTGTAATGAATAAACTCAAAAACTACTGTGCCGATTTCAAAAATTCTTTCACCATTGGAAAGCTACATTCATCCCGAGTAACATAAGAATCTCAACTTTCTGGAAATAGTTCCGAGGTGAGGCTATTAAAAAGACTCCGTGATGGAGAATCTTAATCCGAAAATTTTCTTGCAAGTCATTATCTTCGCAGCGCAATCGTGTGCCAGAGAGTCGAGTAACAAGCGCTCGCAGCTGCTTGCTGAATACAATTTCAAAACCTCCCAAGTACGCCCTTACACGACCCGTAAGGAGCGTGTGCAGCTGCTTGAAGAACAAAATATTAGAAATATACAAGGTCTCACTAGGGCGTCGAACTCTGAGCATTCCCAACGCCTTCATATTCAGAGAGAAAGACAACGTACACCAAAAACTACATGTCGTAATCAAGTTTTAACTCATTGCAAATAAAATATAATTTCATGTTCGAATTTTCTTCATTTTACTTTTTTAAAATGAACCCACGCAAGAAACGGCAAAGTACATACATATGTATGGGAGAGTGTGTAAAAACTTATATCTTTTGAAATGTTTGTTTAAACCCGTGCGAAGCCGGAACGGTCTGTTAGTACTATATATAATGATTTCGTGGACTTTATGCCGAGTAATCAAATTATGCACTTCTGCATCGATAAATGCTGCAGATAAAATATATATCAATTTTATTGCACGTTGCTTTGCTTTGAATTACAATGTTGGGGTTACTTTTTAAAAGCAATGCTAAATTATCTTAATTTATTTCTCGTTTACTTGATCTTCCTAAGCTCTTTAGAAATACAGTTCAACTTCCGTAACTTGAACTTATATAACTCAAAGTTCTCCACAAATTGAGCTCTTGAATTGGCAATAGCAGTAAAATTTTATACAAATAACCTTCCATAACTTGAAGACTCTCTAACTCGCCGTTTTTTTGTGGATACGAGTTAGGGAAGTTCAAATGTATGTATTATATAATATATAATCACAGAGATTTAATTTCAGCGAATTGTAATTGCAGATTTCCAATTTGGTACCAAAAGCTTTTTATTTACAAATGCTAAGAACCTGGAACTTTGCATCAAAACTAAGAAAAATATTGAATGGTTTATGCCGGGAAAGCTTTAAGCTTTGATAGCAGAATTTCTTCATAAGCTCATAGAATATTCACACGAATCTAAATGAGTCTGGTAAAAAGCTCCCGTAATGTAGTTGAAAAAATAACATAAACTGATATAGGCGTACTAATTTGAATAACAAGAAGAAGATAAATGTTTCAGAATTCATACAGATTTGCTTAAAGATGTTGTTAGAATATCGGGCTTTTCTTTTAAAGAATAAACTTTCACATACACCCAGCGAAATATTTATAAAACCACCCTCGTTTTGCTCAATAATGAATAAAAAAATTATAATTTTGCTGTTATTTATTATTTTTTATTTAATAAATATTTAATTCAACGAATGTTATAGTAAGATTTTTGAAAAGAAATTAAATTATACAATATTTTTAAAATAATTTAAATGAACAGAACGAAATAATTATAAAGCCACTTTGGTTATGCATCATATTTTGAATATTTAAAAGAAAAATAAAATGTTTAATAAGATGTATGACCTCCTCTTCAAGGCATCTGGGCATAAAAATTACTAAAGAATGGATAACGGTTTAATCAATTGTTGCCCATTTTTCGACAATGTCATTCCTTAGGCATTTTACGTTATCAAATTGCCGTCCCTGTTCGAAAACCTAGGCTGATAACATAGACCAATGGTTTTCTATAGGATTTAGGTCGGGACTAAAAGCAGCCCAATAGAGAAAATTTATATTCCGAGTCAGCAAATAAATGAATTGTTTTCTTTGAACGATGAATTACAGCGTTACAGCGCACTCGTTGTACACCCATCTCCAAGTTAACTTGTTGTTTTATTTGTCTCACACAGACATTTTCTTCCATTATAATACGTTTAATGCTAAGTGTTTGCCTTTCGTTTCGTAAGCCTCCTAACCAGTGTTCTTATTTTTTGCATAATTCGTCCGTAATTGTAAAAAATTGCTTACAGCAACATTACACCTATTTAATCGTCTTGAAATTTTCCGGTTTGACAAACCTTCTTCGTGATATGCCATAATTTTTCCTTTCTCTTCTTCTGTCAACGCTTTTCTGCAAACGATTTAGAAAAAAGTCAATATAGATATGAAATTAATTAGCTAATTTAATTACTTATACAATAATAATTAATAACTCACATGCAGTCGTATATGGCACAACTAAACAAACAATGGAAGCAGATAAATGCCTTTTGATTTTATAATTAAGTTCAGAGATAACGGTTCTTGTTAAATATTCCGATTAAAGAATTAATTAGAAGAATTAAATGAATATGAAGTAATTTAAATGTCATGAGGTTTATTTAAAATACAGGATTTGTGGACGCTTACACCAATTTTTCCAACAAAATCATGAAATTAGAGAGTGGCTTTATAAATATTTCGCTGGGTGTATGCAGACAGTGAATTAAATTTTTAAAAATAAAAAATTAATTTATATATTAATTTATTTACAGGTGGTTTACATCAACTAAGAGTATATTTAGTGTTACGTATGCGCCCAGGTGTCTGCAAATGTTCACCAACATGACGCTTATGAAGAAAAGGTTATACAATTACAACTGTTTGTGACATGAAATAACAATTGATTAATATTAGAAAGAGTTTTAATGACAACTTTCAATTCGAGAGAATTATCCAACTTCAAGTAATCAATTTCTTAAAAAAAAAACTGCAGTCTTTCAGTTTGACAAATAAATGATATAAAAAAGTTCTGTTTTCCTTATATATTAGAAATATTGAATCGCACATTTCCCAACAATAACGTCAAATGTCACATTTAAGCTGCAAATAACCGACAAATGTTTGCTGACTTGAAAATATTAACAGTAATCACCATTTCCGAAATTTCGACTGTTGATAAGGGGCAGCAATTACATATACACAGAAATATACAAGCAATGTGAATACAATTACAATCACAACAAATGGCGAGGCACAACAATAGCAGCGTTAATGCACACACAATCAAACAACAAAAAGACACAGTCAGCATTTCGCACAACCTGCCTTAGCACTAACTGAATTTTGTGTTTGTATGTACATATATGCTAATTGTAGTTGCTGTTGTTGTTATGCTTCTTCTACACTAAGTTGTTCAGTATTTCTGTGACTTCCTCTCTTTCTCTTGAGCTGCACCTAAGCAAACCAAGGATGAAAACAAAAATCAGCTGATTACAATGGCGCAAAGCACTGTGCCCTTTTTGTATTTATTTGTCAAACAATAACAAAATCACACTGCTAAACACAAATACAAACACACATGCATACAAATGTGTTGTTGGGCAAATATGAGCGAGAGTATAATGTATACTACCTACCACAAAAACAGCAGTACAGTATTTGGAACTCTCACTTTTGCGCTTCGCTTCATTTCAGGGAAAGTAGTGAAAGCTTTATTGTATAGACGCGCTGCATGTTTGCGTGAGTGAAAAAGCACAGGAGGTGCCAAGCTCTGTTCCAACAAGCTTGTGGAACTTATCTCTGCTCCTCCATATGAATGAAACGGATAACATTTGTGCGATTTCAATTCAGTTCTCGAATCAATTTGAAAGCGTTTGGTTGCCTACAACGGAGACAACGCGCACATACAGAGAATTTTGCTGTCAGCAGACAACCAGACAAGCTGGGAATTTGTGAATTGTGTATTTTGTTGTTTGTTTTGAAGCCGTCGTACACACCCCTATGTACACACACCATGTGTAGTGTAAGTGGGCTTAACAAAATTCAAATTTCATAGTGCCAAAGTGCTTACTCGGCGGTTCCATAGTGAATTTGAATTTCGTAGTGTTTGTGCAAAATAAAATAAAATATATACAGTGAGCAGATTGTGCGGCATAGAAACGCAAATTGCTTAGAAATCACTATACTTCCTTTTTTTGATGTGCGTGTATGTGTTTTAGTATTGTATTAAAGCGCTTATCGACGTTGGAACGCCGCGAAACCAGCTGGCGTGTTTGTGTTGTGGCAACGGTTTATGTGTACTGCGGGGCGTATACGCAACATTTTGCGCTAATGTAGCAGCTGCAATCAAAGTTGTATGTGAACATGCTGATTGATTCGTGTTAAATGCGTCGCTTTGGTTAAGCGGAATACTATAATAGCAAATTTAAATCAAATATTTCAAATTTGACAAAGGAAATGAGTGCTAATTTCATTGTGTGTTTAATATTCAAGCAATTGTGGATTAAAGCGTATTTTCAGAGAAGAATTGCAAGATCGTATATTGCTATATATTACAGTGCTTAAGTGGAAAGGCAGGTAATATAAATATTAATATTTAAAATAACATAAAACAAATTAGTTATTATTGTTGGTGACTTTTTCTTATGTTTATAGGTATTTATTTGTATCCAAAATAGTCATGAGGCAAGCGTTTCGATTGTTTCGCAAGAACAATTTTCGATATAGAAAGAATTATGTCTGTGAAGAAATTGAGCGCGTAAGTATAAGTAAGTAAGTTAGCCTCTTTAGCTTTAAGTTTCAAAGATGTATTGAAACCACCTAAGTTTTGTTATCCTAACAAAACTGATTAAAAATACTTATCCACCTTAAAAAAAAAACAACTTTGAACAGCACGGAATAACTTTATAAAAATATTTCAAAGAGTTGAAGGGAGGACAGCATTTACTGTCAAATCCATATCTCCCATGAGATAGATATTTCAAAAAAACACTTCAGATATATTTTTTTCTTTAATTTGCTTTAATAAGAATACTTAAATACAGTCGAGGTGTCACTTTCTTAGTCGCTATGAAAACATTAAATAGCATTGATATTTATTAACCGATTGAGTTATTGTGGTGTTTGACTCAATATTCTATTGATGATTTACTAAACAATAGCAAGTTAGTTTTCAGGTAAAAGTGAAAAGATGGTTAAATATAAAGATTTGGATTTCAGAACTGTGCTCTCACTTCAAAGGCTTTAACTTATGAACTGTTTTCTGGAGCCTGAAATTATGCTCACTCTGATTGTGACTGCTCTACCAAGAGCTCAGGCGCATCCAATCACATCTATTTGAGCTTATTGTCTCTATTTTTCTGCCCCATTTCTAAAGAGTGACCTAATCTACACTTTTTAGTAGGACCGTGTTTGAACTATTTAACTCATATGCTGTAAAAAACCAAGTCGAAATCTGTGGCCTTAAATTATGCGTTAATTGGACGATTATTTATTTATTTAATTTTATTAATATAACAAACAATTTGACACATATATTCGACATATATATGGTATAAAGTCCATTGAAAGTTTGAAAGGGCTAATCTATACTAATATTATAAAGAGGAAATGTTTGTTTTTTTGTTTGTTTGTGTCGAATAGGCTCCGAAACTACTGAACCGATTTGAAAAATTTTTTCACCGTTGGAAAGCTATACTATCCCTGAGTGACATAGGCTATATTTAGTTTAAAAAAAAAATAGGGTTCCTTACCAAAACTCCGATAATGTAAAAAAAATACCAAAAAACTTTCTTTAATCGCGAATGCTGCGAAAACGATTGAAGATATAACAAAGTGATGTACTACAATTTTGTAGAACTTATCATTATCTACAGAAAATGTCGCGACATCATATCTCTAACTATTATAGTTTTGTCACAATAAGCGTGTTTATATAAAAAATTAATTAAAATACCACTACTTGAAAAGGCTCTTTATTTATACCTTAGTATTAATCCTTATCGAAATAAATGATTTATTATTTAAGATCGCTTCAAAACCTTTATATAACTTTTTGAATTATTAGATTCTGACATACCATTCAAAAGATATCACGAGTTAAAAATTTTGAAATTTTTGAATGGTCCTGTGCGGAATTAAAAATAATTGTCGCTTGATAATAATATGATATAAAAATGAATTGCTGTTCGTTTGTGCCGCAAAAAACGAGAACGGCCAAACCGATCTGGCTAATTTTAGTCTTGAAATATTCGTGGAAGGCCAGAAAAAGATTAGAAAGTGAGTAAATATGAAAAAATTTCGAGGAAGATAATAATAAGAGAATTTTATTCGAGTTGACAAGAAAAATATAAAAGAGAAAACAAAAAATTATAATTTGTAGGTTGTCATTGTTGCTTTGTTAAAATATTTTTGTTATTGTTCAATTGTATAAGGTTGTGTCGATAGCCCAAAACAATTTGTAACAAATAAGGAAAGGCTAAGTTCGGGTCCAACCGAACATTTTATACTCTCACAATTTTTTGATGTAATTTTATTAAGATAACACACAATTTTACCTATATATTCGACATAAAGTCCAATAGAAAATCATCATATATAGTATATGAGGGCTGATGTAATTCCAGAACCAATTTCACTCATTTTCACCACCAAGGTTAACGGGAATAGGGGCGACTTGGCACCTGTTAGTAGGCAAACATACGGCACATTCGGCCTTGAAATTACTCCTAAATTGCAAATGAACGAAACACCAGTCAGCAAAATCGTCAAAAATAGCGCTTTAACGAAAATTTTCCAAATATTCAAGAAGTCGTTGGAGGTACTGCACAGGACTTTAAAATATCTTGATTGTCGATGAACGTTTTTGGTGGCGCCAGGATTCTGTTAGTAGGTGATTTACGCCAGACTCTTCCAATTATTCCTGGATCAACTGTTACTGACGGGCTAATCGCATGCCTAAAATCATTTAATTTGTGGCGACACATAAAGAATCGCCAATTAACTAACATATGAGTGTTTTTGTAACAATACCAAATTGCGATTGTAGAAATAGTTGGCAGTTGACACCTCGATGGATTAATAACATTTCCAACAGATTTCTGTCACTTCATTGACTCGAAAGAGAAGTTTTCCTGATATAATAACCATAAATGACTGATTAAATGACCTATATTGGTGGTAAAAAAAATATCGATGATCTTAATGCGACAATTTAGAATTTCGGTCCAAGAGAGTTGACACAGCTACTAACGACGTAGATGACGTAGTCAATTATCCCAAACTATTTAAAATTGCCTGTACTTTGCAATTAAAAGTAGAGTGAGTTGTAATCATGCTGCGTAACATAAATCAACCTCGAGTAATCAATATCGTCGCCGAAGCCAAGAGTGGACCAACTTAATTTAATGTATACCTTAGCCACAAAAACGTGTGGCCGGGTCTGCTAGTATTAAATATATGAGATATAGGGGATATGACCCGATTTCACTCATTTTTCGCACGAAGACATATTATTAGAAGAAATATATTCCCTCTGAACTTCTTCTACATATCTGACAGACTTACCTATATTTTCGGTAAAAAATTTGATAAAGGCACTGTGGTCCTCATATTCGATATATAGGGTCTTGAAAACTTATGGAACGATTTCGACGATTTTTGGAAGGGCGATGCCACTCCTTAAATGCAGTATGTTTGCAGAGTTCTGTTCCGATATCTTCACTAGTGCTTACTTTATATATTGTAAAGTACACTATTCAGATCGACTTTAAAGTTCTGGCATGTGGGAAGTAGGCGTGGTTGTGAACCGATTTGGACTATTTTCACAACATATCATTTGGATGTAAGGAAACTATTACAAACCAAATTTCATTGAAGATGGTTGAGTAGTTCCTGAGATATGGTTTTTGAAACATAAGTGGGCGGAACCACGCCCATTTAAAATTTTGTATACCATTTTGAGTGCAACTCTTCTGTACCATCTTTATAATGAAATTTAAGGTATCTGGTGGTTTTCCTTACTCAATTAAAGCATTTTTAGTAGTTTGCAATATAACCTTTGTATGGGAGGTGGGTGTGGTTATGATTCGAATTCCTTCATTTTTGGACTGTGTAAGGTAGTACCGAAAAGAAACGACTCTAGAAAGTTTCCTTGATATAGCTTTAGTAGTTTATGAGATATGTACAAAAAACTTAGTAGGGGGCGGGGCCACGCCCACTTCTGTACCTAATTTTACTTCCAAAGCTTTATTTATGGCTTAGTTATGGCACTTTATGTGTTTTCGGTTTTTGCCAGTTTGTGCGAGGGGCAGTGGTCCGATTACGATTTGAACTTAACCTTCTTAAGGGGCCAAGAAATACATCTTCCAAGTTTCATCAAGATATCTCAATTTTTACTCAAGTTACAGCTTGCACGGACGAACGGACGGACGGACAGACAGACATCTGGATTTGAACTTTACTCGTCACCCTGATAATTTTGATATACATATGTATATAACCCTATATCTAATTCGTTTAGTTTTAGGACTTACAACCAACCGTTATGTGGACAAAACTATAATACTCTCTTTAGCAACTTTTGTTGCGAGAGTATAAAAATAATGGTAATTCTTGTTTTATGAAAAAAGATTTATTCATTCGTCTAGCCTATTGTTGTCGCCTTTAAAAGAGTCTACATTCGACATTATACAATTATGCCAACGCTTCTAACAATCGTTTCTCTCTTTCAGCGATTTCACCTATGTTTTTAAAACAACGCCCTTTATTTTTGGAAACAAGAAAAAAATCACACTGTATTGTTGCAGTATGGTTTTTTGCTTGATTTGTGAATAAATTATTCCCAGCATCCTAGATTTTGAGAAAAACTTTTATATTAAAATTGTGTAGGGGAAAATTGCACAAAAATTAGTTCGATTCTAGCAGCGTTTTAATTAATATAAAAATTTTACAAGTTCACTTTGCTTTAAATCTCTTCGACCATTTTTGTCAAAGAAATATTTCCCGCCTCAACCAGATCTACAATTTTCTCTACATTCACGTAGAGCGAAGACACAACATCGCCAACATGTCTTTAATATTTGTAATCAACTTCTATATCCATACCGGTCAGCAGGCTTTTAACGAACTTGAAATGAATTGAATTAGTGTCGACTACACGACAAATGTGTTGGGCTTAAGAGCACAAAAAAAGTAACATAATAAAATAAAAGCGAGGCTAGAACAACTAAAATCTAACGGTATGCAATAGCTTTCAACACAAATATATGCGGTACACATATCCACAAATATTCACATATATGTATGTAGATGTATTTTTGCATAAACTAAATAGCTTTCATGCCACCAATGTCAATGCAAATATTGTAGTGGCGCTCTTGCGGTTGCTCAACTGGTTACTTTAAGTAATTTAATTACCAAAGCTAACTACATATTGGTGCTGCTGTGCAATAACAGTGGACAGTCGAGCATTCGGGTCGTCAACCGAACAGACAGTCTGACAGGCTGCTGTGGCAAACCGGACAGGAGCAGGGTGACACTATGAAGATATTGTGCAAAGTGGTTTTGTCGGTAGACTGATCAAAATGGGAAATTCATGCAAATGCCAAATATCATAGCAACAATGGAATTAATAAAGCGCACAGACTAAAAGTCAGCTAATAATAAAACGGATAAATAGAATATCTAAACGTATGTACGTATTTAAGCGAGGTTGTGCTTGTACTAGTATGTGACGTAGATATTTTCATTTAGATACAATTTTTACCGCTATTGATATATTGGAAATATTGATGTTGAACTGGGTTTTTTAGGCCAATGTAATCTGGTTGTACAGACTAAAGTAAACTCTTCTTGATCCTACACTCGTAATCAGAGAACTTTTCTCTTCCCTCTCTTATTTAGAGAACTTTTTTCTTGATTTCAATAAAGCCTAGCTCCTGAAATTTTTACTGCTTAGAAAATCTCGTGGATCTCGTGGATGGAGGATGAAACATCCCTCGGCCCTTATGTATATAAACTTCTCATGAAGGTTTTGCTGTACGAAACTTGCTTGTTCTTTTCGTCACTATCTAAATGTTCGCAACTGATTAGGTGTTCTAAAGAGGAAAAAGTTCTCGATGGTGTGGGATAAAGAGGAAAGTTTTCAATAAATGGTAGCCTTCGGTCAAGATTTCTTTCAGTATCTCTTGTTTCATTATTTTACATAAAAATTTCACTCCTCAATCCAATCAACGCTTCATTTAGCAAAAGCCCGACTGTGATTGTAAAAGCATTTATTTACAAGCGAATATTCTCCTTTTACAAGAAGCAAATGCCGCGTTTGACGAAGTCCTTGACAAAGTGAAATAACGAAATTTTGTTAAACATTGCAAAGGCAAGCATTTCACTTCACTGGAGGTAAGGTTGGTAAATGTGTAATTCTTACAAAAGCAAAGTGTAAAGAAACGTACAGATGCACATAAATAACTGGAATGAAGTAAAATAACAGAAAGAAGAATTAGAGTAGAAAAAATCGCTGAGCGACATTCAAGGCAAATAACTGTTTACTTATACAAAATAACAATAAAATCAAATAAATTCCTTTGCACATTTACTGATGAGTAGTCTGACATGACAAGCATGGCGACAACGGCGCACACACACAGAAACAACAGCGAAGAATGTAATGTGAAGAGAATGACTCCGGGCTCTGTTCTGTTCTTCGTGAATGAACGCGCTGCTTGCTAAAATAACTTAAATAAGTTGCATATTAAGTTAGTTATTGTTTGCCGGCAAGTGTTAGCTGTTACACTGTCCGCCAGCGAATGGCTGCTCTGGCTGGCTGCCGTCGCGTAGGTGGCGAGTGGTGAGTGGTGTATGATGATTTGTGCTATTTTGCTTTTCCAGCGCTTCATTTGATTTGTCAGCTGTCAAAGTATACTGACGGAAATGTTTGTTAAATTCCATTATTTGTTTAAGGATTATATAAGTGGGATTCACGGGCGCATAATGCATTGTACGTGTTTCTGCATTATTTAGAAAACCTGGACATTGTTGAGTGTTAGAATGAAAGGATCATTTTGAATATTTACGAAGTGCGATTTTTTTTCTATAATGTAGACGCCTAAGGTTTAGTAGCCTTACTGGTATAAGTAAGTCAAGAAAAAATGGTAAACTTTAGTCGACGCTGTAGATAAAATATCTAAGGAAATTTGCTATTTCTAAACAGTCAGTCCTTTTATGACCTGTCAGATTGGGATGATTGATAAATTTAGACATTCTGCTAGGTTTTAGACATTCGGCTCAAAGAATTGGTTAAGGGGTTAGGTGGGTTTCAGATGCTAAAAACTAGGGAATTTTCACATTTTTTTTAATATATACATACTCATGCATAATCATATGCTTCACTTAAACAATTCAGCGTATCAAAAATACTTGTTTAAACAGTATTTTGTGACATTTTTATTTAAATATTCCGAAAACTCAGTCGTTGGCACCTCATCTTCCATGTTCATCCGAAAACAATGAACCAAAAATATTTCGATAACATATGGATAAATCTAGTTAATGAACGAAGGAAAAAATTAAATTTTAATTTTTGACAGAATTTTAATCAAAAAATTTATTTTTTTGGTCAAATTTTCGGCATATATTGGATCGAAAAAAAATAATTATAATAAAACAAGTAAGGAAAGGCTAAGTTCGGGTGTAACCGAACATCTTATACTCTCGCAATTTATTTATTTAACTTTATTTATATTATATAATACACAATTTGACCCACATATTCATCATATATATTGTATAAAGTCCATTGAAAGTTCGAAACCCTAATATTAGGTTAGAAGCACCGAGGTCCTCATGTTCGATACATGGGGCCTTGAAAACCTAGGGTCCGATTGCGGCGATTTTTAGAATGGGGCTTCCACACTATAAAGGTAGTATTTGTGCAAAGTTCTGCATCGATATCTTCACTAGTGCTTACTTTATATATTGTATAGTTAACGATTCAGATCGTCTTCAAAGTTCTGGTATACAGGAAGTTGGCGTGGTTGTGAAGCGATTTGGCCTATTTTCACAACATATCATTGGGATGTAAGAAAACTATTACAAACCAAGTTTCATTGAAATCGGTCGAGTAGTTCCTGAGATATAGTTTTTGACCCAAAAGTGGGCGACGCCACGCCCATTTTCCATTTTGTAAAAAAATCTGAGTGCAGCTTTCATCTGCCATTTCTTATGTAAAATTTGGTGTTTCTGACGTTTTTCGTTAGTGAGTTAACGCACTTTTAGTAATTTTCAACCTAACCTTTGTATGGGAGGTGGGCGTGGTTATTATCCGATTTCTTTCATTTTTGGACTGTATAAGGAAATGGCTAAAAGAAATGACTGCAGAAAGTTTGGCTTATATAACTTTATTGGTTTGCGAGTTATATACAAAAAACCTATTTGGGGGCGGGGTCCCGCCCACTTTTCCAAAACAATTACATCCAAATGTGCCCCTCCCTAATGGGATCCTATGTTCCAAATTTCATTTTCATAACTTTATTTATGGCTTAGTTATCACACTGTATAGGTTTTCGGTTTCCACCATTTTGTGGGCGTGGCAGTGGACCGATTTTGCCCATTTTCGAAAGCAACCTCCTCAGGGTGCCAAGGAACATGTGTTCCAAATTTCATTAAGATATCTTAATTTTTACTCAAGTTATCGCTTGCACGGACAGACGGACAGACGGACGGACAGACATCCGGATTTCAAATCTACTCGTCATCCTGATCATTTATGTATATATAACCCCATATCTAACTCTTATATTTCTTGGTGACACAAACAACCGTTAGGTGAACAAAACTATTATACTCTAAGTTCGGGTGCAACCGAACATTTTATACTCTCGCAATTTATTTAGAGATTTACCTATATTTGCGGTGAAAAATTACCCTTAGGCACTGAGTTCTTCATGTTTGATATCAGGGGCCTTGAAAAGTCATGGTCCGATTTTGACAATTTTTCCACAAGTGATGTCACAGCTCAAATACAGTATTTGTGTAAAGTTTTATTTCGCTATCTTTATCGGTTCCTTATGTATACATTATAAAGTGAAAGAATCAGAAGGATTCAAAATTGAGTTATATGGGAAGTAGGCGTAGTTGTGAAGCGATTTCAGCCATTTTCCACACGTGTCATCAGGGTGCCAAGAAAATATTATGTACCGAATTTCATTCGAATCTGTCGAATAGTTCCTGAGAAATGGTTTTTGACCCATAAGTGAGCGACGCCACGCCCATTTTCCATTTTGTAAAAAAATTTCAGTGCAGCTTCCTTCTGCCATTTCTTATGTAAAATTTGGTGTTTCTGACGTTTCTCGTTAGTGAGTTAACGCACTTTTAGTAATTTTCAACCTAACCTTTGTATGGGAGGTGGGCGTGGTTATTATTCGATTTCTTTCATTTTTGGACTGTATAAGAAAATGGCTAAAATAAACGACTGCAGAAAGTTTGGTTTATATAGCTTTATTGGTTTGCGAGTTATATACAAAAAACCAATTTGGGGGCGGGGTCACGCCCATTTTTCAAAAAAAATTACATCCAAATGTGCCCCTCCCTAATGGGATCCTATGTTCCAAATTTCATTTTCATAACTTAATTTATGGCTTAGTTATAGCTCTTTATGTGTTTTTGGTTATCGCCATTTTGTGGGCGTGGCAGTGGACCGATTCCGCCCATTTTCGAACTTAACCTTCTTATGATGCCAAGGAATACGTGTTCCAAGTTTCATTAAGATATCTCAATTTTTACTCAAGTTACAGCTTGCACGGACGGACAGACGGACGGACAGACGGACGGACAGACAGACATCCGGATTTGAACTTTACTCGTCACCCTGATCACTTTGGTATATATAACCCTATATCTAACTCGTTTAGTTTTAGGACTTACAAACAACCGTTATGTGGACAAAACTATAATACTCTCTTTAGCAACTTTTGTTGCGAGAGTATAAAAAAATCCTTCGTTCATTAACTAGATAATGTTATTCCAATGAAGTGTGCAAAATTTGCATAAATACAAAATCGGTTCATAACTTTTTAAGTTATTGTGTCCACCGACTTGAAAATTTGAGTTTGAGATAAATGCGTTTAAAGTTTTACATTCGTACTGACGTGGACTGCTATGGACTCGGCTATAATCGCTTAAAGCGGTTCCTACGCCAAATATATATATACATCTCTTAGAATATTACTCGGATTGATTTGATATTTTTGCATAATATTTGAAACATATTGCACTTTTAATAAGACAAAGAAATGTTTTCAAAGGATTGCTGACCAATGGGATTGGATGATCACGGAGTTTTGATATGTATATTCATTCTACTGTCCTCTGATTCCTTTTTCCATGGAGAAGCTGTGATAGCTCTGAGCAGTTTTGATTAAAACCTCTGTATTATGTCAATGGTAATTGCATAGATCGTACCGTACGTAATGGAATACCATACATCCAAATCCAAAAATTATATTGTTATAAAATTCGAAACTGATGAGCTGGTGACAATACAAATACTTGTCACGGTATTGATGATTTTTATACTCTCGCCACCTGTTGCACAGAGTATAATAGTTTTGTTCACATAACGGTTGTTTGTGTCACCAAGAAATATAAGAGTTAGATATGGGGTTATATATATATAAATGATCAGCATGACGAGTGGATTTGAAATCTGCATGTCTGTCCGTCCGTCTGTCCGTACAAGCGATAACTTGAGTAAAAATTAAGATATCTTAATGAAACTTGGAACACATATTCCTTGGCACCCTGAGGAGGTTGCTTGCAAAATCGGTCCACTGCCACGCCCACAAAATGGTGGAAACCGAAAACCTATACAGTGTGATAACTAAGCCATAAATAAAGTTATGAAAATGAAATTTGGAACATAGGATCCCATTAGGGAGGGGCACATTTGGATGTAATTGTTTTGGAAAAGTGGGCGGGACCCCGCCCCCAAATAGGTTTTTTGTATATAACTCGCAAACCAATAAAGTTATATAAGCCAAACTTTCTGCAGTCATTTCTTTTAGCCATTTCCTTATACATTTCCATTTCCTTAGTTGTAGTTGTTGAAACGAGAAAAAATCTACAGAAAATTGTCGCCAATTCATTGCCAACATTATCTTGAGACAACAGCTGCGTGGGAGCATCTTTTCTAAATGCTACCCATTCGACGTTGCTATGCGTTTACCTTCCGCATTTATCACCGTGGCAATCTGTGTGTGAGCTGCCTAACGAAAGTGTTTATCTGGAAGTATCAAGTTGACGACAGTAAGGGAAAGTCTCGTATTTGCTGCTTATAAATCTACACCGGCTTATTTGCTGAATTTATCTGTGATCACGAGCAACTAAGTAGCGATGAGTGTTGTTAAGAATTCGTAACTGTGGCAGCGCTCATGAAAGTTTAGCATATACATATGTATAAAGGTATAACGCTACTGCTGCTGACAGCAAAAGAGCAAGAAATAAATACTCACATCGAGTTTACATTGTTTGCTTCGTTTATATGTATGTATAGGTATATTTTTATACATGTATTTATTATTATTATATATTTTTTTATTCAAATATATTTGGATTATGCCACTCTGAAGATAGAGATAGATTAGGTTAGGTTAGGTTAATCTGGTAGGCTAAAACGCCACACATAGACCAGTTTTGGTCCTTTGCGATACCAGATGGAGTGCCGTCACTTAGTTAATGAGGAGTAATCATCCTTTAGGATGCCAGCGCTTGTTGCGAATTTCAAAAGGCTTTGTGGCTTCACCAACGAAATCTCTTCCAGATTAACGTAATGTGTAGCCCCCAAATGCTGAAGCCGTTGTCTTGATAATGCAGGACATTCACAGAAGAGGTGCTCCATTGTTTCTCTAGTGCCTTGCTCTTGACATTTCCTGCAGTCTTCACGATCTATCAGCCCCATCTTGTAGGCGTGCACCTCCACAAGACAGTGGCCAGTGAGTATGCCGACCATATTCCTACATTTGCATCTATTGAGCGCCATTAGAAATTTTGTGTACTTTTTATTTACCGCCTTGCACATTACTTTTGCGGTTTTGCATCCAGGTATATTCTTCCAGCGCGCTTTGAACTTTTTTACCAAGTTTCTGTCTAGATCAACATATAGACAGTGTATAGGTCTATCTACGTTCATCATGTTTTCGGATGACAGTTTTACGCCTCATTTGACAATCTCGTCCACTATCTCGTTACCTTCTATGCCCTTGTGGACTGGCACCCAGTAGAATTGAAGTCGCCTATTTCTGGCGACATCATCCACTACTGTCCTACCACTTAAGACACTTAAGATAAGAAAAATACTTTTTGGACCGTTTCCAACTCTCTTTGAATAACTGGTTATGGAACCAATTTATTTTGGGTATAGGAACATTTAATTTCCTTAATAATGATGAACTTTATTCTTCCTGACTGGCGTAGACACTGCTTACGCGGTTATATCCGAGATCACAACAGCGCGCCACGCATCTCTCCTTTTGGCAGTTTGGCGCCAACTGGAAACACCAAGTGAAGCCAGGCCACTTTCCACTTGATCCTTCCATCGGAGTGGAGTTCGTCCTCTTCCGCGGCTTCCACCAGCGAGTAATTTCAGTGCTGGAGCACTTACGTCCATTCGAACAACATGACCTAGCCAGCGTAGCCGCTGTCTTTCTAATCGCTGGACTATGTCTATGTTGTAGAATAACACATACAGCTCATCATTTCATCTTCTGCGGTATTCGCCGTTGCCAATGTTTAAGGGACCATAAATCTTCCGCAAAACCTTTCTCTCGAAAACTTCTAGTGCCGTCTCATCGGATGTTGACATCGTCCACGTAATCTGCACCGTAAAGTAGGACGGGAATGATGTGGGACTTGTAGAGTTTAGTTTTTGTTCGTCGAGAGAGGACTTTACTTTTCAATTGCCTACTCAGTCCATAGTAGCACCTGTTGGCAATAGTGATTCTGCGTTGGATTTCAAGGCTGACATTATTATCGATGTTGATGCTGGTGCCTAGGTATACGAAATTATCTACAACTTCAAAGTTATGAAATAGTCGGTATATAAGTTTTCATTTGAGCTTGTGTCTATAAAAAGTTACTCATACGCCCCGTAGCCTCAGCAAATATGTATATTATTAGATTATGTACACCGTGTATTTTCTATTGTGTTTTCAATTTTGTAATTGTAATTATTTTATTTATCGTTGAACTAAATATAAGCTTTCGTTTGTTGAGATACTTGTATAGAAATTAAGATTTAATCTTTGACGTTAATAGTGGGGAGAAAAACTCTTAAAAACGCGTACTATAATTAATAATCGTATGCCAATAATTTCGCAACTAATAGAATATTCCATTTTCGTTCGAACTAAGCCAATTTTTAGTTGTTTATTATATTATCAGCTCATATTAGTAAAAATTTGTAAAAAATATTGACTTTTTATATTATTTAAAAAAAAAACAAGTAAGGAAGGGCTAAGTTCGGGTGACACCAAACATTTTATACTCTCGCAATTTATTTATTCAAATTTATTAATATATCAAACAATTTGACTCACATATTCGGCATACATATATATGGTACTAGCAGACCCGGCCACACGTTTTAAATTAAGTTGGTCCAATCTTGGCTTCGGCGACGATATTGATTACTCAAGGTTGATTTATGTTACGCAGCATGATAACAACTCACACTTCTTTTAATTGCAAAGTGAGTGGTGATAGTACAGGCAATTTTATATAGTTTGGGATAATTGACTACGTCATCCTGGTTTGTAACTGTGTCAACACTTTTGGTCATTCAATCAGTCATTTATGCTTATCATATTGAGGTTTCACGCCAGGAAAACTTCTCTTTCGAGTCAATGAAGTGACAGAAATCTGTTGGAAATGCTATTAATCCATCGAGGTGTCAACTGCCAACTGCTTCTACAATCGGAATTTGATATTGTTGCAAAAACACTCATATGTTAGTTGTTAATTGGCGATTCTTTATGTGTCGCCGTCAGTAACAGTTGATCCAGGAATAATTAATTTCTTATTATTTTCTTCCTCGAAATTTTTTCATATTTACTCACTTTCTAATCTTTTTCTGGGCTTCCACGAATATTTCAAGACTAAAATTAGCGAGATCGGCCGTTCTCGTTTTTTTGCGGCACAAACGAACAGCAATTCGTTTTTATATCATATTATTATCAAGCGACAATTATTTTTAATTCCGCACAGGACCATTCAAAAATTTCAAAATTTTTAACTCGTGATATCTTTTGAATGGTATGTCAGAATCTAATAATTCAAAAAGTTATATAAAGGTTTTGAAGCGATCTTAAATAATAAATAATTTATTTCGATAAGGATTAATACTAAGGTATAATTAAAGAGCCTTTTCAAGTAGTGTTATTTTAATTAATTTTTTTATATAAAATCGCTTATTGTGACAAAACTATAATAGTTAGAGATATATGTGAGTCGCGACGTTTTTTGTAGATAATGATAAGTTCTACAAAATTGTAGTACATCACTTTGTTATATCTTCAATCGTTTTCGCAGCATTCGCGATTAAAGAAAGCTTTTTGGTATTTTTTTTACAGTTTTGGTAAGGAACCCTATTTTTTTTAAAACTAAATATGTCACTAAGGGATAGTATAGCTTTCCAACGGTGAAAGATTTTTTCAAATCGGTTCAGTAGTTTCGGAGCCTATTCGAGACAAACAAACAAAAAATCAAAACTTTTCCTCTTTATAATATTAGTATAGATAAAGTCCATTGAAAGTTTGAAAACCCTAATATTAAGTATATGGGAGATAGATGAAGTTATGACCCGATTTCACTCATTGTTGGCACAGAGACATATTATTAAAAGAAAAATATTCCCTTAAAATTTCTTCAAAATATCTGAGGGACTCAACTACAATTTCGGTAAAAAATTTGTTAGAAGTACTGCGGTCCTCATATTCGATATATAGTGTCTTGAAAACCTATTGACCGATTTCGGCGATTTTTAGAAGAACGATGCCACTCTTTAAATACAGTATTTTTGCAAAGTTGTGTTCCGATATCTTCACTAGTACTATATATTGTAAAGTAAAATATTCAGATCGACTTCAGAGTTCTGGGATATGGGAAGTAGGCGTGGTTGCGAACCGATTTCGACTATTTTCACAACATATCGTGGGGAAGCAAGGAAGATATTATGAACCGAATTTCATTGAAATTGGTCAAGTAGTTTCGGAGATATGGTTTTTGACCACTTCGAACTTAACCTTCTTATGGTGCCAAGAAATACGTCTTCCAAGTTTCATCAAGATCTCGTTTCTAACTCGTTTAGTTTTAGGACTTGCAACCAACCGTTATGTGAACAACACTATAATACTCTCTTTACAACTTTGTTGCGAGAGTATAAAAACAATTTTCGCAAATTTTCACTAATACAAAGCCGTCACATGCATTAATGCTTACGCTCATGCTGTTGATAGTTCGTGAAACTTCATTAAAATGCATTAGGCATACTCAATTATGAATGAAATGCGCAAACACGCGCACATTACGGTATTTATGTATGTAGGTTAGGTGGCGCTTCATTGCACGTTCATATAACACATTTGTATGTATGTATTTAGTTAACACACAATACTTCATTTTTCCGAAGTGGTCAAGCAGCCAAAATGCGTACAAATAACATAGGAGAATCCAAATCCAAAATCCGAAAACTACAAGCGAAAGGTGGTAAACAAGCATAACAAAAAAACTATAGAATGAAGAAACTTCAACAGTGGTTTCGAAGATGTTTTCTGCAGCTGTCTTACGCCTCAAATCGCCTTTATTTTTCAATTTCATTGAGGGATTGTGCCATTGTGGCTGTGACTCGACAGTATTTAGTGTCAAAGCAGCAGGCAGTAATGCTGTCAAGTGGAATATTTATACACGCCTCTCATTATTGCCTCAAGAACAAGCATACATAACTTTTAGGCGCCTTGAAGAAAAAGATTTCGCACATTTCTAAGTATTTATATTTATATTGTTACATACACATACATACATACATATATTTCTTTAGACATATTTGGTTGTGTCTGCTAGTCATAGCCGTCGGTTTTCGTAATTGAGGCAAATTTGAGGTTGTCAGCAGGCAACCGCAATCTTTGCACACCCCCTACCGCTTAAGTATATGGGTATATGGCATACTGATGTATATATAGTAGTATATGTGTGTGTGTTACGCCTACACTGAGCTCGCCTCTGGTTAAGTTTCACATTGTTTCTAGTTTTCGGCTAACTGCTATGTTTTGGCTCGAAAGTTAGTAAACACCAGGGGCCATGCTAGCAACAACAATAATAAGAGTAAGACCGCTATTTTAGGAAAGAAGGATAATCACAGGGATCAACAAATGAAAATGAGTAGCACTTAGGTGCGCTGACTAGATTTAAGCATGCCGTTGGTTATCTGAATTATATGTAATTGTATATACATATACTGATGTGTATAATAAATACGTAGTTAGTATATGGGAGAGCTCTCGTAAATTAGTGCTGTCATACAGAAAAGGCATAGTTTGTCTATATCAATAAAGAGTGTGCAATTTATTGGTGGTATTACTGTTAAAACTTAAATGTAAAGTTCAAAGCTTTACTTTGTAAATTATTAAGGGTAAATATTTATTTTTAATAAACCGTCTAAATTTTATAAACTAACTTCTAACAATATACGCTCACTTAATTTTGCTAAGATATTTTCCATATTAACCAATTTATAAGGTATTAATCGTATTTTTTAAAAATCTATAATTAGGTATATGAGAGGTATAAGGGGATGTTATGAACCGATTTTCACCATTTCTGATACAGAGACAAACTATTAGAAGAAAAAGATTCCCTCTGAATTAAAATAAGATATCTGAGAAATTTACCGAAATTTTCGGTGAAAAATTACCCTTAGACACTGAGTTCTTCATGTTCGATATCCGCCGCCTTGAAAAGTTGTAGTCCGATTTCGGCAATTTTTCCACAAGTGAAGCCACAGATGACATACAGTATTTGTGTAAAATTGTGTAAAGGAAGTTGTACCATTGTATACATATACTCTATTGATTGTGAATGGATAAATTTGTTATTGCCATTACAATTATTAATAATAGAGCACAGCTAAAACATAACTAGCGGTGAAGTTATTAATCAAAGACGGCTTCTATTTGATTATCCTATCTATTGGCTAATAGACCTTTTGGATCTATATCTTTTGGATGTATGCCAATTGCTTGTTCCAATCACCACTCTCCAAAGTTTGGTGATCATAGAAAGGCATTAAAAACCAACTTTTTAATAATAGGCTGAACTTATAAATATATTTATATCTCTACACCTGTATTTACATATATTCTAACAGAAAATTATTCAATTATTACGTAAGTTCCGATATTATTAATTTCCTACTCCCAACACCTTCTTAAACTACTATTCATACTTGTCTCAACCAAAACATTTGTTATTCTCTAAAGAAATTATTTGCGTAAACAGATAAACATAACTGAGATGAGAAATACACTAAATTCTAGTAATGAAAGTAGTGAAAAAAAAGTACTTCAATATATCTAATAGGCTGAAAGCAAATGAAAGAGATACAGATGTGAGATGAAGCACACACTAAGTGAGTATTTAAGTAAACACATGAACAGCTGACATTCAGCTTAGTAAATAAGAGGACATATTTTTGAATAACTATGTATATACAGGCATAGATATGTATATATACTCAGGTCTGCTTTCGAATCTGCCATTAATACTTATGTAGCTAAGTTCGTAAATTTGTTGGGTGGGAAAATATCCAAGCAAATATCTCAATTTTCTGCCTTCAACTATGCCTCTTCTTCAAATCTTCTGAAATGTTTGGTTGTCGCTGTAGCCAGTCGCCTGAGTGGATATCACGCATTATTTACGAGCAAAATATGACAACCAACTCAAAGACAATAACACCAGGCCACACTGTTGTTGTGCACACATACTCGTTTATGGCAATTTGTAGCGGAATTCTTATGCTGTAGAAACAAATTTAATAATAATAGTGGCTATGTATTAGTAAAACAATAACAATAACTTTGCATAGCTAAAGATGAAGACACTTTGTATAACTAAAGAGAAATGCGTAACTATGTGAGTATGTCAGAATTATACTAACAAAGATACAAATGTACGAGTATCTATGTGTGTGTATGTGTAAAATGACGGAATATGAAAAAAAATGTCAACAAACATGTATTTGTAGACTTAAGCACCGAGTTGGGTGGTTACGTGGTTACAAGTAAACAAAAAACAATGCCGAGCAACGAAAGGACAACAACAGCGCGCAAATATTTATATTTGTTTACAATAATACAAACAATCTTACATATGTTTGCGCATACGTACATATGAATAAATCTAATCGTGGAAAAATATACATATGTGAGGCATTTATATAATGAAAGCCGGAATTTTTAAGTTGACATGTAACGGGTAGTCAGAAAACTAGATTCTTTTGGAGTATTGGTCTACATCTTTGCTTCCGCCGTTTTCCAATAGAAGTCTCTAGGGTCAGGCACTGTTCGCTTAAATCGATTTTTTGTTTTATATCGATCTTGGATATTTGTGTCAACATTAACCCAAGAAAATATTTTGAGAGATCTGTTTGCATCCCAAACTTATTCTCAACTGAAAATGTCACTTTTTGAGCCGAATTCTCGACATTTGCGGGAAATTTTGCTTTCCTTTTTTAATTCCAAGAAAAGTGTGGCTGAGGCTCATCGTGAAAAAAAGTGAAAAAAGCCTTAAATTTTCCAAAAACGGCGGAAGCAAAGTTGTAGACCTAATAAAATTAAATAAAAATGTGGTAGGATTTTATAGTTAAAATGTATTCTAGTAAACTTAAATACGTTTAAAATTGTAAAAGGTTGTTTTCTTATTTTAGCAGTACCATTTGAAACATATGAGTTTTGCTAAACAAATATTTTCTTGTCCGATAAAGGGTACTCTCAAACGTTTGACAATTTATCTAATGAGGGTTTAATTTAATTTAATGATTCTAATAACCTTTTTACACAGACGCTGATTGATCAATAAACAGGCCTCTGCTCGATTAATATGCTGATTAAGATCGATTTACCATACAAAATAAAAATCTACATTAATTTTTGATTGAATTTTAATCGACTTGTAAATGAAATGCAACACTTTGTAATTACAGTGGAACTTCCATAACTCGAACTTCTATAAGTCGAAGATCGCCATAACTCAAACTTTTGAATAGGTAATAGCGTTTAGAAATCAAATTTCATACAAATTTCCTTCCATAACTCAAACTTCCTTTACCCGAAGTTCTCCATAACTCGAACTCTTGAATCGGCAATCGAAGTCAAATTTTATACAAATTTCCTTCTATAACTCGAAGTTCTCCATAAGTCGAACTCTTGAAATGGCAATAGAATTCAAATTTCATACAAAAAGGCGAACAAAAAATATGATATTATACTTTTGGCAGAGAACGTATAATATAGAGAAGGTTCATGGTGTGCCGATTGTCACACTGGTTTGCTTTTCGAAGGGGTACTCGTTTCTATAAGCGTGTTTCACCACAGTTTAACATCTGAGGGCTCAAAAATAACAGATTTGAGCGTTTTCAGTGTTAAATGAGAATAATTGTGTTAATTTCAATGTTAGTAAATGTACACTTACAGATTCGCTTATATACAATGCGCAAACGACTTGTTTACATGTATTCGATATTAAAGGACATGCACACATACATATGTAATAAATGTCTACCTCATTATTTATTCCATAAAACCTTTGAAATATAAAATAAACTAAAAATATTATATATGTAAACTAATATATATAATACATATGTATATATTTAATTATTTTGGTCATGAATAATTTCTATAATATCTCAAAATCATAAACGTCTGTGTATTTGTAATTATGTGTGCATGTAAACAAATATAAACAATCATTCTAATTGTGTACATATGTCAATTTGTCAACATTCAATATATGTATGTAAAAATGTGCACTCATGGCTTCATTTAAAATCTTCGTTGCCACGGACAACGAATGGCCGTAGCTTATGATTTTTTTGATTTTTCATGTCATAGAGTTGTAATGATTGTGGAGCGTACGCAGGCAAAAAGGCCCAGATGCCCAACATATAATGTCTTTAAGTTTTATGCCCTGTTTCTTACAAAAATCAATAGTAATTATTAAAAATATGATTTAATATGTTGGTAGAATATTAAAATGCATTTAAATTTATAGATAACCAATTAATACTCCAATATTTGTCAATACATATTAAGCGCAAATATTTTTACGGCGGGATCACTTGGAACGGCCCTGTAATGTGTCGATGTGTCGAAAAATTGATGGCCGCCTGCGCGACGCTACATTGCGTTGTTGGTAGAAAATCGGAATGTGTATGGTGTTGCTTTTATGAATGAAACAATTTTGCCAAGTGAATGTGCGCTTGCGTTCATGAATGAACATGTTTTTGTTGTGTTTACTACAATATTAGGCTACGTCAATTGGCTGCCATATTGACTTGTAATGCTGCTCATGCGTCTTAAGACGTTTGCTGTTCTTGTAGAACAATGCTTTTGATTTTTTGTGGTGGTTGACAAACTTGCGTGCACGCATCTGCAAATGTAAATTGTGTATTTGTTCAGTGACATGCAAACATATGTATGTATATGTATACAGAGCAGTGCGTGCACATGTGACATGACCTTCACTGATAAATGATAATGATACTATTCGAATTTTTGAAGACATATCTACATATGTACACACGTAAATGCTTATGTATATAGATATACATATGTACAAAGTTTAAGTTATGAAATATCTTGTTTATTTTAGTATTATACGAAATGTATTTAATATACAAATATAAACATATATGAAAGTATGTACATACATACATTATTATAAAACATATATTTTTTCTACAAATATGACTCTGAAATCGCATAATTCATTTGAAATGTTTTCAATTGTGGATGCATTCATAACTAATAATCATATCAGCTCATATGATTGCATATAAATCAACATTGCATATGTATCAACACATAAGCCAAATAGCTAACATTCCGCTTAAATAGAAATGTAAACTTCTGAGCATATTTTTCAATTAATACTCAGCTCTGTTAAGAGGCACTGTTAATATTTCTCCTTCCGAGCCGACAGTGGTGAAACACGCTTATAGGATTTTGTTAGATTTTGACAATTCACACGCTGGTCCGAAATTGGACCTTCTCTATATTATACGTTCTCTGTACCAACTTCTTATGAAAAGCAAAAACAAAAATGTATAACAGCTGATTGGTTATCGAGTAGCCGGCACTGTGAAGGGCAAAACAGTTTCTGAATAAAAATTTTAATTGATCAATTAGTTTGGCAGTGTAAAAACGCTAAAAGATACTGGTATTCTATTAAAACCTTTTCGAATCGAAATACCTTTAGTGATTCTTCACTTACTTATGCTACAACTGGCAAAGTTTTTGAGCCATTCTTTTTGGTAATGAGGAGACGGTAGCAAGTCCTTTGTAGTCCTGTATATGTATTTTAAATCGAAATATTTTCAATTGAGTGGATTATATTGTCTACTATATATATAAGCGGTGTCTACGCCAGTCAAGAAGAAGAAGGATTATATTGTCTTGGCTTCGAGTTTGAAACCTATTGTTTTGAATATTAAACTCCGCAGATAGTTCGCAGACGTCTATTATTATTGAGTTGAATTGAACCGAATTGAACTATGATTTGAGTACCCGCAGCTTCCTTCGGACCACCCTTGTTATTTTAATTTACAGTTATGTAAGGTATACGACGTGCATATTTTTAAAACATGTTTATTTATTTATAAAACATATTTTAATATTATGTTGCAATTGGAAACATATTTCAAAAGTTCTGCCAAAAATAATAGTGGTTAAAATTTCATAGCTGTGGAGCTGCTGGGGATAATGAGAATAAAATATGATACAGAATTGAAGGCTATCAATGTATTTAAGCTTTTACGCTTTCTCCAACAACCAAAAATGCATCCCAGGAGCGGTTTTCTGTATATTGCAGATATGAGAGCTCATGCATACGATTGGCTGCTTCCTTGGCAAACAAACTCAATTTTCCAAATTAAACTCATTTATACGAATATATGCTCCAAAAAGCAGCTACTCACACGAGCATAATTACATTTTTGTGTATGCAACCATGTTTTTTAAAGCTCACTTCAATAACAAAATATTTCTCATAACGTACAAAAATTTTGTTCATCCGAGAGAAAATCATTGCGGTGGTAATAACATTAACAAGGACACTACCTCGCAGCACAGCGCATACCAGTTTGCCCTCCAGACAGCCGTCGCAGTGCCATAGCAACAATTGCAGCAAATATGAACTAACGGTTGTGCAACGAGCAGTCATTTCGTCGATTTTACCATGTCAAGCTGTGGTTTAATCGCTGTCAGCCGTTTTGCCTGAAAGCGCATTTGCAGCTGAGCTGGAGTGTTGCCACATGGGCACACATGCGCCAATATATGGGTGTGTATTATTGTATACGAAATTAATGTGCTGCTGTTATGAAATGTTGAAAATGACCAGGAATACTTTGTAAATTTCGGCCATTGGTTATGTTTTCGGCATAAAATCCAATGTCCCTAATTGTGTTGAATGTTATATGACTGAGAGAACATAACCATAAATGATTGAATGTGATGTGGGCATACTAAATACTAAATAAAAAATTGGAAATTTTATTTAACTTAGAAATCAAGTTAAATCATATCATATATCATATCATATTATATCAAATCATATCATATCAGATCATGTCACCATATCATATCATATCACATCAAATCATCATATCACATCATTTCACCGTATCATATCGTATCATATCACATCATATCACCATAGCATATCGTATCATATCACATCATATCAACATATCATATCACATCATTTCAACATATCATATCATATTATGGATAGCTGGCTAGAAAGTTAGTTATCCGAAATTCTTCTAAATCATAGGTTAATAAAGCCATTTCATTAACTTTTCTAAGTTTTATATATGCCGACAAAACCCTATATACATATATAGTATGTATGAGTTTTACTTTTACAAGCTTCGTTCTCTAATCTCTCACATTCCTTTGATTTTCTTAAACCAGTTACGTATTAATATTAAACATACAATCAAAATTAATATACATTATTTTACCACCCATCTCGTTGTAATAATAGAGGAAGAGAGCTTTCGATTTACACTGTCAACCTGATTATGCGCTTTCATTGCTTGATTTAATATTCATGCCATTCACACATATTCCCCTTCAATCTTATTTGTTGACATTTCATTTAGCATAGGACTTTTGGCGTACACCACAACACATACGCAAATGCAAAGAAGCGTGGAAAAGCACTGCACTAAAGCGTTGTCGTTCCAGTGGAAATTCAGTCAAAATGTCAGACGCAACGTACATCCATCATTGTCAAGCGCCTTGGCAGCTCATCACTACAAATCGAGCAATTCAAATTGAATGTTCTTTACGAGTACTTATGGCAGTACAAGCCATATAAATATGGGTATGCACGGTTGTACACATATTTACGCATTTGATTTGAGTTGAGATGAGTGTATTCGTAAGTCATAATAAGCTCACATAAAGCTGACAAATAAAATACTTGATTGAAAATGTTATTGAAGCTGTTTACAGCGTTAATAAAGTGATTTTATACGGATTTAAATTTTATTTTGAATAAAAAGTTTTATAAAATATGCTTTCTTAGAAAAATTAGTGTGGTGTAAGGGATTCAGCGATATTTTTCTTGCAATTTTGTTATTTCATTGTTACCATTTGTGAGACATTTTTAAGCTAGTAAAGTACCGATAAATGGCGCCTAAGTAAAATTACCAGATTTGGTTTCTATTTTATTAACACGACAATGATTAACGGGATGAGTAGTGATTAGCTGGATACTAATTACCAAATATACAAATATTAAAAAAAAAGACACGTTTAATTTTTCAATGTATCCCTTTTATATATATTTTACTTATTGCAAACTCTAAAAACTCATCGCTACAATTTTATGTTTAACAGTGCGTTGAAGGGTATCTACAGCGTCACAGTAAACGCTCATCGATCATGTCATGCAAAGTGCTGTGAGTAACACAAATTTCTACCATGAAATACCACATACCATTTAGTGATTTCTGTCTTCTGTTCCATCCTGTAGTTGAGCGGTCGACCTCAAGCACGTGAATTGTGTGCGTAATTGTACATCATGAGTTGCAATTAATTGTGATTTATCAACACTTGTGCCTAGCAAATGGCGTGGAAGTGTGAGAAATATGTGTCTAAGTGCAGCAAGACAAGTAGGCTCACTTAAAGGATCACCTAAGTACAATGTAGAAGTTGGTTGTCGCTTCACTATGAGCACTTGATGAGGCAGTATGGCTGTGGTCACTCTTCTTCTATCTGTTATTGCTCTTCAAACGTTTGTATATGTAGCCCGTTTGAAAGTTTCTTGTTTGCGTGTAATTGTATGTATATTGAAATAATTTTTAATTTTTTTCTATGTTAACCAATTAACACAATTTGTTTCCATTCGCTCACACAATCTTTCTCATGTTTCGCTTTTGCTGTTGTTGTCTTTTATTTTAATCAATAATATGCACATTTGTTCGTTACTTGCTGCTCTTGCAAAGATTTATTGCCAGCAAACTGGTTAGCGCGGATTAATGACCTCCGTGAGGCAGACGTGGGCTAATTAAAGATTATTGCACAGCAGCAGTGTTGCCAATGAGCTATAGAGATGGAATCTTTACGTTCAGAAATAAATTGAATACTTACATATGTTATTGATAAATTACTGAGTGGCAGTTCTGAAATTATTTGCAAGAAGACGATTATGTTTATGTATATATACGCGATTATAGCCGAATCCACCAGAGCGCGCCATTCAGCTTTCCGTTTTGCAATTTGGCGGCATTTGGAAATTATAAGTGCAGCCAGGTTACTTTCCATCTGGTCTTTCCAATGGAGGTCTTCCTCTTCCGCGGCTTCCAATAGCGGCATCGAACACTTTCAAAGCTGGAGTGTTTCCGTCCATACGAACAACATGAACTATCTAGCGTAGCCGCTGTATTTTTATTTGCTAAACTAAGTCAATGTCGTAGTATAACTCGTACAGCTCATCATTCCATCGTCTGCGGTATTCGCCGTTGCCAATGTTCAGACGACCATAAATATTTCGCAAAACTTTTCGAAAACTCCTAGAGTCGTCTCATCGGATGTTGCCATCGTCCACGCTTCTGCATCATACATCAGGACAGAAATAACAAGCGACTTGTTATACTCAATCCAAATATCCAATCGATCCTGTGATGTTTTTGAGTCATAATTTGCTGTAAGCCAAATGACCGAATTTGGCTTATTTATACTCTCGCACAGAGTATTATAGTTTTGTTGATATAACGGTTGTTTGTGTCATCAAGAAAAAAAAAGAGTTAGATACGGGGTTATATATATATAAATGATCAGCATGACGAGTGGATTTGAAATCTGCATGTCTGTCCGTCCGTCTGTCCGTACAAGCGATAACTTGAGTAAAAATTAAGATATCTTAATGAAACTTGGAACACATATTCCTTGGCACCCTGAGGAGGTTGCTTGCAAAATCGGTAAACTGCCACGCCCACAAAATGGCGGAAACCGAAAACCTATACAGTGTCATAACTAAGCCATAAATAAAGTTATGAAAATAAAATTTGGAACATAGGATCGCATTAGGGAGGGGCACATTTGGCTGTAATTTTTTTTTAAAAGTGGGCTTGACCCCGCCCCCAAATAGGTTTTTTGTATATAACTCGCAAACCAATAAAGCTATATAAACTAAACTTTCTGCAGTCGTTTATTTTAGCTATTTCCTTATACAGTCCAAAAATTAAAGAAATCGGATAATAACCACGCCCACCTCCTATACAAAGGTTAGGTTAAAAAGTTATGGGTCAAAAATCATATCTCAAGAACTACTCGGCCGATTTCAATGAATTCGGTATATATATATATATAAATATGGGCGAAATCGGTTCACAACCACGCCTACTTCCCATATAACTCAATTTTGAATTCTTCTGATTCGTTCACTTTATAATATATACATTAAGAACCAATGAAGATATCGGAATAAAGCTTTACACTAATACTGTATTTGAGCTGTGACATCACCTGTGGAAAAATTGTCAAAATTGTACTATGACTTTTCCAGGCCCCTGATATCGAACATGAAGAACTTGGTGCCTAAGAATAATTTTTCACCGAAAATATAGGTAAATCTCTCAGATATTTTAATGTAATTCATTCCCTCTGAATTTTTTTCAGACAAACTGTAGTCTATTTACCAAAAGTGGTTAAAATCTGGTCATAACTTCCCCCAGATCCCATATACCAAATTATAGATAATATAAAATTAAGTGGGCGTATAGTCTTCGATATATTGTATTTTGGTGGTGAAAACGAATGAAATCGGTTCAGGAATTACCTCAGTCCCCATATACTATTTATGATGATTTTCGTTATTCTATTGACCTTTATTCAGAATATATGGGTCGAATTGTGTTATCTGAATAAAATTACTTCAATAAATTGCGAGAGTATAAAATGTTCGGTTGCACCCGAACTTTGCCTTTCCTTACTTGTTTTATATTATATTATTAAAGTTTCAAAAATGATCATTATATTTTCACCAATACGTGTATATCATTTTTAGAATACTTAATACAAAAGGTTCCTACGCCAAACCTATTATATTTAATACAAATTTTGGGCATATTTTTAGCACCAACTTGAATTTGAGAAATCTAACTATCTATTTACAAAACTGTTGCTTTATTTCTTAACATGTTACTCAGACATACAGAAACTCCGACACGTTCCTTGTGTTTCATCATTTCTTTCTTTTCTCTTTGCTAAGAAAATTGGGCGTGAAAATGATACTCAACGCTTATTTCTGTGGCTGCCAACAAATTATCAAGTTTTCGTTGAGTTTCCAATAACGAAACTTTTTACAGGCCTAAGAAGCCACAAATAGTCGCTGAACTTATTTACTGGTTGGCATGAGACCAAGAACTTCACTGGCAATAAGACGCAGTTAGTTGTGTTGCTCAGACTGTATGCCAATTTGCTGTTTTATACACAATAGTAGTTTATGTAACATATTAGGTTGGCAAATATCTCCCTTCCGCCTTTTTGTCTTTTGAATTTCGCGGCTATGTATAAAGCGCTACAGAGCTCGTATCTGGCAATACTATACATCTTTGAAAGGTCTTGACATAACCTACAAAACGACGCTATGCATGATTAGTTTGGATATTGCGTTCAACAGTTATAGACGTGTAAACATGGAGTTCACTAACGCCGAAATTCGCGCTATTTTAAAGTTTTCAACGTTCCGTGAGATTAATGGTGTTTTGGGGGATGGTACTCTATCACTTCGAACTGCGGAGGAATGGTTTCGACGATTCAGAGCGGGTGAAAACGACACCATGGATAAGCCAGCCGGCGGAAGACCTGTGACGACGAATACCGATCAAATCATGGAAAACATCGAGTTAGACCGGCATGTGGCATCTCGTGACATCGCCCAGGAGATGGGAGTTAGTCACCAAACCATTTTAAACCATCTGCAGAAGGCTGGATACAAAAAAAAAGCTTGATGTTTGGGTGCTGCATGATTTGATGCAAAAAACCTTCTGGATCGAATCAACGCCTGCGATATACTGCTGAAACGGAACGAACTCGACCCATTTGAATAGAGTAAATGCTAAGGACCATCATGTTCTATAGATTTAGGCCGTTCAATTTATTTTTGCTTACAAGCTTAAAAAAATTGCTCGCCTTGCAGAAATTTGAGACGAATAAGGATATTATCGGCTCCATGGCGGCCTAATTTGCAGAACATTGTTAGTGAAGTACTTGGAGCCAGAAGCTGACTCTGTTGTGACATAAATCGGTGCTTTTCTAAATTTTTCGTTTTTTCTGTAGTCTACTTATACATACATACATCTGTATGTATGTACATATATGCTGGGATTTCGACTTACCAGCTGGACAATATCGACGACTGCTTGCACGTTGCTTCTAAAAACGGTAAATCACTCATATTATTGCCAAAAAGGTCCATCTGACAGCTTGCCGATTTATGCTCTGTGCTATGTAAATCATGTAAGCCCGGAGAACAGCTACAAATCATTTTACTTACCTGACTGCATGTTTCGAAATACAAATGTATTATTGTGTGAAGTGTGAATGTGTACACACGGAAATATGTATATTGGTGTGCATGCGCATATATGTTTATGGTCTGTATGTAGGGTCTATGTATAAGTTCAGCATGGATTTGCATAACTCGGCATCAAACCGACAGATATTGGTTGGTATGTGCGCATGTGCTTAATCGATACCTTTTGACTGTTGAGCTTGGAATGTGTGAGGAGTTATTTTGTTGTTGTTGATTGGTATGTTCCGCTGTAGTCATTTGGCTTTACATGTCCAGCGATCAGAGTTGGAATTCGATTTTTGGGCATTGGGTCGATGAGATGTGATTCAAAAGGTGGCAGTGTGAATATGAATGATGGCGATCAGAGTTGGAATTCGATTTTTGGGCATTGGGTCGATGAGATGTGATTCAAAAGGTGGCAGTGTGAATATGAATGATGGATTTAATGGGTGATGACATGTTGACTTTTAAAACTCTATCGAGTTAGGTGTTGACTATCAAAATTCAGGTTAATTGCTCGGTCATGTTTCGGTAGAAAATTTTGTAAATAGCCTTCGTTTTGATTACCGCTGGAGGTGGTGATAGAATTATAGCAGATCGAAGTGATGATGTAAGCTTATGGATTTAAACATTTTCAGGAGTTTGTTTATTGGAAGAGTTTTTAGATAATATATCAAATAGCGTATTCTGTCTTGGCGATCTATTACTTCTAAACAAATGTTGGACATATTTGTTTGATTAATTGAGGGAAGACACTTATAGTCATTTCGCACATGATTAAACGGACTTTGCTCGATTATAGCGCTGATTTAGATCGATTTACTATCCAAAAAAAATCGAATTTTTAAAAGTGATTATTAATCGAGTTGAAAATTAAATGCACCTCGACTGTAGATGTCGCTGCTGGAAATAATGGCTGTGGTTAAGCTATTGAAACTTATCAACTTCTTATGAAAAACAAAAACAATAATGTATAACAGCTGATCGATTATCGAGTAACCGGCAGTGCAAAGTTTCTCAATTAAAATCTTAATTGATCAATTAATTTGCCTGTGCGAAAAGCATATTACGTTGTTATTCAATATACATATTATAAAATTACTCAAGCAAATTTGCTACAATTGAATCGTTTCTTATTCGAAATATGACTTCTAAGATGCCTTGACAGACTTAAAAAAAAAAAAAATTGGCATATTTTGGAGCTTCAGAACAGCAGCCAGACATCGGCATTCAACCCTACATGGGATTTAACACACAGTTACAGCAAAAGGTAAACGAAGTAAAAGTTCCAAGGGAATTATTAGGTGCATTGAAAATTCAATTAACCCAATAGAGGCAGTGAGGTGGGTTTGTCCACACAACACAAGGTGAATAGAAGCAGAATTAAGGCACAGAAATTAGGAAAAACGTAAGTGAAAGCCCAAAAGTAAGTAGGAAGGTAAGCGCAAAAGTAAGCCGAAAATCGTTGATGCAAAGCAAATTGTATTCCGCCAATAGGGTGAAGACAAAACTAATACCAGCAAATCAGGATTTGACAGCGCCTACAGTGGTGTTATACCTGTATGGATGTATGTAGATTGAAAGGCGAAAAGAAGACCAGGAGCAGCAACAGCAGGGTGATGCGTCTAGATAATAGTTGGCAGAATATAAAATTAAGGTATCTTGATAATTTACTCACTAACAGCTACCACATACATTTCTATGTACATTAATATGCCATTACACGTGGCCTGAAATATGTTAAACTGTGTTTAAAGTAAATAATGTGAATGAGTATAAACAATCAAGAATGTAAAGCTAACTACACTGACTGAGTGGTAATTTAAAATTGGGCAAATAAATTTAATTGAATATGCATAGTAGTAAAGTAATTTATTTGTTAGCAATTAATTCCAAATATATATATAAATATTAGTGTTGTAGAAGAAGTTAGGAAGGAAGGAATAACTTCATTATATATTTACTTTAGGAACAGGAAGGATGTATTTGTTAGATAGTAGGGAGATATTACAGCATTACAAATTCATTTGATAAACAATGTGCCCGTAGCTGTGTAAGTCCGTAGCTTTTTGAGTAAATGAGTTCTTCGAGCTGAAGTTAAATTTTGTAGCTCTCAGTGAAATTTGATTGCTTAAATTTCGAGTAATAAAATGAGAACTTTTCTATGATTAAGATACTTCTATGCATCTTGATTGCAGCTTGATCCTCTAAGTCTCGCTACTAATCCATATTATTGTTGTTATTGTTGTAGTAAATTGTAAAATATTTCTTTATGATAATTTAAATTCAATACCCTCTATCCACTAAGATTTAGTGTGAAAAATTGATCTATTATGTTAATCTTAACTTTTGTGACAATTTTTTCCGAATTGCCCACAGTTTCAAGAATTGCAGGTAAACTTACGCCTGATATTTTAGACTACTGCAAATAATCTCAATTTGTTTAAGTTTAAAATGCCCAAATCAAGCTAATTTTAAGCAAATTTCCTATATCTACTCACATTCCATTTAAAATCAACTTTACAAAGCCAATGTGGCATCAACTGCCTTCTCCAAGTAACATAACTTTCTTCTTACTAAAAGTTATGATAGACGCTCCTATATTTGCCTATTTGCCCGCCTAAAGTGATACATACATAGATACTGGTAAATACTTAAGTCAGCTGCAATCTTTACCCAACAGCACTAAACCTATCTTTACTCACACATTGACACCGTAATGCTGCAGCGACGATGCATGCATGTTTGTTTCATGAAACTTATTAAACTGAGCTGGTAGTTAGTAACGGTGTGTAAGCATCACTGTAAAAACATATATATATGTATGCATGTACATATGTATGTAATATACTTCAGCATATAAGGCGATTAAGAATCAACGTAACCATTACCGAGTATAAGTACGAATATGTAGCGTTATGTCACCACATCACTTCAAACTATGGAGAGTAGCGTCGGAGGTAAGCTCACTAGCGTTAAATAAGCGTTGAGTGTTAAGTGAAAGTATGTGTTAAGTGTGGGAAAAGCTGTAAAATTAACACGTAGCATATGTTTATGATCCCGATGCATTAATGCAAATGCATTTTAGTGTAATTTTAAGGCAGAGCGAATTTACATGCCACACATACCTAAAAAGCATATTAAGTAGTTGATGATGACATTAATTAGCAAAATAAACATCAGATACATTTAAGTTATATATTCTTATAGTTGTCTATATACTCGTTCGAGCATTTGATGGATTATAGACTTCCTCGATTTGTTATTTTTCTGCAGTATATGTATAGTTAATGCTCGATTGTCATATAAAAAATTAAGGACCGATATAGATTATAGATTAGACTACACAACGTTGGCTAGAGTATTGATATATACATAAACATATATATATATATATATATATACATAAAACATGATGAAAAGGAGGATTATTGTGATCAAAACCTAATGATATATATTAGGTGTTCACCATAGGTAAAAAGTTTTTCTCTCAAATCATCAACTAATGCAGGCTTTTACTTTTGGAGAGCCATATTGCCCCAGACAATTCTGTATATCCCATAGCATCTCATGCAATACCTTAATTACACCTCACGCTCCCACGACAAAGCGACAGCGATTAAATTTATCGCCTTCCGTGAAATCCGTAATTAATTGCAGCCCTAACTAAGCAAAGTGCCGGAAATAGTGCCATTTGAACATAAGCCAAGGTGGCAAGCAAAACTAAAGCAATAATTTTGTAATTATCACCGAATAAGTGTCGGCCGTTGAACTAATATAACAACAAAATCGCATTAACACTGTAGTGAAATTAACTGGTTATAAACTACTTTACAACTGGTATGAACCACAAGTACGACTAGTTGGAAGGCTGAATTACTTGCGCTGTAAAATAACTCAAATACTTTCAAAATAGATGTCGGATATTTTTTGGGGACTAGTTAGTTTTCTGACAAGAAATTTTTATTCATTAATAGATATGTTCCTTGGTTATTTCTAGTTTTATTGCAGTGAAATTACCTACTGTTATATAAATAACAAATATTTTTACATACGCGGCATTGAAATATTGATAAATGCTAAGCTTTACTTATATTTTATGTGGCGGGAGAACTAAAATACACGTTTTCTTTGACAATGTCTGAACAGTTGTTGTTTAAAGACAATCAGAATTAAATTAAGTATCATAGATTTGAGTATAATTTTATCTTAAATATTTCCAAAATGTAGTGTGTGTATCTTCAATTGGTTTGTAAATATTTGCTTTTATCAATCTGATGAGTTTCACCAGTAGTAAAAACTACCATATGGACTTTCGTTTTACTTTACAATCATTATCTTAAAGTGCGTTGTCTTACGAGTTGTCAAAGTTATACTAGTTCTCAGAGTTATACTAGATTTCCAGTAGTTCAAAAGATATACAAATCTGTCCAGTTCGATTTAAATTTTAAAAGTTATACAGTAATTTTTCGAGACCTTCGCATTTTCTCTTTTGATAGTTTTATTTCGAAGTATTTTTTGTGTTGTTCCAAAACAGTGATATCTATTCATAAATACAATTTGAATCAGAACAAAAAAAAAACACTTTAACAGCCGGTTGAAGCAACTGGTATACATCATAGAAACTGGTATAATAAAATAGAGATGGGACAAAAAGCGTTCATACCACTTTTAATGATGTGGTTACTTTCTTGTACTCGACTGTGCTCAGTACACGTCATTTTTGAAAAGAAAACTCAGCTCAAATACAGCGAACTAGAGATGGAGCAGCGTTTTCTCATTGAAAAAAAGCAGCAGTAGAAATATATTTTGGAATTCGAACTTATATCAATAGTTTCCAGTTTCATTACCTTTAACTGTACTATATACACACATATTTTTATACTCTCGCAACAAAAGTTGCTAAAGAGAGTATTATAGTTTTTTGTCCACATAACGGTTGTTTGTAAGTCTTAAAATTAAACGAGTTAGATATAGGGTTATATATACCAAAGTGATCGGGGTGACGAGTAAAGTTCAAATCCGGATGTCTGTCTGTCCGTCCGTCCGTCTGTCCGTCTGTCCGTCCGTGCAAGCTGTAACTTGCGTAAAAATTGAGATATCTTAATGAAACTTGGAACACGTGTTCCTTGGCACCATAAGAAGGTTAAGTTCGAAATGGGCGAAATCGGACCACTGTCACGCCCACAAAATGGCGATAACCAAAAACACATAAAGAGCTATAACTAAGCCATAAATAAAGTGATGAAAATAAAATTTGGAACATAAGATTGCAGTAGGTAGGGGCACATTTGAATGTAATTTGTTTGGAAAAGTGGGCGTGACCCCGACCCCAAATAGGTTTTTTGTATATATCTTGCAAACCAATAAAGCTATATAAACCAAACTGCAGTCGTTTCTTTTAGACGTTTCCTTATACAGTCCAAAAATGAAAAAAATCGGATAATAACCACGCCCACCTCCCATACAAAAGTTATGTTGAAAATTACTAAAAGTGGGTTAACTCACTAACGAGAAACGTCAGAAACACCAAATTTTACATAAGAAATGGCAGAAGGAAGCTGCACTGATATTTTTTTACGAAATGGAAAATGGGCGTGGCGTCGCCCACTTATGGGTCAAAAACCATATCTCCGAAACAACTTGACCAATTTCAATGAAATTCGGTATGTAATATTTTCTTGACACCCTGATGACACTGGTGGAATATGGGCGAAATCGGTTCACAACTACGCCTACTTCCCATATAACTCAATTTTGAATCCTTCTGATTCGTTCACTTTATAATGTATACATAATGAACCGATAAAGATAGCGAAATAAAACTTTACACAACTACTGTATTTGAGCTGTGACATCACTTCTGGAAAAATTGTCAAAATCAAACCATGACTTTTCAAGGCCCCTGATATCAAACATGAAGAACTCAGTGCCTAAGGGTAATTTTTCACCGAAAATATAGGTAAATCTCTAAATAAATTGCGAGAGTATAAAATGTTCGGTTGCACCCGAACTTAGCCTTTCCTTACTTGTTGAATATGCTTGCTTATTTAGGTCGCTTAATTAGCTGAAATTGCGTTCTTCAATAAATTTTTCAATTTGCAAGGCTAAGCAACCAAATCTTCTTTTGCAACTATGTACGGTTATAACAGTTATTTTAATGATTATGTTGTTTAACGAAGCTTACCCTTATATACGTATGTTAGAACTTTAAACTCGGTCAAAGCACAAAGTAATTTCATACTTTTTTAGTAAACAAAGCCATCAGGTATAACTAGGTCATAGTGGGTAGTATTATAAGAAAGAAGTGACTCCAAAGCCAGACTTTAATACCGATAAATGTAACTATTTTTGTGGAACGGTTACTAAGAACTATTTATATGTATTATATGCTCATATGTGTGCGTACTACTCTTCTAGTACAGACAAATATAAGAATTTTATATGTCTCAATACGCTCGCACAAAAACGTCGCGCAGTGAGGTCACTTTGTAAACAATTTATATCCATACACTTTTGTCTACTTATATATGTACGATATAGTGTGGGTGGGTATCCTCATATAAATTATATGCAATTTTCCAAAGTCATGTGGACATACACACTTACATGTATGAACACCTAACCATACATATATTTGAATGTATGTATTGCGAGGACGAGACATGCGTGGGATTTGTTTATGTTTCTATTTAGTTAACGCGCTTTGCTTCAAGCGTGTATAGAAAGTTTTTATACACATGCATGGATATATAAACATTCAAACATTCACATACATAGATACAAACGCACATGTATTACGGTACCTATTTATATTAGTTTCTCTGCTGGCTGGAGTAAGCAGCTGCTTCGTAAGGGTATACGACAGCAATGTGCGACAACTTTTACAGTCTGCAACAATAACAACAACAAGTTATTATATTTAGATACAGGCATACGTATATATTCATATGCTACGCATATTTTAAGAATGAAAATTTATTTGTTTTCCTGGCGCCCCAGCGAATTTCGCACATTTTAAAAATTTATTAAATGGTATATGAACTGCTTGCGCGCTAGTTGTGGGTTCGATGCCCAATTTTTGAAAAATATATATAAATATATATAGAAATGCAACGAGTTTATTATTTTTCATCCTTAAGTGGTATTTAATATGATTTTTTAAATAAATTTCACTCAAAATGTACAATTTACTATCTTTAGCAATGCTGCGCCCTACCACTTAAACTTAAAAGCCGGGCTCCTTACTGTCACTCGGCTGTGTCTTTAAATTAAATTAATTTGCTTGTGCGTAACTTTGTTAAGTAAAAGGGATTTATATTACACATTTAGTACAAATCCTTGCAACTTTTCACTGCTGGTACGTAATTTCACTTCCTCAGCTACCTAATTTGGCAATTCCGAAAGTAGTACCTACAACGAAAATTCTTCCTCTACGAACGCTGGCAATCACACACAAGCATCCATACAGAAGTATGCGAAAATGTTTGTCAAAATGAATAGAAGTAACATATGATTATTTTGCTTTACTTCTTGTTTTCTATTTTTAGTTCCGTTTGCGCGTGGGGAAGTCTCTTTCTATTACTCTTTCATCCGCTTGCTCTTCGTTATGCTCTTGTTTTTCTGCTAAGCTAAGCGAATATTCTCAATCACTTTAAATGATTTGACTAACAAATATACTCGCGTATGTCTACATACTCGTATATGTTTAAAAGTGCGCAACGACCCCTATACATAGGCTATAGGGCTTAGCTGTTGGGTTACAAAAAAATAGCATATAATGTAGGTGCAGCACAACTGGCGGCCATTTAAAGGATAGGCATACATCCTAGGCAGTAAAAATTGTTTTATTAGGTTACCCTTTGAGATGTAATATTTGGAATTTGGCTGCTTATATATATGTTATATATGTTATGTATGTGATTGGCGTTGGAGCCGAATCGATGAGAGCCACTCCTCTCTTTCCTTCGCAGTTCGGCGCCAGTCGGAGATTCCAAGTGTAGCCAGGTCGCTCTCCACCTGGTCCCTTCCTTCGGCGGCTACTGCATCAAACACTCTCAGTGCTGGAGTGTTTTCGTCCATTCGGTCAACATTACCTAGCCAGTGTAGCCGCTGTCTTTTTATTCGCTGAACTATGTCAATGTCGTCGTATAACTCGTACAGCTCATCGTTCCATCGTCTGCGGTATTCGCCGTTGCCAATGTTCTGAGGACCATAAAACTTGACATCGTCCAAGCTTCTGCACCATAAAGCAGGTCGGGAATGATAAGCGACTTGTAGAGTTTGTTTTTTTTTTTTGGTTCGTCGAGAGAGGACTTTACTTTTCAATTGCCTACTCAGTCCAAAGTAGCACCTGTTGGCAAGAGTGATTCTGCGTTGGATTTCGTGGCTGACAATGTTCGTGTTGTTGAAGCTGGCTCCCAGGTATACGAAATTAGCTACGACTTTGAAGTTATGACTGTCAACAGTGACGTGGGAGCCAAGACGCGAATGCGCCGTCTGTTTGCTTGATGACAGGAGATAATTTGTCTTGTCCTCATTCACCTCCAGACCCATTCGTTTCGCTTCCTTATCCAGGCGGGAAAAAGCAGAACTAACGGCGCGGTTGTTGCTTCCGATGATATCAATATCATCGGCGTACGCCAGCAGCTGTACACCCTTATAGAAGATTTTCCCTTCTCTATTTAGCTCTGCAGCTCGTATAATTTTTTCCAGCATTAAGTTAAAGAAGTCACACGATAGTGAGTACCTTGTCTGAAACCTCGTTTGGTATTGGTAACATTTTAAATGTTATACATATCATAAACCAGTAAAATATTTCTTTTTTCGAATACAAATGTATATATTTTTTTTTTTGCTTGAAGTTGATTTCAAACATTTGTTACTAAATTTTAAAACTTATTAGAGAGTTATTTTAAAATTTATATTTTTGTGTAGGGTTTCCACCTTTTAAATTTGTTTGTTAAAATAAATTGATAAAATACATAAATATTAATAGCAACATCATTGAATTGTATAGGTTTAAGAAAATGTTAAATAGGAGATCTTTTGCAAAGGGTTCCCATCCGTTTGAATAAACGAAGGCAAATAAAATAAAGAATTTTGAGAAACTTTTTATATATAAAAATAAAGTATGAATGTAGATATGTTCATAGCATTACACATAATAATTAATATTTCTGTGTGGAATGTTTTCTGAAAGGTTTGCCATACGCAAAATTTTCGCAGAAAAAACATTTTTATTATAAACTAATATTTTTTCTGCGGAACAAAAAACCGTGCATCACGTGTTTGAGTGACAAATTTAGACACTTTTACTAAAATTCGGCGGTTTGAGGAATTCATTGTATTTTGAGTGTGCTGGTGCTTGGTCACATAATTAAGGACACCACTTTTTATACTCTCGCAACAAATGTTGCTAAAGAGAGTATTATAGTTTTGTTCACATAACGGTTGTTTGTAACACCCAAAACTAAACGATTTAGATATAGGGTTATATATACCAAAGTGATCAGGGTGAAGAGTGGAGTTCAAATCCGAATGTCTGTCTGTCCGTCCGTCCGTCCGTCCGTCCGTCCGTCCGTCCGTCCGTCCGTCTGTGCAAGCTGTAACTTGAGTAAAAATTAAGATATCTTGATGAAACTTGGCACACTTATTTCTTGGCACCATAGGAAGGTTGCTTTCGAAAATGAGCAAAATCGGACCACTGCCACGCCCACAAAATGGCGAAAACCGAAAACACATAAAGTGCCATAACTAAGCCATAAATAAAGCTATGGAAATAAAATTTGGTATGAAGGATCGCACTATGAAGGGGCATATTTGGATGTAATTTTTTTGTGGAAGTGGGCATGGCCCCGCCCCCTACTAAGTTTTTTGTACATATCTCGCAAACCAATATAGCTATATAAACCAAACTTTCTGCAGTCTTTTTTTTTAGCCACTTCCTAATACAGTCCAAAAATGAAAGAAATCGGATAATAACCACGCCCACCTCCCATACAAAAGTTAGGTTAAAAATTACTAAAAGTGGGTTAACTCACTAACGAAAAATTTCAGAAACACTAAATTTCACATAAGAAATGCCAGATGAAAGCTGCACTCAGATTTTTTTACAAAATGGAAAATGGACGTGGCATTGCCCACTTATGGGTCAAAAACCATATCTCAGGAACTACTCGACCGATTTCAATGAAACTTGGTTTGTAATAGTTTCCTTACATCCCAATGATATGTTGTGAAAATAGGCCAAATCGCTTCACAACCACGCCTACTTCCTATATACCAGAACTTTGAAGACTATCTGGATCGCTTACTTTACAATATATAAAGTAAGTACTAGTGAAGATATCGGTACAGAACTTTGCACAAATACTATGTTAATAGTGTGGCAGCCCCATTCGCAAAATCGCCGAAATCGGACCATAGGTTTATAAGGCCCCATATATCGAACACGAGGACCTCGGTGCTTCTAACCAAATATTATGGTTTCCAACTTTCAATGGACTTTATACACTATATATGACGAATATGTGGGTCAAATTGTGTATTATATAATATAAATAAAGTTAAATAAATAAATTGCGAGAGTATAAAATGTTCGGTTACACCCGAACTTAGCCCTTCCTTACTTGTTTTTATTGGATTCTTATTATTTTAATACAAAATTAAACAAGTTTAATTTATTTGGTTCAGATGGGAAACAATTTGTTCGACGCCCGCCAAACAAGGAATTTCACCCTCAATACACTTTAAAAACGGATAAGCATGGTGGAGTCAGTATTATAGTTTGGGCTGCATTTTCGTGGTACGGTGTAGGTCCTATTCGACGGATAACTCAAAGAATGGACCAATATTTATATAAAGATATATTGTCGAGTACAATGAAGCCATTTGCAGAGGAACACACGCCTGAACCATACATTTTTATGCAGGATAACGACCCCAAGCACACTGCTAGGAGTGTTAAAACTTCGCTTTCGTCCGAAAACATTACATTACGGACTTAAATCCAATCGAAAACCTCTGGAGAGATGACAAAAGGGGCTTGGGGAAAAAATCAAGCAAAAATGCTGACGAATTATTTCAAAATGTCAAGGAAATATGGCAGAGCATATCAACTGAGCGTTGTTAGCGTTTGGTCGGTAGTCTACCTAGAAGATGTACAGCTGTGCTTGAAGCAAAAGGCTATCCGACAAAATACTAACTGAAAATATTAATTTATAATCAAATTTTAATTTTTTTAGTATTATTTTTAATATACTAACTACTATACTATACTGAAGTGTCCTTAATTAGTTGACCAAGTCAAAATAGATATATATGACTAATTTTTTGTCGCACGTTGATTTGAAAACGTTTTTTTCGTTAAATTTTCAATAAATCTATATCATAGAAGATAAGAAATATGGTAACATAAGTTTAAAAAACTGTTTTAAGGTTTTAAAAGGAATGTGTCCTTAATTATGTGACCACCAGTGTATGTACGTCTTAAAAATAAAATTTCATTTCATTTTCCTGCCAGGCATGCGGGTAATGTATGTAAATTATACACAGTGTATATACATACAACAAGTAAGAAAGGGCTAAGTTCGGTTGTGACCAAACATTTTATACTCTCGCAATTTATTAATTTAAATTTATAAATATTATATAATACTCAATTTGACCCACATATTCGTCATATATATGGTATAAAGTCCATTGAAATTTGGAAACCCTAATATTAGGCTATAAGCACCGAGGTCCTCATGTACGATATATGGGACGTTGAATACTTGTGGTCCGATTTTGGCGATTTTTAGAAGGGCGATGCCATACTATAAATGTAGTATTTGTGCAAAGTTCCGATATCTTCTCTAGTGCTTTCTTTATGTATTGTAAGATAAACGATTCCGATCGTCTTCAAAATTCTGGTATATAGGAAGTCTGCGTGGTTGAGAACCGATTTGGCCTATTTTCACAACATATCATTGGGATGCAAGGAAAATATTACAAACCTAATTTTATTGAAATTGGTCGAGTAGTTTCGGAGATATGGTTTTCGCATAAAGCATTTTTTGTAGTTTTCAACATAACATTTGTACCAAATTTCTCTTTCGAATTTATGGCTTTATTATAGCTCTTTATGTGTTTTCGGTTATTGCCATTTTGTGGGCGTGGCAGTGGTCCGATTCCGCCCATCTTCGAACTTAACCTTTTTATGGTGCCAAGGAACAGGTGTACCAAGTTTCATTAAGATATCTCAATTTTTACAACAGACGGTTGGAAAGACAGACATCCGGATTTGAACTTGGGAATAAAAATACAGCTATAACTCTAAATCAATTTGTGTGTAAAATTTATTTCATTTGCCTGCCAGGCATGCGGATAATGTATGTAAATTATACACAGTGTAAATACATACAAAAATACAGGAGTGTCAATACACGTGCACTCGTATGTACTGTTTATTTGAAAGCGAAGTAAACAACAAGATTACGATGTAGAGGAAAGTGTATGTAAATTTTAAGAAATAGCAGATTTGTCTGAGCATTTTATATTTCAGAAAAACAGAAAGTATGAGTGAAGCACTGGAAGACTGAGATAACGCACTAATACGCACGCAAAGAATTGTATGAATGACGAAACAATTTCAGAAATAAGCTCAGCTGTTATTATTTATTTTCAAATATTCCGCTTTTGATTGAAATTCATTGAAATGATTTCATTTTGAAATATTAATAGTAATTTAATAAAGCTAAAGTGAATTTTAAAACGATCAGAGTAATATAAATAATTTAGAGTAATTCTAAGTGTTATGCAGTTCGAAAAGCTGGGTGATACAGTGCGTATAAGTAATATTATATATTGGATGATACGGTATGATTTTAATATCAGAAATTTGTTAAAAAAATTATGTAGAATTATTTAAAGTTGTTTATTAACTGATATACTGTATCTTCAGCTATGTACATAAAGCTTTATTATATTCTAATTATGCCATTTTAGTAGTTTATATTCGTTAGTCGCCGAAGGCAGATGACGTCATAGGCATGATGAAATGTAATAGAAAATGTTGTAAACATGCCATTAATGATAGGACTGACTGACTACCTTAATTAGTTTACATTCCTTAGACGCTGAAAGCAGATGACGTCATAGTCACGATGAAGTGTAAAAGAAACCGTTTGTAAACACGTTATTATTGATATGACTGATACGAATTGCCAAGAGGGCCCATATAATTACTGCACTTGACGTTGTATTTTTTCCAATTTTAAATAACACTATTTGTGGATTATTAATTTATATTCACCGTATTATCAAATTTTTCTCATATACCTAGGCTTGTTTCGCTACTTTAATCAACTGTCTAACTTATTGCCTCACATATATATAGTACATCATAATTTCTCTTATTTTATAGTATAATTTATTTCTGCTGTCACTTACAAATTTAAAAAAATGTATACAAGTTCAAACTAATTTGGTTGCTGCAAACTTTAGGGTTTCAAGTGAGGCTAATTAGTGAAAATTAAAAACGGAAAAACCGTTAAGTGTCTAAAGAAAAAGTTAAAGTTCAGTAAAAACACTTGGCCTATTAAACTTCAGCATCGCTAAATATATATAAAGGCAACTTTTATGACTTTTTCCTTATTAAAATTTCATCAGTATTAAAATAACGCAACTTTTTCTATCATAATTACCACACAAAGGTCTTCGCTTCTGCGTTACTTAAGGATTCAGTTAATTTATGAAAAAGAAAAGTTGAAAAACGCCTCTGAAAATGCCATCAAATAAAATGAGCGCAAATAAGTATTGCGATTTTATACTTCATTATTTCGACTTCCAGCAAAGTTGCTTGGCTAATGTAATATTCAAAAGTAAAAAAGCAACAAGTAAAGAAGCGCATATTTTCGCAACAATTATAAATAGCTGCTCAACTTAAAATTTCGATCAAAACCACCCACAATATTATGTAGTATAAACAACTACAGCGCAAATCTGAATCTTAAATTAGCTGCAAATTCTCAGCGTTTATTTAATTTTACTCATTCTTAATTTTAGTTGCGCTGATTTTTCACGGGTTTTTCTTCTTTTCATTCTTATTTCTGTCTTCTGTTTTTTGTTTCTTGTTCTTTCCTGTGAGTGCTTTTGTATTTTTTCCGCTCAACTTCGTACACTTCACTTGATTGCAGTGTTGCTGTTGTTTTTATTTTTGGTTGCCGTGCGCAATTATGGAAATGCTCTTCAAAAATAAACGCAGACAAGGAAGCGGCCGCATAATCGTCAGAGTAAAAGCAAGCAAAAAGGTGGGAATGAAATAAGCATAAAATAATCTAAGAAAAGTAAAAAAGTTATAAAAACAACTCAGTCGGCAAGTGAGCGAGCATCAAAGTGTAAAACTCAAACAATTCTGATGCCAGGAGTAGGGAAATTTTTGATGAGTGACAACCACAAATGCAAAGCATATTTTTGCTTGAGCAACAATTGCAGTAAATTAGGTGATGAAATGCAGCAACGAAAACACTTGAGTTATCTTTTTATTCGACAACATATTAGCTATGGATTGAAAAGATTCTTATCTGACATTTTACTAGACTTCTAACTGAAAGCTTTAATGAATGTCTGACATTAAATTTATGTGATTTAGATTAATATTAGCTCTTTAATACCGATTGAAACAAATATAATTTAATTAAATATCATACACAATTTTAAATTATAATTCATAAAAATTAAAAAAAAAACATATTCTCTCAGTTCTTCCAGCTATGTGCCAAATATGATGAATGACGTAACCAACGATATAATGCAAAGACGCAATAAATGCAAACAACTTTAATAAAGTTATATTCTCTGATGTGGAAAATAATGATGACATCTACAGCAATCGTAAATTATGCAACTCGCAACAAAAGCAACAACAACTGCAACCATTTGTTTTCCATTGCATAGCCACAGGCGCATAACGATGTGAGCGATTCAAAAGAAGAATATATGTGTATTCAAACACACTGCAACAAGTGTACGCTAATTGAAATCCCTAAATATATATATAAATACAACAAAAACAACAAGAGCAGCTTAAACAACACGCTTAAATACATGCTGAATGCGCCTTTCGTCGGTGTTGTCGCCTAAATGAAGTTAACAATCTGTCAAATTGGTAAATTATTTCTGCTGCTGACAGCTTTCTTCCTACTCCTCGATTCCCAACAGTTGGTGGGTGTGCTTTGTAGCGCCGAAAAAGTTGCCATTGAACGTTTGAATGCATTGGATGCTGATACCACAGGGGAGCAGACAACGGTGACCGCAATAAGACAAGCACAAGCCACTGCAACCACAAACGTGACAGCTGTCAGTGCAGTGCAGATAGTTGATAAGGTGTGCAGTGGGAATAAAAACACCAACAACAACAACAAAAACAACAGCAAGAAAAGTAATAATAATAGTAAGAAACTATTGGGGACTTGTGTTGAAGAGGAAAGTCAGCCACAAGGAAACGCAGAAATTTTTCGAATTGAAGAGCCGCATAAGACATTTGAGTACACTACTACTACAACGGAAGCTATCAGCGCGAAAGGAGACCACTTGCTGCATGTCCCAAGTATTGCACACGCCATTGACGGAGAATTAATGAACAGAGTGGAGGCAACTGAGACGCAACAGTTACGCGCTGAGGTGGCCAACTCACGAGAGCAGCAAAATGCGGCGCAATCACAGCACAAATTAATTACAACAACAGCAAAAGCAGTTGCGTCAGCGAAAGTAATAGCAAGTGTGGCAGCAACAACTAAATTAGAGAGTGTTGTGCAAAATGTTGCAAGTATTGACGCGACAACAGAGCGACAAAATCGGCAAAGAATGGCGCATACTGTGCAACAGCAACAAGTGCCAACGCAAAAGCAACAACAACAACAACAGCGAAAAGAGCAAATGCATCGACCGCTACAGCAATTTGACACAATACGGCAGCCATTAGCTACAATAACAACAACAACAAAGCTTGCTGCAACTCAAGTACGCGCTCACTTATCCACCGAAATGAAGAAGTTGCAAAAGTTTGCAAACGAAATGTCACAGCAACAGTTGCCAAAACAACAACAACAACAACAGCGATCAAAGTCAGCAAACAAAGAGAACGAACCAAAAAGTCCGAAACAAAAACACGCAAACCCGAAGATACGCAAACAAAAGCCACTTGAAGTCGTACTGGGGCAACAACTACGACAACAGCAACATGCAGCGCAACAACAATTGTTCACTTCAAAGCCACTGGCAACACGAAACCGACAACCACAACAAAACGCAACTGAGTGGCGGCAGCAGCAGCAGCAAGTGGATGAACAGCTCCAACAGGATGCACAGCACGTGCCCGCTGCACATGAATCGCGGCGACAACAACAGCATACCGCAGAACGCCGGCAGCATGTAGGCGTTTTAATTCCATCCCGCATTTTGGACGTGCTGCATGTACAGCAGGGCTTTTACAATTTTCTGGATTTCTTTCATGTCAATCTGCAAAATGTCAGTGTCGATTTTATACGTGATGACGGTAAGTGCTGAATGCTGATGAACATACTTACTTATTTACTTACATGTACGCTGCTGCAACCATTACATCGCAAATATGCGCACATCAAAGTTATATGGAATCCTTGTCAAAGGGAATTATTGTACTTCTCACAGCAGTTCTGTTTCGCTCAGAATAACGAACTTAGCAAGTGATGCTGACAAATAAGTTAAGTAAGAAAAGAATCCAAGAGAAAGGCAGTACTTTTGCATTTTATCCTTTATTTATCCATCGAGATGCAAAAATAAGAATGAAGAAACGACAAAAATAATAACACAATCCAATGAAAGTAATCAAAGCTTATTCCGGATTCCAACCACACCAGATACCCCTTAGATTATAATTGGAAGAAGTCTAGTGAATGTATTTGACCTACTTATCCCTCGAAAAAGTTTCGACTGAATTAGATATATAAACCTTATTATTATTTACACAAAGTTTATCGTATAGATAAGAAATAGAGCTAACATGGAAGTTAAATCAATCCTTTCGGTTAGAGTTTAGACCATAGTTGATAACAGTGGTTTGTTTAAACCAAGATAATCTCGTCGCTACTCTGATTTAGTGCAGTAAGTAGTTGTATTGTCCAAGCGTTATCTTTAGATTTTGAAAGCATATCCCTCCAAAGCACATTTGTTATCATCGGTACCACCAAGCGATCTAAATTAAACTTATTTGTCTCACTTCAAGAAGGCTATCTGAAATATTGGCTTATCCTGAAATAATCTAATTAAGATTCATTAACTGATTATACTTTGTCTAGATATCGGATTAAGTATTTTTTTAAGTAACGGAAAATAGTACTAAAGTCAGCGGATAAAAATTTAAAAAGCTTTTTTTTCCAATAATATTATTTCTAAGTGTTAAGAGTTTCAACGAAATTGCTCATGCATATAAAATTGTATAAATATTACTAAGAAGACAGCCATAATTTTATTGTTGTTGCCACCGTTTTGAGTTTATGAAACAAATAATAATAATTCATACAACCAAAGAACCTTAACCTCCTCAGTTTAAAAATTACTTTTAACTCTGCGATGTCACACAAGAAAGCAAAGTCCTTACAGTTTCTTCCGGGTTTTCTGAAATTTCCTCCCGCAAATTTTCTACTAACAGTAGATGCGATGGAAATGTCCAATACTTTGATCAAATCAACATACTGGACACTTGAATATAATTAATTGAAACAAAATATTGTACTTAAATAATCAGGCTGCTTATAGTTGAAAATTTCACTTGAAGTCCCACAAACATCTGCGGAGAACTTATTTTGTTACTTTTCCAACATTTATAAGGCCTATCAAGGCCCTATAAAATGTCTTCTTAAGTTTTTGGCATTAAAAGTTCCTCAAACATAAGCTACTTAATTTCAGCATGGCGGTTAATCAACATACAAAATAATTATACTTTTTACCGCTGACAAAATTTACGCAGTTTATAAGAATATATAAATTTTTAATAGCCTCAATACACATTTCACTTCACACTCGTAAAAAGGATTATACACATAATTCTTACGCTTATGTATTTATCTTTACCGTTTCCTTTCAACTGCTTTCTGTTGCACAAAACCCACGCGCTCACACTCGAACGCAGATATAAGTGGCTTCATTAAATTGCTCGAACATCCGAAATATACAACTGTGGTGAAAACCTTAAATACCGGGATTAATCTCGCTGACGATGAGTTACCCCTGAATGGATTGAAATCAACAGTGGCAGCAACATTGCCAAGTCAGCGGCAATCACATCAACAGCAACGGCGACTGCAACAGCAATCTGTTGTAACACCAGCACAGATTAATAATGCAACAGCGGCTTTCGTGAAGGTTGGCGAAATGAAAAAGTCATCAACGTCAAGTAATGCGCCTCTTGTCGCCTACTGTCACTTGGCCGAGCAGCTGTCACGCGATTTTAATAAAACAGTACTCGTTTGGCCGTGTCCGCGAATGAAGGTGAGTAAAAGAAGGGCATAATTGCTTTGTGTATACACCTACACGTATATACTTTTATGTTCATACATATTTACATTCAGGTTTGGATTGTGGTTTTACGCCGGAGCCGACTGGAGAGATTTATTGTAAAAGTTTATGTTTTATTTTGCTTTGCTATGCTTACAAAGTAATCTATATGGTAGGAATAATTATGCATTAATAATAATGCTGCGTTTAGACCTTGGTGTTTGACTAATTTTCTCTGTTGTGTTTTAATACTCTCGCAATAAAGTTGCTAAAGAGAGTATTATAGTTTTGTTCACATAACGGTTGTTTGTATTGGGTTATATATATCAAAATGATCAGGGTGACGAGTAAAGTTCAAATCCGGGTGTCTGTTTGTCCGTCCGTCGGTCTGTCAGTGCAAGCTGTAACTCGAGTAAAAATTGAGATATCTTGATGAAACTTGGAAGACGTATTTCTTGGCACCATAAGAAGGATAAGAAAGTTAAGAAGTGGTTCGTAACCGGACCACTACCACGCCCACAAAATGCGATAACCGAAACACATAAAGTGTCATATCTAAGCCATAAATAAAGCTAGGGGCGTGGCCCCGCCCCTTACTGAGTTTTTTGTACATATCTCGTAAACTATTAAAACTATATCAACCAAACTCTCAGGAATCATTGTGCTCAGGCATTTCCTTATACAGTCTAAAAATGGAGGAAATTGGATTATAACCACGCCTACCTCCCATACAAAGGTTATGTTGAAAACTTTTATAAATGCTTTAATTCAGTAGGGAAAACCACCAGAAACCTTAAATTGCATTATAAAGATTGTACAGAAGAGCTGCACTCAAAATGGTATACACAATTTTAAATGGGCGTGGTTCCGCCCACTTATGAGTCAAAACCCATATCTCCGAAATTACTCGACCAATTTCAATGAAATTCGGTTCCTAATATCTTCTTGGCTTACTAATGATATGTTATGAAAATAGTCCAAATCGGTTCACAACCACGCCTGCAATGGACTTTCTACTATATATATATGCCGAATACGTGAGTCAAATTGTGTGTTATATTAATAAAATTAATTAAATAAATTCCGAGAGTATACAATGTTCGGTTACACCCAAACTTAGGGCTTCCTTACTTGTTATATATTTAAATATATTTATCATCATTGCTACCGATGCCAAGTAGCGGTCAAACCAACTGTCAGAGTAAAAGCATTATATTGTATTTTACGTTTAACATTATTTGGCAGGGTTAGCATGTGAGCTCGATTATTTCTTTATAAGATGTAGACTCCAATGTTAACTTGACTAACAAATTATGTGCCATCTCTATTTATGCAAAGTATTGAACATTCATTTCCTTTCTACCTAAAAGTGCGGACCAATAATGTCTATTGCTGATAAAGACACATAGCGTTTAAGTTGCTTCTTCAGCCACTCAATTCTTTATTAAACTGTAGTCTATATACATATATGATCTTGAGAATCTCAATTTCTAAACTATTAGTATTAATTAAGTAATTTGAATCATTATTGTAACGATACCTACAAATATTTCTTACCTGACTGCTATATCATGTTGTATTCCATATTTCACGTATGTATGTATCGATTGGATTTTAATGCAGCATACTCTTCTTTGCCGAATATATATTGGTATATATTAGATTTTGTAATCGTATAATGATTTCTTTAATAGCTCCATGTAAGCAATATTAATTTTAGAATTGTTCTTTTTAATTTAATAATGGGTCCCGCGATTGTTTACTACATTACGTAAATTATTTTTTTGCTCGTCAGAATATCATATACATACATATATAGTTGGCTACAGTGTTCACTTGAGTAGAGTATACAGTGTACTTGTTCATGAACTTGTGGGCACTCATGAGTTTCGCTGTTATGCTGTGTGTAGCAGTTTTTTCGAAATGTTTCTATGTTAGCGACACACGCCACGTTGTTTGTATTGCTCGAGTGCACTACATAAGTACACTTGCTGTGGAAATGAGTGGGCGAATAGCGAATTTTTCATGCTTATGAAAATGAAACACTCGGTGGTCTGGGAAATAGTAAAATACAAGTTATGTAGATAAAAAACTTATGAAAAATTGAGGGAGTTAGTGAAGCCTTTGATAAACTTACAAAAGCTAAAATTTGTACCCGTTGTGGTAAAGAAAATTGAGCCCAGTTTGAGGAGAAATATGGCTAAGAAATAAAGTATAATTTTTGAAATAACTTTACGATTACGGTTTCATTTTTGATTTTAGGCAACATAGCACATATAATAGGTATTTAAATTTATTTATTTTTATAATTTATGAAAAAGTACACATAAGGATATAATGATTTGATAAATATAGGCCTATGCCAAAGTAAATACACATCACTATCTAGTTAGTTACTCTTGCCAAAGAAAGATGGAAAGTAGTTTCAAGTACAGCAATTTCACACAAATTTGAGCCAAGTAAATAATACTGCAAGTTATTTGCCCAGTGCTACATACATACATTTGCAAATAATAATTCTTGTTACATGTGCATTGAAGGCACACAGAAACGTGCCACAAAGGACATACCGAATTCTCAACGCGCCACAGAAAAGCACACTCTCTCATACATAGACGCGCAATTCAGTTGTGTGCGCTCAAATTGTATAACTTGATGAAAAATAAAACACACTCACAAGCACTCATTGTGGCAAACGAATAAATGAGTATATACTTAAGAATTGAAAGAGAGTTATACCATACCGGGTAGATACATATACATATATTGCTGTAGAGCTTTGTATGTACTTTTGTGTATCTACATATATACTCTTCATATATATATGCAGGTTGCAACGAAGGGAGGTGTATGAGTAGGTTAGCAAGATTTTACATTTAATGGTTTTAATTCTGTTGTGATTAACTTGAATTTCCGCGCGAAGAACTGCCCATTGCAAGAAATAATGTGAGATGATATGTTTCCCTACAGAACTTTTATATTGCAACTGAAACCCGTTTAGGCGCATATTTTAAAGATAATTTTCACCAAAAACGGCTCAAAATTATATGTGACCTGGTCTACGGAAAGGGGGCTTAGGTGTCAAAAAATCAATTTTCACTTTTTATTTGATTCGGATGGAAGATGAGAGTTGTTTATTTTTAACAGCTGTTTCCCAGAAAACTAGTTTTCGCACGTTAGCTCCCTTTTCGTAGACCAGGTCACATATTTTGAATTTATTGAATAACATTAAGAATAATTTAACGATCCTTGAACTAGCTAAAAAACTACTATGACAGCTATGGGACTTCATATTCAGAACAAGATTGTCTTAGGACTTTAAATCATGACATGTTCATTAATATGTTTTTTTTTTCGTAGGATATTGAAAGTCAATCTATTTCATCTTAGTCATATTTTCAGGAATGTATTAAGGTTCTTTCGCCTTCTAGAGTAAACGTTGACATTGTCCTAAACGTCTCAACCTTCATAGGACTTCAATGATAGTGAGATAACACGTTCACCAAACTTGGTTGTCAATAAATTGATTGTGACACTCGCTGTGTAGCTTGTGGCGCCGTTCTGTTGGAACCATATATTATTCAAGTCCATATCATTCAATGCCGGTCTTGATCATCTCGGATAAAGTACGGTCCAATGACGCCTCCGGCCCATAAACCATACCAAACCGTAATTTCGAAGCCATTCAGCCAGAAATGAGCTTAATCATAAATTGACTCAAAATTTCGGTAGTAAATTTTGATAATTTCGACTCGTTGTTCGATCGTCTATCTTTCTATGCTCAAATGGCAAACATTACTAAAGAGAAATGTCAAAGGAGCGGGAAAAAGTATGGCGTCATTTGCTGTCCCTATCGGTCTACTTTTGTAGCGTCCCTATCGAAAAACCCTTTACGTTTAGAAGTGGTATCCCCCGAATAGATTTCTGCGGCATTGTAAAACGGTTAGCAGAAAAATAATTCTGTCGATAACTACAATAAGGGTTGAGAGTCGTATTTTCTATGGTATGTTAACAACCTGGAGATAATTACTAGACAATTCTTGGGCAGATGTCTTCTTAACATTACACATCTTCTGTTTACTCAAAAGCTCATATTTCAACTCAATGTATGTCTGTCAGTATGTAGTGGTTACAAAGTAATATTTATTTGAACAGTTCTTTCTTTAGTTAACACAACTTAGACACATGTATGAATACGACTGAAAAACAGACACATTTTAATCCTCATGAAAACTTCTATAAAATTATTAACTCAACCTAATGCTTTAGTAAATATATTTCGTCTAAGACAGAACGTGTTTCTTCAAATACTTGTTTACAAATGTACAAATGCAATGCACATATAAATTGTATTTAAGCTTACCTTGCTGATACTCAAACCTCAATATATGTGAAACCAAATAAAACCGAAAATAATAAATTTACTTTGTGCATAACTGTCCGTTTTAAATAACATGTGAAAATGCATGTAAAGCAACACTGAAATTGCACATAATTCTTTTAATCCATGCAGAAATATTCAGTAATTACATTATGTATATACATATATACAAATATATTAAACAAATGAAAATTCCTTAAATACTGTTATGTATGCATCCTCTCTCTACGATTTTGGGGAAGTAGTAGTGTCACAGCATGGCTTGCTTCAATAATTAATACCGAAAGTGTAGCTGCTGTGGTTTTTCAATATTGCTGCATCATTTCTGATAACGAGCTGTGGCACAATACTCATATGAATGGTTACACAATTTGCACGATTCCATGTGCCATTTGCATATATGTGTATGTCTCTTCTTAATACACTGAAATTGGTTAAGTAAATACAGATTGGAATACAGTGAAGCTCCTTCAACTGGGCATCTTTTTAATTTGGAAACTTTCAGTTAAGTTACTAAAAGTGCGAAAGTTGGCCAATGCTATTTATTATTTGCTATTCTACAACTTTGCTTCCGCCGTTTTCCAATAGATGTCTCTAGGGTCAAGCATTGGTCGATTAAATCGATTAAATCTTTTTATATCGATCTTGGGCATTTGTGTCCAATGTATTTCTAGAGATCTGTTTGCATCCCAAACTTATTCTCAACTGAAAATATCACTTTTTGAGCCGAATTCTCGACATTTGCGGGAAATTTTGCTTTTCTTTTTTAATTCCAGGAAAAGTGCGGCTGAGGCTCATCGACATTTGTAACCGTTTTTATACAAAAAAATCTTAAATTTACAAAAAAACGGCGGAAGCAAAGTTGTAGACCTAATATTTAGTTTACTTGAAACTACGAATGAACTACAATTTCTCGAAGATAGGCTTTTACCAAATATATACTTGTGACAAAATAAATTCCACTGTAGTTTATACGTGCTTCTCAAACATTAAACATGAAAAGTAAGCTTAAAATGTTTCGCTTTTCATTTCCGTGTCTTCAATGCAGCAGCATGTGGTATACTATGTAGTGTACATATACTACATGTGGTTGTTAACAAATAGTACTGGTTGGCATATTCAACTTTTGCGGCACGTGTACGTTGTGCACGGACAAAAAGTTAGTTACTTAAATTGTATTTTATGACACCTGCAGTCATTTATTTGTCATCAAACCAGATGACCGAAATACTTTGGCTTTTTTCGTGATAGTTTTGAGTATTTTAAAATATTTACTAAGTTGTCAAGCTTTGATGTGCTTAAAATTCGGTCATTCCTAGAATTTAGTACGAATATATAACTTTAAATGTCTCTAGTGATCTATGATAAGAGACCATGTATGGCAAATAGAGTTTACCTACTTATAATCACCACAAAAAGAAGGTTCAACATTTCATAAAAACACAAAATATCTTTAAAATAAAATTAAACTTATTTTCATCTTGAATAGTAATATCAGTTGCCGTGTATAACCATCTCATTTATTTGCCGAACATTTATTGTGCGAAATTACTAATAATTCCACTCACTTAATTCTTAATTGCTTGCCATAACCACCAACTGCTGCAATCGTTGAAGCGAATGAATGAAAATAAAATGAATTTAATGTTTGCAGGAAATGCATAATAATATTCTTGGTGTAAAGTAGTATTTTCCAATGCTACCAACTGTTTTAGATATACATAATATACATATATACAAGTAGATACATATACATACATATGTACACCTAGGCGCATTGCTAACGTCTTCTATATACATAGCACAAATATGCAAGTACCAGCACATTGAAAGTGTGCTTCAACCTCATTGTACTCGTTATGATTCATACAAAATTCAAGACCACTTATTGGCCGAACAAGTGCAAAAGCTGCACTCGTGTACATGCTTTCATCAAGTTTTGTTTTGTTTAACACATTCACTATGCTTTTGTGGTAGAATAATGAGTTGCAGTCGAGCGGATTGCAGTTTCGTTTTTCGTGTTATGCTTATTGTGTTTTACTGCTCCGCAAATCGTCTCAACGGATGATGTTTATAGCTATTGAATTAATGCAATACTTTTTTGTTCGTTTTGTTGGATTTTATTTTATTTTCCAGTGTAAATGGTGATTTATTGTATTACTTATTCATTTAAAACCAAGATAGTTAATTCACAAACGTCAATACAAAACAATGCAACAATTAATTATTTGTGCTTTTAATCTGCAAGCGAGCAAAAAGCGTTCGACGTTGGTAAATTAGCAAATTACTAGTCGTAAACAAAACTTTAGAATGCATTCACCGTAATCTGGTGCGATATCAATATATATACCATGTTATATTAAGAAGAGAATGTACTCGTATTTAAACGATGTTACATGTTATACACTGCGTATACGTAATATTACTCACACACCTCTGCAAGGGATTTTCATTTATTTATTAACATATATTCACATGTATTTATCTTAAAATATATGAAGTGACATGAATCGCGCAATCAGCGTAGCGTAATGAAATTGTGACCACATGTAAACAGCAATTGCAGTTGGTGCAACAGTGCGTATGCGCAACATTTTATTTTACTCATGCTTTACGCAAGGTATTCTGCTTGTTGATTCAAGCGATTTTTAACAGAAAAATGCTGCAGACAATATGAAAAATGTGGTCATTTTTTAAAGCAGCATGCTGTTGGGACACATACATATATTTGTTCAAATAAAAGCTGCTCTCGTAATTTCTCAAAAGAGAACTGAGTTTTCCTGTAAATTTTGTAGCATTGTCATTTCCTATAGTCAAACTGCCAGCTTGATATAATTTTGAGCAACAAATGTTCACTTAAAGTTGCATAAAACTCGAAATATACGTAGCAACTACTCATTCAGCACGACTCAAACTGCAAACATGAAAAGCAACTTAAATTGACTGTGGTACAATAAGCGAAACAAGAGCATTTAACTGCACGCATATATGTGTATGAGCTGCTAGTATCACTTTACAAACTAAAACAAATAAGCTTACTCTGGTTGTTTGTATTTTTTGTTTGCTTTGTTTGAAAGACCACATTTTCCTCAGTTGCCATTTGATAGGAAAATTACCTCCTTTTGTTGTTTGTTTTTTTTTGAATTTATGCTAAATTCATGCCATTCAGTAGATAGCGTACGAGCAAACAACTAACTTTTCTGCAGTAAATGTCATAAAAATCGAAAACTGGAAATCGAGCGCAAGAGCAGCGCACAACTACCAAACCATCCATCCAATTCAACCCATTCGACATTAAATCAGCATTATTGTGCACTCGCTTTATGGCTTTATATGCAGTGCAGTGCACTTGAACTGGGGCGATTTATGCACACGCAAGTAAGATTGATTAAGCTTTTATGTTCGCGGGCAATAGTAAATTTTGCAAAAAATGTGTATTGTCAGAAAATTTGGCTGTATGTATCTCGAAGTTCGGTTAACGAAATGCTTTAGTTAAAATTTAAGGATTTTACTTATAGACTGAGGCTGACTAAGTGAAACTTTGAAACCGGATGCCAACGGTCTTTTTATTATTGTAATATTTTTGAATAAATGTTTGCACCCAAAGCTGCACAATAAATGTATTAACTACTACTATATCTATTGCGCCTAAGACTATACTACAAAAACTGGTTCGCATATACAGCTTTAAACCAAAAAAAAAACTTTAAAATTTGTATAAGCACCTTTAACTAGGTTAAGTTAGTAGGCAGATCTCTGCATATTCAGAAGATACTTCACTTGGATAGTTTTGAACGCTGTCTTTAGTGATACCAATAAACTCCTGTTTCTACTTCAGTCAAAAGCTGGATGGTGGCGGAGGAAATGCTTAGATGATTCCACCTCGTCTTCCTCCAAACAGCTTTGGTAACTTGCATCTGCCAGGATCCCAAGTCTCAATGCATGGGTGCCCATTTGACAATGTCCAGTAAGCACACCAATGATCGCGCTGAAACAAACATGCTAAAACAAAATAGTTCAAAGGACCTTTTGCGCTCCACAGCGGGACAAAAGGCCCTCGCAACTGCACAGGTGGTACTTTTTGACCATCGCTTCACGAGTTTATGTGATGTCTACATATCCAACGCTCTTGCGCAAGTGAACCATGAACTACCAACCCGCTCCCATTTCAATGTTTCTGGCGTACCCTCTCTTGCAAGCTTGTCCGCTTTACAGTTACTTACTATTCCGCGGTGACCGTGTACCCACAGGAGTCGGATAGTAAAATAGCTGGAAGCTATTGATAAATATCTAAGCCACTCTTTAACTAGCCTAAAGCGTACTGTCATCGATTCCAATGCTAGTATTGCGGCTCTGCTGTCAGAGTGAATACGTACCTCTCTAAAGGAGACCACCATACGGATCAGTGTGCCAACTGCTACTTTAATCGCAGCGCCCTTTGCTTGGAAGACACTGCAGTGGTCCGGTAGTCTAAAGCTGGTGTTGATTTAGAGCTTCCGACTGAAAACTTCCCCTTCCAGTTTCCCTCTTAGCTTCGATCCATCCGTGAAAAACTAACTGCATCTCTCCTCTCTTGACTTCTTTTTTCCCACGAGTTGAGTACAGAAGAAACCGCTAGGGCTTCCGCGGTGCAGTGGTCTAAGTAATCAGGGATGCAATCGAACCGGATGGGATCATGTGTAGAAGTTCACGTAAGTGAGGAAAGTTTTTGATTGTCATTCACTTGGGAGTGGCCAGAAACGATTCTTCTCCACATGATTCAAGCAGCTCACGACTTCCGGTTTTAGACCAAGTATCCTCTGGGTAGCTAACAAACATCCGTTTGAAGGCGAGCTAAAGTGAGAAGGCGAACACGTTTCTACCACCACATAAAAACGAAGTACCAATGAAAAATCGAAGAAAGCCTCGGATGAGACACCCCCCTTTTGATGACGACCCCTGCAAACGTTTTAAGGATAATGATTTAAGGGCATGCACCTGGAATGTCCGGACCCTTAATTGGGAAGGTGCCTCTGCCCAGCTGGTTGATGTCCTCATACGACTAAAGGCTGATATCACCGCCATCCAAGAAGTGCGATAGACAGGACAAGGACGGAAGAAGGTGGGTCCTTGTGACATCTACTACAGCGGCCATATAAAGGTAGGCAAATTTGGTGTTGGATTTGTGGTGGGAGAGAGACTCCGTCGCCGAGTCCTGGCATTCACCCCGGTGGATGAACGTCTAGCCACAATCCGCATAAAAGCGAGGTTCTTCAACATATCGCTTATTTGCGCTCACGCCCCAACGGAAGAGAAGGCCGATGTGACCAAATATGCTTTCTATGAGCGCCTAGAACGCACCTACGAGCGCTGCCCCCGCCACGATGTCAAAATCGTGCTTGGCGATTTCAACTCTAGGGTGGGTAAAAAAGGTGTCTTTGGCACAACAGTCGGAAAATTCAGCCTCCATGACGAAACATCGCCAAACGGCCTGAGGCTGATCGACTTCGCTGTGCCCCGAAATATGGTCGTAGAATATAAGAATATACATCAAGCTACTTGGCTGTCTCCTGATCGAAACACGTGAACCAAATCGATCACGTTGTGATAGACGGAAGACATGTCTCCTGTGTTCTAAACGTGCGTACGCTCCGAGGACCAAATATAGACTCGGACCATTATCTAGTACCAACAAAGATACGCACTCGCCTCTGTGCAGCAAAAAACGCCCGTCAACAAACACAAGGAAGGTTCGACATCGAGAAGCTGCAATCACAACCGACAGTCGAACGATTTTCTACTCGACTTGCACTCCTGCTCTCTGAGAGCACTCATCAGCATCTCGGTTTAAGGGAACTGTGGAACGGCATCTCAAACTCACTGCGTACAGCTGCAGCCGAAACAATTGGATTTCGGCAACGACAAAAACCAAGCTGGTACATTGAGGAATGCCGTCTCGCAGAGGAGAGAAAACAGACTGCCTACCTCGCAACGTTGAAAACGACCACTACACGTGCTGAATGGGATAGATACCGAGAGCGTAAAAGGGAAGCGAGACGCATCTGCAAACATAAAAGGAAAGAGGCCGAAATGCGTAGGTACGAAGAGCTTTAGAAGCTTGCAGACAGAGGTAATGCTCTAAAATTTTATGAAAAAGTGAAGCGACTTAACGAAGATTTGAAGACCGGAGCATCCTCTTGTAGAGACCAAGGTGGTAATCTGGTAACCGATGTCCAGGGCATACTGGGATTATGGAGGGAACATTTCTCCGACCTGCTAAATGGCAGTGAAAGTACAACACCAGGAGTTGGCGAACCCGACTCCCCAATCGATGACGATGGAACAGATGTTCCATTACCCGACCATGAAGAAATTCGAATAGCAATCTCCCGCCTGAAGAACAATAGATTACCGGCCGAGCTATTCAAATACGGAGGCGAAGAACTGATAAGGTGCATGCATCAGCATCTTTGCAAAATATGGTCGGAAGAAAACATGCCTGATGATTGGAACCTCAGTGTGCTCTGCCCAATCCAAAAAAGGGAGATCCCACAATCTGTGCCAATTAGCGTGGGATAAACCTCCTAAATATCGCCTATAGGGTTCTATCGAGCGTACTGTGTGAAAAACTAAAGCCCATCGTCAACAAACTGATTGGCCCTTATCAGTGTGGCTTTAGACCTGGAAAATCCACAACTGACCAGATATTCACCACGCGCCAAATCTTGGAGAAGAACCGGGAAAAGAGGATCAACACACACCACATTTTTGTCGACATCTTTTGTGCTTTCGACAGCACGAAAAGGAGTATACAGCTGCTGGCGTACGACGATGATATTAATATCATCGGAAGCAACAACCGCACCGTTTGTTCGGCTTTTTCCCGCATGGATAAGGAAGCGAAGCGAATGGGTCTGGAGGTGAATAAGGACAAGACGAAATATCTCCTGTCATCAAGCAAGCAGTCGGCGCATTCGCGTATTGGCTCCCACGTCACTGTTGACAGTCATAACTTCAAAGTCGTAGATAATTTCGTATACCTGGGAACCAGTATCAACAACTCCAACAATATCAGCCTTGAAATCCAGCGCAGAATCACTCTTGCCAACAGGTGCTACTTTGGACTGAGTAGGCAATTGAACAGTAAAGTCCTCTCTCGACGAACCAAAATCAAACTCTACAAGTCGCTTATCATTGCCGTCCTGATTTATGGTGCAGAAGCTTGGACGATGTCAACATCAGATGAGACGACACTTGGAGTTTTCGAGAGAGAAATTTTGCGCAAGATTTATGGTCCTCAGAACATTGTCAACGGCGAATACCGCAGACGATGGAACGATGAGCTGTACGAGTTATACGACGACATTGACATAGTTCGGCGAATTCAAAGATAGGGGCTACGCTGGCTGGGACATGTGATCTGAATGGACGAAAACACTCCAGCCTTGAAAATGTTCGATGCAGTACCCGCCGGAGGAAGCCGAGGAAGGGGAAGGCCTTCACTCCGTTGGAGGGACAAGGTGGAGAGCGACCTGGTTACACTTGGAATCTCCAACTGGCGCCGAACAGCGAAGGAAAGAGGGGAGTGGCGCGCTCTCATCGATTCGGCTATAACCGGCTAAACGGTTCAACGCCAATTGCATACATACAATCGAACCGACGGAGAATTTTAGAGTGCTGAATTTCTAAAGCTTCCACTTTCTTAAAATATAACACAGACTTTTTAACTATATACAAAAGACAGTATTTTGTATTAAGCAAGATATCATCAAAACTTTAACGTTTGCAGTTTATATATAGTACAACTCTATCAATCTAACAACCTTGATATATGAATGTAACGGTAAGTCAAATTGTGTCCAAATTAGCCACAGCTGCTATCAATTTATTTACAATGCATGGCACATAAGTTCGATTACGTCGTTATATTTGGTGAAATAAAATATATTAATAATTTCGTATACTTTTTTTACTTTCATGATAATCGAAACAATTGCCACATCGTTAACGGCAAAGGCATTCCATAAAACAATACTCAATCAAGAAACAATTTATGGATTTAATTTCATTAACACAGTATGTGACCGGAAATGAAAGCGCACTCGCATACGCACATTTATAATACAACAAAATACCCATGATATGCATATCAACGTAACATATTTATCTACTAATATCTAAACAATAGCGGCTAATGTGCGCCTTAAACGCTGCCAAACTGTCGACACACACACACCTATATCTATCCATTCAACTGTCTTCTACTCTATATGCAAACATATGTACAATTTCTATTTATGCTGTCGCATTTCATTGCATCTGAAAGCCTTAAATCACATTGTGCGTCTGTCATTTCAATTTAGAATTCGGAACTGACAACCTGCCCAACTGTCGGATTGTCCTTTTGGCCCATTGCAATGCCCAGACGTTGCTATTCCCTTTTGAATTGGACATTTATCAAATACATACACCAACAACACCTGCTTCCGGAGCGACCTTGCTGTGGGCATATGTGACACAGACTCGTATGTAAATATGAATTTGCACACATTGTTTTGTCTTTACAACGCCGGCTTACTCTGCATTATGTACGTGCCGAAATCGAAAATTACTCATACGCCGTGTGTGTCGTTTCACACAGTTCTCACATATATTTGTTGTGTTAGAGCAGTTAACTGTTGTTTTATGTACAGCCATGTATATTTATGTGCACAGAATGTATTTACAATACATGTAATAGTATTATTATTGTTGTTGTTTTTTAATATCTCCACTCTTTATACATATCGTATTTCTTGTTTGCATTTCTTATTGCTCGCCATGCAATCGTTTGCCGATTAAAAGCGCGCATGTCTCGCATAGCAGCTTCTTTAATAGCACTTAAATATTCATAAATGACAGTTAAATTGACATAACAGCCAGATGTTCGCATTAAATTTAATTCTCCATTCATTGTTCATATATTTGCTTTACTTACTGACCGGCATCTGAGGATGCTGGACTTTCGAATAAAATGGGAAGGTTATTGTTTTAAATGATCGTAATAAAGCAGTTATCTGCCTTAATCATGTATTTGGGAATATTTGGATTGTATTAAGTTACTCATAAGCACATGCTACAGGCATTTAAATAAATAATTTTGGATATTAAAAATAGGTGTCATTGTTCAGCAGATATAGTAATAAGTCGTAACACTAAACGAATTAGATATGGAGTTACATATACCAAAATGATCAGGATGACGAGTAGAGTTGACATTTGTGCAAGGGATAACTTAAGTTAATATTTAGATATCTTGATGAAACTTAGTACACATGTTTCTTGGCGCCATAAGATGGGCGAAATCGGACCACTGACACGCCCACAAATTGGCGAAAGCCGAAAGCATATAAAGAGCTATAACTAAGCCATAAATGAGGCTATGAAAGTAAATTTTGGTACAAAGGATCGAAATAAATGAGGATGTATATTTTTTTTGGAAAGTGTGCGTGGTCACGGTCCCTACTAAGTTATAGACATATCTCGTAAATAAAGAACCACTAGAGCTATATCAACCAAACTCTCTCGGTTCGTTTCTTTTAGCCATTTCCTTATACAGTCTAAATATTGAGGAAATCGGTAACGAAACTACTCGACCAATTTCAATAAAATTCGATTCATAATATATTCCTGCCATCCCAATGATATGTTATGAAAATAGGCCATATCGGTTCATAACCACACCTTCTTTCCATATACCAGAACTTTGAAATCGGTCTGAATCGTTTACTTTAGAATATATAAAGTAAGCAATAGTGGAGACATCGGAACAGAACTTTAAGTACGGAGAGAGTATGCATGAGGGGGAATAAAAGGAAAGAGAGGAAGAGGAAATTCATATTAAAACTCGTTGTACACCCACTACCTGGCGAATAGCCGATTTGGTGACCCAGAAAATAAATCAAATGTGAATTTTTGCGCAACGGTGAACAACAACGCACAACGGTAAAACGGTGGAAAGTTCGGAAGTAAAGTTGAAATAAAGGGCAACCTTCTTTACGGCTACCACACCTAGACACACAGGTGTAGAAACCCACGTTGACATTAAATTCTGAATAATAGAACATTTTTGTTTTAGCTGGCGGCTGCAGAATTTAATTTCAGCAACGCAAACACGTGCAATGCGCAACAATATTACAAAATTCGCAAATTTCACAAATTTCGGCTAAATGCAAATGTTTGCACTCGTTGTAAGTTTTCAAGCGAACAAATTTGTGCACAACACTTATACCGTTACACTCACTTAGTATAAGTATAGAATTTGGGTCCCAGCGCTGTGCGCTCTATAAGTGGCACGCTTCAACAGTCCAACTATTATTAAGCAGCTTTAAGTTGGCAGCGGGAAAACACAAAAAAAAGAAAGAAAATAAGTGCCAATTTCCCAGAAAAACGCCAAGAAGCCGAGCGCAAAGGAAAATAAATTATTCCAAGCAATTCAATAGCATTTTGTCGATAGTAAATAATAAATAAAATAGCAAATTTTTTATCGCTATCGGTGTGTGAAATGCGATAGTGAAATGCACAGCTGGCGAAAAGCAGCTCACAATCAAGAGCCACAGACCTTAAAAGGGGGCGTGTGAGTAACAAACGAAAAAGCTAGGTGAAAAGGCGAGCATATTCAATGGCTGAAAAGCCAACAAAGTTGACTGCATTAGAGAAACGAAAATGCATGAATGGAAATTTTGTGTAAAAATGAGAAGAAAAACTAATTTTCCGAACGAGTGAAAAGTTTCGCTAAAACTCTGAAAAGAAGGCGTTGTTGTTAGTTTATGTGAAAGCGTCAATATATTATGCAAAATCAATGCACGCAATGTTTGGTGTTGATAGCAAACAAAATATACACTTTTTTGTTAGGTTTTAGTTGGCATGGCATTAACGGGTTTCAGAGTACTTCTTGTTGTGTGAAGTGAAAATATTTGTTGTATTAAGTGGCCATGTGCTGTGAACGCTAAAACTTTTATGTGACTATCAATTTTTGATTATATAAATTTAGATATGGTATAATAGGGTATCATAACGGATTACACTTATCAGAAGTCACAAAAGGAATATATATTTTTTAAAGGTTAAGCTTAGAACAATTAGGTCACGAAAAATATAGTTGAAACCCATCGCAACCGCAGGTCATGCTGACTAAGTCCTTTACGAGTATATGCTCCCAAGGCTCTTGTGCTTTCGGCGAATAATCAACTTGAAGACGGAATCAAAGATTCAACGGATTAGTGACACATACACTTGAAATTAAATTTTGAAGGGTAGCAATCTTCAGTAGCTGAGTCGAGAAATCTCTACAGACAGTGGATATTGTCCAAACGTGAGCTTCGGACACACACGCCCCTCAGCACGTTGGAAGATCGTGCGCCTCATTATCAAATAATCCGATTGAGCTGAGTGTACTCAATTGGGATACTGTAGCCTCATTCAGTTCCAGTTTTATGCATCGTCATATTTCACTAGCATGCTAATTGAGAATTACATTAAAAGCCATAGCGAAGCTAGATACCCGATTCCGTCACACATTAATAAACCTCTGGAAGCTTGAAACCTTTTTATTGTTTATTATGTGGGAAATATATGACTTATGAGTTTAACTTCAATAGGCCCTTAACTTCAAGAGGTTTCATTACTCTTCAGCAAATTTCCACAACCTAAAATTAAAATTTAAATTGAAGCAAATGTGATTAAAATACTTATGAGTAAATGAACTGCAATGAATCAATACTGATAAACACTACATTCAGCGTACTTGTGAAAAATTAAAAGCGAATCAGCGTCAAAAAGCAAACTCCAAAAGTATTTGCAATAATTTGCAGTGCACGAGAACTTATAGTCATTTGACGAGACGATGGAGAGTGTGGAGTCAAAGTTATGAGCACACATCGATATACCACGATAGCGAAAATAAAATCGTTTGCATATGTCGATACTGGTATATACATATATGTAGTACGTATAAGCACAAATATTTACATATAATAAAAATTCGATTTTCCTTTCCTTCATTATTCAACATTGTGGTGTTGCAGCTGTGTGATAGAAACAGATGTCACTTTTCAAGAGTTTCTTTAACTCTTTTTAAAGCGTAAAATAATATGTTTAATATTTTTTTATTATATCGAGAAATGTTGACTAAAATATTTAATAAAACTGCTGTACCCTTTAAGGGGCTATACCAGTGTGACATTTTCAAAAATTCGTTTTTCAAAAATATCCCGTGAAAACGATAAGGTATCTTGAATAGTTTTTGAATAGCAGCGTTCTAAAGAGCGACCGCCCGCAGGTATAAACCTCTCTAGTTGAGACTTCAAACGCGTTTTTCTTTGGCATTTAAAAAAATACCATTATTTTACATAAAAAACGAAATTATTTTCAGAACTACGCCATCTTGTTCATTTTTGATATTTTTCAAAAATCGTAGGTCATTGTAAAGGATATATATTTATTTTAATATCCTTTGTGATTTTTTTTTGTTTCAGCAACTCACTCGACCGGAATTATCTCAGCGGTTAGGGAACATTTTTTGGCACCTACGAAGATAGCATATAACTCCGTTATTTTATACTCGCAACAAAGTTTCTAAAGATAGTATTATAGTTGTGTTCACATAACGGTTGTTTGTACCACCCAAAACTACACGAGTTAGATATAGGGTTATATATACCAAAGTGATCAGGGTGAAGAGTGGAGTACAAATCCGGGTGTCTGTCTGTCCGTCCGTCCGTCCGTCTGTCCGTCTGTGCATGCTGTAACTTGAGTAACAATTAAGATATCTTGATGAAACTTGGAACACTTGTTTCTTGGCACCATAGGAAGGTTAATTTCGAAGATGAGCAAAATCGGACCACTGCAACGCTCACAAAATGGTGAGAACCGAAAACACATAAAGTGCAATAACTAAGCCATAAGCTATGAAAATAGAATTTGGTCCAAAGGATTGTTCTAGGAAGGGACATATTTGGATGTAATTTTTTTGGGAAAGTGGGCATGGCCCCGCACCTAATAAGTTTTTTGTACATATCTCGTAAACTACTAAAGCTATATCAACGAAATTCTCAGGAGATGTTTTTTTCGGGCATTTCCTTATATAGTCCAAAATGGAGTAAATAGGATTATAACCACGCCCACCTCCCAAGCAACGGTTATGTTGAAAACGACTAAAAATGCTTTAATTCAGTAAGGGAAAACACCAGAAACCCTAAATTTCATTATAAAGAAAGTACAGAAGGGCTCCACCCAAATTGGTATACAAAATTTTAAGTGGGTGTGGCTGCGCCCACTTATGGGTCAAAAACAATACCTCCGAAACTACTCGACCAATATCAATGAAATTTGGTTTGTAATATTTTCCTTGCATCTCAATGATATGTTGTGAAAATAGGCCAAATCGGTTCACAACCACGCCTACTACCAGAATTTTGAAGTCGATCTGAATCGTTTACTTTACAATATATGTAGAGCTCTTTTTAATTTAAACACTTTTATTTATTGTAACTTCAGTTTTATTTAAATATAACGCATGTTCTTAATTTTAGTTTCTATTTAATATATAATATTCACATAATGTTCTTAGCTTTAGGTAGAGCGGCACGTCCGCTCATTACGAAAATCAAAAAGGCTCTGTCCTAATTGTCTGCTGTCGTTGTCCTCTGTCCTCTACGTTCGTCCGTTTCTGTTAATAGTTCTGTTCGCTTTGTCATTCGTTAAATCAGTGTTCATATGCAGAGTTGCACTTTAACGTATGCAATCCTACATTCGGCCCTCCTGACTATTCGTTCGGCTCGAACGAAGGTTCCCATTTCTTCATGTATTCAGCGACGGTGGTCGTGCGTCGAGGACCCTCACTCTCGCCTATTTTCTCAACTTCATATCGATCGTGAGCCAAAACTCTGAAAATCTTATAAGGACTAAGGTACTTCGGTCCTAATTTAAGTCCGCTCCCGAATTGAGTGCGCTTGATGGCGACGATCTCATTCTGCCTATACTTAACTGCTTCTTTTCTCTTATTATCAAAACTACGCTTATTTTCTCTTTGAATTAAAGTAATATTATCTTTAGCTTGCTCTCTAATATTCTCACGTTCCGAATCTAATTCATCCACATCGGCACTCTGTAAGAACTCATTCAATTCTGACAACCCCTTAACTCTCATGTCTATCCCAGTTAATATCCTAAACGGTGCAAACTTTGTACTACGTGACGGAGTATTGTTGGTGGCCTGCTGCACTCTGTCTACGTGTTTATACCAACTACGTGGTTCCTTTGCATATTCAAGATGAAACGTGCTTAATGGCCGGTTCTCTTTATCTATAGGATTCCGTAAGCCCTCCTTCCTTCCACTTTTGGCATCAGTCACGATGCATTCTATGCAACTCCTTACAATTTTGGCTACTTTGGAATTAAGCAGTGGAATATAAAAACTCTTTGCAACTGCTTCTCCAGTCTTCTTTACCGAGAAATGTCCCTGCTTGTGTGCCGTTCGGATAATCTCTTCTTCCATTAGAGAAGGTACTACTATTAACTCCTTTATAGGGTCTTTATAAAGTAACTGACTTTTAATAAAAAAGTCCTCATATTCGCCTTTTTCCAACACCTTACAAATTGCTCTTATCCAGTCATCCTGCTGTTGGGCTTGCCTCAACCTATGAATCAACGAATCCTCTAACATCAAACATTTCACCCTACTCAATGCGTCCACGTGACGCATTTTCGAACCATTGCGATGTTCGATATTATAGTCAATCGTAGATGCGTCAGTGTGAACCTCGGTTAATGCCTTAGGATTATAAAGTTTTAAAACTGGCGCACTACTCAATGCAGTTTTGCATCTTTCTATTGCCTTCTTATCGGAAGACATAGGAAAACTTTTCACCGCATTCGTCTCAATTCTCTCGGACTGAGTACTCTCTAAATAGGTTAAGTCTATGTTAACGTTCTCGTTGCTTCTTTTAACAGGAGCCAAACAAATATCTTTCAATTCTTTCTTGAAACATATTTCAGTTTCCGAGCATTCGCTCTCAGGAACTCCAAATGGTTCCGATTTAACCTTTTCCCTAAACTCGACGCTACCCTCCGATACTATTAAGTCAGCCTGCTTCAAAATATTGTTACCTATGACTGCTTGATATATGGTATCTCTTTCCCGGACAACATGAAATGTTATTTCCAATTTACACCCATCAATGTTTGTTATGATATTAAAACTCCCTATCGTGTTTAGAATACTGTCGCCTATGCCTTTCAACTTTTGCCGCTCTCTCGATAATTCAATTTCCCCTAGCATCATAAAAACGTCGTATCGCATGAGACATAGATCGCAACCTGTATCTAACAATGCCGAAAATTTAAAATGATTAATAGTGAAATCTTTGAAAATAACGCAACCCTTTGGTGCTTGCACCGATTCTAAAGTACTTATACGAGGATTTCCCGATCCCTTCTTCTCCGGACAATCTGCAATTCGATGTCCCGGCTTATTACACCCAAAACATTTTGATGGACGCTGACAAATATTGGCTAGGTGACCGATTTCACCACATCGATAACAACGCTTGATGTCACTTACTTGCTGTTTTATAGCAATTCTTCCCGAATCTTCACGTTTGCCTTGCGGTAAATACGAACCGAGTTGACGCCCTGAACGTATTTTATCGTATATAAGAATCTGACTTTTAAGTTCTACAATCGTACTAGCTTGATACAAATTCGCTTTATTTGCCCTAGAGTCAGGGATGCCCTCTACAAAATACTCGATAAGACTTTTGTCGTCTAACTTTATTGGAATGCCTATCTCCATTAAACTATATAAGTATTCCCGATAACTCTCATTTGGTCGCTTGCGTCGATTTCTAAGCTGACGATGCACCTCAATAGATGATACTACTTCCCCAAATTCTTTCCTTAATGCTTGCTTCAGAATTCCCCAACTATTGATACCACGCTGACTTCGCACAAAAATTTTAGCTGCACTCTTAAGCAACTGTTTCCCATAAATAAATTTCTGCAAATCGTCCCACTGCACCGCTGTGGCATTATCTTCAAAGTCGGCTAGCCATTCCTCAACCGAAGGACTTCCGATACCACTAAATGACGATAACGAGCCTTCAATGTCACGCAATGTGAAAACTGGACGTCCAACCACCCCCGCTGGCATTACACTACTTTGGACAGAATCAACGTCACTATCGGAACCATCGTTCTCGCAAATGGTTAGGCCGTAATGCTCACAAAGTCGGTCCTGCAAAGTAGCTTTGCGTCCGTTGGTGGAAAGTCCCAGTCCAACTAACTTTTCTTTTAAACCGTTAACTGTCAATGCAAATATTTGCTCCCTATCCATGTTTAAATATACAATGGTGACTTATTATAGCGTAATAAAATATTTATCGAAATAAAGAAAATGTAATATAATACAATGGTTACAATATTAGAATACAATGTATCTTAATAATTTGCTCTATGCTTTGATTCTATATAAACTTTACGTTACAACTTTTTAATTGATATAAACTCTTGAAAATATTTATCATATTACAATTTGAATTGAACTCAAAATTTATTTTATCGATTTTACAAGTACAAACAATCGATATGGATTATACAATGCAATGAATTGGTTGTCGGAAATTGTTTTACGACTTTGTAATCGAATGATAATCAGAAAACTCACAATTCGAATATTTAACAACTTTTATTTATTATCGAATGATAATCGGAAAAAATCATCGATAAATCATTATTCGATTACTTTAATTATAATATCAATTTATTAAGTTTTACCTGTTGTATGCATACTCTCTACATACATACGTTGTAACTGCTTCACTCTCTGACTTTCTCTGCTTACCCGCTGCCTTCTTTGCCAATTGTGTCTGCTTACTCTGCTTACCCGTTGCCTTCGCTGATTTCACGCTGCGCAAGTTTCTCTGCTCGCTACTCTCGCCTCTGCCGCCGAATTGATCTGCTTACTCTGCTAACACGCTGCCTTCACTGCCAAATGCGTCTGCTTACTCTGCTTGCCCGTTGCTTACTCTGCTTACCCGTTGCTTTCTCTGCTTACCCGTTGCTTTCTCTGCTATCACGCTGCGCAAGATTCTCTGCTTGCTACTCTCGCCTCTGCTGCCAAATTTATCTGCTTACACGCTGCCTTCTCTGATATTAAACCGCGCAAGATTCTCTACTTGCTACTCTCTTCTTCTCACTATTCTCGCCTTCTGCTTACCCACTACCTCACCGTTGTCTTCTCTGATATCAGGCTGCGCATTCTCTGCTTGCTAACTGCGCTTTTCAACGCCGAATCGGCATCATAACGGTGTGAGTTAACGGTGCCCTTAACGGTCGACACCGGTCACGCCACGCCGAACTGGGTATTTAGACACTGTACTTTTCCAGGCTTAGTTTTTAACACAACCATTTACAACGTAATGGTTAATGTTTTTAACGCCACTTTCGCGCACGCACATTTGCGCAATTATTAGTCAAAAAAAAGTTTTTACAAAGCTCGATAAATTTTAACGAATTTACCTTTCTCACAAGTTTAATCACTTTTAGGTATTGAATACCTAATATTGAAATACCTGTTCGGATCACACGTTTAACAAAGTTAATTTTTCAAGTTACACGCTTCTTCGGTTTTAAGCTATTTTTTCGTGCACTACACTCACTCTCAATACGCAGTTATTTCTGGAACGTTAATACACATGCGTATATTATTTTATAAAATCTTTACGCGCACACACGGTTCTATCGCACTTCTTGACACCACTTGTAGAGCTCTTTTTAATTTAAACACTTTTATTTATTGTAACTTCAGTTTTATTTAAATATAACGCATGTTCTTAATTTTAGTTTCTATTTAATTTATAATATTCACAAAATATGTTCTTAACTTTAGGTAGTGCGGCACGTCCGCTCATTACGAAAATCAAAAAGGCTCTGTCCTAATTGTCTGCTGTCGTTGTCCTCTGTCCTCTACGTTCGTCCGTTTCTGTTAATAGTTCTGTTCGCTTTGTCATTCGTTAAATCAGTGTTCATATGCAGAGTTGCACTTTAACGTATGCAATCCTACATATATAAAGTAAGCACTAGTGAAGATATCGGAACAGAACTTTGCATAAATACTGCATTTATAGTGTGGCAGCATCTTTCTAAAAATCGCCGAAATCGGACCAATCGATCGAGTACTTTCTTAAAAAAATTGACTAAATAGCTTAATTTTTCATAGGTTGCACTGGTATTGAAGCAAGGGAAATATGTGCTTTTGGATTAGTTTTGGGCGTGGCAGCGCCTACTTTTATATGAAATATTTATTGTTTATTTTTTCAAACAATAAAGAATGTTGATTTAATTTGAAAACATCAGAAAATATTATGATATTATATCTTACACACGCCTCTAATTCTTATAAATTTCGATGGTTTTACGCGAAATTAGCACTTCTTTCCTTGATTAAATTTTTGTTTTGGGTTTTGGGTGGAATTTATTTAAAAAAAAAAGTAAGGAAGGGCTAAGTTTGGGTGTAACCGAACATTATATACTCTCGCAATTTATTTATTTAACCTTATTTATATTATATAACACACAATTTGACCCACATATTCCTCATATATTCCTATATAAAGTCTATTGAAAGTTGGAAACCATAATATTAGATTAGAAGCACCGAGGTCTTCGTGTTCGATTAATGGGGCCTTAAAAACCTATGGTCCGATTTTGGCGATTTTTAGAATGGGGCTGCATCACTATTAACATGGTATTTATGCAAAGTTCTGCACCGATATCTTCTCTAGTACTTACTTTATATATTGTAATGTAAACTATTCAGATCGTCTTCAAAGTTCTGGTATATAGGAAGTAGGCGTGGCTGTGAAGCGATTTGGCCTATTTTCACAACATATCATTGGGATGTAAGGAAACTATTACAAACCAAGTTTCATTGAAATCGGTCGAGTAGTTCCTGAGATATGGTTTTTGACCCATAAGTGGGCGACGCCACGCCCATTTCCATTTTTTTTTTTAAATCTGAGTGCAGCTTCGATCTGCTATTTCTAATGTGAAATTTAGTGTTTCTGGCGTTTTTCGTTAGTGAGTTAACCCACTTTTAGTAATTTTCAACCTAACCTTTGTATGGGAGGTGGGCGTGGTTATTTTCCGATTTCTTTCATTTTTGGACTGTATTAGGATGTGGAAAAAAAACGACTGCAGAAAGTTTGGTTTATATAGGTCAATTGGTTTGCGAGATATGTACATAAAACCTATTTGGGGGCGGGGCCACGCCCGCTTCCCCAAAAAAATTACATCCAAATATGCCCCTTCATAGTGCGATCCTTCATAGCAAATTTTATTTCCATACCTTCATTTATGGCTTAGTTATGGCTTTTTATGTGTTTTCGGTTTTCGCCATTTTGTGGGCGTGGCAGTGGTCCGATTTTGCTCATTTTCGAAAGCAACCTTCCTATGGTGCCAAGAAATAAGTGTGCCAAGTTTCACAGCTTGCACAGACGGACGGACGGACGGACAGACATACATACGGATTTGAACTCCACTCTTCACCCTGATATATATTTTGGTATATATATTCACTTTGGTATATATAACACTATATCTAATTCGTTCAGTTTTGGGTGTTACAAACAACCGTTATGTGAACAAAACTATAGATAATACTCTCTTTAGCAACTTTGTTGTGAGAGTATGAAAATATTTATTGTTGCTTAATTAGCACGCAGTTATACTAACTTCATTGTGCTTTACTTATTAACCACTGTAGAAGCAGCTGATAGTAAAGAGTGTCGCATATAAAATATTTATCCGTCATTTAATCATCATTTTAGCAGATGCCACTCGTCAGATTACACATTTACAGAGTGTATAACGAGTACATTGTCACGTGCGTGAGGCAGAGCACACACTTATGGTAAACAAATTTGCCAGCTGTTTATGACAAGGCCGTGGAAAATGAGTTTGTAAGTGTATTTTAGGCAGCCCTGTTGGGAATTAAGTAGGCAAAAAGATATTTTTTTAAATAAATTATAAATTATATTTTTGAGAATAATGACGGTCTGAAGATTCTTAAACCTAAACATAAATAATCTGAATATATTAATATTAAATTAATCAATAAATTCGCTTTAGCGTTATAGGTGTATATTATTAAATTATGACACTCAAAACTCAAAGCAAACACTGAATTTATGTCACATTGTAATCGATAAGCATTTGTGAAACTTCTAAACCAATTAAAAGTTGCGCTATTTCTTTACTGGACTGTGATATTTCCGCCCGTAAAGTTTCAGCACTTGTAATGTAATGTGTAAAGCACTTGCAAATGGAAAATGCCAGTTAGTGGTAGCGACATTATGTCATTCGTTTCACACACGAAGCGTGCTTGCAATTTATTTCCACTTATTACAAAACAAATGGCTTGTACACACACCCATATACACATACACACAAAGCAAGCACGCATATTGCACACAACTGTGCGGCTGAAAATAAATGAGCAGCACGCACACAGTTCAGTGTTGAAGTCATTTAAATGCAAAATGTATACAACAACAAAACATCGACGCTTACTATGACAAATATAAATAGTGTATTGTTGTAGCCAACTTAAAGCATAGTTCTAGGCGCACTTACATACGCGTGTTAAAACAACTAATTTGCTGGCTAAACAGATATAAATAGTATAGAAAAGAAGTAGTTATGTCATAAACAAAAATAAAATTAAAGCAAATATTGTGATTGCTAATTTTAGAAATGATAAAATGAGAATTTAGAAACTCTGCCACCACTTTTGCCACCCTAGAAATCGCTGATTGAAATCGCAAAAATTCTGTCACACAAATTTAAATTTTTTGTTCGCAAAAATTGTAGTACGCCCTCACCGATATTTCAATTTGCAAACCGCAAACAAATTTGTCATTTGTTGGTGTGGCGCACAACTTTAGTTTAATGGCTGTGGCCATTCGCAAGAGTTCAGCAAAAAAAATTAAAAAAAAACAATGCGACTAATAATGTGGAAATCGAAAGAGTGAGAGTAAAAATTGCACATTCGATTGTTTGCTTAAATAGATATATATTTGAATGGGTGTTGAGCAAAGCACTACAGTAATAGTATGTCATTGATATAGTTTTAGTTGTTATACTGAATTTTTTTGCGTTTTATTAGAAAAGGCTTAAGTAAAAAATGTTTGCAAACGTGTGGAGGCCATTCGAGAGTCTTACTAATAGTCACAATTAAGAATTGGAACTCAAAATAAATAGAATTTTAAATATTTAGTAAATTACACTACTGTATTATAATCTATTAGCAGTATATAGTTATATATACACTATATGTCGTATGTATACCTATTCTGATTTGCAATTGATGTCACGTATACGACATGTATGTCGAAATCGCTATGACTCGAGCGCAATTGCTCAGAGAGCGATTTTGCATGCAGATGGTTGCGCATTTATTTGTTGTGTTAAATATTCAAAGACGTATTTACTTCCGCTGCGTATGGGTAGGGCACAGCCAATGTTGAACCCTTAAAATCCTAGTAACAGCACTCATTCTAAAAGCACTTTTAAATTTTAAAAATACTTAAATTCTTGAAGTTCCTTAATCCTTAAAATTATATATTTTAATCTATTTTATAAGATGTAAATCGTAAAGGCCACTTTCAGCTCCCACATTACGATCCCTTATGTCTCTTCATTTTCTTATGCACATAAAATTTATGACAAACATACTTATGGAATAAAAATTCAATCAAGAATCTGCAGCGAGTTTAACAGTCGCACTTTTGTCATTTTCAAAGCGTTTTCCAGCCAAAAGCTTTGTAAAAATAAACATTAACATTATCACACTGTTAACGAGTGGCAAATGCAACGGCTCTTGCAAGTGTACAAACATACTCAATTGTACTCACACATATAAATGCGGGCGCGTTTTAATGTGCAATGCATGCATGTGGCAGATAGCGACCTATATATATATGTATATATATTCAAGCGTGTGTGACTGACTGACTGACGGCAGTAGCAGCACAAAGTATGTATAAGTAAGAATCCTACTGAGTTACCAGCATCACCTCCTTTGTTTACTTTCTTTCAATAGCCCATCTCGATTCTTCTTCAATACTTTTTGTTGCTGTTGCTGCACTTTGGAATTCGTTTACAATAGCAGCTACGATGTATAAATGCGGTATCAATAACAAACCAGCTGACCAGTACTATGCTTTGGTTAGTTTATATGATTTATTGTAGTTAAAAGCATGTACGGATATACATACATATAGTTGAGGGGTAAATGTTTTTCCACTCACAGGAAAAATGTGCTATCTCATTCCACAAGCAAACCTTTCATGGCTCACCGTAAATAGCGAAAGTTGGATGATGAGAAGTGTAATGGCATGAGCTAAAATGTTCGTGTTAGTTAGTCGCGATTTATTATGATTATTATTTTATGTTTTAATTTTGTAGGAGAGCCAAATCACAGAAACGTCCCTGTCTATAGGTAACCAGCATAAGTTTTTCAATTAAGGCCAATTATGTGCCTAATCATTCATATTAATTCTCGAATAGTTAAAAAAATATTAAAATCTTTCAATAAATGTATGAATGAGAGGGAAAAATATATATTACATAATGGGTATCAACTTAACAAATATAATAGAGATATTTTTGAGAAAGGAAGCAGTACTTGTAAATATGACAGCTGACTTATGACAGCTTTAATATGCATCATCGACCCTTAAAGCAAAGGGAACTCATCAATGAAGCTGAAAAAAATATTTACTGTCTACAGTTGTAGTTGTAAATACAGCTTCAATTTAGTTGTATTACTGCACCGCTATCATAAATCCGCATGCTGTCCACTTTGTGCTGCTCCCGAATAAGAAATTCAATCTCAAATCCTCTAATTCAATTTGTAGCGTCAAAATTATTTAAATAACCCAACAAAATTCCGACAAAACTTTTATAATTTACAACCTTGCATAACAGACAGACAGACAGACAACTGCAAGACAACTTAATAGCTGTCACTCATACGCACCGGCAAACACCTACCAGCTGAGCAATAACCAAAAAAATAAAGACGAATAAAAATTGTAAATCTGCAAATAAACTTTTGACACGTGCATGCAGCCTGACAATAAAAAAAGACTTAATAAAAAGAAAGATAACCTACTGTAAAAGCACAAACGAAGTAAACTACTTATTCTTGAGACAAAGACAGAAGACTTATCGAAATAAAAAACGTTTAGTAAATGCAATGTATTGCCATATATTTAGTTACGTGTATATGTGTATGCAAACCACTTTAAGCTGCTGTCAAATGCTCAACGTTTTATTCAGTTATCCCGTAAATTATAATCAACAATGTCAAACCTTTCAAGCGCAACTCCAAAAGGCATTCAAATACACATACACATAAGAAACTCAAGGTGTGCGTCGAAAATTCAATTTGCGCACCTTCGTCAAGAGGCACAGTAAGCAAGAGAATTCCAAATTTTAGTTGCTCAAAAAAGTTTCAGAAATATACACTTGAATACACACAGAAAGACAAGTCATAAACTGACTGAAGAAAACGGCAACGCAACACTTCTTCTACTCTGCATATATTTATATATTTTTTTTACTTTTTCTCTATTTGCACTTTTTTCCAGACATTTCTAGCGTTATTTTAGTTTTCACATTTACATTTTATATATACTCGCTTACGAATGTCTGATATAAGTGATATACTGAGTGTCTCAGTATAAGCAAAGGTTGACAGTGCGCTTCAGCGGTTCAACACTCGATGTCAGCAATATAGTTTTATTTATGTGTCGAGCTTGCATATTTCGGCCTCTTTAGTAGATTTTCAACGAGCATTAATTTTACCGTTCCGTCGAATATTTTCTAAAAATAGATTTCTATTTCAAAAATCTGAATTGTTTTCTAAATGCCGTATATAAAAATGTATTATTACTTGTTTATTTTCGGATTATGTAACGCTTACCGTAGCTTCTTCTCTAAAATATCTCATTATTTAGCTTAATAAAATCCAAAAGAATATATTAGGTTGCAAATATCTTTCCGCTGTTGACTGTTGCCGTGATCCGATTTAGTTCAAATTTGCGTCGTTTCGTTCCATAATCTGTTTCCATCTAGACGGCAACTTCATAGTACCCTCCTCGTAGAAGCCCCTCTCCTTATTTGCGAAGAACTCGGACAGCCACTTTTCACAAGCCTCTTTTGAGTCCAACAGGTGGTAATCACTTGGCGCTATGTCTGAGCTATAAGCGTCTGACCATATGGGAGCAGCTCATAGTGGATGATTCCCTTCCTATCCCACCAAACAGACAGAAAAACATTCCTGCCCGTCAATTCAGCGGCCGTCGATCACGACCGTTTTCGCCTGATATTGTCGTAGGTTATCCATATACGAGCTCTGTTGCGTTTTATACATAGCTGCGAAATTCAAAAGACAAAGGGATATATTTGCCAACCTAATATTATATTATATTAAATATTAAATATTTATAATAATGCCATATATAAGCACTCATTTATTTCTGTTCCGAACTCCAATATGAAAGAATCAAAGAATCAAGTCATCACTCATATAAATACTCATACATATGTAAGTTTATAATCTACCAACAACACATGTTTGTATGTCCTACATATATTAACTTCAAATGGCATATTTCCGTAATATAACAATCTCATTTAACCCAACGAAGCAACAATCGGCTTAGTCCCTTTTTGTCACAATACAGAAAAAAGGGTTTCAAATTGAGTGATTCCGGCCTCCCTCATGTTGGCTGAAGAGGATGAATATGATGGCTGTAACACTGTTGCTTTTATCACACTGCATTCATGTTGATAAGTTAATAATGGATATTGTTGAGTTTTCATCATCGCTTCATTGTGCAAGTGAAGGACTGCCTTACTGTCGCTGATGTTTTGATGACCTCCGACTCATATTGTAGGCAATCTTGCATATATACATACTATATTTTTGGCAAACAATGGAAATGATTTTCTTTTGGATAATATTGAAAACGAGTAAGCTCAGGAAAAAGCTATTATAAGCCAGAGGAGTACAATCAATTGTCCCAAATTAATTAATCATTTTGCAGATTTAGAAATTTTGTCCCAAATGTAAAGTAACGTGATGAAAGCAAGGTGGACAGAATGATCGGAAGGAGATGGAAAGAAAATAGCTGTAAACAAAAATGAAATTCAGTTTGGGTATTTGCGAAATATTATTGTCAGGTTTGAATATAAATTAAAATAAATATAATTACTTATACTTATACTATACTCATATTTATATTTCTAGTTCAATTTGAATGTATATTTATACTTATTCTTACATTTATATATATATAATATATATATAATGTCGTCGTATAAATCGTTACAGCTCATCGTTCCATCGTCTGCGTTCCATCGTCTGTTTAGAGGACCATAAATCTTGCGCAAAACCTTTCTCTCGAAAACACCAAGAGTCGTCTCATCGAATTTATACATATACTTATATTCATACTCATAGGTTTTCTAGGCTGCTTTCTCAACAGTTTTAAAGAGAGAGATTTTCACCAGTGGCGAACGCAGGAAAAAAATTTTAGGGGGGGTTTTAGGTAAAAAGACAATGTTTCATTCTTTTATTCACAAATTGAAGTCTAATCTTCTTTTATTTTGGGTCATAACATTTAAAATCTCTTCCTCCGTCACGTCTATATCTCTATGGATATTCAAGAGAGCCATTCCGTTCAGGCATGCTTCTCCAGTTTTATTTCTTAAATATGTTTTAAGCCTGCGAAGTGAGGAAAACGAGCGTTCACTTGAAGCGACAGATGTAGGGATTGTTGCTCCAATTTTAAAAAAACGATGCACTGTTTTGAAAATTTTTGCATCGCAACAATTCAACGCGTCTAAAAAAGTTTTGGATCTCTTTGTTTGCTTTAACCAGTTCCTGAAAATATATTCAACATTTTAGTTAGAAAATATAATCTGAAGAAAAAATTTTTAACCTTTTCCACATTTTAAATTCAGCAACGAAATCATCGGGATCTTCTACATCAGCGGACCATTGCTTTTCTAAAACACGAACAGTCTCCTGCATCTCAATAACGTCAAGATTTATGCAATTATTTGGCAAAATGTTTTCAATTTTGCAAAGCAGCTCTCGATGTTTTAAAAATCGTTTATTGATTTGGACCAAAAAATGATCTAAAAACGGTATATAAATTGATTTGCGGTAATATTCTTCCGGTTCGCCTTCATAATTGTCACGATTAGTTTGCCGTTTCGCCAAACGCGGAATTTTGATTTCTCAATCTAATTCTGCGGCTATTGTTTTAACTGATTCAAAAATTAGTTTAAACGATTGTTCAATTTTGAAAAACAAATAATAAGTAAAGTTGTGTATCTAATTCAGACCAGTTTTTATACTCTCGCAACAAATGTTGCTAAAGAGAGTATTATAGTTTTGTTCACATAACGGTTGTTTGTAACACCCAAAACTAAACGAGTTAGATATAGGGTTATATATACCAAAGTGATCAGGGTGAAGAGTGGAGTTCAAATCCGAATGTCTCTCTGTCCGTCCGTCCGTCCGTCCGTCTGTGCAAGCTGTAACTTGAGTAAAAATTAAGATATCTTGATGAAACTTGGCACACTTATTTCTTGGCACCATAGGAAGGCTGCTTTCGAAAATGAGCAAAATCGGACCACTGCCACGCCCACAAAATGGCGAAAACCGAAAACACATAAAGTGCCATAACTAAGCCATAAATAAAGCTATGGAAATAAAATTTGGTATGAAGGAACGCACTATGAAGGGGCATATTTGAATGTAAATTTTTTGGGGAAGTGGGCGTGGCCCCGCCCTCTACTAAGTTTTTTGTACATATCTCGCAAACCAATAGAGCTATATAAACCAAACTTTCTGCAGTCGTTTTTTTAGCCACTTCCTAATACAGTCCAAAAATGAAAGAAATCGGATCATAACCACGCCCACCTCCCATACAAAAGTTAGGTTGAAAATTACTAAAAGTGGGTTAACTTACTAACGAAAAACATCAGAAACACTAAATTTCACATAAGGAATGGCAGATGAAAGCTGCACTCAGATCTTTTTACAAAATGGAAAATGGGCGTGGCGTCGCCCACTTATGGGTCAAAAACCATATCTCAGGAACTACTCGACCGATTTCAATGAAACTTGGTTTGTAATAGTTTCTTTACATCCCAATGATATGTTGTGAAAATAGGCCAAATCGCTTTGAAGACGATCTGAATAGTTTACATTACAATATATAAAGTAAGTACTAGAGAAGATATCGGTGCAGAACTTTGCATAAATACCATGTTAATAGTGTGGCAGCCCCATTCTAAAAATCGCCAAAATCGGACCATAGGTTTTTAAGGCCCCATATATCGAACACGAGGACCTCGGTGCTTCTAAACTAATATTATGGTTTCCAACTTTCAATGGACTTTATACAATATATATGACGAATATGTGGGTCAAATTGTGTATTATATAATATAAATAACGTTAAATAAATAAATTGCGAGAGTATAAAATGTTCGGTTACACCCGAACTTAGCCCTTCCTTACTTGTTTCTGGATGTTTTTATTAAAAATATAGACATTTTAGTTAAGACACTCAAGTATTTTTTTGCAAATAGCTTAATTTTTTTTTAATTTAAATTTATTTCACAACAGTTTGCTCATGGAACGAAAACTGAAAGTCATAATAAATGAGTTTTTATTTTTCCGGTATTATGATTAACAATAAACTGTAAAAAAAATAATAGAAACCTTATTGGTGACTTTTCAGTTCAGAACTAATTTTCAAAAGAAGTCCATTTTCGACTCACAATTCCCCTTAAATCTAAAAAAATCCAGTTCAGCAGCCACAGAGTTATAAGGCAAACTCATTACTTTGAAGCAAATTAAAAAATGTCTCTGTTCAGTTTATATTTTTCTGGGTTTTTTAATTGGCCTACATTCCCACAACTTTTTAATACTATCCAGATACAATAGGTTTGTTTTTAGTTTAACATTCTCATAGTTTAAAAAAATTAAATTCTATCAGCAGAAAAGTATCAAAATAGGCCGTTTGTGAACAAAAAAGTATCAAATCACAAAATTTAGAAAAAAAAGTATCAAAAAAGATACAATTGTATCAAAACGGCAACGCTGTTAGTGACTAATGTATTCATTTATTTTACATATTCATACATCGTCGGCAGAAAGATTGCTTTGAAAACAACAAATTACAATTTTTCAAATGACTATGTAGAATTAAATTCTATTATTTAAAAATTCAATTACTTTGGGGGGGGGGGGTTTAACACCCCAAAAATCCCCCCCTGCGTGCGCCCCTGATTTTCACAATGCACTCTATTTTAAATAATCTGTCAAACATAAACAAAACGTGTCAATGTCTCAATTTAGTTAAAGCTTCCACAGCACTTTATTAAGGCAATCAGAAATAAAATACTCTTCGCACTCAATTTACATACTAAAGTGGTTTCGAGAAACTACGCAGCCAATATTCTTATCAATTCAGAATATTTGACTGAGAATATTCAGTTGAAAATACAATTTACATATTTTAACTATCAATTGTATATCTTATCCAATGAGTACGACTGGACGGATTCACTTGAATTTCTTGCTGCATAAAACTCAATTGACTTCTGTATTAAAATTACAAAAATAAAAATAAAAACACAGACAAAAAGCAGAAGGAAATAATTTGAATTGTGAATTTTCTATTTGTGTTTTGTTTGTTATACTCTCGCATCATGTTGCACATTGTATTATAGTTTTGTTCACATAACGGTTGTTTTGGTCACCCATAAATAAAAGACTTAAATATGGGGTTATATATATATAAATGATCAGTATGACGAGTGGATTTGACATCCGGATGTCTGTCCGTCTGTCCGTCTGTCCGTCTGTCCGTGCAAGCGATAACTTGAGTAAAAATTAAGATATCTTAATGAAACTTGGACTGCCACGCCCACAAAATGGCGGAAACCGAAAACCTATACAGTGTCATAACTAAGCCATAAATTAAGATATGAAAACAAAATTTGGAACATAGGATCGCATTAGGGAGATGCACATTTGGATGTAATTTTTTTTAAAGTGGGCGTGACCCCGCCCCCAAATAAGTTTTATGTATATATCTTGCAAATCAAAAAAACTATATAAACCAAACTTTCTGCAGTCGTTTCTTTTAGCCATTTCCTTATACAGTACAAAAATGAAAGAAATCGGATAATAACCACGCCCACCTCCCATACAAAGGTTAGGTTGAAAACTACTAGAAGTGGGTTAACTCAATAACGAAAAACGTCAGAAACACTAAATTTCACATAAGAAATGGCAGATGGAAGCTGCAATCAGATTTTACAAAATGTAAAATGGGCGTGGTGTCGCCCACTTATGGGTCAAAAACTCAAAATCTCAAGAACTACTCGATCGATTTTAATGAAATTCGGTATATAACACTTTTTTACCACCCTGATGACACGGGTGGAATATGGGCTAAATCGGTTCACAACCACGCCTACTTCCTATATAACTCAATTTTGAATTCTTCGGATTCGTTCACTTTATAATATATACATTAAAAACAATGAAGATATCGGAATAAAACTTTACACAAATACTGTACTTGAGCTGTGACATCACTTGTGGAAAAATTGTCAAAATCGGACCATGACTTTTCAAGGCCCCTGATATCGAACATGAAGAACTCGGTGCCTAAGAATAATTTTTCACCGAAAATATAGGTAAATCTCTCAGATATTTTAATGTAATTCATTCCCTCTGAATTTTTTTCTTATCACATTTTGTCTATGTACCAAAAGTGGTTAAAATCGGGTCATAACTTCCCCCAGATCCCATATACCTAATTATAGATAATATAAAATTAAGTGGGCGTATAGTCTTCGATATATTATATCTTGGTGGTGAAAACGGTTCAGGAATTACCTCAGTCCCCATATACTATTTATGATGATTTTCGTTATTCTATTGAACTTTAATCAGAATATATGGGTCGAATTGTGTTATCTTTATAAAATTACATCAATAAATTGTGAGAGTATAAAATGTTCGGTTGCACCCGAACTTAGCCTTTCCTTACTTGTTTTTATTGTTGTCTCTTGCGACTAACTTAAATCAATACAAAACATCTTAATGCCTCAAACCAATTATATGTTGCTTATTTGCTAACTAATTTACTTACACACACATATATCCGAAAATAATTGTATATACATACTGAAACTCAACTGTGCTTTATCTACTTTTAGGAATCTAGCAATTTTCTACCCTCGTTTGAAGCGATTTCCTATGCTGTGAAGAGCATTACAACAAAACTTAATTGGACTCATGTTGACATTTATGTTGGCGGTAAGTCACTGTTATTTACATAACTAATTTACAAGAATTAGATTTCAGAAAACAATTGCATATTGTTGAAGCAGCCAGATAATGAAGGAGTGCAAATGAACTGGTTGAAAAAATAAACCCTTAATTATTTTGTGACTCTTTCAGCGAAATTTTATCGAAATTTAGTCAAAATTTATTTATATAACATTTTACTGAAATTAATAAAAAAATATTTACTAAAGCATTCAAATATTACTATATCTATACCCCTTAGCTCTTAGATTCTTCAAATACTATCTCTATATATCGGTTAATTTATTTGTAATTCAAACAGTAATTTACCACTGAACACTTCATTTCCTTCATTTCCTCTTAATATTTCTGTTTTTGCCTGTAAATAACATCGTTTAATCGGCTGCTCTGGATTTTTAGTACCACTTTAGTTGCTCTTAATGCTAGTAATTACAGTTTGTGCTATTTTCACAATTTTTCCTAGTCCTATTTGAATGAAATTAAATTTGTGTTTTAGTACAAAGTCGTTGGCACCTACTAAAATAGGTTAGGGTATCGCTATGCAAACGACTACGGAGCCAATAGGAATTTTTATTTTTTTGTTAAATTTTTCACAGTATTAAAATCATCAAATGCCTCATAATTTTTGTAATTTTATTTTCTAAATATATATGAAAACAAAAACATTTTTTTTCTTTATCGAAACAACTATTCGAAGTTTTGCCGCCATTTCCAAGAAAGTTTTTGTATATTTTATTTAAAATCAAAACATTTAGAGTAATAAAATATGGTTTGGTATTCCAAATTGGCCGATTTTAGATCTTATATACTAGCGCCCTTTCAATAGCTTCTCATTTACCAATATAATAATTAATATAGTATAGAGTTCCACTAATCCATTCAATTCCATTGTAATTCAAATTTTTACACCTTAATCCATGTACCTACAGACCACCGACGAAATTCTTCTCCTGTCAAGATTCACTTAAGTTTAACTATTAAAACGAATCTGCTTACAACTCCACAATCAAACGAAGTACGAAGGAGAGATAGTACAAATAACATACAAGAATTCATCTTCAGATTGTAAGGCCCAACCAAAAAAATCTTTATGTCAAATATACAACATAAGTTCATCTACTGCTAAATTCATCCAAAAATGCACACACAAACACAGCACAATCTAAATCAACAGAGGCACACCAGAATCAGACCGAACTTCAGCACTTACAAACTTACACACACGTATGTGCGCAGTGATTTTTGCTTTTCCGTGTGTAGTTGCGAGTTTGAATCTCATGTAACGTATACGCCATGGTGGCTGTGCTGCGTATTGACTTTAATGTGTTATAGTTGAAATATACTGCAGGCAAAGGCAGGTGGCTGTCTAGCTTTTAACTACATCGCTTGTGCTTCACTTTCAATTTTATGGTAATATGTACCTTAATACACGCTTATTTGTATATGTGTGTGTGAATTCGTCTTTCACAGCTAACTTGTGCTTTAGATTATTTGGCGTAGGGAAATTGAAAATAATTACAGCGATAAACACGGCAGTGATGGCAAGCGCGCCTGGTTGGGGAAAATGAAAAAAAAAATATATGTATATATGTTTACCGAAGCAAGGTTAAAAAGCGAAAGCAGCAGCAGCAGCACTTGTCTATGACGTTTCTTCATCTACGCCAGCTGCGAATTCTCTCTATATGGCTTTTAACTTCATTGAACGTTATAGCGGAAATTTCATTGCATTGCTGTAAACAGCATTTCACGACTACTTCCGTCGAAACTGTTTTGACTTGCTGTCATACCAGTCAACAAGCACATGTGTTTGTGTGTGCGCTGGAAATTTAATAGATTTCTGCGCTTGTCGAAGCAATTTCTCAACTACTTTCAGCGCAAATTATAGTCTGCAAATTGAATTTACACCCACACAAACACTTTAAAAGTACATATTTATATAATTTGCCTTAATTCGATAGTAAATTGTGCTCATTAAGTTAAATTTTATCAAAATATGTGCATTTTACTCGATTCATGTCAGTATGTCTGTGAATTCAATTCAGAATAAGCACCTAAAAGGGATATTAAATATATTTTTTGTTTTTTTAATTTCGTCGTGAATACGTGGAATTTTATTATTACTATTAAACGTGTTTGAAATGAGTGTGTAGTTTGCATTTCGAAGAATATTTCGAAGAGTGAAAGTTTAATTTTCATGTGGATTACGAACGCAATGAGAGGAAACGTGAACCTTTAGATTTACGCCCTTATTTTTCAGCATTAGCTCAGAATATATTAAGGATTATTAACACTAGATTTGCGGTCAAATTGACGGGTTTGCAATTCCATGCTTAAAAATTCTTAATATAAAATCAATTTTTTTTTTAATATTAAATATTGGTTTTTAATAATTTAATTCAATTTTGCTGTAAATTGGTTTTTATTTGTTATCTAAAATTACAGTAAATCTGATTATATGACAAATAATCATATTTCTTTGGTAAATTTTGAAGAGACAATACTTATTACTTTGGTACTAAAATATGTTTTATTTTTTTTACAAAACTAGTCGGTCAAAGAGAAATATTACTTCTGTAGTCTCTTTGTTAGAAATTATAAGTGTTCCATGTAATATCAGCAAAAAGTTGAATCGGATTCTGATATAATTAAATTATGTGAAAGCGATGATGAGCTCGATATTATAACCTAAATTAATGTATATTATTATAAACTAAACCAATAGGGGCATGTGGAGGTATTAGATAGATAACCAACTTATAGTATATCCAAACATGTATCACAATCAATAGCTTATATAAAACTAAATATTATGACGGTGAATATAAATAGTGCTTTTGAACTCATAATTGACGACAGTATTATTTTTCATTTAAAAATATATACTGAAACCGAGGCGCGTTAAATTTTGAAAAAGTTTATTTTGAGTAGTCTCAATGGCACAATTATAATCTTTTCTAAAGAGTTTGTATGTTAGAGGTGCGTGCAATGCAGAGAATATCTTCGAAATATCCATATTCGGGATCTAAGAAATGGGGTATTTTTACAAACAATATCCAGACTAAAGTTTATGGAAAATCATGGCTTTCTACTATTATTCTTTAATTTTTGCAATCTAGAATATAGAAAATAGTCAGGATTCTTACAAGTATTTTGTATAACACAGTAGAATTGGTAACCATCAATGCTTCTATATTGTGGAAAGAGGCCATTGTAGTAAACATATCTCAGAAAAAATTTAATTTTCAATTAGCTCAGCAATTGCGTTGTCATTATCAGTATGAATAAAATGTATTCAACACATTTCCTGATGTCCGAAATCCAAGCGAAGTAAGATCTTTCAAAATTTAATTATGTAAGCAAATAAAACTACTATTTGCGAAGTGTGTGCAACGAAAGTGAATTTTACATATATAAAATGTATTGATGATAATGGTGAATAAAAATTTATAGTTTTTGATATATAACTTACAGCAAAATCACATTTCAACATACCCGTCAAAATGGCGGGTTTCCGTAAAACAAGGCATAGACTCAATGCCCGTAAATCTAGTGTTAATAGTTTCATTAGTGTGAAGCTACAGTTGAAATTTAAAAGAAACAAGTAAGGAAGGGCTAAGTTCGGGTGTAACCTAGCATTTTATACTCTCGCAATTTATTTACTTAATTTTATTAATATACATGAAACATGAAAGTTTGAAAACCTGAATATTAAGTAGTTTATTTTAGTTTCGGAGATATTGTTTTTAACTCATAAGTGGGCGGAACCACGCCCATTTAAAACTTTGTATACCAATTTGAGTGCAGCTCTTCGTACCTTCTTTATAATGAAATTTAAGGTTTCTGGTGTTTTCCCTCACTGAATTAAAGCATTTTTAGTAATTTTAAACATAACCTTTGTATGGGAGGTGGGCGTGGTTATAATCCGATTTCCTCCATTTTTGAACTGCATAAGTTATAATAGTAGTTGATATAGCTTTAGTAGTTTATGAGATATGTACAAAAAACTTAGTAGTGGGCGGGGCCACGCCCAATTCTTCAAAAAAAATTCAAAATACTCAACACCCTGATCATTTTGATATATACGAATATAACCCTATATCTAACACGTTTAGTTTTAGAACTTACAACCAACCGTTATGAGAACAAAACTATAATACTCTCTTAGCGACATTTGTTGCGAGAGTATAAAACTGTTCTACTATTCTAACCTTCATAATGAACCGTGCAATTCAACTTCTGGCAAGACTCGGTCATAGGTGAGCATATTTCATATTATAGAAAAGAATAAAAATTGCAATCGATATTTCTTCTGTCTTCACATTTACGTATCTTACACATATTTATACAAAAAATTGCATTTATAACAATATCAAATGTTGTTTAAACACTCACAACATGGTCTCCTTTCAAAAACTCTTTGATTTGCTTTAATCCCTTTGAAGAATGAAATGGTTAATTATATAAAATTACATAATGGAAAGTAATGATCCAGGAATATGGAAATACCAATTATTTAAAGTAAATATATACAAATTAACAATTCATTTATAACACTCAAAATAAAATGACATATGTTTGCAGTCAATACTTTTGCCATTCCAATATTAATATTTGTGAAAGAAAATTCGATAAAAAATTAATTAATTAGTTTGCTTTTCATAAATTTGTTGTCAAACTGAAATTGCATAAAAAATATAAAATGTAAAAAAAAAACTAAAATTCATTCCGCAAAAATCAAACTATATTTTTACACACAGCATTAATTACTTTTTCATTTCCAGCGACAGGCAATCAACGAATTCAATAAAAAACCAAATTGCAATTTAAACTCATAAAAACCGCCAGCAAGTGCGTTTTTATCTGCACACTTTAGTGGTTTCCGGCGAGTTGTGTGATAAAAACAGAATGGCAATTAATTAAAATTTCTCATATGTATAACCAAACAATTAAGTTGAGTAAATAAATGTGCCATAAGTGGTGAGATAAGCAAATAAATGAATGCATTTACGAGTGAATGGGATTACATGAGCTGTAATGTATATTATTTATGGGCATTCACTGATTGTTTGTACAATTTATGATTTTGTCGTTACAACGCAAATAAATACGCAACAATTGCTTGATTTAAAGATATAGAAAATACTAATGACAATAAAATGGTAATTATAATATTTTCAAGGACATAAATTACACGTGAAATTGTTCTGCTTGGCCTATTTAACAGCTCATACGTTTGTATGCAGCTACTTATATTTGTATGGGGTGTTTTAGAAGAGGAATTGAAAATCATTGAAGAAAAAAATTAACGATTAATTCAGCTGTCAAAGTAATTAAGTAATTGTGTTTGACGTTTTCTCACTGCCCGTTTATTTTATTTTAAAAGTCGTGTAAATTTCCACTCATATTATTAAAATTATTACCTTATTTAACTTGTAAACATATTAATTTACGTTGAGTTACATATTGCAAAGACTTTGTATGCATACTTGATTTCAATAACTTTTCTGTGTTGCATTTAAAATAAGCTGTATACAACTCGAACAAAATCACCCTTTAAAGTATAATTATATAGCATGTGAACAATAACTGAATTGCTATTATCATATTCAATTGTCAATCGCTTAATTGCATAACGCATATACATTTCAAGAATTTTGTAATTTCAATTCAATTGTATTATTAAATACAATGTGGAATTATCACTTGGATATGATATGTGGCTCTTATATTAAATTTTATGTTGTTGTCATGTTTTAAAATCGTTTATTAACGTACATTTCGTCTATAGTAATAGTAATATAATATGATAACAGTTATAATTTCCATAATTTATTGGTTCGTTGATTGAAAATGCTGACAAACTTTATAGGTAAAGTAAGGAGAGAAGTTTTAAGTGGTACACATACGATGTTAAAACTGAATCCCATGATGTAAGAGTAAATGACCTGTGCAAATACATATTCTCTTCAAGAGGCGTCCAATTTAATAAGCTATACTCTCTATACAAGTTATACTCTCGCAATTTATTGCTATATTTTTATTAAGTTAACACACAATTTGACCCATATATTCGGCATAAAGTCCAATAGAAAACGAAAATCCTGAACCGATTTCACTCATTTTGACCATCAACATACATTATATCTAAAATTAGTTAAGATATTTCAGTTGGGGGGATGGGGTCATATGTAGAAGTTCACGCAAGTGAGGAAAGTTTCTGATTGCCATTCACTTGGGAGTGGCCAGGAACGATTCTTTTGCATATGACTCAAGCAGCTCACGACTTCCGGTTTTAGACCAAGTATCCCGTGGGTAGCTAACAGACATCCGTTTGGAGGCGAGCTAAAGTGAGAAGGCGAAGCCCGCTTCTGCGGTTGTACGTAGGGCTTGGGACCCACCACATAAAAAAATCTCCCCAATGAAAACAAACACCGAGCCTCGGATGAGAAACCCCCCTTTTGATGACGACCCCTGCAAACGTACTAAGGATCATGATTTGAGGGCATGCACCTGGAATATCCGGACTCTTAATTGGGAAGGTGCCTCTGCCCAGCTGGTTGATGTCCTCATACAACTAAAGGCTGACATCACCGCCGTCCAAGAAGTGCGATGGACGGGACAAGGACGGAAGAAGGTGGGTCCTTGTGACATCTACTACAGCGGCCATATAAAGGAGCGCAAATTTGGTGTTGGATTTGTGGGAGAGAGACTACGTCGCCGAGTCCTGGCATTCACCCCGGTGGATGAACGTCTTGCCACAATCCGCATCAAAGCGAGGTTCTTCAACATATCGCTGATTTGCGCCCACGCCCCGACGGAAGAGAAGGACGAAGTGATCAAAGATACCTTCTATGAGCGCCTAGAACGCACCTATGAGCGCTGCCCCCGCCACGATGTCAAAATCGTGCTTGGCGATTTTAACGCCAGGGTGGGTAAAGAAGGTGTCTTTGGCACAACAGTCGGAAAATTCAGCCTCCATGACGAAACATCGCCAAACGGCCTGAGGCTGATCGACTTCGCTTGGGCCCGAAATATGGTTGTCTGTAGTACCAGATTCCAGCATAAAAAAATTCATCAAGCAACGTGGCTGCCCCCTGATCAAAACACGCGCAATCAAATCGATCACGTTGTGATAGACGGAAGACATGTCTCCAGTGTTTTAGACGTGCGTACGCTCCGAGGACCAAACATTGACTCGGACCATTATCTAGTAGCAGCAAAGATACGCACTCGCCTCTGTGCAGCAAAGAACGCCCGTCAACAAACACAAGGAAGGTTCGACGTCGAAAAGCTGCAATCACAACCGACAGCCGAACGATTTTCTACTCGACTTGCACTCCTGCTCTCTGAGAGCATTCATCAGCATCTCGATATAAGGGAGCTGTGGAACGGCATCTCAAACTCATTGCATACCGCTGCAGCCGAAACAATTGGTCTCCGGCAACGCCAAAAAACCAGTTGGTACGATGAGAATTGTCGTTCCGCAGTGGAGAGAAAACAAACTGCCTACCTCGCAACGTTGCGATCGACCACAACACGTTCGGGGTGGGATAGATATCGAGAATTGAAGAGGGAAGCGAGACGCATTTGCAGACGTAAAAAGAAAGAGGCCGAAATGCGTGAGTATGAAAAGCTTGAAAAGCTGGCCGACATGGGTAATGCTCGAAAATTTTATGAAAAGATGAGGCGTCTTACAGAAGGTTTCAAGACCGGAGCATTATCATGTAGGGACCGAGGAGGTAATCTGGTAACGGATGTCCAGAGCATACTGGTATTATGGAGGGAACACTTCTCCGACCTGCTCAATGGCAGTGAAAGTACAACACCAGGAGATGGCGAACCCGATTCCCCAATCGATGACGATGGAATAGATGTTCCATTACCCGACCATGAAGAAATTCGAATAGCAATTACCCGCTTGAAGAACAACAAAGCGGCGGGGGCCGATGGATTACCGGCCGAGCTATTCAAGTACGGCGGCGAAGAACTGATAAGGTGCATGCATCAGCTTCTTTGTAGAATATGGTCGGAAGAAAGCATGCCTGACGATTGGAATCTTAATGTGCTCTGCCCAATCCATAAGAAGGGAGACCCCACAGTCTGCGCCAACTACCGTGGTATAAGTCTCCTCAATATCGCATATAAGGTTTTGTCGAGCGTATTGTGTGAAAGACTAAAGCCCACCGTCAACGAACTGATTGGACCTTATCAGTGTGGCTTTAGACCTGGAAAATCTACAATGGACCAGATATTTACCATGCGCCAAATCTTGGAAAAGACCCGAGAGAGAAGAATCGATACTCACCATCTTTTTATCGATTTTAAAGCTGCCTTCGATAGCACGAAAAGGAGCTGCCTTTATGCCGCGATGTCTGAATTTGGTATCCCTGCAAAATTAATACGGCTATGTAAGTTGACGTTGAGCAACACCAAAAGCTCCGTCAGGATCGGGAAGGACCTCTCCGAGCCGTTCGATACCAAACGAGGCTTCAGACAGGGTGACTCACTATCGTGCGACTTCTTCAATCTATTGCTGGAAAAAATAATACGAGCAGCAGAGCTAAATAGAGAGGGTACAATCTTTTACAAGAGTGTACAGCTCCTGGCGTATGCCGATGATATTGATATCATCGGAAACAACACCCGCGCCGTTTGTTCTGCGTTTTCCAGACTGGATAAAGAAGCGAAGCATATGGGTCTGGTGGTGAATGAGGACAAGACGAAATATCTCCTGTCATCAAACAAACAGTCAGCGCACTCTCGTCTTGGCTCCCACGTCACTGTTGACAGTCATAACTTTGAAGTTGTAGATAATTTCGTTTATCTGGGAACCAGCATTAACAACACCAACAATGTCAGCCTTGAAATCCAACGCAGAATCACTCTTGCCAACAGGTGCTACTTTGGACTGAGTAGGCAATTGAAAAGTAAAGTCCTCTCTCGACGAACCAAAATCAAACTCTATAAGTCGCTCATTATTCCCGTCCTGATGTATGGCGCTGAAGCGTGGACGATGACAACATCCGATGAGACGATTCTTGGGGTTTTCGAGAGAAAGGTTTTGCGCAAGATTTATGGTCCTCTGAACATTGGCAACGGCGAATACCGCAGACGATGGAACGATGAGCTGTACGATTTATACGACGACATTGACATAGTTCAGCGAATAAAAAGACAGCGGCTACGCTGGCTAGGTCATGTTGTACGGATGGAAGAAAACACTCCAGCTCTGAAAGTATTCGATGCAGTACCCGCTGGAGGAAGCCGCGGAAGAGGACGACCTCCACTCCAGTGGAAAGACCAAGTGCAAAGTGACCTGGCTTCACTTGGTGTTTCCAGTTGGCGCCAAAAAGCAAAAAGGAGGAATGAGTGGCGCGCTCTGGTGGATTCGGCTATAATCGCTTAAAGCGGTTCCTAAGCCAAATATATATATATATATATTTCAGTTAAGATATTTCACATATGAACCGATTTATAAGCTATTAAGCCTATCGTATTTTGGAAAATCCTATAATTAGGTATATGAGAGCTAGGGGAAGTTATGTCTTGATTTTAACCATTTCTGGTACAGAGACACACTATTAGTAGAAAAAGATTTCCTCTGAATTAAATTAATATATCTGAGAGATTTATCGATATTTTCGGTGAAAAATTACCACAAGGCACTGATTCGATATCCGTGGCATTGAAAAATTATAGTCCGATTTCGGTAATTTTTTCACAAGTAGTGCCACAGATCATATACAGTATTTATGCAAAGCTTTTTCCGCTATCTTCATTGGTTCCTTATGTGTATATTACAAAGTGAAGGAATGAGTTGAAATTCAAAATTGAGTTATATGGTAAGTAGTTGTGGTTGTGAGCCGATTTTTCCCATTTTTGACACCTTGATAGTCAAGAAAATATTATATACCGAATTTCATTGAAATTGGTCGAGTAGTTTCTGAGATATGGGTTTTGACCCATAAGTGGGGAATGGCCGCCCATTTTCCATTTTTTTTTTTTAATTCTGAGTGCAGTTTCTTTCTGCTATTTGTTTCTAACGTTTTTCGTTAGTAATTTTCAACCTAATCTTTGTATGGGAGGTGGGCGTGGTTATTATCCGATTTCAACCATTTTCATGGTGTGTGGTGGCGTACGTAGGGGAACCGACCACAGAAAGTTTGGTTTAAATAGCTTTATTGGTTTGCGAGATATATACAAAAAAACTATTTACTCAAGTTATCCGTTGCACGGACGGACGGACGCACAGACAGACATTCGGATTTTGACTCGTCTCGTCACCCAGATCATTTTGCTATATATAATCCTATATCTAACTCGTTTAGTTTTATGACATTCAAACAACCGTTATGTGAACAAAACTATAATATTATGATATTCTTATTTTAATATTTATGAATTCTCAAGTTAAAATACCAAAAATCCAAAGCCTAAGAAGTGAGTTACTCAAGTGAAGCTGATCAAATGTACATATATAAACCATTCGTTAAGTAGTAGGCGCATATTACTCGCAGTCTATAGTAACTCATTAATATCTACACAGAGTATAATGAAAGCAAGCGAGTGACTTTTTAGGCACAGCAATTAGGTAGCATGCAGACTCCTTGACTGACTGTGGATAAACGCACGTCAAATGGATAAAAATATGCGGTATCCAGCTGTTGGTCGCGAAAACTTGAATAACATCCAAACGTCGCCTTTTTTATTATCAAGCGGCAACAAAGAGAAAAATACTATTGCCGCTGATACAACATAACATACATATTCTCATGGCTGCTGTATCGGCCAATATACTTTGCTTCTATCAGAAATGTCTGTTATTTGCTTTACTGCGTGTCGTCATACAGTTCTGTGTAAAGCATATTTATATAGTCACATCTGCGAGACGTGCTTCATCGATTTTCTTCTTATATGAGTATACATTCATCTGTACACATCACACCAACACTTGCCAACAATAGTGACAGCTTTTGCTACTGTATCCTTCTGTCTTCTTAACATTGGATAGTCATGAAGCCCTAGTTTCCATTTCTCATAAATCATCGGAAACAATCGCTTTGTGCGCTGCGGAAGTGAAATAAATGATTTACCGGCAATGACCATGTGACTTAAGTTGAAAACAGTTTAACTCAAAAGCTACGCTTCAATATTCTTTAACTTACAAATTTGTAAAACTTGGAACTTGTATCAAATATTTGAATTTTGAGTTTATTTAAAAAAAAAAAAATAGAGCTCAAGAATTACTACAATTTTTAATTTTAAAAGACATTTGAGTTTTATAGATTTGATATTACATTCATGAAATTTATAATCGACATTCAATAATTGCGCTCTTAAGTTCTCTCAGTAGTCTCTGTAGCCATTTAACTGTTACATGAAAAATATCACAAGATGGCGATTGTTCTTGATCCTTACTCAGCACCAACAAAAGGCTTTTCCCCACATAATAATGCTTGACCTTAGTGTACACTGATTGAATGAAAATAAATAAAAATAATAAAAACGCAGTTACACATTTTTCAGTTTCCAAAAGCATCAAGCGCAGTCATATTAATGATATACCATGGCGTATACGCAACATTAATTAAATATTTTTTAAGCCGATTATTTCTCACAAAAAAATTAAATATTTAATTGATAAAAATGTACAAAAGAGTCGGAATTGGTTTGAGTTCTCTTATTTAATGCGCTGCCTATCAATATTGACTTTTTTATTTGCTCATTAGCGCCGCGGGAATTAAATATAATGCCCCTCAACAGACATTTACACATGCTTACACAAAACCACATACTTGTGTGTTCGCTTGTAATTTATGTAATCATTGCAAGCAGCGCTGCTGTTAAACACTCATACGCATTGGTCTATTGAGAATATTTACTGATTTTGCCATTTTCATAGCACTTGTAAGCGGAAAATTTTCTGTTGTACTCTCATGCCCACGCATTGACACAACAGCTTTGATAGGAGTGTGTGCTCAATATATGATCGTCTAGCTGCAGTAAATATTACGCACACTTTACTTTATTCTTTTCCAGCACTTTCGCTGCTTTTGTACGCTCAAGTATATAAAGGCTACTCTTTTGTATTTCAGCCGCAGTTGTTATTGTGCATGTTCAGCGTGTTGTTTTTGTCATAATGGTGACTACAAAAATGCTGTGAATAAAAGTATTTTTATTATTATTTTTTGTTTTGCTTGCTTGGTTTTGTTGTTAAGGTTCAGTGAACCCGTTGATGATGTACTAAAGTGATACACGAACACACTCATCAGGTTGCGCGTTTGTAATTCGGCCAAAAGTATTTGTAATAAAAGTGAAACGCATATTTCGAATGGCAAATGAATTTTATAACGTACGTTTAAAATATATTAAATATTCAAAAATGTTACAACATTCACCCATATGAAGAGAGTAAAAATATGTGATGTATATAATACGGAATTCCGCGTAAAATATTTTATGTACACGAATAAAAAAAATGGTTGAAAGAAGAAAGACCGATTTGCATATATAGTTGTGAAAAATATAATTCATATAATAACAAATTTGATTATACTTCCTTCTTAGTGATTGATGAGTTCCTGTGGATTAATTCTATCCAGCTTAACATTTTAGAAAGCCATAAAAAAGGTCTAAGGTCGATATCTCAAAAAGTTATGAAGTGATTTTGTTTAAATTTTGCACACATCTGAATAACAATTATAGTCTGGAATAACATTATCTAGTCAATGAACGAAGTTTTTTTTTATTTTTATTATAAATATATTATTTTTTTTATAAATATTTATTATAAATAATTTTAACTTTCCAAAAATACTGCTTAAATATGTTTCTTTGATACGCTAAATTGTTTTAATGAAATACAATACAATCATAGTATATATTTAAAAAAAAAAATAAAAACATCCTTACTTTTAGCCTCTTAAACCTTCCTTAAACCTTTAAATTAAACTCACGATGTGCGTTGCTTTCTAATATATAAGTTCGTGGAATTTTTAATTTTTACTTTAAAATAAGTATCAGTTTTTTAATTTATGGGTGATTCTACGCTAAGAGGTTTCAATTGCATAGAGAAAACTGCCAAAGAAAAACTTTGGATTTTTTTCATGAAACCTCTATATTATGATTTTTGTCCCTTTTATTTATCTTCTCACGTTAGGGCAAGTCACTTAATACATATTTTATTACTTTTTCGACAATCAGGGTAAATACATCGGCCAGGGGAGAGACGTAAAGTTTATGGTAGATAATTATTTTACCAAAAGCAAAAAATTAATTTAAAATAGTATTACAAATTAAAGGTACTCACTTTCCTAGATGAATAAACCATAAAATTAAAGTAACAAATCAATAAATTCACTCTTTATCATAAATAAACAAAATAAATATTAAATATAATATCTTAAGATCTTTCAAAAACATGTTTGACTTTTTAAAGACGTAATATATCCTCTGCCCTTTCAATGTCAGTGTCGTCGTATAGCTCATCGTTCCATCATCTGCGGTATTCGCCGTTGTCAATGTTCAAAGGACCATAAATCTTCCACAAAACTTTTTTCTCGAAAACTCCTAGTGCCGTCTCATCGGATGTTGACATCGTCCATGCTTCTGCACCATAAAGCAGAACGGGGATGATAAGGGACTTGTGGAGTTTGGTTTTGGTTCATCGAGAGAGGACTTTAACATTTAAATGCCCAAACTAGCATTTTTTGGTAAGAGCGATTCTGCGTTGGATTGCGAGGCTAATATTTTTGGTTTTGTTGATGCTGGTGATGGCTGAAGGTGGGGAAGGGGTTATGTTCAGAAGTTCACCCAAGAAAGTATCAAGACTCAAGCAGCTCACGACTTCCGGTACGGGTGTCATGATGAATAGTACCTCCCCTGGTCTCTAACTCTCTCCCCTGGCAGTTATTTTGCCAGGGGAAATACGGCAGGGGAGAGACGTTTTCATGAAAAATTTAATTGTTTTAATTGACTGAATTATTTTTTGGGTTAATTATTTATTTCACTTTAATTATCACAGTATTAGTAACTTAGGGCAATAAAGGCAAATAAATTAAATTAATAGTATACGTTATATGAATTGCCAGGGGAGAGACAAAACCAGTTTTCGAATTCAGTACACCGCACGATCGGGACGCAATAACTAAAAAACTACAGCAATACTTAATTTTAATTATTTTACTTCCGATTGAACTAAGATTAGGTTTAGCATCTCACACAAAAAATATATGTATTGTCCGAAAGTTAAATAAAAAGTAGCAACGGGACAAGCCAGGGAAGAGACTTTTTTAGACTTTGTAAGGAATTCCAGAAACATTACTTTAAGCTGATTGCCGCACAAGTTACCTCTTATTGTAGAATCACCCATATACCGAATTTTAAAAATTATGGTGGAGTGCAAGTTGTGAATATGTATAAAAAATAAGTAAATTATGCCAAAATACAACATGTGAGTGCACGACAGAACCTATGCATTTTTGATTTGTCTACCCGCGAAATGTGCAACGAGGCAATATATTTATGAATATGTCTTATGTCTTCTATCAATTACGTTATCACATTGTTCGCATTCTTAGTGTCTAATTCAGACTAATTAGGCGCATGTCGCGAATGTTTGCACAACCTATCCGAATACTTCACACCCTCAACTCAATTAATTAGTCGGCTTTCAAGGTCACTCAAGCAAACACCGGCCGGATATCATTTTGACAACAACTCGTTTCATACTAACCACTAATCATTATCTCAGAGTTTGCAGCAATATCAGCGAAATGAACCAAATCACCGGCGAATTCACTAAAACGCTTAAGTGTGCGTATGTGATATGCTTTTATAGGTATATGCGTATACATACATACGTATTGTTTGCTTATTTGCATATTAATACGCTGCATTATTAGTTCATGTTTGTAAATATGTCTTATTATGTATATATGGTACATACACACCTACAAAAGTAGCGCTTTGTTACCAAATCAACTTAATTAAAATCCCATAGATTGAACACAAAACCGATGCTGGAAAAGCCAAAGCTTATTATGTTGAATAAGAACGCCGGTAAGTACAATATGTATGTGTGTATGTATGTGCTATAGTCGCAGACTTCAAATTCAAATGCAGCCCGGCTCTTGGTTGCATTAACCAAATTAATTTTGTGCTTGTGTAGGCAAGCACTTTGGTGGTAATCAAGTATTTGCGATTATGAACGAAAATTTGCAAAGCTCTTTTGTGTTAAATTGTAAAACCAAAAACGAATTTCTGATGAAAGCACAGTGGTGAACTATAAAGCACGAAAACATAGAAACTCGTAGAGGTAAATAGGTAGATATACAATCGTAATAATACTTTTATGATTATTTCTTTTAACAACTGAATTATAATCTTGTCTACTGGTTGATTATACAACACAAAAGCATCCACAAATTCCTGAATTAATTAAAAACTATCACTGTCCGAATTTGGTAAACAAATTTTAACCGCTTACAGAACCAAATATTCATTACTCTGCTCATTTCAACCCCAGCGAAATATTCGAAATGCTTTTTTGTGCAGCAAATTCTTGCAAATATAATATTACATTCTTGGAACTACAAAATGGTGAGAGTGGGAAACCAAATCTGAAGTTACCGCTATAAATACTTACGTATGAAAACACAAATTTATCATGAAATTATATGCTGGCAGCATGTATTCACATAACTAAATATTAAAAAACAACAACAAAAATAGATATTTAATAATTTCAAAGCAAATATGTAACTCTCTAACATAGTTAACCAGAATCAAATTCCAGCAGATTTCGATGGAACTTTAGCCAAAATGAATACTATATGAAACAAAAAAAACACGCAACAAAAATTTTGCAACAACGACTGCGTAATTATCAAATAGTCAGCAAAATTCAAATGGAATTGCTTGCATTTTTTATATAGAATTATTTGCAAATGCAAATAGTAGTGTTAACTACAACAAAATTGCAATTCTTAGAAATGAAATGGCGCGCGAAATATCACAAGTTGGAAAAAAAATCAATCTGTCAAAATTTTATAACCATGATTTTGTTGTTTTTTCTCGCATACTGCACCAGAACTTGCTGATTAACAAAAATCCACTATAAAAATTCTCAGAACTTCTCGCTACACTACAAATTGTTAAATTTCGTCGGAATTCTGAAATTAATCTCCCGAATGAAATGGTGATTAACTTGTAAACGAGAGAAATTAAAATGTTCATTTGCTTTCAATGGCAAGCGATAAACAGTGTTTCTATCATCGCATCCGTTAACATTTAAATGGTAAATTTCATTATCGGTAAAAAGAAATAAAACGCAATGCAACCAGCGTGCAACATGCTGGTGAGATAAAAAATAACCAGTAACATTTGCTGCTGGCCATTAAAAATACTTGGAAAATTATCGGCAAACTTTCCGGTATAATAGTGTCCACGTGTATATCATATATAATAGTGTATATCATGAAAAAATGTGTAAAATGTGTAAAAATCTGGCCAATAGAAAAGGAATATTGATGGGCAAAATCGAACCACTGGCATGCCAACAAAAAGGCGAAAACTGAAAACATAACTATATCATAAATAAAGTTATAAAAGTTAAATTTGGTACAAAGTATCGCACTAGAAAGGGACATATTTGGATGTAATTTTTTGGAAAAGTGGGCGTGGCACCGCTCCTACTAAGTTTTGTGTACATATCTCGTAAACTACTAAAGCTATTTCAACCAAAATCATTTCCTTTAGGCACATTCCTATACAGTTTACAAATGAAGGAAATCGGATTTTAACCACGCCTACCTCCCACACAAAGATTACGTTGAAAACTACTAAAAATTAAACCTTCAGTTTGAAAATCGGTTCCTAACATTTCCTTGTATAGCATAGTTTCTCCAAAGAGCATGGTTTGAATATGGGAGGATTCGTTAACTACGCCTACTTTCCTTATACCACAATTATGAAGCCCTTTGGATTCGTCCACTTAGCAATTTATATTCTAAGCACCAGTGAAGATATCGGACCAAACCTTTGCATAAATACTTAATTTCTAGTGTGGCATAGCCCATATAAAAATTACCCAAATCTGATTATAACTTTTCAACTTCCAGATATCGAACATGAGGACCTCGAAGTTTGCGGCTAATTTTTTATTGAAAATATCGGTAAATCTTTCAGATATTTTAAAGTAATTCAAAAGATATATATTCCTTCTAACAATGTGCGTCTGTGCCAAAATGGGCAAAATCAGGATAATATTTCCGCTAGCCCCATATAAGTACCTCATATTGGGATTTACAAATTTTCCGGTGGTCTTTATGCCATATACAGTTGAACTTCCATAACTCGAACTATTGAATTGACAATAGAAGTCAAAATTCATACAAATTACCTTCTGTAACTAAGTCTCTCTAACTCGAAAATTAAGTGAACATAAAATCTTAGGTATATAGCTTGGTATGAAAAATAGTTGAAATCGGTTCAGGAATTACCCCAGTCCCCATATACTATATATAATGATTTTTAGTTTCTAGTGAACTTTATTTCGAATATGTGGGTCAAAGTGTGTGTTCTCTTACTAAAATAAAATAAATAAATTGCGAGAGTATACAATATTCGGTTACACCCCAACTTATCTCTTCCCTACTTGTTTTTATAGTTTCTGCAGTGACTTACACCAAATTTGGTGAAAAAGCGCAGCAAAATAAATTCTCTCTCTAAAATTCTTAGCATTCTCAACGCCTGAATTCATAAAAGTGTGGTATATTCGCTCAAATCACTTACCACGCCTTGCAAGTTTACCATTTGACTATTATTTTCGTAATTTTCGTTCAACCACTGCGCAGCCAAAAGCCTGGAAAATGCATGAGCATACATATTTTCTCTTCGCTTGCTAATCAAGAAAATGAAAATTAAGCTGTAATTTAGTTATGTTTGCAATTTAGCAAATTGTTAAATTAGCACGTCGAGTATATGTGCGCGCATGTGATTGGATACGAGTGCGCCTACAGGGCATATGAGTAACTAAAAAGCGAAGGCACAGATGTTGCTTATGCACGCACGCAAGTGGTTATGTAAATGTGGGCATGTATGCGAATGTAGCAGTGAAAGTTTTTTCAAAAACAAGTTTAAGTACCCAGTAGCAAAAGGTAATAGGTAGTGTATGAGTTGGTAAGAGCCAAAGTGAGGGTCTTACTGCTGAATTCATTGCTGAATTTTAACACAGCGATGTCCTAGGAATTTCAGAACAGATCAACTCACATACCCAAGGGTACAAATCGATCAGCTGTACGCATTACCAAGCTATATATCTGAAGACATGAATTAGTCAGTTGTAAGCATTACCGGCTCACATACCTGGGTATACGAATCTATCAGTTGTAAGCATTACCGGCTCACATACCTGGGTATACGAATCTATCAGTTGTAAGAATTACCGGCTCACATACCTGGGTATACGAATCTATCAGTTGTGCGAATTACCGGCTCACATACCTAAATATATGAATCGATCAGTTGTAAGCATTTCCTACTAAAACGAATCCAAAATAAATATCTTATAGTTTTATATTTTTTAATTAAATTAGAAATAATAAAGAAATCCATTTCAGTACAAATTACTATAATTAAGATTTTACATTTAAAAATAATGTCAATGTTACTTAAATTAATTGTTTTCATACTTTAATTTATTATATTTGTTTATCTTTTTGCTTTTTCAAAGAGCCCGCTTTGTGATATCGGTTTTTACCCATCTTGAAAGCTCTTTTGACCTCCCGCTCATAATCGCCTTTAGTGAAACCTTCCACTTGCATTGCTTCTAAAAAAAATAAACAAAGTGTATCAAAACAAAGACTTATTAATTACGGAAAAGTAAAATTTACCATATATGGCATTATTTAGGCACTCAAACTTCTTGAATGCCACCTTGTCTTGTAGTCCATCATAATTTAACTGCACCATGACGCTATCGCTGAGAATTTTTTTCATTCCGTTTGTAACCCCAATTGATCCAATCATGTTTTTTATAATAGACACCTGATACACCGATTTAGTTGCTGATAATGAATTTATATACATACATATATGTTGGTAAGACTTTAGACTTACGTATATATCTTTATTTTTTGAAACATCATCATTAATTAATCTTCTTTGATGACGTTTGCTGTACATACTTAAATAACTTTTAATACTTCACACGCGACCGCTTTCAACCGATGCTTAAAATTTACTAAAAACGACAATCATTAAAATTGAAAGACAACAATTGTCGGCGTCGTGGCAGGACTAACGGTTACCAATTATTTTCAGAAAAGAACAACAACAAAAAAGCATCGGTGTTGTCATACAACCTATTTCCTATGAAATTTAGTACTGAAGCGCTCACATACCCAGAGGGCTGGGTCGATCAGTTGTGCGGATGACCAACTCATATGAATAAAATTCGCACATTTCTTGAAGATAACAACAACGATTTTAAAGCGAAATTTTATTCGTTTCTTGCCCCGCAACCCATTACCAACTCGCTTACTTTTTCAGTAGTGAATTATTTTGCTACTGGGTACTGCATCCACAAGCGCTTGTCTACCTACACACACACGGGTGTGGTAACCCAGCAGGGAATGCGACTGGCTTTAAATACACCGTCGTGGTAAAATATCAAAACCACACACTGAGGTAGATGCTTGTAAACAGTTTAACTATCTATTTCCTACTTGGCCGCATAATTGGACTGCACGAGACTTTCTTGTAGTCGAGGATTACATATGTACTGTTCGTTCTGATATTATCGCTGGTGAGTCTGTAACTATATATAAGCACATATGCAAGCAATTATAAGCTTGTGCAAGGGTGTAAAGCTTAATAAGAAGTTAGCTAAGACACACAACTAACGTAATAAAGAAATTTGCAATGCCTGCAGCGCTTCTGCCAATATACAGTGAGTGCATATATGGCAGTGGGAGTACGGTTCACAGGCAGAGATTTTGATGTTATATTACTTTTATGGAAGTGTGTAGTTTATAAGTAGTGTTATTTAATTATTGTTGAAATTGTGATTCTTATGAAATGTAACCTGTTCTTGACTCAACCTCATTTGGTCTGCTCTGGTGTGAAGTTGACTAAATTACAGCAGATTTGACAACGACCTTTAAGGCAAACGCGGTTTTATTTTAATTTTATACAAGCCTGCCCCTTAATATTCAATACTTTTCAAACACATTTTTTTCTTTTTCAATCCAAAAAATACATATATTTTAGAAATAAAAAGTAAAACTTGTCTACCAGATTTGTAGCATACATATGCGTGTCATACTAATTCGATTCACTCTCACTTATTGTATACCTTCTGCCTACCATATATACTATAAGCACCCATTAATCCCTTTTTAATTTTAAAATAACCTCCAAACGACCCTTTGTGAACATATTCACTTTAGAGAATGGACCTCTATTACAACATCAATTTGATTCAAATTAAATTTTGTTTTCCCATTGCGGCCATTGAACAAAGCTTTTATGCGACATCCCAGTTGTATCGTTTAATTTCATTTGACATGAATCTACCGCTACCTCCGCGCTGCTCTGCTGCGCCACTGCAATCTATAATAATATTAATTTGGTGTGTGCCACACATACAACATACACATATAGGCTTTATAGCGCCATTTATTTACTATTTTCTTGTTATTGCAGATGAAAATTGGGGTATGCCACTCGCCATAGCGGCAAACTTGCATGTACCGTATAAAATTGAAATAGGCGACGATATACGTGACCTGCATGCACAGGATAAAATTGGTAAAGGTAAGTGTTGTGGGTCATTGACACATATGGCATATAAGTATGGTTTAAGTATTTCTTTAAATAAATTTTCAATGTTTAAAACACACAAATTTAATTACTACAACCCAAATTCACAGATTATACAACTACCATTTTATCATGCTGTCGTCTCTCTCAAAATTTTTTTTTACTTAAATCCGTTTACAGCCATTATCATCACTGCGGACATGAACGATGCCAGCACATTACAACTGCTCACGCAGTTGGTGGGCCTGCAACACACCAAAGTGCTGCTCATCGATGTGGTGGCCACGTCTTTCAACGCGGAGAATAATTTCTACAAGAATTTGGCGCGCATTAACGGCAGCGCCGAACTAATGTCCAATTTGCTGCTACTCACAGTGCTGAGCGATAAGTATCGCTACTTCTTGAAGGTCGCCTTTGAAGACAACGGCATTGGTTTGGTGCAGAATTTCCGCCAAATGCGACGTTGGAAGGCGATGACCAACGATGGCAAGCGGGGCGCCGAGGCAGGCATGCTCAATTGGCCAATGCACTTGGATAGCTCCGTTACACGCGCACTGCAAGAGCACGAAGAGGCCATGGCTGCGGAGACATTCGTGGGTGATAATGAGAAACCGGCCACCACGACGACGAGCACAACAACTGTGCGCCCGACGCGAGACACCTTGGCGGCCTTCGATGAGTGTCCGCAACTGAATGCACTTAATTTCGTTGAGATTTGTCCGAATATCGAGAATGTAACGGCACACTGCGTGCAGTTCTTGCAACAAAATCACAAAGACAATAACAATACTATACGTAACGGCAAATTGTTGCAACAGCTGCGCACATTGCTGAAACAACTGTGTCACATACATCCGGTCGCCGGACACAGTCGCGCCGAGCAAGCGCGCATTGCCAATTTACGAAATTTCATAGACTTTTTTCACTTTTACGATTTTATAATTACCAGCGTGCGGCAACAGCTAGCGTCGCTGGCCACAAAACCAAATCTGAGCAAAATAAAGCAAGTTAATGTGTCAACCACAAAACGCACTGAAAATCGCAACGGAAATGTCGGTGATGACATTGACACGACAGCTGGCGTTATTAGCGCGCAAATGCCCAAGTATGATTTCATAGTATTGGATGTGGTGCATGAAAATGCGACTGCCAACAATAATAACCACAATAATAACAACAAAAGCAGCGTAGCCACAAATGCGGCTATGCTTGACTTCAATAGTGGTGTCAAAACTGACACCAGCAATTCAACGGCGGATACAGAGTCAACAGCATCAATTGACTCAATCAAATGGCGTCCACTGTTGATTCTAGAGCAGCATGAAATCAATTCCAACACCTACATTACACATTCCATACAGCCGGGCTACGACGAATGGCTGCTGGTCAGCACAGCGCAGCTTTGGCAATGCGGCGCTATCTGCTGGACAATTGTGGCCATTTGCATTGGATTCCTTTTTATTGTTGTAGCCGCAAGCGTGGCTGCCGGCATAGCAATGAGGTAAGTTGCATATTCCCATTCATGGCATTTAGCTGTAATTATATATGTATGTATTTAGTTGAAATTAGCTTAATGTGTTCCATTTTTTTTAATTAGGTGCAAAGTGAAAGCAATTTGTTGCATATTTTCTAGTAATTGGTGGCATATGAGTTACTTTAACATATATACTTACTTCGTAGGTTTAAAATAAATAGTTTTAACAATGAAGGTAGTATGATTTTTACAAGCTTGTTAGTAGTGTATTTCTTACCTGAATTCAGAAAGGCACAATGTTATGAAAATGTCGGTAGTATCCAATCGTGATATAAGTGGAGGTACTTTTTGTTGCAATAGCCTTTTTTGTACAGATCACGCGTGAGTCGTGTCAAGCTGTCATGTTATTTTGTTTGGCATATCATCATGAAAGGACTTATGCCTGAACAACGTTTATAAATTGTTCAACTTTATTCCGAAAATTCACATTCTGTAAATAATGTATTTCGCGCGCTTCGCTCAACTTATGGTCAGTATAATCGGCCTACTGAGCATACTATACGCAACACCATCACCCACCATGAGACCCATCCAGCGCGCAGAGAAGAAAATGTAGCAGCCGTAGCTGAGAGTGTACACGAAGATCGTGGAGAGTCGATTTGGCGCCGTTCGCAGCAACTCGGACTGACGTATGGAACTACTTACCGTCCCAAGTGACATAGCTTCGCTCTATGGGCTCTTGAAAAGTTCCAAGAAGATCCGACGTTTTCCAGCCAAATTCTGTCCAGCGATGAGGTAACTGTCAATGGCGCCACGATAGTCGATCTCGTGATCTTGGCGCCTTTTGCTTTCAAAAGGAAGACGCCACTTCCCACACATCGCATCAATCAATGGATTTATTGAGAGAATATTTCGGTGAGTAGATAATTTCACGTTTTGGGCCACAAAGATCGCACCGTAAGACTTTTTCCTGAGGGAATCTGTTAAGTCTAAAGTCTATGCGACAATCCCGCTTCTATTCAGGCCTTGAAGCAAAACATGACGCGAGTCATTCGCCAGATACCAGTCGTAATGCTCGAACGATTTATCGTAAAATATACAATTTGAGTCGTAGCCGCGGCCAACATTTAAACGAGCTAATCTTTAAACAAGTAAGGAAAGGCTAAGTTCGGGTGCAACCGAACATTTTATACTCTCGCAATTTATTGCTATATTTTTATTAAGATCACACACAATTTGACCCATATATTCGGCATGAAGTAGATTAGAAAAACGAAAATCCTCATATATAGTATATAGGCAGAGGTAGTTCCTGAACCGATTTCACTCATTTTCATCACTAACATACATTATATCTGAGAATATGTGTTCACTTAATTTGGCTAAGATATTTCACATATTAACCGATTTATAAGATATGAAAATCCTATAATTAGGTATATTAGAGCTAGGTGGAAGTTATGACCCGATTTTAAGCATTTCTGATACAGAGACACACTATTAGAAGAAAACGATTTCCTCTGAATTAAATTAAGATATCTGAGAGATTTACCGATATTTTCGGTGAAAAATTACCATAAGGCACTGAGTTCTTCATTGAAAAGGGCATTGAAAAGTTTTAGATTTCGACAATTTTTTCATAAGTGATGCCACGGATCATATACTGTATTTGTGCAAAGTTTTATTCCGCTATTTTCATTGGTTCTTTATGTATATATTATAAAGTGAAGGAATCAAATGGACTTCAAAATTTAGTTATATGGGAAGATGTCATGGTTGTGAAACGATTTCATCCATTTTCACACGTGTCATTATAATATACCGCCACGCCCATTTTCAATTTTGTAAAAAGATCTGAGTGCAACTCCTTTCTGCTATTTCTTCTGTAAAATTTAGTGTTTCTGACGTTTTTCGTTCGTGAGGTAACGCACATTTAGTAATTTTCAACCTAACCTTTGTATGGGAGGTGGGCCTGGTTATTATCCGATTTTTGGACTATATTAAGAAGTGACTAAAAGAAACGACTGCAAAAAGTTTGGTTTATATAGCTTTATTAGTTTGGAATATATATACAAATACACGATTACCCCAAAAAATTACATCCAAATATGTCCCTTACTAGTGCGATCCTTTATTCCAAATTTTATTTATGGCTTAGTTATGACACTTTATGTGTTTTCAGTTTTCGTCATTTTGTGGACGTGGCAGTGGGCCGATTTTGCACAAAGCAACCCTCTCATGGTTCCAAGGAACATGTGTGCGAAGTTTCGTCAAGATATCTCAATTTTTACACAAGTTATCCGTTGCACGGACGGACAGACATTCGGATTTTGACTCGTGTCGTCGCCTTGATCATTTTGATATACATAACCCTATATCTAACTCGTTTAGTTTTATGACTTACAAACAACCGTTATGTGAACAAAACTATACTACTCTTTTAGCAACATTTGTTGCGAGAGTATAAAAATAAATGCCAAATAATGTTCTTTAGACTGATAACAAACATTCCCCATTAAATTTGAATTGTTTGTGTTTTTTTAAGTAGAGAACCTCGAAATGGATCATCCTTTTCCTTTGAAACACTTAAAAATAATAATTGCGATTTCACTATATTTTCAAAATGATCACATCGATTTATTATAAAAACATAGTCAATATAAACGAGTGCGGAATTCATTATATTTTCTTAATGCATAATCTATTCATCATACATTTCTGTTTGAGCAAACATCTGCAGATTTCCACATACGATACATACACTCTATATTTTATAACTCAAACTAATTCAATTCAAAATATGCGTTCATTATGAGTAATAATCCGATTTACCACCACAAAATTCAACTACACATAATTATAATCTCCCACGATTATCATGCCCAGCTAATGTCTGTAAGTAATTGATTATGGCATATTTATTACGCTCTCACCCAATTCTATTACGAAAGTTTCGCTCGAATTCACTTGCGTTTAACCAAATTAAAGTATTAATAAATAAAACCCAACTACAGCCAGAAAGCCAGTACGGCTAAGGCAAATAAATAATTAAATTAGTAATAGTCCAGAGCTGACTAATTACTCTAATGAGCATTCGGTCACTATGGTGAATGGATGAAAACGCTGAAAAAGTGCCGTCGGCGTAAATGTAGCATAATAACGAGCTGGAATTGAAGGGCATCAAAGTCACTACAGCATTAACATCTAATTGTATCATAATAAATAAACGTATTTCAGCAAAGTCATGACTTACAAAGTCGAGACTCAACTAAGTCCTTCACTTCTCAAACCAGCTCAGCAACTTTGCAGAACTTTTGGTGTGGTTTCTTCAATATCTTGCGCACTGATTATGCGTATTTGTTCTAATTCTAATTGAGGAATTTGATTTGAAACGCTGAATTGAAAGACGGTTCCGACAGTTGAATTTATAATATAGTAATAAAAGCGAAAAGTTTTGAGTTTTGAAAACTTCAAACATTATTTTTATAAGGTGCAGAACATTGTTTCTTGCCGAAACTTAAGTCAATGATATTCGACAACTATCAGTAAATTGTTCACAACAGAAAGTTGTATATAAAACAGAAACACTTTTGGCAATATATGAAGCGCTGCACGAAGTTATAAAAATCACACCAATTAAATGAAATTAAGCTCTATATATACACATATCCGTATACAACATCCTGTATGCATGTTGCTGCATATTTTATTTGTGTAAACCTCGCTTATGCAACTGTGTTTGAGCATGTGCAACATCTGCAGTAAGTATTTGTAAATACGCGTGGTCCACGCACATCCGGCGCTTGCCTGCACCCACATGGGTATACTGAAATGTATAAACTTTCGGATTTTATTAGCGTAAACATTGACACGAGTATACGCACTACGCTCAAATTGGCTGTAAAACTTTGTTTAATCGCTACAAAAAAGAATAGTTAGTGCGAAATCAGTGGGGAGAGTTTTGAGTTGGCGGTTATTCCGCGCAATTCGACGCATTTCAGCGAAATTACACAGAATATAGTTGATATTAAACAATTCTGGTTTTTTATATTACAGTTATTTGTTTAGCTTGAATTTGAGATTTATTATGGAAGCGGTTTCATAATCAACATTTCAAGTCGGTCGAAATGATTTTTAAATTTTTGATGAGTAACAATTGGCACGATATTTATTGGTGGCTTCTACAAGGTTAAAATAATATTAACGTAATTTCATTGAAAAGAAAATATACATATATCTAACAACAACCAAATATATAATTAGTGCTTAAGAGTATTAGGTAGGTAGGTAGGTTGAAGTGCAGCCATATGTATATTTTATGGGCTCAATTATCACTAGATGTGCTTTTAGTAGACATCCATTCAAGGTTGGATGCCTGATGGATTCCAAGTGTACTTTGTCGGATCTTGAGATTTGGGAGAAGGTAATCTGATTTATTAGCTTTTACTTAGAATATCATGGGTACCTATGGGCGGCTGATGCAAAAGCCACCCACCAAAAGTATAGGATGCTCTCTGTATTTCATTAAATTTTCTGTATTGTATTGTTTCTTTAGTGCTGGCCACCAAACCACTAATCCATATGTATGTATTGGTTTAATGACTGCCGTGTACATTCACATGATTATATTCGGTCTAAGGCGCCAGTTTCTGTTGACGATTCTCTTGCATTAACCACAATGAAATAGTTTACAGTAAAACCGGAGGTGAGGTCCTCAATTTTGTTTGTAAATTTGATACGAGACCACGATAGATGTAATCGCCTCAAACCTTTCCTAAGCCGTATATAACGTTAATTATTGGCCAATACGTGAAATATCTGAACAATAAGCGGGGAAAACATTTTTTTTACTAGAAGAGTATAAATCCGGTATTAATTTTATTATATTGGTTATAATTCTGACTTAGAGAAGAGCTTAGTTCATTCTGTAGCACAAAATCTTAGCCATACTACAAAATCAACCATGACATGACATAAACTGAACATGCTTATTACTTACCTACATATATTTAGTCTTGAAGTACGTAAGCAAATACAAAATACCCCCACCACAACTGATAATAAAACGGTGTCATTAAATGGTCACAGTTCAATTGTTAGCGTATTCATTTTAATGCTTAGTCAACGCTATTTAAACACCATAATATAACAGTTTATGTGGACCAATTACCAGAGTAATTGACCAAACTAACAGAAACTTAGAAATCAAACAGCAAACGTTAGCGATATGCATGCCAGCTATTTAGCTATGCAACATCATTTAGCTACTATTTAACTGTGTAAAAGGCAATGAAGCGACTTTACTAACATTTTGATCAACTACAAACACTATCGTAAATATCCAGCAGCCGCAATTAAATGATACACAAAGCCATAAAAGGACCGCTAAGCGATAACAAACTTGCACTTAATGAGAAGCGGAGCCAGTGTCACGGAGTCAAGTGGCACGTACTATGGTAATAAGGTATAAAAAAGCAAAGCAAAGTAGAAAAAATAACAAAAAAAAAAAACTCGGAACAACAAAAGCAAGCGAACAAAGTTGGTGCCACAATTCACGTATACACATATACATATGTGCATGTGTATAAGTGTTTGTATATGTATCTGTGTCATGTGTTTGTAGTTGTGTAGTGGTATCTCGCACACAGCGAGATTAAACAGACAAAGCAACCGAGTTAATGACTAATCTGCTGTTACTTTGCTTCACTGTAGAGGGTCTACCACGCTGAATTATTATGGCTGCGCGTGAAACTTTACCACAGTTCATTAATATAATTCCGCAGCTTTAACTACCGTTATTTTTTTATTTTGCTTCTTTTTCTTGTTGCATTAAATAGCACGATGTTAATGTTGCACACAAACACACGACTATCATTGCAAATGACAGGTTAATATTTAGGAGCAAAGTCTCGAGTGCAAGATACAATGGCTCAGCGCTCGTATTCGCGCCGCGCTCTCAAGTGGATGGCAGTTATTTTTAAGATATTTTAGTATAACCACAAAGTGTAGATAATGTTTACTTGTATGCTTACTTAATACATATTTTCGGTTATCCTTACTAATAAAAGGAACAGCAGAAATTATGTGACCGCAGCTTAAGTTCCGCGCTAATTATCCAATTATTTTTATACTTTCAGGAATTACTTTCTGCGTAAGCGCCTCTCGAAAGGACCCAACAAAATTGTTCTCTCCGCTGATGACTTTGTCTTTCCAGTCGACTCACGTAGGGTGAGTAAAGCTCTTATTTACTATGTTATCGCGGCTTAAAATGCTTGAGATATACACTTTGCGTTAAATTTGATATTGTGTCGGGTTACATGGGTTTAAATCTGCATTTACGTATAAAATTAGAATTCCTGCCTATAATACGAAAAACATCTAGTGCTTAATAGCAATATAATTTCGAAGACCTTTCAAAGTAATATCTTCTTATAGTACATTATATTTGGAAATCTTAGATATCCATATTATTCTAACTGATATAAAGTCCTTAATATAGCATTAAAACATACTCCTGACTATTATTTTCTCTTAATTCTCATGATAATTTGACAGACACCAAAGAACTTTTTTAATCTTATTGTCCTCTGAAAGACAAGCTTTGTTGATGTCACTCACCTCTTGGTATTTGTTCTTTAATCCATCCATACCTCACAGTTAAATGGTATTCGACTTCATTTCCTAAAACCTTAAAAAAGTTCCACAAGCCTGTTCAAAGAAGGATCTGTTAATTTTGTCAAAACATCTTCTTCAGTTATTTTGTTGTTCAGTTATACTGTTTATCTGAAAAGGTCTTGAATCATATAAAGTGACTGTCCTGAGTTTCGATGATAACGGTTTAATACTAATCTAGGCCCTCGAGAGTGGAACCACGTTCAACTCAGAAATCCATTACTATGACTTTGTGGATGGTCAGAGAAGTCGGAAGCTCTTTAATTCCAGAATCATGTCTCATCTATTTCTTCGAAATTCATTAAAAAATCTACTCATTCATATGGATGATTTTATAGATTCACGGCTTAGATTTATTTGAGAGGTTCTTACATGAAACATGAACTTAAATAAATTCCATCGGATTCTTTTTAAGAGCAATTAATCGTTTTTAAAGAAAATATATTTTGAACTTGATTATTGTGGTTGTATACGGATAAAAATCCTCTCCGATCCGGTTATGTAACTCGGAATACCGCGAGAACTGATTTCGACTTCACATTTGTTAAGAGTCTATTTGCTTAAAACGGTTAGTGCCAAATTAGAATTTTCCCAAAAAAAGGTCAAATTGCTCAACCACTACCCTTTCTATGTAAATGTTGCGTAAAATTTATGAATGGCAGAAAGATTTTATGCACACTCTTTTCAATTAGGTCGATGAGGGCATCGAAGCGATGCTTTGCTGTTGGCTGCAACAACTACAAGAGTTCGGTGGCCCCGAAGTTGACAAGCCTGATTTGCTCAAAGGTTCAATTGGTTCGCTAAAAAATCTTGGCCTAATTATACCGGGTGCCGGCACAGCCACCGCAGCAGGTGGTGCAGCCACAGCGAATGGTGGCAAAGGGACATCGGGCACGAATAGCTTAGCGCGTCACAATCCAGCGCTCCTAGACATGCGTGCACGCTACAATGGTGATTTGGTGCAACTGAAAGAGATACCCTTGAATGGCTCGACTGAGTTAAAGGCCAAGGCCATGGACCTGTTGGTGGTAGCGCACGGCATGCGACACGAGAACATTAACCCCTTAATTGGTGAGTAATAAATACTTTTGGCTGCGTCATTTTCAATTAAAACTTTGTTTGAAAACTTTTTTTGCTCTGACTATTTTTTGCTGTCTTTTTTTTTTGCCCACTAGGTTGGCTATCCGATCCGAATCGCACAGCTATGGTGTTCGATTACTGTTCACGCGGTTCGTTGCAAGATGTGCTCATCATGGACGAAATCAAATTGGATTGGAGTTTTCGTCTGAGTTTGTTGACGGATTTGGTGCGCGGCATGCGCTATCTGCACACCTCACCCCTGCGCGTGCACGGCACATTAACGTCGCGCAATTGTGTTGTGGACGCACGTTGGGTACTGAAAATAACCGATTATGTTCTACCATCATTCTATGAAGCGCAGAACCTGCTGTCACCCACACGCACTGCTAAGGAACTTCTGTGGACAGCGCCGGAATTGTTGCGTTCAATGAAAACCAATCATCATCACCATGGCCGCGTATTGGGCACACAAATGGGTGACGTCTATTCGTTTGGCATCATCATGCAGGAGGTGGTGGTACGCGGCGAGCCCTACTGTATGCTGTCGCTATCGCCGGACGAAATAATAGCGAAGATTAAAAAGCCACCGCCACTGATACGGCCATCCGTTTCGAAGGGGGCAGCACCGCCAGAGGCCATCAACATTATGCGTCAGTGCTGGGCTGAACAGCCGGACATGCGGCCCGACTTTAATTCGTGAGTACAACACAAAGATTTATATATACATACATAACTGCCCATCTGGCTTAATGAACAGCAAGGGAGGCCTATAAATATACTTTGTGGCATTCTGCCTATATTGGTTTTATGTACGCTATGTTTCACTTTTCTATTTATTTACTTTGCCTTTTTTCTTCACCTATTCACCGCGCTGACGCATTACTTTGCCCGCCGGCTGTTGATGACAACCTTAATGATGTTCCATGAACAATATTTTTCGTTTGCTGTTAAAATTTGTCAGCGTTTACGAACGCTTTAAAATGCTCAATCACGGACGTAAGGTAAATTTCGTCGATACAATGTTTCAAATGCTCGAAAAGTATTCGAATAACTTGGAGGAGCTGATACGTGAGCGCACAGATCAATTGGATATTGAGAGGAAGAAAACTGAACAGTTATTAAATCGCATGCTACCCAGGTAAGGAATATAGGCGTTTAACTCACAACAATGGTATGGAAATAATTCTTATTTCTTTTAACTACCCGACAATTACCCCCCAATCTCGCCACCCTGAATTGGTAAACAAAAATTAAATATTTTTTCTTTTTTAACCGTAGTTCGGTGGCGGAAAAATTGAAAATGGGTTTGGCCGTCGAACCGGAGGAATTCTCCGACGTAACAATCTATTTTAGCGACATCGTTGGTTTTACAACGATTGCTGCACACTGTAGTCCCGTACAGGTTGTGGATCTTCTGAATGATCTCTACACAATTTTCGATGCGACGATCAACGCTTACAATGTGTACAAGGTAAGCGGAAGGAAATTAACTTATGTGTATATGTTTATATGTATTTCGTACTTATGAACTTCGGTAGGTGGAAACCATTGGTGATGCTTACATGGTTGTTAGTGGCTTGCCAGTGAAAATACCCGATCATGCGGAACAAATTGCCACAATGGCATTGGATCTGCTACATCAAAGCGGACGTTTTAATGTCAAGCATTTACCTGGTGTACCGTTGCAATTACGCATTGGTTTACACACAGGCCCCTGTTGTGCAGGTGTGGTAGGACTAACAATGCCGCGTTACTGTCTATTCGGAGATACGGTGAATACAGCGTCGCGTATGGAGTCGACGGGTAAGGATTACGCCAGTAGTCTACAAGTTATTCAGCTAATGTTTTTCTTGCTTTCTTGAAGGCTCTTCTTGGCGCATACATATGTCGCAGGAGACACGAGATCGCTTGGAAGCACGCGGTGGTTATACAATAGAACAGCGCGGACTAATTGAAATAAAGGGAAAGGGAATGATGAACACATTTTGGCTGTTGGGAAAGAAAGGATTTGATAAGCCGTTGCCTGCACCGCCACCAATTGGGTAAGTCTAAAGGCTAATTAGATTAACAATTTTATTAAAAATCATATTTATTTAAAATATTTTTACTTCAATATGCTTACTCAGTGAGTCTCATGGGTGAGTGTTACTAGTCAAATTGTAAAAATCTGTCATCCCTTGTTCATATTCTCAACTATACTATCTATATTTTCTAACATTTTCTATGCTGTTTTCAGTCTCGATGAATCTCTTATCCGCAACTCGATCACTCTGAAAGCACAAGCGAATAAATCACGCAACAGCACCAATCCCTCCTCAAGTCAATCTTCGTCGCTGGCCGGCGAATCGGTCGAGGTGAAAGTGGAGATTACACCACCCACCAATGCGGACGTTTGCTCGTCGAACTTGCCAAACTCATACTCATTAGACTCCACCTCTACAAATACAATCAGTCCAAATGTCACATTATGCCCAGATTTCCCCGCAAAGACTCCAAACGCCAGTCCGCAATCACGTAAAATGTCCGAACTATCACCTGAGAATTTGCTCACGCCAGGCACTTTCAATCGTTTACCGAGCTCGGCAGGCGGTTCCTCATCGCGCCTCTATAAGAAAATAGAAGAGATGATGGACCTCAGTTCACCGTACAACCATTACAAATGTCTGAGTCCCAGTGAAAGTAATCTCACACAATTCTACGATGGTAAATACTTGTATAGCGGTGGTGGCGTCTGTAGCGCCGTCGGCGGTGGTACTGGCTCTGGCGGTGGTAGCGTACACAGCAGTAGCGTCAAATTCGATTCGAAGCCCGGCTCAAGTCGACTATTACGTCGACAATTCAGTCTTGATCGCGATGATACGCAATCAAAATCGGAGCATCATCATCACCATCAACATCACCAAAGCTCTTTGCAGGGTTCATTTGGAATGACCCTAACGAATAAGTCCTCCATGCTGGATATACCGATATTACATGAAACCTCGCGTAGTCCGAAGGGCACATTGGCACGTGCGCATAAGCAGAATTCCACTTCGATCACACAAGATCTTGAGAAAATCGAGGAAATACCACTTTCGCCTGCATCCTCACAACATCACAGCAGCTTGGATAGTAATCTAAATCGCAGCCCACCCTCTACCGTGGAGGCACAAACACCGCCAGCGTCATTAGCAGCTGCATTGCTTTCAGCGCCTACCTCGCCAGCGCCATCGCGTACTCTAAACGGCGTCGGTTATAATATGGGCGTCTGCGGCAGCGCTGTAACGGAAAGTCCCACCACCGATGCATCGACGGCAACAACAACGGCGTCAGCTAATTCGAACAATACGACTCCAGGTGAGGAGAGTGGACTTCGTCGCAATGAACTTACATTGAATGTTGAGACTTTGCTTAGCAGGTAGGACACAGTTTAAGGCGTTCTGACCGCAACACCATGAAAGACTGGTTGACCGACTCGTATGAAATACGAGTAATAATACCGTAAACCGATAGTGTTGAACAATAAAAACACTTACACTGTGGAAAACAGTTTGATCATATTTACATATATGCATTTTCAGGATGTTTTTACAGATTAAACAGTTATGTTTTGTGTTGCCTACCTTATAAACTCGGCTTCCGAAAGTATAAATTCTGTTTTGCACACTTAGTTGTTCTGCTTGACGAATTGCTTGAAATATACTCGCAACCAGTACAATGCAGTACAAATCAGTTAGATTCTATAAGAAACGTGATGTTTACAAAATATGGTATCTTAGATGAATGATTGTTAGTCACATTGTAGGCAATTATAGTACATTTTTTTTAAGTACGAGAGTGTATTAAGATTCATTCGAAAGCTTAGTGTACCGTCTGTTGATTTTTAAATAAGAGTGGGTTTGAATTGAAATATAAAACTTAATGTGGTGTAGGTTGATTCATTTGCCATGCGCTACGTCCAGCTTTTTACAGGTAGTCGGAATCCTATATTCAAGGAAACCATCGCATTCGCTTCTGGTACTAATTGCAATTTTGATGAAATACATGACCGATTATGATATCGATGGATCATTGAAATTTATATGTCGAATATTATAATAAGTCTTCGAAAGATCGGAAAGATTGTGGTGAGCAAATGATCATGACCGATAAATTTAACATAGTGTATAATTTTAATAGTGTCTTTGATGTTTTTGTGTGTGTCTACAAACGATTTATCTGAGGTGAAAGAAATTAAATTAAATATAGGACCAACTTGTGAAATGTAGAGTAAAGCTGATTAGTTGTCTTCATGCTACTTATATAAGTTGACGTTGGAAACTTATAGCTACAGAGTTCTGAGAACCGGAGATACACCTTCAATTTCTAATTCCAGTGATCAACCGGAGCTACACCTTCGATTTCAAATTCCCGTGATCATTTTGGCGATCCTTCGTTGTTTTCTTTTGTCATATTTGTCCTTAACATCTCCATTATTTTATTGGTCACACATGAATGTAAATCATATATCCATGAAAATGAGCCACATAACCTAATCTACAATTTAAGTATTGATTTGCTTTTAAAAAAAAAAGTAAATAGATTATTGATATATTCTGTTATCAGCGATCTCTTTTGCTCACTCTTCCGTAACACAAACGTAATCGCTCCCTCTGTAACAGTATTTTATATTTTTATATACAAACATTAAATTATATATATTATACAGTAGCTGCTATTGGTAAAGAAAATTAAAAAAACAAAATTTTGAAGTTGTACTTTCAGACCATGAAAAATCAATTTATGAAGAATTTTACGTAGAATATGCATTATCTATTAGAGTAAATTCTGTGAAAATCTCGACTTCAAAACGTTTATTTTTTAAGAGACAATCGTTGTTACTACTAAAACATAATAATTGTAATGTAATTTGTAGTTATATAAAACTAAAAGTGTAGTCTGAAAACCCAGAAAATCAGCAATTATTTAACATATTAAGTATATATTTATATGTACTTGGAACATTGTATAGAGACATATTTGTGTGGTAGCTTAAGAAATGTGAAAAAGTCAAAGCTCAAACGGTCGCTTGCCAAATAAAATTCCATATGCGTATACATACTCGTAGATATACATATATGTATATAAGTGCATAAATATATATTTATGAAATTATGTATTGAATAAAGCTTTGTAATTGTTGTACTAAGTATAGAAATCGTATGGAAGGACAAAAGCACAATTGTTGATTCCGCAGCATTTGAGGTTTGTTGTTTAGCTTTTGAGAATGTAATGCCAAAGATGTAACTGAAAATACCTAAAACGGTACAAACTTACTAGATAAAGAAGACAGAAACTTATTTACATGCATACAATATCAAGTATTAAAAAATATATACATATGTATATGTATACTTTCAACTAATTAGTTATGAAAGATACATGTAATTGATATGAACAAATACCACTGAGTTTTTACAAGAACAACATAGTAAAAGAAAATCGCAACAGTTATTAAATGTTGTATGTAAACTGAAATACTAAAAAAAAAAAATCAAAAATACATCCGTTCCCAATGTCCACAATTAACCCATACAACTGTTTAGTATGAATTTATATGTATGTATGTGTAACAAAAAGTTAATGAAACCTCTCAAATAGTTCCGAACTAAAACCGAATATAATTGGATAAATAAATAAACAAAAATAAAAATTAAAAAATATAAAATAAAGTAAATAAACCAGTCTTTCAATTTCGACAGCTTCTGACACGAAATTTCAAAATTTTTTTTTATTGATTCCAAAATTGCTAGTCAAGAATAATGACGAAAATTTTCTTCTTTTCTTTATTTTCTATCCAGTGTAACGCCTGTTTTTTAGTTCACCTACAGCTTCTCGTTCCATCTCTTATGATATTCGCAAGTGGGATCATCACTGTCAACGGCGATTGCTATGGTCATAAATTGTACTAGAACTAAAGGGTTTTTCAATAAGAGCACTACAAAAGTGTTAATTAAAACAAAAACGGTTTGGTGTTCTCAATGAAATTCTTTATTGCTGGGAAAGTACATTCGATGTCATTATGTATGAAACTCGATTTTTTTTTGCATGGCCACCACGGACTCGCCTGCAAAAGTCCAGACGCTTACCCGAATTTTCGACGGTTATCAAGCATACATCGATCGATACTGCAGCAATTTCATGTTCGATATTCGCACAAAGTTCATCAATCGTCGCTGGCTTGTTGGCATAGACCATAGACTTGACGTAGCCCCACGCTCACCAAACTTGGTTTTAAAAAAATCGATTATGACATTCGATGTGTGGCTTGTGGCGCTGTCCTATCATTTTCAAGTTGTTGCTCACCCCAATTCACAAACATACGACGATTCTGGTGGTCAAACGGCTTCAGTTCTTTTTGCAAAATTCACCACAACGACGTCACAGAGATGCCCAACGCTTGAGAACGACGTGTGAGAGACCGATTTGGGTCTTCCTCAATTGATGCGCCAGCGGCAGCAATATTTTCGACAGTACGAGCACTTCTTTGTCTTACTGGCACGAGAACATTTTGTACTGTGCCTGTGGATTCAAATTTTTCCACTAGACGCTTAATTGTTGATCTGACAGGACGATCATAAATTGGACGTAGCGCTCTTAAAGTTGACTCTAAATTTCTGTAGTAAATTTAAATAATTTCGAGTCGTTGTTGGATCGTACATCTTTCCACGATGGTAAACCTTACTGAAAGAAATGTCAAAAGAGCGGTCTACTTTTGCAGTGTCCCTATTCAAAACCCTTTACACACACTTATATCTAGAAAGAGTGCAGGCACTATTAAATCAAGTTAATTCAACACTACACTACTTCATAAGACCAATAAATAACATTTATATGACAAAGCGAAGAACTTTTTGTTTACTATTCTACATACATCCGATATCTTCAAAATTTGAAGTTCAAATATTACAAAAATCGCGTTACGATTAAACTCACAAGTTCTTCACAATATCTCGTACAACTGTGCGAAAAAGCGATGAGAGTAGACTGTCATAATAACGCTGGGTCAATTGCCTCAAGCCTAGTAAAAGCGTGCCGAAACGCAACCAATTCGATTGTTGCATGGTATATCGTGCTAGCGAAACCAAAGCGCCATTTGCATAACTCTCCAGCAGCGTTGCATTCTCCGCGCTGACGGCCAATTCTGTAAGTTGACAAATATATAGACAATCTCCGCTTAAAATAGACGCTTACACCATTTACCTTTCCGACAGAGTATTAAGGTTTCAAGGAAATTCAATTCCATCACATCGGCGCGCAGCTGTTTCGCCTCAGCGATGACGCGCCGCAATTGCGGGTCACCGCATGCATCAATCATAGCCGTGATGTCGAGCGACCAATGCGAGGCGCGCAACACAAAGCACTCATTCCACACGGCATTCAAAATGGTCTCCTGCTGCGCTGGTGAGAGTGTACGAAATTGCTCGTTGCATTTAGCTTGCCGCAGACAGGTGACTAGGATTTGTGCAAGTATTTGGAAATTCACCGCATTGCCGGTGGTAAGCGCAGCATTGTGTGGTTTCGGCTGCAGCGTTGCATAATTTGCACGATACGTATGTTGCGTATATGCATAACGCGGCAGCGTTAAACTTTTCGAGTTTCCTGTGACATGTTTGCCCGCAGCTGTTTGGGTGCGTGGTCCGCGCTCTTCTTGCACGGCAGTCACATTCATGCCCATGGCCAGACAGCGTTGCAAACGACAATATGGACACCAATTGCGGCGTGCCTTATCCACAATACAATTGCCTTTTGCGGCGATGCACGTATAAAGTGTGCCCTTGCGTACGCTACGCTTGAAGAAACAAGAACAACCATCGCAGCAAAGTATTCCGTAATGCTTGCCGGAGCTCTGATCGCCACATACCTGACAGATATTGTGTGATATACTAGCTGAGGCAAGTGTAGGCTCGATACCACTGTACATTTGGGTTATTGTTGATCCTGTAGACTCTACCGTACTAACAACACCACGTAGATCAGTCATCCTTGAAGGTTACGCGCTAAAAACCAACTGAAATCCGGTGCTAAATTGCATTTGATTTTTATAGCTACCGCTATTTCTAGTTCCTAGTTGCGAGTTTCAGTTGCCATATTACCCATATTACCCATACTCCTCATTACTCATATTTGTAAGTATACGTTGCATGCGTTCTTCTTTTCCGTCATTTCCAATTACACAGCTTTTGTTATTGGTTATTGTTAAGAGAGACACATATTTCTTACTATTTTAGTTTTGTCAATCATTGCCGCGTGTCACCTCTCATAAGGCATATTTGCATATGTGCATATGCTTGCTCGATTGGTCAATAAGCGGTTATCCTGTCGCCGAGCATTGCACTTCAATTGCAAAGCAAAGTTTTGCAACATTTCCTTAATAAGTCCATTGACGAATCGTCAGCGATATTTAAGTGGCGAATTACAGTGGAAATCATTTAATGAGAACGATTGAATTAAGTCCAATTTTAGAAGTCGATAAACTTAGTGTTAACAATATCAGGGATCTGTTTGTTTGAACCTTTGTTTCAAGTCTGAGTTTAGATATCTTGTAACTCTCGTTTTTCTAACTCACTTGTGCTAATTCTGTATGTTAGCACACTGCTATTTATACTTTTCTCTTCAGCATCAAAAACGCTCCAGCTTATGTCTCAGCTGTGAAAGGGATAGTTGTTGATTTCATACAGCTCCGGAAAACAGTAGATTGAGTAGGCAGGACTGGACCTGTGTCGGTCGATTTTAAAGTGAATCCGACAGAGATGGGAGTTTAACCAGCTACGTTAGTAGGATCGGTGTTGAACCAGGAAGATTAGTGCGTCACGTGGTAGGGTGTTTTTCTCCAGATACATAATAAGTTATAAGGAAGTCTATCAAGGACGATAGTGTAATCCATGTACGTTTTGATCGATATTTGGCTTCCTCTTGCTTTACAATATTCAGTGTGTGCTGCTTAACCTTTCTACTAATTGTCTGAGGGTGAGTCTTTTATGCTACGCCGAGTGATGTGCTCATCTTCTCATCATCAGGAACTTTAGCAGCAATTAGGGGACGATTAGTAGACGGAATGGGAGTATGGTTCAAAATTGGATCAGTACCACTCAGATTTATGCTCGGCTCGCAGTTTTAATGAACATTGTCGAAATTTAATGGAGATGCCGATCTTTCTGAGTGATAACGCTTCTCAAGCAAGTCTAGAGGATCAAATATGCATTATAAATGTTTCCTATAATAATATTAAATACCATAGTTAGCGATCTCAAAATGAAGCAAGAATTTTCTATGAATGTAAGACATTGATTACAGAAGTTGTCGTTAGAACAACTGTAATATATCCTTAAGTATTACCACACGGGGGTTCACTGTATTATAAGCAACTCCTCAATCTAGTCTTCGGCATTCTCATCATACAAACGAACAGTTACATACTTACGCATGTCTAAATGTTTCACATGACTGGCAATGTTTATTTACACAATGATTCCTAACCACCAACTACCGAGAAGACCACTTAAAACTCGCCTTCAAACAACAACAATAACATGTTTCCTTTGCTTTTTGTATTATAATTATTTACTCTTACTATAAATAAACAAACAAACATATGTACATACGAGTATATGAGTGCATGTGTGTTGCTGCATGTAAGTGTTAGACAATTTGTCAACTGTCACGCGTCATTGTACTGTTATGGGTGTTGACAACAATCAGACAAGCGCTAACATTTTGCCACGTTAATAATTTGTAAATAAATAAATTGATTTGATTAGACCTTTGCCATTGCTGATTTGAGGGTAAGGGTGTGGTCAGTGGGGCGTTTATGTCAAATGCGCTGGTGGTAGTATAATTATTGGTCGGGAAGGCAATAGTTTCCTTGTAAGCGGTTATTTGTGTATTGCCAACTGAGAAGCATGAGGTTGAACGTTAAAGCTTTTTATACTCTCGCAACCTGTTGCACAGAGTATTATAGTTTTGTTCACATAACGGTTGTTTGTGTCACCAAGAAATAAAAGAGTTAGATATGGGGTTACATATATATAAATGATCAGGATGACGAGTGGAGTTGAAATCCGGATGTCTGTCCGTCCGTCTGTTCATCTGTCCGTCCGTGCAAGCTGTAACTTGAGTAAAAATTGAGATATCTTAATGAAACTTGGAACACATGTTCCTTGGGACCATGAGAGGGTTGCTTTCTAAAATGAACAAAATCTGTCCAATGTCACGCCCACAAAATGGCGAAAACCAAAAACACATAAAATGTCATAACTTAGCCATAAATAAAGTTATAACAGTAAAATTTGGAATGAAGGATCGCACCAAGAAGAGGCATATTTGGATGTAATTTTTTTGGGGAAGTTGGCGTGGCGTGGCCGCCCCCAAATCGGTTATTTGTATATATCTCGCAAACCAATGAAGCTATATAAACCAATCTTTCTGCAGTCGATTATCTTACGTACCCCACCACACACCATGAAAATAGTTGAAATCGGATAATAACCACGCCCACCTCCCATACAAAGGTTAGGTTGAAAATTACTAAAAGTGGGTTAACTCACTAACGAAAAACGTCAGAAGCACTAAATTTCACATAAGAAATGGTAGATGGAAGCTGCACTCAGATTTTTTTACAAAACGGAAAATGGGCGTGGTGTCGCCCACTTATGGGTCAAAAACCATATCTCAGGAACTACTTGACCGATTTCAATAAAACTTGGTTTATAATAATTTCCTTACCTCCCAAATATATGTTGTGAAAATTGGCCAAATCGCTTCACAGCCACGCCTACTTTCTATATACCAGAACTTTGAAGACGATCTGAATTGTTTACTTTACAATATATAAAGTAAGCACTAGTGAAGATATCGGTGCAGAACTTTGCACAAATACTACGTTTATAGTGTGGCAGCCCCATTCTTAAAATTGCCAAAATCGGACCATATGTTTTCAATGCCCCATATATCGAACATGAGGACCTCGGTGCTTCTAACCTAATATTAGGGTTTCCAACTTTCAATGGACTTTATATAACATATATAACGAATATGTGGGTCAAATTGTGTATTATATAATATAAATAAAGTTAAATAAATAAAATGCGAGAGTATAAAATGTTCGGTTACACCCGAACTTAGCCCTTGCTTACTTGTTGATTACTACATTTGATATTTGTAGTGATGACATTTGATGTAAACAATTGAGCTTTGAAAATAAATAATATGAAATTAACATTGCTAGTGGGTGTGTTGCTCTCAAGGGGTGAGTTTGACTTCAATAGGTGAGAATAGTACATAATATTAATATATTAATTGTATTGAATATTTTACAATGATTTATCCAGTTACACATTAAGATTGTGATATGCTCTGTGTACATTTTATTGAGTACGAGTAATAGATGTCATTCTATCACTTTTACCCATAACATAGCTGACGCTGTTAAGCAAAATTGTCTGTTAATTAACAGTGCTTATTCTATGTTATTCTTTCAGTAAATACTACGATTGTGAATACCCGAACCATGGACTTTCGTACATTTAGTTTTCTAACTTTCAAAGGCTATAAGCATTTTCGAATTCGTATTTGTATTATAAATACTTTTATACAAGTTTTGGATCGCATAGAAAAATAAAAATACTCTCCTAAATATACTGACAGCTGCAGAGTATAGATGTACGTATATAATTTGACAGTTGCTTTCAATAAAACATCGTGTTACAGAGAAATTTATAAATAATCAAACAAGATATAATCATCGCTTTGGAAGATTATTTACATGTTAATAATAAATATCTTCGACCTTTTTTAGTAAATTTAACCCTTCTTAAATTTTTAATTTTTTTCTAAAATTTATTCATCCAAAAATATATAATTTTTGCAATAAATTATTTTAAAACCAAAAATATAATATTAATATATTTGGTTTTTGCTACAAACGTTTTCTAAAAACTCAATACTGCACAAATAACGAGCAGATCTGGCAACATACACTACACAATTATTTCGCCGAACACGTTTTCACACTGACATTCGTAAACAATCATTATCAGCTGTCAACAAATAAGTCAATGTGCTCAAGATTTTGACTGCATTATTTCGTATTATTTTCCGGGAATAGTTTTCAAAATTGTTAAAATTTTAGTAATTTCTATTGCGCAAAGCAATGACTTTTGAACAGACAATACAACACACAATCGACGGTAACGTCTGTCGACTACAGATTGCGCTAGTGGAAAATAGGCATGCTGAAACCGGTGATGGCGACGGCGGCGGCAAAGAAACAAGCACGCCAAATCGACGCAATTGTGACATCTTCGTGGAGGATCACAATTTCTATATTTATGCAGATACACGGCTTTACCGGTATACATTGTGTATTAATATTAAATAGTAAAAGTTATGAAAAACGCTTTATTGTAGGTTCAACTTGTCGGAGCGCCAATTCGATACCAAAGACATGAAAAATTTTGTTATCAATTTTAATACCAAAACAAATAGTTACGAAGTAGATTTACCCTGCTTACCGCGTACAAATGAGGAGCAAAAAATTTTACCAGAAAAGAGTGATGCGGAGAAAAAGTGCAGAGATGGCGCAACGCCATCAACTATTGAACTGTGGAAACTGAAACGCATTACCGACAACTGTCTGCTGCGTTTGGATAAAAGTGTTGAACTTTTGAAATTCGTAGCAGACTTTGGTTATGGTTTTGCAGGGAGATTTAAGGGCGATATCACTGGAGTTGTAAGTACATTTTAATTATACCTCTGCGTATATATTTGACTTCATGTACTATATTTTGTGCAGGATGATAGATCTGCTATCGCGCAAATGCCAGAACCCGGCACGGTTAGTCCACTCCAACGCAGTATTGACCGCGAAATCGATGAATTGAAAAATTTTTCACGAGATCAGTATAAATTGAATTTCGTTGAGCTGCAGGTGCCCGAAGGTCATGAAAACCCAATGAAATACACCTATAATTTTGAAGGTATGTAATGTTTAGTGTTTGTGGTAATATTTTCAGCAGCATTCAATTGAATATAGAATTGTTGCTGAATTTCGAAATAGTTATATAAAACATGTTGAAATTATATTTTTTATATGCTAATTTAAAACATTTAACCATTTTCTAGATGTTACGCTCACACGCGACGAGGAATGCCTGCTGCACAATTTGACACGCAAGTCACAAGAATCGTTGTTATCTAACAACTACGAACAGTCGCACGTGGATTGTGGTCTGATATGCATATTATTAGCAATTTGCTATGATATACGGTAATACTTAATAATTTTCCATTTCTCAATTCACATTAACGCTACAATTACCTTTTAGCACCACATCGAATGAGCCGACTTGCGAAAGCCCCTGGACCCGTAGCATTCTCTCCGCCACGCTTAGTTACTTTGAACCGTTCGAAAACATTAAAGATGTTGTTATTAGCTTCTTACGCCGCTCACTGATTTATCCACTCTATCGCAATTATGACTTAGGGCGTTTGTGTCTGCAAGATGCCATTGATGGTTTGAAAAAAAATCCCGCATGGGTATTGAAACAGTTGTTGCAAACACATGCGATTTTCGCAAGCAGCGATTGTCAACAGATTTTCAATCAATATTATATTGAAGATTATATACGTTATGTTGCCGATAGTAATCGTTGTGGTGCCACGCATTTGCGTCTCTTAGCGCGCAATCTGAAAAATGTACTGCTTGATGTATCGAAGAAGCATTTACGCTTGGAATTGGGAGAAATCGAGACTGAGTTGTTGAAGGAATTGATCACAGACATACATTTGGGTAATAGCGAGGACGATGCCGACGATGATACGGATGAAGATATTGACGATGTTGAGGGTGATGATACAAATGAGGAGAGCGGCACGGAAAGTGGCGAAGATGCCACAGACTCCTCATCGACTACGGCGTCATCGTCTTCCAGTAGTGATACCGAACAGAATAGTGTAATCGAACAGTGCAAGGAGGTTGTGAATGTTGCAAAAAATTAAAATTTTCAATTACCTATTTGTAAATGTGCTTTTATAAAAAAAAAATTATTTGTTATACGTACACATATGCATATGCAAGAACTCAGTATAACTGTACATTATGAACAAAAAATTTAATATTTATTAAATGAATGTTTTTGGTTTTTATAGACGATAAGTGATGCTTGCAAACCTATTTGACATTTCCATAATGCATTTTAATAAATATTTACTTGCATTCCGAATGTACTTCGAAAAGGTGTTTAAATGCTGTTCGGTGAAGGTGAAGTTGAAATGGTGGGTTTACGTAACGTTAATAAATATGAATGTAATTGGTTTAGCAAACATTTTTGAAAATATCACTTTTCCAAATTACTAACCTGGATTTAATTCAAGTATAAGCAATGTATATAAGTATATATATTTTATCGACTTTATTTATCTCATAAAGTGTATATAGCTTACAGGCATTTACATTTTTCATATAAACTTATATCTAAACGATAAATTTCGATCTTATTTGCTTGACAAACATCTTTTTCTTTACAAATCGTATGTTTTCAAGTATCTTTTAACACCTCTTTGCATACAACTGTACATACATACAAGCAATTATTTAGTTATGAGTATTTATATGCTAATATTTTAAAACTAAAAACTCTCAGCAGATTTATCGCTCACTAAAAAAATTTTATTTTTTGAAGATTATCTGGTTTTAAAAATTCGCTTAGCTCTTCTGAATGTGTTTTATTTTTTAGTCGGGGATTGTCACTGGCTATTGCAACTGGATTATACCGATGGCTCGTTCAGGTGTCGTTTAAACAGCTAGCAGAATGTACTTGATTATATATTTTATTTTAAAAAGTATATTCATATTAATATTATACTTAAATACTTCAGAAAATTTATATTTATGCTTGAGTAAAGCTAAAATTTACAACGTCATTTTGGGAAACATTCATATATGTAAGTACAGTGAAATAATAAAAAAAAACATAAATCTGATTTTTTAATAAATACTTTTTTAAATAATGCATTATAGCAAAACGTTTGCAATGTAAAGTGAAAACTTTCTAAAGTTTTGGATTATAGTCTTTTAAATACATGTAAGCAACGAATTTTTTTTTACTGGTAATTCAAAACTGTAAATAAGGCAGTGTTAAGTTATTAAATTCAAAAGATAAAAAAAACAGATTGTCGCTTACTTTTTTTTCATATTATTAAAAATTTTTTTTTTTGTTTTTTTTTTAATAAAAATTATAGCTTTCATTGAAAAATTTATTGTTCAAAACAAAAACAATTTTTTTTTATTATATTTACTTATTTTTTTTTTACAATCAAATTTTATATTTTATAGTACAAAAAATTTAATTTGAGAAAATCGATAAATAATTCTCACAAATTACATTAGAAACGTTTTGCTACGTGTTTGAGCAGTACTCGGTGTTTTTTTATTTTTTACTTTCTATTTACATACAGATTCTTAAATATATTAAACAGTTAAAAGCAAGCACTACGAAAAAAATTTAAAAAAAATACAGAAAAGGAAGAGGGCCTTAATCTAAAAAAGAAAAGAAAATAATTAATTTTGTTTTCATGGCTTTTCTCGAATATATGTATGTATTTTGTTTTTATAGTACTACACAAGTACTACATATAATTTATGTGTATTTCTATCATTGCATCTTACAAAATTCTAACTATTAGACAACTGCATGCCAAAGCGGATATTAATTATATATTTTTTTCAAGAAATTGCTTATTTGTTGGCACTGCTTTCACACGAAATTCAAAGAGAACGCACACTTAAGTTTCACATACAAAAAATTAAAAAAATTAATTGACGGCAAAAGAAAAAAATGTTAATAATCATAATAATTAATGTACTGAATACAAAATATTTACAAAAGTAATGCAAGTACTTGAACAAAAATAAAGAGATAAAATTAAAATATGATAAAAAAGAAACTGTTCAAAATAATAATGTGAAAACGTATTCCTAATTTCTAATACAACTAGGATTCGTAGCTTTTAGGCGGCCTGGCCTTTGGACAGAAACATCGCTCGCAGCTGTTGAGCTTAGAAATGCTACAGATCTAAAAGAAAGTAGGGGAGAATACAGAAGTTAATTAGTTTTATTTGTTATGTTGTAGGAATATATTATTAAAAACCGAAATAAAATAACAATTAATCCGCCAATATCGAAAATAATTATATAAATATGGTCTCAGAGACATTGTAATTATTTTTGGCGGCCTAAAATTTATTATATTAATTTCATATACTTTATTCTATCTCATACTCACTCATTGTCTCTTGTTGTATCTCCACCTTATACGAAGGATTATCATAGGCCGCATCACTCTTTCGTGGTGGCGTTATAGACGCTGTCTGATGTACTCGTCTCCTGGTTAGAATCAGTAACAGCACAATTGTGGACATAATTGCCAAGGCAGCAACCACGGATACAACAACTAGCGGTCCATAGTAATCACCGGCTGGTTGATCACCACCAGCACTGGCTGTAAGCAGTTTTCCTAAAGTAAAAAAAATAATTATTGTTCGAATTCGTAAAATTGATAAACTGACGATTGACTTTTGAATTAATTAAAAAATCCTTTAGATCGTTAAATCAATATTAATCTCAAATAAAACGACATTTCTGTATATAGGATTAGGTTAGGTTAAAAAGGCTGATATCGGCGACAGATTTCGCGATGGATCCCACTTAGATAGCTAAAATAGGTTACAAATCTCACTCACTACTAAGTTTTTATGAGATCTTTCCTCGAAAGTAAGGTAAACTTAATAAATTCTTTGAGGACTTCAGTACCGAAAAATGAATTTTACAAGGGTCTGATACGAGAGCATATTTTAGCATCAGCTAAAGATTATTTTTCATATTTTATCTTAATATATAAAAATCACGTGTCACATTGTTTATTTTCGATGGACTCCTAAACTACTGAACCGATTTTAATGAAATTTTTAACACTGTGTGCAGTTTGGTCCAACTTGAAAGATAGGATAGTTTATAACTCTCCTTATAGTTGCATTATTTATTTATTGCAAATTATTTGTTTATTATTAGCAAAGAGCTATCCACCAGTTGGTGGCGCTAAGTACGCTATGTAACAGTAGATGGCGCTATATTTCTTTTTAAATGTTCATGGATTTAGGCTGTCATAACAAAAGCTGCCACTTGCTAAAAACATTAAATGAAAATGCGTTGTTTGAAGTTTATATTATTTGTGGTAAAGTTATACGAATCTATGACTTCCAATATTCTAAATTTAAGAAAAAATCACATACAATCCGTGAAATAAATAAAGTTATGTACATATGTATGGTCAGACAAATAAGCAATGAACAGAGTTCAAAAAGCGTTTTAACTATTTCAAATAAAAATTGGGCGGGGCGAAGTTCGCCTGGTCAGCTAGTATATTTATAAAATTGGAAATATTAATATTTAATTACCCAAATCCGCAAAGAAGACTTGTATCCTTTCGATAGCATTAAAAACTTACGAAAGACACATTAAGTTTTTAAAAAACATACACTCTACTTTCTACTTTTTGAAGCCAACAAACACTTACCAGTTTTTCCCGGCGTTGCGGGTCCACTCGGCTTTGTCATAAAGTTGACCACATTACTCTTCTTAATATTGCCATTCGTTAGATACATCTCTAGCCAGAGATGATATTTAGTGCCCGGTTTCAAGTCCATAATCAATGTACCCGTGGTACTATCACGTTTAGCTACCTTGAAGACGCTTGAATCTTCCTTGCCAGCATCACTCTGGTAGATAGCACGATAAATATTTACATATTTATCTTCCGGATATGGCACACCGTTCCATGAAACCTCCACACTCTGCGATTTCACCTTAGTCACATTGACCATAACATCAAAGTTGTACACATCAACCTTCGGTGCGGTGCGCACTTTAATCATATGACCAGCCAAGAGCTCACCACCATGCCCCGCCAACGGTATATAGAATAGACCAATCTCATAGCCAGTATCTGCTTGTAAATTCTCAATTGTATAACTGGTGAGCGTGCGATGCACCAGCGGTGTGGATGAATAAATCTGACCGGTCAGCTCTTTGTAACGCAACTGTATACCATCAACATATTCTAATTGTTCATCAGCGATCTTCTTCCACGTCAATTGTAACCAAGTGGAGTTCGCCTCACTAACATTCAACTCTGGATCTTCTATACTCTTGAAGACATCCTTGAAGTCTGGACGATAATCTGAGATTTGTGGTGGCGGTGTTATCGTGCGATCGGCAGGCGTGGTCACAGTTAAGATTGGACTCGTTGGTTGTGAGTTCAGATCGCGTAAAATAAGTGTAATTTTAATTTTGTATAACGAATTTGGCTCCAAGCCGGGAAGATCGAATTCCATCTGCGAAGTAGCAATTAGATCTTCGGGTGGTGCAAAGATTTGCTGCTCCCAAGTAGTGGTATCGTTGCCGGGACCATTTGTATAACGCAGTTCGACGCGACCATGAAGATTGACATAAGTGGGCGGTACGGTGAAGATTATGCGTATGGTGCGTGGATCAATGGCTTCCAGATTGAGAACATCAATGCCGCTTTGCAGATTGTTGAAGCCTAACATTAAGAGAACGTAAGAGATATAAATAGTAATTAAATTTAGTTACGCTAAAGGTAAATTTATAAGTTGTTGCTAGTTTGCAGTGTGGAGATACTTGTCTAAATATTTAAAAGGGCTCGACAGCTTGGGTAAATAAAAAATATACGATTTATGGAGTCAAATATATTGTGTTGGTATATAATTCACTGTATCCCTACTAAAATTTTGTCTGTTTTATGTTTTCTTAATATATTATCACCGACCCCTTTTCATATTTTAGTAGATGATTAGTTATTTTAGTAAGAAGCTTAGTGTTGAATAATGTAGAAAGAAAGAAAAAATAAACTAATTTTATAAACAGTAAAGATAATGGTTTAACGATCCGTGCTATGTTGTGTTATTGCAATGAGCTGTTACTTCGACAGAGTTAGAGTAGTTGATGATAGGAGGGGACCTATATACTACGAAACCAAATACTGTGGTGGGTTAGCGGTTCTAGAGATAATGTATTCAAATGTTTAATGTTAATGGGATTGTGCGTGCATATGTGTGTGTGAACTATGGCTAAGGCTAGGCTATGAATCAACCTTTTTGACTGGGATGCGTAGCGGTGGCAGCAATTGCCGGTAACACGCCGTGTTCGGTAGATTGCGCGGTTAAGCCCACAGCGCTGGTGGTCGCCGCGAAAGTGGTTGAACTACTCGCCGTTTGCTCCTGATGCTGCAGTAAATTGCTATTATTATTAGTATTGCTGTTACTAGGCGCATTCGGTGGATGTGCGTGCGGAATATGTGGCGGCTGCCCCAGACCAGGTACGACTGGAAAACCGCCATAAGCCACGGGTTGGCCGTCGACAATCGCAATACCATGCGGTGGTGGTGGCGGTGGTAAGCCACTATGCACGATCGGTACATATTGTGGATGCATGGGTGGTTGACCCGGTTGTTGATGGTGTATTAACTGCTGTTGTGGCAATCCGCCACTCTCATTACCATGTCCATAGCCCGCTATATAGGCACCCTGTACGGGTGTATGTTGTAGGTGTTGTAAAATATGCTCGATGCGCACATGAGGCGACAAATTGGCTGGTCCTTTGAAACCGGACGGTGCATCCGGTGGTCCACCAGCAGCTCCAATTCCCGCAGGATGTGCAGCTGGCGGTCCAGCACCCAAGATATTAAACAAATCCGATTGACTAGTTGGTGCGGGCGGTTTACCCTGTGCGATGCCATTGGGACTAATGTCGTAGGGTTCATAGGAATTATAGGGATCAAAGCGATCTTTTGGTGGTTGTGCGGGATTGTAGAAACCGTAAGGACCTGGTTGGCCAGCTGGTGGTGGATGCGGATTGTAGTTGACAACGTTGCCGATACCGCCGGGTCTGCCTAAATGTATGGGTATGAAACCGGGTGGTACAGTGTCATGTTCGTCTTGCGGCTCGTGCACATCGTATTTAACCTCATTCTGCTGTGGTTTCACAATAACCGGTTTCTTGACAAACTTTTCATGTTTATCATGTTTGTCGGGACGCGTATCACCAAATGGTGAAGCGCTCTTCGGCGGCTTACCATCGATAGTGGGGTAGAACGCGTCACCCGGACGAGAGGGCTTCTCATGCGATTTGCTGGGATATATATCATTTTTGTCGCTAGAGACGTGCGCCGTTATGCCGCCAGTGACGTTCGGCTCTTCGGTGGATGATGCTGTGGGAGATGATGAAATGCGGCAGAGAGATAGATAGTTTGTTGTTATGACGTTAAACGAGTATGATATTGATGGCATTGACATATTGTTTATTTACAAGAGAACGAATTGATTTTATGCAAGAGATTTTCACATGATGTTATTGATTTTTGGTTTTACAATTTATAGATTGCATTTAGATACGTGATATGTGAGTGCACATGCCATTATGAAGCACATAAGAAGTTATAAATAAAAGAAAAATAAAAATAAATAAAATATTAGAATTTATGAAATCATAAAGAACGATGTAAATACCACAACAAAAACAAATGCAAAGCATAACTTTATAAAAAAAGTCGGACGTTTTTTCATGGAATAGAGGATGGTACCTTCTTCTATGTAGTTCGCAAAATTTTAATGACTTATTGGCTTATAACTCTGCTAATAATAATCAGATAGTAGTAGTGGTAGTATCGACTTTTACGGTTGCAATTATTGAAAATTTAAAAAATTGTTGAACATTTGTTGAATGATTTTATGTTATGACGTTTTGGAAAAAAATCTAGTGTTGCAATTGATACCTTTCGAAGAGTTTTTTACAAAGGTTATTTACTTTATAGCCAGTCCATTAATATATCAGCTTATGAAGCGTATGTTAAATGTATGCTATAATTCACTTCTTCTTATTGTTCCACAAAAAGACGTTTCTAAAATATTTAAATTAACCCCAAACAGCTGGAGAATTTTTCGAGAGCGTTTTCATGAACTAATTATAACTGGATGTAAGTCTTTATATACGGAAGAGCGCTTTTCAAAGCTCTCAAACTAATTAAATAAAGTTCTTAGATCATAAGCTTAAATATTGTAATTCTCGAAAATTAATTTAAAATTAAAAAAAAAACATAATTAACCGCTATTAAGCATAAAATAAGTATTAGATAATGTCTCAATAGCATTTCAAAGCACTGTCAACTCCTAAACCGTCAGTTAAGTACAAAATACCTTCGCTTAATTAGTAACGTGTTAGGCAACCTCACTTTTCTTGCCACCAATGCTTCTTATCCACGTGCATAAATCACTTTCAGTGGTCGCTTTCATTACTGTTTTTTCTAAGATATCTTCTAGGACCTACTTCATAATCAAAACATTACGAATATTTCATATTTACCGCTTAAATCGTGTACTCCTTCAGTATTGAAGGCATGCATTGGCGGTACGAATGTTGACGATGCTACAACGTCATCGGCATTACCGCCGCTCAGTTTGGGCGTCAATGGTGCGCAGGCCCAATGCTTGCAGCATTCATCGTCGGGTATGGGTAAAATACGCGCCTGCGTTGGATGGCAAGGCAAATCGGGTGGCGGTCGTGCGATTACTGGCGCGCAGGCCGGACGACATTCTACCTTACTGTTCTCACAATAACAATGCTGTTCACAGCCTGTCACACAATGAGCAGAGCGTTGCATGAATGCGAAATGAAAGAAAATACAAAAACAAAAAATGTTGTGTTAGTTGCTTGCTGGTGTCATATTAAGTATATTACTAAATGTGTTTGTGTGCGTTTGTGAAATACTCACCGGTAAGATTAGTTGGTATAGGTGACCAATTGTCGAAGGTGTGACCCAGGTAATTACACGTGCCGTTATCCACGCAACGCATCTTCTCCGGACAGCAATTGGGGGCTTTCGGTTCAAAATTGGCCGGTTCCGGTTCCCAACGCAAACAATGCGGATTCATTAGATCCAAACCGAATGTGGATGGACACTGCAGCTTGGCGCAATGCACACCCTCTGGCGTGCAAATACATAACTGTTCGCAGCCATCATGGAACTGCTGGCCATCGTGATAGTGTTGTCCCTTATATTCACAATCGGCGGCGTCTTCACCGCCGGCACCGGAGATATCGCGCGCCTCCTCCGAACCGTATTGCTCGTCGCCAATCGAATTCTGCGCAGTTGGTGGTGATGCGGTCTGCTCGTGATCGTCCAGCGTGACATCGCACAACTCCAATTGACAGCAGATATCCTTGGGATCCTTTACGTACACACACTTATCGAGGCGCGTATGATTGCGTTCCGGACAACGCGATTTGCAATTCATTACGCCACCCTCGTCGCAATGGCAAATCTGTTCGCAGCCGATTTCCAGTCGCTCGCGGAATTTGTACACGCTGCCTTTGTAGTGGCAATCGGGTCGTGGCGCTTGTGCGGAGGCTGCGTGTCGCGAATTGGGGACGTGTGCAAAAGTATGGTATTTTTTATTTTTGTTGGTGTTGTCAGCAGTAGGTGGCGTGTTGTGCGTTGCATTTGAGATTGAGATTTGTTGTTGTTTTTATTGTTGATGAATTTAGCGCATATTTGTGGTTTCGCATGTGTTTTTAGGTTTATTTTGTTTTAGCAAATGAAATGAGAAGAACAAACAAAGCTTAAATAAGCAAAATGTGGTAAATAAATCATATGAAATTATGAGATGTGTAAGATATTTAAGTCTTTTCCAACTTATTTTGATATATCTTATTGCAAGCCCTTCCCAAGGTGTGGTAACAATGCTATTTTTATGGTGATCTTGGTTATGTGAGTTCTTTTTTTTTGTATTTCACCTGCTGTTAGTCTTGCAAAAATTGTTCTATTACTAAAGCAGATGAATTCCCATTACATTTCATTACTTTTATAAAAAGCAGATGAAGTGAATCACTGCGAGCTAGCAAGTATTTACTAAATCGACGATAAATTCACTTGTTTAATGAAATTGATGATTTGAACTATGTAGATTAAAGCAAAAAGCTTTTAAAAGCATTTTCTTTCATTTCTGTTTTAAGTTCCTTTAAGATAGTAAACAAAATAGGTTTCAAATCGCTTGAAATTTATAATTCACTTTTTCACTTGTCGATAAATGGATGGTTTCTCTAACAGCTAATGAGTTTTTTTTCTACAAAACGTTCATTTGACTTTCTGGTGATAAAATATTCGATATTAAACAAAAAACTGTGTTAAAATGTGTTACTTTCGAAACAGAATATTTTTTCCATATCCACAAAAGATTTTTTAATTTTTCGCTCAATTTTGGTTTAATTAAAATAAATAAATGAAGAAATTCCACAACTTTTAGGAAGTCTAAATTTCACCACATTGTCATGAGCTGATATGAAAGCAAAACTAGCAAGACAGCATAACTTAACAATTACAATCATCAAATTATTTTGCAATAAATAAGTAAACTTCTCTTCTGTTTAGCTATAACAGTTCTTAAAAATCACTAAATCGCTACTCTTCAACACACTCACCATTCAGTTCACCCTCAGCATTCAATTCTGTTGCACCCATTGTCGGCAATAGACCGCATTCCATGGTCGCACAGCATTCATCAACAGCCACCTGCTGACAGTGAGTCACATCCATATGTGGTGCACCGCCAACCAGTTTGAATGTATTACCCATGCAACGGGGTTCACAAATCCATTCGCCTCGATTACATGTGCAACGCTCATCACAGCCGCGATTCATAGTTTCGCCATTCTGCAAATGTAAGAAGAAGAAAATGATTGAGAAGTGGTTTATATACATTCAAAAAGCGATTGCTTTTGAAATAAATTATATTGAGTTTAGTGTCTATTTATTCCTTCTAATGATTTCATTAATTTTCAAAAATGAAAATATTTCAATTTGTTTCAAGGCATATTTGAAGTATTTGCAATTATAATATAATACATAAAATTATTTTTCCCGCATACAATTATCGAGGTAACACTGTACGGCTGCATAAATTAAACCTCACATAACTCAATAACAATAGAACAACAATATACTTACACAATAACTTAGTTAGTATATTAGTATATTGTATTGTAGGCGCTTTAAGCCGTTATGTGGGTTGACTCAACCACTCGACGTCAATCGGCATTCTTATACGCTGCCAATCAATTAATTATGAACGCAATTGAAAAGCTACTGTATTGCGATAATATTTACTCATTTAATTGGAGACTTGTATATATGTACTTAAATGCATATAATGACATACATATATGTGCATATATAATTTGTTTTTATTGTATTTATTTTTATATATTACTCACTTTACTTTTGCTTGGCTAATAAGGAAATACCTTAAAAGGTTCTGTATGTATTGGAAATTACAAAGTACCTGAGTATGAATGTTTAAATAACGAGTTTCGTGCTCAAGTCTTTTGTTTGCTTTGTTCTCAAAAAGTACTTCTCTTGTTTTTGCGCAATATTTAATTACTTTTTCTTCTAGAACTCAATTAAATCTAATAAAAATCAGCTTTATTTCTACAGAAATTTGCTCTTGATTGATTTTAACCCATTTTTTGGAGACATTAAAGAGTCGGTGATTTCTAAATCATTTACTGTAGCCGCTAGTTTTTTTAAAACTATATTGATTTGTTTCAAATTGGGCAATAAAAATCTGTCGCTATAACATTATTATATAAATCTATTAAAGCACTCTTTGATCCATTTGTACCCTGAGAATCTTCTTCTTCTTAACTGGCGTAGAAACCGCTTACGCGGTTATAGCCGAGTCCACAACAGTGCGCCACGCATCTCTCCTTTTGGCGTTTTGGCGCCAATTGGTAATACCAAGTGAAGACAGGTCCTTCTCCACCTGGTCTTTCCACCGGAGTGGAGGTCTCCCTCTTCCTCGGCTTCCACCAGCGGGTACTGCATCGAAAACTTTCAGAGCTGGGGCACTTTCATCCATTCGAACAACATGACCCAGCCAGCGTAGCCGCTGTCTTTTTATTCGCTGGACTATGTCTATGTCGTCGAACAACACATACAGCTCATCATTCCATCTTCTGCGGTATTCGCCGTTGCCAATGTTTAAGGGACCGTAAATCTTCCGCAAAACCTTTCTCTCGAAAACTCCTAGTGCCGTCTCATCGGATGTTGACATCGTCCACGCTTCTGCACCATAAAGTAGGACGGGAATGATGAGGGACTTGTAGAGTTTAGTTTTTGTTCGTCGAGAGAGGACTTTACTTTTCAATTGCCTACTCAGTCCATAGTAGCACCTGTTGGCAAGAGTGATTCTGCGTTGGATTTCAAGGCTGACATTATTATCGGTGTTAATGTTGGTTCCTAGGTATACGAAATTATCTACAACTTCAAAGTCATGACTGTCAACAGTGACGTGGGAGCCAAGACGCGAGTGCGCTGACTGTTTGTTTGACGACAGGAGATATTTCGTCTTGTCCTCGTTCACCACCAGACCCATACGCTTCGCTTCCTTATCCAGTCTGGAGAAAGCAGAACTAACGGCGCGGGTGTTGTTTCCGATGATATCGATATCATCGGCGTACGCCAGTAGCTGTACACTCTTATAGAAGATTGTACCTTCTCGATTTAGCTCTGCAGCTCGTATTATTTTCTCCAGCATCAGGTTAAAGAAATCACACGAGAGTGAGTCACCTTGTCTGAAACCTCGTCTGGTATCGAACGGCTCGGAGAGGTCCTTCCCGATCCTGACGGAGCTTTTGGTGTTGCTCAACGTCAACTTACACAGCCGTATTAGTTTTGCGGGGATACCAAATTCAGACATCGCGGCATAAAGGCAGCTCCTTTTCGTGCTGTCGAAAGCAGCTTTAAAGTCGACAAATAGATGGTGTGTGTCGATCCTTTTTTCACGGGTCTTCTCCAAGATTTGGCGCATGGTGAATATCTGGTCAGTTGTTGATTTTCCAGGTCTAAAGCCACACTGATAAGGTCCAATCAGTTTGTTGACGGTGGGCTTTAGTCTTTCACACAGTACGCTCGATAGAACCTTATAAGCGATGTTAAGGAGGCTTATCCCACGATAGTTGGCGCAGATTGTGGGGTCTCCCTTTTTGTGGATTGGGCAGAGTACACTGAGATTCCAATCGTCGGGCATGCTTTCTTCCGACCATATTTCGCAAAGCAGCTGATGCATGCACCTTATCAGCTCTTCGCCGCCGTATTTGAATAGCTCGGCCGGCAATCCATCGGCCCCCGCCGCCTTGTTGTTCTTCAAGCGGGTAATTGCTATTCTAATTTCTTCACGGTCGGGCAATGGAACATCTGTTCCATCGTCGTCGATTGGGGAATCGGGTTCGCCATCTCCTGGTGTTGTACTTTCACTGCCATTCAGCAGGCTGGAGAAGTGTTCCCTCCACAAACACAGTATACTCTGGTCATCAACCACTAGATCACCGCTGGGGTCCTACAGGAGTGTGCTCCGGTCTTGAAACCTTCAGTTAGTCGCCGGATCTTTTCGTAAAATTTTCGAGCATTACCCCTGTCGGCCAGCTTGTCAAGCTCGTCATACTCACGCATTTCGGCCTCTTTCTTTCTTTTTCTGCAAATGCGTCTCGCTTCCCTCTTCAGCTCTCGGTATCTTTCCCATCCCGCTCGTGTTGCGGTTGATCGCAACATTGCGAGGTAGGCAGTCTGTTTTCTCTCCACTGCGAGACGACAATCCTCATCATACCAGCAGTATTTTGGGCTTTTCCGAAAGCCAATGGTTTCGGTTGCAGCTGTACGTAAGGAGTTTGATATGCCGTCCCACAGCTCCCTTATACCGAGATGCTGATGAGTGCTCTCAGAGAGCAGGAGTGCAAGTCGAGTAGAAAATCGTTCGGCTGTCGGTTGTGATTGCAGCTTCTCGATGTCGAACCTTCCTTGTGTTTGTTGACGTGTGCGCTTTTCTACACAGAGGCGGGTGCGTATTTTAGCTGCTACAAGATAGTGGTCCGAGTCGATGTTGGGACCACGAAGCGTACGCACATCAAAAACACTGGAGACATGTCGTCCATCTATCACAACATGATCGATCTGGTTGCGAGTGATTCGATCCGGGGACAACCAAGTAGCTTGATGGATTTTCTTATGCTGGAATCTAGTACTACAGATGACCATATTTCGGGCCCCGGCGAAGTCGATCAGCCTCAGACCGTTTGGTGATGTTTCGTCATGGAGGCTGAATTTTCCGACTGTTGTGCCAAAGACACCTTCTTTACCCACCCTAGCGTTGAAATCGCCAAGCACGATTTTGACATCGTGGCGGGGGCAGCGCTCATAGGTACGTTCTAGGCGCTCATAGAAGGTATCTTTGATCACTTCGTCCTTCTCTTCCGTCGGGGCGTGGGCGCAAATCAGCGATATATTGAAGAACCTCGCTTTGATGCGGATTGTGGCTAGACGTTCATCCACCGGAGTGAATGCCAGGACTCGACGACGGAGTCTCTCTCCCACCACGAATCCCACACCGAATTTGCGCTCCTTTATATGGCCGCTGTAGTAGATGTCACAAGGACCCACCTTCTTCCGTCCTTGTCCCGTCCATCGCATTTCTTGGATTGCGGTGATGTCAGCCTTTACTCTTACGAGGACATCAACCAGCTGAGCAGAGGCACCTTCCCAATTAAGAGTCCGGACATTCCAGGTGCATGCCCTTAAATCATAGTCCTTTATACGTTTGCCGTGGTCGTCATCAAAAGGGGGGTTTCTCATCCGAGGCCTGTGTTTCTTATTCACTGGTTATTCGTTTTTATGTGGTGGGTCCCAAGCCCAACGCACAACCGCATAAGCGGGATTCGCCTTCTCACTTTAGCTCGCTTCCAGACGGATGTCTGTTGGCTACCCAGAGGATACTTGGTCTAAGACCGGAAGTTGTGAGCTGCTTGAGCCACATGTAAAAGAATCGTTCCTGGCCACTCCCAAGTGAATGGCAGTCAGAAACTTTCCTCACTTACGTGAACTTCTACATATGACTCCATCCTCCCTGAGAATCTTACTCTTTTGTATTTTGTATGCCTTAAAGGTTTACCATATCGATCCGGTAGAGCACTAAACTTTTCTACAAAACAGCTAGATCTCATTCAAATTTACCTAGAACTTAAGTCTCTTCAGTCTCATCGAAAAAATGAGCCATCTCTGGTAGACAAAGCTTACTTTAAAATAAAACAAAAGCTCAACTACAGTAGATATTTACTTTGCATCAACTTCAATGAGCGAAACATCGACGATGGTGGGCCAAAAAGTTAACAACGAAAATTCACTGCAAATTCTTAAGGCTTGTAAGTAATTGTAATATTTGACTTGCTTATTCTGTTGAAAAGTGGAGCAACTGCAAGATATATAGATAATGGCAAGGCGCGCAAATATTTTTCAGCTGCACGTAGAGCAGCCAACATTGCCGCCTTAGCGACAGCAGCAGCTTTTGATTGGTGTGGTAAATATATGAAAGAGCGTTTCTATATGTTTGCGTGTTTGTGACTTTGTATGCACATTTGTTACCGCTTATAGCTTGTTGACTTCTCCATTCATAACCATATTAGGGCGACTGCGCGCATATTTCAACGGACTTTTACACTGTGGTAGCAGCAAAGGCACTCAAAATTACAAAAAAAGCAAATCAACAAAAAATGCAACAAAGTAAAAAAAATTAAGAAATTTAAAAAAAAATTGCTCTGCCATTTTAGTTTGCATATATTTCTTTTTATTTGCTAGTTTGCATTTTGTTTTTATTGCGTTTTCATTTTGTATTTGCATTCATTGCATTGCTTTTACAAAAGAAAAACAAAAATACACTAAATAATAAAAAATTTTAAATTTTTATCGATTTTTTTTAACACTATTTATTCATAATTTCCTGTTATCTCTGTTTTTGTACCTATTTGAAGTTTTGAAATTTGCAATTCATTTGCAAAGTGGTTATTTTATAGCAAAAGTTGTTCCACAAATTTGAATGCAAGCGGAATTTTTGCGGATTTGATTTTCCAAACGACTTTCTTTGCATTTTTCGGAAGGTTGTCTGCTCGCGACCGATTCCGCATTTACCAGAGAGAAAACTTGTTTTCGCCAATTTATGTAGCAGACATTTACCTATTTACAGACATAACATACATACATACATATTTAGATATTTACTTGCTGACAATGCAAATATGTATTCGATTTTGATTTCCGTAATTGTGTTACAACTGCCGGTAACGGTAAATGAATCGGTAGATGAGCTAGGTGAAGAAACTAGAAAGGTGTATAAGCTTACATGGCTATGTCGTGGATGAAGTAAATTGTATTATCAATTTTATAGGACGGGAAGTATATCTATAGGTATATCTTCCATGGTGGAAGTGCGCTTTTTTCATCGCCGAATGGGTCAATTTTTTCACCTTTTTTGGTCATGGAATCGCCAAAATTCGGTAGAGTAAAACAACCGGTTTCCCCTTCTTTAGATAGTCGAAGTAGATCTCACCTAGTGGATGCCACGAAACGATGGCCACCACATTTGCGGCCGACAGGTCAGTCTTCGCCGAGTGAGAGCTTTTTCGACTATTCGTTGGTCTCTGGTGTGTACCAGTGGATCCATGCAACATGGACAACGAATATAAAATGTTGAAGAAATTTTTACGGATCGCACCTAAAAGGGATTCATCACTGCTCTCTTATGGTTCGGCTTGTTGTCCAGATTAAGTAATAGGATATTCATACTTCAAACGTTTTCAAATTTCTTTTGTGATAGTAGCCCATCGGTCGGAGAGACTCAGTACTTAACGTATAAGACGTTTTATATTGGACCGCTGTTCTTAAAATATTTGAAAAGTTGCTGATAATATTTTTTTAATAAAAACAGCTCTAAATCACAGCAAAGTTCAAATGGGTTTTAGTAATAGATACCATGGAGAAAATTACCCATTTATGGTCAACACTTTCGTAATGCCACGCCCATTAGCAGACGTGCAACAAACCACTTGACTATGCAAAAGATATTTCGCATTGCGTCGCCAACAAGCCCAAGCAGCAATAACAACAAAGGCGTAAAAGCACTTGTTAGGCGCTGCATCGCATGTGGCAATTGTATCTCTACGCTAGTGTGGCATGCGGAATGCAATGGTCGGCGAGCGGAATGTGGCATGCGCATGTCCAGCAGCACACAACTATTGACGCGAAATGCGTCACGAGGCGACGACTGAATGCTTCACTGCCGTTTAAGTGTGCAAACAGCACGACAATAAATGAAAATATTTGCAGACCATTTTGAAAAGTGAAAGTAAAATTCGATTTTTAAATTGCGTTTTCTCGTTTTTCGTTTTCATTAGCTGAGCCAACGAAGCCAACACAGCCAGCGTATACGCAGAAGTATCAATGAAAGTGCAAAATAAAATGCAAAAGTCAAAAGACGGACAGCCAAGCGAAAAGTAAATATGTATTTACTTATACATATATATGTACATACAAATGCGCACATATTTATATACATTAGTGCACACGTAACTGCAGCGTGTAAGCGCTTACGGCAAGCAACCGAGACTGGGCAGGTAAAACCCCGTGTTGTTGACGGACCGACAGCCATGCAACGCTTTAATGAGTACCGGCCGGTAACAAAAACACATATGATGCACATACAAATCTATACATACCGACATACAATTGCATGTTTGTATTGTTGCCGGTACTGGTCTGTCGGTTATGATGAGCGCGAATGGCGCTCCGTACCATTTGGTGGCAGCTCAATTACTGCTCAAACTGTAAGACAATTGTAAATATTGTAATTAAAACTTTAACGAAAACTGTGAATGTTTGGCGACACCGTAAGTGGATAACGAAATTTTGGATGCACAAAAGTGAATTTAATATGTGTATAATATAATGCGAGCGCAAATGCACTTGCTTAATATGAAATTTTATGATTTCCAAATAAAATTGGGAAAATCTCATTCAAAGTATAAACTTTTAGTATATACATATATATGTTTTCTTCTTCTTGATTGGCGATGAAAGTTTTGGGTCTTACACAATATTATTTATTACAGTTATCAACACATGAAAGTTTGTAAATCTTCCGCAGAATATTTCTCCCGAACCCCACAAAATCGTATAGCCTTTTCGAACAGGAGCTAATTGATCAATTAAACGGCCTTTGCTCGATTAAAACGCTGATATAGATCGATTTGACATACAAAATAAAAATTTCATGTATCTACATTAATATTTAATTGAATTATAATCGAGTTGTAAATGAAATGTAACACGGCTACAAAGAACGTATTTGTCTGCGAGTTGTTGTCCACGCAATAATACATATATATATTATATATATAATGGTTGGATTTTTGCTAAAATAGCAATTAGCTTATGAAACTTACCAACTTCTTATGAAAAAGAAAAACAAAAATGTATAACAGCTGATCGATTATCGAATAGCCGGGAGGGCAAACACTGGTTTCTCAATTAAAATTTTAATTGAACAATTAATTTGGCAGTGTGAAAAGGCTATACCGATATCAAACTTACCAACTTCTTATCAAAAAGAAAAAGAAAAATAAAAATGTACTGATCAATTATCGAATAGCGGACAAGGCAAAAACTGGTTTCTCAATTAAATTTTTAATTGAACAATTAGTTTGGCAGTGCGAAAAGGCTATAACGATATCAATTGCCGATTTTGTAATCCTAATTGCATACATCTTTATGCTGGAGAGTTACATAAAACACATCCAACAACTTGGTCCTCAAAAAACACATCGTTATGAAGAGTTTCTCTACAGTGCCGATCTTAATAATAAGACCATATTTGACATAGTAGAACTTCAATAGAAAGAAAGTTAGCCTGACAAACACTTGAAGCGTATAATTTTTCAGACCACATCAGGAAACATGCCAAACTTACGTATGATACTACGATACAAATCTTCTAAAAAGATCAAAATCAGTTAAGCACATCACAAATCTGTTGAGGCAACGCCTGGATAACATGACTGATAAAACGTGGTTCAACCTGAGTATAGCGAGTCCTGAAAACAGTTCAGAAGAGAGTGCCGAGCTATCTCGTCTTTGCAGAAATCGTCGTACCTTGAGTGTTTAGCTTTTAACAACAACAGTAAGAGAGGTCACTTATTCGAATTTTTTCAAAGTATTCAAATTAGCATACAAATAAAACATTTTGCATCTGTAAATAACTAAATACCGTTATAATATTAAAAACAACTCAGGCATTCGAAAATAATCTTTAAAGCCAGTTCGTTTCGTACACCAAAATACAAAATATAGTATTACGCAATTTTTAAAGTGCATAAATTAGAGAAAAAAGCGAATAACAACAAAATAAACCTGATCATTTATATTTTTAGTTTTTTTTTGCTGAGCGAGAAGAAAGTGAAAAATCTTGTTAAATGAAGCGCCACAGAAATCTGGTTTTCGAAATCGTGAGCAGCTTGCGAAATGCCAAGTGGCTTATTGGATGTTTTTTTCTTCCAATAAGTAAAGCGCTATTGTTTTATCGATTGGAGCGTCACTACGTGTATTGATTAGTAATGCGACCAAACGTAACGGTGGCCAAGTATGTTAGCTAAACTACCGAATAAACAGGGAAGATAAGCAAACAAAAATAAAGTATTACATAATTTGAGTACTTTGGAGCACTACGCAATTGAAATTAATAAAATAATCAAGCATTTTCTAACACGTGGACGCTATATATAATATATATGTCCGTATATATGCATTTTATGTAGATCGCAACCAAAAAGTAATTTTGTTATTCCAACTCCTCTCACATAAATCCACCTTTTGTTGTTGTTATTGTTGCATACTTTTCCACTAACACAATTTTTTCTACACGCACCCCCATCACTTACCTTGTACATTCTGTCATCACTGCCGGTGCAATCTTGATGCATTGCGGCCGCACCCACTGGCGCTGTTGTAACCTCGGTGATCTTCAGCTGGTGTTCATGTTCATGTTCATGCTGTTGTTGTTGTGGCTCTTCATTGGCGCTATGATTGGTTGTAGGCTGATTTTGTTCGTATTGCTGTTGTTGTTGTTCGTAGGTGTTGCGCGTCACATCCATTTGATCATCATCATCCATACTGATATCACTTAAATCAACCAAAGCTGCATTTTTTTGTTCAACACTTTTGTTATTGTTGTTGTTGCCGTCGCGTTCTGTGGTCACAAAGTTGTGGTAATGATAGTTCAATGGTACATCATCGTTCTCCGCCGAAATGCTATCGCCCACAGAACGACCCTCACCATGATAGAAGAAATGTTGTGGGAATGGTGTTGATGGTGATTCGTCACGGTTATTATGCGTTTCAGCGTTGTTATTGCTTTCCATTGAGTCTGACTTAGTTGTTATTGTAGCTGCTGTTGTTGTTTGCATGTTCATGTGATCGTACGACTGTCCTTCGCCGATCGACACCACAACTGGTTCTTCATGGACATTAGATTTTGTTGTTGTTGCTGGCACGTCTTCTTCGGCATCTTCATGCACAATATTCATGGCGCGTCCACGCTCCTCATTTGTTGCGTTTAACTCAGTCAAAGCTGGCACAACAACCGTTTTACTCTCTTCAGTGCTGATCGTTTTCTCAACATCCTCCGCAGTTGATTTGGTTGTCGTCTCGACTGCGGCCGCTTCGGTTGAACTACTCACGTCTTCGGCAATTAATTTAAAATCTTCCTGCTCCGCCAAGCCATCATGTTGATCGGAGAGTATGTGCGCATGATATGGATCGTCTTCGTGTTGTGGTGTCTCGGCCGCGTCGCCGGCAGCACCTATAGCCGTGCTATCACTTTCGTTTTCTTTCTGCATTGCTGCTGCCATCATAGCGGCCATCATCGATTCATCGCTATTGCTGGCGGTAATCAAAGTTGCCGGATGGCGAAAATTATTCAGATCCTTGTCCTCTTCGAATTCATGTGATATTTGGTTAATCAACACTTCAGCGGGCGTATGCACTATTTTCTCCTCACTGTGTGCGTCATGCTGCTCGTCCTCGCCACTCTTGACACCGCCAACAGACGGTATATCTAGCGGTTGGCTGGGTTCTTTGTTCTCAGCGAAAATGTCATTCGAAGTTGAGGAGATCACATGCTCCGTCGAGTGATCATGTTCATCGATGTGAACATGTATGGCATGTTCATGATGTGAGTGATCGTCATCATCATTATGTACGTGATCATGATCATGTGCGTGCTCGTGTTCATGCTCGTTTTCATGCTCGTGTTCGTGTTCGTGCGCATGATCATGATCATGTTCATGATCGTGTCCATGATGTCCGTGTATATGTTGAATGTGCTCCGCTTCGTATTTTGTCAAGTGCGTGTGATTGTGATTGTGTTCAGCCTTCTCCTCCTCGATAATCTGTTGCGCATGCTCGGCCAGTACATGTGGTACTATGATTGCTTCATTCAGATCGGGCGTTGCGCTGGTCGTTGTTGTTGTAATAGTTTGATGCGCACTAACGTCGATATCATGTTCTTTATGCTCCTTTGCTTGACGCTCGCTGTTATGCTCGTAACTGGGCGTGGTTGTTGGCTCGGTTGTGACAATAGGTTCTATGGTGGTCACCGGTAAACCGGATGGTGGCGCAGGCGCACTATTGTTGGTGGTGGCAGTGCTCGGCGAAGCGGCGTCATCGTGTTGTGCCGATAATGTTGTCTCTGCTGCAGGAAGCGGTACCTCTGTGGATGGTGCTGCTGTGGAACTACCGACAGGATCTGCAAAGGAAAGAGTTAAACGTAATAAATAATTTGATCTCATTTCATACAAAAAAAAAATCTTTTTAAATTTGCTTGGACAAATTTTATCTATGTGAGACCAATCTATAAACTTTGTTAAGGCGCTAACTGCTTGGCTGTTCGAACCTAAGACAACCGAACGAGCCGACGAGTGTGTTGAATGAGGGACTATTACCGAGAGAGTTGTGGATTCAAATCTTGACTGAATTATAATTTAAGATTAATCTTATGTAGCAATCGTTCTTCAGATAACTATTAGAAACCATAGAAGTATTTGTGTATATATTTATAGATAGATAAAATGGTACGTATAAAGAGTTGACTGAGTTTTAAGAGAAGAACATCATATTCTTTTTAGAATTATGGTCTGTAAATAGCGAATTCACTAACAAATTTCAACAAAACTATATCGAAAAAAATCACTAATTGTTTAATAAATTGTTGCATGAAATAAAACTGTAATTTGTAAAAAAAGAAATATTTATTTTCCAACTCATTAAATTTGCGATGAAATCAGATTCAACGCGCAAATAATAAATTACATTTCATGCTAGTAAGCACATCAAACAAAAAGCAATAAGAAATGCGTGAATTACATATGTACATACATACACACATACATATACATATATGTATGCCCATGTACAGACTATGTTTCATGCATTTATCTAAACTCGAAAGCGTGTTTGGAACGTGCTTTTAACACATCCGCTGAGTGGGCACGACATAAGCACGCGGTAAAAAACGCAAGCACCGCCACATATCTGTAGAAAAATAAATTTAATTGCACTGCTGGTGCTATAAGGGCGTTGCTGCTTTAAAACAATATGTAATGAATTAAAAATAAACAAATAAGCAAAAGTGTTAAACTTTTTTCATTGCGAATAATATCAACTAAAACCAAAAAAAAGTTAACAATTAAATTAAAAGGAAGCTTTTCTGCGAAAACGTCATAAAAACTTATTATTGCCTATGTGTGTTTGAGAATGGTAAACTAGGTAGAATTTCTTTTTACTTATGCGCATTTAGTTTTATTTTTAACATTTATAATCGCTGATAAATGCTAACTTATTTACACTTAATCATGAACTATGCTATTAAAAACATAAAAATGCTTTGAACGTGACAACGAGATTACGAACTGATATGAGAGCTTATGAAAGCGCTTAAATATCGGAAGAATAGAGAAAATATGTATTCATTGTGATAGACAGATAAGACATTAAACAAAACAGACGAATAAATACTTGTGCTTTAGGTAGCAGTAACCAGAAATCCGGTTACCAGTAATTGCTCAGTATTTTTCACAAAAATAAACAGTTAATTTTTAAGAGATAACCGGTTCTGTTGTTCATTTTATTAAGTTATAAAAGTTTTATTCTAGCTAATAACAGATTAGGAAGATGAAATAACATTTTAATTATTTCAAAATATATTCAATATGTACTTGTATAACCGAGATCGATCCAACAATATTGAACCATTTAATTACTACCAAGTTGAATGAACGAACGGAATGGTTGTGGTCTTTTATTTTTTTAAGCAATTCGCAACTGGGTATGCATTCAGGAAAATGAAATGTTGAAAGAAGATCAATTAGAGCTACCATGTTTTATATAGTTCACTTCCATGTTTTATTTTTATTAATATTAATTATATGTTCTTTATTGACAAATACATCTTATATTCTTTTCCAATCCTCTTACATTTTCATTCTCAACACACTCAAAAACGGTTAATTTCAAATCCACAATCGCCCAATGGCGAAACGGTTAAAGCTCTTCTGCATGACGCATAGTTCCTTAGAATATGGTAAACAAAAAACTGTAAGTTATGAGCTTAAGCTCAAAAGGTGGACAATGACAATTCCATTGAAAGCCGCTGTGTCCATTAACTCAAATGAAATGCTAAGCACAAATATTTTTGTTGAATTCACAGCTAATTTTTGTTTTGCGAATTCGAAAAGGTAAGCGATGGCAAAGAAGAGATTAACGGCAAAACAACAGCTTAGAAGAGCTTAAATGAGCATGAAGCAACAAAATGGCGTTACTGAAAAAATTTTTCTATATTTAATTGAGATTGGAGCATTTAAGTGATATTTCTTACCGAAAGGTTATTATGAGAAATTTGTGGTAAAATATAATGCTCGAAAGTATTTATAAAGAACCGTTTTGAATGAAGAACAATATATATGATTCAAGTACATATATTAGAAAGCTTTTAAATATGTATAGGCATGAATCATTGCTAAAATTATTAGAATAACTTAAGAATACACCAATATGAAGAAGTGGAAGAAAAATTAAAACAACTGCAACTTGAACAACTAAGATATAAATAACATTTGGCAGTAAAAATTTGCAGTCAGCTATAAATCAAAGAAGCTGCCATCTCAAAATCAAAGGAATGTATGTAGCTATATTTCTTCTGAAATGTAAGTTTACTATACATATATTAGTGGACGTTTGCATGTATTTGAGTATATTCTGTTTTTTATTTATGACTTTGTAGTAGCTTCAAGTTTGTATTATTGCTACATATGTGTCTTCTAAGCTTTTAAGGTCGCGCATACCGTGATGATTTATCTTTTAGGTACGCTTGAACCTGAAATGTGTTTATTGCTATGGGGCTAATGGCTAATGATTAAGTATAAACACAATAATATAGCCTGCAGTTGAATAAGGATGGTAAGTTCTCATATACTATGTTCACAAAAACCAATTCATTGAAGACTTAATGGGAGTGTGTGTATGGAAATTAATTAGAGGGTTATGCAAGAATTATGAAGCACACAAATGAAAAAGAAACGATTAAAAGAAAAACCAAATTTAAAGACAACAATAATACAGCGAAATTAATTATTTAAAAATATTGTATAATAAGATAACAAATTGACAGCAAATCTTATTTAACAATTTTTTTTGCTTGAGCACAGTTAGTTATTAAGGAAATTATAAAATCATTAATTAAGCCAATATATCGATAGTAAATGCCTTAGAAATTTGATAATTATTAAGTTCTACTGTTTTTAAGATATATATATATATATATAAATACATATTTTTTCAACTAAGTAGATAAATAGCTTAATAATAGATTAATAAGAAATGGTAATATATGTATAGTAATTAAACTAAAACATTTTTTCTCTGAGTTTTCCAATATTTTTTGATTAGTAATTAAAAAATTAGTAATTTTATCTAATTTAATAATTTTATTTTATTTTATTTTTTTAATTTAATTTTATTTTATTTTATTTTATTTTATTTTATTTTATTTTATTTTATTTTATTTTATTTTATTTTATTTTATTTTATTTTATTTTATTTTATTTTATTTTATTTAATTTAATTTTATTTTATTTTATTTTATTTTATTTTCAAAAAAAAAATTATTTTATTTTATTTTATTAATTTAATTTAATATCTTTTTAATTCTAAGGATTAGTAATTAACTTAATTTTATTTATTAATTCATTTAAATTTAAATGTAAACAATTTTTTATTTTTCAATGGCTTGCCAAAGCTATTACTTAATAGTTTCTTTTAGGAAATGAAATCATAGCCCATCCATAATAAAAAATGAGAAAGCAAAGGACAAGTTCGTTGCTCAACTCTTTTGATTTTCAACGCCTCAACTGACATTCTTTTCCACTATGCTTCTTCTATCATTCACTTCATATATATATACTTATACATGCTTAAATCTGCAAATGCTAAGTAGTAAAGGAAACACTGTAAGTGGGCAATCATATTGTTAACGCTGTCAGCAGTGCGACGCGTACTCCAATCACCAACAACTACTTAGCCACGAAGAATGGCATTCTAATTGAATGAAATTTCACCAATTAGTGGACGATGGTATTTGCGCCATTACTGCCAACACCAGAGACAACCGCTAAGCTGAGTACTCTATAACATTTATACATACACACATATGTACAATATATGTAAGTCTGTAAGTAAACTCCCGCTGTGCTGTAGAATAAGGGAAGTGCTAGAGAAACATTGTGAATGGAATAAACAGAAAACCGCCAAAAAAATACAATATAAAACAAATAAAAGATAAAAGGAAATAAGCAAAAATATTGGAAAAAATAACAGTCTTTATTTGCGGACAGAAACAGAAACAGAACTCAAGGTTCATGTCAATAACCCTCATGCGCCTAAGCGGCACTTGGACTTTGCGGACGAATGGCCCGGTGAATGCTAAAGTGTTTTGCGGAGAGTTGCTTTTTAGACCTTTCGCTATGCTCTGGGAATATAGACAAACATTTTATACAGTATATATGTATGTATATATAGATATTCTTACTGCAGTCAACACAAAAGTGCAATTTCTATTGAAGCGAGAAAAAATTAAAAATCAAGCAACAACCATTGTTTGCCGCTAAACCTTAGGCCATACAAACCGACAACTGGCTGCACGAATGAATTTAGAATGACTTACAAATAACCGAAAAAATAACTCGCAACGAAGCAAACACTAAAGAATTAATCAAATATAAATATAATAAAAGTAATAAAAGGGAGAAATTTGAAATTATGTCGAAATTATGTTAATATAAAAATGATGTATATATTTTACTATACTATATAATTTTGGTAGTCAACTTATATAGGTCCTCTGCGGTTTTGAAGTGAAATTAACTTTTAGAATTATTAGCAACGAAAATATGTAGCGCAACGAAAATTCGTCACGCTTGCGATATATTTAACAAAACCCAAGTGAATTCTGATCCCATTTGAATATAATTTTGAATTGTTCGGTATTAAAACTAAAATGGCTCAAAATAAAAAAGTAACAAGGTTGCCATCTGTTAAAAAAATGTTCCACAAATTTTTGAAAATGCATAAATTATAATATAATATATATGTATTATACTAGTACATATTAAAGAGATTTAATAATACTTAGAGTTGAAAAAATTTTCGAAAAAGGTTGCCACCTGTCAATATTTTTATTCATTAAATTTCATTAAAATGTTGTTCATAAAAGTTTAAATTTGTTGTTGTATTCATTCATTATCGAAAATCAATTTAAAATTTTTCACAATGTTGGCTACTATGGCGCTCAGCGCCCGCACATTTCGTTGCTTAGGAGATAAGCAAGGCATTTAAGACGCAATTATAGCATAAGTACCAAGCTGCTTTGCATAGTCATGTCTCATGTCCTTTGTATTATTAGTAATTGAATATACGAGTATAGCACCGCTATTTATTAAAACAGCGCACGTTTTTCACTTCACTCAAACTGCACTTCATCATTAAAGCCAAGACAAGGCATTGGCTTAAAAGGGTGATGGACATCAAAAGAAAATATAAAGAGGAGTATAAAATAAACAACTGCAAGTGCCGCTTAAAAGCAAAAGTCAAAGCAGACTTGAAATCAGACAACAATAAATAAACAACGAAAAGGTGCATTGAGACGGATGTGCTCAAGCGTGTGGTATTTTGCAGTCAATATGCACGCATTAACATATTTCAAAGAAAAAATAAACGCACTTGTTAGCGTTTGGGTTTTTACAGTTTTTTTTTTTTTGTTTTTCTTTCATTTTTTATCGATTGACCGGAAGAGCGACACAAAATAACAGCAATAAAAAGTGATAATATTTGATGATGCCGAAAACAATGGCGGATGCGCCTCCGAAGCATGTTAATAACGCCAGCGGCGACAAGTTACGCGATCAGCGCATGTGTGGGCTCTTGAATACATATATACATATATGTATGTACATTAGGGTGGCCCTTATTTTCCAAAGTATTCCGATTCTCGATCGCACCCCCTAGAAATATGCGAATAGTCCAAAAACTAGTATATACAAAGTTTTGGGTCAATCAAAAAAGGTTTAGAGGTTGCGCAAGGAGCTTGAAATCCTGAAAAATTAAGAATTTTTGCCATTTTTATGTCTCCATATTTCAAAGCCACACTATCTGGTTTCCATAACGTAATAAGATCTGCATTTTATTACCTTTCCAAAATTACCACAATCTTAAAAATCGGTCGATTGATGATAGAGTTACAGAAATACAAATATGAAAGTAAATTTAATGTGGTACATTCTCAAGCGTCGCATGCTCGTGATATACCGTTATAACGGTTCTAATATATTATATAGTAAATACATTATATAGTAAATAGATATACATACAAATTTAAATTTATAATTTAAATATATATGCAATCATGTCATTTGCGCTTTTAATTACGCTTATTAACACTAAAGTCAACGCGCGTGCGCAGCTACATTCGCTAGATCAAACACGCACATCCGCATGCCGGCTACATAGCTGCATACATATGTCCGTCCGTATTTGGTAATAATGACTCATTTGCACAACTGCACATTCGCGCGCTTTCAGTTGGTGACTGTATTTTGTCAACAAAAATTATTGCACCCGTTTACTATTTACTTATGTGCCGCAATTTTTGGTATTTCGTCTATGCATGTCGTGTATATGTCGAAAATTTTTCGTAACGGTCCAACTATGTCCAAATTCGTATCGTATTTGGGTCGCTGATTCGTTAGCATTCCATGGACAGTGCGTGGTGACAAGCTTTATGGCCATTACGTTATGTTGCTTTACGGTCGTTTTACTTATTACGGAAATACAGAAAGTGCGTGGGCGGCAAGAAAGCGTCAATATACGCAGCGGTACTTAATTATGAACTTAAGTATTATGTGGCGTGTGTGTCAATGCGTATTCTTCAAAGCGGTGTGAATGACATCTGTGGGTAAGACGGAAAAAGTTAGTTGTCATTGCGGATGACATAACTATGTGACAAATTATAAGCGAAGAAGTCTTAATATTTACAGGTAAAATTGGTGTACTGTTATTAAAGTTGATTTTTAATGAAATTTGGATAAAAATTGTATGTTGAAAATGTAAAGAATTTCTTTAGTTAAAGTGGTAAGCCAGTATGTAAATGTTGTTGTAAATGGCGCTCACTTGTTCTGAGAAATATTTCCATTCAGATTTATTCTATAGCTAATACCGTTATGTAAACTCATTTTAATTGAAATATTAAATCGAATTGATACAAACAAAAGACTTAAGGTACAAACTTACTAGTCACCATACTGTAAAAAAAACTCATATCATCTCATGCACATTTTTAAACGCATTCATGTGCAACGCATGCTGACGTCTACTTTTCTACAACATTCTATGCGCATGCCTCGCTTGATTTTTTTCCAGCTCATTAATTCAAAATGCCAATAGCCGCTATGCGTTCTCGTGTTAAGCAATAGATCTTCGCAGCTCTCGGCTAGTATTATTGTAGCACTTGTGTTTCATATATTATTGCCACGCAGTTTGCCACTTGCATGAGACGCTCTTTCTAATGCCTTGCGCTTATCATGCATCCAAGTCATTACCATCAACATCATAATCATCAATTCGCCCGACACTAATTTATGCTGCTTTTGGCTTCTTTGTTGCGTCGCATATTTGTTGTTCGTGCCGGCGAGTAGCTTTTCTTGTTTTTTGATTTTTTGTAAACGTTTCATTAAACCTAAGATATATAGTGTTTTTTCTATTTCGTTGTTTATTCACCACATTCCAATTGGGCTTAACCTTTTCATGGCGGTTTAACGTTCAGCAGCCATGCAACATGTATATACATTGTAGGTGTCTATATATGTATGTACAGTGGAACTTCTCTAACTCGAATCACCATAATCCGCAAAAAAACTTGGAGTTAGAGAGACTTCGAGTTTTAGAAATTTTCATAACATAAATTTTTCTGTAAAATATAGATTTATACACAGTTTTAATTAATTACCTCGCATAACGTTTTATTTAAATACGTTAAAAAAATGTATTCTTTAATTTTGTTTGTTGCACTTTGCTATTGTTTGGCTCTCGACGTCTGTTTGTATGAAATTTTACTTCTTTTACCAATTCATGAATTCGAGTTATAGAGATCGAGTTATAGAAGTTCGAGTTATGGAAGTTCCACTGTATATATATTGTATAAACTGTATTGTTGTTTTTGTTTATTTTATTTTATTTTATTTTATTTTATTTTATTTTATTTTATTTTATTTTATTTTATTTTATTTTATTTTATTTTATTTTATTTTATTTTATTTTATTTGAATCAAAAATTTCGCTAGAGGCAATTCGCTTTCCAAAAGCTTTTAAAGGTCAATGTGTGCAAAACAAAAGCAATGAATATGCATTTCATTTGCCTTGCCGTTAATGTAAATACAAATACAGTGTATTTGTAATGAAAATATGTTAAATACAATAAAGTAATGATTAACGAAAAATTACAACATGCGAACATTTCATTTGCACAACAACAACAACAATATACACACCTTTTTCAATCGTTTGTATTATTTATTAGACATGCGTTATGATTATTACATCACCAACGCTACATATTACAGCAGCATGCCAAGCAACAATATGCAGCAACCCAAGTCAATGATACAGCTGCGTGACGTGAAGCTTAGTAAGTATATACACTCGTATGCTGAATGTTGCAGTTTGATGTGGCAGTGAGGTGTTGCTACACAGCATGTTGCCATTGTTGTTACAATCGCATTTCATTGTTGTAATTATTTAATATCCATATTGTTGTTGTATGTATGTTTGCTTTTATACTGTTATTTTGCTAGGCATAGTTGTTTTTGCCTTGAGTGTCTATTTGGTTTTCGTTTTTTTCTATGGCATATCGGAATTTAGTCGGTATTGTGTAGGTATGTAATAGGAGCGGTATACATAGCTACGATAATCAAGGCATATTTGTTTGCATTTTTTTTAATATAATCATTTTGAACTAACACTGATTTGTTTCTAAAGATATTAATATATCGACGAAAATTCATTTTAAACTTACTTTCCACTAAAGAAATCTAAAAATAACAGCACAAATGAGGATAAAAGTAATTTAATGATAAATTTCAAAGACCGGTTGGAAATTAGGGCGTTCCAAAAAGCTTCAAACTTGATCAATTCAATTTGACTTTAATTACTTCTTCCGCCTCTAAACTCACTTGTAAAAAAATTACTAAGTAACTCAGCATCAGCAATTGCCCAAACCGTAAACACTCATTAAGCACAAAACTTTCTCTAATGGCTGCCGCTTGATTTAATCTAAACCAAACGAAAATACTTGAAATCGCGCATACACGAAACAGGTGTGTGTAAGAAAGAATGCCAAAATGAAAATAAGGAAATAAATCTTGATTTCCACAACCAGAAACGCAGACATGTGAGTAATAATACACACGTGCATTTATTTCCCAGCTGTCAGAATGCCAAACGAATAATTTACATCTTCTGCTGGACAAACAACTGGAATTGCAATTAACGCCAAAGCTCGAAAGCGCCAAAGCAGTGGCGAGAGATGAGCTAGAAGAAAATCAATATGAAATAGCTAACATACAGACAAAGAAACCAGTTGTTTTCGCGGTCATTGATAAGTCAAAGTGGTTGTGTCGCGTTCGTCGATGGGGCGGTGGTAGAATTCCACACTACACTGTATCTAGCGGATAGCTGTTTCTAAAGAAATTCATGTAGTGAGCTCATCAGTGTTGAGCGCGAAATGGAATGTGCTTGGTTGATGGTGAGAGCATGTGGCGGCTTGGCGACTGGGGCGGCTTTCAGCCAGATACATAATTGATGACATCAATTTGTGTCAAAGAGTTTTTCCGCTCACATAAATTTGAAGTTACACCAGTCCCATAAGCGAAAACCAAATAAATGCGGCAGGTTGAGGCGAATTTCTCTTTCAATAATGAACTCTAAGGCTGTGACAAATTTATATTACTCATATTTATAATGTCTTCGTGAAATCGGATTAGATAATTATTTATTATTATCGCTTAAACTCGAGTTTATTGCTTACTACAATGTTTATGATTAAAAACTAGTACAAACATGAAGTTTACTGTACTAAAAATTTTAATTCAATAGTCTTAATTGGAATATATAACCTGATTATATGCATTGACCCCTCTTAGCATAGACCGAAATAATTCTATTTTTGGATTTACAGCTCTTGGCAAATCTTGGAATTATATATATGAATGTGTGGTGAGAAATGTTCATGCGATAAATTGAGCTGGACTCAATTCGAGTATACTGATTACCTCTTTGTAACACACAGTTGTTCCCATCACTTAACAAACCTTACAACTTATTGACTTCTCTTTTAATAACTATATTAACTTATTTTAAAACTAATTTCATGCCCTATTTGTATTTGTAACATCAAAACATTTTAAAAGTTAAATAAACCCAAATAGAAGACGCTGCTTTCATAATGGCCGATTTCAAGCAAACCATTCAAGACATTCGAGCGTGAAATGTAACAGAGTGTATAGCATAATTTGCAGCAAATAATAACACAATAGCTCTAAAAGTCAAAAAGTGAATTAACATACAAAAACAAAGATTATATACATAAAGATGGTTCACACGTAGATAAAAAGGAGTTTTACATAAAACTCATCAACTATGACGAATGTAATAATGTGCGCTTACATATATACACAAAATGAGCTAATAAAGTTTAAAACAAATAAAAACGAAGCTTAAATGCTTGTCAAAATAAAGTCAAGTCTCAATTAAAGGCTTTATGTATACACACATATAACTCACTATGACTATAATTAAGGGGTTATATACAGTTAGACGGCCGAAAAAAAGTGAATTTTCCAGATTTTTTTCTGAGAAAACTTTTTAATTTATTGATCCAAAAATTTATACACATATTATGGTATCTTTTAACTGTATTTTAAGACTTGGTTTTAGTAAAAATATTTATTTGAAAAAGAGCTACAGCTGATCTCCAGGAGCTCCTCTCAAAAAAGACGTTTTGCGGTGACCACTATATCTCGGAACTGGATCATCCGAAATTAAAAAACCAAACAGATTTCGTTAAAATAAATTTAATCGAAGGAATAAGCAAAATAAACTTTTTTGACAAAATGGCGGTTTCTCAAAAAAAAAAATCGATTCTTCACCGAAATTTCGGCCTTGAATTGTTTATAAAAAAAAAATATTTATCGGAGAGAAAAAATCTTCGATTAATTACTAAAAAATATATTTAAGAAGGTCGTGTTAAAATTTGAGACTAATCGGTCTAGCCGTTTTCGAGTAATGTTGGTCACCGACTTTGAAAACACCATTTTGAGAAAAACGCGTTTAAAGTTTGGACCTTGTACTTAAAAGCACTCTGAAACGCCTTTTCAAATTTTTCATTTGCTTGTAACTTTGAAAATATTCACCGGAACGATATGAAATTTTCTGTGTGTATTCTTAAATATATGTACATTAAGAAAATGAAATAAAAAAAAAAATCGATTTTTTGAAAATTCTAACTGTATATAACCCCTTAAGTTACTTTCAAAATAAAAAAATGTTTAAAAATGATTATTAAAAAATTTAATATTATTATTTTAATACATTTTTACTGGTTTGCTAAAAATAGTATGCTCTACATTAACAATTGTCCTCGGATCACTCGTCTTCGTATCCCCATATTTGACATTACTTTGCTGTCAAAAGCTGTCAAATGTATTTGACGTTTATTTGTTCAGTATATTTTTTCCGTCAAATACCGTTATGTAATTATGTCTGCATATTCATTATGTCAAAAATGTCACTTCTTCAAATACAAAACCATTTTATTGAAGAAAAATTAAGATTTAATAGACAAGAAATTATATTTGTCATAATATATTTATTGCACATGACGAAAGAGATGACACATATTACTGGGTCATTGCATACTCATTACATAATTTCACCAATTAATGCATGGCATATGCAATCGAAATAAACTAGTACATCAATTAGTAGGTGTTCAAGCGTTAAATATTGTATTTAATTGCTGCACAACACAAGCAAATTGCCATTTACTTAACACTATCTGCGTTAACGGCAAATTGTCATTGCAATCAATGTAATGTTGCTGTTGATTTGCTAAATAAATATCACTTAAGTTGCTGTAAATATTTGCTGCTAATTAGTTGCTGAAAAGTGGTCGTAATGTCACATGTCGCCTTCATTAGTTGCTAAAATGAAGAAAGCATTCAATAAAGAAGACGAGTTAATATGTTTGCGTAATTTTTACGAAATTGTGTTGCTGCTACTTGAAAATTGCAAATGACGTTTATAACAGTCGTGATATGTAGACAGAAATGCACATTTATATACTATTTTGTATTGAGTTTATGTAAAGGTAATTATATTTAATTAATTTGTTAAATTTAAACACATTTTCATCAATTTTTATGGCCATATTTAAACGTACATAAATAAAAAATTAACGCCCTTCTTATTGTGAAAAAGTAGACACAGTTATTAAAAAAAAATTAAAATAAATTATTTACTCATTACAAAATTTATTATTTATGAATATTGAAAAACAAACGCCATAAAAATCAAAAAGTGTCAGCTGAGCAAATTAAAAGTTGCATTAAAATTAAAAAAAGGCCACAAATTATAAACCCATAAGCAATAAGAGTATATTTTTGCAAAATACAGTGGAACTTCTCTAACTCGAATCACCATAATCCACAAAAAACCTTCGAGTTAGAGAGTTTTCGAGTTATAGAAATTTTCTTTAAAACATACATTTTTCAAAAAGCTGTAAAATATAGATTTATCCACAGTTTTAGTTATTTACTTCGCAAAAACTTTTATTTAAATACGTTGAAACATGTATTCTGTAATTTTGTTTGTTGCACTTTGCTATTGTTTGGCTCTTGACGTCTGTATCTCATGCCTTTGTTACACGATTTATGAAATCTAGAAGTGTAATATCATATTTTTTGTTCGATTCCATGTGAATATAGGGAGTCCCTATATTAAAATTGTTTCTTGATAGTAAAATTTAAAATTTTGTATTATGCCCTGGTGGAAATGTTCGACTTATGGAACGAAATTTTTATGAAATTTTACTTCTATTGCCAATTTAAGAATTCGAGTTATGGAGACCTTCGACTTATAGAAGATCGAGTTATGGAAGTTCCACTGTATATTAAATTTCATATATTTCACGAATATTTTTTATCAATAAAAATACAATAGATTGAGCACAGTTGGCAAATTATTGCGCAGTTACTTCATCCACTATATAAATAAATACGTTCATGCCGAATAGCACAATTATTTTGCCAAAAAAGTATGATTAGCCGCCTGCACAGAAATGACCTTTATTTCATTATATAGTCACACACACACACATTCACGCAATGCAAACAAACGTAAAGCTTTGAATTACAATATTTTCGAGTTAAAAAAAAAAAGAGCTGGCAAAAAACAAAAAAAAATATGCAATTAGCTGTGAAACCTGCAGTGATTTTAAATTAATTTTAACTTTGCGCTTATTTTTCATGACTCACTGCATGTCAGTTGAGGCGTCAAAAAGGCGTGGGGATTGCCAGCAAGTACGAAAAAAAAACCGAAAAACAGAATGACTAGCTCCAATGTAATTTTATTGCAAAATATACATTTCAAGGAATTATTGGTTTTTTTAGGAATTTTCAAAAGCACACGCACTTGCGTGCAGTCAAGTTTCATTGTCTCACGTACGACCTTGCGAATTGCGATAGCAGTTAGGTTTTAGAATGCCAAAGTAATGAATGAAATGATATCTATATTTATTTATATGTGGATAAGATATGCTTTTGAAACAAAGAGTATTTGGGATTTATATTTTATAATCTGCTTTCGAAATAAATAAGATTTTACGTTTAGTAAAGCGAAGAAAACAGACCACAAATTAAGAAACGGTTTCTAAGAACACTTAAAAAACGGAAGCTTATTCATTTTTGTTTTTAAATTATTTTGAACATTTATACTTAAAGTATTCTTTAACCACAGCTTTTTATAACATTTTATAATGAAATAAAGTCGGTATGTATTCAATTTTTAGTTTTCAAATAGCCCTCTAATTTAGTGAATTAGAAAATTGACTACATTTAAGTAAATAATTAATTGATTAAAACTATTTACTGCTATACACAATTAGCTATTTGACTAATTTATCAATAATTGACTAAAAAATTATTTATAATATAAGGGATAATTAACTCAATTAAGGGTCAGTTAAAAACGACTATGAGCATTATAAATGTAGAACATTTTGTAAATTTAACTGACTTTACAAATCTTTTTGAGAAATTGTTTATTACTTTGTATTTTTTGGTCAATTCTCAATTTTATTAATCTATTAAAGGCAATTCTATTGGCATTTATTGAATTGAAATAGTATTTCTTTGAAAAAATGAAATGAACTCAATGTAAAAAACATTTCAGACAGCCACTAATTAAGTCAATTAGCGGTAAATTGAATAGATAATTGACTCAATTAAGAATTCAACTGAAATTATAAGATTATGAGTTCAGAACTACGACAAAATTATTAAAATGTAAGAGCCTCCAGAAGTCATGAGCGAAACAATATACCAACTGTGGTGAAGTATCAATTTCAAATCAAAATATTCTGAATGGCTAGTTTTTTTTAATTTTGTGTTTGAATTTTGTAATATCAATCGTGTTATTATTATTTTATTATTTTTGCTGTTGAAGCGATTTTTTTTATTTTAGCTAAATTATATGTAGGTATGTGAACCTAAAATATAAAGACACTTCAGCCGGAACAGATACTTTTATGAATTTATAGCCTCTAACTCTTGTCGAAATCGCTAATTGAAGGGCACGTAATTGAAAATCTAAATGAACAGACTTTCTAGCGTAATTATAGGCAAGACTTATACAAAGGTTAATGGTTTAAGTACTAAAAATTTTAAGACTTTCGCTTTTTCGTTTGTGCTCTCCACAGCTATCAAGACAAATAATACCTTAACGACTTTATCACGTATTAATTAATTTTAGCTAGTGAATTTCTAATGCACATAACTATTCATACACAAATGTACAGTGAGTGCTTTAAAAGCGGTAATTGTCAAATAAATGTTAGTGATTGTGAGGCGTTATCTAGAGCAGTGAGCATTTAAATATTTATAATTGCAACAAGTAAGCACTGTGTGTAAAGTCATTCTTATGTATGAGATATGTATTCAAATACAAAAAACTTAAAAAATAAAAAGCAAAATTATTCTCGCACAAAAATGAAAGCAAAACTATTAAAGCTGCAAAGGCCAAAAACTAAATCAAGGTCTCTCACAAAAAGTAGTTCGCTCACACACACGCGCAGTTGCCTTTTGTACTTGCCTTTGCCTTAAAATATTTGTATATGAAAATGCGTTAAAAAATAAAAAATAAAAGTGGACATATATAAATTTTATTACTAGCCATTCACTCTTCATATACAACATATATATGTATATACAAGCATATGCGAAACTTTGAACTTTGCAGACAAGTTTTTTTTATAATTAAAGCTTTTATCTTTATGGTGGCAAAACTAGTTCTTAGCTCAAACAAAGTAGTGCGCATGAATAATGATTTGAAAAATATTAATTTCCATACAAAGTTGTTTCGACGTTGTCATTTTACACCTTTTGCTCAAGTCTTGTGATTAATGCCACGCTTACTTGTTATATAAGTTTTTTTATAAATAAACATAACCGCCAAAGTGCTGTTAAGAAACGATTTGGAGCTATCGCATAAAACCTAATTATAATTATATATAAAAGGAGACCACAAATTGCCAATAGTTGTATAATCCTAAAATATGATAGATTTTGCTCAGAGGTCAGGTAATTAAATTATGCTAATTTTAATTTGTTTGTTTTACGATGCAATAGTTAAATTGTGTCGATATACTTTCATGTATTAAAAAAATGAATTGGGTTTATGTGTACTAAAAGAGATTGAAACCCAATGTAAACAACACTATAGCTAACCCATCAAAACTTTTCTGAGCACACTTTTGGCAAAATACGACAGATGGCGCTGTATTGAACTAGTAGTATGTTGAGCTAAAAATATAGAGAGATTCGGCATATTGGAATTTATTAATTCCTTGACATCGTCTGCTTTAAAAAAAAAGTATTTGCTCCAGAAAACATACTTTAATCGATGTTTTCATTTATTTGGGATCAGCATAGCATTTTTTCTACCAAAAATTTAATTATATCCGAATGTAACCGAGTATATAAATATGTGTGTTTTATAATGTCAAAATAAACATCTTGGCATTTGACGCCAATTTCCGATTGATTGCATAAAGTCATTGAAAGTAAGCCTGAAGAAGTGAAAAGTGGCACATACTACAAATAACGGTCAAAGCATAACAAAGCACGAGCGTTTTACTGTTGGCAGCTATGTTATTTATTTATGCTACAATTTGCATTTGAAATTAATTTAATATGATTTGCATAAAAATTTAGAGATGTATACGTGTAGAAGTTGAAGTCGGTAGGTTATGCAGTTTAACTGCCAATAAATATTTATATGAAAAGCGAATGCAGAAAGACAACAGTGACTAGTGAAGACACGGTTGTCTATAGAAATACAAGTGCATACGACTATACAATATTTATTCAAAAATATCTACATAATTAATCGAGCACTACAGACACCACCAGAAGTGAGGTATAACTTTATTGTTGGTATGCCTGAGTATCGTAAAAGCGAATAAACGCTGGCAGAGAGTCACAAGGTAGTGTTTATGGGGAAATTAGTTTAAACGCTGGTCACTGGAATTTATATGTATGTATGCATATTATATATACATATATATGTATATCAATTCATATGATTTTATGACGTTATTTTCCAGCAGCAATGTAAATGATTATTAAAACTATCAAACGTGAAATTATTGGCGAGATATGAAATTATAGCTCTATTTAGCGCTAGTATTGGCTGACCTGTGCTAGCTCTCATAATAAACATAGTTTATAGCACAAACACAATTCCATTATGAGGAAGTAATTTTCCTGTGTATTAACCACAAGCCATATTCAGAGAGCAATGCTAAAGATTCAATTAAAGATAATTGATATTATATCAAAGAAGTTATTATTTAAACAAATTGAACTGCACATAAGATACATGTAGGTTGAATATAGTCTTCACTCTATAATTTTAGCATACTTTCTAAATAAGCTCTGTGGATATAAAGCTTCAATTTTTTCAGATTTGAAAGATTTATTATATCCTTTTTTGGACTTGGCTTGATATTTCTTATAACGTCTTCACTTCTTATTTCATAAATAGACTTGTAGCTTTCCGAACAATCTGTTTTATACAAATGTTCAACCTTAAAGCTGTTTTCGAATGGCTTTAGAGCTTTTTTTATATAATACATGCGCTCAGAGCTAAATGCTTTGTATAGGAAAGATATCTAGTTTTATCGCTGTTCTAGAAACAAATAATAAAAACAAATTTAAATTCAGATATGTGAGAGCTTTTCCACGTGAAAAATGTGATCGAGAATACGAATTTTCTTTAGCTTGTATTTAACGATATTATGACATTCTACAAACAGAGGATTTGACTAGTTGAAATAAAACAGCATAAAAGCTTTTGTGAGCACTTTTTACTCAGAGCTAAATGCTTTGTGGAGGAAAGATATTTATTTTTAGCGCTGTTCTAGAAACAAATAACGAAAACTAATTTAAATTCAGATAAGTGAAGAGCTTTTCGGAGAGCTTTTCCATGTGATAAATGTAATCGCGATTACGAATTTTCTCTAACTTTTATTTAAAGATATTGTCTTGATACATTCTACAAACAGAGGATCAGACTAGTTGAAATAAAGCAGCATAAAAGCTTTTGTGAGCACTTTTTACATTACATATACATAAAATTGATAAGACACTGAGAAAACTTAATTTAGCTTAGTTTTGACTTTGCACTCTCTTTTTAAAAAATATATATCTCTTTATTCATATTTGTAATGATCAAATAAACCAAAATTTCGAAACAGAGAACCGCTGCGTTCAAAACTTAAAGCTCATTCAGAATATTCACTAATAAAATAATTTCAACAAAATCACATGTGCAAATTTACCAGCAATTAAATGAAGCAATTGGTCAATTAGTTTAACTAAAAGTATAACAATATCTACACGGTTCGCAAAAAGTGAACTCTGTACTAAACTATAAATTCAAGTCTAGAAACTTAGTCGGTGTAAAAGTTAAGTTATAACCATAATTACCCACTAGTAGTTGACCTCCATGCCAAGAGACTAAAGTAATTAAATGGTTGTTAGTACAACATGTTTTTGTTGTTTGTTGTTCTTCTGTGCAAGATACTCATAGCTTTAATGGCTTGGCGGTGGGAATTGAGGAAGGAAAAACACCATTCACTCAGCCAACACTCGATGGCGTGTGGAGTAAAAGCTGCGCCGACTAATGTGAGAGTGAGAATTTAAACTTATAAAGATGGTAAAAAATAATCTCGAGATATTCTTAATTTGAGCTGGTGTAAAATTTTTGAAAGTAAATGAATGCATATGTGAGATTGCGTGCTGGGTTAATAAGTCGGCAAATGATATATAATGGAGAGCGGGGTTTCAGCATACGTTGATTGAACATTTCTGTTATGATTAAACTGTGAGATGAAACAGTTATAATAATAATCAATTCATTTGAAAAAATATTTATTAAAGACACCTTGATGTTGTCTGAAATTTCCAGCTAATTCAACCTTCAACTCCACACCAAAGAGCAATGCGCTTAAGCCACTCATAATTAACGCCAACACGTCGAATTCTTCAATAACAATTAAAGTCAATCAAATTTTACCACAAATTTCCGATACAAGTTTAATTTGTAAACATGAAGAATCAATCAAGCTAGAAGGTTGCGGTCGGCCTCTTGCAATAGGTCAAAGCACATTCATCAAATCATCATTATGTGTTTTAAAGATCAAGATTATTAACCAATTCTATTCAAACTACGTACGCCATAGTGCTTGGAACGAGCGTACATATACGAGTATATGAAGATAGCTTCATTATTGTGTCTAATTTTTTTTCCATGCTGCTCCTACTCAAATCATCGCCGCCTCTATGTATGTGCATACGCAATTATCAATAGCGTATCTACGTGAGTACTGTTGTACGCGAGTGCATCCGCTCAATGCTGCGTGTTCTAATTTCAAAGCACTTAAGCCATGAAAGCATTTTTAACAGAGGAAGCGGGCGATTGGTAATTTTTTCTTGGCTCTAATTCAGCATATTTGTAGTATAATATGATTCGATGTAGAAATATCGATAGATTATTGAGATTTAATGAAATAACATTTTTCATATTATGTAAAATTTGTTTAGAATATATGTAGCTGGAGTTCCTCGCAAAAAATTAGAGAATCAACTATAAATGATTGTGACTTTTCAAGTTGCTTGTGGTCCATTCTATATCTAGTAAGATATCTAACAAATACCGCAGATACAAAGGAGATAATTTCCAAAACATTCAAGAAGATGGAGCCGTCCAAATACAGTATACTCTCGAAAAGTAAATTCTCAGAAAGTAAATAATCGCGGAAAAGTTAATCACCTTTAAGATTACACATGCACCTCGAAAAAGTAAATTTTTTAATTGACTTTTCAGAGTGTGTGATAAAAAATTCGAAACGAAGCAAGCAGCGTTTTTTACGATGTTGCAAAAACACTTACTCTCTGGTTTATCGCGTCTTTTTAGTAAATAAACTCTCCTACTTGATCCACTGGTTTAAAAATGAAAACGATGCAAATCAGGTGTCAGACTTTTTGAATTGTCGTACAAAAATGGTCAGAAAATATATTGCAAAAGAAAAAAAAAACAAAAGAATATTCAAGATTTTTTCTCTTCATAGTAAATACATATGTATGCATGTAAATGTAAATATGTTTTTCATGTAAATCCCTATGTTTTATTGAAGCAAATAAATGAATGAATTTTTTAAGTTTAATAATGCATTTAATATTTTAAAAACAGATAATTTATGTACATATATATTTGGAAAAGTAAATTATTCGAAAAAGTAAATTACCCAAAATACCAATCGATTTACTTTTCGAGAGTATACTGTAGTCAACGAGTTCACAGTATTCGAACTTTAGGCACTAGGATCAACAAATTTCTATGTTGGATCGAAGCAATTAGTTTTAAATTTTAAGAATAGAGTTATATTTATGGGAGCTTGAGACAAAATTTCCACAATTTAACACGATTACTTTAGAATATATAAGGGTGTTTCAGAAGTTCATATTATCAACGCTTTGCACCGCATATATTTAGAGAAAAGCACTAAATATAAGTTATAAATTTTGGCCTAAACGCAAACATAAATCACATAAATCACTTCAAAAATGCTGCAGATGATAATAATATTCACTCCAGACATCAAGTGCAGTCTGCACCTTAGTATTCTGGTATGAGCAAAATAAGAAAATTTTTTCATTCAACCAAATTGCCGCACAAATCAAATTTTTCTAAGAAATATTTCTCTACAAACCACAAAATACATGTGTTATTATTCTAATTTACATGAAGAACTTACCAACAGCATGCAATGTGTGCAACGCATTAGTGCTCTCCTCTTGCGCAGCCACTTCTGTTGCTGCAACAGCTGACGTCATCGCCGCTGCGGCCTCCGTCGTTGTCAACAATTGTGCATCATCGTGTAATGATGTTGTTGATGTGGTAGTTGTTGCTGTTGCAACAGCAGGAGTAGATGAGGCAGCAGTCGTTGAACTTACGTCACTCAACACAGCGTCAGTAGACGGCACCATGGCATCTGTAGACGTCTTAATGTCAGTTGTGTCGACGCCGTGTAAAGACGTTGCATTCACGCCAGGCTCCAACTCCGCTGCCACAGCGATTACCGGCAGTGGTGTGGTGGCGGCCTCATCGCGCATTGTTGTTACAATTGCAGCCTCATTATTAGGCACAGTTGTGGCAGCTACAAGTATATCTGCAGCATTACTCGGCAATTCCTGAGCATTGGCCGCTGGTGCGACGAACAAAAGTAATGCACAAAATGCGCTGAAGAGCAATAGATGCAAATGTTGTGCGGTTGTTGTTGTTATTGTTGTTGCTGGCATTTTGTTGCCGCTTTTTCTTCGTTTACCGTAAAGCGCATACATTGCGGAATTTTGCGGAATTTTTAAATGTGCGCTTGTGTGTATGTGTGTGTTAAATGTAATCTATTTTGCTTTTGTTTTTGTATTTGTTATGCTAAAACTCTGTGTGCGCTAATTTAATATGAATAAGTTGTTGTTGTGGTTTTTTTTGCGTTTACTTATTACATTCGCTGTAATCTTTTCAATTGCACTTCCCTATTTCGTCAGCACTGTATTTCTTACGATTTTATTGCGCTGCTTTTTTTGTTGTTGTTGTTGTTCGTTTTGTACCTCAACCAAGTGCCAGTTTCACGTGCGCGAATGCGCTTTTGACGATTTTACGATTTTTCGGCGCTTATTTAATCACCAATTGTGGACTTCGACGATTTGCTGGGAGCGTTGATTTTATCACTTCGCGTTTATATATTGCTCATTGAGTAGGAGCGTTATTTTATTTGATTTTTTATTCAGCTCACCCAATTAAGGTCACTGTAATTTAATTTTTTGCGGCTATCGTTTTGACACAATTTTTACAGAAGGGAAATCTGGTTTTGAATTTCACAATCACATTTTTGTCAATCAAATTAACTGGAAATATAGATAAATCTATATAATTAAATTTTTATTTTTTATTTTTAATATTATTATTTAAATTATTATGTTTGTTTACATTAGTTTTTTTATTTCTTTTCAATTTTTAAATCAAAATTTAATAAATACAAATGCAATCTCGAGTTGCTCGCTTAAGTCTTTTATTCTGCCTAGTCTAGTTATTGTCCGGCATTCCTGTTGTCCTTTCACACTTCATTTACATAAATAAAACTATTAGCAATCAACCAATTAGTAAGATTTTTATGCGCTATATTGTGCTACTCAGACTACCACACAGCTAAGTATTAAATGAACAACAACAACGCTAGCTGAACTGAAACTCTCCCAAACGCCGTTAAATAGTACTTAACTAAAATGAGGTTGATATGCTATCAGCATCATTACAAAAACCAAATAGTTAAAAACAATAAATGGACATATCCAATTGTAGAGAGTATGGAAATTAGACACCTATCTCAACAAATATTTCGTAAAAAATAAATGGTGTTGGCTAACAAATTTTATTAGTGCCTCTTGTCGTAGAACTGCAAAAACAACCTCGAAGAAGAAAAACTCAACTGTGATCTGTTAAAACCGGTCTTTGTTAGCATAAAGAAAATAGCACTGTTGCAAGTACTTTTGCATTCTGAATTCCGTGGCCAGTATTAGAAGCAGCTGGATAAGATGTTTCTGTTTGCTTCTGCAATTTAGATTTGCTATTATTATATTTTATTATATTATTAACTATTTTCACAATTTTTCTTTCAATAATTATCGATATGTTATTCAATATATTGACAGATAAAAAATTTAATTAAATTAAAAATTAATTTTATGTAAATTTGTAGTACAAATTAAAAAATAAATAAATATCTTAATTTATTAAAAAATATATAAATGAAGCTCGCTATAATATTAAAAATGTTTTTAGAAGAATTTTGTCCAAATAATGTAATTTTTTAATTCATGAAAATTGCTCAAAATATGTTTTGTTGAGCTTTATAACATTCCATTTCATACTAGATGTGATAACCATTCGCTCGCTAGGAAATCGTTCAAGGGATAGAAATAACTTTGCGGAGTTAAGTTTTGCACATTCTGAGCTATGAGATAAAAATTACATACCATGACAAAAGTTACATGACTCATATTATAACAAACAAGCACATTGCTTACGTGCTCGAAAAAAAAATTAAGGATGGAAAGTGTGTTAAATAAATTATGGTGGTCAAGAGTCAGCAGTCAAAAGTAAATAAAGCTTGCGAGCTGCTTATAAATATTTTTCAATTATTTTAAAAACATTTCTATGAGATGGTTGTAAAAACAAAATTCATGGCGTTTCTAGAGAATTATCGAGAATTTTTATAACAATTATCGTAATTGTATAATCTCAGTCACTTTAATGCCTTAATTACTTGATCTCTAGCTGAAGCTAAAAGATTTCGAAAATAAAGTTCGAAGGCATGAGGCTTTCACTCTTTATTCAGATTAAAAAAAATATGAGTGAATAATACAGCTAGACCAAAGTACTTGAAAATCTTAGTATTGAGACTGAATAGCTTGGTATTGGAATTGAACTTTACCATTTCTACCGTCATTTGATTATATGCCACGGAATTTTTGCAGTTTCGAAAATCGTTTTAAATTAATAACAAAGCTTATGGACTGTTTTTGCGAAGCTTCACTAAAAAATAGCTGTCAGAGCGATTTTGAATATAATTTTCTCAAAACCCTTATGCTTTCATTACATTTAGACGAGCGTTTGTTTTTCGGAAAGATTGTAACTCCCCTCAGGAAGCTTTCGAAAGCTTCACAGAAATACTTTCCTTGTTTCGAAAAGTTGTGCTTTTTTATTTTTTAACTTTTTTAAATATCTGGAATGGAAATTAAAATAGACTATGGAAAAAAATTAATGAAAACAAAATGTGTAAAAGCTTGAAGATAACAGTTAGAACAATGATCTGATTTCGAATAAAACTACGATATAACAACTATATATAAACTCAAAAACAATTTTTTTTTAATTCGAAAAATGTCATGTTAACTTCGCATTTTTTCCGAGACTAATGACCACAGAATGCAAGCCGATTAACATCATTATACATATATATTTATGTTTTGTTTACATTCGCTTATGCAAAATATGTTTCATATCGTATATAGATAAGGAAGAAAGTCTGCTCCACGAATTAACGAAATAAAATCGCAAAATTAAAAATAAATATGAACACGTGTTGATATAGTCTTGCTATCAAATTACGTGACACGTTCTGCTTTATGACGTCACTTTTTATTTTAATTGCTTTTTTAATCACAACAAAAAAAAACATTTTTTACACATTTTATATCAAACAGTTTTTTAATGTACTGAAATTCAAGATTTTTTTCACTTTTTGGATGAAATTTTTAATTTATCTAATTTCCTTTTAGGCATTGCTAATAATCGAATTTCTTATTTCATCTGCACTCAAAAGTAAAATTTGGTTTTTGTTTCTTCAGCTATTGTCATCGCAGTTGTTGTTATTGGTGCATAACAAATAACCGCCATGTAAATGAGTTGGCAGTGGTAACCTGTAGTCTGGCACATGCAGAACACAGCATAGCAGAGCAGAGCAGGCATGCAGACAAGCGCGTTCAAGAACTTGTTTGGCCACAACTCGTTTAAGGCTACGAAAGTTTGTTAGTATGGGTTGTGGTTGATTAGTTTGCTGGCTGTTTTTGGTTTAGGTTTAGGTTTTCTATACATATGTGTTTAGCATACTATATTGTTATTGCTGTTGTTGGCACTTTAGATGGAATTATGATATTTTGTGTGTATTTCAAATTCAAACTATTGGAATAATTTTGCGAATAGCAGAAATGAATGAAATAAAAAAAAATATTGACATGGCACAGTATGCAGCACAGTTAAAAAATTATTATTTTTTATTATTATTTTTTATTTTTAAAGTTTATTAAAAATATATATATTAATATTTACTCAACACAAAATTGTGTTTTATATAATATTTTAGGAGCGCGGTTGCACATTATAGTTAAAAATATTTTTTCCAGCACTTAATATTTTTTCTTTTAAAAGATGTGTTTAAAAGTCCCACAAAGGCACTTAATTATGTTTTTTAAATTTTCTCTATAATATTTTATTTATTTCTTGATTTTTTTCTATATTTCATTTATATATATTTTCCTAAATTAGTTTTAAATTTTCCACAACACATTTGACACAATCTCTCTCTGTAATAATAGCAAATTTGCAAGCACTCAATCCAACACCGGCACTCCATAGAAATATACACCAATTCAGTTTGTTCATTTACCCGTCACTCGATCCGTTGCGCTGGGCGTATTCACCCGTCCCAACCAAAACACGAACTCAAACTGATATTGCTACGGCATAAGCCAAGACGTTAGGCCCCAACATTGGTAAAACCAGTTAGTCAGCCAAGTATACATAAGTATGTATATGAAGCTAAAAACATGAAATAGTAAAATCGAGCAGCTTAAAGAGTTGGCCGGGCAGCCTTCAACAGATGAGTTGAGATTCATAAAGTTATGCGCATACATACATACAAACACACACACACACATACAAAATTCTTTTCAACCTTGTTGTTGGTATTATTTAGTCTTACGCTATTGCCGCGGTTAATATTGGTGTTTGACTTATTGGCTGTGGTTGAAATCGGGGTGTGGTGAGTTTCACACCCAGCACTTGTAGGAGTAAATACCAAATAACTGAGATTTTTACGCTCATGCAAAGTAAAAAACAAACAAAAACAAATAAAATTACAAAAACATTTTTTATACTCTCGCAACAAAAGTTGCTAAAGAGAGTATTATAGTTTTGTCCACATAACGGTTGTTTGTAAGTCCTAAAACTAAACGAGTTAGATATAGGGTTATATATACCAAAGTGATCAGGGTGACGAGTAAAGTTCAAATCCGGATGTCTGTCTGTCCGTCCGTCCGTCTGTCCGTCTGTCCGTCTGTCCGTCTGTCCGTCCGTGCAAGCTGTAACTTGAGTAAAAATTGAGATATCTTAATGAAACTTGGAACACGTGTTCCTTGGCACCATAAGAAGGTTAAGTTCGAAAATGGGCGGAATCGGACCACTGCCACGCCCACAAAATGGCGATAACCAAAAACACATAAAGAGCTATAACTAAGCCATAAATAAAGTTATGAAAATAAAATTTGGAACATAGGATCGCATTAGGGAGGGGCACATTTGAATGTAATTTTTTTGGAAAAGTGGGCGTGACCCCGCCCCCAAATATGTTTTTTGTATATATCTTGCAAACCAATAAAGCTATATAAACCAAACTTTCTGCAGTCGTTTATTTTAGCCATTTCCTTATACAGTCCAAAAATGAAAAAAATCGGATAATAACCACGCCCACCTCCCATACAAAGGTTAGGTTAAAAACGACTAAAAGTACGTTAACTCACTAACGAGAAACGTCAGAAACACAAAATTTCACAGAAATGATAGCAGAAGGAAGCTGCACTCAGATCTTTTTACAAATTGGAAAATGGGCGTGGCATCGCCCACTTATGGGTCAAAAACCATATCTCAGGAACTACTCGACAGATTTCAATGAAATTCGGTATATAATATTTTATTGACACCCTGATGACATGTGTGGAAAATGGATGAAATCGCTTCACAACCACGACTACTTTCTTTATAACTCAATTTTGAATTCCATCTGAATCCTTCACTTTATAATATATATATAATTATAGGTTTTGCAAAAATATCATCCCCTAGCTCCCATATACCTAATTAAAGGTTTTTCAAAAATTCGTTGGGCTTTATTACGCATATATGTATTGGTTAATATGTGATATATCTTAGCAAAATTAAGTGAGCGTATAGTATTGGATATAGTGTACCTTGCTGGTGAAATTGAATGAAATCGGTTCAGGAATTACCTCAGCCCTCATATCTATATATGACGATTTTCGTTATTCTATTAAACTTTATGCCGAATTTATGGGTAAATTTGTGCGTTATCTTAATAAAATTTCTTCAATAAATTGCGAGAGTATAAAATGTTCGGTTACACCCGAACTTAGCCTTTCCTTACTTGTTTTTTATTTGTCTTTGCTTTTCAGTCACGTACAACACACAGCGTTTACACCATACACACTTGAATGCATTATTTTCGATGCTCAATGATAATCGCCAAGTTGCAGTGATATTGTTTTTTTTTTTTCTTTTTGTATCAAATGCATACATATTTATATTGGTATATTACAATACAAAAGAGTAGCTATAAAAAATAACTAAAGACTATGCACCCGATAAAATGACTAACTAACTATCAGGTGAGCGGCTTACGCACACACTGGCGCTCATTGCGCTCTCACACGATCGCACACTCAACTCATGTGGTGAATAACTTCAAATGTTGTTGAGTTCAAGCGCAACTCAACAATGTTCACCAACAGCAGCTGAGCAAATATTCCGTTGGCACTTAGTAAGCAGTGTAACTTTAATTCATATAAAATTAACAAAAGAGCGCGAATTGTTGATCTACATACTTGCAGAGTTCAGCACGCCTTAATGGCGAGCGCCGCTAACAACAATCACTTGCATTCTCTTTCGTATGAATCGCAAATGAAATGTATGCAATATGTATATAGAAGCGGTGAACGTTCACGCATCGCTCGTGATTAGAGTGGGGGGCAGTCGACATAACAACAAAGAAATAACAACAACAGCAATAACAAGCATGTGTTATAAGTAAAAGCAAATGTTGCTGCTGCTGGCGTTGTTGCCAAATGAAGCGTTCATCTCCACGCTTTGTCTGGCGGTTCAACTACACAACCATATATACTACACTCACATACATATACATACACACATGCATGTAAGAAATGGCTGCATTATCGCATATCGATTTGGTTTCAATGACAAGCAATTTGCGCGTGAAATAATTGCGAAATCCGCATTACTTTACCGTTGCGTTTGATGAATGAACTGAACGAAACAAGCGCCGAGTTTCGTGCTTAAATCTTTCGTTTGCCTCCAGTGTGTGTTGTATAGGTTTTTAATTGTTTTTCGTTAGTTAAACCAATTTTTTTGTTAATTGTATTTGAAGTTAACGACATGACACACATAATTAATTTGCTTTATTATTGGTGCAAAATATAATGGCAATTAATTAGTGCGCGAGTGTGGCAAATATTTTAATGGTACACATTTGTTGCTATTACTTGTTTGCGAAAAAATTATATAAGCGGTTGCATGTAGTGGATGCGATTGCTATGAAACCTATGCTTCAAAAATGTACTAAATAAAAATGTACATTTTGTTATTTAATTTCATTAATTTTTTTTAATATCTCCTTAGTGTGATGGTGATGTATGCATCTCCAATCCCCAATATTGTCGTTTAATATGTCCACAAATTTAATTATAGTAATTATATTCATCGGAGGATGGAGTCATATGTAGAAGTTCACGTAAGTGAGGAAAGTTTCTGATTGTCATTCACTTGGGAGTGGCCAGGAACGATTCTTTTACATGTGGCTCAAGCAGCTCACGACTTCCGGTCTTAGACCAAGTATCCTCTGGGTAGCCAACAGACATCCGTTTGGAGGCGAGCTAAAGTGAGAAGGCGAAACCCGCCTATGCGGTTGTGCGTTGGGTTTGGGACCCACCACATAAAAACACCCCCCAATGAAAAGAACAAAACAGCCTCGGATGAGAGACCCCAATTTTGATGACGACCACTGCAAACGTTTAAAGGACTACGAAATAAGAGCATGCACCTGGAATGTCCGGACCCTTAATTGGGAAGGTGCCTCTGCCCAGCTGGTTGATGTCCTCGTAAGAGTAAAGGCTGACATCACCGCAATCCAAGAAATGCGATGGACGGGACAAGGACGGAAGAAGGTGGGTCCTTGTGACATCTACTACAGCGGCCATATAAAGGAGCGCAAATTCTGTGTGGGATTCGTGGTGGGAGAGAAACTCCGTCGTCGAGTCCTGGCATTCACTCCGGTGGATGAACGTCTAGCCACAATCCGCATCAAAGCGAGGTTCTTCAACATATCGCTGATTTGCGCCCACGCCCCGACGGAAGAGAAGGACGAAGTGATCAAAGATACCTTCTATGAGCGCCTAGAACGTACCTATGAGCGCTGCCCCCGCCACGATGTCAAAATCGTGCTTGGCGATTTCAACGCTAGGGTGGGTAAAGAAGGTGTCTTTGGCACAACAGTCGGAAAATTCAGCCTCCATGACGAAACATCACCAAACGGTCTGAGGCTGATCGACTTCGCCGGGGCCCGAAATATGGTCGTCTGTAGTACTAGATTCCAGCATAAGAAAATCCATCAAGCTACTTGGCTGTCCCCGGATCGAATCACTCGCAACCAGATCGATCATGTTGTGATAGATGGACGTCTCCAGTGTCTTTGATGTGCGTACGCTTCGTGGTCCCAACATCGACTCGGACCACTATCTTGTAGCAGCTAAGATACGCACCCGCCTCTGTGTAGAAAAGCGCGCACGTCAACAAACACAAGGAAGGTTCGACATCGAGAAGCTGCAATCACAACCGACAGCCGAACGATTGGTTGGTTTGGAAAAGCCATTGGTTTTCGGAAAAGCCAAAAAAACAGCTGGTATGACGAGGATTGTCGTCTCGCAGTGGAGAGAAAACAGACTGCCTATCTCGCAATGTTGCGATCGACCGCAACACGAGCGGGATGGGAAAGATACCGAGAGCTGAAGAGGGAAGCGAGACGCATTTGCAGACTAAAAAAGAAAGAGGCCGAAATGCGTGAGTATGAAGAGCTTGACAAGCTAGCCGACAGGGGTAATGCTCGAAAATTTTACGAAAAGATCCGGCGACTAACTGAAGGTTTCAAGACCGGAGCGCACTCCTGTAGGACCCCCAGAGGTGATCTAGTTATTGATGACCAGAGTATACTGAGTTTGTGGAGGGAACACTTCTCCAGCCTGCTGAATGGCAGTGAAAGTACAACACCAGGAGATGGCGAACCCGATTCCCCAATCGACGACGATGGAGCAGATGTTCCATTGCCCGACCGTGAAGAAATTCGAATAGCAATTACCCGCTTGAAGAACAATAAGGCGGCGGGTGCCGATGGATTACCGGCCGAGCTATTCAAATACGGCGGCGAAGAGCTGATAAGGTGCTTGCATCAGCTTCTTTGCAGAATATGGTCGGAAGAAAGCATGCCTGACGATTGGAATCTCAGTGTACTCTGCCCAATACACAAAAAGGGAGACCCCACAATTTGCGCCAATTACCGTGGGATAAGCCTCCTCAATATCGCGTATAAGGTTCTGTCGAGCGTATTGTGTGAAAGACTAAAGCCCACCGTCAACAAACTGATTGGGCCTTATCAGTGTGGCTTTAGACCTGGAAAATCAACAACAGACCAGATATTCACCATGCGCCAAATTTTGGAGAAGACCCGTGAAAATAGGATCGACACACACCATCTCTTTGTCGACTTTAAAGCTGCTTTCGACAGCACGAAAAGGAGCTGCCTTTATGCCGCGATGTCTGAATTTGGTATCCCCGCAAAACTAATACGGCTGTGTAAGCTGACGTTGAGCAACACCAAAAGCTCCGTCAGGATCGGGAAGGACCTCTCCGAGCCGTTCGATACCAGACGAGGTTTCAGACAAGGTGACTCACTCTCGTGTGATTTCTTTAACCTGATGCTGGAGAAAATAATACGAGCTGCAGAGCTAAATCGAGAAGGTACAATCTTCTATAAGAGTGTACAGCTACTGGCGTACGCCGATGATATCGATATCATCGGAAACAACACCCGCGCCGTTAGTTCTGCTTTTTCCAGACTGGATAAGGAAGCGAAGCGTATGGGTCTGGTGGTGAACGAGGACAAGACGAAATATCTCCTGTCATCAAACAAACAGTCAGCGCATTCGCGTCTTGGCTCCCACGTCACTGTTGACAGTCATAACTTTGAAGTTGTAGATAATTTCGTCTACCTGAGAACCAGCATTAACACCAATAACAATGTCAGCCTGGAAATCCAACGCAGAATCACTCTTGCCAACAGGTGCTACTATGGACTAAGTAGGCAATTGAAAAGTAAAGTCCTCTCTCGACGAACAAAAACCAAACTCTACAAGTCTCTCATCATTCCCGTCCTACTTTACGGTGCAGAAGCGTGGACGATGTCAACATCCGATGAGACGGCACTAGGAGTTTTCGAGAGAAAGGTTTTGCGGAAGATTTATGGTCCCTTAAGAATTGGCAACGGCGAATACCGCAGACGATGGAACGATGAGCTGTATGTGTTATTCGACGACATAGACATAGTCCAGCGAATAAAAAAAACAGCGGCTACGCTGGCTAGGTCATGTTGTCCGAATGGATGAAAGTGCTCCAGCTCTGAAAGTATTCGATGCAGTACCCGCTGGTGGAAGCAGAGGAAGAGGGAGACCTCCACTCCGATGGAAGGACCAGGTGGAGAGGGACCTGGCTTCGCTTGGAATAACCAATTGGCGCCAAACTGCCAGAAGGAGGGATGCGTGGCGCGCTGTTTTGGACTCGGCTATAACCGCGTAAGCGGTGTCTACGCCAGTCAAGAAGAAGAAGAAGAATTATACTCATCGGAGGATGGAGTCATATGTAGAAGTTCGCGTAAGTGAGAAAAATTTCTGACTGCCATTCACTTTCGAGTGGCCAGGGACGATTCTTTTGCTTGTGGCTCAAGCAGCTCACGACTTCCGGTGTTAGACCAAGTATCCTCTGGGTAGCCAACAGACATACGTTTGGAGGCGAGCTAAAGTGAGAAGGCGAATCCCGCTTATGTGGTTGTGCGTAGGGTTTGGGACCCATCACATAAAAACGAATAACCAATGAATAGGAAGCAACAGCCTCGGATAAGGAAACAATCTTCTATAAGAGTGTACAGCTCCTGGCGTACGCTGATGATATCGATATCATCGGAAGCAACAATCTCGCCGTTAGTTCTGCTTTTTCCCGCCTGGATAAGGAAGCGAAGCGAATGGGTCTGGTAGGAACCAGCATCAACACCGATAATAATGTCAGCCTTGAAATCCAACGCAGAATCACTCTTGCCAACAGGGTCTACTTTGGACTGAGTAGGCAATTGAAAAGTAAAGTCCTCTCTCGACGAACAAAAACTAAACTCTACAAGTCCCTCACCATTCCCGTCCAACTTTATGGTGCGGCACTAGGAGTTTTCGAGAGAAAGGTTTTGCGGAAGATTTATGGTCCCTTAAACATTGGCAACGGCGACTACCGCAGACGTTGGAATGATGAGCTGTATGTGATATTCTACGACATAGACATAGTCCAGCGAATACAAAGACAGCGGCTACGCTAGCTAGGTCATGTTGTTCGAATGGACGAAAGTGCCCCAACTCTGAAAGTTTTCGATACAGTACCCGCTGGTGGAAGCCGAGGAAGAGGGAGGTCTCCACTCCGATGGAAGGACCAGGTGGAGGAGGACTTGTCTTCGCTTGGTATTACAAATTGGCGCCAAACTGCCAAAAAGAGAGATGCGTGGCGCGCTGTTGTGGACTCGGCTATAACCGCGTAAACGGTGTCTACGCCAGTCAAGAATAAGAAGAATTATATGTACTTTCAAGAGCTCATTATTTGTCGGGGTTTAGAATTAAAAAAAATAAATAAACAGAATGGTAAAAAAATTACTCAACTCTCAGACCGAAGAAGGCTTATACTCATATGGAATATTGGTGAGTTGAAATTGTATAGCATATACTTACTTACTTATACATGTATATACAGGTGTATACCTAAAAGCATTCACATAGGTTCCATTTTACTTATATACGAATATACAATAGTCAGTGAAGCGCTGAAAAATAATCTCAAAATATGCACAAGAATAGCCCACCTTCGCCACCATCAACAGCCGTTCAAAAACTTTACTATACAAAGACGAAGAATTCTGCATACAATTGCTACACTGCGGCATGCAACTGGCAGTGCTGTGAAAGATGCCTTATGGTGGCTCGAACTATGGCCAATGACTGTAACGCTGCCTATTAACATTTTGCATAATTTTTTAGCATTTTTCTATGCTTCACTTCCAACCGCGGTGCCTTATGCGAACTCTTTTGCGATGCAGCCAGCAAATATCGTTCTGTTCTACACACTATTCGTAAGCAGTCACTTGTACGTGTGGTTAGTTTGTAAGTGGGTATGGGTGCTATAGGTGGGTGTATGCTCTGGTGGTTAGGTAAATACTTGGTAATAATCTGTAATTTGCATAGAATTTACAATTTTTACTCCATACTCGACATATTAAAGATTTCTCTGTTCTGGTTGATGGCACATACGAGTGTTTGTATATAGTTACAATTGAATCATTTATCAATTAAGTTATTTGCTGAGAAAAAATGGTGAAATTTAGTCCTTACCACAGCAGAAAATATTCGCTAGTTAAATAATGAAAGTATTTTCTCTAACTTAAGTTGATTGAAGGGATTTAGTGACGAACTATTCTACGTAGTTTTTTCTTTATTGTAATCTACCTATATTTATAACATATTTGTTCGAGTCCAATTCCGTGCAATTACCTCATCTCACCCAAGCGACACATTTTCAAATGCCAAAGAGGTGCAGCACAAATGGATCAAGTTTATCAATTTCAGTAAGCATTCCATTCATTAAATTTTGTAAAAAAAGTTAATTTATATTTTGGAGCTAACAGTGATATATCTGCTATCTTAGATTCTTAGAGCACAAGTATGTATGTATGTAATTGGTGTTGAACCGTTTAGCCGGTTATAGCCGAATCGATGAGAGCACGCCACTCCTCACTTTCCTTCGCAGTTCGGCGCCAGTTGGACGTTCCAAGTGTAACCAGGTCGCTCTCCACCTGGTCTCTCCAACGGAGTGGAGGTCTTCCCTTTCCTCGGCTTCCTCCGGCGGGTACTGCATCGAACACTTTCAGGGCTGGAGTGTTTTCGTCCATTCGGACAACATGACCTAGCCAGCGTAGCCGCTGTCTTTTTATTCGCTGAACTATGTCAATGAATGATAAGCGGCTTGTAGAGTTTGATTTTGGTTCGCCGAGAGAGGACTTTACTTTTCAATTGCCTACTCAGTCCAAAGTAAAAACCTGTTGGCAAGAGTGATTCTGCGCTGGATTTCGAGGCTGACATTGTTGGAGTTGTTGATACTGGTTCCCAGGTATACGAAATTATCTACGAACGGCTCGGAGAGGTTCTTCCCAATCATGACGGAGCTTTTGGTCTAGCTCAACGTCAACTTACATAGCCGTATTAGTTTTGGAGATACCAAATTCAGACAGCGCGGCGTAAAGGCAGCTCCTTTTCGTGCTGTCGAAAACAGCTTTAATCGACAAAAAGGTGGTGTGTGTCGATCCTCTTTTTACGGGTCAAGTAGCTATATACTTAATCGCCCCACTACGTTAAAGTAACTTTGAAATGCTTGATGAAAAATTCTTCAATATCAGATCTAGTTCTTCAAGCTCCATCCAAAATAATAGATCCGGTTGGCTTTATATAAAACATTTCCAATTGATATTTTGATATTTATATATACAATAATAATAATTTAATAATATTAAAATAATATATTTAACAATTGTTGACGAAATAATATGCCGTCTAAAATAACCACCAATTTACTTTCATTTTTATAGAAAACAAAACGTAAAAAGCATCAAATTTCTTATTTAGAATTTGAATCAGAAAGAGCCGTTAAAATTGCAACAATTTGTCAAACTACCTGTATACAATTTTATTATGATATCATAGGAATATATAATATATACATACATAAAAAAAAAAAACAAATTTAAAATTTTAAGCACACATTTTGCCGCAACAAAAAAACAAAAATATGAATAACCCAAAATTTGAAATGAAGATAAGAATTCGTTTAACCGGTTAAGGTTGAATTTCTCAAACAATAAAACAAAGATTTCCGGATATGCCAGGTAAGTGAAGCATTGAAAAGAGTGACTAATATTAACGAATTTTTTCTTTTGCTATTAATAGTACTTGGAAGTAATTTTGGTTCCCACACATACATTTTGCAGACGGCTTTTTATTTCTTTACACAGAATTAACTGCAACACTTATATTTATTTGCCTAAAATACTTTATTTGCTTCTGTGGCATATTTATTTGATTGTCTTATTACTTTATTAGATGCTTATATATATAAAATATTAATATTATGACGGAATTCATAACGTGGCTGACCGTTTTCCGGGTGCTTTTAGGTGCAGAGCTCGGCTTTGACGGATCAAACAAGTAAGGCTAAGTTTGGCTGCAACCGAACATTTTATACTCTCGCAATTTATTGATATAGTTTTATTTATATATCACACAATTTTACCCATATATTCGGCAATTTGACCCATATATTCGTCCAATAGAATAACGAAAACCACAATATATGGTATATGAAGGCTGGGGTAATTCCTGAACCGATATCACTAATTTTCACCACCAACACATATTAACCAATATATGCGGAGTAAAGCCCACCGTATTTTTGAAAAACCTATAATTAGGTATATGGGAGCTAGCGGAAGTTATGACCCGATTTTAATATTTTTTGGAACAGAGACACACTATTAGAAGAAAAAAAAATTATCTGAATTACATTAAATTATCTGAGAGATTTACCGATATTTTCGGTGAAAAATTACCCTTAGGCACTGAGTTCTTCATATTCATCGGTTCCTTATGTATATAATATAAATTGAAGGATTCAGATGGAATTCCAAATTGAGTTATATGGAAAGTAGTCGCGTAGTAGTATTATGTACCGAATTTCATTGAAATCGGTCGAGTAATTTCGAGATATGGGTTTTGACCCATAAGTGGCGTCGCCACGTCCATTTTCCATTTTTTTTTTAATCTAAGTGTTGACATTTTCCGTTAGTGAGAGTATAAAAATCATAGTGAAAAATTCCGTAATAATGGTTCAAAAAAAAAGTGTATGTAAAAATTTAAAAACAAAATTTATATTATGAAAAAGTAAAAAATTCGGGTGTAACCGAACATTTTATTAAAAAAGACAAAAAGACTGTTGGTTTTAAAGAAACTTACTTTAAATTTAATACGCTAATGTTATAGTTATGAAAATTCTAAAAATCCCGAAACGATGTTACCGGAACAGGAAATGCAGCAACCGAAACCGGATATGGAGTAACCGGAACAGAAAATGATGTTACCGGAACCAGAAATAGGGCAAACGGGGACCGGATATTAGGTGGTCGCATGTATGGTTACCGCATTTGGTGTTATCGGAACCGGAAATGGAGCAACCGGAACCAGAAATGGGTTAACCGGATATGGGGTAATGATGTTACCGGAACGGAAATATGTCAACTGGAAACAGATATGGGATAACCGATGGAACAAGATATACGATTTCGAGATATTAATTTTAATCGTATGTAATGGGGTCCGTAAGGAAAACGACTGCAGAAAGTTTGGTTTATATAGCTTCTTCCTAGTGGGATTATACCAAATTTTACTTGTATTATGGCTTAGTTATGACACCTTATAGGTTTTCTAGTTTCGCCATTTTGTGGGCGTGGCAATGGTCCGATTTCACTCATTTTCAATAACTAATACGGTCCCAAGGAACATGTGTATCAAGAAATCTTAATTTTTACTCAAGTTATCAGTTGAACAAAACTATAATACTCTCTTAGCAACTTTTGTTGCGAGGGTATAAAAATAATTAATGTTGTACATAAAGTATCCAGGTGTATTTTTTTTATGAAAAAGGTCTGCACAAAAATTCAATATATTGATATAATCATGAGCAAAGCTTAGCCCAACCTCAAATTGCTCAAATTCATTTGTAAACATATATATTCAAGGGTTCCGACGCACTAACTCGCATATGTGTGGGTGTAGGTAGAGAGCAGTGCGTTAAAATGTATACGCAATACATTCGTGTCAACATATCAATGGTACGTACATATGTATGTCTATGCGTCTCACATATTCGAATTCTCCATTGGCGACAAAAAGCAAAATGATTTTTAACATCGCTTTACTTTTACTTTCGTGTGTAACTGGTTTGTGCGCATGCGTAGCTGTTGCGATCGTTGCAGCCTTTGTTTATCCATTTTAATTCCACGTTCGTCTTTTACACATAGCTCGCTTTGATTTTGCTGACTATTGTTTTGATTATTTGTAATTTACTTATTTTTTTCCAATGCACTCAATAAGCGGTGTGTGCAAGCGACATGAGGAAAGTATTGCATGGCTCCGAAAGTGGTTGCCAATCAATTTCTGGCAACACAACATGTAATTACAATATTGTACAATAAATATTAGCAACGCCATTATCGTCACAAAGAGTTGGCAATTAACTGCATGTATATTGATTTATTGTGAATATATACATATTTACATATATGGTTTTTTTATAATGACTCCCGAATCAACCAAGCAATTTTCGGAATATTTCGGTAATTTTTTAAAAGCGTTGCTATATCAAACAAGAAAAAAATGCAATCACTCAAATATGCGCAGCTGCAAACTATTCGATTACCGTTAAATGTCCAGTGATGCGTAAAAAATTTAATGGCACGCGGCAATACTGTTTTTTCTCAGCTCTTTACAAGTATTTTTTTAGCCTTTTTTACACAAGACTCCCGTGACCTGCTTGAGTTTTATACACACACATTTACAGCTAAAATATTATATATTTATTTTCGTAATTATGGCTTCACATATTTGCGTACAAATATTTTACAAAAGTCAACAAATTTACTCCGTAACTGACCTCCAAGCTACTTTAAACGCTCAATAGCCTAATTGAAGGCAATTTGTTTAATAAAAAATGTAAACTATAAGAATTGCAGTATAGTTTTATTAGCTCATAATTAAGATAGATCGTTATAAAGTAAAACATAAAATAAATTAAAATAACCATAATAATATATGTTTTATATTATCTGAAATACTGTTGAAAATCTTTGTATTAGGCATACGAGGGCTAGAGGCAATACTTAAACAATTTAATTAATTTTTACCATCCGATCACAATCAAAATATTTCAATATCTGGAGCCTTAGAAAAGTAAAGTCCGATTTCGACTATTTTTGTACTCTCTCAACAAAAGTTGCTAAGAGAGTATTCTAGTATTGTACGCTCATAACGGTTGTTTATAAGTCATAAAACTAAACGAGTTAGATATAGGGTTATACATATATATCAAATTGATCAAAATTACCAGATGAGTTGAAATACTGATGTCCATCCGTCTGTCCGTTCAACGGATAACTTGAGTAGAAATTAAGATATATTGACGAAACTTGGTACACATGTTCCTTGGGACCGTGAGAGTGTTGCTTTCGAAAATGGGCAAAATCGTACCATTGCCACAAAATTTGGTACAAAGGATCGTCCTAGTAAGGGACATATTTGGATGTAATTTTTTTGGCGAAGTGGGCTGGGGGCAGGGCCAGCTGAGAGCTTTACCTATATTTTCGGTGAAAAATTACCCTTAGGCACTGAGTTCTTCATGTTCGATATCAGGGGCCTTGAAAAGTCATGGTCCGATTTTGACAATTTTTCCACAAGTGATGTCACTGCTCAAATACAGTATTTGTGTAAAGTTTTATTGCGCTATCTTTATTGGTTCCTAATGTAGGAAGGAGGATGCAGTATTTAATATTTCCTTGACACCCTGATGACACGTGTGGAAAATGGATGAAATCGGTTCACATCCACAAAAACTTCCCTTATAACTCAATTGTGAAAAAATTATCGAACTCGGACTATAACTTTTCAAGGCCCCGGATATCGATCATTAAGAATTCATTGCCTAAGGGTAATTTTTCACCGAAAATATCGTTAAATCTCTCAGATATTTTAATGTAATTCCGAAGAAATTTGTTTCTTCTTATAGTGTGTCTCTGTACCAAAAATTATTAAAATCGGGTCATAACTTCCCCTAGCTCCCATATACCTAATTATAGGTTTTCCAAAAATACGGTGTGCTTTCGGTTAATATGTATGTGAGATATCTTAGCAAAATTAAAAAGTTCACTAAGACAAGTTATTGATGGAGTAAAAAATAGTGTCACACCGAAATCAATTATTTATTCAGATTATTTATTCTACTCTCAACTAGCTGCCCACACTGTATTTCAAAGAACCTATCTTGTCCTATTTAGAACAAAAGTACATAAAAAATGCTGTTGAGAGGCCTAAAACCATTAACACCATTAGAATTGAGAAGAACCTATTCGAAACCAGTATTTTAAAGAATTTTTTGACTGAGTTCCAAGTTGTGTAGAATTTATTTTCGATTTAGATAAAATTTCTTAATTTGCAATAATCAAAATAATTTTGATGAGTTATGACTTCACCAATACTCTTCAAGAGGCAAATGTACACTATATGTTGTGTAATTAATATATGTTCATATAACCACTTTTATGACCACTCTTCTCCACGCCGTTGTAATTGTTGCTGTCAAATATCAATGACAGCCAATTATTAATAACGAAAACAAATTTTACTTACAATAATATTTTCGGCAATTCAATGCTGACGTATTATTTAATTGTTGGTTAGCTAAAATAAACAATTGCACCTATACTCGCGAGCTCTTCATGCTACATTTTGAATGTGTTTGTTGAAATTAGCAAAGCACAGCAACTTTCTACAACTTTTAAATTGTTGTAGTACAACGAAAGTGTTGTCAGATATTTTCACACATCTCGCTGGGCATATGCATATGCGTACTTACATACTTACGTATATGTATAAGTATACTCAAGAGACCAACCGAAAATCACGTATTGTCAAAAGTTGAAAAAACTCACAAAAAACCTCAAAAGAGGAAAAATTGTAATGAAAAGTTGTCTGAACTTTAATTTCAGGAAAGCGAAAATCTACAACAATAATAATAACAATAGCAATAAATAAAAGAAAATATTTTATGAACTGCTGGTTTCTTCCGGAACTACATAATTGACAACTTCTTGCATAGCGAGGGCTATACACATTAATATGTTTATTTAAAAATGTGGAAAGAAAGTCAAGGTTGCTTTTGTTGATATCGTATGACGATCAAACTGTGAAGAAATTATTTATTTTGACTCATGTTTAACAATTGTCGACCATTACAGCAGAGTAAGTTATATGTGTGACTATCAAGTGGTTGATAGTGGTTTCGAATCATAAATATAAGGGGTTTTAAAGTCTTATCGAACTTATGTATAAAAAAGGACACAAATGTGTTCATAAAACTTAGTTTCGTTGGAAATTCGATTCCAAATGAGGAACTCTCGTCTGAACGTTGACCTTTTTGTGTTCTGTAATCAATTTCTTCACATATGTATGTACACAAAAAAAATTTTGTCGAAATTAATTCAGACGATCTATAAGAGTGTTTGTGAATCAATCTAATGCTAACATGATAAATTTCAATTCTGTCCAACAAACGAACTCATCTGAGCGACAAAGCCACGAAGATAGACAAAGTAAAATAGCTTTCTAGTAACACTTAACACTAAAAAATAGAACCAAAATCTTGGATATCTCAAAAGAATATATTTTCTGCCGTAAATGCTTTGAACAATAAAAAGCTTTTCATATGAATGCCTTTTTAGCTGACTTCTAATTTAAGGTGAACCCTATTTTTATAACGATACATATATTGAAAAAATATATAGAGTATGAAAATTTTGTTATGATTCCGGTAAAATATTCTAACAAAGTAAATATTTTTAACTTTAATCTCTAAACCAATTATTGACTTATCTCAACACTCTGCTTCATTTTTACTTCATAATTTTTTTTAAATCCTAAAAATAATATTTCAACATTTTTATATTTTTTTTCTAAAGTCTGCTGCCCAATTTGTTTTAATAATTAAGTGCTTTGCCTAATAGCGTTTTTTTACCAGAGCTAATTGATCAATTAATTAAGATCATTAAGATTTTACATTACTTGAATTTTGATCGACTAGAAAATCAAATACAACTCTGCTACAAAGACGTACGATATACGTTCTATTCTGCGATTGACTGATTTTTTTTAAAAAAGAACCGGTAGATGTCGTTGCTAAAAAATATTAATCAGCTGATCAACTTACCTTATTATGAAAAGCAAAAACAAAAAGCTGAACGGTTATCGAGTAGCCGGCAGTATAAAAGGCAAAAAAGGGTTTCTCAATAAAAATTTTAATTGATAAATTAATTAGGCTGTCTGAAAACGCTATAATTCTCATTTATTTCAATGACATTTTTCACTTTCAACCGACCTTTTATATGCAAACTTTTAATGAGTCATTCTAGAGTCACTTAAAGTTTATTGTCGGCATACGAAAATTCGTTTTTAATTCTTGATAATCTGGATATGAACATTAGATAAAAAATAAGTGAATAAAACCGACGGCAAAAACCTCTACAAGCAAAATATTTATTTTAAGAAATCTTGACTATTTGTGTCAGCTTCTCGAGAACGAGTTGAGCAAATTCCAAACGACAAATAAATTAATTACAAACGAAAGAAACTCGCTTATAAAAGCGTCAGCAAGCGACTTCGCTGACTCTTTTTAAATGGCAAATAATTCAGACGTAAATATATAAATTTTTTAAATGAACATAGCAATAGGTATATGTGTAAGTTGCTGGTAAAGTTGACTACCTTCATGTATGGGCAGGTTCTTGACATTCTAGTTCTTATCCTCCCCAAGGCAAAGTCACTTACATGGCAACGAATTAATAGCGAAAATATTTTTATTAGTGAATATGCATTTGTGTATATATTTGTGTATGGATAATTAAAAAATTGCATTAAGTCATGTGTATGTAAGCTTGATAAATGATATACATAAATAAATTAAGAGCTTACGAATTTGCGCTTGAAAATTATGCAATTTGATATGATGATTTTTGACTAATTAAGTGCACCGCTATAAATACATTTATAGCTGATACTTGTTTTTAATGTCAGGTTCATAGACTGAGCGATAAATTACAAATACGAAGTTCGAAGTTCTTCATGTAAACCTAAAATATATCCGCATAGTCCTTTAATAGTCTGATATACTATGCGTATTAATAACACTGGTTACAGATGCTGTTCGTGTTCATGATGCTTTTGAGTATGTGAGCTCAGTTCTCGATTTCACTACACCGAATACAGAGATAACATATGTCTGAGGGACAATACTATATATCCAGTTCTAAATAATAAATTAGAAAATATTCGTATTAACATTATGCTTTACAGAAGAACAATCCAAATTCGAGATGTCTATTGCAGGCCTTGAATCATTTTTCTTATAATATGTACAAAAACTTTTCTTATAACAACCTCAATTAGTTTTTAGTTCATTTTGCTTAATTTATTTTATTTTAAGCCTTACTTGAAAAAGGTCCCAAGTACTTGAGAAGCGCGAGCTCTTCGGGTCGTAATTTCTAGTGCTCACTTCGTACTACATAATTTTAATATGTTTGTTACGCAAATATTTTCAGTTTCTGTTCTGTTTCTGTTTTTAACACTTTCATTGAGATATTTTATTTATAATATAAGATAAACTGCTGAGAACAACGAGTTTACAATAATTTTTAAATTTTTAATTCAGCCTAATTTTTTAACCACGACCTGTCCGGCGATTGTCACGTATTCAACGTAAACAGTTTCGCTAGCCAACATCATGCCGTTAAAAATACATATATTTTTGTGTTTTCCCAAACAGATATAGATACATACATATGTATATACCGATATGTGTGTTTGTGCGCGCCTTATGACTGTTAAATCTTTTAGGATTCAAAAAGCATGAAATAAATCAAAATATTTTCTAGACATGAATGGAATCATAAAAGTAAGTATAATAGCTTCTTGTTAATTTGCACAATATTTATACAGTGTTGCTATGAATAATAAAATTTCACACAATTACAAATTCATATTTTCACACATACATACATATTAACGGATGCTAAAATATACACAAAGTAGCACACTTATATATATTACTGTTTATGCTCAAGCTCAAATTTACCTACTTAGCTTCCAAAAGCGCGCGAATATTAAATATACAAGACGTTTGAGAAAAAAACATCGAAAAACTGTTCAAACTTCTTTTATATATATATATGTATATATATCAAACTTCTTTTATACAATTGTCAAATTTAACGCTGTGGGTAGATGTTTCGGTTCTTTTTTTGCTTTTTTTTCATTGCGATGCGACCTTGAGCTTTGCGAAAGATATTTTTTAGATACAAAGCAAAACAACCAAAACTTGAAAGCTGTACACAATTATAGCTATATATTATCTGTATGTATATATATAAGAAAAGTATGGTGATTTTATTGGCGTAAGAATGTTGGTCGAATATTTTTTGTGGTTGAAGACTATACTATTACTCATAATTCATTTAAATACTTCTTTAATAAAATCATCACAAATCAAATGCGATCAGGTTAGTCAATGAATGTCAGTAAAGAGTTGACCAAAGTTGTTTGGCGTTAAAAGCAATCGCTGACTAAACTAGAAAGGAAAGAATATTTGAATACACATTATATTCACCCTAAATTATTAACAGCTGAGATAACATATTTTAATATTAGAAAAAAATGCGATAAGCGATAATAATTAATTTTACAAACTACAACAAAAATTAAAATATAAATAATATTTTCATTTAAAAATTTTAATTTGTTCACTACTTCCATTTTTAAATATTTCAAAAACTTTCCATTAAATTCCATATAGCATTTTGCATGCCTTCCATTTGAACTTGGCCTACTACTATACTTTGTTATTGTCACATGTACGACTATCGTAGTTTTGATTGTTTATTGACTAATTAAATAAGTATAACAATTAATAATATTTTTTTACACCGTGTTATTTATGTGCATACCACAACAGCTATAATTGAGGAACGATTAAGCGATGTGTTATTTGAAATGTTGTTTGGTTATATAGAGGAAGCAATTTATTAGCAGTAAATAGTGAACGTTAAATGGAGCTAAGGGGCCTTGCGATCACACTTTTTTAATTAAATTTTACGATGAATAAATAGTCTTTTAGTGATTATATCAGCCTATTTAATATAATACAAGTTGTACGTTCGATACACCAGCTTACAGTACAGTTCTAGGCTGCCAGATTACTGTAGCGTTTTTCAAGCGGTGGTGGCTGTCGTAAAGACACTCAGAAGGCTTACCTCTGGCAGGGAGATGGGTATGCACTCGGGCAGTAGATCAGCAATCGTGGCCATGTGCTCGCTGACTGTTCGCTCAAAGCTAGTTGAGGAGTGCGTAGCTTCTCTATCAATTGCTTCAAGCTACTTTAGTATAAGCCTCGTTTGGGCAGGTCATTGTACCATCGTTGGGAATTGCAAAGGCGGTGAACTTGCGGGTAAGGCCACTCAAACTGTAATTTCATCAGATTTGGAACAAGCTGGTGTCCCACTATCCTCCTACAGTGGTCGTCGAATGAACACAGCACGCTTTGGACAACGACCAGTACTTGTACGACTGTGAGATCATTCTTGTCTAAGGTGGATCGCAGGAGATCCACTGATCTAGTTTAACAAGGTTCAGCTCGTCGCACTGAAAGGAATCCTTACTGAACACTGCCCGAAAGGGCTAGATGCCCGGCGACTAAATATCCTGACGGATGCAAAATGCCAAAGTTGCATGGAAGAAGTGGAGATTGAGACACCGGGACACTTCGGAGAACCAGTTGAACTGTCCCGCATACTAATTAGTTGACTGTTCAAATTCGGAAAAGGCTCAAAGCGCCTTGTCGTCACATGATTGTCACGAGCATCCATTTTGATGAGTTTGTGGCATCACACAGGACTGGTTTTAGCTGTCCAATTGGGATCTCCTGTGACACAGCCGGATCCCTATAATCTAACCTAAGAGTTCTGTTCAACTTCCAAATAGAATGATTGATAATCGTTAAGAATAATTGGTATCATACAAACAGCAATTTACAATGGTCATAGTAGCAAGTAATGCCTCAACTATGTACAATAAATCCTTAAGGCAAAGTGAAAACTAGTATATGAAAATTACGGAAGTTCTTCACATTTTATTTTTGTGTAACTATTTTTCCATTGGGTGTATTTAAAATCATCTTTTATTAAGGGGCACACCTAGTGTGAAATTTAAAAAAAATATATTTTTTTTGTTTCATATTTCGGTAGATTACACCTTTAAAAATAACATACTAAAATTTCAAATCGATATCTCAAATAGTTTTTGAGTTATAACAATTTAAAGAGCAGCCGCTCGGTAACAGTGAAAACGATCATTTTATCTTTAAACGCGTTTTTCTCGAAACAGCATTTTCCGAATTTGCTGCAGTGATTACTCAAAAACAAATGATCCGATCACTATCGAATTTTTTTACATGTTCTATATATAGTTCTCCCCACAAAGACCTATCGATTTTTGATCTGATCAAAAAATCGAATTTTGGCAGGCCAAAAACGACCAAAATTTTGGGTAAAATTCGACTATTTTTTTTTAAAACGCCGCCATATTGTCAATTTTTGATTTTTTTATCGTAGGTCATTGTACAGACAATATTATCTAGTTTAAGGAGAATTTTATTTTTTTAGATTTCATTCTCGGAGAAGGCCGGAATCATTGCAGCAGTGAAGGACCTTTTTTTTCGCACCGCTGGAGATCGACTATAACTTAAAAATATTTAATTTTTTTCTTCAAACATTTCACTGTACATATATTCTTGAAACATGTATAAATATGTATGTTCTTAAAATTTTGAAATAATAGATAAAGTATTTTTTTTAATAAAACCGTTTTTAATCACCTTTTTTTAGGCCATTACACTAGTTGTGCCCCTTAACGATAAGAAATGAAGCTACAATAAACTGCATTAAACCTTGATATGGTAACACATACTAAGAAAACCATCTACTTTTACACATATCCATCAAATGAAAATATATATACATTTTGCCACTTTGGTGACACTTTCTCGCCGCATGAAATTCAAGTTATGTGCGTAAATTAATCTCTAGTCGACTGCTTCCGTTTATTTGCCACATAACTGGTTTAACTTGCGGCATGACAAGGTGGCAAAACAACCGGCAACACTATTTGAAGTTTATGCACCGATTAATGTCTAACCTTGCACTTCCGGTCTAATGCATGACTTAAATAGTTTTACCTCGAAAATAAAATAATTTTAACACAATTTCGCAAATATGTATATGAAATGCCGATGAGGCGGATTATATTTATTTTACTTAGTAATATCTACCAAAAAAAAATCAAACAAATTATTGAGAGTTGTTGAACACCAAAAAAAAAGAATTGCCTACTCATTGCAATTTCTTATTAAATTCGCCGCATATTTATTTCACCATTTGCCTAATTACTAGTTATTACTGTAATTCCTTTGCCACATAACAATTATAAAATAATATTGTACAACATTTGAGGTGAACAACACCTTTGGTGTAATTGGAGAATTTGTACTTTATAATGAACAACAAAGTGTCTGTTCAAAATATAAATTTCTGCTGCCGCAATGACAAAGAGGAAATATCAACTTCGAGTTCAAACAATTTAGCTTCTATATATGTATGTGCGTGTGTACATCCAAAAGTGCATATTATACCTACACACATGTGCGAGTATTTATTACAAAAGCTTTTTTTCAATGGTGGAAATCGTAAAGTGATATGGGTAAGAGCAATTACAACAAAAAATTAATAGAAGGTTGACGTTTTCATGCAGCATTCATATGGATGTATCTATGTATATGAATATGTGTGAGTGAATGCATGTTTGAATGAAATAATACTTACGACTGTAATACTACCTATATATACCATATGTATATATGTACATATGTACGAAATGACATATCTGTAGTGATTGTTTTGTAAATAAAGAAAGGGAAAGTAATTGTGTGCAACCGCGAAAAGTGAAAGATGTGTTAATGAAGAGAGTAAAGAAGAAGTGATACACTAATATACATACTATGTATCGAAATATTATAAGTTCATAAATTTCATAAGATTTTGGCAGATATTTACCATTTTAAACACAAATGTAGGGAAATATACTCTAAACACTATAAAATCTCGTATGATCAAAATATTTTGAATTAGACAAAAAGAAAATGAACAAGTAAGTAAAGGCTAAGTTCGGGAACAACCGCCCATCGTATTTTTGAAAACTCTATAATTAGGTATATGAGAGCTAGGGGAAGTTATGACCCGATTTTAACCATTTCTGGTACAGAGACAAATAATTATAAGAAAAAGATTTTCTCTGAATTAAATTAAGATATCTGAGAGATTTACCGATATTTTCGGTGAAAAATTACCCTAAGGCACTGAGTTCTTCATATTCGATATCCGGGGCATTGAAAAGTTATAGTCCGATTTCGACAATTTTTTCACAAGTGATGCCACAGATTATATACAGTATTTGAATAAAGTTTTATTCCGTTATCCTCATTGGTTCCTTATGTAAATATTATAAAATTAAGGAATCAAATGTAAATTGGTCGATTGGTTTTTGAGATACAGTTTTTGACACATAAGTGGGCGACGCCACACCTATTTTCCATTTATTAAAAAATCTGAGTGTAGCTCTCCCCTGCAATTTCTGCTGTAAAATTTAATGTTAATGTCAAAAAGTGAGTTAACTCACTTTTAGTAATTTTCAACATAACTTTTTTATGGGAGGTGGGAACGTAAATCGATTTTCTTTTTGAACTGTATAAGGAAGTGGCTAAAAGAAACGACTGCAGAAAGTTTGGTTTATATAGCTTTATAGGTTAGCGAGATATACACAAAACATATATTTGTGTGCGGGGCCACGCCCACTTCCCAAAAAAATTACATCCAAATATGCCCCTTACTAGGGCGATCCTTTGTACCAAATTTTAGTTTTATAACATTATTTATGGCTTAGTTGTAACACTTTATGTGTTTTCGGTTTTCGCCATTTTGTGGGCGTAGCAGTGGTCCGATTTTGCTTCTTCGAAAGCAACCCTCTCACGGTCCCAAGGAACATGTGTACCAAGTTTCGTCAAGATATCTCAATTTTTACTCAAGTTATCCGTTGCACGGACAGACGGGCGGACAGACATCCATTCGGATTTTGACTAGTCTTGTCACCCTGATCATTTTGATATATATAAGCCAATATCTAACTCGTTTAGTTTTATGACTTACAAACAACCGTTGTGTGAACAAAACTATATTAATAGTATGTATTAATAACTGTATCAAATATCAATTTAAACACAGATTCCCAATATTTAGGCCTATGTTTTTGCATAAAAAAATTACATGACTAGAAGTTTTTAAGTGTAATAATTTCACTTATTTAAATTTTGATAAGCCACTGATATTATTTCGAAAACAGTTGTATATATTAGAAGAGCAGTGATATAATAAAATTTCTTAACATTTGAGATCAAGTGTTTAAACTGCTAAACTATAAATAAATTGTATGTTTTGTTTGAAATATTGTCGTCTCCTTTATTTAAGTTGTTTCCGGGCAATATTATGGGTTATCGTTATTTTAATTTGCAAAAAAAATCTTAGAAATATTAACAAAAGAAAGTCATTTATAGCCGCCCGCTATCAAAGTCAAATATAATCGGTGGTAATAAACAAACAGTTTCAAACCAACGCTAAACATCGAAATCAAAAAGATTATGCTTTTAAATACACATAAGGATATGCTTTCATAAATACTCATGCATAAACATGGGCTTTTATTCACTTCCAACACCACAATTTCAACCACTTGACCAACTCACTCCACACAGATTCACTTGAATGCAAATTACTTAACACAAAACAAAAATATTAAAAATATAAAGAAAACAATAATGCAAATTCAAATTCATTAATGGCAAAGCATTGACATCGGCCGACAATTGAATGGTGGTTTGAAGTTGGTGCTAAATAATAATCTGCATGGCGGCATTGACAGCCATCACGATGACTCTGGTGGCTTTGATTGTTTTGATGCCTTTGGTAGCTTTCATGACTTTTCATTTTTCAACTGTGGCAAATTGCAATGGGAAGGAAGTATCCTATTAATTTTTGTTTAATCGCTATTTGAATGCATCAGCGAAAATAATTGTTGTTGAATATTAAACGGCGTCTCTATTAAATACAGAGAAAAGTTACTGACACAGAAATATATACACATATATCATCTTAATCAGTTTGACCACACAGCGAAGCGTGCGATAGCAAAGTGCTTTCAATTTCTATAAAGAAAAGCTATACATTTTGTTGTTGCTAGATTTGCATAAAGAGCGGCGAATATGGAAAAAAGCTTACTCATTGGTATATGGTAGAAAATTTTGTATTTTTTTAAGTAAAAAATTTAATTCGGTGAATATTTGACGAATTTTGTAAAGCAGATCTAAAAATTGGAAGGAAAAAAATTACAAGAAAATCTACCAATCGAACTCAACACTCCAAGTGTTTTCGATTAGAGATAGATAGAGTTCTCAAAGTAAACTTAAACCAAATAAAAAAGTCGAAATATTTCGACTAAAACAGCAACATTTTTTCATCTATCATTTTTGACCTCAGTTTTACAATTATCCCTGCATTACTGTACTACTCCTCAGCTTAGATTCTCCAGTAAATTAGTTGAATTCAATGTACAATTATTAATTAATTTCACAATCAAACTTATTTCGTAACTAAATAATCAGTAAACTTTTCCTCTCAGTGCACATAGCGTGATTTTTTAGTCAACAACCCCTAAATCAACTTTTGGTCAAAGTTGCCAAACTTGTATGCCACACTTCGCTGCATGTTTGCTCATTTGTTGTTTTTATGAATGTTGTTGTTGTTGTGTTAATTGCACTGTCGTTGGTTTATTATGTTTAAAATGCCGGTTATACGAGGTCTGTTCAATATATCCGTGAATTTCGAACTTGTTGGGTAAAATCTTGAATGATAGTAGTTATCTTCGAAACGCCAAGTCTTAGATAGTAGTGAATCGAACAAATTTTTTCGAGCTGTTTGTTACTAAATGAGGGTTTCCGTGTTAGAGAGAAAGCTTTTACGAAAGATATATAGCGCCGTATTCGGAATAAATTCTTAACAACTATGTTAAGGCCCATCATTATCGATTCGTCATTGATGTAATATTTCCAGCTCTAACAAGTAAGGAAAGGTTAAGTTAGGGTGCAACCGAACATTTTGTACTCTCGCAATTTATTGATGTAATTTTATAAAGATAATAATATTCGGCATAAAGTCCAATAGAATAACGAAAATCATCATATATACTATATGAGGGTCTGAACCGATTTTACTAATTTTCACCAACAAGATAAAATATATCGAAGACTATACACTCACTTAATTTTGCTAAGATATATCGCTTATTAAACGATTTATAAAGCCCATCGTATTTTGGAAAAACCTATAATTAGGAATATGGGATCAAGGAAAAGTTACTCGTATGACCCGATTTTAACCATTTTTGGTACAGAGACAAACTATTATAAGAAAAAGATTCCCTCTGAATTAAATTGAGATATCTGAGAGATTTACCTATAATTTCGGTGAAAAATTACTCTTATTCACTGAGTTCTTCATGTTCGATATCCGGGGCCTTGAAAAGTTATAGTCCGATTTCGACAATTTTTCCACAAGTTAAGCCACAGATGATATACAGTATTTGTGTAAAGTTTTATTCCTCTATCTTCTTTATTTCCTAATGTACATACATATATAATATGAAGTGAACGAAACAGATGGAAAAAAATTAAGTTATATGGGAAGTCAAAAAAATATTATATAATACTGAATTTCATTGAAATTAGTCGAGTAGTTCCTGAGATATGGGTTTTGACCCATAAGTGGGCGATGCCATTTTCCATTTTGTAAAAAATCTGAGTGCAGCTTTTTTCTGTGATTTCTTCTGTAAAATTTAGTGTTTAGACGTTTTTCGTTAGTGAGTTAACTCACTTTTAGTAACTTTCAACATAACCTTTGTATGGGAGGTGGGCGTGGTTATTATCCGATTTCTTTCATTTTGGACTGTATTAACAGGTTCCCTGTCCCCATACACAAATTAATTTTTAACGGTACACGTCCAACACTTATTTTTGAAATTATATTGCTGTAGGCATTTTTAGAGGTTATCCCACACATCTTGACAGCGATATAACGGTAAAAAAAAATTTGTATCACCTATGATACAGGAACGTGTCACTACGAAGTTGAATTACATACGCTCAATGTATCATCAGTGATACATATCACCGACGTCGCTGTGTGAGTTGCTATGCCAAAAGCAAAGAGGAAAGCATGTATCATATATGATACATGGACGCTGTACATATGGTACAAGAAAATAATTTTGTATCACATGTGATACATTGGACAGGGAACCTGTTAACATGCGGCTTAACATTAACAACTGCAGAAAGTTTGGATTATATAGCTTTATTGGTTTTCGAGTGGGCGGGGCCACGCCCACTTCCCCAAAAAAATTACAACCATATGTGGCCCTCCCTAATGCGATCCTTTGTAACAAATTTTACTTTCATAACTTTATTTATGGCTAAGTTATGACACTTTATATGTTTTCGGTTTTCGCCATTTTGTGGGCGTGGCAATGGTCCGATTTCGTCCATTTTCAGGGTGCCAAGGAATATTTGTTACAAGTTTCATTAAGATATCTCAATTTTTACTTAAGTTATCCGTTGCACGGATATACGGACAGACAGACATCTGGATTTCAACTTCACTCGTCATCCTGATCATTTATATATATATAACACCACATCTAACTCTTTTATTTCTGGGTGAACAGCCGTTATGTGAAGAAAATTATAATACTCTGTGCAACATGTTGCGAGAGTATAAAAAGTACAGAAAGTATAGAGGCAATTCCTTTGTATTAAGTAGAAAATCTGCTTTTCATCAGTATTTTAAATTTCCAGTAATTTATGCATCAATAACAAAATGACTGACGCGTCATAAATGACTCAGGCCAAATTGTTTCCGTGGTTTTAAATGAGTGGTTGCGTTCTTTTGTACCCTTAGATATGTAGATGTGGCAATATTATTATTAGATAACTATGTACTTCGAAATACATAAAATATTAAGTCCACAGCAAAAAGGTTAAGCGAAAAATAGTTAAAACTCGTCGTCTCTCTTAAGGTCGTTGAGTTAATCTAATCGGAGATAAATATCCTCAGTACAAGAAGACATCAACTTATCAAACCGACCTCGTATTTACATTCAAAAACAATCACAATCACAGTCTGTAAAGCTTTGTATATCAATTGATGTATGTAAAACCCGCTGGACGTTTCAGTCTACTGAGCTGTTGATGACGGCAACCTGTCTGCCGGTTTTTGGCGACCTGCACGCTATTTTTTATTGCGCCGTTGCGTGGCGACCAATTCATGGATACTGGTATATGTACAATGTACCGGCGTTTATGATTGTTTTCTTGGGTGTTTCGGCGTCTTATTAGTGTATGCATGAATGTATATATGTATGCATTTCTGATTTGCAACTGGTATTATTACATTTCAAATTTAAATATTCGTTTCTCTTTTTTGTCGCATTAGTTGCGTTTTAGCTTTGCATTTATATTAAATTTCCAATGGCACTTCCGAACATTTCAAAGCGATAATGTGTCCAGTAAATGTCCGCAAGCGGCTGCGCTTTGTTGCTGTTGTTTCAAGTGAATGGGATTGTAAGCGGATTTGGTTTAACATTGTACAGCTTAAAAATTACATATATGTACATATATACCAGTATAGCAATAACAAGCCTTAGGAGGCTAAGCGGTTAGTTATGATTGAATTAAACCAGATTGTTTGGCGTGATGCCAATAAGCTTTTGTGGGCACTGCCAGTTTACTCGGAGCGTATTGTTTTATGTTGACAACAGGGAAAGGCAAAAACGTTAATTAGCAAAGAAAGTGAGATTCGCATTGGGCGTAATGCTGGCAGTTCGAAAGTATAATCGGAAGTTAATACATGATTATTTATATTTAAAAATTTGATTTTTTAAACTTTTCCATTCAATTGCCAATACTTGAAATGAGGAACAATATACATACTTAAAAAAATTCCGAAGAACCATATTTTTAAATTACACCAGAGTAAATTAGTGGTTTCGATATGCAAATCAAATCTATACTCCCACCAATAGTAGAGGATGTCATATATATTATCCTAAGATTCAAAACTGGCCTTACTTCTAAGGTTATGGAAAATATATCAAAGGAATGGTGCAGAAATCAGCTGATTATCTTTAGACAAGTTTTGGTTATAGATGAATAGATTGAAACTTTTTTATACAGGAAAATTTAATATTTATACAGCTCGTATCTGGCAATACTATACATCTTTGAAAGGCCTTCACATAACCTAAAACGACGATATGCATGATTGGTTTGGATATTGTAAACATGCAGTTCACTAACGCCGAAATTCGCGCTATTTTAAAGTTAAAGGCAAATCCGCTAGAGAAACGTTCCGTGAGATTAATGGTGTTTTGGGGGATGGGACTCTGTCACTTTGAACTGCAGAGGAATGGTTTCGACGATTCAGAGCGGGTGAAAACGACAACATGGATGGCTTGTCCAGCCGGCGGAAGACCTGTGACGACGAATACCGATCAAATCATGGAAAACATCTAGTTAGACCAGCATGTGGCATCTCGTGACATCGCTCAGGAGATGGGAGTTAGTCACCAAACCAATTTAAACCATCTGCAGAAGGCTGCATGATTTGACGCAAAGAACCTTCTGGACCGAATCAACGCCTGCGATATGCTGCTGAAACGGAACGAACTCGACCCATTTTCGAAGCGAATGGTGACTGGAGACGAAAAATGGATCACATACGACAATATCAAGCGAAAACGATCGTGGTTGAAGGCCGGTGAATCGTCCTTAACAGTGGCCAAGCTGTGATAGACGGCCATGAAGGTTTTGCTGTATGTTAGGTGAGATTGGAAGGGAAGCATCCACTACGAGTTGCTCCCATGTGGCCAGACGCTTAATTCTACCATCTACTGCGAACAACTGGACCACTTGAAGCCGGCGATCGACCAGAAGCGTCCAGAATTGGCCAACAGGAATAGTGTAGTGTTCCACCAGGACAACGCCAGACCACACACTTCGTTGAATACTCGTCAGAAGCTGCGAGAGCTCGGATGGGAGGTTTAATCGCATCCACCATATAGCCCGGACATAGCGCCAATTGATTACCACCTGCTCCTGTCCATGGCGAACGCCCATGGTGGTGCAAAGTTGAACTCAAAAGAGGCTTGTGAAAAGTGGCTGTCCGAGTTCTTCGCAAATAAGGAGAGGGACATCTACGAGGGGTATGAAGTTTCCGTCTAGATGGAAACAGATTATCGAACGAAACGGCGCATATTTGAACTAAATCCGATCACTGCAACACTTTTTATAAAACGTTGGAAATTGAGCAAAAAAGGGAAGAGAGATAATATTTCAAAGTTAAGCTCTACATATCAAGTGCCTTTTGTGGCCTTTTTACAAAAAATCATTTTAAGTATTAAAAAGTCTAATAATAGTCAATAAGTCCTCGCTGTGCATATTGTACAATAATCTCAAATTGATTTCATCTCATTATGTAGCTCAGTGGCTCACGGCAAAAGGGTCACGTATACGGCTCGTCGCACATTAAGGTTGCTAAGCATTTAATATGCACTTATAATACATTGTATACGCACATATCAATATGTATACATACGTACACTGCACTTGGCTCGAAGAGCCTATATGCACACATAAATACATACAAGTGCACTTTGCGCCAAGCGAACGAAGAGTATTTTCTTTGTATGCCAGCAGCATGCTGTGGCACGCTGACTTTGTTCAAAGTCAAAATCAATGCAATTGCGCACAAAACACAACATTTTAATATTTGGCGACATTGCAACAAAGTTGTGCATATAAAAAATGCATATTATTCAAAATAAAATTTTTTGAGAAAAAAAATGAAAATTTAAATTTTTTACTTCCTATTTGATTTTTTTGTCGTTATTGTTATTTATATATTTTTTTTCTTAATGTTTTAAATTTTTTAAATGTTACACTAAACTGAAAGCGAAAGCTTTAATTAACACATTTCTTCATTGGTGCATCTTCACACTGTACTGCAAATAGCCGCGTGCCAAAATAAAGGAATGAATCAACAAACAAAAAAATATCGCACTTATCTCACCACAAAGTTTATGAAAATTAAACAAACACGCGCACACAGTCCCGTAATCGAACGGTAATTGCGAGTAATTGCCACTATAATTATTGCACAAATCAAATTTTGATTAACACGTATACGACATGTTGGCCCGCCGAATGCATGCTAACGACTCTGCTCATTGAACTGCGTTTGCTATGCACTTAGAGGGAAAAAGTCTCACTTTGTTTCTCACTAAATGTTTTATGAGCGTTTGTGTGATCCCTTTTTAGTGGCATCGCAAACCAAAAGCGCTGTCTGACTACTTGCCTATCTAAGTATGTATGTATGTATGCATGTTTGCGTTTATAAGCCATGCTGTTGATGTTTGTTGCTCCTGCTGCCTTGCTGCCTGCCTGCCTGGCTGCCTGCTTTTCACTTTGCCATGACTGTTGCGCAGTCAGTCACAATCGACGGGGCACAGCTCAACAGCATCTAAGTACGTTGCCAACGCTACAAGGCTGTTGCTAAAAACGAAAGTTACGCATACAAAAAGATTTATGCACAAACACGCGCGCATACATACATACAATTGCTAACTACAACCATAAACACTCATACTCATCTATATACGAGTACAGTTATATATGTGCATATTTTTGTGCGAAATGCATTGTATGCCGAATACAATACAACATTTATAAATAAATTCAAAAATAGCTACAGAAAAAAGTACCGTTATTTGACTACTACACTGCCATGCGAATGTATGTGCGTAAAGGGTGCTCTATGAAGAGTATCTTCTTATTTAATATACATAATGATACTAACTAATCTTAAGGACTTAAGTTGCTTTTGCTCAACAAAACTACTTTCGGTGAATAAATCGTGTCTGCCGATGTGTCTGGCAATAATTTTTAATTAAGGGGACCTCCATTCTCGGTTTCAAAAAATAGATTTTTTCTTCTAAAATTTCATGTGAAAATTTCAAAAACTCTTGAAGATATAGCCGCTGGAAGATTGAACGTAGGTAGATTTTATACCCAAGAATTTGCTTCTCAAAACGTTAAACGCGTTTTTCTCGAAACAGTGTTTTTATGACTGGCGCATGGTGTTACTCAAAACCTATTAATCCAATCAGTTCCAAATTTTATTACCTTATTCTATACAAATATAGCTATGGCATGAACTAGGATAAATGAAATCGGTGAAGATCTTCTTTACTTTTCAACTTGATTTATGGCTGAAAAAAGGCAATTTTCAAAACAAATGTTCAAAGGTCCGCCATTTTGTTAATTTTTGTGCGAAATTAATAATCCTAGTTCATGCCAGAGCAACATGTATTCTTTCTAATCCCGTTGGAATTTTTGGTTTCAGATGTTCCAGTGAACGGAAATCACACGCGCCGCCGAAAAGGCGGCAACAACAATAAAAATTGTGTAATTTTTTTCTTCTTTTTTTAAGTCTTCAAATAAATGTATCCAAAGTTACAACCATAACCTAAAGGTAGGTGCACTGCGGCAAAGGTAGCTGTCAGATTCAGAGACGCTGTGTACATAATCGGTCCCAAGCAGTGGCACTCTGAAATTCTTCGTCGGTTCGATTGCATCCCTGATTACTTGGACCACTTCACCGCGGAACCGTCCCCTAGAGGTTTCTTCTCTGCGATCAAAGTAGCAGTGGACGCACTGCTCCGTATGGTGACCTCTTTTAGAGAGGTATGTATTCACTCCGACAGCAGAGCGGCAATACTGGCATTGGAATTTATGTCAGTACGCTCTGAGCTAGTTAAGGAGTGTTTAAGATCTTTATCATAAGCTTCTAGCTATTTTGCTATCCGACTAGTGTGCGTACCAGGTCACCGCGGAATCGTTAGTAACTGTATAGCGGACAAGTTTGCAAGGGATGGTACCCTAGATACATTGACGTCGGAATGGGAGCGCGTTGGTAGTCCATGGTCCACCTGTGCAAGAGCGCTGGACATGTAGACTACGCATGAGCTCGTCAAACCAGCACTTGTGCAGTGGCGAGGTCCTTTTGGCTCTCTGTGGAGCGTAAGAGGTCCTTTCAACTGCTTTCTCTGGGCAAGGTCCAACTCAGAGCGACCATTGGTGTACTTACTGGTCATTGTCCAATGAGTACCCATGCGTTGAGACTTGGAATCGAGGCAGATGCAAGTTGCCAAAGCAGTATGGAGGAAGGCGAGGTGGAATTATCTAAGCATTTCCTTCTTCATTGTCCAGCTTTTTCCAGACTGTAAAAATAATTTATGTTCATTTACCAGCCCATTGAAAATCGTCAAAATTTGAAATCGAGAATGGGGGTGGATGTCCTAAAGAAATTATGTTAAACTGATTACTCACTTAACTGTTTCTCATATTTATACTCAATACCATTTTTTGCTTTTGAAATTTCTACTAAAATTATCTTAATGAAATACTCTATATATAATAGCGTACAATTCCATAAAAGCTGCGAACTTGTAACTGCAGAAACTGAAATAGAATGTATTATAACTGAGTTGAAGACAGTAGGATGAGCGGAGGATGTTAATAAATAGTATGAAAGCATACACGAGGGTTGCTGTAAATATTTCATAATTCGCACTCTTATCAGTCGAAGATGATTACAAGTAAATTTTTTTATTTTATAAGAAGCCGAAACTAAGTTAGAGTCATATGTTTGATTGTTCTAAGAATATGCAACATCACCGCTATCAATTACAAACTTACAAACTTACGGGGGTAAGACCGTCGACCCCAAAAGACGCGATTGATTTCTGCAATATATACTTATAATGTAGCTTCTACTCAACCACATTGTATTTACTCCTCCGAAAGCGGCGAATCAAACGAATTCAAAGTCTAAGCTAAATGCCAACGAAACCATTTCCAATCACAAATTTTCATTTTCATTTTCATTTTTCCATTGTTAGTACCGAAATATAAGTGCGAACCCACGTGACAGAGAGTCACTATTCAATTACTGTTTGCATTGTTTAAATATACATAATTATTGTATAGATGTCAATACACACATTCAATGATACACGGGTGTTTATCTTTGTGTTGTAGAACGTTTAATTTACAAATACAAAAGTACACAGATGTCATACCAATAATTACATGAAAACTTTCAAATAAACAAATAAATTTTTGAACAAGGATGTATTGGTATGGCATAGATTTTAATAGATATTTAAAACATTGAATTGTGGCTACCTATAAAAACTCTTTATTTTAGTATTAATACTACGAAGCAATCATATTAACCTTAAAATGTTGTTTCACAGAACACAGATTTTTCGTAGAAAATTTCACATATAAAATATCTGTAGAAAATCATTTATCGATGCTTAAAGATACACATAGCTTTATTTCTGTTTTCAGTTGTACTACTACATATATATACATGCATATGTACTTATATGAAAATATTAATTTTCTGTTGAATCATAAGCTGCCGTTAGTATAAATTTGGTTACGCCCTATCATATCCTGTTCCAAATTATTATTCGGTTCTGTCTGTGTTGGTAGATACTGTACGTACATGAATATATGTATATAAAAAGGAGTATATATGCATTTCTACGAATATTCAGGCTTACAAAAAATAAAAAAAGTATATTGTCAAAGATTTAAAATAAAACATAAACGAGTTAATAAACGAGTATGGTGGCTATTACTCCTTGCAGGAGTAGCAGCAAAAATTATATGCAGATGAAACATGAAGCTAGTTAGTTAAAACAATTAAATCGATAATATTTAATGTCATCAATTCAGGAAGCTTCTAGTTAAAGCATCAAAGTCTTATTGGATTAATTCTATATTTAAAATATTTTTTATGGAAATTCTGTTTAAATTTTTGGGTTAATAACATGTTCGCCATTAAAATATTTTCAGCAAGGAACATTCATTAAAAAAAGGAAAAAGTAAAGTCTTCGCAAATATTTTTCTAATTTTTACAATTATGCTTTACTTTTAATTTAATAAGTTCATTGCCTACACGGAAGGTAGAGATTTGAATTTGTAATCACTTAAAATGTTTATTTTTGTCCCAATTTTTCTTATGCTGCTTGATGCAGTGTCTTTACAGTGAAATACAGTGGAACTTCCATAACTCGAACTTCTATAACTCAAAAATCGCCATAACTTGGCAATAGTTCTTAGAAATCAAAATTCATACAAATTTAATTCCATAACTCTAATTTCCTTAACTCGAAGTTCTCCATAACTTGAACTCTTGAATTGGCAATATAAGTCAAATTTCATACAAATCTCCGAACGTTACGTTATGCTAAGTAACTGATTAAAACTGTGTATGAATCTATGTTTTACAGCTTTTTGAAAGATCAAGAAAAGATCAAGAGTGCAAGCTTTCAAAGAGTACGGACGTGTTTAATGCGCTCCGTGAAAACTTTCATAATAAATTAATAATAAAAGCAAAACAAAAAAAATAAACAACCAATAACTTGTGTATTCGAAATTTGAAATCAAAACACAAAACATAAACAAAACAAATTAGTTTAAAATAACAATAAATAACAAACAACATATAAAAGTGAACAAAACAAACAAATAAAAAAAAACAAACATGAGCGCTAGCGCTGCGCAGTCTCAACAGCAAGGTCGTAGGCATTCTCTGAACGCCTACTTCAGCTTTGTTGAGCCTGCAAAATCTGCTCTCTCAAATAAACAATCAAACGGTGAGAAAGATGAGCAATCGAAGCGCTCAGCCGAGCAGCAGAAGGGATCAGCAGAAACTGAAAAAAACAGCAAGTGCGCAACAACAAATCAGCAGGCAACATCAACCAAGCAGGTATCAGCAAACGAGCGGACAAGAATGGAAAAAACAATGCAAGGTGAGCATGTACCGAAGAGAAAAGTACAATCTGTACAGACTGGCATTGACCGCTACGTAAACATAAAAAGGAAATCAAGTCCTATCAAGACAGCGGTTAATGCCAAAAGTTTTCAACCCGCCACGCTTAATACAAATAAGCCTGGAAATTTAAATGGCAACAGATTTGCCATACTAAGCAATGGTTTGGACGACGATGCGAAGGGTGCCACCACAGTCGCGAATGCCAAGCCGCCGCCAATATATTTACGTGAGCGTAGCTCAAATGCACTGGTTGATAAACTCAGAGAAATTGTAGGTACCAACAATTTTCATATCGTGCCTTAGAAAAAAGGCAAGATAGATGAAACTAAAATACAATCCTACACTGAGAAAAGTTTTATGGATATAGTGAAATTTTTGTCAAATAACAACAAGAATTATTATTCTTATCAACTGAAGAGCTCTAAAGGCCTAGTTGTTGTTGTAAAAGGCATTGAGTCTTCGGTAGAATCTAATGATATCAAAGATGCCCTTGAAGAATGCGGCTTTGGAATTAAAAATGTGGTAAATATCTTAAATAGAAATAAAGTACCACAACTAATGTTTAAAATTGAATTGTTGCCAAACTCTAATCCAATAAAAAAGAATGAAACACACCCAATATACAATTTAAAATATTTACTCCATCGTAGAATTACCGTTGAAGAACCTCGTAAAAGAAATGTTCCGGTACAATGCTCTAACTGCCAGGAGTATGGGCATACCAAATCTTATTGCACTCTTCGCAGTTTTTGCGTGGTATGTGGTGATTTACACCCAACACCAAATGTGCTCTTAAAAAGAGGATACAAATAAAAAATGCAGTAATTGTGGAGGAAATCATACTGCTAACTACAAGGGCTGCCCTGTATATAAAGACTTGAAATCAAAATTGTCACTGGGAATTCAAGCTCGTCGTAATCAAATGTTGAATATCCCTCGTAACGAAAATGTAGTAATTACAGACCAGAGTTCGAAACCTGGTAATTCTAAGGATATCCTTGTCCAGGGAAGCTATGCAAATGTGGTAAAAAGCAACGCTGTGCAAATGCAACAACCGCAAAACCCACCAAGTGGAGGTATTGAAAATATGATTCTAAATCTGACTCAATGTATGACACAATTCATGTCTACGATGCAAAACATGATCCAAGATTTGATCAAATCTCAAAATCAAATGTTACAAACCTTATTATCTAAAAAATGAGTATACTAAATATTTGTATATGGAATGCCAACGGTGTAAACCAACACAAACTGGAGTTAATACGATTTCTGACTGAAAAAAACATAGATGTTATGCTGATATCAGAAACTCATTTAACAAATAAAAACAATTTCTTTATAGCGGGATATAGACTTCATGTTACAAATCATCCAGATGGAAAGGCGCACGGTGGAACAGCAGTATTGGTTAGAAATCGGCTAAACCACCATGCTTTAGAACCACATGCTACAGCGCAGCTACAAGCTACAACAATATCATTGAAAAATCGAGGTTCTGACCTCAATCTGACGGCTATATACTGTCCACCTCGTTTTAAAATTACAGACTGCGAATTTAAAGATTTTTTTGGAACGCTAGGTACAAGATTTCTAGCAGGTGGTGATTATAATGCAAAACACATGTACTGGGGCTCACGTCTTATTAATCCGAAAGGACGACAGCTGTACTACACTATTATAAATAAGCACAATAACCTTGATATTATATCTCCTGGTAAGCCGACATACTGGCCCAGTGATAGAAACAAAATACCAGACTTAATAGATTTTGCTGTAGTCAAAAATATAGATAGATCGCTAATAACAGCAGATACATGTACAGACTTATCTTCAGATCATTCTCCTGTACTAATAAAGTTATCGAACAGCCCATGATAGTTGAGCCAAAAGTATCTCTAACATCTTTTAAAACTAACTGGTTGAAATATAGAAAATATATCAGTAGCCACATTAATATCGATTTAAAAATAAGTACAGGAAGAGATATTGATGAAAGCGTAATGGAATTCAATGATGTAATAACAAATGCAGCTGTCTTGGCAACACCTAAAAGAAAAGTTAAGGTTTTTAGAAACATGACTAATAATGAAATAGAAAAGCTTGTAAATGAGAAAAGGCAAGCGAGACGTGAATGGCAGTTAAGTCGTTCCCCTTCAACTCTGCGTCAACTGAAATCGGCTGTACGTAAGCTAAAAAAGCACTTAAACGCGATGAAGAATACAATACTGAAAATTATATAAAGCACCTGTGTCCAAATTCTAGCAAGAAAAACTCCCTTTGGAAAGCCCAAAAGTATTTTAAGCCTCCAGTAGATTCCAAGATGCCTATAAGACAGTCGAATGGTAATTGGGCGCGCAGTAATGAGGAAAAAGGCAAATTGCTTTGCAAATCACCTAGAAAAGGTATTTCAACCCAATGGACCAAAAAACAACTTTAAGTTGCCAACTTTGCCCAATATTGCAAACGAGTCAAGCGTGTCTATTAGGACGTCTACTTATGAAATTATCAAGATCCTAAAAGAGCTAAATCCGAAAAAGTCTTCAGGACACGATAATATTACTCCAAAAATGTTAATTGAGTTGCCAAATATTGCTATATCAGTGCTCTCTTTGCTCTTTAATGCAATTCTAGGTTTCGGGTACCATCCAATTTCATGGAAAAGTCTCAGATCATCATGATAGATAAACCTGGAAAAGACTTAACACAACCATCTTCCTACAGACCAATAAGTCTCTTACCATGTCTTTCCAAAATATTCGAAAAAGTTTTACTATCAAAAATGTCTCCTTTCCTCCACGAAAATAATATAATACCAACCCATCAATTCGGGTTTCGTGCTAAACATGGCACAGTAGAGCAAGTGAATAGAATTACAAACGAAATCAGGAAAGCATTCGAGCACAGAGAGTACTGTTCAGCTATTTTTCTCGATGTAGCTCAGGCGTTCGATAAGGTCTGGCATGAAGGCCTTCTTTATGGAAAATCAAAAACGTTTTACCTTACGAATTGCATAAAACATTGGAGTCATATTTAAGAAATAGGAAATTTACGGTTAAAGTAGCAGATTTTATATCAGAAGAACGAGCAATAAGGGCTGGTGTACTCAGGGCAGTGTATTAGGCTCCACTCTATACATAATATATACAGCAGACCTTCCAATAGCTAATAATGTATTGACATCCACTTTTGCGGATGACACAGCCATAGTAAGCCGAAACAAATGCCCCATTAGAGCATCAAGAGTATTAGAGGAGCACTTAACTTGTGTCGAAGAATGGCTAGCCAACTGGCGTATAAAAATTAATGAGCAAAAATGCAAGCATGTTACATTTTCTCTAAGACCAGAAACATGTCGGACAGTTAAAATAAACAATGTATTAGTACCCCAAGCGAATGAAGTAACTTATCTTGGGATTCACCTGGATCGAAGGCTTACGTGGCGGAAACATATAGCGAGTAAAGTAACTTGCATGAAGTTAAGAGCAGCAAATTTAAATTGGCTTCTAAACAAAAATTCTAAACTTAGCCTAGACAACAAAGTCCTGTTATACAATGCAATCATAAAACCGATTTGGATGTATGGTATTCAACTGTGGGGTACGACCTGTGCAACCAACATTGATATAATTCAGAGATTCCAATCTAAAATGCTTAGAACAATAACGGGTTCACCATGGTACATGCGTAATGAAAATATCCATAAGGATCTTGATATTCCTATGGTAAAGAAGGAAATAGAGGACAGCAGAAAGAAATATATTTCTAAACTTCGTGAACATCCAAACCCATTAGCAAACGCCTTGGTACATTCCAATCAAACTCGTTTAAAAAGAAGAGATCTACCTGCCTACTAAAGAGCAACGTTCTGCCAAAAAGCTCAAACACATTCTTGAGCTTACTTAGTTGTAAATAGATTTAAGATTTTAATACTTATTGTTAGGCTTTAAACAAAGCAGATTCAATAAATAAAGAAATATTTAAAAAAAAAAAAAAAAAAAAGCTTTTTGAAAGATTTATGTTTTAATGAAAATTTCTATAAGTCGAAGTCTCTCTAACTCGAAGTTTTTTTGTGGACTATGGTGATTCTAGTTAGAGAAGTTCCACTGTATGTAATTGTTGTTGCACCCATTCAAAGTAGCGACTGATAGTACATGCATACTTATGTATGTTTGTATGTATGAATATAAATAAATATATGTATGTGTTATAAATACTTGTTAATAGAGTCTCAACCGTAGGCGGCTTCGGGGCTTATTGTGCTTATATAGATATTTACATAAATATATATTTAAAACATTAACACTCACTGATATACATATGTATAAAAGATTAATAAAGAATTGTTATATGGTAAATGAGGTGAATGTCAGGTGCAAGAAAGAAGTATTAACAACAAATAAGAATTTCTGAATGACAATTTTGTATATATATGTATACAATTGCAAACAATTTATATTCCAAATACAGTAGTTTTCCGGAATAACGAACACATTAATTGTCAGGCCTGTTCGCTATATCGAATTTTTCGTTAATAAAAATTAGTTAAATATCCATAAATTGCAGTTTAATAAAATGTTTTATTATTTATTTGTTAAAAAATTAAAAACCATAACAAAACAATTAAAATCCAATAAATTCTTTCAAAATGGACCAATTCTGACACTTATACTTCTATTTCGTGCTGATCAATAATTTTAAGTTTTTTTTTATAAAATTCCACATTTTTTCAATTTGCACATATCTTTTTAATTTTTTCAAGTTTTATTTTTTCTTTTGGTTCGATGTTATATGATTTTTTTCTCTTTCTTCATATGTCTTCTTTCCTGTTGTTCGTCAAACCGAGTAGTTACAAATCCCCGATGTTCGTTATTTAAGGTACTCAATGTAACAAATTTGCTTGTTCGTTATAAGCGGTTTTCGTTAAAACGAATATTCGTTATTTCGGAAAACTACTGTATTTAGACCAAGTATCCTCTGGGTAGCTAACAAACATCCGTTTGAAGGCGAGCTAAAGTGAGAAGGCGAACCCGCTCCTGCGGTTGTGCGTAGGGTTTGAGACCCACCACATAAAAATGAAGTACCAATGAAAAATGAAAGCCTCGGATGAGACACCCCCGTTTTGATGACGACCCCTGCAAACGTTTTAAGGATAATGAATTAAGGGTATGCACCTGGAATGTCCGGACCCTTAATTGGGAAGGTGCCTCTGCCCAGCTGGTTGATGTCCTCATACGACTAAAGGCTGACATCACCACCATCCAAGAAGTGCGATGGACGGGACAAGGACGGAAGAAGGTGGGTCCTTGTGACATCTACTACAGCGGCCATATAAAGGAGCGCAAATTTGGTGTTGGATTTGTGGTGGGAGAGAGACTCCGTCGCCGAGTCCTGGCATTCACCCCGGTGGATGAACGTCTAGCCACAATCCGCATAAAAGCGAGGCTCTTCAACATATCGCTTATTTGCGCCCACGCCCCAACGGAAGAGAAGGACGATGTGACCAAAGATGCTTTCTATGAGCGACTGGAACGCACCTATGAGCGCTGCCCCGCCAAGATGTCAAAATCGTGCTTGGCGATTTTAACGCCAGGGTGGGTAAAGAAGGTGTCTTTGGCACAACAGTGGGAAAATTCAGCCTCCATGACGAAACATCGCCATTGACCTGAGGCTGATCGACTTCGCTGGACGTGCGTACGCTCCGAGGACCAAATATAGACTCGGACCATTATCTGGTTGCAGCGAAGATACGCACCCGCCTCTGTGCAGCAAAGAACGCCCGTCAACAAATACAAGGAAGGTTCGATGTCGAAAAGCTGCAATCGCAACAGACAGCTACGAAATACTCTACTCGACTTGCACTCCTGCTCTCTGAGAGCACTCATCAGCATCTCGGTATAAGGGAACTGTGGAACGGCATCTCAAACTCACTGCGTACCGCTGCAGCCGAAACAATTGGATTTCGGCAACGACAAAAAACAAGCTGGTAAGATGAGGAATGTCGTCTCGCGGAGAGAAAACAGACTGCCTACCTCGCAACGTTGCAAACAACGACAACACGTGCGGGATGGGATAGATACCGAGAGCTGAAGAGGGAAGCGAGACGCATCTGCAGACAAAAAAAGAAAGAGGCCGAAATGCGTGAGTACGAAGAGCTTGAGAAGCTGGCAGACAGAGGTAATGCTCGAAAATTTTACGAAAAAATGAATGGACTTAACGAAGGTTTCAAGACCGGAGCATCCTCATGTAGAGACCAAGATGGTAATCTGGCAACCGATGTTCAGGGCATACTGGGATTATGGAGGGAACACTTCTCCGACCTGCTGAATGGCAGTGAAAGTACAACACCAGGAGATGGCGAACCCGATTCCCCAATCGATGACGATGGAATAGATATTCCATTACCCGACCATGAAGAAATTCCAATAGCAATTACCCGCCTGAAGAACAACAAAGCGGCAGGGGCCGATAGATTACCGGCTGAGCTATTAAAATACGGCGGCGAAAAACTGATAAGGTGCATGCATCAGCTTCTTTGCAAAATATGGTCGGAATAAAGCATGGCTGACGATTGGAATCTCAGTGTGCTCTTCCCAATCCATAAAAAGGGAGATCCCACAAACTGTGCCAATTACCGTGGGATAAGCCTTCTAAATATCGCCTATAAGGTTTTATCGAGCGTACTGTGTGAAAGACTTAAGACCGCCGTCAACAAACTGATTGAACCTTATAAGTGTGGCTTTAGACCTGGAAAATCCACCATGGACCAGATATTCACCATGCGCCAAATCTTGGAGAAGACCCGTGAAAATAGGATCGACACACACCACCTTTTTGTCGATTTTAAAGCTGCTTTCGACAGCACGAAAAGGAGCTGCCTTTATGTCGCGATGTCTGAATTTGGTCTCCCCGCAAAACTAATACGGCTGTGTAAGTTGACGTTGAGCAACACCAAAAGCTCCGTCATGATTGGGAAGGACCACTCCGAGCCGTTCGATACCAAACGAGGTTTCAGACAAGGTGACTCACTATCGTGCGACTTCTTTAACTTGAGGTTGGAAAAAATAATACGAACTTCAGAGCTAAATAGAGAAGGTACAATCTTCTACAAGAGTGTACAGCTCCTGGCGTACGCCGATGATATTGATATCATCGGAAGCAACAACCGCGCCGTTTGTTCTTCTTTTTCCCGCATGGATAAGGAGGCGAAGCGAGTGAGTCTGGAGGTGAATGAGGACAAGACGAAATATCTCCTGTCATCAAGCAAACAGTCGGCGCACTCGCGTCTTAGCTCCCACGTCACTGTTGACAGTCATAACTTCGAAGTCGTAGATAATTTCGTATACCTGGGAGCCAGTATCAACAACACGAACAATGTCAGCCTCGAAATCCAGCGCAGAATCACTCTTGCCAACAGGTGCTACTTTGGACTGAGTAGGCAATTGAACAGTAAAGTACTCTCTCGATGAACCAAAATCAAACTCTACAAGTCGCTTATCATTCCCGTCCTGCTTTATGGTGCAGAAGCTTGGACGATGTCAACATCAGATGAGACGACACTAGGAGTTTTCGAGAGGAAAATTTTGCGCAAGATTTATGGTCCTCAGAACATTGGCAACGGCGAATAACGCAGACGATGGAACGATGTGCTGTACGAGTTATACGCGACATTGACATAGTGCAGGGAATAAAAAGACAGCGGCTACGCTGGCTAGGTCATGTTGCCCGAATGGACGAAATCACTCCAGTCCTGAAAGTATCCGCCGGAGGAAGCCGAGGAAGGGGAAGGCCTCCACTCCGTTGAAGGGACCAGGTGGAGAGCGACCTGGTTACACTTGGAATCTCCAACTGGCGCCGAACGGCGAAGGAAAGAGAAGAGTGGCGCGCTCTTATCGATTCGACTATAACCGGCTTAACGATTGAACGCCAATAACATACATACATACTGTATTTATATTCCTTATATCCTTTTAATTAATATGTATTTATGTATTTATTTAGGTGTAAAAATATCAATCCGCCAATTTCTTTCCCAACAATGAGCAATTGGCAACGCGATTGTTCGCTAAAGCGTTGTCTACCATTAGGCGCATTATAAAAGTAGCAAACAGCTGATTATAATTATGTGATTTTAATAATATGGTAATACCATTCTTCATTAGATTATAAATTGCATACGCGGGATAGTAAAAAGTTTAAATTGTTTCATGTGAAGAGCGTTTATTTAAAGTGTTTTACAATGAATAGAACGACTGCACGGTCTACAGGACGCTTTATGCGTGGTCGTGGGCGAGGTGCTTATCGCCCCTATTTTTATTTTCGTCGCAACGGACGTACGATACCAGCAGGTGGGCGTGGTAATACCAATGTAGCGGCTCGTGCAAATTTCTCAGGCTGTCGTGGTCAACGACGTGGTGCAACGCATAATAATTATTATACACATCCACCCAATGTAATATTAGATTCCTCTTTTCTGCGACCAGAGTGTTATGCAGCACCTGATGATAGCTATCAAACAGTGCAAAGCTATCGAGCTGATATGCCGCTACAATGTCCCGGCTGGTATTTATATTTTCCGCAAGAACCATATAAAGAAGAATCGGAGTTAGCAAAGCGTATTAAAGCAGTTGAAGAGCATTATAAAAAGAATCAGAACACTTATGATTTGAAACAAATACAACAAGACAAGTGGTTTAAGTTAGATGCAATACATGTTTGTGACGACAAGGAGCTTATTACCGCTTGGCCTCAGTTGAAAGAGGATATGCTGGAGCGTGCGCAAAGTACTTTAGCTACATTTGCCGTTGGCATGCACAAGGTATTAACTATGGATGCTGTTAATAGTGCCACAAGTCAGCAGGCGTGCGATAAAAACGTTTATGTGCCCCGTTGTACTTTACCACGAAAGATATACGTTCGACCGCACGGATTTGCAGAAATTAATTTAATTTCTGATTTGGATAGATCCCTGTTAGGGATCTTATGTACAGTTCGCGGTGTGGTGTCTGCCATAGGGATAGTCGAAGCGGCAGCATCATGGATTGCATACCAATGTCCACGTTGTAAGCAGGAGCAATCAATGAAACAAAACGGTAAAATTTATTTTGTTATTTAAATTTCTTAAAATTTCTAATAAATATTTTACAACAATTACAATAGGGTTTTACATATCTCGACCGTATAGCTGTAAAAAAGAAGGTTGCCATGCGAAAAAGAATTTTATAGAACAACGTTCGTCATCTTTCACGCGCATAACGCCACAACAAATCGTACAAATTCAAGAAAGCAACATACAAGCTCCTCTTGATAGAGAATTTGATTCTTCTAACACGCTGGATGTCGAGTTAAGATACGACTTGGTCGATACGCTTGTAACGGGTGAAGAGGTAATTATTTGTGGCGTAATTAAAATACGTACATTGGACGACGAGCAAAATACAAATCCAAGTTCCTCTGTATATACAAGTAAAATATATATGAAAGCGGTTTCCATACACAAAGCGAAACATTCCGGACACATATTTACTCAACGAGACATGGATGCAATTTCTAAGATAAACTCCGAGCCAGATAGTTTTAAATTGCTATCACATTCAGTGGCGCCTGAATTACATGGTGAAGAAATAGTGAAAGCAGGTGTCTTGCTATCACTTTTTGGAGGCGCTGGCTCACAAATACATGACGAAGCGGAGATTAACGTCTTATTAGTTGGTGATCCTGGTATTGGTAAATCCCATTTACTAGAAATGTGTGCTAAAATTTCAGATAGAGGTAAGTAAACCTCTAAGAAATAAAATTTCGCCACATACTCTTCATATTTCTTGTTTCTTCAACTTTAGGCACTTACCTCAGTGGTAAACATTGGTCTCCCGCTACACAATCATTGACGAGCGCCCTACAAGGTCGTACAAGTCACATTCTCACCTCAGGTGCACTCACTATTTCCAAAACAGGTCACTGTGCAATCGATGACATTGATCGCTTAGCTCCACAACAAGACATTTTACTGCAGATAATGCAATCGAAAATCGTTTCACTACCCTTTCATAATTTATATGCAACTATGTCAATGCCGACCTCGCTTATTGCTGCTGCAAATTCGCTACGTGGCCACTACGATCACTCGCGACCACTCACCGAAAACACACGTTTGAGTACTGCACTGCTTCAGCATTTTCACTTGGTATTTCTACTATTGGATAAGTCTAACAAAGATTTGGACACCTCATTAACTGACCACATAAGAGCAATACATGATGGTATAAAGAAAAATACAGCAATCGCCGAGCGCTTCGATAGAAAACCCAAAACGAATAATTCCATGAATTTATCCGTGAACGATGATGGATTGGATGATGAGCAATATGATTTAAGTGTACGTTTAAAATTAAAAATTGATATTTGTGGGGAAGAGGAATTCGATTTGTTGCCGCCCATACTGCTGAAGAAATTCATAGGTAATTTTGATTTTTTTATATTTGACTATTTGATATGAATGTCTGTGGAACTTACAGCATATGCGCGCCAACGCTTGCGTCCTTTATTGAATGATGAAGCTGCCGAAGCGCTCAAGTCTTTTTATATGAGCTTACGTGATAAAACAGGCGAAGAGCAGCGCTGCAATGTAACGACAAGGTAAATAATATTTTTATACTCTCGCAACAAAGTTGCTAAAGAGAGTATAATAATTTTGTTCATATAACGGTTGTTTGTGTCACCTAGAAATAAAAGAGTTAGATATATGGTTATACATATATATCAAAATGATCAGGATGACGAGAAGAGTTGAAATCCGGATGTCTCTCTGTCCGTCTGTCTGTCCGTGCAAGCGATAACTTTAGTAAAAATTGAGATATCTTGACGAAGCTTGGCACATATGTTCTTTGGGACCGTAAGAGGGTTGCTTTCGAAGATGGGAAAATCGGACCACTGCCACGCCCACAAAATGGAGAAAACCGAAAACACATAAAGTGTCATAACTAAGCCATAAATAAAGTTATAAAGTTATAAAATTTGGTAAAAAGGATCGTACTAGTAAGGCCCATATTTGCATGTAATTTTTTTGAGGAAGTGGGCGTGTCCCCGCCCCAAATAGGTTTTTTGTATATATCTCGCCAACCAATAAAGCTACATAAACCAAACTTTCTGCAGTCGGTTCCCTTAGGTACCCCACCATACACCATGAAAATTGTTGAAATCGGATAATAACCACGCCCAACTTCCATACAAAGGTTAGGTTGAAAATTACTAAAAGTGCGTTAACTCACTAACGGAAAACACCAGAAACGCTAAATTTTACAGAAGAAATATCACTTGTGAAAAAATTGTTGAAATCGGACTATAACTGCCCCGGATATCGAATATGAAGAACTCAGTGCCTTAGGGCAATTTTTCAACGAAAATATCAGTAAATCTCTCAGATATCATAATTTCATTCAGAGGAATTCTTTTTCTTCTTATAATGTGACTCTGTATCAAAAATGGTTAAAATCGGGTCATAACTTCCCTAGCTTTCATATGGGCTTAATAGCTTATAAATCAGTTAATATGTGAAATATCTTAGCCAAATTAAATGAGCATATAATCATAGATATAATGTATGCTGATGGTGAAAATGAGTGAAATCGGTCAGTAAATCTCTCAGATATCATAATTTCATTCAGAGGAATTCTTTTTCTTCTTATAATGTGACTCTGAATCAGAAATGGTTAAAATCGGGTCATAACTTCCCTAGCTTTCATATGGCCTTAATAGCTTATAAATCAGTTAATATGTGGAATATCTTAGCCAAATTAAATGAGCATATAATCATATATATATTGTATGTTGGTGGTGAAAATGAGTGAAATCGGTTCAGGAATTACCTCAGCCTATATACTATATATGATGATTTTCGTTTTTCTATTGGACTTTATGCCGAATATATGGATCAAATTGTGTGTTATCTTTATAAAATTGCATCAATAAATTGCGAGAGTATAAAATGTTCGGTTGCGCCCGAACTTAGCCTTTCCTTACTTGTTATAATTTATTTAAACAATGAATATAAAATAAGCAATAGGTTGGATTTGATATTGGATCGGAAAATGTGACTACGGGTGATCGGTTAGCTGTTTCAACTTGTTTTTGTTGTTGTAGCGAAAGAAAATATTCTCCCAAGTAGTTTTTATGAATGCTCCCGAATTGACAAGTCATTAGCTATGGGTTATTATCCTAATTGAGGGTCTACATAGTGCTCTGTAATCCTATTTAGTTGGATACATTGGTGTTGTAGATCAGCGATATATAAGTGTTTTTGAAAATTACTTCTTCATCTAATATTATACCATTGAACAGCATTCTTTCTGTAACAACAATAATCATTGAAATTAAAATGAGAAATTAAGATTATTTTTCGATTTTCCAGCTTCTCTGCAGTATTTCTGTGTAATCACCTCAACGCATTAAATACAATTATTTCACATTAAGAAAAAACTTATATATTTCTAAATTAAAAGTCTCCTTAGTTAAACTAAGTAATACAAATGATAGGTTAAGAGGTAATTTTATAAGATAAGTCTTTCAAATCAAAATTATTGGCATTGCATTTCCATACGTTGGGCAACTGTGGCAAGCACAATGCCTTCTTTGAATTAACGCATAAGCTTCAACATAGCAGACGTCGGCAACTCAACCAAAACTGCTAATACTAATGAGAGTAGATATGAAACCACCACAGTGGCGAGTATAAAGTAAAACTGAAAATGAAAATATAAATTATTAAATTTTTTAAAACGAAAATGAATGCTTTGAAACGGAATATTAATTTACCATAACGCCAGGTCCAAAGTAAAGTGGTGTTCTTAAAGTACCCAACACTACGCGTGCCACGAATATGTGAATCACGAAGGCGCCATAGGTCAGACGTCCCAAAATACGAAAGATGGGCAAACAAGAAAATTTGCGGAATAAACCTGAAATAAAAATGATTAATTTAACTTTAATTTTCAACTTCACGCAAGCATTTGACTTTACCGCCCACTTTGCACGCCATGCCCACAACGAAAACGCCCAGACCCAACGCCCAATTGTTGCGTTGTATTGCAGCATAAACACTATTCCAAAACCTTGGTTGTTCCTCGTAGTAATGCTGATAAATCGGATGCGCCGATAAGAGCCATAGCACACCAATCGGTATGAGTGCGTACCAAAGGCATTGGAACAATTTATATTTATGCAATTTAAATTGTTTTGCCGAAATCTCGCTATAAGCAATGGCCGCGAGCACGCCGCAGAAGTAGCAAGCGAAATTCATGTGGAACGGTGCATAGATGTCGCTGAATTCACGATCGTCTATGAACGAGTCCTTTTGCGTTCTGTGGTGGAGTCAGATAAAGATCAGAAATATAAATACATTTTTTTTATAAAATGTGTCAACTTACTGTGGCGATGGCACAAAGAAGGGATCGTAATCGCCGAAATATGTTATAAAACCCGGCAGCACGTAGAAAAATCCGCCAACGCAACCAAATAGCCAATTGCGCATGTGCGGCATTCTATAAAGGTTATAAAATTATTACTTTCTTGTGGATTGAGTCACTATTATACATACTTGTGTGCTATTATCAGTAGAAGCAAAGATATCATAAATGAGAAAGTATCGGATGCCAAATACCAACTCTGGAGCATGCACTGTTGGGATAAGAAGAATGAAAGTAATTTGTTGGAATTAAAAGAATAATTAGAGTTAGAATTTCCTAGAGTTATAAATGGTCTAAATAAACTTTTTCTATTCGCCATAAATAATTTAGCCCTAAATAACTTCAATAAGCTCTCACTATTTTACTCACCTTCTCATTATTGTGATAATAGTTATTGATATATAGCAAGTTGGCCCACCAATTTTTTCGGCAAGCGAGTTGTTCACGTTCAACAATGTGTCGCCAAAGTGGACCACCGGGGTTTTCAAAGTACACGCCACTCAATAAGATGACAAAAGCATATGGTATAGTCAAGCTATAAGAGACGCATATAAAGTCATCGAAAAAATATTTTTCTTCCTACAAACTCACCGCAAATAGCGAAATATATTGAACTTAATAAACACATCCACATACTCCGCATTGCTCAAGTCATTCTTAATTTTCGTCAATTCTATCCAATTGATTGTGAGCAACAAGCCGCTAAATACAAAGAAAGTGATCGTTATCAAACCGCCGGATATCAGCAATGTGCCAGCAACTGTGTGCAATAAACGCTCATTATCCTGTGGATTACTCAAAGCGCCCTCATACAATATGCAATTGGTGTGCGCGAAAACCACTAAGAACATGCAGAAAAATTTGAAACAATCAAGAAAACGTAGATCGCGTCCCAATTTGCCGACTGGCTCCTGATTTAGCCGATACCAATTGCGCACAATGGAAAAGCTCACGCATAAACGTTTCACTATTTTTTAATAAAATAAAGGTAAAATTAAATTTTTGTTGTTCTAAACAAAGTAAGCAAACAAATTTACCGCGTCCTGTTACCGCGCTTTTGTAGTGATCCTCTTTTGAAATTTCTTTATCACCAGGCGTGTGCTTGCAATATAAGTCAAATAAGCTGCTGGCGGCCACCAATAAAATTAACACCAAAATGGTAGTGTAGAATGTGAGATTCCATGTATCTGTGGGCGTAGGCATAAAATAAGAATTATAACTGTTTTGATGCAAATTGTTTTTTGGCATTTTTTTATTCATAATTGCCACATTAACTGCTACGGCATATAACGTTATGTCACTAGCAGCTAATACATATTATACGGTAGCATTACGTACACTACGTGATCACACTCGAAATAGCCATTAATCTTTATTTACATTTTCAATGAATTGTTAGCTAATACCGTATATACTTAAGATATTATTAATGTCAGCGTTGCATTACTCACCCATTTCGACAGTTTTGTAATTTGTTTCGCAATATTCCAGCATGCTGACAGCCTTTAGTCCATGCGCCTGTTTTAATTTCAAATTAATGCATTGATTCAATATGGTGTTATAACGTTGACGATTCGTTTCCTCTGCGCTGAATAAATTAACATATGTATTTAGCTGTAATTGTAAACAAAAAATGTTATTGTAAACTTATTTATTATGTTGTGGAGAATTGTTCTAAAATCGTAGTACACGAGTACATATATTCTACTACACTTTATAGTATAATTTTTCTAACTGTACAATTTTTTCTTGAAAAAAGGAAAAAGTCATTAAAAAGAGCTTTAAAAGGCTAATCAGGGATCAAGATCCAGGTTTCATATCAAAAGCATACTTTTCGAAGATATATTTCAACTATTGTATGAGCGTTGCTTCAGACTCATGAATATTCACTAATACGATACTAATACACAGGTAAACGGACTTTGGAACAAAAGAAGAAATAAAAACAAAACACTGTTGAGACCAAACTAATTGTTAACCCCGTGATTTTTTGCAAATTATCTACATATGAACTCGTTTCTTTTACTATCTTCCTTTTGACAATGTGACTATTTTGTAATATTCCCATTGAATTTTAGAATATTCTACCGTTATGTTGATACCGAACATACCCAGTTATTACGAAAAGGAATAATTTAATATTTAAATTTATTTGAAAACTCAACAAGTCCATTCTCAAATCGAATCGATTATATTCCTCGAATTCTGTCATCGTCTATCGTCATTTAGAAATGAGCATGCTTGTAAATTATGTAGAGTATGTTGATAAAACAATTTTTTTGTTCTCAGCAGCCAAGCACGCGCCAGACAGTTTTTGAGATTAATTCTTTTTTTTTTTGGAAAATACGCATGAGTAGGAAAAAAATTATGCTAATCATATAACGTATGCAAATGTGGAAAGACGCGCAAAACACGCGAATGTCAAAAAATAAGTTTAATCTAAAAAAGTTCGATTTACAGCCTCAGTTACCTCGTACCTTTGTGTTGTTGGTGAGTAGACCGGCGTAAAGTTCTTTGACCACATCAGCGCTGACATCTTCCAAATCCTCCTCACACCAGCGCAAACACAAACCAAAGTACAAGTGCCGATGATCGAAATGATGCTTGTGGTATTTTGATATCTCGGCAATGACCCGCCAAGCCTCCGAGTTATTTTGCGGCAGCACTTCGGCGCGCACAAAGCAATATGTTTGTTGACTTTTATACTCTTGTAAGCAGCGATCATAATCGTCGAAGTCATACAAATTCGGCATTTTAAAGTACTCGGTCACTGTTAATTGTATTGTGGGAAAGTAAATAAACCGTTAATAAATTATTTAAATAAATATAATTGGTTATGCAAAGTAAATACTAGCGCCAGATAATGTTGGTAGTCTATTTATAAACTTGTACATTATTTATACACTTGTAAATGGCTGGTAAAATTAAAGGCGGCTCCAAAAACTAATTTCTAACATGCGTAATTCTCGAAAATTTGACTTTTTTGATAAAACTGTTTTTTTTTTCTTTTTTGTTATTGTTATCGTTTGTTATTTTTGATATAAAAATGAGAATGAGAAATGTATGATTATTTATTTATTTCATATTTTTTAATAATTTTTATTTACTTTTAATTAAAATAATTTTGTTATTGTTTTTTTATTATTTTATTATTTTATTTTTTTTATTATTATATTAGTCTTTTTAACGGGTGATTTTTTTGAGGTTAGGATTTTCATGCATTAGTATTTGACAGATCACGTGGGATTTCAGACATGGTGTCAAAGAGAAAGATGCTCAGTATGCTTTGACATTTCATCATGAATAGACTTACTAACGAGCAACGCTTGCAAATCATTGAAATCATGGCCCTAGAAAAGTTGGCAGAAAATCCGCTTTTTTATCGACAAATTTTGTTCAGCGATGAGGCTCATTTCTGGTTGAATGGCTACGTAAATAAGCAAAATTGCCGCATTTGGGGTGAAGAGCAACCAGAAGCCGTTCAAGAACTGCCCATGCATCCCGAAAAATGCACTGTTTGGTGTGGTTTGTACGCTGGTGGAATCATTGGACCGTATTTTTTCAAAGATGCTGTTGGACGCAACGTTACGGTGAATGGCGATCGCTATCGTTCGATGCTAACAAACTTTTTGTTGCCAAAAATGGAAGAACTGAACTTGGTTGACATGTGGTTTCAACAAGATGGCGCTACATGCCACACAGCTCGCGATTCTATGGCCATTTTGAGGGAAAACTTCGGAGAACAATTCATCTCAAGAAATGGACCCGTAAGTTGGCCACCAAGATCATGCGATTTAACGCCTTTAGACTATTTTTTGTGGGGCTACGTCAAGTCTAAAGTCTACAGAAATAAGCCAGCAACTATTCCAGCTTTGGAAGACAACATTTCCGAAGAAATTCGGGCTATTCCGGCCGAAATGCTCGAAAAAGTTGCCCAAAATTGGACTTTCCGAATGGACCACCTAAGACGCAGCCGCGGTCAACATTTAAATGAAATTATCTTCAAAAAGTAAATGTCATGAACCAATCTAACGTTTCAAATAAAGAACCGATGAGATTTTGCAAATTTTATGCGTTTTTTTTTTTTAAAAAAGTTATCAAGCTCTTAAAAAATCACTCTTTATAAATTTAGTTATTTATTATTATTTTATTTTTATGTATTATTATTTTATTTTTTACTATTTTTTCATCTATCTATTTTTGTTTGTTTGTTAGTTTAATATTATATATTTATATTTACTATTTTTTAAATTAATTAATTATTATATCATTGTATGTTCATATGTGTTACATATTTTTTTTTTGAGTTCCCCATCTTTTATAATCCTTACATTTAATAATATACTTCCATATTGACACTGACATACAGTAAATTTCCGTTTTAATTACCGGTTTAATGATACAAGTTTTCAATCCCACATCTTTTGACTACTTTTCCATTTAAATTTTGTACACTTATCACTTTTGCTTGAATTTAATTTGCTACATTAAAGTGAAGGGTAAACAAGTTCAAGTTCAATATTCAATTTCATCTCCAAGGAGCTGTTAAGTATTACATACATCCGTATAATTATATTGCATATGTATGTTTGTTTCACATATCCTACCAAATTCTAGAAATTACTTTTGCAGTGTAATTGGCGTCAGGAATTGGAATGGAAATTTTTACAATCTTATACATGTATATGTGGTGTATTTTGCTACCTGTAAAGATAACTAGCAAACAAAAGACTTAAGCAGCAAACTTGCTCGTATGGGTTCACTTATATGTACATTAGGGTGGCCCTTAGTTGTATGGAGGATAAAAAAAATTCTGGATTCTCGATCGCACCCCCTAGAAATATGCGAATAGCCCAAAAACTAGTATATACAAAGTTTTGGGTCAATCAAAAAAGATTTAGAGGTTGCGCAAGGAGCTTGAAATACCGTTATAACGGTTCTAATGTTATTCTTATTATCTTATTACGGTATGGAAAATCAGTAAGGGATAGTGTGGCTTTGAAATATGGAAGTCTGAGACATAAAAATGGCAAAAATTCTTAATTTTTCAGGATTTCAAGCTCCTTGCGCAACCTCTAAATCTTTTTTGATTGACCTACAACTTTGTATATACTAGTTTTTTGGTTATTCTGATATTTCTAGGGGGTGCGATCGAGAATCGGAATACTTTGGAAAATAAGGGCCACCCTAATGTACATACATACATATACATAAGCTTCTGGGACTGCACAAAAACTTAGTAACTTTTGAAAATTGCACGCTCTTCCTTCTTGTGCGCTCAAGGTCACGTAAACATTTTGTATTATTGTAAAATTTTGTTATGTTTTAATATATTGATACTTTTCATACGCTCAGATCTATACTGATTTTTTACTTTAACGATTTATTAAGATTTTTATATGAACCAAGTAATCACTTGTAATCAATTTAGTAGAATGTCCTGCAGTCTTTTTTTTATACTCTCGCAACAAATGTTGCTAAAGAGAGTATTATAGTTTTGTTCACATAACGGTTGTTTGTAACACCCAAAACTAAACGAGTTAGATATAGGGTTATATATACCAAAGTGATCAGGGTGAAGAGTGGAGTTCAAATCCGAATGTCTGTCTGTCCGTCTGTGCAAGCTGTAACTTGAGTAAAAATTAAGATATCTTGATGAAACTTGGCACACTTATTTCTTGGCACCATAGGAAGGTTGCTTTCGAAAATGAGCAAAATCGGACCACTGCCACGCCCACAAAATGGCGAAAACCGAAAACACATAAAGTGCCATAACTAAGCCATAAATAAAGCTATGAAAATAAAATTTGGAACATAGGATCGCATTAGGGAGGGGCATATTTGGATGTAATTTTTTTGGGGAAGTGGGCGTGGCCCCGCCCCCTACTAAGTTTTTTGTACATATCTCGCAAACCAATAGAGCTATATAAACCAAACTTTCTGCAGTCGTTTTTTTTAGCCACTTCCTAATACAGTCCAAAAATGAAAGAAATCGGATCATAACCACGCCCACCTCCCATACAAAAGTTATGTTGAAAATTACTAAAAGTGGCTTAACTCACTAAGGAAGAACGTCAGAAACACTAAATTTCACATAAGAAATGACAGATGAAAGCTGCACTCAGACAAAATGAAAAATGGGTGTGGCGTCGCCCACTTATGGGTCAAAAACCATATCTCAGGAACTACTCGACCGATTTCAATGAAACTTGGTTTGTAATAGTTTCCTTACCTCCCAATAATATGTTGTGAAAATTGGCCAAATCGCTTCACAACCACGCCTGCTTCCTATATACCAGAACTTAGAAGATGATCTGAATCGTTTACTTTACAATATATATAGTAAGCACTAGTGAAGATATCGGTGCAAAACTTTGCACAAATACTGTATTTATAGTGTGGCAGCCCATTTCTAAAATTCGCCGAAATCGGACCATAGGTTTTCAAGGCCCCATGTATTGAACATGAGGACCTCGGTGCTTCTAACCTAATATTATGGTTTCCAACTTTCAATGGACTTTATACAATATATATGACGAATATGTGGGTCAAATTGTGTATTATATAATATAAATAAAGTTAAATAAAGAAATTGCGAGAGTATAAAATGTTCGGTTACACCCGAACTTAGCCCTTCCTTACTTGTTCACTTTATAAATACCACAAACACTTTTAAACCACGCTTTTAAATAAAAGAAAAAAATAGAATAAACACTAAAATATATGGTTATACACTAGAGAAGTGATTTCTAAATATAATAATAATTAGTAATTATTTTAATTTTTTTTTTAAGTATATAATTTCAATTTATTTATAACTTGTGCATTTGTAAATGTAAAACTTACTATTCATTTCGTAGCCACTTGTCAGTTGTGCATAGCAGCACACTAGCGTGATAAGCCACAAGGATGTCTTGTAAAACATTGTAATATTCAAATTTAAATTTCTCTTATTTATTCTCACTCGTTCCTTCGCAAACACACACACTTTTTAATTTCACTTTAACGTTAATTTTCACTTTCATATAATTAGTCGCTGTTCTTCATATTCCCACGCACATTTCGACACTTCCGTTTACTTTTAACATAAATTCAACATCCTAAATTCTAGCGTTTTTACTTAAAAGTCAGGGAAGTGTGTACCGCGTGCTTCAACTGTTACAAAAAGAATGAACACACGAGATGAGTCGACAACTTTCGTCTAGCTGGGGTTGGTTGCGTATCGCGCCGCTTCTGGGCAAGTTGTTCTTACAGTCATATGTAGAGATTTATTTATGCGCAACGAACCAGTTGTCAGCGTTGGCGAAAACTTACACGCCGCTGCCGTTTAGATGTGTATTATGTATATTTTGTATTTATACTGCTCATGCAAAGCGCTGGATTTGTCGCGGAAAGGCTTAGTTATCATGCGTAAGGCTTTTATGAAAGCCAAAACAAAAAAAATAGGCGCGTTTTGTTTTTATTTTTGTTAATGCTAATCAATGCAAATTTTTTGTAAATTCTGAAATATTCGATTTTCGCTGAAAAAAAACTAGTTGGAGTTATTAGTATTAGCTTAGTTTTTTTACATATGTATTATTACATTAAATTATTTCATAAATTCGCGAATTTGTTAAATAGAACTTACAACTGAAAAGCAACTGACTTTGCAAATTGGTTTGTTAATTATTTATTTATTAATTTTCTATATTTATCTTAAGCTATTAAAAAATATGAAATCTCTGAAATTTATTCTTCCACAAGAAACCGCTCTTCTATACGTACTTGGAGACCATAACTGTTTGTCGACTTAGTTCAGTCGGACACTAGATCGTCAGCTGCATCAGCTGGTTCATATAAAAGAAAGTTTCCCAAAAAAATCCAATATCATTTCGAAAACAATTTTGCAATTTTATTTCGAACTCGGAGACTCCTTAGACTAGAACTTGTTTTAAATAAATTGAATAAAATAAATATTTTTTTTATTTTTATTAAACGAAATTCAGTGTTGCTGTTATTCTCTTCCATGTGTGTGTATATTCTTCGACCGCAATACATAATTTACTCAAATGGGTTACAAATGTAATATGATAATTAAGTTTTGTAAACTGAAAAGTTGCTTAACAAGAATTTCTAAAAATTGGGTTTATACAGAGTTCATTGATAAATAAATAAATTATAGAATATTGTTATATTCTCTGTTCTCAGTTATTTCATGTTTTACACACGCGTATTTCGACATCCACGTGTGTCTTATTAAAATGCATATAAATGGTCGCTAAATTTCATTTTTGTTTTTATACTCTCGCAACAAATGTTGCTAAAGAGAGTATTATAGTTTTGTTCACATAACGGTTGTTTGTAACACCCAAAACTAAACGAGTTAGATATAGGGTTATATATACCAAAGTGATCAGGGTGAAGAGTGGAGTTCAAATCCGAATGTCTGTCTGTCCGTCCGTCCGTCCGTCTGTGCAAGCTGTAACTTGAGTAAAAATTAAGATATCTTGATGAAACTTGGCACACTTATTTCTTGGCACCACAGGAAGGTTGCTTTCGAAAATGAGCAAAATCGGACCACTGCCACGCCCACAAAATGGCGAAAACCGAAAACACATAAAGTGCCATAACTAAGCCATAAATAAAGCTATGGAAATAAAATTTGGTATGAAGGATCGCACTATGAAGGGGCATATTTGGATGTAATTTTTTTGGGGAAGTGGGCGTGGCCCCGCCACCTACTAAGTTTTTTGTACATATCTCGCAAACCAATAGAGCTATATAAACCAAACTTTCTGCAGTCGTTTTTTCGTCACTTCCTAATACAGTCCAAAAATGAAAGAAATCGGATAATAACCACGCCCACCTCCCATACAAAAGTTAGGTTGAAAATTACTAAAAGTGGGTTAACTCACTAACGAAAAACGTCAGAAACACTAAATTTCACATAAGAAATGGCAGAGAGCTGTACTCAGAATTTTTTACAAAATGGAAAATGGGCGTGGCGTTGCCCACTTATGGGTCAAAAACCATATCTCAGGAACTACTCGACCGATTTCAATGAAACTTGGTTTGTAATAGTTTCTTTACATCCCAATGATATGTTGTGAAAATAGGCCAAATCGCTTCACAACCACGCCTACTTCCTATATACCAGAACTTTGAAGACAATCTGAATCGTTTACTTTACAATATATAAAGTAAGTACTAGTGAAGATATCGGTGCAGAACTTTGCATAAATACTATGTTAATAGTGTGGCAGGCCCATTCTAAGGCCCCATATATCGAACACGAGGACCTCGGTGCTTCTAACCTAATATTAGGGTTTCCAACTTTCAATGGACTTTATACAATATATATGACGAATATGTGGGTCAAATTGTGTATTATATAATATAAATAAAGTTAAATAAATAAATTGCGAGAGTATAAAATGTTCGGTTACACCCGAACTTAGCCCTTCCTTACTTGTTTTTTTTTTTGATGAATCAATTTTTTTCGAAAAGACCAATTGGGCGATGATAATACCAAATATTCCATTACATTTTGTTTAAATAGCTTATTATAACTTATTTTGCAAAGAAAGAGAAAGTGGGCGTGACTGAACTATTTTGAAAATAATTTTTTTGATTTTTCAAAAATAATGCAGCTAAAAACCGTTAAGAGTTGATATTATTATATATATATATTTACATCTACTGAGATATATATTAGACATTTTTATACTCTCGCAACAAAAGTTGCTAAGAGAGTATTATAGTTTTGTTCACATAACGGTTGTTTGTAAGTCATAAAACTAAACGAGTTAGATATAGGGTTATATATATCAAAATGTTCAGGGTGACGAGACGAGTCAAAATCCGAATGTCTGTCTGTCTGTCCGTCCGTGCAACGGATAACTTCAGTAAAAATTGAGATATCTTGATGAAACTTAGAACACATGTTCCTTGGGACCGTGAGAGGGTTGCTTTCGCCTACAAAATGACGAAAACCGAAAGCACATAGAGTGTCATAACTAAGCCATAAATAAAGTTATAAAAGTAAAATTTGGAACATAGGATCGCACTATACAGGGATATATTTGGATGTAATTTTTTTGGGAAAGTGGGCGTGGCCCCGCCCCCAAATCGGTCATTTGTATATATCTCGCAAACCAATAAAGCTATATAAACCAAACTTTCTGCAGTCGGTTCTCTTACGTACCCCACCGCACACCATGAAATTAGTTGAAATCGGATAATAACCACGCCCACCTTTTATACAAAGGTTAGGTTGAAAATTACTAAAAGTGAGTTAACTCAGTAACTAAAAACGCCAGAAACACTAAATTTCACATAAGAAATGGCAGATGGAAGCTGCACTTAGATTTTTTTACAAAATGGAAAATGGGCTTGGCATCGCCCACTTATGGGTCAAAAACCATATCTCAGGAACTACTCGATCGATTTCAATGAAACTTGGTTTGTATTAGTTTCCTTACATCCCAATGATATGTTGTGAAAATAGGCCAAATCGCTTCACAACCACGCCTACTTCCTATATACCAGAACTTTGAAGACGATCTGAATCATTTGCTTTACAATATATAAAGTAAGCACTAGTGAAGATATCGGTGCAGAACTTTGCACAAATACTATGTTAATAGTGTGGCAGCCCCATTCTAAAAATCGCCGAAATCGGACCATAGGTTTTTAAGGCCCCATATATCGAACACGAGGACCTCGGTGCTTCTAACCTAATATTATGGTTTCCAACTTTCAATGGACTTTATACAATATATAAGACGAATATGTGGGTCAAATTGTGTATTATATAATATAAATAAAGTTAAATAAATAAATTGCAAGAGTATAAAATGTTCGGTTACACCCGAACTTAGCCCTTCCTTACTTGTTTGTAATCAGATTGGCCTTTTTCTTATGGATGGGTTTTAGTATTGATGATTTTAATAATGTTTTCATCGATTTTAATGGTTTGGTCTAACTACAGAACATACACATTAATGGGCCTCTCTCAGAAATGATAAGAACGTTCCAGCCTGCCTGGAACTTCTGTGTTATAGGAACAACGCAAACGGATTGACTTATGCCTATATCCGTATACTTCGATATACTATCCGAGAACTTAAAATATTTTATAGCACTGTTGATGAGAAGTTACTTTATGTCCGGAACTTTTTCTATCATGATAGAATATTCCCTAAATACGGAGTCATCACACTTTTTATTGACTGATTCCAAACCATAGCTTTAACAGAATTTCAGCGATGTCACTCATTCAGCTCACTTCTTGAACAATTAAGGTCATAAGGTGCGCCTTTGGTGTCAGTATCTTTGTACTGTACAAGAAAAAGTTCTTCAACAGTTCAGAATGCCTTAAAACTAGTTGCTCCGACTAACTATCTCCAAATCTATCTTTAAATATATTCCCTCTTGTACTACAACTATTTCAGCCACCTAGCGGGTCTAATATGTCTTTCGCAAGCGCGTGCGCGTGTCGATTTCGCAGAAGAGGTTACTAAACTTCACGTACGTGACGTGCTCTGCATTGTACGTCACAGTATAGCCGATACTACGTTGAGCGATTATGTCGATAGAAATCCCGCAACGGCTACAGCTCCCACCAGTCAACGTGGTACGGTGAAGAAATTCATACAAATGCTGCAGTCGCGTGCCATTGCATTGGGTCGGTGCTTGTTCGACTATGATGAAATCAAGGATATGGCAGGACAAGCGGGTATCGCGTGTGGCGTCAGCAATTTGGTGGAAATAGCCAATTTACAAGGTTATCTGCTGAAGAAGGGACCAAATGTGTACGAAGTGATGAACGATTAGTTGTTAAGGTTAATATATGAAGTATATTGGTTTATGTTAAGGTTTTATACGCTGTGTAAAAAGAATTTAAGATTATGTTTTTTGTAAATCATTATCTATGTGAATTTAATATAATTCAAAGCAAAATTTGTTTTATTATTGAGATTTATAAAACACTAGCAGACCCGGCCACACGTTTTTGTGGCTAAGGTATACATTAAATTAAGTTGGTCCAATCTTGGCTTCGGCGACGATATTGATTACTCGAGGTTGATTTATGTTACGCAGCATGATGACAACTCACACTACTTTTAATTGCAAAGTGAGTGGTGATAGTACAGGCAATTTTAAATAGTTTGGGATAATTGACTACGTCATCCTGGTTTGTAGCTGTGCCAACTCTACTGGACCGAAATTCTAAATTGTCGCATTAAGATCATCGATATTTTTTTTTACCACCAATATAGGTCATTCAATCAGTCATTTATGGTTATCATATTGAGGTTTCATGTCAGGAAAACTTCTCTTTCGAGTCAAAGAAGTGACAGAAATCTGTTGGAAATGCTATTAATCCATCGAGGTGTCAACTGCCAACTGCTTCTACAATCGCTATTTGATATTGTTGCAAAAACACTCATATGTTAGTTGTTAATTGGCGATTATTTATGTGTCGCCACAAATTACATGATTTTAGGCATGCGATTAACCCGTCAGTAACAGTTGAACCAGGAATAATTGGAATAGTCTGGCGTAAATCACCTGCTAACAGAATCCTGGCTCCACCAAAAACGTTCATCGACAATCAAGATCTTTTAAATTCCTGTGCAGTACCTCCAGCGACTTCTTGAATATTTGGAAAATCTTCGTTATAGCGCTATTTTTGGCGATTTTACCGACTGGTGTTTCGTTCATTTGCAATTTAGGAGTGATTTCAAGGCCGAATGTGCCGTTTGTTTGCCTACTAACAGGTGCCAAGTTGCCCCATTTCCCGTTAACATTGGTGGTGAAAATGAGTGAAATTGGTTCTGGAATTACATCAGCCCTCATATACTATATATGATGATTTTCTATTGGACTTTATGGCGAATATATAGGTCAAATTGTGTGTTATCTTAATAAAATTACATCAATAAATTGCGAGAGTATAAAATGTTCGGTTGGACCCGAATTTAGCCTTTCCTTATTTGTTACAAATTGTTTTGGGCTATCGACACAACCTTATACAATTGAACAATAACAAAAATATTTTAACAAAGCAACAATGATAACCTTCAAAATATTATTTTTTTGTTTTTATATTTTTCTTGTCAACTCGAATAAAATTCTCTTATTATTATCTTTCTCGCAATTTTTCCATATTTACTCACTTTCTAATCTTTTTCTGGATTTCCACGAATATTTCAAAACTAAAATTAGCCAGATCGATTTGGCCGTTCTCGTTTTTTTGCGGCACATATATTTATACTCTCGCAACAAATGTTGCTAAAGAGAGTATTATAGTTTTGTTCACATAACGGTTGTTTGTAACACCCAAAACTAAACGAGTTAGATATAGGGTTATATATACCAAAGTGATCAGGGTGAAGAGTGGAGTTCAAATCCGAATGTCTGTCTGTCCGTCCGTCCGTCCGTCCGTCCGTCCGTCTGTGCAAGCTGTAACTTGAGTAAAAATTAAGATATCTTTATGAAACTTGGAACACTTATTTCTTGGCACCATAGGAAGGTTGCTTTCGAAAATGAGCAAAATCGGACCACTGCCACGCCCACAAAATGGCGAAAACCGAAAACACATAAAGTGCCATAACTAAGCCATAAATAAAGCTATGGAAATAATTTGGTATGAAGGATCGCACTATGAAGGGGCATATTTGGATGTAATTTTTTGGGGAAGTGGGCGTGGTCCCGCCCCCTACTAAGTTTTTTGTACATATCTCGCAAACCAATAGAGCTATATCAATCAAACTTTCTGCAGTCGTTTTTTTTAGCCACTTCCTAATACAGTCCAAAAATGAAATAAATCGGATCATAACCACGCCCACCTCCCATACAAAAGTTAGGTTGAAAATTACTAAAAGTGGGTTAACTCATTAACGAAAAACGTCAGAAACACTAAATTTCACATAAGAAATGGCAGATGAAAGCTGCACTCAGATTTTTTTACAAAATGGAAAATGGGCGTGGCGTCGCCTACTTATGGATCAAAAACCATATCTCAGGAACTACTCGACCGATTTCAATGAAACTTGGTTTGTAATAGTTTTCTTACATCCCAAAGATATATTGTGAAAATAGGCCAAATCGGTTCACAACCACGCCTACTTCCTATATACCAGAACTTTGAAGTCCATCGGAATAGTTTACTTTACAATATATAAAGTAAGTACTAGTGAAGATATTGGTGCAGAACTTTGCACAAATACTATGTTAATAGTGTGGCAGCCCCATTCTAAAAATAGCCGAAATCGGACCATAGGTTTTTAAGACCCATATATCGAACACGAGGACCTCGGTGCTTCTAATCTAATATTATGGTTTCCAACTTTCAATGGCCTTTATACAATATATATGACGAATATGTGGGTCAAATTGTGTATTATATAATATAAATAAAGTTAAATAAATAAATTGCGAGAGTATAAAATGTTCGGTTACACCCGAACTTAGCCCTTCCTTACTTGTTTTATATTATATTATTATCAAGCGACAATTTTTTTTAATTCCGCACACGACCATTCAGTAGGGAGCCGACCGCGCGAATGATCTTAACCCCCCACCCGTACCCCCGTGACCGAGTGACGCCTACAACTCTACAACGCATAGTTAGCCGCCGAGCGGCTTTTCAAAATTTTTAACTCGTGATATCTTTTGAAAGGAATGTCAGAATCCAATAATTCAAAAAGTTATATAAAGGTTTTGAAGCGATCTTAAATAATAAATCATTTATTTCGTTAAGGATTAATACTAAGGTACAAATAAAGAGCCTTTTCAAGTAGTGGTATTTTAATTAATTTTTTTATATAAAATCGCTTATTGTGACAAAACTATAATAGTTGGAGATATGATATCACGACGTTTTTTTGTAGTTAATGATAAGTTCTACAAAATTGTAGTACATCACTTTGTTATATCTTCAATAGTTTTCGCAGCATTCGCGATTAAAGAAAGCTTTTTGGTATTTTTTCACATTATCGCAGTTTTGGTAAGGAACCCTATTTTTTTTTAACTAAATATAGCCTATGTCACTCAGGGATAGTATAGCTTTCCAACGGTGAAAGAATTTTTCAAATCGGTTCAGTAGTTTCGGAGCCTATTCGAGACAAACAAACAAAAAAACAAACCTTTCCTCTTCATAATATTAGTATAGACAACTATCTGAAAACGCTAATAATTGAATGAAAGAACTGCATTGGAAAAGATAGATAAAGCAAGAAAACACATTCCACTAAAAATTGTTTGATCAACGCTCTCGAGTTGACAGTTCTTGGTCAGTACAAACCTGATTCGTTCCAGTTAAGGTAAGCTAAAACTTTGTTTTGTTCAAATTATTAAACAAAATACATATTTTTTTTAATTTTTAAATATATTTTTTATATTCATCGGAAATACATACACATATATATCTATTATCCTTGCGTTTTTTATTTGCATATAATATCAACTTATCAATGCATTCCTTTGCATAAATGTTACACATGTGAAGTAGGTATAATTTATTTTACTTAATAATAAGAGTACAATGTCTTTTATGCTACATCGCTTTAAATTAACTATTCAATAACCACATTCGCTACTAATTTATTTATAATTCTAGGCATTCATTATAGTAACTACAATTCATACAATTCGTCTCTTCCCCACAGCGTCTTCTCCCACGGACCTATCTCGTGCAGTATATGCTTTTTTTTTAATTAATACTTAACATTTAATTGCAAGTCCTTAACACTGGTTTATATACCATTTCTAAAATTTGTGATAATATTGTGTAATAATTTTTTGCAAATAATTACAACATTCGGTGCTTTGAATCGTTTAGGTGATTTTGCAATTTTATGCGTATCTTTCTTAATTTTTGTTTATAATTATTTCTCGCAATGTTTTTATGCAAAATTATTATTTTTTACCCATTTTATTTCCGTTACTCATTGTACAGTGATTTACTTAAATTGAGAACATAAATTTATAGGTTATAAATTGAAGTGCTTACAACAGTAAGGCCTAGGTATATTTGTATACTAATAGTGGTTAGTGTCTATATATCTGGTTTTCAATTTATTTAATAAAATAAAGATTTGCACTTATTTTCAGAACTGAGTTTGTCAGCGTACTAAATTAACCCACCTTCAATAGCTCCCAATACTTAAACTTAAGAGGAATTGGGCAGCTGGGATGGAACAAATTTAGAAGCTTCGTCAAATCGAACCAGTCGTTTAGGTGACGCTTATCAGGGTAACCTTGGGGAGCACAATGGGCCCAATGATGGCCTTGATGTCAGGCTCTCTTTGCCCCTCTTTTCAACCAACCAAACTATATAGTTACAGTTTAGGCTTCTAAAAAAAGTCTCTTGGAATTGAATGTGACATACTGCGGATCTATTTTATAAAGTTTAAAGTATATTTTAAACAATTTGTTGGGTTTTTCTGTTATTAGTTATTGTTCAGCAGAAATAACTAAAATGTTTAATATCCATCCATTTATCCATTTATCGATACAAACGTATAAGTAATTTTTAAAGTATCTGCACGTAGTGATGTGGTGGCGAAGTTGTTTGCTTAATATATACAGTTCTTATGATTTGCACTATTTTTACAATAAACTAGAGCATAAATAGAAAATTAAAATATTTCGAACATGCATAAAATATAATTATAATTATAATTTTTCGCAATAAAAACATACATACATATGCACAAAACACCGTTAAACAACACTTAAATTAACAAAATACTTTATATTTATATTTAAAATTAAATAGTAATTTATTTTATTTTAATTATACATAATATATAATATAATGTATTTTAATTGTACATTTATGCTACTCAGTCTAAAAAGAAACTGAAACTACAGTTATATATATATTTATTTAATTGCAAATAAAATAAATTATGTTTAATTTTGCTAGTTTTTTTGGTGAAAAGTCTAAAAAAATGTTCATTTCTTTTGTTCTAATTTATTAGTTAAAAGCGTTGCCAAATATTCGATTAATTCAATTTTCAAATTCGCTAAGCAGAAAAAAAGCTGAATATATAAAAATCTAAGCTTACTTGATACATACACATATTCGATAGTTAATATCAGACTATTTTCACACGTTCAATTGTTGCGCACAAATTTTGACGCGTCGCATATTGCTCCAAGCATTACTAATTTCACAAGATTTCACATCAAAACGTTCCTATGGGAAATAGCGAAATAAGCTACTCTTCCATTAGTTTACAAATAAATTTAAGTATTTTTTAAAGTATTAACGTCAAATAAGCCGACACAGGAGCAATAAATCAACTGCAAAACGTCGTAATGCGTCGTAATTACATATCCATTATCTTCATTAATATAAATACTTACTAAGTATCGCGTCTTATAATCTTTCTTTTCCTGCCTTAAGCCTAAACATTATTAACTGCTACACTTAATTAGAGTGCGTGGGGTGCATTTCACTAAAATTAACTATTAAGTGCTTTATGCTTTACTGGTCTTTCAACGCACTGTATGCTATTTTCTATTATTTAAAATCATTTTTGCTTTCGTTTTTGTTTTTTTACATTCAAAACTTGTCTTTAACGCTGAAATGCTGCTTACTATTTCAAAATATGCGTAAAAACTAAGGGCTGCCTGAGTAAGTGAAATAAAATTAGCTCGTGGTGAAAGGAAAATAGTATACCCGATCTGACTTTGTATATTTTATATATATTATTAACAAGAAATTATAATGTTATACATAAATGATTTAAAATCAATGAGTTCGCATACACAAAAAAATATCAGCTGGTAATAAACGCTATTTATCATATTATATTACAATTAAACTATTTATGTGAAAATAATGCAAAAATACTGGTGTCTTTCTAATGACTTGATACGAAAGCACAAAAGACGTGAGTGGCGAGGGACCGTTTAACAGGTAACTGTGTACAAGTTGGCAATAAATGATTGCATGTGTACTGAATAAAGCGCGTTAGCGTTACGCCTTCATTCTAACGTTTTTTTTTGTTCTATGAAAATATAACATGCTCTTTTTTGCACTATAACAGTATGAATAATCTGTGTTTGCATACAACTTTCTGAGTTGTTTGTGTGAGTAAACTAATTATTGTTTAACTGCTAAAATATTTAACTAAACTATTGTAAGCGTATACGAGATGTAGTATAGTGTAAACATATGTGTATAATAGCTGTTGGAATGGTTGTTGCTTTAACTGTACTATTGTGGTTGCATGTATGTACACATACATATATAAAAGGGTAACAAAGTACTACAGAAATCGCATTGTATTACTAAGCAAAATAAATAATTATTTTAAAGAGAAATTTGTTTCAATTTTCCATACAATTGTAAAACGCTATTTGCTTATTTTAATTAGCAATACAATGTAACAAGTGTTCTACTGAAACCTAGTTGTTGTTGTTTTTGTTTGTTTTGCTATAAGTAGGGAAATGTCGAAGGCAGTTTTGTATACAATGTAGCGTGGAAATGTCATTTGCGTGAGGTTTTCATCGGAAATCTTATAGCGTTTAAATGTAAATTTTAATAAATATTTTATAAATTATATTTTTTAAAAATTAAATTGGTTGCGAAATGACTTATAATTATATTAGAACAAAAACAAAAAAATGCGAATACCAAACACAACACATACAAACTAAAAATTCTACTTAAAATTATATACTTGCGTCACACAACCTCAATTTCAGACGAAAAACACACACAAATACATACAACCATGCAAAATAAATTAAAATGATGTAATAATAAATGAAGTAATTTAAAATCTGAACGTCACATTAAAAGTGCGCATTTCCATGGGATTCAGTGTGATCTCGGCAAACGATTTTAGCCGTTTGCGTTCGCTCTCTTGCAGCGTGCCGGTTAAACTCGTCGTCTCCAAACGCGTAATATGCAATTTATTGAAACCCACCTGCCCCAGCCCGTTCGCCGATGCCGCACACACACGTGTTATATCGATATTTTGACCGATCGCACAATCATAACCCTGCCGCTGTAGCACCAGCAAAGCCGATGTCGATGGGAAAAGCTGCAGCTGCTCTTCGGAGAGTGTACGCAAATTTAAGAGGTGTACATCGCATGGCAGCGCACCATGATCGAGTAGTACGGTCTTCGGTTTCAGTTGCACAGCTGGAGCATCAAATGTCTCCACAAAGTAGAGATTCGGTGGATAGCGTAAGCCGTTTGCTAGCTGATTGGCCAGTAAACTGGGTATTTGGTAGGCGTTCTCCTTTTTCGTTGGCATATCTTCGATGAGTACCCAAAATTTGTGCCGTGTCAGGCGACTGTCGACAATACCTTCGCCCATGCCACGATAATCATCGTACAGCGTGCGTCGATCGAGCATCACTTCCAATTGACCTGGTTCATAGGAGGCGGCGCCCTGTGCGTGTGTAGTCAGTAGGGTGAAGCGTACACGTGCGTCTTGTATGAATGCACCGCTAGTGATGGGGAAGTAGTTGCCTTCAATGCCAATTGCGGGCACTTTAATGCGTCTATAACAGATTAAATAATTTTGATTAATTACAAGTAATTTATAATGACTCATAATTTTTAAAATATAAATAATATTGTTAATTTAAAAACGTCTTAATATCAAGTGTCTTAAAATCTCTCCACTCACTTGTGATATTGGAAACCATTTTGATCACTGTAGAACACCGGCAATTCCGCTACTGTATCCGCCTCCTTCAGCACATCATCGCGCTTTACCGTTATAATATTATCTACGTCCGTGACGAAACGCATGAAAAGCTCGGTTTCACGATTCTTTGGTGGCGGCTCAAAATCCACATCGTTCTCAATATACATGGCCGCATCTAGGTGAGTATGCGTGTTGAAAATGCGTACTGTGTGCGCCAAGAATGGACCATAAATGACGGTGACATCACTAGCGATCGGACCCGATGAAATAATAATGCGTACATCTTCATACTGATCGAGCACATCTTTTTCGGCTTCATTTTGTTCGGGATCGGTTTTAAAGAGATAGGCGCCTGAGTGGAACTGCGCACTACGGTAGGCGGCGAATTTTATAGCACATTGCATGGGTCGCAACGCTTGCTCATTATTGCTCTTACGCGTAACGGTTTTAAGAAAACCGCTCTTCTCATCGAAGAGCAGACGCATGAAATTGTTTTCGAGTTGTATGTCACCTGAGAGGAGAATTGTGAATACAGTTAATTTATTTTGAAATAAAATTAGATTTTAGCATTATACCTGATGGTTTGGCTTTCACTACGAAATTCGTGCTTGTGTTTGGTGGATTTGGAGTTGCGCCATCTGTGCAGCCATCACAATAAATAGTCGCCATTGTCGGTTGACTAAAGTTCTTTTCATCCACCACAACAATGCTGTAGGTCGCCAGTGAAAGCGCGTCCAATTCGGCGATAAACATCACTTCGTACTGACGTGTAGACACACGTATGCGTCCCATACCGCTATTGGCACCCATATCACCACCCAACCCCATCTCATAGACATCGGTTATATTCCAAACTGGATTGATTTGCATTAAGCGTATCTCCTCGCCACGTTCATTCAATACTTTAACATTCGGCACAGGCGAACGCAACGTAATCACTTCCAAACGTTTTTGCGCCAACGAATTGAAGATAACAAACGAAGCTGTGCCAGCATTTGCATTCAAATCATCAAATTCATCCACAATACCATTGCCATTGAGTGGTATGGGGGTCTTGCGCGCCAGCTTACTGAAGTTATCACGCTCCAACTCGCTCAGCAGGAAATTATGACGCTCACTGCCATCTTGCAGCAACATTTCAATGGTGGACTCCTGCATTTTAACCGCATCTTGTATGCTTTCGAACAGACGCATGCCATAATCGCGCATTACTGCCGCCTTCGACGTGCCAGTGATGGCATCATGATGCTGGAAGAGTCCCAAATTGCGGCGCGCATGTATCATTTTCTCATAATTCTTTTCGAAAATCTTTATTGCATTCACATGGTGCACCTGACGTGCGGTATTGTAAGCGACGGTGAAGAGTATTTCGGCAGCGCGCAGATTATGCTCCAAATCGGCGCTAAGCAGTTTATAGAATGGACGTGTCGTATAGTAACCGGACCAATAGGCTGGGCGTCCCTCGGAGAAGATGTCGGAATAAACAAAGAAGTCACCTTTGAGTGTTGGGAAAGTGGTGGTACGTCGACGAATTTCGTTGAAGTAATCTCGTGGAGTGCCTTTGGAGGGAAAAAATAATTAAAAAATAAGTGAGCAATTAAGTTTTGAATTAAAAAGTGACTATTAAATAGTAATTACAACAATCGAAACTCACCGAAAGAGATGTCAACATTATAGAGCCGCTTATTGGCCATTATATGATCGATCAATTTCTTGTAATTCGTATATTGCTGATCCACTTCGCGCTCTTTATTGTAACGAAAATCGTCGCCGACTGGTATAAGCGCTACATTGTGTGGAAATAGCGAGGCGGTACGTGAATATTGTTCCAACAAGACTTGCGCTTTCGATTCAACATTGTCATCGGTTATGAATTGCGCTTTTACCGAATATTCCGTATACTCTCCGGGTATTTTACGAAAATCGAAGTTTAGACATATAAATGGATGTGGTCCACACGAGCCCTTAATAGAGTATATGTCGAAAGGCATATTGTGTGTAAGCAGCTTTCCATGTTGTGTTGGCGCTTTGCCACGTTGCTGCCAATAAGGTGTCCACATGAAGTCACCCTTCTGTTGACGCGCAAACCACTGTTTCCAGGCATAGTGTATACGTTGTATTATGGCACCTTCGAAATTGCTGCCAGACAGCAAATATGGCACTGTACTGCCATGTCCGAAGGGATCAATTGACCATCCGACGGTTGGTGTAACATTCAAATTGTTCCGCAACCATTGATGTCCTTCGATGAGTTGATCTAACATAGCGTAAAGATGCACATTCGCTTCATCGGTCATCACCCAACCGCCGGTTGTAATTTCGAAACGTCCCGATTTGATAAGTTTCTTCAGCGCCCGCTGTTTTGTCGGATGCGCTTGGTCCCACCAGAGTTGTAGAAAGCTGATTTCCGACCAAATGAAGGTCATGTCGGTGTATTCCTGCATTTTTGTTACTATCAAATTAAGTATCTGCCGCGAATCTGATTGGAAGTAATTAACGAAGGTCTTCAACCAGCCGGGATCATTGTGCGAATGTGGTACGACGAAGATCTGCATGGAGAATAAAACAAATTTTTATGAATCATTTCAAAACATATACATATAACCCAATTTTCTTAGAAGCACCTAAAAATCTTAATTGGACACAAAAATGCACTTACCTTCAGTGGTGGTCGTTTGTAGTCCTTCTTTTGTGCCTCAAACCGTTCTTCAAAACCACGATCCCAATACTCCTTTGTATGAATCCATTCAGGCTGTAATGAAGTTAGAATATTTAATGCTTTCAGGGCCTTCAGAATAATATTCTATATTAAGGGGTAAACCGACTAACTCTTTAACTTATTTCTACTAATAATTTCACCGAAATCAATTTTCCAGACACTTGAGGCAAAAATTCTGTTCTTCTTCTCAAACTCCAGTCTATATTCTGGAATGGATATCTATTATCCTGACTTGGGTCTGACATTCTAAACATACTAACTAAGAGTTCTTGTATTACGGTATCCAGTTATTTTCATGCCGTCTCAAACTCTCCCTTGTATTCTTCTAGGTTTCAAATCGTCGAAACAGTCCGTCACATTGTTTGATCGATATAAGATAGATCGGCTGAACTGTTCGCACCTTACCCTTGTGATCCCATTTACTGATCATTTCTGGGAACCTTATACTGTTCGAAACCCCATTTAAAAAGTACTCAGAGAACACGAAGAGGGAATTGTGATCCGATTTTTAATTAACTTTACTTCTTGTATTACATTTAAGCAATCAGGAATCCCACAATTATGTTAAATATGAAGTTCCTATACTACTCAGAGCATCGCAATCAGTAGACTCTAGCTTTATAACTGATCAGAATTAGAGTCCAAAACTCTCAACAAATACCAAGTTTAATTTAAATTTTCTTCATAATAAGACCGGTAATAAGTGCGCTCATCACTTCAATTTAACTGTACATTCAATTTCCGTGTGCATACCAAACATGGAAAGTTTTTTCGGGTACAACTACTTTCTGCAATGGCGGCCTTCGGCCGCGCTTCAAAAAAATAACCCTGGTCGAGCCAACACCGGGAATTATCATATATAAGTGCGCGCATCGGCTGCTGTTAACACAAACTTCAACGCTCGATATCTCGTAAACGGAGCGAGATATCAATTTTTTTTATTTAATAAAAAGTGTTTATTTTGTGCTAAATTACCTAAAAGTGAACTCAAATCTTGGCGCCCCAGAAACTAAAATCTCCCCCAAACATAAGTGCAATTTATTACCTGAAAATCAAATTTCCCATATTCCTCGCTCGTTGTGATATTCGTGTCGCTCTCATCCATCACATAGCAAACATCACCCCAATCAGGATTCTTGGTGGGCGCGCCATTTGCGGTCATGTCGACGCCATTATTAGCTTCGACATTGCCCTCCAATGCTGTTGTGCCTGCCGCCGACAATTGCACTGCGCTGGCGCCACTGCCAGTCGCCCCTTTCTGTGCCCCACTCTTCTCGTCGCCATCACCACGCATTCCTCTGAGCTTAGCATTATGCACATTCACTTTGTGCAATTGCTGTGGTGATGCATTCAAACCGGCCGTCACTATGTTACCAAATCCGCTACCCAGTACAACAGTCGTGTCTTTGCCCGACTGTAGCGTTTCGTCTTGTTGCTGGCCAATGGATATGTAGTAGAGGCAGATTAAGATCGTGATGAACGCGGACAGCAGACCGAAGCAACGCGCCGAGCCGCGTCGAAATAATTTAAATGTCATTTTGCGTGACGGCGCTTGTCAGTGGCTGCTCCGGAGGTGCTGATGGCAGAGCGTTGTTGTGATGTTTCTGATGTTTGCGTATTAAATTTTTACTCTTTTTGAAATTTTCGTTCTTACTTTCGTATTATCTGTATTGATTTTTTGTTTTTGTAAATGATTTCCTCAATTTAGTTCGATTGCATTCGATGTGCCTGCTTGTCAACTGTGATCAAACACAGTGAGTCAATTGTCGCTGCCTGGAGCTGTGATGTGCGCTTCCCGTGCAGCTCAATTTAATTCGGCGGTTGCACTAGTTATTGGCCCTCAAAGGCAGGCGCATGTACATATAGTATACTATGTACATATCTACCAGATCTATATCCACTGGCTATAGGTTAGTTAACTGTGCGTTATTCGAGTTCGTTGCGTCGTTCTGTTACGTTGATTGACATTGGATTTTCGATTTCAGTTGCCCGGTTGCTCGGTTGCATAAAACATGCATTTGGCCCCTTCTCTTGAGGGTGTGAGATTTCGTTTTTACTATTTCCAATCCAATTCTAAGGCCACCACCGACATTTTTACATATTCAAACCAATTTAGCTGCCGGACGTTCGCAAAGCTGGTGGCTATTCTGGATTGGTTGATCGATGGCTGTTCGATTGCACATTTGCAGTTGCAATTTCGTTTATGCCTGTGGTTTTTCGCTTGTCTATTGGGCTCATCTAAAAATAAACTGTAGCTACCGCAACATTTCGGTTGTCACAAGGTTTCGCTGGAAATGAAAAAAAAAATGGAATGTCAATGAAATTAACGGGTTTACATTGTTGTCAATTTTTAATTGTCATATGTTATGAAATGTTAGATGCACTTAATTATAAATATACAATTATACATTTTTTAATAAATCAAAATTGTACATTAATATTACGTTAGAAAATTTTTCCTTTAAAACCAGTCTTCTCTAACTAAACTTTAAGGTAAAATATGCTTTACTGGATAACCAATATACCCGTACTAAATCAGTTATGAAGGTTAAATTATTGTTCTTGTAGCGGTATAAAATAGTCCCTAAATATCTGTTATAGAATACTACTAGTTGACCGTGCTTGAATCGATAATATCTCGCCATTCTTCTCTTTCCCTCGCCATTCGGCGCCAATTAGAAATCCCAAGTGTAACCAGATCGCTCTTCACCTGGCCTTTTCAACGGAGCGGAGGCCTTCCTCTGTTTCCACCGGCGGGTAATGCACTGCATCGAGCACTTTCAAAGCTGGAGTGTTTTCATCCAGTCGGGCAGCATGACCAAGCCAGCGTAGCCGCTGTCTTTTTGTTCGCTGAACTATGTCAATGTCCTCGTATAACTTGTATAGCTCATTGTTCCATCGTCCGTTGCCAATGTGCAGAGGACTATAAATCTTGCGCAAACTTTTTTCTCGAAAACTCCTACTGCCGTCTCATCGGATGTTGACATCGTCCACGCTTCTGCACCATAAAGCAGGACGGGAATGATAAGCGAAGGTTGTGCTATTTTTAGATAAACTGTAAGTTTTCATTCGATCCGAAAATCAATTCCTTGGTATGATTCACAACATTTTCATTTCCGCCACAGTGTCATTCTTTCAAGTGCTAAATTGTTCCAGGAGGCTCTGGCTGTCATCTAACTGGGACTTCTTTTTGTAGGGGTACTTCATAACAGTAATTTATGGTATCATATATTCTTCGGGACTCGACAAAATATTATGGAAGGCTCAACCAAGAGGCTTCTAGTTAAAATCTATTTAAAACACTAAATACCAAAAAAAAAAAAACCAAAAAAACGGATTAATAGCTTAATTATATATTAGGATATTAGGCCACTATATATATACATACATACAGTATGTAACACAATTGAGCAAATAAAATCACGAATGTCGATTCTTACAAAAAAATGTGTATTTAATTTGGGTGATTGTTTTTTTTAATACATTCTTCAGTTCGTCTATAATATAAAACAACAAAAGAGTAACAAATTTATTCAGGTTTTATAAGAATAAAATATAAATTGTCTTGTATGGCACTTGCTCAATTTTGATACAATGTAATTTTTACCGCTTTAATATTTAGTATAGCCTCCGCTATCACCGCTTCAATCCGCTTGGGAACGCTATTGACTAAATCTTCACATTCTTTTTTAGTGATGGAGTTCCATACTTCTACACATCTAGTAAATAATTCCGCCTTTGTTTTCGGTGGACTGGCATAATTGTATACCCTTTTTTTTAAAACAAACCACAGGTTCTCGATAGGATTAATATCGGGACTTTGAGGGGGCCATTCCAAAGATTCAATTCGTTGACTTTTAAGATACTCCATAGTCTTCTTAGCTTTGTGCTTGGGGTCGTTGTCTTGCATCAGAACGATTTTGCTACTGTCCAGACCCAATTTCTCCAACGAAGAAAAATACCCTTGCCTTAATATATCTATATACATATTCGCGTCCATATTTCCCTCGATTAAAATTAGGTCCCCAACACCACTTTTACAAAAGCCACCCCAAAAGAGGACTTTTCCGCCCCCAAATTTGAGTGTTGGGATGACATCGCGGCTGGTAATAGTCTTTGATGACTTCTTCCAAACGTAATGTATTCCGTCTGACCCGTGAAGGTTAATCTTGCTTTCGTCTGTCCAAAATACATTCGCCCACTGTTCTGGAGTCCAGTTTCGGTGCGCTTTAGCAAATTTTAGACGTAGTTCTTGATGACGTTTAGTAAGCAAAGGTTTTTTAATTTTGCGCCTGGCTCTAAACCCTAGTTTTTTCAACTCGCGGTGTACAGTCATGCGGGAAACTTGTTTTCCGTAAGTCCTCTCCAGTTCTTTTTGAATCTCAGTACCTGATTTTACTGCTCCCGAGGCCACCAGACGGTTGATAGTTCGTCTATCGTGGTTATTTAAAACGGATCGCCGACCAGATCGATGTTTTGGTACTGATATTTCATGACAATTAGCAATATTTTTCACTGACCCAAATGAAATTTCAGCTAAATTTGCAACTTGCCGATATGAGAGCCCTTCATTCAACCATTGAAGCACAGATTTTTTAATAGAGTCAGCAATTTTCTTAATTTTTCTAAAAAAAACACGAAGTTAAACAGCTTCACAAAAAACAATCTTTCTAATTCTACTTACCGTCTATAAAATGAAAAATACTTCTGGAAACGTTAGTTAATTGATATATAGACCTACTGGTATTTAAAATATTCGAAAGTTGTTTATTTAGTCTTAGCTATGCTCACACGCCTGAACTCAACCGATGTTGTAATACAATTGAGCAAATGTGCACGTGACGCAAACCAGACGCCGCCAGAAAAATATTGAGAAATTGTACCGTTATATTTCCGCGAAAAAAACTCAACTAGTGTACCTATTCGAATACATATATGTTCTTTTCGTAATAAGTTGCGTAGTGCAAAAAAATATTGAATTGAAGAATATTTGATTTTATTTGCTCAATTGTGTTACATACTGTATATGCCTAAATATATGTACATTTTCGGTAGTCTGCACTCCGATAGCAGCATTTCGTGCAACAATAATACGCTGCACTTACACGATTTTCTATTCACTTGCTAGCAGTCTAGAGTTAAGTGTGTGAAAGTAAACAGTGATTGCTTCGTCATACCCACTGCATCAGCACTCGCGTGCAATGTTTTTGTTTCGTGCCACCGAAACGCAATGATTTACCATTAATTTGCAGCATGCACACTGTTTTTACACTTTAATCGCAATATCTGCGTTTTACGTTATGGCTCTGTGGTGTTTTTTTGTTTTTTTTTTTTGACGTTTTTGCTTCTGAAATTAAAGCAAATTAAACGTTGACAATTTGAGCTTTTTCTCTTTTGCCTGCCAACACCATTATTTAACACTTAATTACCACCATCTGCTGTGCAGTAGCTGCGACGCAAATGCTTTTTGTTGTTGTTTCGTTACGCGTTTTGTTGCTGTATAATTGACGCTCGGCAAATAATTTCGCAGAAATACAACAAAAACCCGCAAGAAAATGCAATAAAAACTGTCTCCACAGTGCACGCGATAATTTAATTTTAACAGCTTAATGTACCCATCCATACTTCCAAGCCATAAAAAATGACGCCTCATGCGTTTGCTGGTCACACCAATCGGTTCGCCGGTTCGGCTGCTGCTCATGAATTAGACAGGATATGGTACATAAATAATAGTGAAATAGTAAAAGTGTGAAACTATCAATCTGTGGTAAATGGAATTGCACCAAAATGACGCTTTAAAATGTCAAATTCGACTTTTTATACGCTTGCATGGCTGTTTGTTGTCGCAAATGTAGGCATGTAAGTGCACTAGTTGGGGCTTGGTGTGCAATAAGCAAACATTCTCTGAACCGGCTGATCGACCGCCTAGCTCTTTTATCACTTGAGTGCTTTTATAGTCGAAATGTATGACCATAAAATTAATGGCTTTAAAAACGCGAATGGCAATTATTTTTTGCTGTTCTCAGTTAAAGTTACACTGGTGGCCACAATTAAATGACAAACGATTTTTTACTGCAGATAAAAATTATTACACAATACTGCAAAATCGCCTTTATTTTGGATATTGGACCAAACAATTTTTTTCCATATCTCTGAAGTCATAAGTATGAAACGTGTGTTTTTCAACTTTCGAAGTTAGCCTCCAAAATCGGAATATTCGAAGTTCGAAGAAAGCATTATTACTAATTACAGAATATGCATAACTACTAAATAAAATATGGGAATAAACAACCTTTCCCTAATATTTCAATGGTGTATATATGTGTAGTATATCAAGGTTATGTATATGACAGATGCTCAAAGTTTCAAAGTTGGATGTTCGAAAAAATAAAAACTTTATATTTCGAAAAATACTGGACCAATTTTAGAAAAGCAATTTCATGTGGTTCTAGTTTGTAGAAAAAATTAATTATAATTAAAATAGATAATAAATATTTAGTATTACAATTTCTCAAACGCTTCTAAAAACTGTAACTTGTTTGATTTAAGTAAAACAAAGACATTCGAAAATAATTTAAAATATTAATAAATGCTTCATTAATTTAATTCGATTAATGAAATCGAAAATGCATTAAAATATTATGAGACAATAATTTTGTACAGTTAGAAATCTCGATAGATATAGGATTACTGAAATAAATTTTCAGGCTTATACAAATTAGGGCGACATTTTATACTTTCCATATTTCCTCAAAATGTTTTCTTGATCTCACATTCTCTAGTAGCTAATGTAGATAATTGAAAGAGCTTTCATACAAAAGTTAAACCTCGAAGAAGTATAGAAGCTCTACACATATCATTCAATTAGGACATCTATGTATATACATATACATACATACATATATTAGATTATGATTACCAAGGTTTTCGTTGATATTAAAAATAAATTTTCCCAAAATATATATTTCTACGAAAATCTATTTCAGACCAGAAACATTTTTACACCAGAAAAGTTCTGATTCAAAGTTTTATGAATAAAATTAGATTAACCTTATTAAATTTGTATAGCTTCCCAACACAGGCGACTGCCAGTGTAATAGCACTATAATTGCTCTATCATGTCTATTGCCGGTTGTAGTTTTTTTCCTACAACCAATGTTGCGTGTTTTTATAGGCTTTTCTTCTCCCACGGTGTGCTTCACTCTCGCCTTTTTATGGCCGACTGCAAATTAAGTTGTTATGTATTGTTTGTTTTAATTCCAAATAAATCCAAAAACACAAAAAATTACTTGTCTATGATCATTAAATGGTTGCGTGGTGATTTGAGATTTAGATACCGAATTTTATGTAAAAACCACTATGGGGAGCATAATTTCGCTCATCTCCATAAGTATAGCATGATATTAGGCATAATTTTGTTGGCATAGCGGTGTTTTATTAGAGTTTAGGATCAAGATTAGGTAGATCTTGATCAGCAAACAATTTTTAATAGAAGTGATGGTGAAGTCCAACTTTTTTTATGAATTCGACCCTTATCTTTTTGGATATTAGCTAAGGTTCTCAAAGTTTAATTCATCTGTGTCTAAGCTAATCTATAGATTTACTTTAATCTGATTATAAGACAGCAGGTCATAAAACATTCGGAACAAGTTTTCTAAATCATATGATTTCTTCATCATAAAAGAATCTTATAGAACCATATACATATTTTTAAGATCCATCAAATACATATATCTTAAAACGTATATATCCATTTCTTGAAGTTTTTCTTCAATGCTAGGAAGATAGCATATTTAATTTAATCTACTCGACACCGTTGGTATGCAAAGACTGGAGCTATTGACATTCGTTATATAAATGCACATGTAAATAGGTCCATTTGAGATTTTTAAACTGTGTTCTGTTTAGCTTCTATGGAGTGACAGATGAAATTACGTTACGTTTTATTTTAGATGTAGGATTGAAGATTTAATATTACCAACCTAGAAAAGATTGCTGTCATTAAAAATTCAGAATCCTCGACTTTTTAGATTATGTATGTACATATCAAATATTTGTATGTAAAAAATTCAAATAAAGTAGGTTAATGGGAAAACATTAAATTTATCTCAAACTGCTGCGTAACGTTTTATAATAATTATCAAACCTTCAATTTGCTTTGCCTTTTAACCACCCACCTGCCATAAATAATCGCATATTTCATGGCAATCATAAAAAAACGAATTTCCCTTGGCAATTTAAAACTCACTACACTACTAACAACTATATACATATGTATGTACAGATTTGATGGTGGAACCACTGACACGGAATAACAACTAAAATTACTGTTAATAGCGTTTTGGAAATATATTTGTATGTCAATGCTTTAAAAGCCATAACCAAAGTTAATAAAAACAGATTTCGAATTTGCATGCTTTCAAACAATTTCGGAAAAACGTGAAAATTTTATTGCTCTCCTCCTTTTTTGCACAAAAACTCATTTAATTTAGTTAAAATTTTCGAAATTTTTGAGCTACAATGGCTCCCTCACAAACTCGCTCACATCAATGTTTCTTTATTCGCTTTTGGAGAATTTTAGTTTTAAATATTTATATGCACTAACATTGATCTAGGTGCCACAGAACGGTAACAAGTAAGGAGGAGCTGAGCTCCGATGAGACCGAAGAATATATTGATGATTTGTAGATTGTTAGGCGACTCTTGATCATATAACAGATAGGTAGGGGAACTTACGGATCTTCTTAAACGTTCTTTTGTCTTTTGTTTTTCACTAAGCAAATTTATAAGAAACAAGATGAAGTTAATTGGAATGTCCATCTCGTTTGAGTTATTTTTTGAAAACAATGTATCCTATCTTGTTTTGCGGAACATTGTAAAATAATTTCACCAAAAATGTATTGATACTCCCATACCTCACTTCCATGGCTCTGGCATGGATCAAATATACAATTCTTCATTTAATATGGATTTTTAGCGTAACTGATTAGAGCTAAATATTTAATAGGTTAAGCTTATCACATACATATATCACCATATCTATCTGTATTTTTATACTCTCGCAACTAAAGTTGCTAAAGAGAGTATTATAGTTTTGTTCACATAACGGTTGTTTGTAACACCCAAAACTAAACGAGTTAGATATAGGGTTATATATACCAAAGTGATCAGGGTGAAGAGTGGAGTTCAAATCCGAATGTCTGTCTGTCCGTCCGTCCGTCCGTCCGTCTGTGCAAGCTGTAACTTGAGTAAAAATTAAGATATCTTGATGAAACTTGGCATACTTATTTCTTGGCACCATAGAAAGGTTGCTTTCGAAAATGAGCAAAATCGGACCACTGCCACGCCCACAAAATGGCGAAAACCGAAAACACATAAAGTGCCATAACTAAGCCATAAATAAAGCTATGGAAATGAAATTTGGCATGAAGGATCGTACTATGAAGGGGCATATTTGGATGTAATTTTTTTGGGGAAGTGGGCGTGGCCCCGCCCCCTACTAAGTTTTTGGACATATCTCGCAAACCAATAGAGCTATATAAACCAAACTTTCTGCAGTAGTTTTTTTTAGCCACTTCCTAATACAGTCCAAAAATGGAAGAAATCGGATAATAACCACGCCCACCTCCCATACAAAAGTTAGGTTGAAAATTACTAAAAGTGGGTTAACTCATTAACGGAAAACGTCAGAAACACTGAATTTCACATAAGAAATGGCAGATGGAAGCTGCACTCAGATTTTTTTACAAAATGGAAAATGGGCGTGGCGTCGCCCACTTATGGGTCAAAAACCATATCTCAGGAACTACTCGACCGATTTCAATGAAACTTGGTTTGTAATAGTTTCCTTACATCCCAATGATATGTTGTGAAAATAGGCCAAATCGCTTCACAACCACGCCTACTTCCTATATACCAGAACTTTGAAGACAATCTGAATCGTTTACTTTACAATATATAAAATAAGTACTAGTGAAGATATCGGTGCAGAACTTTGCACAAATACTATGTTAATAGTGTTGCAGCCCCATTCTAAAAATCGCAGAAATCGGACCATAGGTTTTTAAGGCCCCATATATCGAACACGAGGACCGCGGTGCTTCTAACCTAAGATTATGGTTTCCAACTTTCAATGGACTTTATACAATATATATGATGAATATGTGGGTCAAATTGTGTATTATATAATATAAATGAAGTTAAATAAATAAATTGCGAGAGTATAAAATGTTCGGTTACACCCGAACTTAGCCCTTCCTTACTTGTTTATATTGTTCTCCACAAAGAAATTATACACTGTGCCACATGTGCAAGGGTATACATATTGGTAATGCATTTTATAAACGGCAATTTCCGAGCATCCACGGCGGGCGAAGCTTGTACTGAGCAATAAAAATGGCGCCGAGGACGGAGTTTGGTACAAGTAAACGATTGCTTTGACAATGTAAAAATTTATGAATTTTCCGCTGGTGAATAACAAAAACAAATTAATAACAACAAACACATAAAATCGTATTTTACTATTCCTTTTGCTGTTGTTTTACTGCCATGATTATGGCTTGATTGTTGTTCTTGCAACAGTTTTTGGGGCATGCAACTAGGTTGGTTTGTTGTCGAAACATTGCTTGGCTGGCTGGTTGGCTGGTAGTAATTTCGTCACGGTAAGCTGGCATTGTTAACAATACCTACAGTGTGACTACCACCTACTACAACAACAACAACAAAAACAATAACAATCATGTGCTTTTTATTGTTTTGGTGTGCGTGTGTTGCTTGCTGCTGCCATGGCCAGTTGGCCAACGAGCCAAGTTCATGCAAATTGTAACTGCATTTTTCATAATTTTTTGCAGCAAAAGAAAAATAACAAGTAAGGAAGGGCTAAGTTCGGGTGTAACCGAACATTTTATACTCTCGCAATTAATTTATTTAACTTTATTGATATTACATAATACACAATTTGACCCACATATTCGTCATTGTATAAAGTCCATTGAAAGTTGGAAACCATAATATTAGGTTAGAAGCACCGAGGTCCTCATGTTCGATATATGGGGCCTTGAAAACCTATGGTCCGATTTTGGCGATTTTTAGAATGGGGCTGCCACACTATAAACATAGTATTTGTGCAAAGTTCTGCACCGATATCTTCACTAGTGCTTACTTTATATATTGTAAAGTAAACGATCCAGATAGTCTTCAAAGTTCTGGTATATAGGAAGTAGGCGTGAATGTGAAGCGATTTAGCCAATTTTCACAACATATTAGTGGGAGGTAAGGAAACTATTACAAACCAAGTTTCATTGAAATCGGTCGAGTAGTTCCTGAGATATGGTTTTTGACCCATAAGTGGGCGACGCCACGCCCATTTTCCATTTTGTAAAAAAATCTGAGTGCAGCATCCATCTGCCATTTCTTATGTGAAATTTAGTGTTTCTGACGTTTTTCGTTATTGAGTTAACCAACTTTTAGTAATTTTCAACCTAACTTTTGTATGGGAGGTGGGCGTGGTTATTATCCGATTTCTTTCATTTTTGGACTGTATTAGGAAGTGGGTAAAAAAAACGACTGCAGAAAGTTTGGTTTATATAGCTCTATTGGTTTGCGAGATATGTACAAAAAACTTAGTAGGGGGCGGGGCCACGCCCACTTCCCCAAAAAAATGACATCCAAATATGCCCCTTCTTAGAGCGATCCTTCATACCAAATTTTATTTCTATAGCTTTATTTATGGCTTAGTTATGGCACTTTATGTGTTTTCGGTTTTCGCCATTTTGTGGGCGTGGCAGTGGTCCGATTTTGCTCATTTTCGAAAGCAACCTTCCTATGGTGCCAAGAAATAAGTGTGCCAAGTTTCATCAAGATATCTTAATTTTTACTCAAGTTACAGCTTGCACAGACGGACGGACGGACGGACGGACAGACAGACATTCGGATTTGAACTCCACTCTTCACCCTGATCACTTTGGTATATATAACCCTATATCTAACTCGTTTAGTTTTTGGTGTTACAAACAACCGTTATGTGAACAAAACTATAATACTCTCTTTAGCAACATTTGTTGCGAGAGTATAAAAAAGAAGAAAAAGAAAAACATAAATAAATAAATTACCTACGCCTCAGTAGGCGAATGTCACAGCACGTACTAACACACTAAGTTAACGGTATATTATGTAAACAATAACAAATTAACCGTTCAACTGCACACAGCGTCGAAGCGACATGGTTGGTAAAATGCAAAGTGACGATAAACGGGAAGTCAAAGAAGAAAGCACAATAACAACAACAACATTGTAGCTAGCTGTCACTTCCACTGATCACAATTCTGGTACAAGAGTCTTCACAAAATCATAGTGGCGACAAAAAGAAGCAACGCTTTTAAACCTTTATTGACAAGCAGCCAAGAGCTTAAAAGCCAACGACTTTCAGTGTGCCAAAGTGTTGACTTGAAATGTAATTAGTGCTGGCAAAGGCAGTATGCACATAATGCCACAAAATATTGATGAATTATAAGTAGCGGATTTGCACAAAAATTACAGTAGAAAATTTTCAGAGATAAATTAGTTTTGGGAAATTTCCAAAAGTCTAAGCTTAAATCATATATATTTTATAAAAATATGAAACGCGCAACCTTGCTAAGACGAAACCAAACTTACCAAACTTTGAACGAATCGAACCAACAAGTGGTTTAAACCAATTATACCGGTATAATCAACTAAATAGAGGAGAGCAAGCTCACATAATTTTTCGTTTTACTTCGATAAACTTTCTTTATTTTATATACAACACCAAACACTTTTTAAATCTATTATAATTTATGAATGTTGCCACAATATAAAGAGTTACTTATATTAGGTTGGCAAATATCTCCCTTCTTTTGAATTTCGAGGCTATGTATACATATATATTTGAAAGGTCTTGAAATAACCTACAAAACGACGCCATGCATGATTGGATATTGCGTTCAACATTTATAGACGAAATTTTAAAGTTTTTCTTCCTTAACGGCAAATCCGCTAGAGAAACGTTCCGTGAAATTAATGGATTTACACAAAAAAGCTTGATGTTTGGGTGCCGCAAAAAAAACATTCGAATCAACCCCTGTGATATGCTGCTGAAACGGAACGAACTCGACCCATTTTTAAAGCGGTTGGTGACTGGCGACGAAAAATGGATCATATACGACAGTATCAAGCGAAAACTGTCGTGGTCGAAGGCCGGTGAATCGTCCCAAACAGTGGCCAAGCCGGATTGACGGCCAAGAAGGTTTTGCTGCGTGTTTGGTGGGATTGGAAGGGAATCATCCACTATGAGCTGCTCCCATATGGCCAGACGTTTAATTCTACCATCTACTGCGAACAACTAGACCGCTTGAAGCAGGCGATCGACCAGAAGCGTCCAGAATTAGCCAACAGGAAGGGTGTAGTGTTCCACCAGGACAACGCCAGACCACACACTTCGTTGATGACTCGTCAGAAGCTACGGGAGCTCGGATTGGAGGTTTTATCGACCAACATATAGCCCAGACATTGCGTCAAGTGATTACCACCTGTTCTGTCCATGGCGAACGCCTTTGGTGGTGTAAAGTTGAACAACAGAGGCTTGTGAAAAGTGGCTGTCCGAGTTCTTCGCAAATAAGGACTGGGGTTCCTACGAGGGGGTATTATGAAGTTGCCGCCTAGATGGAAACATATTATTGAACGAAACGGCGCATATTTGAACTAAATTCGACATTATATATTATACCATGGAAGAAACTTAGAGTCAAGTCGTGAAATTGAACCTAAAACTTCAAATGATTTCGATTAAAATTAATTCCGTTTTCCTCTTCCAAAATTGCAGCTCTTCGAACCAAAATCGAGGTCAATATTGCATAAACGTTTGGGTATTTAATAAAATAACCATTCATGAAAAATATTTAATTATTTAAAAATAAAAATGTATATTTTTTATATATATATAAATGCAAGTCCTCCTTCGAATGCACAAATATTCCACTCCATAAATTTATGGTCATGTTGTTAATGGCATTTTGAGCCGAAATGGAAAAACATGCTCGTAGGCATTCAAGCGAAATAGTAGGTCGCTTTTTGCCGAAAAAGGAAATTTAACAGTTATGCTATTTAAAAAATGTTCACTCATAATTTAAGAAGCCTAAAATAATAAAATGTTTTGCTGTAGTCACGGCTTCAAATAGCTAACTAATTTAACCGGTAGCCTTTGAGGTAAGAAACTCTGAGCTGAAATTGTTGTTATAAAATGTTTAAGCCTAATTCCTGATGTTAACTTTATCAGCACGAAAATTACTTAAATTTTCCTCAATGCTTTCTAAAACTTTAGTTGTTTTTAACAGTTGTTTGTATGTATGTATGTATGTATACTTACACAATATAACAGCTATTGAACCAAATTTACACATTATCCGAAAAAAAACTTTACGATACGATGTGGATTAATTAGCGTGATATTACCAATTACGCAAGCGTACCACGAGCCGTCATTCAAAAGACTGCCGGCCACCCATTCGAAACATCCCAGCTAAGCCAGTGGTCGCGATATACCAATATATACTTATACATTCAAACTTACACATCGTTGTTGATTGTATGAGTATACATCAACTAAATGTTTGCTAATTCTCTCACAGCCCACTAATACTACGCCGTGCAATAATAAGCCGGGCGTAGTATTTCAGCACAGCCGCACAATTGCACCTCTGGTGGTCTTCAACACGATGCTGGCTAAGCTCTTTAATTTAAGTGTTTGTTGTTTTTCCGTATATACAGCATCCTGGCGACCGTGCAACAGTAGCCATATTCGACACAAATTTAATTGCTGAATCGGCATTAAAATTACCCATTTAGTCGGCAAAACAGATGGATGAACCGAAAGAATGGGTTGATGGAGACGCGCAATTTGAAAATGATTTATGCAAGTCAGGAGCGAGGCTGTGCTGTGTGTGCATTTTACTAGTCTCGGGCCAAGCGGTTTTTTATGGATTTCCATTAATGTTGCGGCTTCATCATAAAATCGCTGCAATTATGATATTGTAGCATTTAAACAACTCGAATGGTATGCACGACTGAGTTCGTTTTGCTGAGCTCAAACTAATTTGGTTTCGCAGATGATTGTAGTATTGAAAAGTGAAAGCGAAAACGAAATTGATTTTCAACTTTTTGTGTAGAAATTTAAAGTTCTAAAGGCTTATGCAATAGTTTTCTAAGCTTCTGATCAGCTGTTCTAATGCCGGTTGCCTATTGAGATGACATTGATACGACCACTATTTCGGTTTTATCATGCAATGCAATATTAATACTACGGAGTCAGCATGTAACTTCAACCCCATAGATAAGAACAGCATCTCAGCTAAGTATCTACGTCTACCTATCTCGAACGTGAGAAAAGTTTATACTTAACATATTTCAACCGAATTCCATCCATGTACCTTAAGCTTCCATCAAACCAGATGGTGATGATCAACGGAAAAGCTCAATACAAAAACGTAAGAAGATCTAAGTTCGGGTGTCAATTTGGCTCACATATTCGGCATACGTATATATGGTATAAAGTCCATTGAAAGTTTGAAAACCATAATATTAGGTATATGGGAGCTAGGGGAATTGATCGATTTCACTCAGTTTTGGCACGGAGACATATTATTAGAATAAAAATATTCCCCCTGAATTTCTTCAAAATATCTGAGAGACTTACCTATATTTTCGGTCAAAATTTGCTCCTTATATTATATAGAGTCTTGAAAACTTATGGACCGATTTCGGGGATTTTTAAAAGAGAGATGCCATTATTTAAATGCGGAATTTTTGCAAAGTTCTGTTCCGATAGCTTCACTAGCGCTTATGTTATGTATAGTACTTTATAGAATCAGATCGACTTCAAAGTTCTGGTATATAGGAAGTAGGCGTGGTTGTGAACCGATTTGGACTATTTTCAAAATATATCATTGGCACCATAAAACATATATGTATATCATTGAACAAAACTATAATACTCTCTTTAGCAACTTTTTTGCGAGAGTATAAAAAACAATTTTAGCATCGGAAGGAGATTTTCCGGATGTTATTAATGTCTTTTCATCATGGGCTTAAAAGCTACTGAACTATTTTTTACCAATGTTAGTGGTGGATTTGGACAAACAGGGTTTCAGAAGAATCGCATAACATAATTTCACTATGAATAATATTTTGATTCTTACATGGCAGCGCCTGATTCAGCCTAGATGATTTAAAAAACCACTACCTCAAGCTGATATCTGTAGAAGAGTAATAAATGCTAGTCAGTATTTAAAAACTTTATAAAAGAGATGCATATATAATCCACTGTCTCAATATGATTAAGGTCTGTAGGTTAACCAAAAGTACTAATGTAGGGTACATACTGGAAATACGTCTTTTAAAATACCTTGGCAACGAGATATTGTACTTCCCTGTAAAGTACTTCCAAGTAAATGAGTAATTAACTCATTTTCTCTCACAAACTTTTATAATTATCCAGCTTTGTAAGTAAGTAAAATGTTGCAATTAATATTTAATTACAATAATTATTAAAATTCCGCTAATTTGCAAAAAATCTTGGCAATCATAATGTCACACGAAATTCCATTACTATTGATTGCTATTGTAATGTGATATGTAACATATATTTACAGTTACATAAATATACATACATATGTATATATATGTTACTATATACCCCAGGAAAAGTTGAATGGCCGGGACTGAAAGTAGGTGAATGGGGAATTTCGCCCAACTGACAGGTTGACAGCGTAAAAGTTATTGAAATACGACATTTCATTGTTGGATAGAATTACGTTTATGAAATAATGTTGCAAGAGTAAATGCAACAACATTCTGTCATGGTCTGAAATTGCACACCGTTACATATATCTACATATATATGCACGTGTAAACATATTTAATCACATTCGAGTAGTGTTGGAAGCAATAAACAAATATTTAATTATATCTCTAATATTATATCTGCCAAAAACAGCAGACAATGACCTTTGTAGACGTGTAAGTCACATGTGGCATATGAAGGGTCATTAATATTTCAGGCTATTTGCTGGCAACTTAAGTATCTAGCTCACTGGCCAGTCGGAGCAATATTAACAGATACATACATATAGAAATATGTAGTTATACAGGTACTTGCACTAATTTTGAGTAAATTAAAGTCTAATTAGGAAGCTTTCTGAAACTTAGCAGAGTTTACAACTAATATTGTACGCTTCACCATGTTTGGAAACGAAAATTATAAATAAGGGACGGATGGTGAGCGAAGACAAATAAATATATTCTATAGCAAATAGGCAGAGTTAAGTGGAAGAGCTTAAATTAATGAAATAATCACTTATTTAGAGTATAAGAAATAAAATACATTACTTAGAAGACTTTTTTATGTGAAGTGAGATTTCAAAGAGAGAAACAGTAAATAATTAATAAAATAAATTTGAACAGAGTGTACGTGCTTCAAGGAAAGTAATCAGAAATATGTGGCAAACTGAGTCATAAATTCTTCACATATACGGGTGCATTGATAAACCACCTTGTGTGTGACGTTAGTAATATATCAAATAACTAATACCGATAGTTCTTGTGTTCTCAAATTCATCGAGGGTTTGTTTTGGAAGGCTTTGTTATTGAAATGTATTTGTGGATAACTGTATTACAAAGCTTTCAATACAGAATTGTAATATTATCAATAACTTGAGTCACTTTAAATTGTTATAATTGATAATGGTAAATATTTTATAAGCATTTTATCACGTTAGGAATTTCCGTTGCATGTGATCACATGGACATTTGGCGACCCTGAATAAAGTTATAAGAAAACTGTGATTATAGTTTTGTCCACATAACGGTTATTTGTAAGTCATAAAACTAAACGAGTTAGATATAGGAAAACGTCAGAAACACTAAATTGTACAGAAGAAATGAAAATTATGGAAAAGGGCATGGCGTCGCCCACTTATGGGTCAAAAACCATATCTCAAAAACGACTCGATCGATTTCAATGAAATTCGGTACATAATACTTTCTAGGCACCCTGATGACACAAATGGAAAATGGGCGAAATCGGTTCACAACCACGACTACTTTCCATATTACTAAATATTGAATTCCATCTGATACCTTCACTTTATAATGTATACTTAAGGAGCCAATGAAGATAGCGGAATAAAACTTAACACATACACTGTATTTGAGGCGTGGTTTCACTTGTGGAAAAATTGTCGAAATCGGGCTATAACTTCGAACATGAAGAACTCAGTGCCTAAGGGTAATTTTTCGCCGAAAATATTTTTTACTTCTTATAGTGTGTCCGTTCCAAAAATTATTAAAATCGGGTAATAACTTCCCTTAGCTCCCATATATCTAATTATAGGTTTTTCAAAAATACGGTGAACTTTATTCATATCGGTTAATATGTGAGATATCTTAGCAAAATTAAGTGAAGGTTTAGTCTTGGATATAGTGTACCTTGGTGGGGAAAATTAGTGAAATCGGTACAGAAATTACCTCAGCCCTCATATACCATATATGATAATTTACGTTATGCCGAATATATGGGTCACCTTAATAAAATTACATCAATAATTGAGAGAGTATAAAATCTTCGGTTGTTTCCAAACTTAGCCTTTCCTTCCTTACTTGTTTTTGTTTTAAAATATATTTATATGAAAATAACTGTGTGTCGTGACTTCACGTTGTTTTCATATAATTTCATACGAGAAACAAAATGAGCTTATCAATTTAATAATTTCGCACAAGCTTGTTAAAATAATCGTTTTCATTCAACAATATAGTATATTTATGTATATGTTTTGTTTGAGCGCTTAACAATCGCAATTGACACAAAACGCGATCACATTCGAGTATTTGTCGGCAAAACACAAAAGCAACACACTTAAATAACCCCTTAAATAACAAAGCGTGACGATAATGGAGATGAAATGAAAATGGAAAGTTTGATCAGCACGAAATAAATAATGCTGTCGTTGACAACAAATAAAGACAACTACAAATTTATGATTAGCAAATCGATAGCAGCAGGCGGAGGCGCCATGCAGTGGTGTGGGTAGAAAGCCTAAACGACTCACCGAAGAAAGAACGCGAGCACGTTTAAAAACGTTTTAAAAAAAAACAAACAACAACACGAAAATTCCACTGAATTTCAAAATCATATATGTATGTATCTATTCATAGGTATCTGTTCAGTGTCAGCCAATAAGTTCTTTAGTATCGTCATACAGATTGTGGCGGCCCACACACTTAAATGTATTCGTCCACACGTGCGGCATAAAATTCCATGACATTTTGCAGGCGTAGCGAAATTTCAAAATGTAGAAACAAAAATACTTAAAACGTGAGAATGGTAAATACAACAAGTACAACGAACGAAATCAACAAAATGAAACACAAAAACAAATATTGACTTTATTTAAATGAAGTCAATGGGAAAAAAGCACACCGAGAGCAGCCAATGTCAGCCAATCAATAATGTGTGACAAAGAAAGGGGCGAGCGCAGCAATCTGACGGCGTATTAAGAAATCACTGCGCACCCAGTCAAGCGTGTTGGCACTTTGCTGCTGAAAGTTACTTTATTAAGTATGTGGCTTTGATTTTTGATGAGTTGTTCACCGGCAATGTGTAGTAGCAATACATATTCCATGCCATTTAGGGCGTTGTAGAAATTTGAATAATAAACAAATGTAAAATGGACTGAAATGGAGGATATATAAATTAGGTGTATGAATGCTTTTCTTTTCAATATTAAGTTATTCCTCCACCATTTATTTAAATTTTTTTATTACAAAATAAGCACCCAAATAGATTAGAATCCAAATTCAATGAAATTAGGTAAGTACTAGCCACAACTATGAACTAATCTAGTTTTAACCGATATATTTTATGTCTCAATGATTCAAATAAGTAGATGCATTAAATAGAGAAGCTTCCAGGATCATTTTAAACGGGTATTAAGAACATAACTGAAGAAGCATATGAAGTTAAAAGGAACGAATCATAGATATATAGATAATGGAAGTGAATACATATTTTGGAAGCTTTATAATAAAATGGAAGTTATGTTTTCTATATTCTTGGTTCTTTTTCCTATGAGCTGATGTTAATTTTAGTAAAAAATGTAAGAAATCTCAAGGGCACATAAGAAAAATACGAGGAGAAAATGATCTTTTTAAATACCAAAGACGATGATTTAATGAGGTCAAAATTTAACCTATAGGAAGTAATAAGCTGGATGATGTTAATATAATTTCCTTATTTTTGTTTGAAAAGTTAAAAGATAGTCGAAAAATAACAATTTCAATGGATCAAAAGACCTTCAATGGATCAAAATTCGACAATGCGTTTATATTATTTCACATACAGTGAAACTTCTCTAACTCGAATCACCATAATCCACAAAAAAAAAACTTCGAGTTAAAGAGACTTCGAGTTATAGAAATTTTCATTAAAACATAAATTTTTCAAAAAAGCTGTAAAATATAGATTTATACACAGTTTTATGTATTTACTTCGCATAAAATTTGATGTACATACGTTAAAACATGTATTCTGTAAATTTGTTTGTTGCAATTTGCCATTGTTTGACTATTTACGTCTGGATCTCATGCCTTTGTTACACGATTTATGAAATCTATAATTTTGTATTATGCCCTGTACAAAAACTCCGATTTATGGAAGGGAATTTGTATGAAACTTGACTTCTATTGCCATTTCAAGAGTTCGAGCTATGGAGAACTTCGAGTTAGGGAAGTTTGATTTATGGAAGGAAATTTGTATGAAATTTGATTTCTAAACGCTATTACCAATTCAAAAGTTGAAGTTATGGAGATCTTCGACTTATAGAAGTTCGAGTTAAGTTATTTCGCCTTCGTCCATATATGTAGCTTTGTCTGTATCGACTCCAATTCAAAGAAGTTTCTCATTTCATATCTTATCACTTAGTGCCTTTTATTTTGTACCAAGCTGTGTGCAAAAATTATACTTTTCTGCACACAGCTTTCTAATAACACCAATAACTTTGAAATGTTCTACGAAAAGTGCAAAAGTGCATGCCAAAAAAAGCTTTACGGACGAAATGAAAAACTGGGCAATTATCCATATACGCAGCTTGGCACTTTTACACAAACACACATTTAAACTGACGAACATATTGCTGGAAAGCAAGAAAACGGAATTTGTAGCAAGTTCAACGACACTGGCAATGTGGCCAGAGCAATTGATGAAGCAAAAGATTGGGGGCTGCGCTGCAGAAGACAAGCAACAAAAAAATCAACAATTTCTACAAAGTCAACACAATTAAGCACTGAGAACGGGTTAAAAAGTAAGCAAAACAAAGCGAAATTGAATTGAGTCGAATTGAATTTTTGTTGTTGCTGTTGTTTGCACGTACGTAAGATGGACTGTTATGCCGTTACTTGAACGTTGTTTAAACTTTACTTTAATGTATAAAGTCTTGTGAGATAGTGTGTGTATGTGTGCATACTTACATACGAAATGCGTCAGTTGCTCGTAAGGCATCTAACTGGATTGCAGTTGCAGGCAATATTAGCGCTTTTCTTTCTCTATTTATTATGCAGCAACTGTAGGGAATGCTGCTGCTACTGCTGCTGCCAGAGAGTAGCTCACAAATTCAATTACAACTGCTGCTGGTGTGGCTGTGGCTTTGACTTTGCCTTCTTTGTTGTTATATTTTTTTTGCCTCTCGTCTCGTGACTTTACACTTTAACATACAATTTTCATATTTATTTCGTTGCGCTTGTTATGTGCACTTTACAACTTTAATAGCCAGTGAACTTTTCGCACACTAATGAAAGAATGCAACGCAAAGTAAATAAACAACAACAAAAAGCAATAACACTGTTCAACAGTTGCGCCTGCACTGCTTTAAAATATCCTTTGTTATTATTATATTTTTGTTTTCTTAAATTACACAGAAACTGTTTTCAATTCGTTTGTACAATAATAACGCACTGCTCCGCTGAGGTGAAGGTCTAGCACTTGTGAGTCTTCCCCTTTTTTCACTGCACTTAAAGTTTTTTTTTTACAAATTTTTATTGTTTCTTGAAAATTTAACATTTAAAGGGCCAGCGTAACCAGCGTACGAGCACACTTTTCTTGTTCACCACCGACGCGTTTCGCACACAAATCGAAACTGAGAGTAACTAACGTCAGCGACGAGCTGCTTGCCAACTTGGTTGGGGCATTTGCGTTTGTGCTGTTTTTGGCGCTCGCGTGCTCGTGCGGCGCTCACTCGATTGCTCGATTGCAGTAAACAACGACTACGCCAGCAATACTTTACTGTCAGCAACAGAACGTCGTGCAACGGCGCATGAAAATTGCAGCGTTTATTTGTTGGTTACTGCCAGTTAAATGTTGGACTGTGCAAATATTACTGGTGGTTTGCCTGAGTGGCAACATGCAGCTGCTGTTGCTCACTATAGATGCGATGCACAGCATTGTCGTCACAACGTCATATGGTAAGAATGGCAAGTAAATACAAAAAAATATCCGTAACTACAGCAACTGAACGATAATTGGAGACACTTCGTGGAGCTATAATATTTTTGGAAAAACTGAAGTCCTAGCGCTGGTCAAATCCGAGTTCAACATTAGTCTAGCTTCCTCCCTTCTGGAATCACATCAGAGTACGAACAATAATCTAATATTGAAATATTATGACGATATCGAGAGAGATGTGCTATAACTACATATTAGGTTGCCTTTTTGTCTTTTGAATTTCGCGGCTATGTATCAAGCGCTACAGAACTCATATCTGGCAATACCAGCTGGCGGAAGACCTATGACGACGAATACCGATCAAATCATGGAGAACATCGAGTTAGATCGGCAAGTGGCATCTCGTGACATCGCTCAGGAGATGGGAGTTAGTCACCAAACCATTTTAAACCATCTGCAGAAGGCTGGTTACCGGACCTTCTGGACCGAATCAACGCCTACGATATGCCGCTGAAACGGAACGAACTCGACCCATTTTTGAAGCGGATGATGACTGGCGACGAAAAATGGATCACTTACGACAATATAAAGCGAAAACGGTCGTAGTCGAAGGCCGGTGAATCCTTCCAAACAGTGGCCAAGCCGTAATTGACGGCCAGGAAGGTTTTGCTGTGTGTTTGGTGAGATTTAAAGGGAATCATCCACTCTGAGCTGCTCTCATATGGCCAGACGCTTAATTATACCATCTACTGCGAACAGTTGGACCGCTTTAAGTAGGCGATCGACCAGAAGCGTCCAGAATTGGCCAACAGGAAGGGTGTAGTGTTCCACCAGAACAACGCCAGACCACACACTTCGTTGATGACTCGTCAGAAGCTATGTATAGGAGCTCGGAAGGGAGGGGTTATCGCATCCACCATATAGCCCGGACATAGCGCCAAGTGATTACCACCTGTTCCTGTCCATGGCGAACGCCCTTGGAGGTGTAAAGTTGAACTCAAAGGGGCTTGCGAAAAGTGGCTATCCGAGTTCTTCGCAAATAAGGAGGGGGTATTATGAAGTTGCCGTCTAGATGGAAACTGATTATCGAACGAAACGGCGCATATTTGAACTAAATCCGATCACTGTAACACTTTTTATAAAGCATTGAATAAAGAGCAAAAAAGCGGAAGGGAAGGCGAATATATTGACGGGAGGATAGAGAGATATTTAATAAACTTCAAATGAACCATGAAGACTAACAGGCTACAGAATTGCTCAAAATTATTGGATATTTTTTTCAAAATCATTGCGCGTTTATGCTAAACTGATTCAATTTAACGGCTGCAGTGGTTCGCGGGGTACCGACGATTTCGAATATAATTCCTATTTATACCGTTTCTAGCTTACCTTTTCCATGAGCGTTTCCTATTATTTGGCGCCGGCTGTACATCCATTCAGTGTCATTGAATAATATTTATAAGTTGATTGTCAGCATGAAAGTCGGTTGTGCTCACTGCAGGCTTTAAGGATATTACTGCCCAGTAATGTACTACACTTTTTGTGTAATGCAATGCTACGTTTAATCGAGCGTGATTCCACGCGTATAAATTTAGAGGTACACACTCACTCATATAAATATGTATATATGTCTGTATTCGTGTGCTGGAGAATTTGCATTGTTGGCAAACAGAAATCCATATCTGATATGTGATTTACAACAGACAAGTGTGTTGAATTCAATTAGCTGCAGGTAATTACTTAGCAAAACACGACATTCGAGCGGCAGTGATGCCTGCTGATATCGCCACGCAGTGTAGTAATGCTGTCACAACAACCAAACAACTGGTAACACAATTAAAAATTTAATAATTGGACATGCCGAGACTAATTATATGGCTGCATATTGAAATCAGGAGGGAGTTAAAAAAACACATATTATTTTTAGGGGCGTATTTTCTAGCTGAAGTTTTTAACTTTTATTTGTATTTTTATAAAAAGTGAACTATTTATTTTAGATTTTTTCATGCAACAAAAAAACGCCAGCGTATTTCATGTAAAGTGAATTAAAATTTTTTCTACATTTTTTAGCGTTAAAAACCATTACTCAGTTAAATAAATTGTTTTTAGATACAATGATTAAAACAGTACAATAGATATTAAAAAATCATTACTCATAATGGATTTAAACAAATTATATTTTAAACGCTATATGCAAGCAATTATAGTTTTTAAGAGGCCAATTTGATATCATTACCATTGAAGGCTTCGAAACACTCTTCACTCTTCGAAACATCACATATTTCGTGGAACAATATACACGTACATCGAAAATCATCTCATCTCGCATTTATTGATTTCACCATCAAATTTAATAGTTTCAGCTTTCAATGGAGTGTATCTCTGATTTGAATCTGGCTCTCTGTCATGACTCCAACAAAATATATTGGATAGCTTCAACACTGAATCGAAAATAATCTATAATATTAGCTACCCATATGTTAGTTAGTTTCTACGGCAATAATACTTAAATAGCAATGCAAATTATAATTTCTATATAATTTGAAATAATCCAATATTTCATAATAGTAGATATTGAACCCGGCGAACATTAGTCAACCGCAAAATCCTTTTATAGCGGTATAAAATGTAAGAACTCTACTGAACTCGCTCACGGTTTTACTGGGCAACTATGTGGTGAGACTAAACATCTTCTTATAAACTATGCAGCGCCTATATGGTCACCTGGATGCTGTAGGACGCAGCTGAGGAAGCTTCAGACTTGTCAGAATACCGCTTCCCTGACAGCCACAGATGGAGCATAAGGACATACTCTACTTTTCTGTTGGAATGCTTACGTAGAAATCATTCCTGCAGTGATCTACGGGAAGCCGAGTCAAGAGTATCTTCCTGAAATACGTCGACGACATACAGAACTATACCGACCGAACTTCATGCGACAGACTTTCGACAAGCACGGAACGTGATTCACAGAGGAGACATTAACACCTTCATCGACGACGTACTTGTAGATAAAACACCGGTCATCGCAGACACGGAGCTAGAGTTGCCTCGTGCAAATTCGTTCTGGATACTGTAGCAGGTTAAACTCCTACTTGTCCAGACTAGACCGCGACATACTCAACATACACTGACGGACAAAAGTTTTGGCACAGCGGGTGTATGAACCAAAATACATCCGTAGTTCCGAAAATATAAGAATTAGGTTCAAGCATTCTTCTAGTCATATAGTCACCATCATGTTATCTTTCACTATGCTCAATTTCGTTTAGGTAACATCTGTGGTTATTTCGTTACAATGATTTAAATAAAAATACTCATATATTTCGGTGGACAAAAGTTTTGGCACAGTTAGAATTCTCGGAAATAATTCCATTGATTCAGTATAAAAAAGAAAAAAACTTACATTAACAAATGATTGCATGATGCTCTTCTACATAATTGAAACCGTTAACTTTCAAAGTGAAATATGTTCTTGCGAAGAGTGCATTAGTTTCAACAAGTCGTTAAAATGGGTCGCAGGGGCGCGGAAACTACTGCAGAGGAGCGAAAAATTATTTTAAATCTACATTCTGCCAACAAAAGCTATGCCGAAATTGGTGAAACACTGAAGTTAAGTCGTTTTACCATTCGGAGCATAATCAAGCGTTTTAAAGGTGAGCGTTGTCTCCAGAGTTGTGAACGTTCGGGCCGCCCGCGTAAGTTTAACTCTAGGGAGGAGACTTATGTGGTACGCAAAATAAAAAAAAATCCAAAATTGACTTCAACAAAAGTTGCTGCGGAGCTTAAAGAAGAAATAAATAAACATGTGCATCCAAAAACAGTGCGGCGTGTGCTTATTCGTAATGGGTACAAATCCAGAATAGCTAGAAAAAAACCTCTTATTAGCCAGACCAACAAAAAAAAGCGTTTAGAATTTGCTAAAGAGTTTAAAAATAAAGCTATGGATTTCTGGGACAAAGTATTATTCACAGACGAAAGCAAATTTAACATTTTCCAAAGCGACGGCCGAATACGGGTATGGAGAAAGGCAAATACTGAATTTGACAAAAGCAATGTATGTAATACCGTAAAACATGGAGGTGGTGGAGTCATGGTTTGGGGATGTATGGCGGCATCAGGCGTAGGCAACCTAGTATTTATTGATGGAGTAATGGATAAAACTGTATACATGAAAATATTGAAAGAAAACTTGCAAGAAAGCGTAGAAAAGCTGAATCTTGGGAATCAGTTCTATTTTCAGCAAGATAATGATCCCAAACATACAGCTTATGATGTTCGTATGTGGATCATTCATCACGTTCCCCACGTTCTTGCAACTCCTCCCCAATCACCGGACTTAAATCCGATTGAGCATTTGTGGGATGAACTTGGACGGAGGGTTGCAAAACACAACGTAACAAATAAAAACCAATTAAAAGATATACTGCAGCTGGAATGGGCCAATATTGGATCTGAGGTGACGAGTAAATTGGTACACTCCATGCCAAATCGTTTAAATGAAGTTGTTAAAAGGAAAGGTTTGAATACTTGTTATTAAATTTTCATTTTCTTTTTCATGTTAAAATAAAAATTCTAACTGTGCCAAAACTTTTGTCCACCCAAATATATGAGTTTTTTTATTTAAATCATTGTAACGAAATAACCACCGATATTACATAAACGAAATTGAGCATAGTGAAAGATAACATGATGGTGAGTATATGACTAGTACAGTACTTGAACCTAATTCTTATATTTTCGGAACTACTGATAACCATATGTACCAACACCCGCTGTGCCAAAACTTTTGTCCGTCAGTGTAAGTCCTGCATGCAAAGAGTCCCCTCATGACACTAACCACCTCTTTGCATGCCCCAAAACTGAGTACTTCGATGACAATTAATTTAGGTTTGCCGTTTCAGACAGGTTTGGGTAACCGTTACAACAACAAAAATTAAAAATGTTGTAGGATATCGATGGTCGTTGCTGTTTGGGAGATAAATCTTCGTATCACTTCCTATTGGACTGTTTTGGTTTTCAGGCTCATATACTATAGATTTATTTTATTTTAAAATGTCGCTAGCGTTCTTGAACGTCAGTCAATATGTCTGTGGAAATGACCAACGTGGAAATCGCTGCAATATAATGCACAATTTATTATACGAAATCAATCGGCTAGGATATACTTTTAAGTACCAAAATCAATTGGAAAGTAAATCCCTAAAGCGTTGGATTCGAAAGAGTGCTTAACACAATAGTACCTACTCAAAGTTTATTTCCAGGATATTGTATACATATATAACTTTATTTTAATAGATAATGCCACAATGTTATTTTTAACTCTCGTCATTTCCCTTGTGTTAAGTGATAAAAGCGTGGCAATTAAATTTGCACATTGAAGCTTGTTGGAGCTGCTCAGTGTAACAGTCGGATCATTTATCTCGCTACTGACTGTTTATTGCACACGTTGTAGGTTAGGCCACATAGTTGCCACCATATATTTAATAGCACACATACAAGTGGACGCATACTTTATGGCAGATAGTCAATGAAAATCCCTATAGGGTGATATGTTGTACAGATTATAATCTACAAATCTTCACAATAAACTTGAAACTTTCAAAACCGTGCACGTAAGCGCGCATTCGCGGTGCATCATGATGTCGAATAACAAGAGCAACAACAACATACAACGACATTGCTAGCGATTACATCGCAGCAAACGACAATGCTGCTGAGTGACTTTTACAAGCCATTTTAAGCCATAAAGCCACAGTAGAGCTCGGCCGCTGCCTGAGTCGCTTTTGCAGTCTGTCTACACGACTGCCATATAAAGTCAAACACAAATTTTAAACACAACCGCAGAGACGAAACCGCCAACCGCAATCTTTGATTTCGCAAACAGTTGCACGGTTAAATTGTAAACTTGCAACAACAATAAATGTGTGTTATGTACTAGTTTATATATTCCAGAAGTGTGTATGTGGTTAGTTGGCGCTTGTATTTACCTTTGGTTTACACACAATTTCCGCTGAGTTTGTGCCAATGCAGAGCATTTCAATAAACTGTAATAAAATAAATGAAGAGCAAATATTAATCAAATAAATATATAAAAAGGAATATAGAACACCTTAACAAAAAATCGAATAAAAGTCAACATCGCGGTCGAAAACTAAAAGCACAACACAAATTCTGTTAAGGCTAAAGCAGCTTACAGTAAGACAAATCTATATTAGAATAAGTCGACTTCGAGTAACATCGAACTACAAAGTGAGTATATAGGATATGGTTTTTAAGATATACCCATTGACTATATGAACTGAAAAGTTCAGTAACTTTGATCTAGACGTTAAATCGTTCCAATAATGTCTGTTTGTTTTACGTTGTTAAAGGTAATCGATGAAAATAATTCCATGTGAATCTCAAAAAATTCTGGCTAAAAACTGTTTAGTTTTCGGGCCATTATTACGATTGCCGAATGCTTTCAGGCGTGAAATTATTAATCCATGTTTTCATCAATGGTCACAAATCTCAGAAACTCGTTCTTGCTGCTTTTGTCTCAAACTTTAACACAGGAATAACCTTAAGTATTTTAACTTAAGCATTCTACGACTAAGACCGATCTCTCTGGCAGTTAGAAACATTCTATAATTCATAAATATATTACTACAGCCTTAATATTATATCCAACACCTCTACAGCCGTTTAAGGAAAGCTTTATACTGTTACAACAATAACATCAAATTTCGCAAAAAGATTTAATCGCACATTGTATGTACATTCCCTTGTAATATACATATGGTACTTGATAGTATTTATAGCGACCAGTCGCTGAGGCCTAATAATTATAGATAATTATTTTACTCTTAATCCATACTAGTTATTTTCGTTAATTCTTCATGTAAATATCTTATGCCTTAAGGTTCTGTTGCACTATAATTGGTGAATCTTGAATGCATGGGGGGACTGATAATGGTTCGATTAGTTCTACTGTGTAAGTGGTCAAATGAAGGTGTTTACTACGATTCGTACTGAAGTTCTTTCAGTTCTTCAGTTTATAAAAATTAATCAAAAAGTGTCTTAACAGAAGAGTCGCAGTGTCGCAGAGTTTCTGTTATCTTTCTAAAATGATGTTGATAACTCAAAATGTTACGTTAAAGAACAAATGCGTGTATATTTGACTGGCCCCACTTTCCGAAAAACACTTTTTCACTTTTTTTACGATTCAGTATTATTCATTAAGTGATATAATCGAAAAGTTCGGGAGGTAAGTAAAGTAAGTAAAAGTAAGTAGGAATCACAACATACTTTTTTTCAACGGTAATCGCCCAACCCTTAATATTCAAAACTGCCTATATGCCTATATTTAAAATAGGCTCAATCAAAGATCTTCAAAGATACCGTAAAATTATTATTTTGCGAAACTTCATCAGTCGCCACATACACATATTGTCCGACTACTTGGTAACTTGCAAAAACCATATACATACATATGTGGTAAGCAAGCAGATTTACTTGCAACAAAATTGGAACGAGCCCTTCAACGTAAGGTTAATACCCACGCCAAGTGGTGTTGCACTAAAGCGAATGCACGTAGAAGAACATACGAGTTGGTTAACCGAGCGACCGGTTAAACGACCAGCAAGTCAACCAGCCAACTAAACCGTTTTGTACCTTTGAAATACAGTATATACACATACACATACCTAGTAAATACATAAACAAATGAAAAAAAGAAGAAGAAGAAGAACGAAATGATGGCAATGTACAAGAAAGTGGTCGGCAGTGTTGGCTACGTTTTAATACTTGGCTACGGAGATCTTTTTAGCAACGTTTTTTCACAACGATTTCTTTGTTTTGCTTGCAACACTACATCGTTCGTGTTCTTCTCCTTCTTACGCTGCAAGAATATGTGTACATTGATACTGATATATTGAGGGAGGTACAACGGCTCGTTAAGCTAAGCCCTGCTAAAGCATTGAAGCGCACTTGGTGTCCAACAACGAGCGATACTTTGCAACACACACTGCTGCCAGACGGACATTTAGTTATTTAGCAGTTCGATGAATTTAAGCCGGGATAAATAAGTGTGACTGAGACAAGATCCAAAGAGCGGGCCACATGATAGGAAGCGCTTATGAAAATAGTAATAATAATAATCAAATATAAAAGTAAAGCTGAGGAAGAAAAGCAAGTGAGTAAATGCGCTCAAACAATTGCTTGGCGAATGTGTATTGAGGTGACTGGAAAGTGTGACTAAAACCGGGAACAAACAAGTGCTTACAAAAGCCCGCACGACAATAATAACTGGGTAAGGCATACAGAGTAAGTAGAGGTTTGGTTTAGAGGCGGTTCGATATGTACTTAACCTACAAATTGTGGGAAAATAGCGATTTATTTCTAACAATAGATATGTTGGTCGATAGATACATAAGTTCATGTGCTTAGGTCAGTAGACTGCCCAGCGAAGTTTCAAATTCTTTAATGACCTAAAAATTACGTTGTCTTGAGGTCTGCAAAGTATGTTAAGTCCTCTGTTTCGACTATTCCTTGATCACTAGTGTCTTCCAGTAGATCCATGTTTCGTGGACGGTCTCAAAAGGAGTCATACAACCCTTCGCATTGTGCTTACACCTCTGTGCAGCAGTCTCATGGCTGCTGTTGGTGTAGTGGGTGAGTAAAATCGGCGTCTAATGCCCGCCGAAAGCTTTCTCATGTTTCTAAAGCCAGAGAGACAAAGCCATATCGCCACTTCAATCGATGATTTGCTTATACGAGATCTTGGGCTTTTGTCACGTTGGCCTGTCGTCAACAGAGAGACTTCCAATCACTTTGAAACTCATTAAACTTACATTTTTTACAGTTGTACTTATCAGTCCATCCTCGTACGTACGAGTATTATACATTCTTGTGCATCAAGTTGCCGCCGGGTCCATTGGCATATTTATGAATGCAAAAACAATTGAGCGTCGTTGTGAAATGCTTAAATGGTTCACACACACTGTACAGCCGCAGAAAGTGGACAAAATTAAAGTGTGTAATGACAACAAAAGAAATGAAAGAGAAGAAAGTAAACAAAACATAGCGCTAAGCCTAAAATTAACAAAAACCGAAATTATTTTCTTCTTTGCATGTAGCGCTACTGAGCTGTGGTCTGTGTGGCATGCAAAGGCAGACAAAGGCTTAACGTTATGAAAATAATTCACGCTCATTATGACTACAAAAACAAAGTGAGTGTTACAATGCAGAAACAAGTGACTGAATTATTACAATCGTTTGTTATTTTTGTACGAAATGAATGTTAATGAATTTTTGGAGGCGGAGTGACGCGATGAAAATGAGACAATTGTCTGCGGGCATCACAAAAAAGGGGGGAAACCAGAAATTTAAATTAAAATATAATAGAGCGACAGAAAATACGTAATAATAATTAAAAATAGTAAGTGTTAAAAATAAAGTAAGAAAAAGTTGCGATAGACATGAAGGTAATTGTATTGTATCTAGTCATTTGTAGCAAAGATAATAATTACTTGCCAAATGAAGTGGAAATTGTCAAAATGAGAAGCAAATATTTATATAGGATGTTTTTTAGAGGTACATACTTCAAACTGTGGTAGATTAATGAAAAACTAAACATTTCGAGTACATTAAGCGCATTTCACTCTCTTCCTCTTGGCCAACTTTGCATCATTTCTACAGGATTGAACGTATCTGAACAAAATCTACGAAATGTTGATTTCCAACCGATTGATCTTAACTGATTTATGAGCATAGGCCATCCACTTGACTATCCCCACAAAAAGTATTCTGACATCAGTCCAAAAAAAAATGACATGCGCTGTACAGCATACCGACTTATTGAAATTGTGTATCACTTAGAAAGACATCAAGAGTACAAATGTAGCGAATAATTGAAAATATAAACCTATAAAGCCTTTGGATGATTTTTTTCGGCATCTATATGATGTCTTTATGAATGATTTTGAAATCGGGAGGACTTCTGGAGTGCTCCCGCTCCCTTGGCCCCAAGAAAGATCTAAAACAATGAAAAATTATGAAATGAAAAAGTTCGAACATTTTTATGAATTTAGATCTATCACTATAATTTAAACACTATACTAATTTACTCTGTTACCTCTAAGACTTCTCTGTCATCAGCGATTGCACAATAAATAGTGGGTAACGCGAACAACAAAAACAGCCTCTAGTACATCTGCTAATTAGCTTCAATTTAACGTTTTGCTAAAAAAAACTAACGTTAATTACTCTATTGAGGCTTGAGGCACAAATTCACTGGCACACCCTTTATGATAGACTAGTGCTAATTGCACTCATCGATGACTCAATACACATGCAACAAAGTGACAAAATGGACTCAGTGAGAGCATAACGAATAATAAAAAAAAGCTAATCAAAGTCAAAGTTGCAACACAAAATAAGAGGATGATCAGCTGCACATGAGTGGTTAGCAAAAATGCATACTTTTTTAGAACAGGAATTTCATTGTACATACACAAACACATGTATATATACTTTTTTAGAACAGGAATTTCATTGCACATACACAAACACATGTATATATGTACGTAGTCTAATCAATTTTCGGCGGCTCATTCTACTTTTGTACTAGTGCAAAGATGTACACGGGCACGTCATATGTGACACATACATACGTGCCACGAGATGTCAATTAAATGCTGCACAATCATATAATATCGAACATGCCACAAACGTTTCCATGTAAATAGTATCATGAAAGAAAGAGCACAAGGGAAGAACGCTAACTACTTTGCAATTTGAGTAAAAAATGCGTGCAATAAGCAGATTGTGTGTTGACTTGACAACTTGGGGTTCATTGACTTCATTAAAAGAATGCTATTAAAAGAATACGTCACAGACAGAAATGCTGAAAAAGGATATTTTTTTCAAGGAAAAACTGTGTAACAACAAAACAACAAGAATAATAACTGCACAACGCTATTTAATTAAATTAGCTCCAAGGCTGATGTTGTTGCAATGTTGTAACAAAGTCGCAGTGTAATAGAGGCTAGAAGTAAACATTGAAAAGCATTGCTGCAAAAGAACTTTTGATCGGTCATAGATACATTGTAGTTTCTGATTTCAGTCAGCGTGAAGTCAGACTCTGGAGGACCTTTACCCAAGTTTAAATACTCAATTATTTGAAAATTAGTACGGGTTTTTCTGAAAATTAGGATTTTTACGTTTAATTTGTGTCATGACCTGGGGTTCTTACTATGTGTGCCTTATGTTTTTGGGGTCTCTGAATTCGAATCCGTGGTCCATTTAACCCCATCAGATTAAGGTTTTTACATAACCCCAGAAAACCAATCTGGCTGACAGTGTTTTTTAAAATTCATAGGATTCGCTTGAAACTCGATATTCGGGGTCGGGTGCCTCTACTAGTGATGAGCGATATTTCACTACCGGTGATTCTTTCACTGTGATTGAAAAATCGCATATAGGAACTGCGATCAATTTTTTTAAATAGCAGTGATTTACAAGTTTGAGTACGATAACAGTAGCTATAGAGAAGTTCAGTGCTTTTGTTCGATCACAGTACATATAGTTCAGTAATTCTAATTCGATCACTGTAGCAATAGTAGTTCAGTAATTCTAATTCGATCACTGTAGCAATAGTGGTTCAGTACTTCTAATTCCATCACTGTTCGAAAGCAATCACAGTTCAGTAGCAATGGCAGTTCGGAAAGTAGCAATCACAGTTCAGTAGCAATCACTGTTAATTAGCAATATCAGTTCGAAAAGTAGCAATCACAGTTCGAAAGTAGCAATCACTGTTCAGTAGCAATATCAGTTTGAAAAGTAGCAATCACAGTTCAGTAGCAATCACTGTTCATTAGCAATATCAGTTCGAAAAGTAGCAATCACAGTTCGAAAGTAGCAATCACTTTTCAGTGATCACAGTAGCTATTTTAATTGCGATTTCGATAATTTTGGGTACGGTGATTACAAAAGCAGTTAAATGTACCCAAAATGTATTAATTAGTCAATTAAGATTACAAAAGCAGGTAAATTATGGATATTGTTAAAATTAATAAAAATGTAAATGTAAAAAATTAAAAAAAAAAATGTGGAGTACAAATTCTCATAAATTCGTTTTTATTTTTTGATCGCAATAGCAATATAAAATCACAGTGATTTAAAAATAGCAATCAATGAAATCACAGGGATTCAAAAATAGCAATAACGCTCATCACTAGCCTCTGCGATCTGTTAGAAATTTAGTAATATTTTATTAAAGTTCTTAATGGCAAAATACTCCACTACGGTTTTTGAACTATCCAATATGAAATTATGAGAGGAAATATAGGAAAGCGAAAAATTTTAAATATGTAATGAATAAAATTCGATTAATCTTATCAATTTGTTTGAGTTAAAATTATTTACATATATGGCATTTCAAAAATATTTCGTTTAACATTGTAATAATTCATTTAATTCATACATTTTTTTTATAATACTACATATATATATATAATACTACTGGCAACACTTACAAAAAATATATGCTACGCAACAATTAGCACCTTGTCTCTCTTTGTTGTCTACTACAACTGAAGCAAAATTCTAGAGAAAGCTTTGTTGTATTTTCGTTTCAAAAATGCACAATAATAAGCACACCCATGAAATATTTAAAAATGTATACATTCTAAAATTATAAAGCGAAGAGCGTTAGTCAATTGTGGCTTAAAAGATTTAATGTTTACCTATGAGTTTTAAGCAACTTTGCCTGCAAACCAAATATTGATCTAGCTTCCCGTCATTGTATCAGCACAATCAATTAACAAACAGATAAATGCCCATACATAACCGTTAATCCCTGAAAACTGCTGACTTCTCAAACAATAAATAAAAGCCAATTAGATATTGGTATTGTATACATATAGTCAAAGAAAAAATTATTCACCTTTTCTCTAGAATAATAGACTTTTCTCCATAGCGTTAACTTCTGGGTGTGACAAATATTAAGATATATTGGTAGTATTGATTCCTCAATACTCACTGTGAAAAAACATTAATCTACATATTTTGTCACTTTGTACACTTCCGCCCACTGTTCACTTTAACACGTATAGTTTGATTAAATTCGCGATCTATTGGGCATGAATGGTTTGACATGAATTATTGATTTTTTTTCGACAGTCATTAATTATTCTTTATTTATGAATACCGACCGCAGTGGGAACCTAAAAACGAATAAAAAGGTTGTCACCACTCGTTCATTGCACAATTATAGGAAACTTTAATTTCGGGAATTATTATGCTTTTATTTGGGAGGTCAAAAAATTATGGTATTTGTTACTGTTTCAGATAATTTTGTTTTAATGCTCTGATATCTCAACAAAACGACCACATTTAAAAGCTGATTAATTTCATTTACATACATATATGTGTATGTGACTGCCGCCAGCATCAGATCCAAGGTTATGTACGTTTCACACGTGTTATTGAATTAGTGATGAATTGAATTTGATTATGTGGGTGATAAATGAATGAAGACTGTTGAAGGTGGATCAATTAAACTTGGGGATGGGGTCATATGTAGAAGTTCACGCAAGTGAGGAAAGTTTCTGATTGCCATTCACTTGGGAGTGGCCAGGAACGATTCTTTTGCATATGACTCAAGCAGCTCACGACTTCCGGTTTTAGACCAAGTATCCCCTGGGTAGCCAACAGACATCCGTTTGAAGGCGAGCTAAAGTGAGAAGGCGAAGCCCGTTTCTGCGGTTGTGCGTAGGGTTTGGGACCCACCACATAAAAAAAACCTCCCCAATGAAAAAACAATCAGAGCCTCGGAAGAGAAAGAAAGAGAAACCGAGGTTCTTCAACATATCGCTTATTTGCGCCCACTCCCAAACGGTAGAGAAGGTCGATGTGACCAAAGATACTTTCTATGAGAGCCTAGAACGCACCTACGAGCATTACCCCACCACGATGTCAAAATCGTGCTTGGCGATTTCAACGCTAGGGTGGGTAAAGAAGATGTCTTTGGCACAACAGTCGGAAAATTCAGCCTCCATGACGAAACATCGCCAAACGGCCTGAGGCTGATCGACTACGCTGGGGCCCGAAATATGGTTGTCTGTAGTACCAGATTCCAGCACAAGAAAATTCATCAAGTAACATGGCTGTCCCCTGATCGAAACACGCGCAATCAAATCGATTACGTTGTGATAGACAGAAGACATGTCTCCAGTGTTTAAGACGTGCGTAGGCTCCGAGGAGTATGAAAGGTTTGAAAAGCTGGCCGACATGGGTAATGCTCGAAAATTTTATGAAAAGATCAGGCGATTTACAGAAGGTTTCAAGACCGGAGCATTATCATGTAGGGACCGAGGAGGTAATCTGGTAACGGATGTCCAGAGCATACTGGGATTATGGAGGGAATACTTCTCCGATCTGCTGAATGGCAGTGAAAATACAACACCAGGAGATGGCGAACCCGATTCCCCAATCGATGACGATGGAATAGATATTCCATTACCCGACCATGAAGAAATTCGAATAGCAATTACCCGCTTGAAGAACAACAAAGCGGCGGGGGCCGATGGACTACCGGCCGAGCTATTGCAATACGGCGGCGAAGAACTGATAAGGTGCATGCATCAGCTTCTTTGCAAAATATGGTCGGAAGAAAGCATGCCTGACGATTGGAATCTCAGTGTGCTCTGCCCCATCCATAAAAAGACCCCACAATCTGCGCCAATTACCGTGGTATAAGTCTCCTCAATATCGCATATAAGGTTTTGTCGAGCGTATTGTGTGAAAGACTAAAGCCCACCGTCAACGAACTGATTGGACCTTATCAGTGTGGCTTTAGACCTGGAAAATCGACAATGGACCAGATATTCACCATGCGCCAAATCTTGGAAAAGACCCGAGAGAGAAGAATCGATACTCACCATCTTTTCATCGATTTTAAAACTGCCTTCGATAGCACGAAAAGGAGCTGCATTTATGCCGCGATGTCTGAATTTGGTATCCCTGCAAAACTAATACGGCTATGTAAACTGACGTTGAGCAACACCAAAATCTCCGTCAGGATCGGGAAGGGCCTCTCCGAGCCGTTCGATACCAGACAGGGTGGTGAAATATCTCCTGTCATCAAACAAACAGTCAGCGAACTCGCGTCTTGGCTCCCACGTCACTGTTGACAGTCATACCTTTGAAGTAGTAGGTAGTTTCGTCTACTTGGAAACCAGCGTTAACAACACCAACAATGTCAGCCTTGAAATCCAACGCAGAATCACTCTTGCCAACAGGTGTTACTTTGGACTGAGTAGACAATTGCAAAGTAAAGTCCTCTCTCGACGAACAAAAATCAAAATCTACAAGTCGCTCATTATACCCGTCCTGATGTATGGCGCCGAAGCGTGGACGATGACAACATCCGATGAGGCGACTCTTGGGGTTTTCGAGAGAAAAGTTTGGCGTGAGATTTATGGTCCTCTGAACATTGGCAACGGCGAATATCGCAGACGATGGAACGATGAGCTGTACGATTTATACGACGACATTGACATAGTTCAGCGAATAAAAAGACAGCGGCTACGCTGGCTAGGTCATGTTGTACGAATGGATGAAAACATTCCAGCTTTGAAAGTGTTCGATGCAGTACCCGCTGGAGGAAGCCGCGGAAGAGGACGACCTCCACCACGGTGGAAAGACCAAGTGCAAAGTGACCTGGCTTCACTTGGTGTTTCCAGTTGGCGCCAAAAAGCAAAAAGGAGGAACGAGTGACGCGCTCTGGTGGATTCGGCTATAATCGCTTAAGCGGTTTCTACGCCAAATATATATATGTATATATATAATACATATTCCATATCATACAGGAATTTTGAGTGGCTTAATTTTGGCGAGAATTCAAACTTATTTTTTCGCTTCTTCCAACTTACTAAAGAAGGGTACACTTGCCATATTCAGTGCTTCACTTCTTCATATTTTTCAAGAAACTGTGATTTTTAAATTAAAAATTTAATGTAAACATTTCTCATTTTCACACAATTTCACACGCTTATCAGCCAAATAATGCGATAATTCCCATATTAGCCTGTTATGAAAATGTTCACTTATACTTTCGTGCACATTGATATCAGCTAGGTGAACAAATCCAACAGCAAAGTCGTTAACGCTACTCATTAACAATTTAATTACCACAACACTTTTCCTTATACGCTTCTGACCCGATTTACGAGCGACGAAGTGGAAAGAAGCGCAAGGCTAACAGGAGATTAACTATTGCCATTGGCAACGCTGCAGGCAGGCATAACATGAAACACAACAACAACAACAAGAGCAACATAGTGTATGTGCATATATAGCTCTAGCTGCTTGCCACATGTGGCACATCGCATGTTGCTAATTTTTTCTATTCGCTGCACATTTTCCCCACCACTACTTTGTTTGGTAAACACTTGGGTGTGCATTGCGCTTATAAAGTAGATATTTGTTACGACTCATGAGAAAAGTGGCGGATTGGAGAGGCGGCAAATGTGCAAAAAACTTTGGCATTGACAACGATGAGTGTGTGTCGAGAGTACATCCGCTAGTTGATAAAATAGCATTGGTTTGAGTGGGCCATGATGAGAGCTACCAATGCAAGCGCTACAAAATAGAAAAGCCCATTTCTGCGCAAATAAATGAATGAACAACAGTGGTGGCGGCGGCGGCAGCGGCCAGACAATAGTAAAAATAGACTAAGCAAATACTCAATGTAGATATGTATGAATGTGTGTGTGTACTTAAAAGTCAGAAGGCAAATAGCGCGGACAGACAGCCTGTCATGTACTTAAACGGGTGAATAGGTAAAGATGTCGTCATAAAAGTACATACTGAAACATAGATAAACATCAAAACTTGTAGCGAAGTTAGAGTTGGCAAGGCAAAATCGTGAGTGCGGAAAATCCGGTAAGCAATGAAAGTAACAGCAAGTGTGTCATCCAAATAGCCTACAAAGCGTGTGATACTTTCGTTTGATAAACAGCGGTAAATAGGTACATCTACCCACGGGTCTCATTATTACGGACTACATGTTAATTAGATGTCAGTTGGTTTTGGAGCATGCGCTGGCAGAATTGTTGATGATTTCTCATTATTTCTATTTATTTTATTGTTATTTTTTGCTTTTATACCTTTCTAACACTTAATTCTTTGTAATTTCACTTTTGCACTTACGCTTTCATTATTTCCACATTTTTGTTATTTTGTAACACCTAATTGCTTTCACGGTTGTTAATTTCATCTACTTTGCGTTTTTGTTTGGTTAATAATTTGAGTGCTCCGCTGGGATCAAACGCTATGCGTGCGTCTCTTACGTGCTTTGATGGCCGTACTCTGTGCTTCAGGCTATAAACGTTGATAATTTAATGACGCATTTGTTTTTCGTAGACGAATTGGCAACGTCAGGTGCAATAAATAAATACAAAATTTGTAGACAGCAAATGTTTTTTTGTATATTTTCTTATTTTCAGCTCTACATACAAATATACATAAATATGTCTCTACGTTTATAGCTGAAAATTCATGCCAACTAACCGAACCCTAAACAAATAAAACTGCAGACTTTCATGACATGCTTCGTTGGCTGCCACACATATTTTTGTTGCTATTTTTATTATAACGTGTGCTATGATATAGCTACATATATAGTAAGTATGTACACACACTTTAAATGTACATGCCGTTGAAGCTGCCAAATTCGTATGGGTTACGTTGTCTTGTCTGCTACCGGTCTGTCCGTCTACATTGTTTCTCATGTTTACTATTTAAGTAGTTGCCGTTGTCGTGTTGTTTCCGGTGCAGTGTCTCGTTTATTTTAGCCGAAATATAACACAGTGGTGGTCACATCACATCACACACTGTGCGAGCATATAAATAGCGCGTAGCGTGCAATGTATGAAGAAAATTTTAAATTCTTTCTTTTTTTATTAACAGTTGCCGGTCAATGACCCACAAGTTATGAAAAATGCGTTTTTCATTAAATAAGGTATTTTTTAAGATAACAATTTTACAACTTACCCCTTAGACTTAGTAATTGCAACTGCAATACCTGTAATTAAAAAAGTAATAATTATATAAGCGAATATAGAATTATTTGAAATGTGTGTTTTATGTATTTGTTCAGAAACATTTTGTTGGCAGTAACAAAAACATTCACCAATATATGCTTGAATTGGTAATGGGTGAAGGTAATGCCCGTAATTACCTTACGAAATCATAAAACTTCAAAATTTCAACTTTAAAATTTCAAAAGGAACTGATTTCGCGTAAAATTGTAAAAATTTTAGTTCACAGTGCTATCAAAATGTTTAAATGCTTATTTTAAAATACAATTTTTTTTTTTAAATAAATACATATCTTAAAATAAATAATTGACTAAACATCTGTTGGCAATAACAAAACCATTCACCAATATAAACTTCAATTGATAATGGGTGAAGGTATTACCAGTAATTACTGTACGAAATCATAAAATATCAAAAGTTTAACTTGGAACTTTTGAAAGGAACTGATTTCGAGAATTCATATGATGAAACTAGAATTTATTGATATTAAAAATATTTTTGTATTTATAATTACTAAATAATAATTTATTTAAAAAAATGATATTATAATTAATATAGTCTAATTATTTTACATTATATCATATTTACAGTGGAACTTCCATAACTCAAACTGTTAAATTGGCAATAGAAATAACTTTTCATACAAATTTCCTTCCATAAATCGAACTTTAATGACAATTCTATAACTCGAAGTCTCTCCAACTCAAAGTTTTTTTGTGGATTATGGTGATTCGAGTTAGAGAAGTTCCACTGTAATTCTATAATAAAGTTGCTTTGATAAGAATATGATTGTTATTCTAAGTTAAAGCTATTAATTATAATAAATTTACTTTAAGCATTACTTTCTCCAACTGATTATTAGTTGTATAAGTCTGTATATTAAAAAAAAAAACTTTTTTTGTGTGCAATGACAAAACCATTCACCAACAAATTCTTCAATTGGTAATGGGTGAAGGCAGTGCTCATAAATTTCTTTACGAAATCATAAAACTCCAAAAGCTTATTTTATAACTTTCGAAAGGAACTGAATTCGAATTTAGGACAAAATTACTTTTTATTGATTATCAAAGAGAAGAGGAAATAATTTTTTTTTTGTTTTTTTTTTTTTTAATGGTTAAAAAGAACATTTTATACTCTCGCAATTTATTGAAATATTTTTATTAAGAGTAAGTCACTATGGTCTAATTTTCATCACCAACATACATTATAACTAAGATTATATGCTCATTTAATTTGGCTAAGATATTTCACATATTAACCGATTTATAAGGTATTAAGCTCATCGTATTTTTGAAAATCCTATAATTAGGTATATGAGAACTAGGGTAAGTTATGACCCGATTTTAACCATTTCTTGTACAAGACACACTATTATAAGAAAAATATAGGTCTGAATAAAATAGATACTTATTCAATAAAATTATTATTCAAACGATAAATTAATAATTATTGCATTTCTTCCAAATTTTGATATTAAGATTTTATTAGATACAACCACAATATATTCATTTCATTTTATTAATTTAATTTAAATTTTAAATATTATTACAATGAAAATGTATGAAAAACAAAAGTTTGCGAACACTCAGTAAATAATATAGTCACGATTACCATTTGATAGATTTATGGTAATTAATCTGTTTAATTATTATTTTATAATTCCAATAAATAAATCACTGATTAGCTCCAAGTACAATTGTACCGAAATATGTGCATATGTATGTGTATGGTAAACTACCTGAATGCACCTTTTTATATATCCAATTTTTACTTATATGCACTCCATGTATACTTATTACCAATATGAACTTTATTAGTGTAGTGAATTCAAATCTTTACCAAAATGTAATTTTCTCACCCCTGCCGTTTGTACACTTTTAATCAATAGACCGGAGCACCAAGCGTCAATGTACAATATAATAAAAACACAAACAACAATAACTAAAACAAATTTTGTCAACCGCTATGGTTGCTGCGAACCATTTGCAGACACAACAACAATTTCGCTCTTTGCAAATTCACACAAATTGTAATTGATTATTTCGCTTGTTTTTGCAACAATTTAATGTTTATGCACCCCGGCAATTGGTACAAATAAACTAGCATATTTTGCGCGACACACGGAGCGAAAAATACACAACCCTTCGACCAATCGACAGAACAGCACAAACAAGATTGCCAGATTTGCTATTATGGTTACATATTTTCGGCACATTTACAGGGTTGCTGTGCCGAAATACACGGCAGACGTTTTTACCTTAAGTAGGGTATAGAATAATATATATGTTTTACTCTAAATGTGAAATAAATAGCTGCTAAAGCGTTAATAATAAATTACATAGTTTTTAAATATATTTTTATGATATTCATGTAATACTTTGATATAATAATTTTTAAGAAACTTGGAATCTGTAGCTTGACTATGGCGCCTGCTACACGTTCAGTATATATCGTGATATTTCCTGTATCGCGATATTTATTGAACGTTTAGCATGCAATATTGATGGATCACGATCCATATCACAAAATATTTAAATATTTTGAAATCCAGATCGCGGATCGTGGATCGCGAGATAAATATTGAATGTGTAGCATATTTTGTGATTCACAAGTCCAAATTCGTGAAATACAACAGTGCCAAAATTTTAAAATTAACTTTATTCTAATAAATGAACATGAATTATACTGTTTACAATAGAATCTTTGCCAGAGCTATGCAACTCATCCAAAGGTTTTTTGATAACGTCCAAATATTGGATACATATAATTGCTGTGGGAGCAAAAACAATAGCCAAACATGATTTTCTTAGGTTTTCTTCCGAAATTTTATGAAAAAATGTACGAAAAAATAAACAAATAAATTTTTTAAATATTTTTTCTTATGAAAACACAAACAATATAGTATAAATATTGACGTAATATATATTGAACGTCTAGCAGTCGCGAAGTAATCCATCAATATTCAATATAGATCGCGATCCAAATATCACGATACATATTGAAGGTGTAGCAGGCCCCTATCTGCCCATAGATGTCACCATTGTGAAAATTGCAAGCCTGCGTGCAGCTGATTCTAAGAAAGAGACAGCCGATATAGTGTTTACGAAGACAGCCGTCTCGTCTTTGTTGTATGAATTCTGTGGAAATGTTATAGCATACTTTCAAGCTGGTCGCATTGCCAACTGTTTGGAGTAACCATGTTTTTTTATATATTCTATTATCACGTGGATTATTGATGAGTAATTTTGCCTAAGAACGGAATGGTCTTCGGAAGTCTGATTGTATATTTTTTTAAATCAGATAACGATGTCAAAAGGCGATTCAGTTTGTCTGCCTGTTTGCGTCTGCTTCTTCATAGTTTATTAGTTATCGCTGATCAATGTTAGGAATCTATTACTCAGCTTTCCAAATTCCTGTATTCACAATTCAAAATCAGCTACTTTTATTGAATTCGAAAATCGACAGGGAAAGGTGGTAACAAAACATGAGAGGAAGAAACGGTCTATAATACAGAAGGAAGGAATCTTCCCTGAATCTGAGTTCATTTCTATGCGGATCGTTTAATTGAAATTAGGTAGTATGGGGGAAACTCAGCCAAGACTAATAGTCGATTTAAGTTAATAAAAGTTATTGCTATGGAAAAAGTCTGTTATTGTTTACCATCTCCACATTTGTGTTTCACATGTAGGAAGAAGGAATACAATACTGGATATACAAAACACTTCCGTTTATGCGTTTCTGAATATTTTCTACTTCCGTTTATGGTCGCTTCCCTTTCCCTGTAATTTCTCATCAAAACACACAACTAAAAGGGCAACGAATTGCCTTCGCCCAAAAGAGTAAAACGACGCATGCAAGACATGTGGATAGTATGCGCAAAATCGGGTTTTGCATGTGCGGCGATTTCAAACCATATGACTGCGGCAATCAGCAGTGACAACAACAACAACAACAACAAAGCGGAACGCGAAAACAACATATGCCGAGGCAATGCCAAACAACGTCATTGGAAGCAATAGCAACAATTGCTTTGAGCGATTCATTTCGGCCACATAAACCACTCCTTTTCGTAATACAACACTTCGTGTGGGGAGAGGGGCCACGTTAGCTTTCTGTTCATTTTCATAAGTCGCCGTAGTCAATTCCGCCTTCCAGCCAGGCTGCGATTGTCGAAATTGCTAAAAGTCAACTTGCCAAAGGGACCAGTCGTGTTCGTACCGTCGTCGAGTCGTGTTGTTAATCGTGCATTAGCGGACGCGTCGTTGCGAATCGAAAATCTAAGAAAAAATTTCATGAAAATAGATGTGGAAATGAAAAAATTGTGACTTAGCTGAAAATCGTCAAATCTTAAGCCAATTGCATTAAAATTTTAAAAGTAATTAATAAATCAGTAAACATTTACAAAAGCCGTGCGAAAAATTCAAATCTGTGAAAGAATAGTTGGAAAATTACGGTGTGTGAACGAGTGTGACATATCCATCAGGCGTTGTACAGAGTGTTTAATTTGATTGCCTATCGTTGGGTGCCAGCCAGACAAATCGCCTAGTTGTAGACTAAGCCACACAGCAACCAACCAGCCACAAAATATGCATTGAATTAGTCAGCCAGCTCGCAGGTCGATCGCTTAGCTCGCCCAACGGCATATCGATTTTGCCACAAAGCAAAGCAAATTTGCAATTTTTCACACTCTAACGACAGAAAATAACATTATTTCTTATAGATTCGTTTTTATTAGCACAAAGTGGAAAAAATTAGATTTTGAAAACGATAAAAATCGATTTGAGAACGACGACAGCAAGTAGACCCTTAGGCCGGACGGCATTATAAAAACATGTACGGCCATAGGGCGGTCGTGAAGGCGGACGGCTGGGCAATTGATGGCACCGTTTTTGTGTACCACAAGGAAAATTTTTCATGCAGCGGCGAGTGAGCGTGTGAGATCACCATCGCCAGCGCCATTACCAATACAAATACAGTCAGTACGCGTATAAATATATAAATACTTGAATGCCAATACAGTCGCGACTAGTCGGCACGAAATTAAATATATTAGTATGTGGTACTTACAAAAGTCCCATATGTACACTACTTTTAGTTGAATGTCTTCTGCGCTTCTGCAAGGTGCCTTCGCTTTGAGTTCTTTATGAAGCCAAAAGAAGAAAGTGCGGATTTGGAAATGTTATTTAAAGGGTTTTGACTTTGTTAATAATGAAAATCATGTGTACAATATTACCTGACTTTAAAAACAGCTGTTATTTAATTTTTTCTTGCTAAACTGTTAAATTTCGGTTTTAATTTTTTACATTTCTTCCTACCCTGTGGTAAAAATACCATCAAAATAACAAAAATTATTATTATATATTTTTAAGCTTAACCTTCAGCAGTGATTCGAAGTAAGATTTCTCTGCATATATTATAGCAAAGTCCCACCAGTCGCATTAAAGTATATCTATGGTATTACTTTGGGAGGTACTTGTTTTTCTGCTCTCGCAACAAAGTTGCTAAAGAGAGTATAATAGTCTTGCTCACATAACGGTTGTTTGTATCACCCAGAAATAAAAGAGTTAGGTATGGGGTACTATAGGATGTCTGTCCGTCCGTCTGTCTTTCCGTGCAAGCGATAACTTGAGTAAAAATTTTTAATGAAACTTGGCGAAAACCGAAAACCTATAAAGTGTCATAACTAAGCCATATATAAAGTTATGAAAGTAAAATTTGGTACAGATGATCACATTATGGAGGGGCATATTTGGGTGTAATGTGGGCGTGGCCCCGTCCACGCATAGGTTTTTTTTATATATCTCGCAAACCTATACAGCTATATAAACCAAACTTTATGAAGTCGGTTCCCTTACGTACCCCACCACACACCATGAAAATAGTTGAAATCGGGTAATAACCACGCCCACCTCCCATACAAAGGTTAGGTTGAAAATTAGTAAAAGTGCGTTAACTCACTAACGAAAAACGTCAGAAACACTAAATTTTACAGAAGAAATAGCAGAATGAAGCTGCACTCAAATTTTTTTACAATGCAAAATAGGCGTGGCATCGCCCACTTTTAGGTCAAAAACCATATCTCAGGAACTACTCGACCAATTTCAATGAAATTCGGTATATAATATTTTCTAGACACCCTGATAACAAATATCAAAAATGGGCAAAATCGGTTCACAACCACGACTACATACTTCCCATATAACTCAATTTTGAATTCCATCCATAGCAAAAAAAAAAACGTTGCACAAATACTGTATATGATCTGTGACACTACTTGTGAAAATCGGACTAAACCTTTTCGAGGTCCCGGATATCGAACATGAAGAACTGAGTGCATAAGGGTAATTTTTCAGCGAAAATATCGGTAATTCAGATATTTTAATGTAATTCAGAGACTTTTTTTCTTATAAAAGTAAATGTTGGTGGTAAAAATGAGTGAAATTGGTTCAAGAATTACACCAGCTCTCATAAACCTTGTATGATGATTTTCGTTATTATATTGGACTTTAAGCCGAAATATGGGTCAAATTGTGTGATATCTTAATAAAACTATGGCAATAAATTGCGAGATTATAAAATGTACGGTCGCACCCGAACTTAGCCTTATGAAAAGTTAAGTTCCGATAAAACAGGTCATAATTTTGCTTACTTGCTGTTTATTTCTCTTCTGTGGAAGTTTGTATCAGAAATGGTTGAAACAATATTTGGATCTATGGATCATATGTAAGTTGACCTACTGTCAGACTATGTATCACTCTTCTAACCAAAGTTGAGGTTCTTATTTCTTTCGAATTGATATTTATCGGACATTTATTTTTAAAAAGTACCGCTATAAGAAAGTGGGCGTGGTGTTACCGCTTAGAGGTTGCTTGTAACACCTTAAACTAAATGTGCTAGGTACGAAGTTATATACATATGTATGTATATCAAATTGATTAGAATGATGAGACGAGTTGGAATCCGCTCCGGTGCAGAGGGTTTAGAAACTACATCTTGTAATTAATAAAAATATGTGTCAATAAGCCTATTTTCAAAATTCGGAGCCAAATATTTCAGTTTTGGAGGGTAACTTAGAAAAACGGAGAAATTAATTGGTTACTTATGGCTCAATCTACTTACAAAATTAGTGTGGACCTAAGCCCAGGAAAAATCGATTTTTTATATAGTGTTTTATTTTTTTTGTTTTACAAATAATTTATAGTTTTGAATGAAAATCGAATACCGCCGGTTTAAAATATTTTGGAACATATGGACAATATAATTTTTTATTTTTTTTTAATCAAATCTAGATCTATAAATTGGCAAATGCTTGAATAATGTGTAACTTGAAGTAAACTATTTGACCTTGATGAAGGTATATTAGGTCTTGAGAAGACAAATAGTGATGATAATGATGTAATTTACATTTGGTGAATAATTGCAAATAGAATAAATATCTTTAGATTACTAGGAATAGGTAAAATATTGGAGAATTCAAAGAACTTGCCTGATTAACCTGAATTGAGGTTAGAAAGCTAAACATTTTTTTTCTTATAACAATTTTTAACCATGTTACAATATTTGAAAACTTCAACCTAAAAACCTTTGCAATATAGTAAGTCGATGACAGTCTGAACTGTTTTTGTATGAACACAGTTGTTATGCGCCTGCAAATATGCAACATACCTTTTCGTATGCTTTGTAGAGCTTTGGAATCATATCTGTTGGCATTAAATATTCAACGTCACTGTCGGAACACCCAGAGGCAATCAAATTTATTACGCTCATCAACGACGTGTGTGCGAAGTACGAAATATTTCGTAAACATACACATATACATATAGTCATGTGTGTGTATGTTTATGTAAATATGCGATATTCACACAAGCCGCTGCGCTTAGTGTGGCCAAAACAATAGTTCACGGGCGCTGGCTATAAATAATTAAATTGCTTTTACAGTTTTACCTTCATTTTCTATCCACGTCCCCACAGAAAACTCAATTCTGCCCACACTTTTTCACACACACAACATAAAGCTACGCAAGAGCTTATCTGCATACAGACTACTTCAAAATTGTATACGTTAACGAATTATTTAGAAGTGTATGTAAGCGTCGCACACACATACCTGCAAACATACATGTACTAATTGAAAGCGAAACATTACGAACACATACAAGTGATTTAATTTAATATCACTGTACGCGCTGTTGTTTTTGCTGTCCATCCACGTGTAAGTCGACGTTAGAATTCCCGAAAACATTGTTGCCGTCGGTTACCTACCCACATATATACATACATACATACATATAAGTGCGTCTATGAATTTGTGTCTCTACAACTGCCACACAAAGTGAATTGGTGTGAAGAAAGCGTATAAACAAAAAAAATCAGCAAATAAACTACGCACATTCTCCTTTAGCGACGCGTACTCAGCCATAACGGTTTTCGTGCGCCTCTTTAACGCCATCTACGCAATAAAATAAGCGCTTTGAAGTCTAAACGCCGTCTTACAAGTCGCTCAAAAGCAAAGAAACGCGAAAAGTAAGACAAATTCATACATAATACACACACATACTCACACAGAAATATTTTACCAACTACGTGTTTTGGTGTATTCTGTTTGCTCTGAACGCTGTCGTATTTCCTTTTTGGAAACTGAAGACGTAATAATATATACGGCGCCACGTTTGCCGCATCAATCGGCGCCAACCCAACCACCAACCCACGCCTCACAGCGAACTGATACACTTCCTTTTCACTATCCTCCTCAATAGCCGGAAATATAGCGAGCATATTTACAGTGTGTTTCTTGCAAGCATTTCTGGTTTGTGTTACGCATCGTCATCGCTTTGATAAACCAACAGGAATTTTGTGTCTGGTGATTTGGTTGAAATAAGTTTTCGTGCTATAAAGTAAAAACCTTCCTTATGATCGGATCATTTTGGAATTTGTGTAGAGCGTGCCCATCAATGCCGGTCGACAAGGTGAGTGTATTTAGATATGTATATTAAGAAGTAGTTAGTAGTTATGTTTAAGTTCAGGGCCCTAACACACTAATAGTATCATTGGTATTCTTCCATTATACATTTTTGCTTTTCATTCATAATAGAAAATTAAAATTTTTGTATTATAAAGCTATATAGCGTTTTTAGACAGCTAAATTAATTGATCAATCAAAACCCTTTTTTGCCTTTTACTCTGCGATCGATAACCGATCAGCACTTATACATTTTTTTTACTTTTCATAAGAAGTTGGTAAGTTTCATCAACTGATTGATATTTTTTTATCAGCGAAATCTACCGTAGCTTTTTTTATAAAAAATTTAGCCAATCACAAACAAAGAACATATGTCGTACGTCTTTGTCGCAGAGTTGCATTTTATTTTCAAGTCGATTAAAATTCAATTAAAAATTAATATAGATTTTATTTTGTATGGTAAATCGATCTTAATAAGCGTTTTAATTGGGTTAATTGATCAATTAGCTCCTGTGTAAAAAGGCTATTAAACGTTTAATACCTAATTGATTCCTAAAGTACGTCTTAGGGTTCTTATTTTAATTAAAATTTTGAAAAGAGTTATTTAACGAAGATCTTTACAAATCGAGCACTTGATATTAACTAATGCCATAATTTGTTACTCTTGATAACCCTTTCATTCCTTGGTTCACATAAGGGCTAAGTAAATTAGTGGCATAAACTAAAAGTATGTTTACTTATTTAGAAGGTGACACAAAAGTGACAGCAACTATATTTTTCTCCCTATGAGTATATATACTATAACAAATTCAGCAAATTTCTACATATTTCTTAACTGAGAGAACTGACGTCTTGACGTCCTTAGGACAGCGGTAATGACTATTACCCAGACAATATTGCCTACATTTAGGGTGTAAAAAACTGGGACATCTTAATCTTTGGGGCTGTATTCTCTAAGTTCATATATTTTATTCACTGTTCTAACATTATATGCAAACTTTTGAGATGGTCCTCAATATCTACTGAATAACGAATAATTTATGTTATGGAATGTAGAAATATCTCACTAGTAACCTTCTCAATGGACGTGCCCTTAAATGTATGCTTTAGTATAATATTTATACATACATTCAGAAGTACATACAATATTTTGTAAGCTTATTAAAATATTATCAATTTTATTGCTACTCTTATTGGTGTTTCGTACGACTTGAAGCGCTCTAATTTATGCATTTGCCGCAATTGAACGTAATTTATCGCAATTGTGCGAGTTAAGTCATAAGGCAATGCGGTTAAGTGAAAGAAATGTTTAAGGGAAAGTGTCGACGGGGGTGAAATAAATGGGCAACCAAAATTATTATGTGAAGAAATTCAGCAGCAGCAGAGCAGCAATAATAGTGAAGAAACAAACAGAGAAGGAACGTGAGCGAAAAGTCTAACGTTCGAAAAAATGCGGCATGAATGAAAAATCGATACCATATGGTCGGATGAAACGGTGTACGATTGAAGAGATAGTCAAAACAAACAAAAACAAAGTGCAGTGAAGTTAAAAAGTGGTGACTTTTATTTGTGTAAGACTTGTGGCAACACTACACTTTGTGCCCAACACCCACCGGAATGAAACGCTATACAACAACCTGACGGTGTTAAAGAGAGAGAGAGAGAGCGAAAGTAAGGCGAAAAGAGAGCGTGTACTTAGTGAAGAAACGCAGAACGTTCATTTTAGCGAAATGAATATATGACACTCACTGGAAGGCCTCGCATGAATGTCGGTGTCCTCGACCAACCACGTTGCATTCACGGGGTTGTCGTGCATGTCCTGTTATAACGTGACGATTGTGGTACCGGCTTCCGTTGCTATTGTTTTTGTTGATACATATACACTTAGTAAAAATAAAAATAAAGCACAAGTAACGATTTCGAGAGACTCGCTTCGTTTTTCTGCTTGGCATTACAACAGTTCAAGTGATTTTATTACTTAACGATTCTAAAGAATCTCCGCACAGCTCGTGCGGGTTGTATGTATGTCTTCTTGTGGCTATGTTTAGCATGTGAAAACTGCTGTGCACCAGCGGCTATGGTGATTCATGCTTATGACTGCGGATTGTTGTTGCTTTCGGTGGTTTTTTTTTCGCTTCCTTGCCGTAATACCGGCTATAATTTTATATTAATAAGTCTGTTTCATATACATATATATATAGGTACATGTGTGGATCCCTTTTGGTAGATTACTCAATCGATTTGTTTTCTTTTTTCCCTTCCAAAATTTTACCATCTTCGACGAAGCTTGACACTCTTTGTGTGGTTGTGTTGCCTGCAGTTGCACTAACTAACCTTATCACATGTCTGCATGCGCGCCAATCTAACTGGTGACTGACTGACTGCATGTCGTGCATGTTTGAGTGACTGACTGACGGAGTGACTGTCTCGCTGCCAGCCGACGCGGTGACCCGGTCTGGCCCGGCTCTTATGTGTAGATAGCATGTATTTATGCCTGCTTTTGTCTGACTGGTGGTGTTTACATACCCGCTGGTTCCGACTGCTTTGCCGCAGCGTGCCCAGTTTGTGCTCATTCATTTTGGTAGTTTGCCAGCTATGCTTCACCATATCATGGATGCACTGCGCGTTCTTTCTCTCCTTCACACATTCTTCTCGTGGTGCAAATCCTGTTTTTATTCATCCTGCAACGGTGTGATAATGCAACCTCAGCATTAAATTGGTGTTATAGTCGGCTGCCTTATATGCAGTTAACCACATATACATACATACATATATTCTTATTTGCATAATGCTTTTATGTATTATGAGTTTTTGTTGTTGTTTCTTGTAGGCTCGTCAGTAGTCGTGGCATTTTTGGCACTCGTCTGCATCGGCATTGTATTGCCTATTCGTGCTGTGTCTGGTGTCAGTGACATATGTGATTTATAAAGTGGCGCATTTGATTATTTATCGATCAGCTGTTCGTTGATTTGATTGACATTTAATTAAATAATGCTGTAATTTATTATGTGCGACAGGTGTTGCTGTATAATAATAAGTGAAAATATTTAAAATTAATTTGTGTGTAATAAACTTCATATCTCTTGAAAGTTCTGGGTTTCATCCCAAAAATCGATAACGCCTACCCTGCAAAGGTAAACTATCGATTTCGATTATGACATTTTTTATACTCTCGCAACAAAGTTGCTAAAGTTGCTATTATAGTTTTGTTCACATAACGGTTGTTTGTAACACCCAAAGCTAAACGAGTTAGATATATGGTTTTATATATCAATGTGATCATGGTGACGAGTAGAGTTCAAATCCGAATGTCCGTCTGTGCAAGCTGTAACTTGACTAAAAATTAAGATATCTTGATGAAACTTGGCACACTTATTTCTTGGCACCATAGGAAGGTTGCTTTCGAAAATGAGCAAAATCGAACCACTGCCACGATCACAAAATGGCAAAAACCGAAAACACATAAAGTGCCATAACTAAGCCATAAATAAAGCTATGGAAATAAAATTTGGTATGAAGGATCGCACTATGAAGGGGCATATTTGGATGTAATTTTTTTGGGGAAGTGGGCGTCGTCCCGCCCCCAAATCGGTTATTTGTATATATCTCGCAAACCAATGAAGCTATATAAACCAAACTTTCTGCAGTCGTTTCTTTTATAATTCTTAATACAGTCCAAAAATGAAAGAAATCGGATAATAACCACGCCCACCTCCCATACAAAGGTTAGGTTGAAAATTACTAAAAGTGAGTTAACTCCCTAACGAAAAACGTCACAAACACTAAATTTCACATAAGACATGGCAGATGGAAGCTGCACTCAGATTTTTTTACAATGGAATTTTATGGTTTCCAACTTTCAATGCACTATATACAATATATATGACGAATATGTGGGTCAAATTGTGTATTATATAATATTAATTAAGTTAAATAAATAAATTGCGAGAGTATAAAATGTTCGGTTACACCCGAACTTAGCCCTTCCTTACTTGTAAATAAATCACATTGTAAAAATTAAAATTTGTAACGTCTTTCTCAGAAGAAGCTCAGTCAACCATTTACAAAACTACAAACGTCTTTAGAACAAACAAGTGTTAATATCAAGAGCATCCTACATGAAGAAATAATTTCCGCTCTACTTCATAAGGCAGAGGTGGTTCGATCTCAAGTAAGAAGCGAAGAATATTGTCGTCGTTATCAATTTTAAGATTAGATTTGAAGACTTAAATTATCCATCATTGGATCTACAGGAATATTAAAGGCCATTAGCTCATAAATGAAAGAGAGAATTATTAACTACTGACGATATTGGGCTGATTAATTTTATCTCAGAGTAACACTTGTCACTGTTGACAGTCATAACATCGAAGACGTAGATAGTTTTGTATATCTGGGAACCAGCATCAACAACACCAACAATGTGAGCCTCGAAATCCAGCGCAGAATCACTCTTGCCAACAAATGCTACTTTGGACTGAGTAGGCAATTGAAAAGTAAAGTCCTCTCTCGATGAACCAAAATCAAACTCTACAAGGCGCTTTTTGTTCCCGTCCTGCTTTATAGTGCAGAAGCGTGGACGATGTCAACATCAGACGAGACGACACTAGGAGCTTTCGAGAGGAAAATTGTGCGCAAGATTTGCTCAGAACATTGGCAACGGCGAATACCGAAGATGAGCTGTACGAGTTATACGACGACATTGATATAGTTCAGCGAATAAAAAGACAGCGGCTACGCTGGCTAGGTCATGTTGTCCGAATGGACGAAAACACTCCAGCTCTGAAAATGTTCGATGCAGTACCCGCCGGAGGAAGCCGAGGAAGGGGAAGGTCTCCACTCCGTTGGAGGGACCAGGTGGAGAGCGACCTGGCCACACTTGGGATCTCCAACTGGCGCCGAACTGCGAGGGAAAGACAGGAGTGCCGCGCTATCATCGATTCGGCTATAACCGGCTAAACGGTTTCAACGCCAATCACTTACATACAACACTTAAAGGAAGATGAATTTATCGGTTTGTTAGGGTGAGGAGTCTCAGTTAATCGAAAGTGTTAACTAGTTTAGAAGAGTTCCGTCATATTTTAGAATGTTATTATTTTTAAAGAGCCGTACTATGACATATATCACAGGGCGATCAAGCAACACAAAGCCAGTATGGTGTATTGTACTGCCTTGTCGGTTTTTCACCAAAATCTAGTTTGTACTGACTGATTGTTGGTTTCTAAATTATTCATATTTTTCGTTCAAATTTTGTTTTCGTCTATTATTCTCTTTACATTTATATTTGAAGAAGTCTTCAATAAATTTGCCGAATCCTTGACCTTTGTAGAAATATTACTTCCAATTATTGAATGGAATACTTGAAGAAATAACAAGAAAATGTACTCTCAAATGTCATGACGCAAGCACAAGCATTTTGTAACTATTTAGAAAGCGGTAAAACAACGACAATTGTTTTCAAAAAGAAATAACAACATAAACCCATTAATGAAATAATGGCAAGCGTGTCTCAGTAGAGGCTTGCAATAAAGGCTCTCGCAAGTCTATTTTATTAATAAAGTAAGCAATAAGTGTTCTGAGTGGGTTTAAAGCGATGTTAATAAATAATTAAATATTTTTTCCAGAGCATTTATATAGCATATCACATATAATAGGTTATAAGATATATATGCACATATCTACTCATATCTAGCATACACGAAAGTATAAAATATAACTTCAAGTGAGTTTTCCTCACTCCTGCAACTTTAAAAGCACTATGGTAGCAAATTAAAAGATCTCATTTGCATATTTCCATGCAAGCACTACTGATAGCTGCAATTTCACTTGCAACACATGCTACATATATGTAAATACATATGTCTGTATGTATGCCACAGTTATGCATTTTCATTTTAATTTCTCTCTTACAATTTCAGTTTTTGCTATAGTCATACATACATACAAATATATTTTCGGAAATAGCCACCAGTGTTGCAATGGAGCAAACATTTAAAGTTAAGAGCCAATAGCAAAGCTGGTCGAAAAGCGAAAGACAGAAATACCATAAAATATTTGCGGAAATATTCGGATTTTTGAGAGTTTTCTTTTACTTTTTTTAGTATTAACTATTTTAAACGAAGTGAGCAGTTTTGTGTTGTCATTGTAGATATATACATATGTAGGTTGTTGCCTAGTTTTATCAAGTGTTAGCAAAAGTGTGAACTTTTCCACTTCATTGAAAATAACTGGATAAATTTGAATTATGTTTGCACATAGATATAGTAGTAGACAATTGGTGTTCTTGACTTAAAAGAACTAGTCAGAAACGCATTAGACTTGTTTCTATATTTTGAAAAGATGATACAGGAAGAGCTCATATTTAAATATGAAAATTCTAAATAGCCGTTTTTGGACTAGTTTATGGCTGTACATTTCGGACCAAAATTTGAAAATTTTCAATACGTAGGAGAAAAACATATTTGTCGGTATCTCCCTTCCGCTTTTTTGCTCTTTATTCAATGTTTATAAAAAGTGTTACAGTGATCGGATTTAGTTCAAATATGTGCCGCTTCGTTCGATAATCTGTTTCCATCTAGATGGCAACTTTATAATACCCCCCTTATATAAACCCCACTCCTTAATTGCCAAGAACTAGGACAGCCACTTTTCACAAGCCTCTTTTGAGTTCAACTTTACACCACCAAGGGCGTTCGCCATGGTCAGGAACAGGTGGTAATCACTTGGCGCTATGTCCGGGCTGTATGATGGATGCGATACTACCTCCCATCCGAGCTCCCGTAGCTTCTGACGAGTCATCAACGAAGTGTGTGGTCTGGCGTTGTCCTGGTGGAACACTACACCCTTCCTGTTGGCCAATTCTGGTCGATCGCCTGCTTCAAGCGGTCCAGTTGATTGCTGTAGATGGTAGAATTAAGCGTCTAGCCATATGGGAGCAGCTCATAGTGGATGATTCCCTTCCAATCCCACCAAACACAGAGCAAAACATTCTTGGCCGTCAATCCCGGCTGTCACCAGCCTTCGACCACGACCGTTTTCGCTTGATATTGTCGTATGTGATCCATTTTTCGTCGCCTTAAAAATAGGTCGAGTTCGTTCCGTTTCAGCAGCATATCGCAGGCGTTGATTCGGGCCAGAAGGGTTTTTTGCGTCAAATCATGCGGTACCCAAACATCAAGCTTTTTTATGTATCCAACCTTCTGCAGATGGTTTAAAATGGTTTGGTGACTAAATCCCATCTCCTGGGCGAGATCCCACATGCCGGTCTAACTCGATGTTTTCCATGATTTGATCGGTATTCGTCGTCACAGGTCTTTCGCCGGCTGGCTTATCCATGGTGTCGTTTTCGCTCTGAACCGTCGAAACCATTCCTCCGCAGTTCGAAGTGGTAGAATACCATCCCCCAAAAAACCGTTAAACTCACGTTTCTCGTTTCTCTAGTGGAGTTGCCTTTAACGAAGGAAAACTTTAAAATAGGGCGAATTTCGGCGTTAGTGAACTCCAAGTTTACACGTCTATAACTGTTGAACGCAATATCCAAACTAATCATGCATAGCGTCGTTTTGTAGGTTATGTCAAGACCTTTCAAAGATGTATAGTATTGCCAGATACGAGCTCTGTAGCGTTTTATACATAACTGCGAAATTCAAAAGACAAAAAGGCGGAAGGGAGGTATTTCTTTCTTAAAATCTCTATATATTTTTACAGTAAAAAATAGAAAGCACATTTAATTTTTATGTCAAAATAAAATGTACAATAAACTCTATTTCATTTTCTTAACACCAAATTTTAAGCGGCCTCCTCCAGATCTATATACATTTACCATTAAACACTTACAACAGCTCTCACATTTGCCCGAAGCATTTTCCATTATCTCCAGTAATTGCAGGCAGGTGTGAATGTCATAAAAATGCATGACAGGTTGCTGCTTGTCTGCACGCCCAAAAGCGTGCAACATAAACTTGCAGGATGTACAGTCTGTATGTTATAGCTGACATAATGTGTGGTTTTAATTAAAATCACCGTTTCAGTACTTCGTTCCCTTCATACCCACATGTATAACATTTCGTTAGCACAGAACTTTTAAAATAATTTAGTAGACTTTACGGTGACAACATCGTGAATTTTAAAGGGATTATTTTTATACTCTCGCAACATAGTTGCTAAAGAGAGTATTATAGTTTTGTTCCCATAACGGTTGTTTGTAACACTCAAAACTAAACGAGTTAGATATAGGGTTATATATACCAAAGTGATCAGGATGAAGAGTGGAGTTCAAATCCGAATGTCTGTCTGTCCGTCCGTCTGTGTAAGCTGTAACTTGAGTAAAAATTATGATATCATGATGAAACTTGGCACACTTATTTCTTGGCACCATAGGAAGGTTGCTTTCGAAAATAAGCAAAATCGCACCACTGCCACGCCCACAAAATGTCGAAAACCGAAAACACATAAAGTGCCATAACTAAACCATAAATAAAGCTATGGAAATAAAATTTAGTATGAAGGATCGCACTATGAAGGGGCATATTTGGATGTAATTTTTTTGGGTAAGGGGGCGTGGCCGGCGCCCAAATAGGTTTTTTGTACATATCTCGCAAACCAATAGAGCTATATAAACCAAAACAGTCGTTTTTTAGGCACTTTTAAATACAGTCCAAAAATGAGAGAAATCGGATAATAACCACGCCCACCTCCCATACAAAGGTTAGGTTGAAAATTACTAAAAGTGGGTTAACTCACTAAAGAAAAACGTCAGAAACACTAAATTTCACATAAGAAATGGCAGATGGAAGCTGCGTCGCCCACTTATGGGTCAAAAACCATATCTCAGGAACTACTTGACCGATTTCAATGAAACTTGGTTTGTAACAGTTTCCTTACATCCCAATGATATGTTGTGAAAATAGGCCAAATCGCTTAACAACCACGCCCACTTCCTGTATACCAGAACTTTGAAGACGATCTGAATCGTTTACTTTACAATGTATAAAGTAAGCACTAGTGAAGATATCGGTGCAGAACTTTGAACAAATACTATGTTAATAGTGTGGCAGGCCCATTCTAAAAATCGCCGAAATCGGACCACAGGTTTTTAAGGCCCCATATATCGAACACGAGGACTTCGGAGCTTCTAACCTAATATTAGGGTTTCCAACTTTCAATGGACTTTATACAACATATATGACGAATATGTGGGTCAAATTGTATATTATATAATATAAATAAAGTTAAATAAATAACTTGCGAGAGTATAAAATGTTCGGTTACACCCGAACTTAGCCCTTCCTTACTTGTTTGAGTAGATGTTTGTACATCTTCCTCTACGACATTGATGAAGTCCAGAGTATAGGGTAAACCGTAAAACTAAAGTGGAAATGTCTTTTCTACGTGCCCAAGTTAATGAGAGAATATGTGATAAAATGTCGATGTAATCATTTAAAACTTGCATAACTGTAGAGTAAGGGAACGATAGGGTTCAGTTGTTAAGGCTAGCTCTACATTATGCAACAACTAAAGTTTTGAAAATAAAACTAAATATGGGAGAAATGCTTTTCTTATGCTATAGACCTAACCTAGTCACAATTCAAAAGTCAGTTTTGGACCCGAGTGGATATTACGATAACTCTAACAGTTGTTTGAAGTAGAGTTTTGTGAAAAGTAGGGAAATCTGGAAACTTATTCGAAAGACATATATTATTATCACATAATAATATATCTGGAATCCAATTATAGCGATCAGGCCGAAGCGTCTACATAGTATCAAATAAAGTTCAGAAATAATGTGTTTCATAAAATAAAACTTTTATTAACAAAACATATAAAATAATTTACTTCTAATTAGTAAAAAAAATAGTTTTAACATTTTCAATACGACCTGAAAGTTTTTACATTTATTTATTCCCCCAGCTTTCCGGGGAACTTCTTCAGAAAGCAAATGTATTATTCCACAAAACCCGTATTTTACATATATTTTGTCGTTCACTGATTTCTCCCTTATGCCGCTGCGTTAAGCCGAATGCAATGAGAAACGGCACATTAAAAGCAAACGCTTGCAATCAAGCGCATTCGATTTGATTTTTCTTTTCATTACATTTTGCTTTCACGTCTCACAGTCTTTTGTTTTCTTCGCAGGCTTTTTTTAGACATTAAGTCACCAGGCAGTAAAAAGGAAATGCTGGTTGGCATGAAAGCATTACCTAGCGCAAATGAGTGCACGTTTTAGCGCTGCTACCAAAGTGCAAATAAATAATGCTCTTTTTTGCTAGCATTCATTGCATGCGCTCATAGCGTGTGCGGTAATCGCCGTTTTTTATTCTTTAAGAAATATTTTTCTTTGTTTGTTTGTTGTAGTTTTTCCGTGAAAATTTTTGATTTTAAAATGTTTGCTTTTAATGAATCTTGGCTTTGTTTTGGTGCAAGCACGAAATATATATATACTTTCACATATCATCGATTTGCAAAAATTCAAATGGTAAGATCGGGTATAAACTTCATGTATTAATATAATTATTATTTTTTAATTAAATAAATTTATTTAATTGCTCCATACTGCTATTAAATGTTATAAAAAATTAGTTAAATTTTTAAATATATACATTTTACATATGGTATGAATACTTTAAGGCTGAAGGATATCCCTAGAGTTACTTTAGTTGCCTTAAATTATAAATTAAAATTTCAAATTTTATATCTAGGCTTTTATCCAAAATAAATCTTAAATAAATAAATTCAATTTGTCATTTCCACTTTGAAAATCAAATGAAAATTGACATGATGCTCTACAAAGTCGAGAGTCACACTGATTTTTTTTACACTAATACAAAGTGACGCCTTGCTACCCCGTCTTCATACTAGATTGCAAAAAGTTTTACTAGTTTTTGATGCTGGAACATCAGTAACCAGCGACTAAAAGCGTTATTTTTGTTGTTAGGTGACATGAAGCACTTCAGTTACGGCAATACTTACAGGCTAGTGAGCATCGTCGTCTGGGGTTGAAGAGCTTAGCAGCTTAAAAAGGTGTGAGGCATGGCAATCAGTGCATCAAATTTAGATATAAGTGGTTGATATATACTATATTTATATACATTTTATAGCGGATGTATATACGTATAAATTTACTGTCATAAATACGGGAGCTTCTCGATATTCCAAGTTCATTTAAATATTTATTAAATTTTGCATTTTAAAAGGTTAAATAAAAGTAATTATTATGAAGGCATGACTTAATTCAATACTTTTCTTGTTGCGTTAACTGTTTCTACTAATTACTGTTGTCGTTGCCACGTAACATGTACACCTACATATTTATATATACATTTATTTACTATTCGTTATCTGGAAAGGAAATTATTATAATCACATTAGTTAAAAGCGGGAAATTGGAAATGAAATTGCCAACGAACCATGGAAGAGCAATTTGCACAAATGCCTCGCTCCAGCGAATATTGAGAGGAGAGTGACGTTAGGTGAATCATAAAATGCTATGTTAAATATATAATAGTAGGGAGGTATCTAACACCACCTCACATCTTATACATCGGATTGGTGGTAACTGCACCGCTCTTTCCCCCTTTTTTGAATGTGTTGGTCGTTAGAATTGCAATCAGTCAATTTTGCAACCAAGTGGTCTTGATTGCGGGATTGATGGACACTGAGGTGGTATTTGATAGTGATAGATGAATGGTGCATTTTGCAGTCGAAAAGGAGACAAACAACATTGGTCCACTAAAGACTCCCATAGCAGATGACAGATTTTTAATTAATTATGCGATTAATAAAGTTTGTTATTAAGAGTTAATTAAACTTCATTAGTTTGTTGAACGGTATTTAATTCCTCCAGAGCGGTTGATTTAACAGTAAATGTCTATGTAGAAATATGTGTTTGGTGAATATACTTTACAGGAGATCATAGATTATTAAGATGTAATTAAGAGTTTAGGTGGGTTTCAAAGGATGAAAACAAGGGTACTCTAGTTTTTTTTTAAATATATATTTCATTTCAACAATTCAGCATATCAAAGATACACATTTGAACAGTATTTTGTACTCAGTACTCAGCTGTTGTCACCTCATCTCTCATGACATGTCCAAAAAACAAGCTCTTGCCGTGGACGTCATAGCTTATGATTGGTACATTTAAAAACAATAAACCAAAAATATTTCGAAAGTACATATGTAGATAAATCTAGTTAACGAAAAAAGAAGATATTGAGATTTGAACAGAATTTTAACAAAAAAAAGTCAATTTTTTTATCAAATTTCCATCATATATTGGCCCGAAAAAAATAGTTGTAAAAAAAAATAAAAATTCTTCGTTCATTAACTAGGTAATGTTATTTCAGAGATGTGTGCAAATTTAAACAAAATCATTTTATAAGTTTTCGAGAAATCGTGTCCGTCGACCTGAAAAATTCAGTTTAGAGATGAACGCGTTTAAATATTTACATTATAACTGTCGTGGTCTGAAGCTCTTCCAAAGAATATACTCTTTTTTGATTATTACTCGGATTGTGTTGATATTGGGATAACATATTTTTAACATATTGCACGCTTTATTAAGACAAACATTTTTTCAATTTTTTGAAATTTTGAAACCCACCTAACCATTTAACTAAAATTTTGTTATTTGAAAATTAGAAAATATTTAATATATAATAAATACCAATTTTTCTTTTAATTAAATTATTTAACTACTTATTACCAATCGGTTAAATAAGCTTTCATATTTTTAATGGTCAATAAAATATATGTATATAATGGATTGGTTTAGTTAATTTTTCTTGAATCGCGTATTGTATTATAATTGAGAGTAAATCAGCTGAACTTTTCTTAATTAAACTTAATTACCAACGTCCAAACTGTAATTGATTTTTTTATTTTAAACTGAGTAGTAATTAGCTGAAATAGTTTTAATTAAAAACTATAGTGTTCAAGTATTTTACAAACCTTATGCATAAACTCTATTACCTTAATACTAATTTGAAATGAGTATATTATGCATTTGGAAATTGGGTTGAAAAAAGCGGTAATTTTATGAAATATTTTCAATAACGTATTAAATGGTATGTGTAAATATATTATAGGTCTGTTCATTAAACTTAATAAATTATGTTCATATTAATAACTGGTTAAATAGGATTTATACAGTAAATTGGGTTACGCTTAGGTGCAAATGTTTTAATGAATAATTAAGGTGTATGAATAAATATTGTAGAAATCTTGGTGATGAAATTTACTAAATTATGTGTAAATGTATAATTATTGGAAGGTACTTTATATTAAATGAAGTGCTAATTGACAAAAATTTTGTAAATTGTTAATTAAGCTGTACATATATGTAATTGTGTTATAAATTTTAAGCGTATATTTCTTAAAATAAGTAAATAAAGCTATCCTACACTATTCTATTAGTATCGATTAGTATTTCCAACTATCTAAACAAGAGATTCAGCGTATTTGAGAATGCACAAAAAAGTGAAAACTACTCATGAGTCAACCTTTCTTTAACATTTTGACTGAACCGCTTAGTGAATGCTTTCAAATAATTCGCCTGGAAAATTACCCCATTCCCTATGGTTGACATTAATAGGCCGTCCTTCAGGCGAAAAAATCACTTCCACAGAAACTTTTAATTGAAAGCAAGCAAAGCCTGGCAAAGTTTCTTGAGAAATAAGTTGTTGGCAGTGCTTCCACATGTTTGCGCTAAAATTATGCGAAATGCTAATGCCACTACCAGCAAGTAAAAAATACCAATGCATACACGAGGTTATAGCGTAAATACAACACAAGCATGTATATACGTTTTCGGAAGAGAGAAAACAAAAATGAAAACTGCGCTTAGTTACAGGGATTATATAATTTATTGTACAATTCAAAGTATGGCTGCTTGTTCGCGGTATAAGCTTTGACAGCCTTCAAATGCTGTGGTATCCTTAACCGGCGCTAAGGACATGCTCTGACGTGCTGCCATCGCAACCACATTACGCTCAAAAAAGTATCCGAAGGGCGTGATCAAATTCGCTGTATATGGATATGAAAAGAACGAATCAAAAATGAAAAGTGCAGAATAAATGTTTGACGAGTACGCGGGGTACGGGTAACGAGCACCATGTAGTAGCTAATGTGAGCTCATGAGGACACATGCTCTTGCGAAAATAAATGAGCGTTTATTAACGTGCAACGATCCACATAAATTCTGTTTAAATCATATTTAATGCAAATTAAAGCGAATCAAAGTGCTATAAACTGCATTTCGCCACAAACAAACGGGAAAACAAAAATTTCGCATAACGTAATAACTTTAGTATTTTTTTTAGACGCTTGCGAGTGTAAGTGGCTTAGGTATTCCAACTAAAATCGGCTAATAAAAACTCTCTGCCAGTTCGTTCAATACTGGATATTCATTTACATAATAGCGAAGTTGTATGAAGTTTATGCAACACAAAAAAAAACGAATTTTCTCGTTAAAAGTTAATATGGCTAAGGTAAACGAAAAGTATATAGGATTAGCAAGAGATTTTTATGGCGAGTTTTGTATAGGATGATATGTGTTTCGGTGGCACCCTTTGTTTTCGTGACATGTGTTACACCGATGTGGTGTTTATTTTTTATTTTTAGGACCGTGTTTATTACCGTCATAAAGCAAATATTAGCTGCGAATACCTGTATGAAATTATCGCAATATAAGAAACCCAGAGTTGCTATAGTTTTTTTGAAATAAACTCTTAAATAAATAATTTTAATCACAGTGTTAAGAACATGTAGCAGTTTAAAGTCTAGAGTTATTGAAAATTTATTTCAATTTATATGTGAGGATGGGACCATGTGTAGAAGTTCACGCAAGTGAGGAAAGTTTTTGATTGTCATTCACTTGGGAGTGGCCAGAAACGATTCTTCTCCACATGGTCCAAGCAGCTCACGACTTCCGGTTTTAGACCAAGTATCATCTGGGTAGCCAACAGCTAAAGTGAGAAGGCGAAGCCCGCTTATGCGGTTGTACGTAGGGTTTGGGACCCACCACATAAAAACACCCCCCAATGAAAAATCTACGAAAGCCTCGGATGAGACACCCCCCTTTTGATGACGACCCCTGCAAACGTTTTAAGGATAATGATATAAGGGCATGCACCTGGAATGTCCGGACCCTTAATTGGGAAGGTGCCTCTGCCCAGCTGGTTGATGTCCTCATACGACTCAAGGCTGACATCACCGCCATCCAAGAAGTGCGATGGACGGGACAAGGACGGAAGAAGGTGGGTCCTTGTGACATCTACTACAGCGGTCATATAAAGGAGCGCAAATTTGGTGTTGGATTTGTGGTGGGAGAGCCTAGAACGCACCTATGAGCGCTGCCCCCGCCACGATGTAAAAGTCGTGCTTGGCGATTTTAACGCCAGGGTGGGTAAAGAAGGTGTCTTTGGCACAACAGTCGGAAAATTCAGCCTCCATGACGAAACATCGCCAAACGGCCTGAGGCTGATCGACTTCGCTGGGGCCCGAACTATGGTCGTCTGTAGTACCAGATTCCAGCATAAGAAAATACATCAAGCTACTTGGCTGTCTCCTGATCGAAACACGCGGATCCAAATCGATCACGTTGTGATAGACGGAAGACATGTCTCCTGTGTGTTAGACGTGCGTACGCTCCGAGGACCAAATATAGACTCGGGCCATTATCTGGTCGCAGCGAAGATACGCACCCGCCTCTGTGTAGCAAAGAACGCCCGTCAACAAACACAAGGAAGGTTCGACGTCGAAAAGCTGCAATCGCAACAGACAGACAGACGAAATACTCTACTCGACTTGCACTCCTGCTCTCTGAGAGCACTCATCAGCATCTCGGTATAAGGGAACTGTGGAACGGCATCTCAAACTCACTGCGTACCGCTGTAGCCGAAACAATTGGTTTTCGGCAACGACAAAAAACAAGCTGGTACGATGAGGAGTGCCGTCTCGCAGCGGAGAGAAAACAGACTGCCTACCTCGCAACGTTGCAAACGACCACAACACGTGCGGGATGGGATAGATACCGAGAGCTGAAGAGGGAAGCGAGACGCATCTGCAGACAAAAAAAGAAAGAGGCCGAAATGCGTGAGTACGAAGAGCTTGAGAAGCTGGCAGACAGAGGGAATGCTCGAAAATTTTATGAAAAAACAAGTAAGGAAGGGCTAAGTTCGGGTGTAACCGAACATTTTATACTCTCGCAATTTATTGGTGCAATTTTATAAAGATAACACAATTCGACCCATATATTGGGTATAAAGTTCAATAGAATAACGAAAATCATCATAAATAGTATATGGGGACTGAGGTAATTCCTAAACCGATTTCACTCGTTTTCACCACCAAGATACAATGTATCGAAGACTATCCGCTCTCTTAATTTAATATTACTTATAATTACGTGTATGGGATCTGGAGGAAGTTATGACCCGATTTTTACCATTTCAGGTACAGAGAGAAACTGTTATAAGAAAAAAAATCAGAGGGAATGAATTACATTAAGATATCTGAGGGATTTACCTAAGTATATTTTCGGGGAAAAATTACCCTTAGGCACTGAGTTCTTCATGTTCGATATCAGGGGCCTTGAAAAGTCATTGTTCGATTTCGACAATTTTTTCACAAGTGATGCAACAGTGTTTGTGTAAAGTTTTATTTCGCTATCTTCATTGGTTCCTAATGTATATATTATAAAGTGAAGGAATAAGATGAAATTCAAAAATGAGTTATATGGGAAGTTGTCGTGGTTGTGAACCAATTTCGTCCATTTTTCACACGTGTCATCAGGGTGTCAAGAAAATATTATATACCGAATTTCATTGAAATCTGTCTAGTAGTTCCTGAGATATGGTTTTTGACCCATAAGTGGGCGACGCCACGCCCATTTTCCAATTTGTAAAAAAATCTCAGTGCAGCTTCCTTCTGCCATTTCTTATGCAAAATTTGGTGTTTCTGACGTTTTTCGTTAGTGAGTTAACGCACTTTTAGTAATTTTCAACCTAACCTTTGTATGGGAGGTGGGCGTGGTTATTATCCGATTTCTTTCATTTTTGTACTGTATAAGGAAATGGCTAAAATAAACGACTGCAGAAAGTTTGGTTTATATAGCTTTATTGGTTTCCGAGTTATATACAAAAAACCTATTTGGGGGTGGGGTCACGCCCACTTTTCCATAAAAATTACATCCAAATGTGCCCCTCCCTAATGGGATCATATGTTTCAAATTTCATTTTCATAACTTTATTTATGGCTTAGTTATGACGCTGTATAGGTTTTCGGTTTCCGCCATTTTGTGGGCGTGGCAGTGGACCGATTTTGCCCATTTTCGAAAGCAACCTCCTCAGGGTGCCAAGGAACATATATTCCAAGTTTCATTAAGATATCTTAATTTTTACTCAAGTTATCGCTTGCACGGACAGACGGACAGACGGACGGACAGACGGACAGACATCCGGATTTCAAATCCACTCGTCATCCTGATCATTTATGTATATATAACCTCATATCTAACTCTTATATTTCTTGGTGACACAAACAACCGTTAGGTGAACAAAACTATTATACTCTGTGCAACAGGTTGCGAGAGTATAATGAAGCGACTTAACGAAGGTTTCAAGACCGGAGCATCCTCATGTAGCGACCAAGGTGGTAATCTGGTAACCGATGTCCAGGGCAAACTGGGATTATGGAGGGAACACTTCTCCGACCGGCTGAATGGCAGTGAGAGTACAACACCAGGAGATGGCGAACCCGATCCCCCAATCGATGACGATGGAACAGATGTTCCATTACCCGACCATGAAGAAATTCGAATAGCAATTACCCGCTTGAAGAACAACAAAGCAGCGAGGGCCGATGGATTACCGGTCGAGCTATTCAAATACGGCGGCGAAGAACTGATAAGGTGCATGCATCAGCTTCTTTGTAGAATATGGTCGGAAGAAAGCATGCCTGACGATTGGAATCTTAGTGTGCTCTGCCCAATCCATAAGAAGGGAGATCCCACAATCTGCGCCAATTACCGTGGGATCAGCCTCCTAAATATCGCATACAAGGTTCTATCGAGCGTACTGTGTGAAAGACTAAAGCCCACCGTCAACAAACTGATTGGACCTTATCAGTGTGGCTTTAGACCTGGAAAATCAACAACTGACCAGATATTCACCATGCGCCAAATCTTGGAGAAGACCCGTGAAAAGAGGATCGACACACACCACCTTTTTGTCGATTTTAAAGCAGCTTTCGACAGCACGAAAACGAGCTGCCTTTATGCCGCGATGTCTGAATTTGGTATCCCCGCAAAACTAATACGGCTGTGTAAGTTGACGTTGAGCAACACCAAAAGCTCCGTCATGATTGTGAAGGACCTCTCCGAGCCGTTCGATACCAAACGAGGTTTCAGACAAGGTGACTCACTATCGTGCGACTTCTTTAACCTGATGCTGGAAAAAATTATAAGAGCTGCAGAGCTAAACAGAGAGGGTACCATCTTCTACAAGAGTGTACAGCTCTGGCGTACGCCGATGAGATTGATATCATCGGAAGCAACAACCGCGCCGTTTGTTCTGCTTTTTCCCGCATGGATAAGGAGGCGAAGCGAATGGGACTGGAGGTGAATGAGGACAAGACGAAATATCTCCTGTCATCAAGCAAACAGTCGGCGCATTCGCGTCTTGGCTCCCCACGTCACTGTTGACAGTCATAACTTCGAGGTCGTATATAATTTCGTATACCTGGGAACCAGCATCAACAACACGAACAATGTCAGCCTCGAAATCCAGCGCAGAATAACTCTTGCCAACAGGTGCTACTTTGGACTGAGTAGGCAATTGAACAGTAAAGTCCTCTCTCGACGACAGTACCCGCCGGAGGAAGCCGAGGAAGGGGAAGGCCTCCACTCCGTTGGAGGGACCAGGTGGAGAGCGACCTGGTTAAACTTGGGATCTCCAACTGGCGCCGAACTGCGAAGGAGAGAGAGAGATGGCGCACTATCGTCGATTCGGCTATAACCGGCTAAACGGTTGCAACGCCAATCACATACATACATGTGAGAACTATTATATTGTTTTTAAACAGGAGCTAATTGATCAATTAACCGGCCTCTGTTATTAAAATGCGTATTAAGATCGATTTACTATACAAAATAAAATCTACATTGATTTTTAATTGAATTTATGAAAAGCAAAAACAACAAGTAAGGAAGGGCTAAGTTCGGGTGTAACCGAACATTTTATACTCTCGCAATTTATTGGTGTAATTTTATAAAGATAACACAATTCGACCCATATATTGGGTATAAAGTTCAATAGAATAACGAAAATCATCATAAATAGTATATGGGGACTGAGGTAATTCCTAAACCGATTTCACTCGTTTTCACCACCAAGATACAATGTATCGAAGACTATCCGCTCTCTTAATTTAATATTACTTATAATTACGTGTATGGGATCTGGAGGAAGTTATGACCCGATTTTTACCATTTCAGGTACAGAGAGAAACTGTTATAAGAAAAAAAATCAGAGGGAATGAATTACATTAAGATATCTGAGGGATTTACCTAAGTATATTTTCGGGGAAAAATTACCCTTAGGCACTGAGTTCTTCATGTTCGATATCAGGGGCCTTGAAAAGTCATTGTTCGATTTCGACAATTTTTTCACAAGTGATGCAACAGTGTTTGTGTAAAGTTTTATTTCGCTATCTTCATTGGTTCCTAATGTATATATTATAAAGTGAAGGAATAAGATGAAAAAATCTCAGTGCAGCTTCCTTCTGCCATTTCTTATGCAAAATTTGGTGTTTCTGACGTTTTTCGTTAGTGAGTTAACGCACTTTTAGTAATTTTCAACCTAACCTTTGTATGGGAGGTGGGCGTGGTTATTATCCGATTTCTTTCATTTTTGTACTGTATAAGGAAATGGCTAAAATAAACGACTGCAGAAAGTTTGGTTTATATAGCTTTATTGGTTTCCGAGTTATATACAAAAAACCTATTTGGGGGTGGGGTCACGCCCACTTTTCCATAAAAATTACATCCAAATGTGCCCCTCCCTAATGGGATCATATGTTTCAAATTTCATTTTCATAACTTTATTTATGGCTTAGTTATGACGCTGTATAGGTTTTCGGTTTCCGCCATTTTGTGGGCGTGGCAGTGGACCGATTTTGCCCATTTTCGAAAGCAACCTCCTCAGGGTGCCAAGGAACATATATTCCAAGTTTCATTAAGATATCTTAATTTTTACTCAAGTTATCGCTTGCACGGACAGACGGACAGACGGACGGACAGACATCCGGATTTCAAATCCACTCGTCATCCTGATCATTTATGTATATATAACCTCATATCTAACTCTTATATTTCTTGGTGACACAAACAACCGTTAGGTGAACAAAACTATTATACTCTGTGCAACAGGTTGCGAGAGTATAATGAAGCGACTTAACGAAGGTTTCAAGACCGGAGCATCCTCATGTAGCGACCAAGGTGGTAATCTGGTAACCGATGTCCAGGGCAAACTGGGATTATGGAGGGAACACTTCTCCGACCGGCTGAATGGCAGTGAGAGTACAACACCAGGAGATGGCGAACCCGATCCCCCAATCGATGACGATGGAACAGATGTTCCATTACCCGACCATGAAGAAATTCGAATAGCAATTACCCGCTTGAAGAACAACAAAGCAGCGGGGGCCGATGGATTACCGGTCGAGCTATTCAAATACGGCGGCGAAGAACTGATAAGGTGCATGCATCAGCTTCTTTGTAGAATATGGTCGGAAGAAAGCATGCCTGACGATTGGAATCTTAGTGTGCTCTGCCCAATCCACAAGAAGGAGATCTCACAATCTGCGCCAATTACCATGGGATCAGCCTCCTAAATATCGCATACAAGGTTCTATCGAGCGTACTGTGTGAAAGACTAAAGCCCACCGTCAACAAACTGATTGGACCTTATCAGTGTGGCTTTAGACCTGGAAAATCAACAACTGACCAGATATTCACCATGCGCCAAATCTTGGAGAAGACCCGTGAAAAGAGGATCGACACACACCACCTTTTTGTCGATTTTAAAGCAGCTTTCGACAGCACGAAAACGAGCTGCCTTTATGCCGCGATGTCTGAATTTGGTATCCCCGCAAAACTAATACGGCTGTGTAAGTTGACGTTGAGCAACACCCTTTCAAAGCTCCGTCATGATTGTGAAGGACCTCTCCGAGCCGTTCGATACCAAACGAGGTTTCAGACAAGGTGACTCACTATCGTGCGACTTCTTTAACCTGATGCTGGAAAAAATTATAAGAGCTGCAGAGCTAAACAGAGAGGGTACCATCTTCTACAAGAGTGTACAGCTCCTGGCGTACGCCGATGATATTGATATCATCGGAAGCAACAACCGCGCCGTTTGTTCTGCTTTTTCCCGCATGGATAAGGAGGCGAAGCGAATGGGACTGGAGGTGAATGAGGACAAGACGAAATATCTCCTGTCATCAAGCAAACAGTCGGCGCATTCGCGTCTTGGCTCCCACGTCACTGTTGACAGTCATAACTTCGAGGTCGTATATAATTTCGTATACCTGGGAACCAGCATCAACAACACGAACAATGTCAGCCTCGAAATCCAGCGCAGAATAACTCTTGCCAACAGGTGCTACTTTGGACTGAGTAGGCAATTGAACAGTAAAGTCCTCTCTCGACGACAGTACCCGCCGGAGGAAGCCGAGGAAGGGGAAGGCCTCCACTCCGTTGGAGGGACCAGGTGGAGAGCGACCTGGTTAAACTTGGGATCTCCAACTGGCGCCGAACTGCGAAGGAGAGAGAGCCAATGGCGCACTATCGTCGATTCGGCTATAACCGGCTAAACGGTTGCAACGCCAATCACATACATACATGTGAGAACTATTATATTGTTTTTAAACAGGAGCTAATTGATCAATTAACCGGCCTCTGTTATTAAAATGCGTATTAAGATCGATTTACTATACAAAATAAAATCTACATTGATTTTTAATTGAATTTATGAAAAGCAAAAACAACAAGTAAGGAAGGGCTAAGTTCGGGTGTAACCGAACATTTTATACTCTCGCAATTTATTGGTGTAATTTTATAAAGATAACACAATTCGACCCATATATTGGGTATAAAGTTCAATAGAATAACGAAAATCATCATAAATAGTATATGGGGACTGAGGTAATTCCTAAACCGATTTCACTCGTTTTTCACCACCAAGATACAATGTATCGAAGACTATCCGCTCTCTTAATTTAATATTACTTATAATTACGTGTATGGGATCTGGAGGAAGTTATGACCCGATTTTTACCATTTCAGGTACAGAGAGAAACTGTTATAAGAAAAAAAATCAGAGGGAATGAATTACATTAAGATATCTGAGGGATTTACCTAAGTATATTTTCGGGGAAAAATTACCCTTAGGCACTGAGTTCTTCATGTTCGATATCAGGGGCCTTGAAAAGTCATTGTTCGATTTCGACAATTTTTTCACAAGTGATGCAACAGTGTTTGTGTAAAGTTTTATTTCGCTATCTTCATTGGTTCCTAATGTATATATTATAAAGTGAAGGAATAAGATGAAATTCAAAAATGAGTTATATGGGAAGTTGTCGTGGTTGTGAACCAATTTCGTCCATTTTTCACACGTGTCATCAGGGTGTCAAGAAAATATTATATACCGAATTTCATTGAAATCTGTCTAGTAGTTCCTGAGATATGGTTTTTGACCCATAAGTGGGCGACGCCACGCCCATTTTCCAATTTGTAAAAAAACCTCAGTGAAGCTTCCTTCTGCCATTTCTTATGCAAAATTTGGTGTTTCTGACGTTTTTCGTTAGTGAGTTAACGCACTTTTAGTAATTTTCAACCTAACCTTTGTATGGGAGGTGGGCGTGGTTATTATCCGATTTCTTTCATTTTTGTACTGTATAAGGAAATGGCTAAAATAAACGACTGCAGAAAGTTTGGTTTATATAGCTTTATTGGTTTCCGAGTTATATACAAAAAACTTATTTGGGGGTGGGGTCACGCCCACTTTTCCATAAAAATTACATCCAAATGTGCCCCTCCCTAATGGGATCATATGTTTCAAATTTCATTTTCATAACTTTATTTATGGCTTAGTTATGACGCTGTATAGGTTTTCGGTTTCCGCCATTTTGTGGGCGTGGCAGTGGACCGATTTTGCCCATTTTCGAAAGCAACCTCCTCAGGGTGCCAAGGAACATATATTCCAAGTTTCATTAAGATATCTTAATTTTTACTCAAGTTATCGCTTGCACGGACAGACGGACAGACGGACGGACAGACGGACAGACGGACAGACGGACAGACGGACAGACGGACGGACAGACATCCGGATTTCAAATCCACTCGTCATCCTGATCATTTATGTATATATAACCTCATATCTAACTCTTATATTTCTTGGTGACACAAACAACCGTTAGGTGAACAAAACTATTATACTCTGTGCAACAGGTTGCGAGAGTATAATGAAGCGACTTAACGAAGGTTTCAAGACCGGAGCATCCTCATGTAGCGACCAAGGTGGTAATCTGGTAACCGATGTCCAGGGCAAACTGGGATTATGGAGGGAACACTTCTCCGACCGGCTGAATGGCAGTGAGAGTACAACACCAGGAGATGGCGAACCCGATCCCCCAATCGATGACGATGGAACAGATGTTCCATTACCCGACCATGAAGAAATTCGAATAGCAATTACCCGCTTGAAGAACAACAAAGCAGCGGGGGCCGATGGATTACTGATCGAGCTATTCAAATACGGCGGCGAAGAACTGATAAGGTGCATGCATCAGCTTCTTTGTAGAATATGGTCGGAAGAAAGCATGCCTGACGATTGGAATCTTAGTGTGCTCTGCCCAATCCATAAGAAGGGAGATCCCACAATCTGCGCCAATTACCATGGGATCAGCCTCCTAAATATCGCATACAAGGTTCTATCGAGCGTACTGTGTGAAAGACTAAAGCCCACCGTCAACAAACTGATTGGACCTTATCAGTGTGGCTTTAGACCTGGAAAATCAACAACTGACCAGATATTCACCATGCGCCAAATCTTGGAGAAGACCCGTGAAAAGAGGATCGACACACACCACCTTTTTGTCGATTTTAAAGCAGCTTTCGACAGCACGAAAACGAGCTGCCTTTATGCCGCGATGTCTGAATTTGGTATCCCCGCAAAACTAATACGGCTGTGTAAGTTGACGTTGAGCAACACCAAAAGCTCCGTCATGATTGTGAAGGACCTCTCCGAGCCGTTCGATACCAAACGAGGTTTCAGACAAGGTGACTCACTATCGTGCGACTTCTTTAACCTGATGCTGGAAAAAATTATAAGAGCTGCAGAGCTAAACAGAGAGGGTACCATCTTCTACAAGAGTGTACAGCTCCTGGCGTACGCCGATGATATTGATATCATCGGAAGCAACAACCGCGCCGTTTGTTCTGCTTTTTCCCGCATGGATAAGGAGGCGAAGCGAATGGGACTGGAGGTGAATGAGGACAAGACGAAATATCTCCTGTCATCAAGCAAACAGTCGGCGCATTCGCGTCTTGGCTCCCACGTCACTGTTGACAGTCATAACTTCGAGGTCGTATATAATTTCGTATACCTGGGAACCAGCATCAACAACACGAACAATGTCAGCCTCGAAATCCAGCGCAGAATAACTCTTGCCAACAGGTGCTACTTTGGACTGAGTAGGCAATTGAACAGTAAAGTCCTCTCTCGACGACAGTACCCGCCGGAGGAAGCCGAGGAAGGGGAAGGCCTCCACCTCCGTTGGAGGGACCAGGTGGAGAGCGACCTGGTTAAACTTGGGATCTCCAACTGGCGCCGAACTGCGAAGGAGAGAGAGAGATGGCGCACTATCGTCGATTCGGCTATAACCGGCTAAACGGTTGCAACGCCAATCACATACATACATGTGAGAACTATTATATTGTTTTTAAACAGGAGCTAATTGATCAATTAACCGGCCTCTGTTATTAAAATGCGTATTAAGATCGATTTACTATACAAAATAAAATCTACATTGATTTTTAATTGAATTTATGAAAAGCAAAAACAACAAGTAAGGAAGGGCTAAGTTCGGGTGTAACCGAACATTTTATACTCTCGCAATTTATTGGTGTAATTTTATAAAGATAACACAATTCGACCCATATATTGGGTATAAAGTTCAATAGAATAACGAAAATCATCATAAATAGTATATGGGGACTGAGGTAATTCCTAAACCGATTTCACTCGTTTTCACCACCAAGATACAATGTATCGAAGACTATCCGCTCTCTTAATTTAATATTACTTATAATTACGTGTATGGGATCTGGAGGAAGTTATGACCCGATTTTTACCATTTCAGGTACAGAGAGAAACTGTTATAAGAAAAAAAATCAGAGGGAATGAATTACATTAAGATATCTGAGGGATTTACCTAAGTATATTTTCGGGGAAAAATTACCCTTAGGCACTGAGTTCTTCATGTTCGATATCAGGGGCCTTGAAAAGTCATTGTTCGATTTCGACAATTTTTTCACAAGTGATGCAACAGTGTTTGTGTAAAGTTTTATTTCGCTATCTTCATTGGTTCCTAATGTATATATTATAAAGTGAAGGAATAAGATGAAATTCAAAAATGAGTTATATGGGAAGTTGTCGTGGTTGTGAACCAATTTCGTCCATTTTTCACACGTGTCATCAGGGTGTCAAGAAAATATTATATACCGAATTTCATTGAAATCTGTCTAGTAGTTCCTGAGATATGGTTTTTGACCCATAAGTGGGCGACGCCACGCCCATTTTCCAATTTGTAAAAAAATCTCAGTGCACTTTTCCATAAAAATTACATCCAAATGTGCCCCTCCCTAATGGGATCATATGTTTCAAATTTCATTTTCATAACTTTATTTATGGCTTAGTTATGACGCTGTATAGGTTTTCGGTTTCCGCCATTTTGTGGGCGTGGCAGTGGACCGATTTTGCCCATTTTCGAAAGCAACCTCCTCAGGGTGCCAAGGAACATATATTCCAAGTTTCATTAAGATATCTTAATTTTTACTCAAGTTATCGCTTGCACGGACAGACGGACAGACGGACGGACAGACGGACAGACGGACGGACAGACATCCGGATTTCAAATCCACTCGTCATCCTGATCATTTATGTATATATAACCTCATATCTAACTCTTATATTTCTTGGTGACACAAACAACCGTTAGGTGAACAAAACTATTATACTCTGTGCAACAGGTTGCGAGAGTATAATGAAGCGACTTAACGAAGGTTTCAAGACCGGAGCATCCTCATGTAGCGACCAAGGTGGTAATCTGGTAACCGATGTCCAGGGCAAACTGGGATTATGGAGGGAACACTTCTCCGACCGGCTGAATGGCAGTGAGAGTACAACACCAGGAGATGGCGAACCCGATCCCCCAATCGATGACGATGGAACAGATGTTCCATTACCCGACCATGAAGAAATTCGAATAGCAATTACCCGCTTGAAGAACAACAAAGCAGCGGGGGCCGATGGATTACCGGTCGAGCTATTCAAATACGGCGGCGAAGAACTGATAAGGTGCATGCATCAGCTTCTTTGTAGAATATGGTCGGAAGAAAGCATGCCTGACGATTGGAATCTTAGTGTGCTCTGCCCAATCCATAAGAAGGGAGATCCCACAATCTGCGCCAATTACCGTGGGATCAGCCTCCTAAATATCGCATACAAGGTTCTATCGAGCGTACTGTGTGAAAGACTAAAGCCCACCGTCAACAAACTGATTGGACCTTATCAGTGTGGCTTTAGACCTGGAAAATCAACAACTGACCAGATATTCACCATGCGCCAAATCTTGGAGAAGACCCGTGAAAAGAGGATCGACACACACCACCTTTTTGTCGATTTTAAAGCAGCTTTCGACAGCACGAAAACGAGCTGCCTTTATGCCGCGATGTCTGAATTTGGTATCCCCGCAAAACTAATACGGCTGTGTAAGTTGACGTTGAGCAACACCAAAAGCTCCGTCATGATTGTGAAGGACCTCTCCGAGCCGTTCGATACCAAACGAGGTTTCAGACAAAGTGACTCACTATCGTGCGACTTCTTTAACCTGATGCTGGAAAAAATTATAAGAGCTGCAGAGCTAAACAGAGAGGGTACCATCTTCTACAAGAGTGTACAGCTCCTGGCGTACGCCGATGATATTGATATCATCGGAAGCAACAACCGCGCCGTTTGTTCTGCTTTTTCCCGCATGGATAAGGAGGCGAAGCGAATGAGACTGGAGGTGAATGAGGACAAGACGAAATATCTCCTGTCATCAAGCAAACAGTCGGCGCATTCGCGTCTTGGCTCCCACGTCACTGTTGACAGTCATAACTTCGAGGTCGTATATAATTTCGTATACCTGGGAACCAGCATCAACAACACGAACAATGTCAGCCTCGAAATCCAGCGCAGAATAACTCTTGCCAACAGGTGCTACTTTGGACTGAGTAGGCAATTGAACAGTAAAGTCCTCTCTCGACGACAGTACCCGCCGGAGGAAGCCGAGGAAGGGGAAGGCCTCCACTCCGTTGGAGGGACCAGGTGGAGAGCGACCTGGTTAAACTTGGGATCTCCAACTGGCGCCGAACTGCGAAGGAGAGAGAGAGATGGCGCACTATCGTCGATTCGGCTATAACCGGCTAAACGGTTGCAACGCCAATCACATACATACATGTGAGAACTATTATATTGTTTTTAAACAGGAGCTAATTGATCAATTAACCGGCCTCTGTTATTAAAATGCGTATTAAGATCGATTTACTATACAAAATAAAATCTACATTGATTTTTAATTGAATTTATGAAAAGCAAAAACAACAAGTAAGGAAGGGCTAAGTTCGGGTGTAACCGAACATTTTATACTCTCGCAATTTATTGGTGTAATTTTATAAAGATAACACAATTCGACCCATATATTGGGTATAAAGTTCAATAGAATAACGAAAATCATCATAAATAGTATATGGGGACTGAGGTAATTCCTAAACCGATTTCACTCGTTTTCACCACCAAGATACAATGTATCGAAGACTATCCGCTCTCTTAATTTAATATTACTTATAATTACGTGTATGGGATCTGGAGGAAGTTATGACCCGATTTTTACCATTTCAGGTACAGAGAGAAACTGTTATAAGAAAAAAATCAGAGGGAATGAATTACATTAAGATATCTGAGGGATTTACCTAAGTATATTTTCGGGGAAAAATTACCCTTAGGCACTGAGTTCTTCATGTTCGATATCAGGGGCCTTGAAAAGTCATTGTTCGATTTCGACAATTTTTTCACAAGTGATGCAACAGTGTTTGTGTAAAGTTTTATTTCGCTATCTTCATTGGTTCCTAATGTATATATTATAAAGTGAAGGAATAAGATGAAATTAAAAAATGAGTTATATGGGAAGTTGTCGTGGTTGTGAACCAATTTCGTCCATTTTTCATACGTGTCATCAGGGTGTCAAGAAAATATTATATACCGAATTTCATTGAAATCTGTCTAGTAGTTCCTGAGATATGGTTTTTGACCCATAAGTGGGCGACGCCACGCCCATTTTCCAATTTGTAAAAAAATCTCAGTGCAGCTTCCTTCTGCCATTTCTTATGCAAAATTTGGTGTTTCTGACGTTTTTCGTTAGTGAGTTAACGCACTTTTAGTAATTTTCAACCTAACCTTTGTATGGGAGGTGGGCGTGGTTATTATCCGATTTCTTTCATTTTTGTACTGTATAAGGAAATGGCTAAAATAAACGACTGCAGAAAGTTTGGTTTATATAGCTTTATTGGTTTCCGAGTTATATACAAAAAACCTATTTGGGGGTGGGGTCACGCCCACTTTTCCATAAAAATTACATCCAAATGTGCCCCTCCCTAATGGGATCATATGTTTCAAATTTCATTTTCATAACTTTATTTATGGCTTAGTTATGACGCTGTATAGGTTTTCGGTTTCCGCCATTTTGTGGGCGTGGCAGTGGACCGATTTTGCCCATTTTCGAAAGCAACCTCCTCAGGGTGCCAAGGAACATATATTCCAAGTTTCATTAAGATATCTTAATTTTTACTCAAGTTATCGCTTGCACGGACAGACGGACAGACGGACGGACAGACGGACAGACGGACAGACGGACGGACAGACATCCGGATTTCAAATCCACTCGTCATCCTGATCATTTATGTATATATAACCTCATATCTAACTCTTATATTTCTTGGTGACACAAACAACCGTTAGGTGAACAAAACTATTATACTCTGTGCAACAGGTTGCGAGAGTATAAAAATGTATAACAACTGATCGGTTATCGAGTAGCCGGCAGTATAAAAGGCAAAAAAGGGTTTTTCAATAAAAATTTTAATTGATCAATTAATTTGGCGTGTAAAAACGCTATTAGGCGCATTTGTGTTACGTATACGACACGGCTTTCTATATTTTAATGAGTACAAATGGATCTGTGTGTGGACAGAGGTAAATTGTATTTTTATTTTTTTCTTGGGAAACTGAAAAACATTTATATCTTTATTAATACGATTAGAACGATTTTTTCATAGAACATAATAATACGACAGTCCCACGCACCCCAATATGATAATAATGCGCTCATAACTACAAACTAAGCCATTAAAGGAACTTAAAGAACTTCACGAAATAAATAAAAAATAATAATTTTTGCGTATAAAAATATTGTTTTCGCCAACTCGTCTAATGCCCTAAACTATAGAGCACTAAACATGATGATACCGCAAGCAATTATCTGCCGCTTTATTGTTCCCACAATTATAGTTATTGCTTTTATTGGTTTTCCTGCGCATTGTTTGGCGAAAGTTTCCCGACACTCGCGAAATTGCTTTTCTTTTATGCGCGTTGACGAGCGAGATTGTTGTGATGGTCGATACCTGTGCAGTGAATATTTTAGCATAATTGTTCTCAGAAGTGAATGTAAAGACGTTTCTTAAGAAAATGGAAAATATTCTGTTGTTTATTGTTTGTTTTATTGCTTTCCTCTATTATTCATGGTGTGAATGTAGTGCTTCAATAGTGTGAATGCATTAGAAAATGCGCTAGAATAATCGAGTTGATTAGTGAGATATCTTTGCATATATTGGAAATGATGGTGAAACTTTTACTGATGAGACGTTTACTTTACCAGTTGAATATGATCTACGAACGTTCAGTTAGTTCTATCTACTAACAGGAATATGTTGCTAGTATTTATCTGATGGAGTATACAGCATTTGATGTATTATATTTACATTTTTTAACGAAATTATTCTTTTACAAGAGTGTACAGGTCCTGGCGTATGCCGATGATATTGATATCATCGGAAGCAACACCCGCGCCGTTTGTTCTGCGTTTTCCAGACTGGATAAAGAAGCGAAGCGTATGGGTCTGGTGGTGAATGAGGACAAGACGAAATATCTCCTGTCATCAAACAAACAGTCAGCGCACTCGCGTCTTGGCTCCCACGTCACTGTTGACAGTCATAACATTGAAGTTGTAGATAATTTCGTTTATCTGGGAACCAGCATTAACAACACCAACAATGTCAGCCTTGAAATCCAACGCAGAATCACTCTTGCCAACAGGTGCTACTTTGGACTGAGTAGGCAATTGAAAAGTAATGTCCTCTCTCGACGAACCAAAATCAAATTCTATAAGTCGCTCATTATTCCCGTCCTGATGTATGGCGCTGAAGCGTGGACGATGATAACATCCGATGAGACGACTCTTGGGGTTTTCGAGAGAAAGGTTTTGCGCAAGATTTATGGTCCTCTAAACATTGGCAACGGCGAATACCGCAGACGATGGAAAGATGAGCTGTACGATTTATACGACGACATTGACATAGTTCAGCGAATAAAAAGACAGCGGCTACGGATGGAAGAAAACACTCCAGCTCTGAAAGTATTCGATGCAGTACCCGCTGGAGGAAGCCGCGGAAGAGGACGACCTCCACTCCGGTGGAAAGACCAAGTGCAAAGTGACCTGGCTTCACTTGGTGTTTCCAGTTGGCGCCAAAAAGCAAAAAGGAGGAATGAGTGGCGCGCTCTGGTGGATTCGGCTTAATCAAATTTAAATGAAACCCCAAAATGAAGAAAGTTGTCTTTCAATGCGTTAAAAAACAACCACAGCAACTTATATACGGATACATATTGTATTATTTATAATTCGTCTGCTATGGACTTAAAAATATGCTACAACGCAAAACAAAGTCTCAAAATGAGACAAGTAGGATTGCAGCGCACGTAATGCAGTAAATATCATCCAACCACTACTTACCAAAAACGCATACTCGTATGTACTATGTAGCCAACGCTTAAGAGTGCTTCAGTTGTGCTCGCTTCAGTGCCGAAAATTGCAGAGGCTTGCTTAACGAAGACATGTGTGCTTTGTTACGGCGAATGCTGATTGTTGAATGCGGTTATATTGTAAGTTTTCCTCTCATCGCCAGCTTTATCCTTTAGCTAAACAGTTGACGGGTTGGTTTAAGCTTTTTTCCATATTTTTGCACTTATTGTTTTTGCTTCGGTTTCCACCACGCACAGGCAATGAACTTCGCGGTGCAATGCTCTTGCGCTGCACGTTTGTATATGTACATATATGCATGTATGTATCGCAAGTAAGCTTTGGGAGACAATCCCAAGGTTTTTTAAACGGGTTAGTACGGAATTTAATTTGTGGGTACTTTTTAATGCGTTTTTATAAAAAAATTTGAAAGTGCATAGGACAGAACTTATCTGAGCATAATCGTCTTAGCGAAATTTATGGATCTGCGATTTTTCGAAAATAATGTGACAAATATTTGTGATTTGATAAATTAATAATATAATTAATTGATAGCTAAAATTTGACCCAGTCGGTTAAAAAATATTGATTAAGCATAATAACGGTTAAACTAATATTTTATATTATTGAAATCGTGCCAGATGACTTTCAGTTATTTCAGCGAATGATCCTTTAAGGCCTCGACTGACTAACGGTCTGACTACAAAGCAGTTATTTGAGTCTCAAAAGCTACAAAAATTACTATAGAAAGAAGTTTGATGACTATTGTGACATAGATTTTTTATTTTCCATGATAGTTTAAAAAAAAAAGTAAAAAGTCGAACCTTCTGGTTGCAATAATTTTCATACCATAAACAAATCTGAGAGTTGCGGTTATGACATAAAATTGGTATTATACTCGACAAATACTCTGAGCCATTGGAAAAATCTAACCAATTTCTAAATCATACTTCAAAGAGACCCACTTACTAATGGTTGTTCGCAAGCCATTGAACTCTTTTTCGTAAAGAAAATATTACAATGTAACGCCTGAAGTGTTTAATTATAATTAAACGCCTCCTAGCTAACAATATGTGTTGAAAATGTGATGATTGCAGTTGTTGAACTCGATTGCTGTCAGGCATTAACTTCAATTAAAGCTTCTGTTGCGGACGTTACACTACAACGATTATGTATATGCATATATACTAGCATAGGTGTATTGTTTTGCCGCCATTTGCTATGCATAATAGGTTCAAAATTAAAATTAAATTCATTTACCTAAGAGACTTCCTGATATGAACGAGTAACAAATGCAGTTAAAAAAAATTAGGACATGTTCTCAAAGTCCATGTCGCCCCTTTATTTGTTCAAAAATGTGTTCGTTGCATATTTTCGAAGCATAAATAAACACGAGAACAAATAAATGCGCTTTGCGGTTAACACAACATGAACGTGGCATACCCAATAACAGGTGAATACTACATGCAGACGGGCCACCAGTGCGTATGAGCATTTGCAATTCCATATCAGCATATATGTATATAAATACATGAGTACTGTGTACAAAATAATGCTGCAATTCACACGCACGACACATTCGTGGAAATCTACATTAACATATACATACATACATGCAATTTGATATCATTTTCCGTTAGCTCAACACCGCAATCGGTCTCTGGTAGCGCCTTCTGCTGCAGCTGGTTGGTTCTTTGACGGCTTCTATGGTTTCTTTCTATTCCCCATAAAGACAGGGTACATGTACATGAAAACACAATACCACAGACCACAACAACAGCCGAAGCACGTTTGTGCATTTTTACTGCGGTCGTCGGTATTGTTGACATTTTTTCCACTCCAACATTATCAACCAAATGGTGAGCCGTTGATTGTGTTGGTTGTGTGTCCCATTTGTTAGGTGATATGTCGTATTTAATTAGCGGGGTTTGGCCTAAAACTATTAGGCGTGCAAACAATTAATAATTTTATACTCTTGCGAAGTAATTTAACCTCCAGATTGCTCGTTTGTTGTGCAAGTTGTTGTTTTTTTGTGTTAAATTATTTATAAGTATTTTGGCTTAGTCAAAAAGCTTTAGGCTCAACCCACATCGGATTAGTCAAAAACGCCTAATAGTCTAACTTCGGAAGTTTCGTGTTCTATGTGAATCCAACAAATTTCTGATCACAGGATTTGACTTTTACCAGATGGCATTCGGATTACTTCATAAAATCCGATTTATTTTAGAACGTGGGGTTGTGTTCGACTTTGATGGAATTCGTAATCTAATCTATAGGTTCGGATAAAAAAGATTCGGATCTAATTATTTCAGTAAACTCCTTTCTTTCAGATTGTATTTATAGTATAAAACTGAATATAAAATACGGACAGGTACAGATATGGAAAAATTAAGCCAGTTTAAATTCCGTTACACACTTTCAATTTGTACTAAGTACCAGCAAGTGTGTAGCACTACTTTGCACAGCACTCTCTCGTATTTGCATGGAATTCACCAACTTTGCATAAGTAGAACACTGGTGTTTGCAATTTTCTACGGTTCATTACACCAGCCCGCACAAGCCACAAGAGGGTGTGCTAAGGTGAAAAGAGACGTGTTTTTTAGTAGCAAGTATATTTATTGCCACTGCAATGCGTGCGATTCACTTAAAGAATCGAAATCTGATTAAAAACAGCAGCGGCGTAAAGATGTGCTTGTCATTAATGTGGGCTGCTCTATATTCATGCCACAAAGGACAAAACACTTTTCTTCCATTTTTTCGTACTTACTTTCATGTGACTTTTTCCACACCGAGTACACAGAGCAGATGATGTAAGACGACAGCAAAAATAAAGAAAAATAGAAACAAAAGCCGAACAGTGTGTATAAGATGTTTGCGTAATGACTTGTAAGGATACTTAGAGGACAAAACCAATGGCGACACGACAGGCAGACGCCTTTCGAAATATCGAAGCTATGTTACTCGAAGTGTTCTTGTTTAATGAGTAACATAAATGTGTGTGTGGAGAGTTTTCATAACTGAGTTTAAGAAGATTTTGCGTAAATTTATTTAATTTAAACATTTTGAAGTGTGTATATTTATAAGTTTACTCAATAATAATTTACAGTTTTTGTTTTTCAATACAAATTTAATTCATAAAATTTAAAAGCCGCATTTATCTAAATATATATATACATATGTATGTATAGCACAAATATAAATTCGTCTTCATTAAATTGAATTGCCAACATTATTTTTATCATATTTTTCACTTGTATGCTTCATTTATTTAATCATTGCTTAAATGTGTATTATTAAGTGCTATTAACAGATATGAATGCGAGGTAAAAATGTTGGGAGATTCATTTTCATTACTACATATTACATTTTGAATTACGTTCGCTCGTTCTTTTGTAAGGATTTCGCGCTATTTGCATGCTTCATTTGTGGCTTTTTTTTCATTTGCATAACTCAGATCGTAGTTATTATTACGAAATACATAAAAGTACCTGAAAAATATATGTATATATACACAGAAACGTACACATATAGTGGATGTTGTATACAGAAAGTAGTAGAACAGAATCGTAATATAAACCCTGGGTGATAATTTACGTAATTTTTTATGTTAACTTTGATAGCTATCCCTGTATGGAATTATATACTCCTAAAAAGACACCCTGCATATATTAATATACTATTATTATGGAATAAAATTATAGTTGCCGAATATTTATTTACAGAATTTTACCAATCATGTCTTGAAATACATTTTTAGAGGTTCCCTGTTGTGATTCGGCTCACCTGTTGTAAATGAAATCAATTTCATTTTTATAAAAATTTTCGGTACACATTTCTACTTACTGAAGTGGTCTAAATTGTGACTATCAATCAAGTTAGTTTTTCAGGTTTCTATTAGGTCTACAACTTTGCTTCCGCCGTTTTTTTGTAAATTTAAGACTTTATTGTAAAAAAACGCTTACAAAAATGTTATTCAAAATACTGGCCGTCGCTACTACTTTTGACCATCTTTCTGGCAGCATGCGTATTCCGTGACGAAAGAACTCCTCATCTTTCGAATCGATCCAAGTATCAATCCAATTTTTGACTTCTTCATAAAAACTGAATGAGCTGAACTCGTTAGCTAGACCGTGTGCCATCGATCGGAACAAGTGGTAGTCAGATGGAGCAACGTCTGGAGAATACGGCGGGTGGGGTAAGATCTCCAATTCAGCCGTTTTTCTTTTAGTGCTCGGCTCAAACGCATCAATTGCGTTCGGTATCGATCTCCTGTGATGGATTCAGTCGAGTAATGCTTCCAATTCAGCATCTTCGAAAATCGTCTCCCTTTCACCACCATGCCGGTCTTCGACTTCATAATCACCATTCTTAAAACATGTTCTTTCACTTTGGACAGCCTCACCGTACGCATCCGAAAGCATTCGATGAGCCTCATTCATGAGTTTGGGATGAAAACAGGTCTCTACAAATATTTTGTTGGGTTAATGTTGACACAAATGTCCAAGATCGATATAAAAAGATTTAATCGATGTAATCGACCAGTGCTTGACCTTAGAGACATCTATTGGAAAACGGCGGAAGCAAAGTTGTAGACCAATAGTATTAAAATGATCTTGGTGTTTAGCAAGACTTTTTTATTTCGTGCCGGTGGGTTGGTAAATATTCTTCTTCTTCTTGACTGGCGTAGACACCGTTTACGCGGTTATAGCCGAGTCCAAAACAGTGCGCTACGTATATCATATAATTATCTACAACTTCAAAGTTATGACTGTCAACAGTGACGTGGGAGCCAAGACGCGAATGCGCCGACTGTTTGCTTGATGACAGGAGATATTTCGTCTTGTCCTCACCTCCAGTCCCATTCGCTTCGCCTCCTTATCCATGCGGGAAAAAGCAGAACAAACGGCGCGGTTGTTGCTTCCGATGATATCAATATCATCGGCGTACGCCAGGAGCTGTACACTCTTGTAGAAGATGGTACCCTCTCTGTTTAGCTCTGCAGCTCTTATAATTTTTTCCAGCATCAGGTTAAAGAAGTCGCACGATAGTGAGTCACCTTGTCTGAAACCTCGTTTGGTATCGAACGGCTCGGAGAGGTCCTTCCCGATCCTGACGGAGCTTTTGGTGTTGCTCAACGTCAGCTTACACAGCCGTATTAGTTTTGCGGGGATACCAAATTCAGACATTGCGGCATAAAGGCAGCTCCTTTGCGTGCTGTCGAAAGCAGCTTCAAGCGGTCGAGTTCTTCGTAGTAGAATTAAGCGTTTAGCCATATGGGAGCAGCTCATAATGGATGATTCCCTTCCAATCAATCCGGCTTGGCCACTGTTTGGGACGATTCTCCGGCCTTCGACTGCGACCGTTTTCGCTTGATACTGTCGTATATGATCCATTTTTCGTCGCCAGTCACCATCCGCTTTAAAAATGTGTCGAGTTCGTTCCGTTTCAGCAGCATATCGCAGGCGTTGATTCGTCAAGAAGGTTATTTTGCTTCAAAGCATGCGGCATCCAAACGTCATGCTTTTTTGTGTATCCAGCTTTCTGCAGATGGTTTAAAATGGTTTGGCGACTAAATCCCATCTCCTGAGCGATGTCACGAAATGCCACATACCATTCCTCCGCAGTTCTAAGTGATAGAGTACCATCCCCTAAAACACCATTAACCTCACGGAATGTTTCTCTAGCGGATTTGTCTTTAACGAAAGAAAACTTTAAAATAGCGCGAATTTCGGTGTTAGTGGATTCCATCTTTACACGTCTATAACTGTTGAACGCAATATCCAAACTAATCATGTATAGCGTCGTTTTGTAGGTTATGTCAAGCCCTTTCCAAGATTTATAGTATTGCCATATACGAGCTCTGTAGACGCGAAATTCAAAGGACAAAACAACATAATATAATGTTCACAAATATTTTGTACCTATCGGAAATATTTTTTGTTCCCATATGTTGTTTTATGGAAAATCTATGATCCTAATATGAGTTCATATTATTGAGTTCATATTGAATTTGTCTGCGAATATTTTCGATAAACACATTCAATTCGTCTTCGTTTTGTCTCTACTCGTTGAACAACGAAGATATATCTTTGGCGCACTCTCAGAACATGTCCTGAGGCTTTCTTTACGAAGAGGAGTCACGTTGCTTTAACTCGAAATAATAACCTTTCGTTTTGTGATGATAAAGTCAATATCGAATCAATATAAAAATAATTCTTAAACCTTCAATCAAAATGAAAACTCCACCCCAGGCTTAGAGTGCATCGGCTTTGAAAATTCTGTCCTTTAGATTACCAATATTTCTTTCGATTTCTACTAACATATAAAGACATTCTCTTCAGTCGTTGCTCGCCATGGTCCATTAAGTGATACCCTTTACTTTCATTCATAGATACATATGTACATACATCCACAACAAGTATTCACAACTATACTTATGCAAGGAGGTTTGTGATACACATCATAAACAATTCACTTTGCTATAAATAACGTGGAAAGCATGTATTTCCATGGCATTTATACTCATAAGCCATAAACCATAAATGTTGTGCTCAATAAATTCAATGAAATGGAGAAGAGCACGTGAGCATGCTATGGACAAAGACCTTCTGCGCGGAACTATACTATAACTGTGGACGTCCAATAGTGGTGAGGATATGTGTGCAGGAATAAGAGTGGCTCTGTTATTTGAGTCAGCAGTCTTCCACAGATGTTGAGCGTGTCGCCTTGACTTGAGTATGATTTATATGTGCGATTGTGATTAATTGCAATGTGGTAACAAAAGCAACAACAACAACAAATCGTGACACACATAATTTGTAAATTATGCTGCAGAAGGAGAGTTCCATGCGGTGTTTGCAAGAAATTCAAAATTCGTTGAATAATTGATAGTAGTCAATGTGTTTGCACTACATTATTCAGCAGTAAATTTTTTATTGAGTGTTTACCGGAGTGTATGAAATCGAAATGAAAACGTTTTATTTGATTGCAACCCCCAAATAAGTAAAAGCCTCAGCTTGTATGCGAAGCTATGAGGGCGCAACATAAGAAATGGTTCAAAATATTTCATTGAACTTGACGCCGTAAATTTGCGCACGAGCCCGCCCATAGTAAGGCACGCCTCTGCGTCAAATTGAATCCCCAAACGACGCGTCGCCTTAATCATAATGTAATTTCAGTTAGTCTGTTAATGACGTCGTTGTTTAATGTTGCACGCAGTCAGTAAGTCTGCTTCAATTGGCCCTGGCGAGTGCGTGCGTAACCGCCATTCACGTCGATTTTTCAATTATCCACAATTTTTCTATTGCACACAATTTACATGGTGAAACGCGCCGGTGTAAAGGTCTCGTTGAAGTACCGGCTGTTGCGCTACAAAGAACTTTGTTGCAGACTTAATGGCTTCGTTCATTGGTAAATGTGACAGCCAGTTCTAATTAAGTATAAAAGGATTCAGTACCATTTTGCACAGGATAGTCTTGTAAATTAGTAGTTGATCATAATGGTCAGTGTACTAACTAATAACGGCATAAAACTACTTTCAGTCTCAATTAAATGTGCTATAAGTGTATTATTGCCATTGCGTTTTGTACTACACCTTTTTGTATTCATAAAAATAAGACATGAATTAATTTAGGACCATAAAGTCGGAGTCTAACTGAAGCTACTTATCTGATGGATTCCAAGTATTCTGTGTCGGACCTGCCATAGGGCTTGCTACTCACAGAAAGTGGACAATTGTTTCATTACTCCCTTCTAGTTCGCAGCCGCGGCAGATGTTATTGTAGGGCATACCCATTTTCATCGCATGTTCTCCAAATGACCAAAGTAGCCGTGAGTCTGTAAATACTTTTCCTGGGACTTATTACCCTAGTTCTTATCTTGTCATATTTTGGCCACATCTGTTTAGTTATTTTACGTTTGGTTGCACATTTTCATCTGTTATCTGCTAATTGTTTAAATTGTATATTGGGCTCTATCCTAATCCCAGCGGGCATCGTATTAACTCTGCCGAGGATTCATCTAGAAAAGCTCCTGCCTTTGCCAACTCGTCGTGTTTCGTTACCGAAAATGTTGCAGTGACCGGGAACCCAGATCAAGTCAAGGTGGAGTTTGTCTTCCGGTGAGCTCAATGCTTTCTTGCAGTTATGGACTATACTGGAATTAGTCATGAGCGACGACAATGCCAGGTGTGCCACCTGACTACCTGTGTATATGGTGATTAAAATATATTTAAAAAGAAAAAACAAAACAAAATTTTTAAGTGAATTATATGAGATTATTTTACAGAAAATCGTATCTTATCTACTAGTCTAAGAGCTAGCAACGTTTTTGAGCAAGAATTTCAGGTAGGCCAGTTTTTAGATATGCTATCTCTCTCACTCCCCCGGACATCATACAGGCTATCTGGCTGGCGGTAGCGGTTGCGTTCATCAGTGCGCATCGTTTTAATATCATTTTAAGAAGTTTTTTTTTTTTAATATTTTTATTAAACAATTCTCAACAAAAACTTATTATTGCCATATATTTTTGATGTTGTTTAAACGGTGCCAAACGCCTATTTTTTATTAAACGACAACAGCTGCTTGTAGTCAATAAAAATTATTTCAAACAAGTAAGGAAAGGCTAAGTTCGGGTGCAACCGAACATTTTATACTCTCGCAATTTATTGAAGAAATTTAACCAATCCATACATATATGCGGAATAAAGCTCACCGTATTTTTGAAAAACCTACAATGAGGTATATGGAAATGTTATGACCCGATTTTAATAATTTTTGGAACAGAGACACACTATTAGAAGAAAACAATTTCCTCTGAATTAAATTGAGATATCTGAGAGATTTACCCATATTTTCGGTTAAAATTTATCCTTAGGCGCTGAGTTCAACATGTTCGATATCTGGGGCCTTGAAAAGTTATGGTCCGTTTTCGACAATTTTTTCACAAGTGAAGCCAAGGATAATATGCACTATTTGTGTAAAGTTTTATTCCGTTATCTTCATTGGTTCCTTATGTTTACATTATAAAGTTAAGGAATAATATGGAATTCAAAATTGAGTTATAAGGAAAGTAGTAGTGGGTATGAACCGATTTCGCCCATTTTTTTTTTTAATATCAGGGTGTCAAAAAAATATTATATACCGAATTTCATTCGAATCGGTCGAGTAGTTCCTGAGATATGGTTTTTGACCCATAAGTGGGCGATGCCACGCCCATTTTCCATTTTGTAAAAAAATCTGAGTACAGCTCCCTTCTGCTATTTCTTCTGCAAAATTTAGTGTTTCTGACGTTTCTCTTTAGTGAGTTAACCCACTTTTAGTAATTTTCAACCTAACCTAAGGTACGATGCGCACTGATGAACGCAACCGCTACCGCCAGCCAGATTGCCTGTATGATGTCCGGGGGAGTGAGAGAGATAGCATATCCAAAAACTGGCCTACCTGAAATTCTTGTTTTTTTGACGTTGCTAGCTCTCGTACTATACAGTTTCATACTTCCGATTAGGTTTGATCGATGTCCAAAGAATGAGTTGTATTTAGTCCAATATAGTTATAGTCGCAGTATTCAGGATCATCAAAGTAGTATTCAGAAGACAATCAAAAGACCCACTGTATATTAAAACTTAGTTCGACATAAACATATTTTTAATAGCGCTCCGTATGAGGTACACTATTATTAACTTGACAATAGGTATAAGACATATGTGGTAGGAAAGTATAGAGTTTGAAATTGCTATTCATACGTTTTATTTTGAGACTATCTACTTTAATCTTAGATATCATAGAAAGTTCCATATGTTTTTAGTTGTTACTCAAATCCTAAAAAAAATTTGGCATATTTTCGTACATCATGTGGCTTTAAATGATCAGATATCGATATCCTTCTAAACCTGAAACATGCAACAACTTTAAAATTGGTTTACGTTATCTCATATATCTCCAAAAAATTAAGCACGTACATTGAGGAATTCATTCAAGTTGTACGTGGTATTTTTAAATCATGTGTATATGCATTTTTCTTTGCCACTATGCGTGCTTCCAGCTATACCAATTATTTGCTCGGTGCAGTATAAAAAAGTAATTGTTTTTGCATTGTTCGCATGTTGTATGGCAATAAGATTGTATTTGTGCTTACGAAACAAATGAACAATGTAACAATGCAACGCTGAACTGGTACTGTGAGCAAATATAATAAGCCCAGAAGGAACAACTTGAACTGGTCATAATTTGCGTACACACTTTTACTAAGCTTTTGTGAAGTCGCTTCAGTAAAAATGGTCATTAGAACGCGTTGTCTTATAAAGTCTGCGGAGACTTAATTCGATTTTAGTATTTGTAGAGCCAGATATTTGTTTTCTCTATATCTTTAATCAAGTTTCTGAGCTCTATTTTAATACAAAATTTAAAATATATAAGTTCGTATGTCAATTATTCAAAAGCAAAATCGATAAAGGTATAGAAGCAGTGGTTCTAAAAGTGATGATGGAATAGAGCTCATATCTCGCATTCGTTCGCACACGACCACACGACGTAAAACCGCCTCAACAGCAGTACTTATATTTTTCGCACACACTATTCGTACTCAGCACTTCGGGCGTCGCTTACAACAATTACATTTGATATACGAGTATATCGTACCAACTCGATCTAACTATTGCGCTGCCATTTCGAGTTGATATTTCGTATTTAACTGCTAACTGCTTTTTATTTATAACTGTTTGGCCATTTACATACTGCTGCATCACTTAACCCACTGAACTTTGTAAAATCAATACGAAATTGTTTACAACCATTGCTGCAATTGGCCATTTACGTTCTGTTGTTGCCGCCAGCCGTAGCGTTTGCTACCATGGCAGCCATAAACTTTGCTAATTGTTTGAGCCACCGCTTTTGTAGTGGGTTTGGTGCACTGTTGTCTGCCAATGGTTGAATGCGACGCAATGCAGTCAGCTGTTTGGCATTTGGCCGGCGCTTTGGGGCACACGTTGCTCGTTTGTTTCGTGATTGCTGTCCTGGCAAAGGCATGGAGGTGACACGATTGCTATAAATGAAGTACCGTTATATTTGTATGTGGGCTATGCTCTGCTTGCTGCTGCTTCTGTCCGTAGCAAAGCTCCATAGCTAGTTAAGTAGACATTTTGATTTTTATTTTAATATTCTTCTTCTTCTTGCTGCACTTAACAACTTTACGACAATCCGACTGAAGGAGTTAAAAATCACCACAACTCAAATTAAAATTACAGCAGCATTTGTCGACAAGGGCTAGTGTGGTGTAGTGTGTGTGAGGTGGTGATTAAGTGACTTTTGGTTTTTGATTGCAAACAGCTGTTTCAGCTTGCATTATCTGCCTGGCGGGAGAATAAATCAACAGCAGGGTAACTCTGGCAACGCATCATCTCTATCACTTTGCTAGCATCGCTAGCAATGTTTCTACGCTATTCATGTTGCATCACTAAGTGCTTTTCGTTAATCCTTTAATCCCTTGAAGCGACAAACCCATCATTGACTTATGTAATTTGTTGAAGCACAAACATTTGTGTTGAGTAATTGTAAGGTCCTCGTTTTTTGGTCAGCTGCCATCTCTGGCGTTCGTTTACTGCTCACATTTCTCTCGCATTTTTTGTTGAACATATGTACATATTTGTTTGTGTGTGCCTTTCCTGATTTGTTTGAATTCAATTTAGGCGACAAGCTGTCATTTGGGCATTGCAAAAGCATTAATCAACACAAACTGTAGCCAGTCGCCTAGCTCTACACTCATGCATATGTACATTTATATTACCTATATTATAGTCGTGTGTGTGTGTAGACTAGATGTCCGCAATGTCATCTATGTCCTCTATGTCCTCTCAGTCAACCGCAATGACAGACCATCGACTGTTGTTGCTTGTGTTGTTTTACAGTTAGTGGCTTGCAATACAACCGTAATAGCGAAAAATTGGATAGTCGCCAAGGCAAAACAAGTTGTAAATTGTTTAACATTCCACTTGTTTACTACACAACCACTCGTATACCATTAATTTCAGCAGACATAGACATAGCCTTGTACTGTTAGTTTATATATATATAAAACTCCATATACTATGGAAGATTTAGTTTTTATACTACAATAGATTTTGGAATACATTTCTTTTCAATTTTGGTTTTTCGTTGCTACATAACGTTCCTAAAATAATTGTAAATTAACTTGGTCACATATAATAGCGTTTTTAGACAGCCAAATTTTTGTCTTTTATGCTGCCGGCTACTCGATAACCGATCAGCTGTTATAAATTTTTGTTTTTGCTTTTCATAAGAAGTTGGTAAGTTTCATCACCTGATTAATAGCGACATCTACCGCAGCTTTTTTTAAGCAAAAAATTCAACCAATCGCAGACAAAGAGCATATATCGTACGTCTTTGTAGCAGACTTTCATTCGTTTTTCAAGTCGATTAAAATTCAATTAAAAACAAGTAAGGAAAGGCTAAGTTCGGGTGCAACCGAACATTTTATACTCTCGCAATTTATTGCTATATTTTTATCACGATAACACACAATTTGACCCATATATTCGATATAAAGTCCAAATCTAGAAAAACGAAAATAATTATATATGGTATATAGGCTGAGGTAATTCCTGAGACGATTAAACTCATTTTCATCACCAACATACATACATTATATCTAAGAATATATATTCATTTAATTTGTCTAAGAAATTTCATATATTAGCCGATTTATATGTAAGCTATTAAGCCCATCGTATTTTTGAATATCCTATAATTAGCTATATGAGAGCTAGGGGAAGTTATGACCTGATTTTAACCATATCTGATACAGAGACACACTATTAGAAGAACAAGATTTCCTCTGAATTATATTAAGATATATGAGAGATTTACCGATATTTTTGGTGAAAAATTACCATAAGGCACTGAATTCTTCAAATTCGTTATCCGGGCCTTAAGATTTCGACAATTTTTTCACAAGTGATGCCACGGATCATATACAGTATTTGTAAACTATTATTTCGCTATCATCATATTATTGTTCCTTATGTATATCTTATAAAGTGAAGGAATCAGATGGAATTCAAAATTGTGTTATATGGGAAGTTGTCGTAGTTGTGAACCGATTTAATCTGTTTTCCACACGTATCAGCAGGGTGTCAAGAAAATATTATATACCGAATTTCATTGAAATCTGTCGAGTAGTTCCTGAGATATGGTTTTTGACACATAAGTGGGAGATGCCACGCCCATTTTCCATTTTGTAAAAAAATCTGAGTGCAGCTTCCATCTGCCATTTGTTACGTAAAATTTAGTGTTTCTGACGTTAGCGAGTTAACGCACTTTTAGTAATTTTCAACCTAACCTTTGTATGGGAGGTGGGCGTGGTTATTATCCGATTTCTTTTATTTTTGGACTGTATTTAGAAGTGGTTAAAAAAACGACTGCAGAAAGATTGGTTTATATAGCTCTATTGGTTTGCGAGATGTGTACAAAAAACCTATTTGGGGACGGGGCCACGCCCACTTACACAAAAAAATTACATCCAAATATGCCCCTTCATAGTGCAATCCTATGTTCCCAAATTTCATAGCTTAATTTATGGTTTAGTTATGACACATTATGTGTTTTCGGTTTTCGCCATTTTGTGGGCGTGGCAGTGGTCCGATTCCGCCCATCTTCGAACTTAACCTTCTTATGGTGGCAAGAAACACGTGTTCCAAGTTTCATAAAGTAGGCGTAGTTGTGAACCGATTCTCTCTCAGATATTTTAATGTAATTCATTCCCTCAGAATTTCTTTTTTATAACAGTTTGTCTCTGTACCAAAAATGGTTAAAATCGGGTCATAACTTCCTCCAGATCCCATATACATACCTAATTATAAGTAATATAAAATTAAGTGAGTGTAAAGTCTTCGATATATTGTATCTTGGTGGTGAAAACGAGTGAAATCGGTTTAGAAATTACCTCAGTCCCCATATCCGAATATATGAGTCGAATTATGTTATCTTTATAAAATTACGTCAATAAATTGCAAGAGTATAAAATGTTCGGCTGCACCCGAACTGTTACTTGTTTTTAAATATTACAGTTTAGTTATATTAATATAATTATATTATATATTTTTTCTCGAACCTTTTACTGTAGTATAATAATACAATTTAATCAATTTTTAATCGTTTCGTAAATAATATATTTATAATTTTCTTTAATATCCTTCACTTAAATATCCATTTACTTATTTCTTTTTAGCAGCTCCATTCGGAGTATCGGAGCACTTATCGCTGGCATGAGTTCACAGGCAATTCGCGGCCAGAAGTGGTGCGTCGTGCGCCAGCACCTAATCCAAGTCAATTCATCGGTGAGTTCCAATATTTACATATATAAATACCAATATGAATAATGCGCATACGCTGCTTGCTAGAAAAAAAATATTATTAGCATGTAGAAATGTATAATGATTTATGTGTGCTTGAACGCTTAACTTCAATTACTATTCAATACTATCTTAAGCCTCATTAACAGGTCCAACGAATGAGCCACCATTACCAAGGCGGAAAAAATGTCCAGAATTGGCATACAAGTCGCACGAATTTATTATCGGTTCGGAGTATACAGATGCGAGAGGTGGACATGCTGGTGCCAATCGATCAGCCAGGGTGAGTTGAATAATACTTATGTAGCTCCCTATATATTCATATGTATACTGTAAAACATTGTAGAAGACGTGTTAAGGCTGAACTTCTTTTATTTTAACTCTCTCCCGAATTTGAATTTTAAATGTTATTCAGAGTATAAAAACATGAGACGACGCTGATCTTTCTGAGGGTAAATTTATAGGTTAACATTATTCTATGAGTTGTTTATTGTTATATAGTATATAAACATAACTCCAATTTTACTGACTAAAAGTGTTAAAAAAATTATACGAGCTGCAGAGCTAAATAGAGAAGGTACAATCTTCTATAAGAGTGTACAGCTCCTGGCGTACGCCGATGTTATTGATATCATCGGAAGCAACAACCGCGCCGTTTGTTCTGCTTTTTCCCGCATGGATAAGGAGGCGAAGCGAATGGGTCTGGAGGTGAATGAGGACAAGACGAAATATCTCCTGTCATCAAGCAAACAGTCGGCGCATTCGCGTCCTGACTCCCACATCACTGTTGACAGTCGTAGATAATTTCGTATACCTGGGAACGAGCATCAACAACACGAACAATTTCAGCCTCGAACTTTGGACTGAGAAGGCAATTGATATGTAAAGTCCTCTCTAGACGAACCAAAATCAAACTCTACAAGTCGCTAATCATTCCCATGCTGATTTATGGTGCAGAAGCTAGGACGATGTCAACATCAGATGAGTCAACACTAGGAGTTTTCGAGAGGAAAATTGTGCGCAAGATTTATGGTCCTCAGAACATTGGCAACGGCGAATACCGTAGACGATGGAACGATGAGCTGTACGAGTTATACGACGACATTGACATACATAGTTCAGCAAATAAAAAGACAGCGGTTACGCTGGCTAGGTCATGTTGTCCGAATGGACGAAAACACTCCAGCTCTGAAAGTGTTCGATGCAGTACCCGCCGGAGGTAGCCGAGGAATGGGAAGTCCTCCACTCCGTTGGAGGGACCAGGTGGAGAGCGACCTGGTTACACTTGGAATCTCCAACTGGCGCCAAACAGCGAAGGAAAGAGAGGAGTGGCACGCTCTCATCGATTCGGCAATAATCGGCTAAATGGTTCAACGCCAATTACATACATACATACAAAAGTGTTATGTTTAACCAGAAAAAAGTGTCACGATATTATCTAATTTCGATTTGGAGTAAATCGATGCCCACATGTAACATATAAAAAATCTTTCAAAACATATATTTACGTACTTACATACATGTATAATATACATATTTATATATGCCCATGTACTCAAGCATTTATTCTGCAATTGTAAGCCATTTAATGACGGCCTTCATAAAATGTCCATTTTTTATTATTTAGCAGTAATTATCGTCTATATCCCAGACAATGCCATGCATTAGGGCAATTATTTGTTGGTTTGTGTTCGTCATGTCAAGATTACAATTGTACTTAGCCAACATTAGAGCGGCGTGTCCTTGCTTAGACCGAGCGACGCGACGAGATGCGCGCGGACAAGGACGTTTGTCGCACGAATTATTATTATTTTTAACTAAACAGTAAACTGTTTTCAAGCATTTAAAGCCACTAGTAAATGAATATATAAGTTAGTGGGCGAATAGTAAAATATATTTAAATTCCTTTGAGCAAATAAAAAAAAAAAACTTCGCGGTTCGGTGGATTAAAGTTTATTTAGTTATGGAAGTGTTAATTTAAATTTATCTGAAATCATATGCAAACCACATGAAATGAAATGCATATGTATGAGTGCGTTTTTCCAAAAGCATTGCAAATGCATGTATGTACGTTGGTTTTCTCTTTTATTTTTGTATGGTAGCAGCATTCACCTTTGATGCTCAGAATTAAAATTTTATTTCAATTTCGTGGTTTGTTGATATTCTAAGCGCGCATTCACGCTAATTAATCTCCATAAGTGCATTTTGAATGGGTTAGTTAACATGAACGTATTTATATTTATACATAAGAGTATATGTATGTATATGCATCTGAAATGGTTTGGATTTCTTTCTAATTATAATTAATTAAATAAATGGTGGTCAGAAATTGAAATAACTAATTGACATCATGTAAAATTAAATAATTGATAAATGAATTGAAATTAAGTTGTCAATAAATTTTTTACGGAGATACTATCGTTATGCACATATATTTAGTCTATATTTGTAAACATCAGCATTCAACTTGGAGTTAAATAACCTCACAAGCTATAATTTTTGTCGTGTTTTAGTTTTTATAGGGTTTAAAATAGGAGAAACCCATTATCTTCATTTTTAATGCTTTCAATAAATCCTTTTAAATGGCTTCTCGCAAGAAACTGCCATAGTGAAATCTGCCTGCATATGCAGAGATCTGCCTATTAACCTAACCTAACCTCGAAACACCAAGTTAAGATAATCACTTCTCAGTCCCGTCTTCTCAGCTTAGATTAGATCTCTTTCTGCCTCTGTAAACTTCAGCAGACACTACAGAGATAACTATCAAAGTTAAAAGCTAAACATGTTTTTAAGCATCTTTAATGTTCAAGCAACTCACAGTACCATTTTATACAGATGCAACAAATATTAGACTACCGAACTTCAAAATAATTTATGTTAATTTTTAATTTCGAATATCCGCGTTTAATTAACTTGTTTCTCTCAATTTTATTTCGAAGTCTGAGGAGCGTGGTACGCCATCACGTCGCAGCAAATCTGAGGGACCACCAGCTGTGCCCAATGGACGTGCGTATGCCATACCGGAGGAGGTTGATGGACCGGCTAAAAAACAGGTATGTTTTTAGGAGCATGACCAATTAAATTTCAATTAAGATTTAGATACATATTATATATGCTAAAAGTATGTCATTTATATTTATGTCCAAATATAGCTATATACATACATATATTATATAGTACGAACTGTGTATTGTGATCTTGTATAGAGTAAATATTTATGTGTGTGTCTCGTGAGTTGAGTTAATACTTAGCTGAAATGCAAAATATTTGAGTCTATTAATAGCCGAGTTGATATCTTATCGTTTGTATATATAGTCATTACCATAAGATATTTGAAGTTACCTTTAGTTACCGTTAGTGATTTCAAGAACGATAAGTTCAATCGGTTTTATTTCTGTAAGAAGTCTGAGACTTCATTGTCCGTTGAACATACTAACGCAACATTTTTAGTTCTGTTACAAGTGTTAGAGTCACTATATGTAATGGTATTAGACATCATTAGGCTTTATGACTCAGTCTTTTATATTTATTTTGGTTCTGAAAATTCTATCAAAAAGATAATTATGAACATATATGTATATGAAAATATGAATTTTCAGCAAATCAACAATTATCTTTTCTAAATTTGAATGAAAGGGGAAGGCAAGTAATATGCTTAAAAATCTATGAAAAATATAGAAATGTTTCGTAGAACAATTTTTAGGGGTTACATGGGTTTTGTCGGGTAAAAAAGGTCTATTTGCAATATTTTTTTTCCATGTAAAAATTATTTGTTTAATTCAAACTTTTTTCTGTTTTATAGATACATATTTAAAGAGTGACGTCATTTTCGGTGACCCCTCGGAAAAAAGTGCGTTCACGTTGTCAGCATAACACCTGACAGGATCACCTAAAATTAAAAAACAAAAATAAGTGTCTTAGTTAGGACCATAAACTCGTGCTTGAACGAAGGAGAGATAAAAAAGTAAAAATTGGAATTTTGGCAGTAATTTTTCCAAAAAAATAAAAATTTTGGTCAAATTTGCCAGACATTTTTTTTAATAGTTGTAATTAAAAAAAATCCTTCGTCCAAACACGAGTAAATTGTATCTCTTACACCTGTGCAAAATTTTATTCTAGATCGGTTGAGTAGTTTTCGAGAATATTAGACAACCGACTTTGAAAACACGTTTCCGGATCGACTTGAAAATTTAGGATAATATACTTGAGATGTTGTAGAATTAATAAGCCAAAAAACCCACGAAACCCATGTAACCCCTTAAATTATTTCAGACCAGATTTAGTGAGATTGTACTCGCTTGGGTACAGAAACAAATGGTATAGAAAACCCATTCGACCACATTGTACTCACTTGGTTAAAAAAACAACTTTTTTTTCTGTACCCAAGCGAGCACAATGGGGTAGAATGGGTTAATTATGAAAATGACTGAAAATTACTAATATCGCATATCTTCTAAGCAAATATATTAGTTATATACATGAAATTAAGTTTATCAATCTTTTAGCATGAACATTTGCCAGGCATGTGAGTGAAATAAATACACAAATACGGTGTTTGAGAAATTAATTATTATATATTATAAGTGTGTTTTGGTTGATTACTAAGCATGTTAATGTGTTTAGTTGTTGGTTTAATTATATGTGATAATAAGTAATTACATTACAACATAGTATTTTAATACAGTATACGATTACTCAATTGATTTTGTAAAAATTTTAAAATTTCTGCATATAAATTTGAATGATGATGGTTGATATTACATATACATATATGTATATATATTTTTACATTATACTAATTACTGCATTGTTGATTCTCAAAACATTTGTATTACGACTTGTAAAGTAATACTGAGCAATGTTTAATGTTAGTATAGTTCCATGAATCTACGTGTATGTGCCTTTCATGCATTAAAATTACAAAATTTGTTCGGCTTAGAGGCTGATGGACTTAAATAAAACCAGTTTTCTATCGTCCAAAACCAAATTCACGAGTAAAAACTCTACTTGAAAGGCAACGAATGTTAATTTGCTTTATTTATGGTAGTTTTTGTTGTTCTATTACTATTACTATGTCTCTCAATCCATCAATATCCCATTCAAAATCGGTCTCAAGAAATGTGTAACAAAAATCATCGACGGAAAATTGATTTTACCTCAATGCACAATTTGACGCAACCAAAAGTGAAACTGCGAATGCAATCCATTTCTATTATGTGCTATAAAGATAAGTGCGCACACACATATACACATGTGCATGTGGTGAAAAGCAGCAGGAATATATTACGGGCTTTCGAATTGGCAATTTCAACAGTTGCCACTTAACACACACTCACATATATGCTCACATGTATACATGCTTGTGCTGAGCTTCGTAAGCGTTTGTAAGCATGCTCTTATATTCTTAAGACATACTCAACAGCCAAAAGCTGGTATGCATTTAGATCACTAAGCACTTCAGCGGTATACTACTCTAAATTTTATGCGAGCGCATTCAATTGGCAAAGTTCGATTTACTGTTGCCAGTTGTTGTAGTGCCTATTCGTACATGTGTACTGAGAAATCGTGAAAGAGGCGTTGAGGACTATCCAAAAAAATTAGCTGAAAATAAAAAGTGAAATGTAATAAATTTTTCGTACTTTCGTACAAGTATACAAAGGAGGTGCCCGATATATTTTCAATCCGTTGAAAACTTGCAATGCAGGTGTATTTGTTAATCTAGTGTATACTACTCCACTTGTGCCTCGCTTCACTTTTCACTTCAAAAATTCCCAAAATTTAATATTTGCGCCTCAACTATTGCTCCATATATTTTGCACACATTGATTTATTTCTCAGAAGGCAGCAAAAGACGAAAAGCCAATAGATTTTTATGTGCACGAAGATGGCTCCCTTTATATACTCTCGCAACAAAGTTGCTAGAGAGTATTAGTTTTGTTCACATAACGGTTGTTTGTAACACCCAAAATTACACGAGTTAGATATAGGATTATATATACCAAAGTGATCAGGTTGAAGAGTGGAGTTCAAATCCGAATGTCTGTCTGTCTGTCCGTCCGTCTGTGCAAGCTGTAACTTGAGTAAAAATTAAGATATCTTGATGAAACTTGACACATTTATTTCTTGGCACCATAAGAAGATCAAGTTTGAAAATGGGCAGTATCGGACCATTGCCACGCCCACAAAATGGCGAAAACCGAAAACACATAAAGTGCCATAACTAAGCCATAAATAAAGCTATGGATATAAAATTTGGTATGAAGGATCGCACTATGAAGGGGCATATTTGGATGTAATTTTTTTGGGGAGGTGGGCGTGTCCCCGCCCCAAATAAGTTTTTTGTACATATATCGGAAACCAATAGAGCTATATAAACCAAACTTCCTGCAGTCGTTTTTTTATCCACTTCTTAATACAGTTCAAAAATGAAAGAAATCGGATAATAACCACGCCCACCTCCCATACAAAGGTTAGGTTGAAAATTACTAAAAGTGGGTTAACTCACTAACGAAAAACGTCGTTTACATTACAATATGTAAAGTAAGCACTAGTATCGGTGCAGAACTTTGCACAAATACTATGTTTATAGTGTGGCAGCCCCATTCTAAAAATCGCCGAAATCGGACCATAGGTTTTTAAGGCCCCATATATCGAACACGGGGACCTCGGTGCTTCTAACCTAATATTATGGTTTCCAACTTTCAAAGGACTTTATACAATATATATGAAGAATATGTTGGTCAAATTGTGTAGTATATAATATAAATAAAGTTAAATAAATTGCGAGAGTATAAAATGTTCGGTTACACCCGAACTTAGCCCTTCCTTACTTGTTTATATATGCATGTATTTTTGTACGAAATATTTTACGGTCATTTTTATACTCTCGCAACCTGTTGCACAGAGTATCATAGTTTTGTTCACATAACGGTTGTTTGTGTCACCAAGAAATAAAAGAGTTAGATATGGGGTTATATATATATAAATGATCAGGATGACGAGTGGAGTTGAAATCCGGATGTCTGTCCGTCCGTCTGTCCGTCTGTCCGTCTGTCCGTCTGTCCGTCCGTCCGTCCGTGCAAGCTGTAACTTGAGTAAAAATTGAGATATCTTAATAAAACTTGGAACACATGTTCCTTGGGACCATGAGAGGGTTGCTTTCGAAAATGGGCAAAATCGGTCCACTGCCACGCCCACAAAATGGCGAAAACCAAAAACACATAAAGTGTCATAACTAAGCCATAAATAAAGTTATGGAAATAAAATTTGGAATAAAGGATCGCACCAGGAAGGGGCATAATTGGATGTAATTTTTTTTGGAAAGTGGGCGTGGTCCCGCCCCCTAATCGGTTATTTATATATATCTCGCAAACCAATAAAGCTATATAAACCAAACTTTCTGCACTCGTTTTTTTTAGCCACTTCTTAATACAGTCCAAAAATGAAAGAAATCGGATAATAACCACGCCCACCTCCCATACAAAGGTTAGGTTGAAAATTACTAAAAGTGGGTTAACTCACTAACGAAAAACGTCAGAAACACTAAATTTCACATAAGAAATGGCAGATGGAAGCTGCCCTCAGATTTTTTTACAAAATGGAAAATGGGCGTGGCATCGCCCACTTATGGGTCAAAACCATACCTCAGGAACTACTCGACCGATTTCAATGAAACTTGGTTTGTAATAGTTTCCTTACCTCCCAATAATATGTTGTGAAAATTGGCCAAATCGCTTCACAACCACGCCTACTTCCTGTATACCAGAACTTAGAAGATGATCTGAATCGTTTACTTTACAATATTTAAAGTAAGCACTAGTGACGATATCGGTGCAAAACTTTGCACAAATACTGTATTTATAGTGTGGCAGCCCATTTCTAAAAATCGCCGAAATCGGGCCATAGGTTTTCAAGACCCCATATATCGAACATGAGGACCTCGGTGCTTCTAACCTAATATTATGGTTTCCAACTATCAATGGACTTTATACAATATATATGACGAATATGTAGGTCAAATTGTGTATTATATAATATTAATTAAGTTAAATAAATAAATTGCGAGAGTATAAAATGTTCGGTTACACCCGAACTTAGCCCTTCCTTACTTGTTTTTTTGTTGTATTTGAATCCTGTCAGTTTTTCTGTCAAAAATGCAATATGGCCACACTTATCAGAACCAACTAGATCTAAATTCTGTTCACAAAGCATACGACAGATAAATCGAAGAGGAAAGGATTTATAAAATTGAAAACAATTCTGAACTGTTTGAAGCAAGATCCGAAATCACCCAAATCATAATATCAATACGGTTGCCTACCTTTTGGCGGGTAGTATAGAAATTAAGTAAAGTACTGGAACATTTAGCATGCTATTTTCTATTATTATATGTAGCGTTAAGGAGACCGATAAATATAGTTCTATAAATTTATGTATATACATAGCAATTGTACAGTTATTTGTTATCGATTAGGTACTGAGATATTGTATATATTTTTGAAAGTTGAAACCAATTTAGTCATACTTTATACAAGGTTTACAAAAAATACTTGTATTTTGTCTTTCTCTCTTTTCTCTCCAAAATATTTTTGTTTTTATTATGCATTTGCTCTCTCTATTTCCTTTACTCGTATTAAAATATAAAATAATTTTTGCTACGCTTGCTGTTGCCATCATCGTTGTTATCGTCGTAATTGACATCGTGATTGCATTGTTAAAACAACATAAATTAAAATATTAAAAAAATAATAATAATTCACTTGACGTTGATTTTATTTATTTAAAAAAAAATTACAATAATTTCTCTACAATCTATGTATTTATATACTTGTTCTCGTTTTATATGTTCCCCCTCTCTCTCTCTCTCTTTTTCTCTCTGCTCTTCTCTTTTGCAGGCGGGTGAGTCAAGTGGCCTATTCAAAAAGACCATCTCAAAATTGAGCACAGAATATCGTTTGCAATTCGTTTGGCCCAATGTCCGACGAATAAAGGGCATTGAGGCCGGCGATGCGGCGGATCACCCCAGAAAATCAATATCAATGGGTGCGCTCAAAGCTAACCAACAACAACAGCAACAGCAGCATCTCAGGCAACACCCACAACCGGCAATGCCAACAGTTCATAAAAAACGTACAACAAATCAGAAAGAAGGTGCGACAATATTCAATTGTCGCTAATAATTAATTAATAATTCACTAAATTACAAATTAATTAATTTAAAGTTTAATTAAAAGTAAAACAATCAAGTTTTGAATTCTCTTAAATTAATTTACTAACAACTAAACTAGAATCGGTTAAATTACAATTTCAGTAACGCAACATAATTAAGCTAGTGAAAGTTACAACAAAATTTTGTTGTTTTTGTTTTTACAACGGTGTGATGAAAATGGAAAAGTGCTTAAGTTGAGTTTAGGGAATAAAGCGATAAAATATACTATATATAAAAAAATACGGTTATGGTTCTAGAAAGAGCTAAGTAATATGTCAATGTTTAAAGTGAGTGTTTATTTACAGAAGCTCTTGTAAACCAATATCAGTATTTTACCCGTATATCGGCTTTGAAAGATCGATTTTTAATTTTTTTGGTAACTCTAAATCTGGTCTTCATATATAAGTTCCACCGAGGTCGAGGTATCTAGTCTTTATCGAAAAAATTGATTGTGAAAATTATTCACGAAATATATACATTAGCGGTGTGTTCAAAATCATAAGAATCCACTTAAGCACTTTACATTTTCACACTGCAATCATATTTCAATTATCTAGCTGACTATGACGATAATCAAACTCGAAATTGATGACAATAAATTTTAAAAATTAAAATACAGTAGTAGATGATTGTTGTAACATTTATTAAAAACTTTTTCTAGTGAAGCTTTACAAAAATTTTTTTCTGAAATTTATTAAGCTCTTAAAGCATTAAAATTTTAATGCTCGCGCTGGTAGATTAAATTCTGAAAAAAAAGTTAAATTATTTTCAAGTTTTTTATGTACACGCTGTCGTAAATCTGTTGCTTAAATTACGAAACGATGTAAAATGTACTGTAGTATATAAACTAAAAATTTATTTCAACAAACAGAATATGCAACTTTTCGTCTAAAAATATGCAAAGTGAAACTGAATATCTATAATTTTAAAACTTGTTGCATATTTTTAGGCGAAATTCGTTTGCTCCACTAACTGCGTAATCTGTTAACAAACTTATTCTATCAAAATAACTAAATATACTAATTTGTAGTTTTAAAATAAGTAAAAATGAACTGCACACCACTAAAAGTATAATGTTTTTGAAAATCAAAAATCTTTCTGAGCGTTTTAAAGGATGACATATATTTCAAAAATCAGTTCATAATTTAACAATCTTAAAAGCATTTGTAGCATACCTTTAGGGTGCCTAACTCTGTTCTGAAGTTCAACGTGAATACGAACTATTGGATTAAATAATATTTTTTCTATATAAAAACAAAATGTTTGTATTTATCTGTATCTCAAAAGTATAATTTTAACAGCGGAGCTTTCAATTTTCTCTGGTATCAAATTTTTTGGTATTTGACATTTTTACTACTACTTCACCCAGAAGTATGCTCCAATTGCAGCTTATCTTTGTGGTCTATTTTAGACAGCATTTAGTAACTAAGCTGATATAATCACTATATCATTAATTTCAGTAATATTAGTAAGAATTTAAGTTTGGAAAATCTTTCACAGCAATTGCATATATATATTTTAAAATAATATAATAAATTTTGGAAAAAATTTTCCAAAAATAACAACAGTAAATTCATACCAAAAACATCTCAAAAAGATTTACTTGATTTCAAAAACATTTTGAACGGTCTGTGTAATTTTTAATAGTATTTCAATAGTAATTAAAATTATATCGTAATATTACATTATGATTTAATTATATGTTCTCTTAGACATTTTAAATATATTTTTTTAGCTTTGAAATTTCGTTTGCTAACTAATTTCTCTAACAAAAATCTATTAAACTGATTATACTGGAAAATATTGCCAATTTTTACTAAAGAAAAATTCTCTATTACAAAAGTTTCCTTTTTATATAGAACGAAATTAAAAGTAATGCAAAGTAATGCATTTACTATAAATATGCTTTTTCAAACATAAAATTTTGACAAAAAAATGTAAGTTGAAACTTTGCAAATGAAAGAATGACGTAAGTGTTAAAGTGTTAATAACATTGAAATATTCTATCTTATATTATTTCTTATTATTTACACAAACAGTGTTGTAATTATGTGGTCAATGAAAGGTGTATAGTGAAAGGGAATGTAATTTTTTTTTTTAATTAGTTATGAAATTATTAAAAAAAAATTTAAGAGTTTGTATTTGAAAAATATTTTCGAATAATTGTAATTTGAGCTAACACAACTTTTCTGAACTGTGAATAACTCGCTTCACATCAATCACTTTCACTGACTACATATTATGTTTTATTTCTTATAACATATTATTTAAATGTAGCAGAAATCATAGCGTGAGCATGCCATTATACAAGAACAGTTATTAATTGTATGGAATTTAACTCGAGTTTTAGTGTACTGTTATTTACAAAAATTTAAGGGACTTTTCATTTCTTTAGTTTGTCTACGTGACTGTGAGGAAAGGCATGAAAATTATGAAATTCACATCCCTCATGTGATTTTGTTTTTTTCTTTGTACATTTTGTCTATTCTATTTTGAGATTTTTTTTTCAGAGTGATAACGATAAAGTGGTACTAGAGTGTATAACATGATTAGTTGTAATTAGTTTCGTAAATAAGAGAGAGTTCAACTAGACGAAGTTAGAACGGATACTAAAAATCAACATAATTATGTACGTTAAACATAAGGTTCCGGGTCCCAGTAAAAGTGCTTGCGCGAAATGCCTTAGGTTAGGTGAGATCGTGGGGTAGATCTCCGCATCTACAGAGAATCTCACTTAGACAGCATAGACTGTTCTTTGTGACACCCAAATACTCCTAACGAATCATCAATCCCCCCTAATTCGACAAAGCGCTTGGACTCTGTTATTAAGCCTTACTTTAATGAATGTTGTTTGATGTCATGTATTACATTTAAGGCTTTAAGCTGTTTAAAGACAGTGAAGTTAAGGCTTTCATGGTCAAATATACTTCTCTTGATAATAAAATATGAAAAATAATATGAAAAATCTTCTTATAGTTTAAGATTACCGAGTTCTCACTGGGTATCTTTAACTTTGTGCTCACCTATGCAGACCCAATACCTACCATGCTGATCACTGGTCTAAATGAACCTATCCTCGCACAATTTCGCTCTCAATAAAAACGAAGAGAGGAGAATGAGAACTCTGAGAGCTTAAGCATTATGTGTGAAGAACACTAGTTCAACGGCTTGGATGGTCTCCTTGTGAAATATTAAAAAATTAAGGAAATATAAAAACGTTTAGCAATACAAATGCGAGAGTGTATTTTATATTTTTTGATTAATTTTAATAAAACTTTAGTTTAGTCTTTCTTAAGTAAATTTCACATTTTAGGAACACAAGAGGAAAAATAGTGTTCATATAATCATACTATGAATAAAATGTAAATACACAAAACAAAATTGAGCATTAACTTTTAGGAGAGGACTTCAATAGATTTATTTAAATTTATTTTGTAAATTTCTAAAGCAGAAAAATACTAATTTCTTTTAATATTTTAGCTTAGCTTTCTGATTTATGCGTGAAATTGAGCTTTGAAATACCAAAATTTATGCTGCTTCTGCTGAGAAATATATTTGCTATTCCAAAAAAAAAAAATGCTGCTTAAACTATATTTTATTTTTGGTTTGAAGCGAAATTGCAAAAAAAAAAGTATATTAAATAGATAACAGTAATTTAAACAGCCTTGCTGGCGAAAATAGTGTTTGCGAATTTGAGACAATGAAAGCTTTTGCATAATTTCTCAACATATTTTTTATTAAATTATTTCAAAATTTATTTCTTATGATTTCATCTAACTGTAATAATCTCCTCAAATGACACTTGCTACATTTACTACATTTATTTATTCGTGTAATTCAATTCAACCTGATTTGTTCGATGAAATTTCGTTCTATATTAATGACATTCATTCACAGCGTACAAAAATACTAATACATACAAACATATAGTTATATATTAACATACATACATACACATTTCAACATACACTCTCACATACATACAGCTTTACATTCACATCCATATGTATACAATTTTTGCTTATTTATTTCTTATTTTGCAAACTTCTATACCCCACCTTAAAGCCCCTATAAAGCCCAATTATTTATAAAAGACATATAGCTAAGCGCCAATGAAGTGAAACCTCTAACACCTTTGCCACGGCTGCTGCACTAACCCCGGAAATTTTTGACAATATTTTTTTAAAATTTATTTCACTTAGTTTGCATTTCATGCCGCCCGATTTCATTTCACTGCCGCCTTTTCCTCAATAAAAATAAAATTCTTTTAATTAAATTGTTACTTGTTTTCTTCGATTTTTTGTTGCATTGCTCGCTTTAGTTTGAACACATTACATGGGCAAAGAAAATGTTTCGTTTGGCACAATTGATAATAGTTTTTTCATGTTTGGTGAAATAGTCTCCCAAAAGCTCCTGTTTATGTCTAGCATATAACGCCAAATTATTTTTATCCAACTTGTTCAACTCAAGAGACTTTAAACTATAGTTATTCATTAAGTAATAATTTACTTTCCATATTGGCTCATTGAGACCCCTCAAAGAGCACGACTATTTGATGCGCTCGTATTTTCGTCTTCGAGAAAATTTCGATAATCTGTCGAGTCAATACATAGCACTTTTTGTTGGACGAGATGACCTGTGAACAACCTTAATGGCTGAAAAGAGAGTCCGCAAGCGGTGGTACCTAGGTTATTAGTAGGGCCATTGTGTTCCCAAAATTAACCTTTTAAGCGCCAACTAACAACTTTGAAGAAATTTATTAATTTTTTCATCCTGGATGCAAAATTTTCATTAAATTGGTATATAATATTTAGTAATCACGAAAAAAAACAAAAAAAAAACGAAATATCTTTGTGCTAAACGAAATGTCTCTAAATTTATTTTCACAAATATCACATTTTTATTAAAGGTATATATTATTTTTTAAGATTTCGATATTCGGATTTATTTGTTGTAGTAATTTACTGTAAAAACGATTCAGTGAAAAATTAAAGCAATTTATGACTTAAATACTTTCTATAACTTTTTCTGCTACATAACAAATTACCAATTATTATACGAAAAAGATAACATATGAATTTCTTGATAAATGTATATATATGCTCAGAAATGAAATGGAACGAAAATTAAATTTTTTATGTGCTTTCAGCTACACTACATGAGTTGGAGCCGCTGGTTAGCGATGCCGAAGAGAGCAAACCACAAGAAAAGTATGCAAAAACAATTTCGCATTTTCTGTAAAAAGATTTTTCGTTTTTTTCATTTCTTCAAGCATCCTATTTGGCACATTTGAAATTTTTCGTTTTTCCTTTTTCAATTTACTTTCGAACTCATTCACTCGCTAACAAATTGCAATTTGTCTCTTATATCGAGTTCAAATTTTCCATTCAGACGGCAGAGGATATATATGTGTGTGTGTAGAGGAAAAATCAGAGTAATATAAAGTATATTTTTCTATCCGCCATCCACTATCCACTGCTTAATCGTACAGTCACCAAAAACTTTAAATCCTGCCACACCTTAACTGCCATTTTGTGTCACCATCATCCCCACGTTCATCATCATCATCATATGTATAATATCACTGCCATTCATTCCTTTCAATTTTTCACTCTTTACGCAACATATTCGTAGCATATGAAAATTTAAAATGATATTTTTTTCTTTGCATTTTTTTCCCAACCTTGTCATTTCCGCTGCTTGTCTTGCGATTTCCGTCGCTATAAAACACATTTCATTGGACATTTTTCAATTGTGGACTTGGCTTGAAATTTACAATGTTCACACAAAAAAACAAATATTAAATGCTTGATTGCACCTGATCAACAACGCCATTATAACGGTATGAATTCTTGCCACATGAGCAGACAAGTGACCATTGTGGAGAAGGTCGAACGGAAAACAACCATACGACCATTCTCGCAAGCATTCGACCAAGAACGCACCAATCACTTCATAACCAAGAAGGAGAATTTCGGCTTTGACGAGATGAAACGCGGCGACGCCGTGGACAATAAGCAGCAGCCGCAGCAGCCGGAACAGGAAGTGCTGTTGAATGGCACAGCACCGCCACGTTCGCAACCGAATTTGGATTTGTGGTTCAAGGAAGTAGTTGAATTGCGAAAGAAGGCCGGCGAGTACAAGGTAAATAACGGTATTTTGTATAAAAATTAATTACTATTTTAATACGTTGCAGTGCCGCGGTTGGGGTATAGAAATCGATCCGGAGCTGTACAAGAAGCAAAAGGATCTTTGGGAGCAGGTTTCCAAGCGCAGTTCACTGTCTGCCTTATCATTAGCATCTTCCGTGCATAGGTAATGTCACAATTCGTTCCATTCGTTTGTACACATATGCATACAGTCATAGTTACTTATTAATATCTACTTGATATATCTATTTATATATGTATGTACAACTTGCAGACCTATTACTAAGGAGGAGAAGGAACAGGAGAATAATAAAAAATCCATACCATTAAGTAAAGCCACACAAAAAACTCGAGTTCCTGGCCAAGCCCATTTGCTTGATAATAAAGATGAGATTTCCGCACTGCCAGCTCGCTTTAGCAATATACGTCATCATTTGGAGCGCACCACTGGTCCTGGTATACATACAATTTATAATTCATTTACATACATACTCATCAGCATACAGTTGAACACTGCAAATACATATATACGATTACATACATACTAAATAGTTGTACATCCATCGCTAAGGCTATGCTGTTGCCAATTATTTTTACCTCATTACCCTAATAAAGTTCACCGGTTTAGCCGTCTTCTATACGGTCTATGGTTTACCTTCTATAAATTTATTTCAAATTTGAGCAAAAAAAAGTTTAAACATTTTTTGAATCGGACCATTCTACCGAAATCCAGTACTTCTCCATTTGAGCTCTTTAACACGTAGGCGTTCTTTTTATTCTCTTGTAAATACGAACTATTACTAAAATAATTATAATTAGAGGCGGAAACCCTGTTCTCAACCCTTGATTAGCTAATTGTCTTCTGAAATTATCAGACTCGTTCACCTAATTTTTTCTAATCGAAAAAATATATCTTATTCCAGATCTCTGGCTGAAATTTGGGTAAGAGAAGTGAAAACAGTCGAAATTATCTCTGACAGATACTTTCTTTTGCTTCGACTATTTTTATGATGTTTTGGAGAATAATCTGACTATAATTATCCGACTGTTTTGTGTTACCGGAACTGACACGCATTTGATTTTTCCTATATGATCTAATCTTGCTTGCATCGGTAAGCTTGTTTCTGGTAGCCTTTGAATTATGTTTGATGTTGGTGAGAGTCAATGTGTTTAAACGTCAGTTTCCCAAGGGTTTAGTATTCAGATGGTACTCTCTGAATATTGAGATAGCGAAGCGTTGCCGGTAAAACATTCCATTGGATAAATGCGACTATGTCACGTTTCATCTGTACTTATCAAGCTGCCACCAAAGCTATATTTATTTCATGTTACACTATTTTCAATATATACAACAAAAAAGTACAAACCCAAAAAAAAAACGCAATCTTCTTTCTTTCGACTTTCATAGCTTTTATGTTTTGTAATCAATCATTAGTATTTGTTAATACAGAGACAAAGCTTTCTCTTGCTCATAACATTCCCATCAGTTGTCATGCGATTTCGCACAATTCCACAATATACAAAAACAATATTAATCATTCCATGCCGTTCCATCTAATTGGGCTTAAGAAAGCGATACCAATGGGTTACCACACTTCAAATCCGTTTGAAGGCTCCCCCAAATGGCAGCAGGATAGTCTCATCTTTTCCAATTCGGTACTAATACCTATTTGCTTTCTACACTATTTTACAGATGTTGAGGAGGGCGCACTCTTGCCATCGCCCACACGCGAAAAGCTAATGCCGGCAATCACCAAACGTGAGTCCGAATCACAACGTGGCAGCCCCAAGAAGACGGCCGCTTCACGTCATGGCTCACCACAAAAGGGCAGTCCACAGAAGGGCAGTCCCAAGAAGGTGATCAAAAGTAAGTACCAAGTACCCAGTAATACCCGTATAGTAAAATACAGGCGCACAAAATGTCACACCAAACAGCATGTGTGTGCGTGTTAGTGAAAATTCCAACCGTTTACCAAATGAAAAGCAATCGAATGAAAATTGAATAATGTCATAGTGAAAGCTCAGTGATGTGCAAGTCCAAAAAGTCACCAAATTTTGCAAAACATGCACATGAATTTGTTGAGAATTAGTACACACCAATAACATACACAAAATGCAAACACCACCGTGTTTTGTTTTTCCAACACACACACACTTTTGCGTCCATCCAAAATTATGATATTGTTATGAATTGAAAGTATTTTTTTAAGCGCATATTTCTGGAAAAAAATTTAGGTTATTTTTTGAATATATGAATCCGAAAAATAAGTCAAAATTGTGTTAAAAATTTCAAAGTGAATTTTTATTATTTTTAATTTATTTATACCCTCTTTACATTATTTTGCACTACTGACTTTTGATTTACATTGCAATACTTGCCATTTGCGTTGCGCAGCATTTATGAAATTTTTTTGAAATCTCTTCAGTTTTTGTTACTTCTTGCAACGTTTGCAATGCTAAGCATATATATGTATTATGATGAATATATATTTATATGCAATATTATTAAACATTTATGCTATGCTTGCTTATTTTACTTGAAATCGCACCACATATAACCAGTTTAAGTATATATACACACATACATACCTATACTTATTACTAATATTCAATATAAAAATACTCAAATACGTTAGAACCATATCAAAGGAGTTCTAATATTAGAGGAAAATTAGTATCTCAAAGACTTTAATGGGAGGTGACTATATGGGTAACTCGCTAATATCCAACGAAGTATTTTATAAAATATGAGTTAGTTGAATATTAGTTAAATATTATAACGTATTCTATTCAATTATAGTATTTATTTATATTTTTACTTTAATTAAACCATCACCGAATCACACATAGTTTGCTTCTTCTCTTGTCTAGCTTTATTGGCAGAATATAAGCTGTTTTTAAATTTTTGTTAGTATAAATATTAATAAATAACATAATTAAAAGATATATTTATATATAAAATACATTAGGGCTCTTAAAATTATTCGAATAACCCGAAAACCGATTAATCGAATATCCGGTTTGTAACCGTTCGTATTGATATTAACCGATTAAGTCGTAACATTACGACTATTCGAATAGTCGTTCTACTACGATTTTTCGTGAGTTTCACTTTTTTCAATAAAAAATATAAATTTAATGAACTTCAACTATTTGAATAGTCGACAACGAACGATTATTCGGATAGTTGGACATGAGCGTTTAATCGAATAGTCGACAACTTACTGCCCTATTCAATTAATTAGGTTAGTCGATTAGTCGAATACCAAGGGGTCTAATATACATATATATTTGAAAGATGGGACATGATACCTAGTGGTCATTGTGCTGCTTAAATCTATAATAACTCTTTAGCGATCAATGTATCATATTCATAAATTAATAAGATCACGGTGCAAATATTTTCAAGAAAGTTCGCTACACTCTTTAGCTGCTCGGTCATAATACCATGAGATATTGGGCATAATGCTAAATGATAGAGAATATTTGAAGATGGTTTGCAGCTCTTAACTCTCTAATGATTGTAATTTTATGGCCATACCAGAATGCGTTACATTGCTTCTGTTGCTAAATTTAAGTCTAGAACTAGTTTGATATTAATTTAAAGAAGTCAGTAATTTAGGCTAAAGTACACTTGTGCTCACACAATTAAGTCACATGAATTGTATGATGTATAAGTCGAATTTTAATGATAAATCAAAATAAAAAGTTTTACAAAATTAAAAGAATATACATAAATTTAATGTATTTAAAGTTTTTTTAAGGTTCACTTTTAATTTTAAAACAAAAACCTTCATTCTTATTCATTGATATGTGTTTTCCCGTGCTCACATAATTAAGCCACTAGCAAAAAAAATATGTCACATAAAAGAAATCGATGTTTTGTTTAAAAAACTTGCTTTATTTATACTAGTATTTTGTTGGGGACCCATACCAGTGTGCTATATTGATCCGAAGTAATGTTGCTCAATTGACCTTAATAACATACCACAATGAAGCTTTTTTCAACGGTTTTCTTGTCGAAACTGTTCTCTTAATGATCCCAGTAGGGATTAAGTTCGGGCTATGGGCAGATCGCTCGAAACATTGGGTATGGTTCATCTTAAGTCAGTCCTTAACCTCCCAAGAACAGTGCCTCGGTCGCTATTCTGCTGAAAGATCCAAGTTAACGGTAAATCATTGGCATAATCCCTATTAAAATGTTCTGTTAAAATGTCTTTGTCCATGTCCCAGTCATTTTACACTCAATTTGCACAAGTGGACATACCCCGTATGAGGTGAAGTATCCCCATACCATGACTGATAATCCACCATGTTTCACAGATTTTGTTTGTGTATCGTGGGTTTAATTCTTGTTATTCTTATCGCCTGATATAGGGTCTACCATCATTCCCGAAGTCATTAAACATGAATTCATCGCTCCATGCCACTAGATCTAATAATTTGGAGTCCATTTACTGGTACATCCTTGCTAACGATATCCTTCGCTCGATGTTATTCTTCAATACATTTGGTTTGAATTCACCCATTTGGGAAATTTTCACGCATTTTATGGCGGATAATGTATCTTAACACACTTACACAATATCTATGCTCCATTTGGGCTTTAATTTTACCTGAAATCATAAAAGAATCCACCTTGCTCATTCGTGGTAATTACCTATTGTCGCAAGATATTGTCTTTTTCGGTTTTTTACGAAGTACATTTTCAAAATTTTTATGTTTCCTAAAATATGGTAAAGGATACTGGTCCCTTCTTCTAAAAAAGGCAAATATTTCCTTACTTTCACAATTTTTGGAAGCTCCCATGTGATTATAAGGAGCAGAACTCTTATATTTGCCCATTGTCAAATAAAGAGTTTGCAAAATGTTTTTTAAATTATTTATTCAAATTTTTCATTCCTCAACAATGTTTTTTGTTTCGCTCAGATCAAGATTTCTCCGCTTTCGTTGCAGTGGCCTAATTATGTGAGCACACGTAATTAGACCAATTGCCAAACAATTTCAAAAACCACATTACACATTTTTCTGAAAATGCTTTTTGTAATTTCGACACTTATAACTGATCTATTTTTCATACCATTATATAAATGCAAAGCTTCTTCGATAACTTTTTTTCCAGAAACGTAACTTTGAAACTTAGTGGCTTAATTGTGTGAGCACAAGTGTATATACTAATTTGGAAATTATTGAAATCCATTTTAATGTTTTCTACATATCTTAAAGAAAGTATACTGTAGCTTTTCTGAACGGGTTCGTGTCTTAAGTCTATTGTGTTGAGAAATTCTAAGGCTGAGCACATAGTGAAGCATCCCATAAATTAACTAATAGCCTTTTACACAGCCAAATTAATTGATCAATTAAAATTTGTTTTGGGAAACCAGTTTTTGCCTTTTATACTGCCGGCTACTCGATAACCGATCAGCTGTTATACATTTTTGTTTTTACTTTTCATAAGAAATTAGTAAGTTTCATCAGCTGATTGCTATTTTTTTATTTGTGTGCAGCAGCGACATCTACCGTAGAGTAGTATTAATGATATTTTATTAAAAAAAAAACAGCCAATCGCAGACAAAGAACGTAAATATAATTACAAATACGGTCTTTGTCGCAGAGTTGCATTTCATTTTCAAGTCGATTAAAATTCAATCAAAAATTAATGTAGATTTTTATTTTGTATGGTAAATCGATCTTAATCAGCGTTTTAATCGAGCAGAGGCCGTTTAATTGATCAATTAGCTTCTGTGTGAAAAGACTATAAAGAGCAAAGATTGAACATATATGATAATTTTACTAAGAACTTAAAAAAGCTGTAAGTAAATATATTAACAGTTATTTTTCATTGGAAAATTTTATATGAGTTAATGATATACATTTTAAACAAATATATTAAATTTTCACGTAAATATTTTATCGGTTGAATTTTTGTGAAATTTTATAGAAACGTATAATATTAACATATAATTATATAATATTTTTTCATGGCATATTTGATGTAACAAAATTTTCAAAATAGCGCTTAGAAAGATCTACTGCTGTAAAAAAAGCTTTTGGATCTCTAGGAAAAATGTAAACGCTCTTTGTTCGTTTAACTCTACCATATGCTCAATATTATGCACTTCTGTGCACTACGCGCTCAGCCTAAGCATATAAAGGTTCATTAAATTCACAAATAGCGCTCCATATTTGTTTAGTTACAAAAATGTTTAGAGAAGAAAATGCTAGTTAGCACATTCGCGGCAACATAGAACACTGCAAACTATTATTCAAAATTATTTGTGTAGAATTTCCACAGCATCACTTTTGCTACACAATTTATAGCAACACTTGTGTAAATAACAACTCCATATACATATATGTAAATAAAATTATTAGGTATGAGCACTTCCACTGTACTCAAATAACAGTTTCGTTGCTAGTGGAACAACTGGAAAACTTTACACAAACGTTATGTAGCAACCAGAGAATACTTTTAGCAAAATTTTAGTTCTTTACTGTAGCTATATATATATATATAATTGTGTGTGTGTGTCCTTGTCTCTGTCTATATTATTGAAAAACAGTACAACCTTTACTACTATCTCTGCTCTGTTGTGTATAATTTAAAACATATGTGTATAATATGAGTAACTGTAAATCTATATGTGCGTGTGTTTTGTCACAAAAAAACCACTGAAACACACATTCACCGTGTCAATCAAATCACAAAACCTCGAACTCAACACGCAAAAACCAATCCAAAAAAAAACCAAAAATTTAATAAAAACTACAGTCAATTTCGTAATTCTCATTTGCTAATTAAAATAAAATAAAAAATTCCTCTATATCACCAAATTTCATCAAAAAAAATATAATGAATATCAAAAAAACAAACAACAACTGTCATTATAAACTGTATCACAACGACCATAACAACAACAGCGCGTTCACAATCCGTTGGTCCGGCCGAGCATGTCTCGCCGAAACGTCAACTACGCTCGGCCAGTACAGCGCCCAGCGCCCGGCTAACGGCTGGCAAGAAGACACCCGTTGTACCTCATCATGCGACAAGCGCTGGAACGGCCACAAGCGGAACTGGCGCCGTCGAACGTAAGCCACGCCCATGTAAGTAGACGTTGTTGTAAAAAGCAAAGCGTACAAAATTGCATTGTGAATTGCAGCGCATCAAAAAAAAATGCCATACAATTCATATTAATGTTTATTGTCTCTTTTCGTTTATCATTTCTTGTGTTACAATTTCTTTCTGGCAAATGTAATTCGATGTTTAATTAGAATATCTAATTGTAATTGTGCTATTTTGTAATATTAAATTTTTTATTCTCTTTTTAATATCTTTTTCTAATTTCTTTATTAATTGCTTTTTTTAATATTTTAATTTCACTTTTTTGCTTCTCATTCGCTCATTTCACTTACATTATTCATTACTCATACTTCGTATTTCGTCAAATTTCATTTCTCATTTCTCATTACAGCTCATTTCATGTGTCATAATTTTTTTCATTAACATTTCATTACATTCCCTGCGTATATAGTTGTTAGCAAATAGTATGCTAATTGCATAGTAGGTTTTGTTCATGGCCTTGAAAAACATTCACTCAATCGCCGTTTTGGTGTTGAAAATATTTGAGAACCACTGCTAGCGTGCGAATTACATGTTAGTTAATTGTTATTGCTATTCAAACATTATAGACAAAACCAGAATTTATAATAAAATTGTGCATATCATGAATACCCCTTGTAGTTTGCTAGTTTAGTGCGTATTTAGTTATTAATGGAAATTTGTAGGTTATGAAATTCTTGTTATATTTTCAACTCTCTTTACATATAGTATACTCGTTAGCGTTTTCAAACTTTCCAGCACAAAATATTCTACCTTTCTGTATAAAAAGAAATGCTGGAATTGCAACTACTTCAAATAAACGTTCGCTGTTTGTATAAATATATAAATATGGAATATGTATTTTAGCTTAGTTGAGTTCTTAAACTACATATTTGTCTTTGTATTGAAAGAATTGAAATAAAATATATTTTTCGTTTGAATTTTAATTTATTACGACTTGTACCACCACAAATTAGTTATGTACTTAATCTCAGCATGTCAAAAATATATAGTTGAATCATATATTTGAACTTTAAACGGAATATGTTTATACACATATTTGTACTTCTTTGTAATTTTGTGTGTCTATTCAATATATTGATAAAATGATTTTAAAATGATATATCTAATTATATTGTTACATAACTCCTAAAAATAGTTGTCTTTTTGGGAATACAAATACTGCAAAGAACTTTACTTACAGCGGGAAGTGCTTGTTTTTGATAAAATAAAATAAAATAAAATAAAATAAAATAAAATAAAATAAAATAAAATAAAATAAAATAAAATAAAATAAAATAAAATAAAATAAAATAAAATAAAATAAAATAAAATAAAATAAAATAAAATAAAATAAAATAAAATAAAATAAAATAAAATAAAATAAAATAAAATAAAATAAAATAAAATAAAATAAAATAAAAAAAAAAAATAAAATAAAATAAAATAAAAAATTTTGCCCTTCACACTGCGGCACCACGATTCCGGCACCAGATGCCGGTTAATTGATCAATTAGCTCCTGATGGATATTACAAAGTAACGAAAAAATTATCAATAATATAATACTATGTTAATTTTCGAAAAGCAAAATACACGTAAACTATCGAGTAACGACTAACGAATTATCAGAGCTGGTCTGAATACCCCTGTCATATTTTTTTGCTAAAAATTAATTAGTGAATAGATTCGAGTCCAAATTTTTTTTTCCAAAAGTTAACAAAGTTGTTGTGAGCGTGTTTGCATTTGAAGTTTTTTGTCTTTAGCGCTGAGAAATGTTATGACTTCATGAGTGGTTATGAATTAAATTTTCTGTGTTTTAATGAATAGTGCACTTTTTAGATCAATTGTATTTTATTTAAAATAAAACAAGACTTGGTTCATTTCTTGGCGGTCAACAAAAGATTGTTAAAAGAAAGTGATGTGAAATGATATTTGATTGCTTCAATACTATATGGTGTAGAAACTGAAGTCGATGAAAATTAGATAATTTTATATATAGACTATTTCAATAAAATACAAATTCTTACGAAAAAAAAAACAAATAACATAGATTTAAATTGGTTTCGGTTGATTAGGGACTTTTTATATTTATATATGTATGTATATGTTATGACCTAGTATTGTAAATAACTATAATAAAATATTAAAAAGAAAAACAAAAAAATACTGTGATTACTGTGTTAAATTGTTATAAATAGTAAAATTGTATATAAGTTTCCATTTAAGACAACATTATATATATAAAACAGTTAAAGCCGTATTCACAAGCAAAAATTCGAGAGTTTGGGAAGCGAATGTCTATTAAATTTGTCATTCTTTGAAGTTTCATCTCTTGTATTTTCTTTATTTTGTAGCCTCTGTTAATGTAATTCTTTAATTCTTGTATTTTGTTTTTTTTCGCTTAATTTAATTTCAAATTTACTTTCATATTTAATTTCATAATATTTGTTGTAGTTTATGTTAGAAATTTTTATATAAACACAAATTCTTATCGCAGCTATGTGTAAAAAAGTTATTTGTTTTTGTTTTTTTTTTTCGATCGATAACAAATGTCTCCAACAACAAAAATACTACAACAAACAAACTGCTAACATTTTTACAGCCACCCTATCCACCACACTCCATTCACGTACGAAGAGTAGTTCCCTACCACCGCCTAGCGGCAGAGCACACTCAGTCTCTGCTGCTGCAGCTACCACTACTACAACTACCACAGCAGCTGCAAAACAGTCGCATCCAAATTATCTACACCAAACAGCGAAATCTACCCACGAACCCAATAGACACCCGAAGTCGAATCCGCTTTGCAAAAATTTTACACAAACTGCATACGGAATGCCGTTATTGCGCAAGAAAGATAAAGACAAGACAAATTTGATAAATCTTGGCACTGGTAAAGCCAGCGAGGGTCGTACAGTCAATGCGCGCCCAAAGTCCACGGGCGCTGCGATGAATGTGACATCAAGTGGTGGTGGAAAGCCCGCAAGACCGATTTCGCTCACAGAGGCCACACTGATGCCAACCAAGGCAGCAACGACTACAACAACAAAGGCAGCGGTGGCTAAGGACGCTACTGATGCGCCGAAAACTGAGGTAGCAACAACAAAACCATTGGCAAAGAAGTTGAAAAGCGTTGTGGAAAACAAAACAGCAACAACAATAGCAAAAGATCAAGTTGGTGCCGTAGAGACACAACCAAAACCCAAAGAAACTGCATTGCCACCTAAAACGATAGATCCTATGATGGCGAGTGTGTTCGGCGCATTACCAGATCTTGGTAAAGATACCTCCAATCTAATGACCACGAGCGTATATGGCCAATTAGGTAGCAGTCGTGTCGCTGCCGATCCCATGTTGACTAGTGTATTTGGTCAATTGCCAGCTGGTGAGGTTGCCGCCATTGGTGCTGCTCAGAATATTGCCGTTGGTGGTAGTGGCAGCGGTGGTGGTGATGATGATGTTGGTGGTGGCGTTGGTGTTGGTATGGTTGTTGGTGCTGGTGGTGGTGGTGGTGTTGATGTCGCAGCGCTCAAAACCGTTGAGCCAGTAATGGCTAAAAATCTCACCTTGACTGGCTTAACGGTACCATACACGCGGGATCATAAAAAATCCGGTGAAAGTGAGTAGATGAAGCATTTGCGGACTTAACTACTACAAACATACATACATTAATTGTACTTGTACTCACGTATGTTTGTATGTGAGTACAAGTAAGTTTGTGTGTATGTGTGTGTGTGTGTGTGTACGCGTATTTAACTAAGTAATCGTACTAACTCTAGTTTGGTTCTGCAACAATTTACCACAATAAAATATTATATAAAACAATTAATAATTTTTAAAAATACTTTTTAGTCGTTCAAAGTAAATAAAACTCAACGAAAGTTCTGTTATTTTATATTTTAACAAAAAAAAAAAAATAATAAAATTTTATTTTATTTATATGTATGTATTATATGTAGTTCACGTACATTTGTGTCTGTATAAATGTTGTAAAGTGCGCTAATGAAAACAAATTGTGTTAATACTAAGTATTATATACTGACCCACACTAGTGTCCGATAAATGTCCTGGCATTATTAGATAATATATAATGCGGTACTTAATATTTCGATTATTAAGTTTATTTATAATTATCTAGTAGCGTATTATTATCTCACCGAAATAATTGCATATATATTTGTGAGTGCGTGTGTGTATTGTAAATGTGCTTTCTCATTATGAATATATTAAATATCTATTATAGTCTATATTAAATTTTATATTAGAAACATTTGCTTATAAAAGACTAAAGTTCGGTCGTAACTACTATAATAAATCTTGAACAAAAATTTTATGTATCACAATTTGTCATAATACTATTCTGGCTCCATCTCCCGCATTTGTTTCTAATGATAGATTACCTCCCTCTCATAAAGTTTTACAATATTTCTAACAAAATGCTCGAGACTTTAATATATTGTTTTTAGTAAAATAAAGCATAACTGTTTGAAACACCGTTCCGAGCATCTTTATAAGCGTTTGCTCTTTCAAAACATTTTAAAACTATTTACTTTACTTCCGAAAAAATTGGAGTTGTATAACTTTCCCAAGAATTGCAATTAGTGCTCCTTCCCTCGACTAACATTAGTTTTATCTAATATAATTTATTATTTGTAAATAAAGGGTGATCCATTTCGTGGTTCCATACTTTTGTAAACAAAAAAAAACGCCGAAAATTCAAATTTAATGTGGAATGTTTATTATTATTCGAAAGAATATTCTTTGGCGTTTATGTTCTAAAGATTATCTCTTTCAAATGTTGGTCGCGTCTACGTCTCAGATGGTTCATCCGTTGAGTCCAATTTTCAATGACCAGATCAAGAATTTCGACTGATAACTGGCGAATGACACGTTTGATGTTTTTCTTCAAGACCTGATCGAAGCGGAATTGATCGCCGAGATCACGAGCTTCAATTTCAGGCATCAAATAGTCGGTTATTATGGCGGCATTGACGGTGACCTTCTCACTGGCAAAATTTTTGAAGAAATATGGACCGATGATTTCACCGGCCCACAAACCACACCAAATCGTTGTTTCTGGACGAAATGGCAGATCTTAATCTCTTCAGTTTTCTCTTCGTCCCAAATGCGGCAATTCGAGGCAGAAAAGGGTCTCATCGCTGAACCTAATTTGTCACGAAAACTTCGGATCTTATTGGAACTTTTCAAGAGCCCATAGAACGAAGCGATGTCACTTGAGAAGGTTGAGCGCCTTCAGTTCTTGCACAAGCTGTATTTTGTATGCTTTCAATTTAAGATCTCGACGGTAAATCGTTCCATACGTCAGTCCGAGCTGCTGCAAATGTCGCCGAATCGCCTCTCCATAGTTTTCGCGTACACTCTCAGCTACGACTGCAATATTTTCATCACTGCGTGCTAGACGTGGTCTATTCGGTCGAATATTATCCAGCAATCTATGCTGGGTCCCAAGATGGGTAATGGTGTTGCTGCGAATAGGATGCTCAGTAGGCCGCTTATGTTGATCATAAGTTGAGCGAAGCGCGCGAAAAACATTCTATACAATTTACGTGAATTTTGTTCAGGCGTAAGTCTCATGAATTGTCAAACAATACAGAAAAAAATAACATTAGAGCTTGCCGCGACTCAAAAGTGATCTGTTAAAAAAAGCTATTGAAATAAGTACCTCTACTTGGATCACCCGATACAATAAATAAATAATGAATGAAAACTAAGTAATTTGTAAGCTTTTAAATGAAAATATGTTGGCTTTCAAGATATAATTTTCGGATGTAACTAGGTATTAATTTGATCCAAATGAATTTCTTTAATATTTTAGTTGTAAAATATTCGAACTATTAAAACTAGAACAGAGGATGAATTCGTAAAAACTTAAACACGGCTAGTCTCCTTATGTGATCCTTCGAGTAAAAATGTTGATGAGGCGAAACACTAAATTGGTAGTGATACATATCAGGGTTAACATTTGCTATTTATTTTATACATATTCTGAAGAGGTCCGAATAATGGGTAATATAGTGAATAGATTCGATATTTTTATTTTCTCAATCTATTTTAATCATAACAAGTAAGAAAGGGCTAAGTTCGGGTGTAACCGAACATTTTATACTCTCGCAATTTATTTATTTAACTTTATTTATATTATATATTACACAATATTCGTCATATATATTGTATAAAGTCCATTGAAAGTTGGAAACCATAATATTAGGTTAGAAACACCGAGGTCCTCGTGTTCGATATATGGGGCCTTAAAAACCTATGGTCCGATTTCGGCGATTTTTAGAATGGGGCTGCCACAAAGTTCTGCACCGATATCTTCACTAGTGCTTACTTTATACATTGTAATGTAAACGATTCAGATCGTCTTCAAAGTTCTGGTATATAGGAAGTAGGCATGGTTATGAAGCAATTTGGCCTATTTTTTCACAACATATCATTGGGATATAAGGAAACTATTACAAACCAAGTTTCATTGAAATCGGTCGAGTAGTTCCTGAGATATGGTTTTAAGTGGGCGACGCCACGCTCATTTTCCTTTTTGTAAAAAAATCTGAGTGCAGCTTCCATCTGCCATTTCTTATGTGAAATTTAGTGTTTCTGACGTTTTTCGTTAGTGAGTTAACCCACTTTTAGTAATTTTCAACTTAACCTTTGTATGGGAGGTGGGCGTGGTTTTTATCCGATTTCTTTCATTTTTGGAATGTATTAAGAAGTGGCTAAAAAAACGACTGCAGAGTTTGACTGCAAGTTTGGTTTACATAGCTCTATTGGTTTGCGAGATATGTACAAAAAACCTATTTGGGGGCGGGGCCACGCCCACTTCCACAAAAATATTACATCCACATATGCCCCTTCATAGTGCGATCCTTCATACCAAATTTTATGGCTTTTTTCCATAGCTTTATTTATGGCTTAGTTATGGCACTTTATGTGTGGTGCCAAGAAATAAGTGTGCCAAGTTTCATCAAGATATCTTAATTTTTACTCAAGGTACAGCTTGCACAGACGGACGGACGGACGGACGGACAGACAGACATTCGGATTTGACCGATCACCCTGATCACTTTGGTATATATAACCCTATAGTTTAGTTTTGGGTGTTACAAACAACCGTTAGGTGAACAAAACTATAATTCTCTCTAGCAACTTTGTTGCGAGAGTATAAAAATGTTAGTCCAGTATAGCCTATTCGAATGAAATATAAAACTACAAAGTAAGAGGTATCAAATAAAAGTTTCACACTATATCGTATATTGTTTGTGCTTGAAAAATAAAATATTAAAGATTTTTTTTTTCAAATTTTATATATGAATGCGCTTTGCGTTTTGTGCAACCCAATACTATAAACTCCCTTGCTCTTAAACTCACATAATTATAACGTATATACTCGTATGTATGTATGTAGTTAATGTTTAAATATTTGTTACGATTTTCTAGTTTACTCTTCTTCCTTAAAAACTACTATATAATATACTTAACAAAACTACTAACACCAATTTTTATTTTTATTTTTAAAAATATATATAAATTGTTGAGAAAACAAATTAGCAGATTATTTTAACATTTAGGTAATAGATATATAATAGTAAAAATCGTAAAAATCGCAAAAATATAGTTCTTAACCAAAACATATGCCAATTGGGTTCTCAAAATTTTAACAACGCACCACTTAATGAAATTTTAAATCAAACTTAATTAGATACATACATGATAATTGGCCACTAAATTAGTTAGATGATTGAGTGTAAAATTAGCGTAATATACATAGTAAGTATGTATATTAATTTGAGACACATATATCAATCACCCACACACACACATAAACATTGAACTCATTAAGTATAAATAAGTCAGTTACGGTTTTGTTAGCCAAATTATTGTTGTTGATTTTTTCAAATTTCAGTTCGGAAATATTGATTTCGATATGCAACTACTATAACTGTGTGTATATATTATATTTACCGTTATGTAAGCTGCTTTATATGATGCATGCTCAACCAACCAACTAACTGTCCACTATACCGCAAAATAACCCAAAAATATTACTTAATATTGAAAGCCACTCTTACGGTGTCTGCCCACGTTTCTCTTTAAACAACCAGGCTTTATTGCTATTCTCCTCTTTCTGATTGGCGACTTAAACCTTAAACTAGCGCTTTAGAAATTATTTTATGCTTTTTGATTAACAAACTAACCACTTACTTAATTTCGCCTTGTTTTCGTGTTGCTTCGTTTGACTCTTACGTTTCGGAGCGAGCTTTTTTTATTGCTTAAAATACTATAATAAACAGTTGTGTTATACTTTTTCACTAACAATACTAAATATTTTGTTTAAAAATTTTCTTTCAACTAAATACATACATATGTTACGTAATCATACCAAGTTTAAATGAGTTCTAAATGAGAATTATTTTCAATATCGATTTACTAACCACAAAACTCTAACCATTAAATTTGCTTTCCATCAGCTACGAAAAGAAAATATTTATTATAAAAATTATAAAAAATAATCAAATTAATACTAAACAAATATGAAATTATTGTAGGTTACCTTAAATATTTAAACTAAAAAAAAGTATGCAATTTGCGCTAGCAAAAGCTATTACTAACTTACTTTCTCGCTTATTTGATTTTCCGTTTTCCGCCTACTACGTATACTCGCTTACGTCGTAGACGATGCCGAAGATGGACGTGATACTGCTATTTCGGTGTCCAGTTGCAGTCCACAGCCAGCGCCTGAAATACCTGATGAGCCTATTGTTAAATCGCCACCAGAGCCTACACGCGTCAAATCACCAGAGCAGATATTGATGCGCTCACCGGATCCGGTCAATTGGACCGTACCATTGGACACAGGGAAAACATTCACTGTCACGCAGAATGTGAAGGAGGGTGAGTAATGCATAATTTGGTGAATAAAGCTATATGTATATTTAGGTATATAGGTAGCAGCACACCAATGGAAATTTTTTTTGAAAAAAGAAAATATTTTTTTATATATTTTGTCAATATACTGGAACTAAAAATTGTTTATTTATTCACTTTCAGGTGAAAACTATAGTCGGCCACAGAGCGAAATAAAAGCTTCGACTCCGGTCGAGAAGCCACCACCACCACCACAATCGGCACCGCCACAACTAACCGAACAGGCTAAAATGGACGGTAAGCCTTAAAGTCGCTTCTTCACAACAAATAAAGAAAAATTTCAAAAACGCTAGCAAACTTAAGTAAAACAAAAAAAAAATATAAAAATCTCTCTCTATATATACATATATATATTTACTATATATTTATGATATATAACGTATCGAGTAAGAAATCCATATCAAACTCAGACCAGCTTCTTAACGTATTCGTATTATTCGCTACTCATCATTACATTGCGCCAATAGTCAAGTAATTTATATATATATATATACTATATATATATACATACATACATATATAATAAACTGCAAATCAAATTAAATCAAATCAAGCAAAAAAAAACTAAGAACAAAGTTGATATAATTAAAGTAAATTAATTAAGTCAAAACTTAAAAATGAATCACTGCAAACAAAATTCAATGCAAAAATCCACAAATATAATTAAAATTCCAATAACAAAAAACATAAAAAAAAGCATTGGAATACGTTTAACACTTTCGTAACTTTCCCCCCCACACATATACTACACACACTTGTACATTGATGGCGAGTGCAGCCTGGAAGCATGCCGAACCGAAGATGGGCACCACAAGTCCAACCGGTACCGCTGGTGCTGGACGCTCAATTGTCGCCACGCAGCCAACCGCTGGCGCTGGTGGTCTGCCATCACCTCCACCATCAACGTTGGCGTCAACAGCCATAGCAACCGGTGGTAAGCCAGTGCCTGGCTCAACATTGCGCTGCCTCGATGACCCCATCTTCGATGTGGACATTGGCCATTTGGGTGGTGGAGGTGGTGGTGTTGGTGGTGTCAGCGCTGGTGGCGGTGGCAACACTTCGTCATCGTCCACGTCGACCACCACGGCGGTGACAGCACGCACCACCGCAAACGATGTGCTAGAAAAGGCTCGTGACCGTTTCGATCGCTTCTGGGGCGGCAGCAAGGAGGAGCATGTTTAAGTTTACGAGCATACGAATCCAATGACAATGAAACAATTGCAATAATGTAATGAAAGACGCTGGTCGAAATGATGTTGGTGATGATGTTGTTTATTATGATGAAACGAAAATGTTATTGTTATTGAGAATGGGCAGGCCGTATTGAGGTTAGAGTTTTGAGGTTCAGCTGAGATTTTTACACTCAAAGGACAGGCAAGCGTTTACTCAAATACATTAAATAACTTTTATAATAATTACAATAACAAGTAATTACTATTAAAATGTGTAAAACAAAGTGCAGAAGTAAAAATGAAAGCCAATACAACAAATAAGTGAACAGAAAAAATCATAAACGCAAAACATATGTGTGGAAAAAAAACTAGCAAAAAAGTAAAAGTACTTGCCTAAAAGTCATAGCAATAATAGCAAAATCTAAGTATGTAGTGTCTCAAACTATATTACTTCACACATATGTACACACAAGAAACTCTTACAACAATGCAAATTAATGGTAAGCAAACACTTTGTGGGCGTTGCACTCTTTAATGCCACACTAATTGACACACTCAGCGCTTGTAAGTCGCCATGACAGCAGTAACAACTTTAGATATTTTAATAAACGAACAAATCAAATCTTGTCATTAACAACTAATTAGTTTAATAATATGCATCTGTATGTGTATGGAAAATTTCATAGGAAAAACCACAGGGTAGCAGGTAGGATTTCAATTCATACTGTTTACTAAGTCTAAATGCAGCTAAGTGAAAAGTATTACTAAATCAAGCAATAAACACAACAATTTAAAACACCAAAATATTTTAATGAAAAGTAAGGAAGCCAAGCAAGCAGCTTTGAAGTCACTCACTCTATTAATTTAGCACCGAAATATTCAGGTTATGTCCGATGTATAAAAAATTATGGTATATTTCAAGGAAACAAAATGAAAGAGTATAAAAAGAAGAGCATCCCGATTTTAATTTTCTGCATTAATTTAAATACTAAGCAGGATTTACATATTTAACATGGATTAAATTAAGTTAATTAAACTCTTCACAATGACAGATGGCAATCATGTTTGGCTATTATTTTAATGTAAGAACATGTTCTCATTTAGGAATATACATTTTTTATGATCTAAAACACATATTTTAATTTTTAGATAAACAATTTGTATTCCACATGTTAAAGTATTGAAATCTCATTCCAAATCCTAATTTGGAACGAATTATGTTTTATACCAAAGTTCACATTTATTTCCCATATTTTGTCTGAATCGCAAAACATATATTTAATTATATATATGTAGAGAGGAATTACTGGAGATTTTGGATATCACTGCTGAAATCGCCAAGTGACTTGATTTCCAAGAAACTGTCTCTACAAAATTTCGTGTAGTTACACATGAGCAGCAAAGCCAAGTTTCTTTGTAATTCTACTCAGCAATAATTTGTTGTCCAACCTTTCTCTTAAATGTAGTATAATACTATCTATTCCAAATGGGAATACAAACATACGTTTGTTCCTTCCAAATTTTTGCCTTTTAAAGCAATAACCCAGACATAAGCCCGCTCTATATTTGAATTTAGAAGAAATTCTGACAGTTTCGCACTCTAGGGTTACCATTGTCATTAACCCTTCAATTGGCATAAAGAGTCCACATTTGACCCGGTGAATATGTGTACTGGGACAAGTAATTTTTTTTAATTTAGGCTCAACCCACACCGGATTAGTCAAAAACGTCTTTGACTAATAAGACACAAGACGTCTTGACTAAGCCGGTGTGGGTTGAGCTTTAATCATTAACACATAAAGCTTATTTTGAATCGCCAAGTATCGTTGGATAATTTGTACTGTTATTGCCACTTCATTTAAAATTTTCAAAATTTCCCAATGCAAACATGAATAAAGCTAAACTATGCCGGCTGGGTTACTAAGTCTGAAAGTCGGAGTTCTAACATAATGTTAAACAATACTGGTTCAAAAATTTAAAATTGAGAAAAATTCCCAGCAGGGTTTGAGTTAAAATATAGTTGGTTGTTCTTTTTTTAAGCGGAATTTCATAGGGCGGACATTTGTATTATTATTTTCAAGTTTCAAACTAAGGTGAGGAAAATGTGGTTTATGTTTCAAGTAGTTGTACGACCATAACCTTACGAAAATACTAACTTAATGTTTGTGGCATATAAGCTCTACATATATACATATGTATGTATATTTAGAAAATGTGTTCAATTGTCTAAGAACTCATTAATAATAAGCTCAATATGCATGTACTTATGTATGTAAAACTCTAAAATAGTTGTGTTTAATTTATAATATTTTTGGTAAATTAATTAAATGTATGCCAATGCGAAATATATCATTTGCAGCTTAAGACAAATATACAAATATAAAGACAAATTGAATTTGTGCGCAAGCCAAGGAAGTTTTTATTGCTAATTACAGACAAAGAGAGCAGAGAGAAGTAAGGTATTGGGAGGCTTTGTTTAAGTTATTAAAAGAAGAATTAATTAACGGTCTATTACTATTAATTTTACTTTCATTCTTAATAATTAAAAAACAAATATAATTTCTTTTTTTAACTAATCAATTAAATATTTTTTTTATTAAGTTAAAAACCCTTCATTTAAAATAAAAATTAATTATTCTTATATTTTATATATTATTTTTTGCTGAATGAGCCTTAGCAGTATCGATTAAGAGTGTGACATATGAATCATTTAATACTAATTAATCCACATTATTGCATTAAGATACACATTTAAATAATACTAAAAAAATCAAAAAAGCAATCATCATTAAATCAGAAACATCATCATCACTTCATATTTGAAAAGTAGGCATCATATAAACGACCCGTCCAAACGTAAAAAAATACAAGCTTGAATGAAAAACTATACATAACTAAAGTAAAGTAATTTTAGATACAACAGTAAAACGATAACTACGCACTATAATTGCTCCTTAAGTGGTATGCAAAAACAGTATTTCAAGAAGTATATTGAAATGTCAAAGTTTCCGTCAGTTTTAAATTTTTGTAACGAAACTCAAAAGTACATACATATACCATTTGGTATAATCTACGAGTATTTTCTGAAATAAATATTACAATAATAACAAATACGATATACGTATGTAACGGTGCGTTTGCAAGACATGTGTGGGGAATTTTCGTATTGAAAAGTATTCAGTTGTTGTGTGATCATTTTGTGTTAGATCTCTGTGGAAGAGCGATACGTTTTTATAGTAAATTTATAAAATTATGTGGATACAAATACCATTACTGGCGTTGTTGTGGAGAGAGGAATATAAAAAATTTGAAGATATCAAAATAAATTAACCAATACAATTATTTATGGCATTTATTATGTAACTATCAATTTCCCAGTTACATTTTCTTTCTCTTTGAGTAATATATTTCACTCTTGAATAATATTTTAAATCTGCATATTAAAAAATGCAACATAATTTGTACGCAAACAGAGTTTATTTATTAAGCATCAAGTAGCCTTTATGTAATGCCTCAATAAATGCATATAAAATAATTGTTATATTTGTTATACATAGATGTAATGCTTATACTGCTTGTTGATATAAGAATTATTTAAATAAAAATTTATTAGCACCTAAAAGCAAAGCGGAGGGGTGTGGCAGCATTTCTGCATTCAGCTTACCCTCTTCCTAACTCACTAATAAACCAATTAAATTTGGAAAATTGTTGAGTTGGACTTCTCAGACTATATAAAATTTTTATTTATGATTTATGATTTATGATTTAATTAAAAACTCCTTTTAAGTCCGAATCAATGGCAATTCACCTATACTTTGTCACACTCCGATCTCTTATAGCATATTAATGATAATAAGCTTGTTCAAACTTACTTTATATATCAAATGTATTAAGAGAGTTTCTTACAAATGTGAAAAGTGGTTTATATTTACTCTGATATACGAGTAAGTGTATTGAAATCACTTTGTATAATATATGCATACTAAATAATTATACTTAAACTAATTATAATTTTTTGGCAAAGATAATACATAATTTAAGCAGAAATTCTTATATTGAAGCTGTGTTGTTTATTTCGAAAATATTACGGTATGGTTTTGAAATACTTTGAAGGCAGAGTAGAAAAATGGTGAAACGTAGGAAATGTATTTAAGAATGCCTGCAAATATATATGTATGTGCATAGGTATGAGTATTCAAAACAATTACTATCTGATTAATTGCAGAAAATTTTGCTTTATTAGCCGAAAAGATTACATTGCGAGGTACATTTTTTATTTTCATAACTATCGCATTTTGAAAATCGCATCAACATAAGCTGGCAAAATGAAACTACAGCGTAGGCGAATGTGTAATTAATACATAATAGATAAATACATAGTGGCAAGAAATTAAATGTATGTAAAACAAAGCATAAAAAAACTATCTCAGTAGCAATAGAAATAAAATTAAATTCTCAATAAAAGTCTTATTACAATAAGAGAAGAATATTACTGAACTTCAAAGTTTTAAAATCTAGTTAGTGACAGCAAAATAAATTTTTTTCACTGGCAAGCCATTTAGAAAACAACAAAATAAGAAAACCAATCAATAAATAAATGAACAGATTGATAAATTAGGTACAACCAATATCCATTGAAATTTTGAAATCAGATGCGCATGCAGTTTAATGTCTAGTAATGTACTCATGGTAGTGTAATAGAAAAAGAAACGTTAGGAATATATAAATTCCTAACTAAATAAATAAATTCGCAAACAAGATAAAACTAAAATATAATAACTGACAAATGCCATAAATATGAAGAAATAAAACAAAATTATAGTGTGTGAAAAATTGGAAAGGGTTCAATTTAATATTGTTCATTATGGTACATTAGTATTATATTTATAATCATTACTTTCTTGATTTAATAATTTTAAGGATATTGCAATAATATCACACAAGGTAGATTTGGAACAAGTTTAACTTTATAGTTAATGCAGATCACGAACTTAGAATGTCGGCTGAACGAGAGAAAACATTCTCTTCACTGAGAAGTCTTTCGATCCAACTATAAATGAATATGTTGATCCCAACCCAAAGCCCAAAGTGTGGGCTCTATTTTAGTATTTTTTTAGTTATATAAACTTAATTTGTCGTTCCTTTTAGGTATCATAGTGTGACGCCCGTTTTGGTAAACCATTAAGGGTAAGTTTTGGTTAATTGCATAATCTCCATGAATACTTCTGTCACAAAAAATAGAACTATGAATGGGAAATTAGAAGTGAGGTTAGCATATATAATTAAATTTTTTTATAGTTTTAAATTTGGTTTATTTTTTTAAGAACTGGTATATATTAAACACAAATAATGAGAGCTAATAAAAATAATGACTTAAAAATTAAATGAAGAAAAAATAAAAAAAGTTAAATATGAATATTTAAAAAAGAAATGATATTGTTCAATGCAGAATTTAAAAATATGACATTGCAAAAAAGGTAATAAAACACAGATGGACTACAAAATGTTAAAAATAAAAAATCTTCACGAAAAATAAAGAAATGCTAATTATTTCAGAATTTTATTCGATTTTTTTGTAAGCAAAAAAAGAGGCTAAAAAAATTCAAAAACGAAACTGCATGAGATCGTAAAAGCTCTAAATAAAAGCGTAACTTAGATTAAAGCCGTAGTAATTGAGGTGATCTAGAGATATATTCTTTTACAAAAACGAAAAAAATCATTGAACCGACAGAAAAATTGAATATAAATAAATTGAAAATAAAATCGTAAATAAAAAAAATAAAAACTTGCCTAGTTGCTTTCCTTTTTTAGACAAGGAAACCATATTATTTTTTTGTCCAACAAAATTTGCTTAATGCCACTTATACTTACATGAAACCTCTTGCAAAGGCTAGCATTTTCATTGATTATTGAAAAAATAAATACAAGTCTAATTTGTCCCTTTCGACTAATCTAAGCAAGATACGCACTGAAATCGAAAACGAAACTAAAATATATTTACTCCTCTCACTGTCTATGTACATGTAGAACTATCTCTGTCAACTGTCTACAAAACATCACACAAATCCATTAAAACTAAAAAAAATATATATTAAGAGCATTGAGCCAATATTATATAAAAGAAATTTTCATTAAAATACTAGGCTAATAAATGTATAATGCCATAGTTAAGCAAATAGAAGCTATTAAGTTGAGATAAGAGTATACAAATCGCACACTCACTGCAGCAGCAAATATAATGAGAAAAAATAATATAAAACAAATAAATTCCAAACATCGCACCGCCGCAGATAAAAATATAATATAACGAATTAAATGTATAAAAAGAGCTTCGCTCGGATCGATTTTCATCGACATTCAACTAATATATAGCAATGAATGAATGAACTCTCATAAACTCCCTGAGTATAGGAAACCACAAAATATAACAAAAAAAAACTGCTAAATAATAGCTGAAAAGTATATAATACATACAAACGATCAAACAACAGAAGAAAATCCAAACTTAACATAATGAAAATTTATGTATAATAAGATTTATGAAAACTGCATATAAACATTTAAACAATAAAACATAATAGTGCTGTTTGATTTCACTAAAAGGTATTACTTTAAAAATGGTAAGTATTGAAAGGGATATACATTTTTTGAACGAGAAAATATTTTTTTAAATATTCATACACAAATTTCTTAGTTCATATCTTTAGCTCATGTTCTTAGCTTATATGTCATTCTTCAAGGATGGTCGTCTTCGAAGTTGCTTAGTTCTGCTCACGTTATAAAAGTTCATAGAGCCATATCAGACTGTGAAATACATATATCGGGCTTCCAATTGAAATTTAGTCAATTGGCTGTAAACTTTTGGATTTGCTTTGCTAAATATAATAATATAATTTTTCAAAACATATTTATACGATTAATAGTTTCAGTGGTTGTACCTTATACTTTTTTTAACTCGACTTAAGCTAGTTTTACTTACGATAACAAATACCAACGTAGTAGTTAACTTCGAGTACGCTATATAGATTTTCTATTGTTTATTGCTTGGTTTCATTTTTGGTGATTACCACTACATAATTGCCAATTTTCTTACCAGCAAGAATTCTCTTGGGGTTTGAGAACAGGAGTCATCCGGAGTATTTGGTGGAGATGGAAGCAAGGTCTACTATATATAAGGTTGTCAAATATCTCCCGCTATCTACGCCTTTTTGTCTTTTAAATTTCGCGGCTATGTATAAAGCTCTACAGAGCTCGTATCTGGCAATACTATAAATCTTTGTAAGGTCTTGACATAATAACGACGCTGCTTTGAATATTGCGTTCAACAGTTATAGACGTGTAAACATGGAGTTCACCAACGCCGAAATTCGCCCTATTTTAAAGTTTTCCTTCGTTAAAGGCAAATCCGATAGAGAAACGTTCCGTGAGATTTATTGTGTTTTGGCAATGGTTTCGACGATTCAGACCGGGTAAAAACGACAACATGGATAAGCCAGCCGACGGAAGACCTGTGACGACGAATAACGATCAAATCATGGAAAACATCGAGTTAGATCGGCATGTGGCATCTCGTGACATCGCCCAGGAGCTGTGAGTTAGTCACCAAACCATTTTAAATCATCTGCAGAAGGCTGGATATACAAAAAAGCTTGATGTTTGGGTGCCGCATGATTTCACAAAAAAAAAAAAAACCTTCTGGATCGAATCAACGCCTGCGATATGCTGCTGAAACGGAACGAACTCGACCCATTTTTGAAGCGGATGGTGACTGGGGACGAAAAATGGATCACATACGACAATATCAAACGAAAACGGTGGTGGTCGAAGGCCGGTGAATCGTTCCAAACAGTGGCATAGCTGGGATTGACGGCCAGGAAGGTTTTGTGGGATTGGAAGGGTAAGGGTGAGTTGCTTCCATATGGCCAGACGCTTAATTCTACCATCTACTGGGAACAACTGGACCGCTTGAAGCAGGCGATCGACCAGAAGCGTCCGGAAGGGTATCTCCCTTGACAATCCTAATATAATATTGATAATATCCTAATATAATATTGACAACCTAATATATACATATATAATATATAATATATATTATATGAATATATTAATTCACTTTTAAAATGTGTGATTTGTTTTGAATAAAACGAAATTTTCTGCAGTTGAGAATTAAACTTTATTGAAAATCACTATTGTTTGTCCAGTAACACATTGAAATAGTAGTTGATTATGGTTGTTTGAACATTGCTGTGTAAGTATTGTGCATAACTCTTTCGTTTTTCTCAACATCAATAGTTATGTTATATATGTATGTGTAGCTTAACATAGCTGCTGTTGTTGTTTGCTGTTAAGTGTTATTCGCCAGTGTTTACCACACGCCCGCTTCATTAGCATAATGTTATAAATCCAATATAAAAATTCAACAAGAAGTTAATGCGCATTTTATACTCTCGCAATTTTTATACTCTCGCAACAACAAAGTTGCTAGAGAGTATTATAGTTTTGTCCACATAACGGTTGTTTGTAACACCCAAAACTAAACGAGTTAGATATAGAGTCATATATACCAAAGTGATCAGGGTGACGAGTAGATTTGAAATCCGGATGTCTGTCCGTCCGTCCGTCTGTCCGTCTGTCCGTCTGTCCGTCTGTGCAAGCTGTAACTTGAGTAAAAATTAAGATATCTTGACGAAACTTGGCACAAATATTCCTTGGCACCATAAGAAGATCAAGTTCGAAAATGGGCAGAATCGGACCATTGCCACGCCCACAAAATGGCGAAAACCAAAAACACATAAAGGGTCATAACTAAGCCATAAATGAAGTTATAATAGTAAAATTTGGAATAAAGGATCACACTAGGAGGGGACATATGTGGATGTAATTTTTTTGGGGAAGTGGGCGTGGCCTCCATACAAATCGGTTATTTGTATTTAACTCGCAAACCAATAAAGCTATATAAACCAAACTTTCTGCAGTCGGTTCTCTTATGTGCCTTACCACACACTATGAAAATAGTTGAAATCGGATAATAACCACGCCCACCTCCCATACAAAAGTTAGGTTGAAAATTACTAAAAGTGGGTTAACTAACTAACGAAAAACGTCAGAAACACTAAATTTTGCAGAAAAGATAGCAGAAGGGAGCTGTACTCAGATTTTTTTACAAAATGGAAAATGGGCGTGGCATCGCCCACTTATGGGTCAAAAACCATATCTCAGGAACTACTCGACCGATTCGAATGAAATTCGGTATATAATATTTTCTTGACACCCTGATAACACGGACAAAAAAATGGGCGAAATCGGTTTACAACCACGACTACTTTCCTTATAACTCAATTTTTAATTCAATCTTATTCCTTCACTTTATAATGCAAACATAAGGAACCAATAAAGATAGCGGAATAAAACTTTACAAAAATAGTGCATATCATCTCTGGTTTCACTTGCGAAAAAATTGTCGAAAACGGATCATAACTTTTCAATGCCCCAGATATCGAACATGTTGAACTCAGCGCCTAAGGATAAATTTTAACCGAAAATATGGGTAAATCTCTCAGATATCTCACTTTAATTCAGAGGAAATTGTTTTCTTCTAATAGTGTGTCTCTTTTCCAAAAATTATTAAAATCGGGTCATAACATCTCCATATACCTCATTATAGGTTTTTCAAAAGTATCTTCTCCTAGCTCCCATATACTACCTAATTATAGGTTTTTCAAAAATACGGTGAGCTTTATTCCGCATATATGTATTGGTTAATATGTGAGCTATCTTAGCAAAATTAAGTGAGCGTATCGTCTTGGATATAGTGTACCTTGCTGATGAAAATGAATGAAATCGGTTCAGGAATTATCTCAGCCCTCATATACTATATATGACGATTTATGGGTTAATTTGTATGTTATCTTAATAAAATTTCTTCAATAAATTGCGATAGTATAAAATGTTCGGTTGCACCCGAACTTAGCCTTTCCTTACTTGTTTTATTTAATATTATTAAGATAATACACATTTCGACCCGTATATTCCGCATGAAGTCCACTAGAATAAAGAAAATCATTATATATAGTATCTGAGTGCCGGGGTAATGCTTGTATATATTTCATTCATCTTAAAAACCAAGCTGCACTATGTGCAAGACTATATGATCACTTGATTTTGCTAAGATATCTCAGATATAAGCCAACAAAACCCACCTAATTTTTAAAAACCCAAATATTAGGTATATGGAAGCTAGGACCTGATTTCACCCATTTTTGGCACAGATATTTATTATTAGAAACAAATTTCTTTAGAATATCAAGATAATTTTATGCATACATTTCATTGAAATCGTTGAAGTAGTTCCTGAGAGTTCTTCATCTCAAAAGTGAACACCTCCTCGTTCATTTTCCAGCATTGAACGCATTGAGTGCAGCCCTTTATATATACAAAAAACTCTATTTGGTTTGGTTTGATTTGGTTTAGTACAAGTAGTTTCAGTAAAATATCTCAAGTTATCGCTTACACGGATGAACAGACACACGAATTTCAACTCTACAAGTCACCCTGATCACTCTGGTATATGTATTTTAGGACTTACAAACAACCGTCATATGAACAAACTTATTTCACTCTGTGCAACATATTACGAGAATATAAAATATATAATTGTCTTCTTGTTTACTTTAACACTTTCAAATTCAACAAAAATAACAGTCCTGTTTCAGTTTACTTCAGCGGCAACAGTTTTATTTAACAGCGGCTTTTCTGGCATGCCTATTGAGTGCTAACAGTACAATAGCAGTGAATCTGATGTTTGTATAATATAATTGCGGCAATTTGGTTGTAAATTTTCTTCAATAGGAAAACTAGTGCAATTGAATGAAAAAATACATATTCGTTAGAGTAAAATATAAAAGTGATACCTTTTCAGTAATTTATCAAGCCACTGCTAGATTTCATATAAGAACTGTGTTTTCGAAAGTGAATTTTAAGTAACGAATTTTAAACTTTAGAATAAATGAAAGTTGTTGAAAATGAAACAACAGCCGTGCTTCTTTCACAAGTACTGAAGCAGTTCGTAAGTCTTGTGTTTCACTGTTTGTTTAGGTTTGAAATTGCTAGTGTTGTTGTCGTGTTGCTTCTGGATATTTCAAGTATTAGTTGTGGGTGCAACTATTGTTGTGGTTGAAAGAGTATACATTTCTGTGTTCTAACATTAAACATTTACATTTTTGCTATTTAAAGTTGCCTGTTTTGTTAAAGAAAATTAATAAACCACAAAAGAAAAATACATATAACATATATATATGTAAGGTTACTAGTGGGTTTCTTTTGCTGCATATATTGTATATAGTACATTTACAAAATTATTTTCTATGCTATACAAACTTTTTTTTTGCTGGTGCTTACACATGTATATATATTTATTAATACATTCATTTAAACATGTGATCATGCAAATATAGGTTTGTCTGTACTTAGTATAATGGTATAATTATATACCTACATTCATATTAAAATTTATTTTTTGCAATTTAAACTTTTATTTAATTATGTTTTGCTTTATCTTTGCTGTTTGCTTTAATTCTCGTTTAATTAACAGACACTTAGATTGCAAATATACATACATATTTGTAACTGGAAAAGTTAGACGACTGTGTATATTGTAAATGTACGCGTATATGAATTTTAGTTATAGTTAAATGTGTGTGTATGCTTTTGCGAAAATCCATACATTCCGTTATCCTATTCTCATAACTAGGTATCTTTTAGATTAGCTTATCTAAATTGCAATCAGATTGTATCAATTTCATTAATTACAGCATATTTCTCTACATGCATGCACATAGTTAAGTCCAAAGTAACTGACAGTTCAAATGCATCTACCATATATTTTGGATAAATACATTTGTAGTAAGCGTATAGCGTTTTCATACTGTTACATAGCTCCTTGCTCCCCAGCCTTGATGCGAGTAAGAGTTCAGATGTAGTCTTTGATGATTTTGTGTTTAAATGTTTTTTTTTTATTATACGAGTATACATATATTTCATATACTTAATAACTAATTTTTATGCTTTATATATGATTGTACTTCAAAAGAATTTCGTTTTATTTAGGGTTCAAAATCGTTTCTTAACGAGTAATAGTTTTCTGTAAGTGCCTCTTTATGAAATCAAAAAACATATGAGCACATTTTTAGAAACACATTTGTAATAGAATATGTACATTGTGACAACATTCATATGCACATATATATATATATATATATGTAGGTACCAATGTTTTTTACTGCAACAAATTGCAGTTTTGAAGTAAATTTTCGCTTTATTAAATATATTAGTTATTCGCGTTTCTTCTGCTATTTTTTCAAGCAACACTGTTGATCAAGCAAAACTTTTGCTCTTTCGCTCTGCTCATTTTCGCTTTCAACTCTTCATTAATATCAAATCCTCATTACTCCCTTAGTTATTTTGTGCTTTATATTTCGTGTAATTATTTGTGTAATTTAAAAATAGAGACTGCAAAAATATCACAGATTTTGCTGAATTTAGCAGTCTTTAAAGGTTTAACAAATACTTTCGGTTTTTCGAACACAAGAATTAAGTGGAATTGTAAGTATAGTATTCTTCATAATAAGTGTAGTAGTAATATAAAATATAATTATATATAAAGATATATTATTCATTACAAAATGTTGTATAAATTACATTTTCAATATCGCTTAAAAAATTATGTTATTGCCAAATCAATTATTTTGTTACTTGATATGTGATGTCATGCATTGTTTGTTTAAAATAAGTAAGCATTTGTGGTAAAGTTTATGAAAATACGTAATTAAATGTATAAATAATAGAAGTGGCAACCATTATTATGAGAAAAAATATATAAAAAAATATAAAGCAATTATAATATATTTTTAATGAGTTTTTAAATATTTGTTTTAAAGTAAAGCTCTAACAGTAAAGTTGAAAATGTTTCAGAAAATGTGAATATTGTTCAACACAAACAACTTAAATGTGGTTCTTCGTATATATTTGTATAAAACGCAGTGATATTTCTTACTTTAGTTTGCTGAAAATGTATTGAAATATCTCTGTAGAATTTATATAACTTTAATCTTACGTAACTTTGTCATGCTTCTACTGAATATTTCTTTATTTAATAGCTTCTGACTAATCGCCATGTTTTTGCAAAGTTTTTACCATTCATAGTAATTTTAACTATTTAAAAGAAAAAATTAGTTATTACAATCGCACGTTCCTTGCTTTAATTTTTACGTTGCTTTACTTTAATTTTTTCTTAATTTCTCTGCACTTAAGTACATATATTTAATGGGAAACTTTGTATTAATTATATTTGTATATTTTTTCATTTATTATTAATTATTTATTATTTAAATATGTATTTCATTGGTTTTTATTTAATTTATTTTATTTTTTATTTATTTTTTGATAAATAAGATACAATTAATCGAATTGTGAAATCATTTATTAAAAACATGTATTTTTAAGATTGTATTGTTTATTTTTATGCTTAGTATAGTGAATTTTGCCTAAATATTTTTAATAAAATGTTTTCATGCCCTCGTTTTAAGCGTAAACCGTTTGAATATCCATGTCTTGTGTTTCTGTTTTTTTTTATGTAAACAGCACAGTGTTAAATGGCAAGTAATGCATACATATAAAATGTAATGTAATAAGTAATGAATATACCTAAAATAAGACATTTTATAAAATGATTATTTGAAAAATGCTTTTGAGTTTCCCAACTAAACCAAATGTTATAAAAACCAATTTTCATTCGTTGATTTAAGTAATAATCAAAATAGTTAGTTTCATTTCAATTAATTGTTGTACAAGTAATGTAAAATATTAAGCACGATTACAAGAAAATATAAGCTTAAATTTCTACAAAATTACCAATTATTGGCCTTTAAATAATTATATATTAAATTTTTTTATGCCATCAATTTTTCTGTTTCTTCCCAAAACATCTTGAGTATATCTGGGCTCATTCTATTTTCTTTTCGAAAAATTAAGACATACTCAAAAGGTTTGTTTACATTTATAACTAATTATTTAAATCTAGTTTATCTCAAATTTTTTTTGAATTATTTTCCATTTATAGTTACCCTTAAGGCATTTTCAAAATCTTCCCCAATAGGAGACACACGAGGAAAAATTTCAAAAATGTTTTTTTATTTTTTTTTAATAAAAGTTCTCAATATTTAATATTTACATAATATTTAATATATTCTGTGTGTTTTCGTTTTATAATTTTTGTTGTAAAGGCTTACTAATAATTAACATATACACACACGGGTATACATGTATACACTAAGATTATTTTAAGATAGAATTCGGTTAATGTAAGTGCTTAAATATGCAGCTTCATTTATCTTTAAACTACATATCAACATATAATTCGTAGATAATTTAGTGTATACGTCACTAACATAAAATTGTATCGAAAGGAATTGAATATAAAAAAGCGTAAATAAAATAAATTTTTTTCATATTTAATTTGATACATATTTAAAATAGAATTAATTTTAGAATGAACTGATTGAACTTTGGTGCAGAACATTCTGTTTTTCGCAGTCAAAGTGGAAGAGAGTTTGAGAGAGAGAGAGAGTGATGTTTGGTATGAAAACGGGGTTGTCATAATTAGCCAGAAAAGCACTACAAATGCTAAGACAGTTGGAACAATGCTTTCTACCTTTAGTCATATGTTTGTTATTGCAATTGTTTGATAGTTCAGATACGCTGCAGAAGGTGAGCGTAATCTATTCGCGAATTAAAACAAGCAATTATCTATTGGAGGAGCAGTAAACAAGAACAACAAGATCACAATATACATATATGCAGAGAGTGCGTGTTCCATACCAATTTTAAAGTAGTGGCAACCGAAATTCTGTAGAATACCAATGTTTGTTAAGCAACCAAAAGTTGCTTAAGGTTATTAAGATAAAAACAAGAAAGCATTTCGTTAAATAAGGTTATAGACAACGTAAATGTTCTTCAAAGTGTTGACTTTCGTCAACGCAAACACAAAAAAATTAACCATTAATAATGGTATTTTCTCTCTCTATCTATATTTCTATCTAAAATCATAAATTCAAAACCATAGAAAACTAGTGTATTTGATAGTCAAATCTAACTCTGTCTCTCTTCAAAGGATATGGAAGTCTCCCCTACCTAAAATATAAAAAAAAATTAATAGCCAATATTTAATTATATTTAATTTCAAATTAATGCGTTTTACTCGTATTAGGTATTTGGATTTTAGTTAACAACAAATAACGTCTGTCGAAAAATTAACAAGTAGAACGGACCTCATTGCATTTACCTTAAAAAAATTAATTTGACAATTTACTGATAATAATCGTATTAAACATCTAGAACACGACATGGAATACAAAATTATAAAACCTATACTTATTAGGCTAAACATGACTATACTGCTTAACACATAATGTATATACGTACACGTACATACATTTAACAGTGTGCAGGAGTCATAATTATAGAATGATATTAGTGTTAAATATTAACGATAGTTAAACTTTAAATTGCTTATTAAATTTAGAATTTTTTTTTTTTTATGTTTTAATTTTGCTCGTAGATTCGCTTCTTTGATAAATTTCGAAGTTGTAATTTTGTCTACCTAAATCTTTAAAGCGTAAGTAAAGAAATATTTGGTATTTTCAGTTTTTGTATGAATTTAATTTGTTTTTCTCTAAAGTTGTCTTACAAATCTTTCATTATAATTGTACCTAAAAAATTGCTGCGATACTTAGACCAAAAATACGTGTTGTAACTACATTTAAATTCGTTTATAGTAATTGTAGTAAATAAATTTTACTTTTACACAAACGCATTAAAAAGTGTAAAATACAATTTTTTGTTTTTATGTTTAATTGTTTTTGTTTCTTATAGTTTCATATGGTGTACATTTAACAATTATTTGCACAATTCTCTTCACATCAATAGCAAATTAATGTGTTAGAAGTTGATTTTGCCAATGGATTGCTCGAAAATGCTTTAGACTACTTCGTTTAGATGCTTTTAAGTAACATTTTAGGTATTTAAAATTTTTTAATAAAATTTTATTATTTGTTTATTTAAGTAATTCATTTGAGTGTTTTTCAAACTTGTTCAGGGTCTTGAAAAAAACACACACATTATTATAAGTATTAGTAACTTATTAACAGTTTTCAACATCTCATTTCTTCTTAAATTAAATTTATCTAATTACTTATTGATTGTTTTATGCATTTTTGCACTTCACTAAAAAGTGCACATTTACGTATGTATGTTTTTAGCTTGATCATCTTTGAGATGTGCTTTTGTTAAATTTCAAATTATATTCGTATTTATTTTGTTTTACTTCACTCGCTTCTTAATTATCATTCATATCCTTGATCGCTTGCAATATGCGTTTGACATGTCCCACCTTGACGACACCCAAATCCTTGAGATCTCTTCTGCCCAGCGTTAGCAGCTCTTTGCCGCGTATATCGTTCTTCATGAAGCTTTCCACATATTCTGAAAGCTGCATTGTCTCCAGCCATGTGACTACCTCGTCGACACTCCAATTGTTGGCTGCTTCGCGATTTGTTGTTAGCGGCGGCTTCAGCTGCGTTTGACCCACAGTGGAACCAGAACGTAGACGCACCCAGAAATGACGTGATTTGCGACGTCCATCACCCTGAAAGTGCAGATTAAAGAGAGTTAATTTTTATCTCATAAATATGATAACTTTCCCAAATTTTTGTTGTAAGCCATACGTGATTTATACATAACACCTTTGGGCCTAAACTTAAACAATTTCATTTCCTTCCCTTCGGAAAAATTTCATAGCTATCAAAAATTTTCAATTTTAATTATGTCTGCTTAATTTTAACCAAATACCATAACACTCACGTGAATATTTTTCTTTAGATTCGGCAAAAGAAAACGAACCGAAGTAATTGGACCTACCTCCTCATTTGGTGCCAAAGCATTAAAGTAGGCACGCAATTTGCCATCGAAACTCTTCTGCACCGAACATTTCTTCAGCTCCATTTCAATATTGGCCAATGCACCACTCAATTTAGACTCGAGGTCCTCCCTCAAAATTAAGCTGTGCGCACGATCGCGTAATAGATTGCATGAATCTTCGTACAATTGACGCGAAGATTCAATAACTTCCACAAGTTTGGTGCGTAGTGTAGGACCCTCAAGTAGTTTGCCGTCTGGATGTATCGACTCGAGTACTTCAGCGGCGCGACAAGCCACAGCATATAAATCATGTTGCAGTGATGGATGTGAAATTATAAGGAATTTCACCCATTTCACTAGCGAACTGACAGCCTCAATAAAGTTCAAGAGTACATAGCATTCACGTTCGGACAGCACTTCATCCGTAGACATAGCATGCTCCGAAGCGGTCGATGATTGTTCGCGTTGTATGGAAATGCTATGCTGGCGTTGCTTCTCTTGCCAAGATTTCAGCGAAACTTCCAAATGACGATTGCGACAAAGCATTTGCACACGATTCTTATGTAGTATACGAATCATGCCAGGTGGTTGCAGCCAAGCTTCGCCATCAACCTGTATGGGTATCTCCTCATCACCCAAAATATTTATTTGTACACTCTGACATTGTGCGATGCGATGATGTTGTAGATTTATGAGACGCGAGGCGGCCATTTGCACCGAACCGAAGACGGCGACCACTTCGAGTATGCGATCGTCAAAGCTGGGTGAGAGAAAGATATCGTCCTTCTTGCTGGAGCCCCAAAAATTCGTGCCGCCCATGAAGCTGTAGTGTAAATTAAAAATTTAGCGCTCAAATTGTCCACAAATATGGTGTTATAGGGTTGTGACCTACCTCGGTATATTCAAAATGACAATACCCTGGAGTGATGGTAGTGGTATACGCTGTCCGTCACACTCCAACTGCACTCGTTGCTCCAAATTTTTGCATGTTTTCTGTAGTAGCTGCTTCGACCCCAATACACCGTACCACATATAGTTTTTGGCACGCGAGCGACACTTCTCGGGATGCTCTTCGCGTTTGTTGTGAAAATCGAGTGAAATCTTGGCATCAATACCAATACCGAAGTAATTGTTCATAACACATTTCTCATGATAGCCTGCCAGCAGTGTCTCATCGGGGTCCATTAGTGGACTAACAGCTGCACAGAGTGTGTCGGCATTGGCTAGCAAGCACTTGGAGATGAAACCCGTGCTGTTGGCTAGTGCTATATGGTACAAGAACAAGCATGTAATTAGTATATGTTGAGTGATAAACCTGTATAGTGCACTCACTTGGCCAATTTGGTAGGCGTACGAGTGGATTGATAATCGGCATCTTCTTTGCGCCATCATCAGCGACAACTGTTCGTTCCTTATCTTTCTTGCCCTTATCGTCACGTTCTTTATCACCGCCTGCATTACCGCCACTGCTGCCGCCTCCACCACCGCCGAAATGGTCGAAGCCAAATAATGATGAGCCCATAAATAGGCTGGACTTGGAGCCCTTAAGTGTCTGCAGATTTGGTAGCGCCTCATTTGGCTGCAAAGAGAGTATGGATATGTAATCTCAGTGACGTCAACAAGCATACAGCCGTTAAGTAGTGTGAAAAGTATCAGATAGTATTGCACTAACTACTAGTAAGTGAAGGAGAATGCTTGAAAGTTCAGTAAGTGTTAAATGTATACAAGGGTTTGACATGTGTGGTACAGTGGACAAATTGTGTACGGTTTAGTTATGTTGTACTAACTAAAAGTAAATGAAATGTGGAACTTAAATTTTAAAAGGAAACAAATACAATGTTATGTACAAAGAGAAACAATACGAGTAGCAGCGGAAAGAACAATATTTCGGAACACAAACGAACGAGGAAAGTTGAACGTAGACTAAACAAGAAGCAGTGAAATAAGTATATCAATAACTTTTAGGACAGTTTTACAGAGCACTTAGGTTGTGCTTTAAGATTAAAGAAACGAATTTACAAAGCAACTACAAACTCATGTGGCAAACTAGTGAAACAACTGTAAGGCAATACAAAATATAATTGATTAAGCAAAACTAAATATTTTTGTTACCAAAAAAATTGCCAGCTAAGAATGCAAGAGATGTTTTGGGCTCCATACGGAATTAGGCTTAAAAAAATTTCGAGCAACAAAATTTTTTCTAAACACCGGTGATTAGTGACGAAAGTCCTCCTACCGACACCTATAATGACCGTAGAAAAACTCTGTGGAACTCTGCATCAAAATTCAAGTAAATTAATTTTGATCTTTATTATAAAGACATTAATAATAACGAACTGTTAATATCCAGGGGGACAAGACGGCGTTTCTCAAAATACATATTAAACTTTGAACCGAAGTTAACCAACAACGTCTGTTTGTTGTGTTTCTAAAAAAATCTGGCATAAGACCTAACTGATCAAGTTCTACCTCACTTTCACATACAGCATGGACAAATTTGGAGGAAATGTTGAAAACTCATAACAACGACTACAATCATAGGTTTATGCGAACCAAAGATGAGTATGAGGAATTGAACGAACTCTTTTCAAAAGGTTTGATGCTTTCAAATTATTTCATTTCACAAAAACTTAGACTTTGTTTACTATGAAGGTAAAAGCGGGATTAGGCTTAGCATTGAAACAATATAATTTAAAAGTTCTTCAAAGAATTGAGATTTTTTGTATTTTTGGTGTTCATGACGTTTAAGACCTGGGACTTTATATATATAATAGCTTTTCTACCTCTACTTACTAAAATTGGTAATTTTTCAACGACAAAAATCTACTTCTGGTTTTCTGGAGTTCCACAGTAAAATCTGGGCAATTAAATTACAATTTTTACAGTATTAACCGACACAAAAAACAGCCAAATCACGCTTTCAAATAGGGTTCGAAATGCATTTGGATTCACGGGTATATAGAGCTGGTCATTGGGAAATCGTTAGCAGGTTAAGTGTGGAATGCTTACCAACGGTATAAGTGGTCTTATGAGAGCCAATGTGGCTAAACGTATATCCGGTTCTGCGACCACGAAGAAACGCAAACCCAACAGTCCGTAAGCCCGCTCAGACAGACATTTCTTCGAATGCTTTTTCTAATACCAACACGCGGTTGACATATTCGTATATATGTTGCAGTATTAAGTGATAGTATTTATATTTTGGAGTGATTTTAATGAGTGTAATATATAACGTATGGATATGAATAAAAAAAATTTTTGTATGAAAGTAGAATTAGTATATATTTGTATGATTAATTTAAAATGGGGAAAACTTAACACTTTAGAATAAAACAGCGTTTTCAGAAAAAGTTACAGCTTATGATATTTCATATATGTGATTATGTATGTATAATTTAACGATTATAAGAAATTTTGAAATACGTACCAATTCTTTTTGCTAAAATTTGTATTTTTTCGATTTTCGAAATCGAAGATTTTCATGAAATATATATAAATTAAGAGAAATCATTTGTAAAATCGTGTGTAAACCTAAGCAAAGCCTAACAAAATAAGTTTAACGATAATATATTTCATATAAAATACATAGTATGTCCATAAGTATTAAGCTCGCTAACTACTGCACTGACCTTCAACACATAACTTCTCCTGCAGTTTCCTCTCATTTTATCTCATTCTCTCCCTCTCTCTATGTGTGTAGTCATATGCAGAGAATACAATATTTGCTTACAGCACTTACCTTGAAGAGACTGCCGCAGCTGATGCGTCGACTTGCTGCCGGTGAAGAACTCAAGAATTTCGCATGCTCCGGATCTAAACTTAACAAATTCGGATTGAAACCCGAATGGCGACGATCCTTCTCGGCATGCTCTCGCACTGCTAGACTGGTTGTTGCATGACTTGAATGTCGTCTCAACTCCATCGGCAGCATACGGGCCGACAGTAGACTGGCTGCCGACGCTGCATTCACCGGCTTGATAGCGTCTCCACGTAATGGGGTTGGTGGGCGCACAACTACACTTATCTGCGGATAGTTTGGATTTACATCATCAAAGGATTCTTTCTTACACGACTCATCAAAAGTAATGCGCTTTACATCTTGTCCGTGTGCGGATTTTTTCGGTGATGTGCTCAATGCTGAGCCCAGCGTTGTTGCTGTTGCTATTGTTGATTGGTTGTTCAATGTGCTGGGAGGCATTGTCATTATATTCGGCTGATTTTGGGCATACGAAGTAGACGGCGGTTCCAAGCTATCAGCACTATCCAAACGTGCATAGGTCTCGATGTCGCACACCTCAATCTTTATAGCCATTTTTGTCGTCAGTTCATCCTCAGTCTGTTGGCCGTACGCGTTTGTGGCGATTGTTGTCGTCGTAGTGGTGGTGGAGGCATCAATGGAAAGTTGTTGTTGTGAGATAAGTATGGTGGATTTAGGTTTGCGTAGGGACGAACGCTTTTTCGGACGCTTTGTGGAGTTAAAAATTGTTATCCAAACGTATGGCCAAAAACGAAATGGCGGTGAATGATTGCACATACGTTTTGAATGAATTTGTCGGATAATCCGCGGGAGATGTTTGTCGTACGAAGGAAATCGTTGTCAGGAGAAATGCAAGCAATTCGTCATATATGTATGTATATGTAGTTGTAGTGAATATGGTTCGGGTATTGGGTTTGTTGTGGCGGACAAAGCACGAGTATATATACACATTCATATATATATATATAAGTATATATATGTAGTTGCATGAAAGGCAGCATTAAAACAAATAAAAAGGAACGAAAAAGCAGCAAAGTTTTGGTTTTAGCATTTATACACATACACCGTCAACATCAACAGCAACAACAACAACGTACAAGTGCAGTTGCACCTAACTTTCTATTACAAGCCGTCAACATCTCTTACGTTTCACACACACATACCTATAGTATGTTGTGGATCATATTGAAAACAAACTCACCTTGAAGCTCTGTCGCGCTATGTCATTACCCTCGACAAACTGTGCCAAACTGCAATACTTTGGCGGTTCACGTATCTTCTGATCGTCACAGCGATTATCAATTTCAAAAACGATGTTCTCAAAACCGAACTGCTGTGAATTCTCATCACTGTCCATGCGTGCCAATTGAGCGTGGCGTGGTGGGGATGAATTACGCCGTATGCTCCGCTGTACTCCTGTGCTGAGTGATTTCTTGCGTATGGATTTTAATGGCGGCGGCTGATTATCCGAGCATAGCGTCGGTGTGTCGTCGGTTATGGTGTTGTCCTGCAATGCATTTGCTATATCATGACCCAGTACCGAGCTAATGTCATCCATAAATGATTCGCCTGGCACGACTTCTGTCTCATCACTTGTTTCTGGCGAGTCGATGTGTGTGAAGGAATTGGCATCGAGGCTCTGTAGTTCAAACATAACACTAATTTATGGACGACTTTATAATTCTTTCTGTTTGATTTAAATAGCAAAACATTGTGGGTCTATATTTTATAAGATTTCATAATCTCTCTTATTTAATTTATCGCTCAAGAGTGCTACTAAAATCAAAACCATTCTTTTGGAAGAAAAATGTTTTATTTTTATCATAAATTATTATAGTCTTGTTTTAGGTTACTTACTAAGAGCATTTTTTAAAGTTCTTATTAACGTTTAACTTACTTTCTTAATTATCTCTTTCATATTTAAGTTATATCTACTAAAATTAAGCTTTGGAAACTCCTATCTATAACCTACCTGTATTATATCCCCTAACTGTAGAGGGCGATCGTGTTCCTGACTTTCAAGTGGCTTGTCAAATATCTCGGAGGCTATGCTGCATTCCTCATCACCAATAGCCGATAGCACATCGCTAGCCTCACCACCCGGTAATTCATCTGATGATGACAATTCCTTAAATTGAGTAAAACAAATAGTTCAATTACATAATGATTAGAGCGAGTACATAAAATATTTTGCCATATAACATTAACCGTACGGTACGTACAATGGCCACATCTGTATCAATGATTGTTATGGTTTCGCTTGAGTATACATTTGGGGCTTTAGGGGAAATCACTACGTTGGGTACCTGCAACTGACAAACTTCGTCATTAAAACGTAACTCCTTAGACTTTTCAGGTATTGTTTGTTTATCTTTGTCGCCTTCATTTTCTATATGCTTCACTTCTTTACGTTTCTTTTCCATATCCAACTCACGACCCATGTAATAATTGCGTTCAAATACCTCTATTGGGCGATAGTCTGAAAGCGGATCTACAATTTGATCGTTTGTTAATATCGGTACACTGAGAAAGTCGATTTTACGTTCGGTCGGTGAATTTACATCGTTATTGTCACCAACAATAGGCAAACGATTACCGAAGTCATCAATGTTAGCGCCGCCACTTAGTGATAATCTGCCGACACGATAAACAATCTCACTCTGACCGCCTGGTCCGTTTTCCTCAATCTCTTGTATGACTTCGGGTACGCCCGAACTGCGACGACTATCAGCAAATTGACGTGGTACTGGTATACTGATGGAATTGAAAAAGGTATCGTCGACGGAGTCACGTCTTGTATCTGGTAACGGTGATATGCATGTTAGACGAGATGTTTCCATTGTGGGAGATATTATATTTATTGGCGGTATAATGGGTACTGGTGAAGAACAAGGTGTAGATTCACCCGATGCATTGGTTGGTAGCTTTAAAGCTTCAAATGGCGTTATCGATAGCTTACGCTGATAACGCTTGGGACGACCTGGTTCCGAGTGTTCGATAATATTGTACATGGCACGCTTAACACTGTTAGCTCGACATTGTAACGACTCGCGTTCCGTAGACTGCAACGATCGACTATTACGGCGCTCATTTGAATTAAATTGGTCTTTTTCATCCTTCTCGATTGATATGTTTGGATTACTGTAAAGAAAGGGAATAATAAAACTTTGTACATATATTCTCTTCATATGTTGCCAACTTACAGCAGTGAAGCTGATGTCGAGGGTGTTGTAGAAGCAGTCGGTGAGGCTGCTGCACTTTTTGATATCATACTATTGATTGTCGCTAACAGATCATCACCGGCGTGCGCACCGGTCTCTTCTTCGCGTAAAGCTTCCAACAGCATGCCTAACTTCTCACGTAGTATGTCACATTTAATCAATAATTGGTCGTCATCCTTACGACTTTCACAGATCTGCACCATAAGTTCGTCGAGCGTTTCGCAGAGAGTTTTGGTGGCAGTAATGAGTGTCTGCGAATCATCGGTCTCGACAATGTTGCGCAAATTTACATTGGCAGATGTCACCATGCCAGTGAGTAATGCTTCCTGTGCGCTCGACAGTGACATTTTCGGCGTCTTCGGTTGTACAGCGACAGCCTTTTCGAAGACCATTATGCTCCACCGATCCAACATTTTGGTACTAGCTGACTCGTAACGTTCAAGTATTTGTGGCAGATGTGCATCGTCATCACATGATGAGCCCCAACCTAAAACGCGGGCCAAGTCATTGCCAGTACCAAGAGGCAGTACTGCTACTTGACATTGTTTCTGCAGAAAAGAGATATTGAGTAATAAAATATGAGTATTTTATATATATTTTATTACTTCAGTATTTTGAGAACTCCGAATGATATGCGTGCTTAGTTTAAGGTATTGTTAAAAATAGTGACATATATGTATTTACCCTACAACCTAGGAAAGTATTGGTTCAACTTAGAACCACCAACACAAAAACTACCGAATAAAGGATCAACCTGTTCTTATATAAAATGGTTTCATAGTCTGCAATGTTGGGGCTATAAGAAATTAACCCCTTGCACAAAACATAAAGTGTATAAAAAATATGAAGATAATTTTAGGAACCCGTGTCTCTCGAAGTCTCATCTTTCTCATCCAAATCGGAATTAATTAGATAATTGGAGTAATGCAATTTTTTGTAACCTTAAAATATTATTAATTCTCAATTATATGGCCAAATATTGACAATACCGCATATTATTTTATGATGTAATTATTTTAATTTGATTTTCCACTCACATGCATACTGAAACGATCAATCTCGCTGAGCACCCATCCTACTGAGCCATCACCGGAGCAGACTAAGATTCGAAACATTTCGAAACGTCTGAAGAGACGCAAACCCAAACTGGGACCGGTGGATATAAGATCGAAAACTTGCGCTGGATTTAATAACTGCTTGAAGCGTCGCAAAAACTTGACACCTTGATTGTCACCCGACTTCGAATTGACGAAAACCAGCAGTGGTGAAAAATTACCCTTCGGACTCTCCACATCCCAGGAGTCGTCATTGCCAATGGAATGCACACAAGTGGGTGGCACAACGGACAACTTGGCCGGCCCTAGCGGGCAAGCAACTGCAATTTGTGGTCGACAAGCAACATGTACCGTTTCCCGGCACCACAAACAACGCAAATCTTGTAAACGCAAAACAGAACCGCAAGTCTTCTTACAAACCGCACATGTCGACGATACCGGCAAGTTACCCTCCATCCATTGATGTGGCATGATAATGCTACCATCAGGTTCCTCAATAATATCTTTACCGACGGTGCCCAGTGTGGTCCATTTACAATTGGCAATTGTTTTTGCAGCACAACGCTTATGTACTTTGCATTTGCACACCTCACAAGAGAGACCGTGCGAGGTAACGCCGTAGAGTATATCGCGGCATACATTGCAGAAGGTGGGACGCGCATGCGAGGTTGCATACCAGTGATGATGATTCGAGAATAAATCATGTTGCTCGATGAAGAAACTATCGCCACGCGCACGCGCTGGTATTGAGGCGGATTTTAGCGAGGTCAGCCAGTCTTCCATTTCGCGACGTGATTCGGCACAAAGCACAAGAGAGCGTGTGGCGGTGATTACCTGGAAGAAAATATTGAAGAAGAGATAATTTTATTATATATATGTATTTTGTTCTATAATCAAGTATGCTGTGTCTCACGAACTTAAGCTAACTGGCTGTATACGCGGAACATTTTCGAAACGTCTTTTCGAAGGGTCTTTTTTGGAGACCCCGTAGAACTGAGACTGTATTTCTGGATATGATTCTGATGTAATTTTCCTCAAAGTATTGTACCTGGCCATACCTGTCAAGCCAGACTAAGTCAATTATTCGAAAAAAAGAAAAATTTAAAAACCTCTAATGGATTTGCAATTGTAATAATTTAATTCCTTTATGTTCTTTTGCTTTAAAACAATTTCGTATCCATTTGCATATGGGGTAAAGAGAACTTATAACTTATGCATACCTCATTTAATATTCTTCAGAATGAAGTTGCAAAAGCTACAAACTTGCATGCATTGCAGATTACGGCATTGCCTATTTGGCCTTGTCTACATAATTAAAGCTACCTTTGGTGGCAAGCAATTGAGTGTTGACCTTTGAGTGTTTATTACATACTCTCATGTTCAACTCAATAAGGAAAGGTGAATGCCGGGAGTTATCAGTGTCTAACATTTGTTCTTATTATTATATAATTAAGCAGAATTAGCTTTCAGGACATATTATCTGAATTAAGTCATAAATGACGTTGAGTGGCAGTAATGTGCAGTCAATTGTACGACAATGATTGATTGACCCCACTATCTGTTCAAGTCACACATATATCTGTGTATTAAAGACAATAAGCGTGTTTGATAGAGAAAGCATATGTGTCTTATACTCATATGGTAATACAGTGTATTATTCAACCGAGTGACTCAAGAACTCTGTATTATTTGTTGCTGATCGTAATTGGCATATGACAGTTGTACAGTTGTTTTAGACGTGTGCTCCATCTTTGCACTTATTAATGACATGTCGTATTGTCTTGTTGTAGTAAAACTCCTCGCTCCAATTTGATGGAATGAATTGTAAATTTTGTAACATCTGTGCAACATTGTATGAATTTCTATGTAGCGTGCAGTTAAAAACGAAATTATATTTTCTAAGTAAGAAAATTTTCTAGTAAGAGAAAATAAATTTAACTAAAGTGAATTAATCACCGTTTTACTTTTGTCACAGTCCATAATTTTTAGTTGAAATGAAGGAAGAAGTAAAGCGTACATTCTTGTAAGGCATTTGCTTAATTTCCGTAAACAGGAACAGAAATAAATTTGATTTGTGAGTTATTGCTCAAGTCGTAAGTAGAAGAGATACGTCATGTATCCTATGCCTCTATGCAAGATGTTGCGATTGCAGCAATATGTCAATGCTGCAACACTGTGCAGCAGAAATGTACTCAATAATAACAATATAATAATTTTATTTAATATCCTCGATATACGGGTCGTAAAGGCGGTTTGTTAAATTGAAGGACAATTTTATCCATTTGCATCTCCATCAACGTCACTTAAAAGCCAACGTCAATCGTTAGCAAACCTCGACACTAACAATCGAAGCAGCTATCATACTCTCCCATAATGCTAGTTATAATGCTATTAATAAAACATAAGACCTATGTCACTATGGTTTGCGTCAAACTGTACATTATGAATATAAGCGCTTCAGTAGCACAAACTCTTTGTGCAACTGTAAACCGATAGTATTGCATAAACTTATGTTTAAAGCCATGCCACTGCACTTTAATGCACAAGTTGCATATAACCTCAAGTTCAATAGGAAATTCTAACTGGTCGTGTCAGCAACTTTGTTGCCTGCTTTACATTGACATAATGATTAAACCACATACACAGTAACCGAGTAGCACAGCATGCAGCTCAATTTTAGTTGCTTTGCCTTTGAAGCCAACTTTGCGGTCAAAGGTAAAACCTCTTTGAGTTTCGCAAACATATACCCACCTACGTATTTATATACGCCCTGAATATTTTAATACCACATACAAACATGTGCGCGGAAATATTGCCTTTTGATCGCTCATTGAAAATCCTCAACTTACTTGAATTGAGTTTTGGGTACAGCAAATTTAATATAATATTATAGCCAAGTATATACTAGTGGATTAGTGAGACTTTATGTTTGACTCGGTTATTGTAAGTCCTAAAAGAAAAGTATGCAATGCCACCCTGTAAAATGTTTGGTCCCATTGTATGATAATTTATTTGAATAACTAATTTTTTCTTCATTGTATGATTTGGTGGAATTTATCGAACACTAAGGGTAAGTAGAATTGGTTTATATCCGTTTTTGGTTTTTTCAATCATTACGATTTATTTCTCAACATATTAGCCGTCTAAAAAATTAGTGCTCTGATGGTTTGCAAAATTCGAATGAGATTTCAAATTTGGAATAAAAATCATGACATTGTAGAGCGCTGTAATCATGTTGCTAGTCTCTAGGTGGTCGCTGTAAATTTCACCTAGTTAATTTTAGAAAACGGTGGTCATAACCTTTCTGACTGTTAGAGCAGTTTAAATTTTCTTCGGAGCATGTTTCAACGTTTCCTTGCTTTCTCTTTTGTACGGGTCCATGCTTCGACGACGCCTATAAAATGATGAAGAAACTCGACGTCGAATTACGACTAAATAGCGCCAAACTAAGAAAAACTTGGAAAACGTATTTCTTGGCACCATAAGAAGGTTAAGTTCGAAGATGGGCGTAATCGGACCGCTGCCACGCCCACAAAATGGCAATAACCGAAAACATATAAAGAGCTATAACGAAGTCATAAATTAAGCTATTTGAGCAAAATTTGTTATGAAGGATCGCACTATGAAGGGGCATATGTGGATGTAATTTTTTTGGGAAAGTGGGCGTGGCCCTGCTCCATACTAAGTTGTTTGTACATATCTCGCAAACTAGTAAAGCTATATAAAGGAAACTTTCTAGAGTCGTTTCTTTTAGGTACTACCTTATACAGTCCAAAAATGGAGGAAATCGGATTATAACCACGCCCACCTCCCATACATAGGTTATGTTGAAAACTACTAAAAATGTTTTAATTGAGTAAGGAAAACCACCAGAAGACTTAAATTATATTATAAAGATAGTATAGAAATGCTGCACTCAAAATGGTATACAAAATACCGTGGTTCCGCCCACTTATGGGTCAAAATTCATATCTCCGAAGCTACTCGACCAATTTCAATGAAATCGGTTCATAATATATTCCTAGTTTCCCAATGATATGTTGTGAAAATAGTCTAAATCGGTTCACAGCCACGCCTATTTACCATATACCAGAACTTTGAAGTCGGTCTGAATAGTTTACTTTACAATATATGAAGTAAGCACTGTGAAGTAGTGAAGATATCGGAACAGAACTTTGCAAAAATACTGCATTTAAAGAATGGCATTGCCCTTCTAAAAATCGTAGAAATCGGTAAATAAGTTTTCAAGACCCTATATATCGAATATGAGGCCCTTAGTGCTTCTAACAATAACCGAAAATATAGGTAAGATATTTTGAACAAATTCAGAGGGAATATGTTTCTTCAAATAATATGTCGCCGTGCCAAAAATGAGTGAAATCGGGTCATAACTTTCCCTAGCTCCCATATACCTAATATTAGGGTTTTCACACTTTCAATGGACTTTATATCATATATATATGCAGAATATGTAAGTCAAATTGTTTGTTATATTAATAAAATTAAATATATAAATTGCGAGAGTATACAATTTTTGGGGACACCCGAACTTAGCCCTTTCTTACTTGTTATATACCAACTTTGTCTTTCACACAAAGACGTACTATGTACTTCAATGTAATTTCCGTAATTTAAAGTTTGTTTGCTCTCACTCTTTGTCAAAACAAAATAGGATTTCCTTGGCACAATACTGTTGACTGACGCCAACGAAGTTTAACAAACAATCTGAGTTAGTTTATATCAAAGCCAACTTTCACATGATAACGTATGAATCTGTATATAAATGTACATGCAAACATATAGAGTGATTGGCAATATTAGTTTGATATTAAGCTGAATAGTGGACCAGTCGAGACATATTAAGCGAGAGCGAAATTTATAGAAACATATGTATTTTAAAGTGCTCAAGCAGTTAGTTTCTATATTATATAGAAGCATCAGAAAGATTTTGTTTAAAGGCTCACAGAACAGCTTAATAGTTTAGAGTTAGTGATTTCGAAAAATTCAAAATTATGACAGTTAAGAACCGCCTTAATATTTTCCGATATTTGCATGCTCTCATAAACACTTCATGTTCCATATGACTCTATTTGCCGTCCCACTCACAGACTTTCCTCTACGTTTACTGTCAATCAAGTTTCCACTCCGGCTTTTAAAATCATGTATGTATGTATATGTGCCTATTAGCTCACCATACATAAGCGCCGTTGCGCCGTTAACTCACTGAAAAGCAGTCAGCATGGCGTACGCCACATGTGTGTGCAAGCGCCACATGCGGAAATTGTCGGTGGCAGCGGCAAATGAATTCGTTTGTTACAAAAGTGGGCGAAAGCAAAAAAAATGTAAAGCATGTATGAAAAGCTGTAAGATTCAATTTAAAGTTTACAGTCGACACATTCATAGCCGATTAATGTTCTTCACACGTTCATTGTTGTTATTGTATTGTATTGCATTGCATTTATAAATTTTACTTAACGGTTTTTGTTTTTGCTGAATGCATTTTCACAGACTGTCGTTACTTTCGCAGTGATCGACTTTTACTCTATGGTAAGTAAGGTTACGGTTTTTTTTTTCAATATAATGTAACAAAAGAGTTTTAATTGAAAACTTCGTGGAAAATGATATTTCACTTTGAAAAGTTACTGGGCTAGTTGCTAGTGACATCTTGTTAAAAAAAAATAATAATTGCATGATTCCATTTCATGCCTTCTTTTGAAGTTGGTGAAATATTTTATCTGGCAATTTAAGGATAAAATAGCAGAGACTATGTCTTGCTAAGGAGTTTTTTAACTCATGCTTCTGTAAACTGTTTATTATCGAAACATATCAACAACGTTATTTAATAATTATAATTAATGTTTGCAGCATGTCAAATGGCTTTAATCTGATTACATGAAGAAATAAGCCTTGGAGCTTTTTCAACGTGGATTTTTAAAATCATTTAACAGTATGTAATTGAGTCAGTTTATGGCACTCAATTTTGCCTTTAACGGTAAAATCAGGGATGCATAAATATATGCGGACATACAAGTATTTTATATGAAAAAAATGAGGTGAACACTTTTCTGAATGGACACGGGAACAACTGGACATATTGATGAACGTGAAAAAAATTTTGGAATTTTTTCTAAGAGTATGCTCTTTCAAATGCTAAATATTCGATGTATGAACGTGGACGTGCGCACGTATCTATTTTTGAACTATATAAAGCTCACTCTCTTTTTGGCTTGGCATATATCGCGCTCAAAAAGTGGCTATGTTCTTTAAGCCTCATTTTTACTGGCTGTATGTGATAGGTATATGAATATATAAATTTTAATTTTAATATTAATTTGAATTTGAATTTGAATTGGAATTGAAATGTCTTTTTCGCATACACTTTCGTGTTAACTCTGGGTACTTTATGCTACGTTAAATTTTTAATAAGTAACTTTCATCCGATGCCGTGCAAAAAAAAATGCAAAAACAAGCGTCCCTTGTAAATGTCCGCCTCTAATTGATCGGCTAAATTTTGTAGAGCGGCATATCAGTGAATTTAAAATTCCTACTAACAGAAAACAAAAATGAATAAGTATGGGAAAAAACAATCTGTTAATGGGCAATGGATGCCGTCGGTGGCTGAGTGCGGTCATCAATGAAAAGCCACCAATGTGGGTGTGGCGTAGTGGCCGTTCTCAACAGTGTTCACAACTCAATGCACACGATTCTGTTGGCTTTTGGCTTTTCATTACTCTGGAGCTATGCTGAAAATTAGCAGAATTTTTTCATAAAAAAGTTACTGTCATTTTTTTCATAAAGAAGTGACGGTGAAAATGTATGCGAGGCTATTGAAAGGTATTGATACAAGCGCAACGTAGCAGAATCAAAGCGAAACGTACTGTTTGTTTCAATGCCTTTCAATAGCCTCACATACATTTTCACCGTAACTTCTTTATGAAAAAAATGACAGTAACTTTTTTATGAGAAAATTCTGCTAATTTTCAGCATAGCGCCAGAGTAATGAAAAGCCAAAAGCCAACAGAATCGTGATGATATCTTTTTCAACAGAGACTTTTTTCAGCGAACAGGAAGCCAGTTTTGAGAATATCAGTTCCCGGTATGTTTTAAGGTGCAGTACAATGTCCTAGAATTCTGTTTTTAAGAAAAACTTAAAGTTTTTTGTGTAAGCCAGTGAAATACATAGCTTTATGAGGTATGGCTTAGGCTCTTAAATATATTTTATCATGGCATTTGTGTTAAAAAGCTTAACTTATATGTGCTATAGTGTTCAGTAAATGATTTGTATGCATCACGCCGCCATGTGGTATGCCGCCACAACCACGTCGCTGTAAAAGTATGTAGTCATTTTAATTTCCAAGCTGTTCTGCCAGTTGCAGTGTATACCCTTAAAGAATTGTTGATAAAAGCGTAGAAATAAAATTTATGTTATTCAACTTCTGAAAACTTTTAACAGTAATTAATAACCTTCTGAAATAACCATCAGAATTCGAAACTTCGACAGCAGTTTTTTAACTTTTATTGTAATTTTACCCAAATACATTTTCATTTCGCTCAATTGGTTGCAATTTTTAATCCGGAATAACTTTTTGTTTACTTTAATTATAACTTTTAAAACTGATTTACCCTCCTATTATTCAGCGTAATAATCCGATTCTCATTAAAACCAATTTTGCTGTTGATATTGTGGTTTTATTGTTATACTCTCGCAACAAAAGTTGCTAAGAGAGTATTATAGTTTTGTTCACATAACGGTTGTTTGTAACACCTAAAACTAAAAGAATTAGATATAGAGTCATATATACCAAAGTGATCAGGGTGAAGAGTGGAGTTCAAATCCGAATGTCTGTCTGTCAGTCCGTCCGTCCGTCCGTCTGTGCAAGCTGTAACTTGAGTAAAAATTAAGAATGACGAAAACTTGACGAAACTTGGCACAAATATTCCTTGGAACCGTGTGAGGGTTGCTTTCGAAAATGGGCGAAATCGGACCATTGCCACGCCCACAAAATGGCGAAAACCAAAAACTTATAAAGTGTCATAACTAAGCCATAAATAAAGTTATAAAGGTAAAATTTGGAATAAAGGATATAAGTAAACCAAACTTTCTGCAGTAGGTTATCTTACGTAGCCCACCACACGCCATGAAAATAGTTGAAATCGGATAATAACCACGCCCACCTCCCATACAAAGGTTAGGTTGAAAATTACTAAAAGTGGGTTAACTCACTAACGAAAAACGTCAGAAACACTAAATTTTTTTCTTCTAAAAGTGTGTCTCTGTTCCAAAAATTATTAAAATCGGGTCATAACATCGCCTAGCTCCCATATACCTAATTATAAGTTTTTCAAAAGTACGATGGGCTTTATTCCGCATATATGTATTGGTTAATATGTGATACCTTGCTGGTGAAAATAAGTGAAATCGGTTCAGGAATTACCTCAGCCCTCATCTATACTAATTATATAAAATCGCTTATATGAAAAATGTTTGTAACGGCTAATCTCCTAAAGTTCTGAAGCGATTTTTATAAATTTTTTTTTTAAATAAAGCATTTGCTCTAGGCTCGCGAGTGGCATACTTATTTTTTTAATTTTCCGAAATCAAATCCTTTTTCTTTCGGGTTGAAGTTTTTGAAAAATCAAAAATATTGCAAGCATAAGGTTTTTCGTTCACCAAACGCAGTCTACAGCGAAGCGCGCTTTGCGTGTGTGCGTGTGCTCTTTATCGTTTGCGGCACGCACTCTCTCTCTCTTCTATCTCTGCACATCTTTTCCAGCATAACGTAATGAAGTAAAGTACATACATATGTATGTACTCTCTCTCTTCCATCTCTCGCATCTTTTACTACATAACTTATAGAAGTAAAGTACAAAGCAAAAAAGTTTGCATATATAAATGATCGCAGAACAAGTGAAATAACGCTAAACAGCACAATTAAATGCTAGCATAAATTGCCGTATGTATGCATGTATGTAGATATGTAAATACAGTGTCAACTATATTTACTCTGTTTTACAGTTACTTATTTTGCAGCAACGCACCGTTGCTTGAATTGCTTTTCTTATTGTCTTTGTACTTTTTTCTAACAAAACACATCTATCTTCTTCTTCTATTGTAAATAAAAATGGATCTTCGAAATGTATGTATGTACGCCCATAACTTTCGAACGATTGCACCAAATCCGATGATTCTTGGTTTTATGAATTCTTTATTGTTAGGACAAGGTTTGTATGTTAAAAAATTATAAAAAATTAAATAGTGAAGTATTAAAAAACGCATTTAAGAAAAATTAATTAAAAATGAATCGCAAAATGTGTTGCTAAGCGCATATCTCGAGAACAGCTGAACCGATTTCGCTAATTCTTTTTTTGCAATATTCCTTGAAGTATAAGGTCCTGAAAAAGTCTAAAATCCACACTTTTTTAAATTCTCATACAAACAATTTCTAATCTATAGATATAAAAATTAATTGCTGTTCGTTAGTCTCGCAAAAAGTCGAGAACGGCCAAACCGATCTGCCTAATTGAAGTCTTGAAATATTCGGAGAAGGGCAGGAAAGGTTTAGATATTAAGTAAATATGGAAAAATTGCGAGGAAGATAATAAAAAGAGCATTTTATTTGAATTGACTAATTGAATTGAATCTGGCTAATTGAAGTCTTGAAATATTCGGAGAAGGGCAGGAAAGGTTTAGATATTAAGTAAATATGGAAAAATTGCGAGGAAGATAATAAAAAGAGCATTTTATTTGAATTGACAACAAAAATATGAAAAAAGAAAACAAAAAATAATAACATTTTGAAGGTTGTCATTGTTGCTTTGTTGAAATATTTTTGTCAGTGTTTAACTGTAAAGGTTGTGTCGATAGACCTAAACAATTTGTAACAAATAAGGAAAGGCTAAGTGCAACCGAACATAAATTTTTTTAAGAAAACACACAATTTGACCCATATATTCGGCATAAAGTCCAATATAAAATCATCATATAAAGTATATGAGGGCTGATGTAATTCCTGAACCAATTTCTCTCATTTTCACCACTAATGTTAACGGGAATAGGGGCAACTTGGCAACTGTTAGTAGGCAAACCAACGTCACATTCGGCCTTGAAATTATTCCTAAATTGCAAATCGAAGAAACACCAGTCTGCAAAATCGTCAAAAGTAGCGCTATAGCGAAGATTTTCCAGATATTCATGAAGTCGCTGGAGGCACTGCGAAGGACTTCAAAAGATTTACGCGACAACCAAAACTTTTTTGGTGGAGCCATGATTCTGTTGGCAGGTGATTTACGCCAGACTCTTCCAATTATTCCTGGATAATCGCATGATTAAAATCATCTACTTTATGGCGACACATAAAGATTCGCCAATAAACAACTAACATACCACTAATTTTGCAACAATATCAAATTGCGATTGTAGAAGCAGTTGGAAATGGTAGGGTCCCAGTTGACACCTCAATGGATTAATAACATTTCCAACATATTTCTGTCACTTCATTGACTCAAAGAAGAAGCTTATTCATCGTGTTTTTCCTGACATGAAACCACAATATGATAACCATAAATGACTGCTTGAATGACCTATATTGGTGGTAAAAAAAACAAGAATCTCTTCGATCTTAATGCGACAATTTAGAATTTCAGGAGAGTTGACACAGCTACAAACCAGGATGACGTATTCAATTATCTCACAGACTATTTAAAATTGCTGGATTATCCCCACTCACTTGCAATTAAAAGTAGTGTGAGTTGTTATCATGCTGCTTAACATAAATCAACCTCGACTTTGAAGAAGGTATAACGTTTTCGTCTTTATGCGTAAGAATTTTTTCTCTGCATTGAAAAATTTACAAATTTAATGTATACCTTAGCCACAAAAACGAAAAATTAAACCCGTTTTCCGTTGTCACGACATAGCATGAAACCGGCTTGACCGATTTGGCTGATTCTTTTTTGTGTGTATTCCAGGGGATTTGAGGATATTTCTTACGGAGAGAAAAAAATGCCTGAAAATGCCTAAAATTCACACCTTTCTAATCTCCCATACAAACAATTTGTAATAAGTATTCATTTTTATATGGAGGATATTATAGATTCCAGTTCAAATTGAATAGGTACGCATACATAAGATAGGTCAGCTATACAAAATAAAGTAGTGCACCAAATTTACGCTAAGGCGGTACGAAATTCGCCGGGTCTGCTAGTAACTATATTATATATGACGATTTTCGTTATTCTATTAAACTTTATGAATTTATTTGTAAATTTGTATGTTATCTTAATCAAATTTCTTCTATAAATTGCGATAGTATAAAATGATCGGTTGCACGCGAACTTAGCTTTTCCTTACTTGTTATAAAATGCATTTGTTTTTTATTTTTATAATGAGCTTGATTGATGTTAAACTGCAAGTGGAAGTAAGAAAAGGGTTATATTCTCGATATTCATAACCACTGATGTCACGAACTCTATAGATTTGATTTATAATCGGCCTTCGATTAAAAAAAAATTATGAGAGCAGCAAATCGAAGAAACAACTGGTATAAATTTATGAAGAGTAGGGGACAGCGTAATTTTAGTTGCCAATAAATACTAAAGGATTTGTAACACAAATTATAAATCTAATAAATTTGGCAAAAATTCAGCATGATTAATCAAAGCAAAAACTGGTATAAATTTATTGACATAATAACAATTGGAGGATGGGACCATGTGTAGAAGTTCACGCAAGTGAGGAAAGTTTCTGATTGTCATTCACTTGGGAGTGGCCAGAAACGATTCTTCTCCACATGGTCCAAGCAGCTCACGACTTCCGGTTTTAGACCAAGTATCCTCTGGGTAGCCGACAGACATCCGTTTGAAGGCGAGCTAAAGTGAGAAGGCGAAGCCCGCTTATGCGGTTGTGCGTTGGGTTTGGGACCCACCACATAAAAACACCCCCCAATGAAAAATCTACGAAAGCCTCGGATGAGACACCCCCCTTTTGATGACGACCCCTGCAAACGTTTTAAGGATAATGATATAAGGGCATGCACCTGGAACGTCCGGACCCTTAATTGGGAAGGTGCCTCTGCCCAGCTGGTTGATGTCCTCATACGAATCAAGGCTGACATCACCGCCATCCAAGAAGTGCGATGGACGGGACAAGGACGGAAGAAGGTGGGTCCTTGTGACATCTACTACAGCGGCCATATAAAGGAGCGCAAATTTGGTGTTGGATTTGTGGTGGGAGAGAGACTCCGTCGCAGAGTCCTGGCATTCACCCCGGTGGATGAACGTCTTGCCACAATCCGCATCAAAGCGAGGTTCTTCAACATATCGCTGATTTGCGCCCACGCCCCAACGGAAGAGAAGGACGATGTGACCAAAGATGCTTTCTATGAGCGCCTAGAACGCACCTATGAGCGCTGCCCCCGATGTAAAAGTCGTGCTTGGCGATTTTAACGCCAGGGTGGGTAAAGAAGGTGTCTTTGGCACAACAGTCGGAAAATTCAGCCTCCATGACGAAACATCGCCAAACGGCCTGAGGCTGATCGACTTCGCTGGGGCCCGAAATATGGTCGTCTGTAGTACCAGATTCCAGCATAAAAAAATACATCAAGCCACTTGGCTGTCTCCTGATCGAAACACGCGGAACCAAATCGATCACGTTGTGATAGACGGAAGACATGTCTCCTGTGTTTTAGACGTGCGTACGCTCCGAGGACCAAATATAGACTCGGACCATTATCTGGTCGCAGCGAAGATACGCACCCGCCTCTGTGCAGCAAAGAACGCCCGTCAACAAACACAAGGAAGGTTCGACGTCGAAAAGCTGCAATCGCAACAGACAGCCACGAAATACTCTACTCGACTTGCACTCCTGCTCTCTGAGAGCACTCATCAGCATCTCGGTATAAGGGAACTGTGGAACGGCATCTCAAACTCACTGCGTACCGCTGCAGCCGAAACAATTGGTTTTCGGCAACGACAAAAACAAGCTGGTACGATGAGGAGTGCCGTCTCGCAGCGGAGAGAAAACAGACTGCCTACCTCGCAACGTTGCAAACGACCACAACACGTGCGGGATGGGATAGATACCGAGAGCTGAAGAGGGAAGCGAGACGCATCTGCAGACAAAAAAAGAAAGAGGCCGAAATGCGTGAGTACGAAGAGCTTGAGAAGCTGGCAGACAGAGGGAATGCTCGAAAATTTTATGAAAAAATGAAGCGACTTAACGAAGGTTTCAAGACCGGAGCATCCTCATGTAGAGACCAAGGTGGTAATCTGGTAACCGATGTCCAGGGCATACTGGGATTATGGAGGGAACACTTCTCCGACCTGCTGAATGGCAGTGAGAGTACAACACCAGGAGATGGCGAACCCGATCCCCCAATCGATGACGATGGAACAGATGTTCCATTACCCGACCATGAAGAAATTCGAATAGCAATTACCCGCTTGAAGAACAACAAAGCAGCGGGGGCCGATAGATTACCGGCAGAACTATTCAAATACGGCGGCGAAGAAGGTGCATGCATCAGCTTCTTTGCAAAATATGGTCGGAAGAAAGCATGCCTGACGATTGGAATCTCAGTGTGCTCTGCCCAATCCATAAAAAGGGAGATCCCACAATCTGCGCCAATTACCGTGGGATCAGCCTCCTAAATATCGCATACAAGGTTCTATCGAGCGTACTGTGTGAAAGGCTAAAGCCCACCGTCAACAAACTGATTGGACCTTATCAGTGTGGCTTTAGACCTGGAAAATCAACAACTGACCAGATATTCACCATGCGCCAAATCTTGGAGAAGACCCGTGAAAAGAGGATCGACACACACCACCTTTTTGTCGATTTTAAAGCAGCTTTCGACAGCACGAAAAGGAGCTGCCTTTATGCCGCGATGTCTGAATTTGGTATCCCCGCAAAACTAATACGGCTGTGTAAGTTGACGTTGAGCAACACCAAAAGCTCCGTCATGATTGGGAAGGACCTCTCCGAGCCGTTCGATACCAAACGAGGTTTCAGACAAGGTGACTCACTATCGTGCGACTTCTTTAACCTGATGCTGGAAAAAATTATAAGAGCTGCAGAGCTAAACAGAGAGGGTACCATCTTTTACAAGAGCGTACAGCTCCTGGCGTACGCCGATAATATTGATATCATCGGAAGCAACAACCGCGCCGTTTGTTCTGCTTTTTCCCGCATGGATAAGGAGGCGAAGCGAATGGGTCTGGAGGTGAATGAGGACAAGACGAAATATCTCCTGTCATCAAGCAAACAGTCGGCGCATTCGCGTCTTGGCTCCCACGTCACTGTTGACAGACATAACTTCGAGGTCGTAGATAATTTCGTATACCTGGGAACCAGCATCAACAACACGAACAATGTCAGCCTCGAAATCCAGCGCAGAATAACTCTTGCCAACAGGTGCTACTTTGGACTGAGTAGGCAATTGAACAGTAAAGTCCTCTCTCGACGAACCAAAATCAAGCTCTACAAGTCGCTTATCATCCCCGTCCTGATCTACGGTGCAGAAGCTTGGACGATGTCAACATCAGATGAGACGACACTAGGAGTTTTCGAGAGGAAAATTTTGCGCAAGATTTATGGTCCTAAGAACATTGGCAACGGCGAATACCGCAGACGATGGAACGATGAGCTGTACGAGTTATACGACGACATTGACATAGTTCAGCGAATAAAAAGACAGCGGCTACGCTGGCTAGGTCATGTTGTCCGAATGGACGAAAACACTCCAGCCCTGAAAGTGTTCGATGCAGTACCCGCCGGAGGAAGCCGAGGAAGGGGAAGGCCTCCACTCCGTTGGAGGGACCAGGTGGAGAGCGACCTGGTTACACTTGGGATCTCCAACTGGCGCCGAACTGCGAAGGAGAGAGAGAGATGGCGCACTATCGTCGATTCGGCTATAACCGGCTAAACGGTTGCAACGCCAATCACATCACAATAACATGGGGAGTACTAATGACTAATCCATAAAAAATGAATTTTTTTTAATTTGCCAAACCTTGGCAAACCACATAACTGGTATAGGTATATATGTTTAATAAATTTTAAAATATCGAATGATTCTCAATATGAAAGAAATGGTTTTCAACTACTTTAAGCCAGAGAAAACTACTTTAAGAGAAACAAGTAAGGAAGGGCTAAGTTCGGGTGTAACCGAACATTTTATACTCTCGCAATTTATTTATTTAACTTTATTTATATTATATAATACACAATTTGGCCCACATATTCGTCATATATATTGTATAAAGTCCATTGAAAGTTGGAAACCCTAATATTAGGTTAGAAGCACCGAGGTCCTCATGTTCGATATATGGGGCCTTGACAACCTATGGTTCGATTTCGGTGATTTTTAGAATGAGGCTGCCACACTATAAACGTAGTATTTGTGCAAAGTTCTGCACCGATATCTTCACTAGTACTTACTATATATATTGTAATGTAAACGATTCAGATTGTCTTCAAAGTTCTATTCTGGCCTATTTTCACAACATATCATTGGGATGTAAGGAAACTATTACAAACCAAGTTTCACTGAAATCGGTCGAGTAGTTCCGGAGATATGGTTTTTGACCCATAAGTGGGCGACGCCACGCCCATTTTCCATTTTGTAAAAAAATCTGAGTGCAACTTTCATCTACCATTTCTTATGTGAAATTTAGTGTTTCTGACGTTTTTCGTTAGTGAGTTAACCCACTTTTAGTAATGTTCAACCTAACTTTTGTATGGGAGGTGGGCGTGGTTATTATCCGATTTCTTTCATTTAGTGGCTAAAAAACACGACTGCAGAAAGTTTGGTTTATATAGCTCTATTGCTTTGCGAGATATGTATAAAAAACTTAGTAGGAGGCGGGGCCACACCAACTTCCCCAAAAAAATTACATCCAAATATGCCCCTTCATAGTGCGATCCTTCATACCAAATTTTAATTTCCATACCTTTATTTATGGCTTAGTTATGGCACTTTATGTGTTTTCGGTTTTCGCCATTTTGTGGGCGTGGCAGTGGTCCGATTTTGCTCATTCGAAAGCAACCTTCCTATGGGGCCAAGAAATAAGTGTGCCAAGTTTCATCAAGATATCTTAAATTTTACTCAAGTTACAGCTTGCACAGACGGACGGACGGACGGACAGACAGACATTCGGATTTGAACTCCACTCTTCACCCTGATCACTTTGGTATATATAACCCTATATCTAACTCGTTTAGTTTTGGGTGTTACAAACAACCGTTATGTGAACAAAACTATAATACTCTCTTTAGCAACATTTGTTGCGAGAGTATAAAAATGTAATTAATTTTCACCAATATCGTTCCAACACAAAAGATGTCGTTCTTTCTGAAAAGAAAACCAGCTTCACTTTATGACAATATGTGTTGTAACACAAAATTTGTCGTTGTTTCGTAAAAAAAAGTATAACTAATTCTGGCACAACTGAGAAGTGTCGTTATTGTGGTTAAAAAATAATGCAACATAACAAGTTTAATAACGACACATTCTTATTTCAGCGCTTATTTTTCTGTGCATCGGAATGAAATTTGTATACAATATGGACGCTGAAATTGCGCATATTTCTGCATACTTAACTCAAAAATCGTGTTTTTTGAGTTGTGACACTATTCAAGTAAATGAGCGATATGTATTCAAGAAGCAAATAAAATATGTGTATGTGCTTTCCGTATAGGTAATGACCGCTTATTCTCACAAGTTACACAACTAAGTTATTGCGCTGGTGCATGTATGCTGTCATAGGTAGCGCGGGAATGCTTCGATGGGAATCGAATTTACGTCGAGCACTTAACATCTCTACCTTAACTCGTCTGTCCTCCGGTGTTCACGGCTAGTGTCCGACCGATAATTTTTGACCGATACCGATGCCGATGCCGATTAATCGGCCAGTTGGCAAAGAATCGGCCGATGCCGATTCGCATTGTGAAAGGCGTCACATAGTGATAGTGACTCGATAGAAACTTCGGAAGCTTGTTTGGGAGGTTCTTTTGCATGCACCTTATAGTCCAGGACATTACGTGATCCTGTCTATGGCGAACTTTTAAAAATATACTCTCCTAGTTACGAATGCTTCTATAATAGTAGCTTTATGACATTATCTTCAAAATCTCAACAGGTTGTTAAACAAAACTGTGAATATTTGACATAAATCGAATTTTTCTAGCAACCTTCAATTTAATGCAAAATTATTGAATTTCTTTATACTAGACTTATATTATTATCGTGATGAATTAATAGTTTAGTCAAATGTGAATCACTGTGTTTTATTCGAAAGAAGTAGAAAGAATCGGCTAAGAATCGGTCAAATATGGCCGATGCCGATGCCAAGACCGATTAATCGGTTGGTCTCTATTCACAGCTTTCAACTACATAAGCATACAATACATACATGTGTGTGAGCATACATTCACATGTGTGAAAAAGCATTTCACTTTCACTCTTCGTTCTCATTAAATCAGAAATTGATGCGAACTCAATGCAATGTGTGTACGTACAGCTGTGTGCAAATGTGAATATTCATGCATATTAAATGAGAAAATCTACGAAAATTGCGATTTTGTATGGAACTCGTATGCCACATCTTCACATCTACACGTATACATATAAATAAAATAAATATGCGAGTGTGTATGTGTTTGCATTTTAAGTGGCTGTCAATTGTGCTACTTTGGCACCTGATGAATTTAAGTAAGAAAAGGCCTGCAGCCTTTTAATGTTATTATAACAATTTGTATATGTGAGGTTTCTGAGAAGCTGTATGTCTGTTTTGAGAAAACGCATGATGGAAAATATTACGGTGAACTCCGTTAGTGTTAGGTGGTTCTGAAAATATTTTAATAGTATATTCAAAAAATTATAGTCAATTACAAAAAATTTCTAATCCAGTCCTTTTAATAGATGCAGATGTATTAAGGGTATTATTTCATTGCTAAATATTTAAATAAAATTAAAAGAATACAATTAGAACCCGCTTAACGCGAAGTATACGTTCATCCACCAAAGCAGATCGTAATGCGAAACAACGCTAAACGAGGCTATCTTAACATGTAAATAATGAAGTTAGGGACGGATAGCAAATTAAATTAATTTATAATAAGTATGTTTCTTTTTTTAATATAACCAAACATTTATTTCTTACAAAAATACAAACAATATAAATGAATATACTTATAAGTAAGGAAGGACTAAGTTCGGGTGTAACCGAACATTTTATACTCTCGCAATTTATTTATTTAATTTTATTATTATTACATACAATTTAACCGACATATTCGTCATATACATATATGGTATAAAGTCCATTGAAAGTTGGAAACCCTAATATGGTTGTGAACCTATTTGCCCTATTTTCACAACATATCATTTGGATTCCAGGAAAATATTACGAACTGAGTTTCATTAAAATTGGTCGAGTAGTTTCGGAGATATGGTTTTTGACCCATAAGTGGGCGGAGCCACGCCAATTTCAACTTGTGTATACCAATTTGCGGGTTTCTCGGGATATCAATATTCACAAGAAAATCTTCAATTCTCAAGTGGATGTTAAGTGAGGAACTAAGCTTTCGTATACTTCCGTAGAAACACAAACTGCAGAATTAAGTTTAAAACTTAAGTTAGATAAGTAAATTCCTAAGAAAGCAAGAAACTAAATAAATATAAAATTGTTTAAGTACACTGGTCCCGGTACTATATTTAGTTAATTTTTGCACATATTTGAATATAAATGTTCGCTTGAAACGAAATTTTCTAAGAGTTCTAATTACTCGAATCACCATAATCCACAAAAAAATTGAATTATAGAAATTTTCATTAAAACATAAATTTTTCAAAAAGCTGTAAAATATAGATTTAATTAATTACTTCGCATAATGTTTTATTTAAATACGCTAAGAGTTCCAGTTATGGAGAACTTCGAGTTAAGGAAGTTTGAGTTACGGAAGGAAATTTGTATGAAATTTGATTCCTAATCGCTATTGCCAATACAAAAGTTCGAGTTATGGAGATCTTCGAGTTATTGAAGTTCCACTGTAATTACTAAAAGCTATACTTAATGTTCGCGCCTATCTGGCACCACCGAAATCATATGTTTGTAAAAGCTTGGCTTGGCAGCACTTACAGTCCTGCTGTCAAGTTATGCTTCCGTTTTTCTGTCTCTCTTAATAAAGCTACCAGCAAGATAGGACGTGCAACATTTTCAATCCGTGCTTTTACTTTCAATCTGCTTTAATCTTATATATTTAACCGCGAATGTTATTAGACATTCACACTTAATATTGGCATTTTTCTTACAATCTTAGCTATTCATTTAATGTCTAATCTATATTAAATGCAATAAATAATTCATTTATTTCTCATGTCCAGCGCAATTTTCCGCTTACATTAAATTATGAAGTTCAAACTTTTTACTTACCGTTTTCCTGTGCAAGAGGAAGCAAATAAAGTTCAATTTAACAAGTGACAGGAAGTATTGCAATGCATTGACACTGCCAAACAGGATGAAATTGGAACTTACTGATAAAATTGCTGATAGCGAAAATGGAAATTTGGAAAGTCGACAGTTTATATACAGTGAAACTTCTCTAACTCGAATCACCATAATCCACAAAAAAACTTCGAGTTAGAGAGACTTCGAGTTATAGAATTTTCATTAAAACATAACATTTTTCAAAAAGTGTTAAAATATAGGTTTATACCCAGCCCTATTTATTTACTTCGCATAAAGTTTTATGTACATACGTTAAAACATGTATTCGGTAGTTTTGTTTGTTGTATTTTGCAATTTTCCGGCTCTTGATGTCTGTATCCCATGATTTTCTTACATGATTTATGCAATCAATAAGTGTAATACCATATTTTTTGTTAATCTCCATACGATATAGAGGGACTCTTTTAAAATTCTGCCTCGATAGTAAAATTTTAAATTTTTTATTTTGCCCTTGTCGAAAAGTTTGATTTATGGAAGGAAATTTGTATGAAATTTGACTTCTATTGCCAATTCAAGAGTTCGAGTTATGGAGAACTTCGAGTTAGAGAAGTTTGAGTTATGGAAGGAAATTTGTATGAAATTTGATTTCTAAACGCTATTGCCAGTTCAAAAGTTCGAATTATGGAGATCTTCGAGTTATGGAAGTTCCACTGTATATGTAAGTGCGTAGATTATATGTACACGAATAACTGTAGTTTGTTGTATTTTTTTGATTTTTTATTGGAATTCTCTAAATACTAATTGGAAATTGAAGAGGAATAATAAATTTTAAACTATTTTAAACAAATTATTATAACTAGCCTTACACTCTTTGCGATAATCACTTTCTCTCTGCTACTGAAATTGAGCTAGTTATTCCTATCCAATATATGTACATATATATAAAATTTTAACTTATGAAGTAAATTTGCTATTCAAGTAGATGCTGATTGATGTCACCCCAAAATGTATATACTATACCTTGATACAAACAAAGTGGAATAAAATGTATGCCTATGCATTGAAGAAGCCACAAATAAATTGTAGATAGAGCAAGCGAACGTCTGAATGAGGTGAGATGGCACTCACTAGAGGCAATGAGATACCAAATATGTGTATGTACTATATAAGAGTGTAAATAAAGCGGTATGTACATTTCACAAGGAATTTGCGTAAAGCTGAGTTTAATGGAGTAAATTGTTGGCATTTGAGCGAACGAATAAATACATACATATTAAGTATACCAATTCGAAGTCAGCTATTCGTATTCGTCAAGAAATCAATTTCGTTTATATAGCCGTTGTCAGTGAAGCATTAACAATATTTTATGCAAATATATGTATGCAAAGTGAATTTGAATATTTCTGTATATATACAACCATTACATAAAGCGGTAAGAATGAGCTACTTAACGTGCTCCTTTAAACATATCTCATGATTCACATATTTAAGTAAAAAACTACAATCGTCTAACCTTATTTTGTTATTGAGCTCGAACTAGATTGGCAAAACGAACGCTAACAAGTAAGGAAGGGCTAAGTTCGGGTGTAACCGAACATTTTATACTCTCGTAATTTATTTATTTAACTTTATTTATATTATATAATACACAATTTGACCCACATATTCGTCATTTATATTGTATAGAGTTCAATGAAAGTTGGAAACCATAATATTAGGTGAGAAGCACCGAGGTATGGTCCGATTTCGGCGATTTTTAGAATGGGGCTGCCACACTATTAACATAGTATTTGTGCAAAGTTCTGCACCGATATCTACACTAGTACTTACTTTATACATTGTAAAGTAAACGATTCAGGTCGTCTTCAAAGTTCTGGTATATAGGAAGTAGGCGTGGTTGTGAAGCGATTTGGCCTATTTTCACAACATATCATTGGGATGTAAGGAAACTATTACAAACCAAGTTTCATTGAAATCGGTCGAGTGGTTCCTGAGATATGGTTTTTGACCCATAAGTGGGCGACGCCTCACCCATTTTCCATTTTGTAAAAAAATCTGAGTTCAGCTTTCATCTGCCATTTCTTATGTGAAATTTAGTGTTTCTGACGTTTTTCGTTAATGAGTTAACCTACTTTTAGTAATTTTCAACCTAACTTTTGTATGGGAGGTGGGCGTGGTTATAATCCGATTTCTTTCATTTTTGGACTGTATTAGGAAGTGGCAAAAAAACGACTGCAGAAAGTTTGGTTTATATAGCTCTATTGGTTTGCGAGATATGTACAAAAAACTTAGTAGGGGGCGGGGCCACGCCCACTACCCCAAAAAAATTACATCCAAATATGCCCCTTCATAGTGCGATCCTTCAAACCAAATTTCATTTCCATAGCTTTATTTATGGCTTAGTTATGGCACTTTATGTGTTTTCGGTTTTCGCCATTTTGTGGGCGTGGTCCGATTTTGCTCATTTTCGAAAGCAACCTTCCTATGGTGCCAAGAAATAAGTGTGCCAAGTTTCATCAAGATATCTTAATTTTTACTCAAGTTACAGCTTGCACAGACGGACAGACGGACGGACGGACAGACAGACATTCGGATTTGAACTCCACTCTTCACCCTGATCACTTTGGTATATATAACCCTATATCTAACTCGTTTAGTTTTGGGTGTTACAAACAACCGTTATGTGAACAAAACTATAATACTCTCTTTAGCAACATTTGTTGCGAGAGTATAAAAATATACTTCTTAGAGAATACATAATAAATTCCTTTCCGCAAAAATATTGGCGTGAGATACAGGTATTTGTTTAGCAAATGCTTAAAAAAACGATAAAAAAGCCGATTACACAGCTTGTATAAATATTTTGAAATGTTTAACCAATTTTTTTGGAATCATACAACGGTTGTTGTACAAATGCAATTAGTTATAAAGTTTTTCCCTCCATGTAGAATTTATAAAAAGCACCAAGGTCAGTGGGGACAGTAGCATTTAATTGATTTTCAAAACTTTCTGTGATGGCTTTGCACTTGTGAGACTTGTTGAAAAAGTTGCCATGATATGCATTCTTAATGGAATGTTAGCACTAACTGTAAATCAACAAGCACTGCACTGTGAAACTATGAAAACGTACAGCAATATTTGTGCAAATTCATTCAACAGCGGTCAGTTGCATGAAAGAAAATTTGGAATGCTCAAAAATATTTGGAAGTCTCAACAGTTATCCATTCGAACAAAAGTGCGGTTGTTTGACTCCAACATAAAATCTGTTTTGCTGTATGGCTGTGAGACTTGGAATGTCATCACCAGGGATTCACAACGACTACAAACCTTCGTCAACCGTTGCCTTCGAAGAATACTATGCATTTACTGGCCGGATATAATCTCCAATGAAACACTATGGAGACGCACGCAACAAACCCCACTGCATTTCGAAATTCTCAAACGCAAGTGGGCGTGGACTTTGCGCAAACCTGTAAACGATATAGCAAGAAATGCTATTGATTGGAACCCGCCTGGACAGAGGCGAGTTGGTAGACCTGCTCATACGTGGAGAAGACAGTTGGAGGCTGACTTCAGACCTACAGGAAAAAGTTGGGGCGAAAAAAAGCGTATGACATGTGACAGAAATGGTTGGAACTGTTTTCCTGTGGCCCTATGCTCCTTGCAGGAGTAACAGGAACTATATATGTATATATATCGTAGAATCACCCTTAAGCGTTAATGTGTACTGCGTAAGATCTCAAATCAGCCAGCTTTTTTACTTACATACGTGTATCGCTTTATATACTATGTGCACATATTGAAGTACTGGACACAAAGCCGACGACACGACACGACGTAGAGACGGCTGATTACAAATGTCGCTTTGAAGCCAGCGTCTTGAACATTTTTAAGACAGCAGCGACATACCAAACAGCAATTTCATTGTTGCCGTACTAAAACCTTTCACTGCAATAAAATTTACATATTTAGTTTAAAGTGAAATTATTTGTGCAAAAAATTTAAAAATAGGTCGATTTATTTTTTTTAAATAATCGATTGTTATTATAAATGATATATCAAACCTACACTACGCCTCTGCTGGCAAAATAATGTCATACTTGTTAGAACTTTGAATAATTTTACATTTCACATATTAGTGGCAGCTCTACAGCGGCCATTGTCGTCGGCAAAATTAGAAACATTTCTAATTTGGCTACAGCGAAGATTTCAACCATTTCGTCGCGAAGTCGTGCTGTTGTCTAAAAAACTGTGCCCTACTATGTGTTCAGCACTTAATTGTATGTATATAATATCTGTATGTACTTATATATAAGTGTATATACGTGTATATATACAACATATGTAATACTTGGAAAAAAAATTGGAAACAAAAGAATACGACAGCACGTTCGGAAGAATGAACATAGAGATTAAAGAAAATTGTCGCTGATTCGAAGTAGAAGTGAGTCGTCAATGTGCCAAGAACATACATAATTCTGATGCGAAAAGAAACATAAACTCATTTTTCTTGGAAAAGTAAGTGCGCCTTGCTAATGGTTATTAATTTCACTAAATAGGTAAATACAGACCGTAAGAACTAGTAATAAGTAGAGCTTGTATGCTTTTATTTCACAATAATTGTATGCAGTATAAAGATTTATTGTTAAGCACTACATGCAAGGCATTTCGAAGGCACCGAAGATTATTTGTACTACAGTTTGAGGCAAATATAATTTTTTATACAGCTGTCTTGAGTACTTTCTGCTATCGAAAAGTTACTCTTCGTTAGACAAACGATAGTAGTAGCAGTTTTAGCGTGTCACTGAGTGTTAGATCTCTAAATTATAATAATTTTCGGCAATACCTTCGTAGTCAAACCCTCAAATTATGCATATACACTAAAATATATACAAATACATACATATGTATGTGTACCGCTTAGAACGCATTTAAAATGGGGACGCGTACATACACAGGAAGGCCACAAATACCGCAAACCGTTTCAATTAAATTTGCGGTAGAAAAGAGTTTGTTGTGAAATAACCCTATGAACGCACACAAATATATACATACATCAATATTAATTTGCATATATCAGTTAAGCGCTTTAGAGATATGGAAATGAAATGATTGAAACAGGTAAATCTCTTTGCCAACTATGTATGTATGTACATACACATATCATACTATAGTGTAGTAAATTGTCTCATTATTATAACTTTACACTTGAACGGTTAGAATAATTAGCACGCGTGTGTGCATTCACCGCAATTACAGGTTTCCATAGCAAACTCCTATACATATACATATACACATACCAAATGGTGGTTAGACCACATGCCTATGAGAAACTTTGTGCAACACAAAGCCTAATTGAATTTCTGCATTGTTAACTAATGCGGCGCACACCTTTATGAAAGCTCCCAGTGCCTTCTCATCGAATTTGACATCCTCCACGCTTCTGCAGCATAAAGCATGACGGTAATGATAAGGGACTTATGGAGTACTGCACCTGTTGCTGATGCTGCGTTGGATTTCTAGGCTGACATTGGTGTTAATGATGTTTCCAAGATCTTAATTTATAAATCTCCTACTAATATGAATTCTGGTGTTTTTCCTTAGTGAATTAAAGCAGCTTTAGTAGTTTTCAACAAAACCTTTGTATGGGAAGTAGGCGTGGTTATAATCCTATTTCCTCTATTTTCAGAATGTATAAGGAAGTGGCTAAAAGAAACAACCCTAGAGAGTTTGGTTGATATAGCTTTACTAGTTTACGAGATACGCACTTAGTAATGGGCGGACCATGCCCACTTTCCCAAAAAAATTACATACAAATATGTCCCTTCCTAGTTTGATCCTCTGTACCAAGTTTTATTTTTATACTCTCGCAACAAATGTCGCTATGAGAGCATTATAGTTTTGTTCACATAACGGTTGTTTGTAAGTCATAAAACTAAACGAGTTAGGTATAGGGTTATATATAACAAAGATAACGAGACGAGTTGAAATCCGATTGTCCGTCCGTCTGTGCATGCAACGAATATGTATGTGATTGGCGTTGCAACCGTTTAGCCGGTTATAGCCGAATCGACGATAGTGCGCCATCTCTCTCTCTCCTTCGCAGTTCGGCGCCAGTTGGAGATCCCAAGTGTAACCAGGTCGCTCTCCACCTGGTCCCTCCAACGAAGTGGAGGCCTTCCCCTTCCTCGGCTTCCTCCGGCGGGTACTGCATCGAACACTTTCAGGGCTGGAGTGTTTTCGTCCATTCGGACAACATGACCTAGCCAGCGTAGCCGCTGTCTTTTTATTCGCTGAACTATGTCAATGTCGTCGTATAACTCGTACAGCTCATCGTTCCATCGTCTGCGGTATTCGCCGTTGCCAATGTTCTTAGGACCATAAATCTTGCGCAAAATTTTCCTCTCGAAAACTCCTAGTGTCGTCTCATCTGATGTTGACATCGTCCAAGCTTCTGCACCATAAGGCAGGACGGGAATGATAAGCCACTTGTAGAGTTTGATTTTGGTTCGTCGAGAGAGGACTTTACTGTTCAATTGCCTACTCAGTCAAAAGTAGCACCTGTTGGCAAGAGTTATTCTGCGCTGGATTTCGAGGCTGACATTGTTCGTGTTGTTGATGCTGGTTCCCAGGTATACGAAATTATCTACGACCTCGAAGTTATGACTGTCAACAGTGACGTGGGAGCCAAGACGCGAATGCGCTGACTGTTTGTTTGATGACAGGAGATATTTCGTCTTGTCCTCATTCACCTCCAGACCCATTCGCTTCGCCTCCTTATCCATGCGGGAAAAAGCAGAACAAACGGCGCGGTTGTTGCTTCCGATGATATCAATATCATCGGCGTACGCCAGGAGCTGTACACTCTTGTAGAAGATGGTACCCTCTCTGTTTAGCTCTGCAGCTCTTATAATTTTTTCCAGCATCAGGTTAAAGAAGTCGCACGATAGTGAGTCACCTTGTCTGAAACCTCGTTTGGTATCGAACGGCTCGGAGTGGTCCTTCCCAATCATGACGGAGCTTTTGGTGTTGCTCAACGTCAACTTACACAGCCGTATTAGTTTTGCGGGGATACCAAATTCAGACATCGCGGCATAAAGGCAGCTCCTTTTCGTGCTGTCGAAAGCTGCTTTAAAATTGACAAAAAGGTGGTGTGTGTCGATCCTCTTTTCACGGGTCTTCTCCAAGATTTGGCGCATGGTGAATATCTGGTCAGTTGTTGATTTTCCAGGTCTAAAGCCACACTGATAAGGTCCAATCAGTTTGTTGACGGTGGGCTTTAGTCTTTCACACAGTACGCTCGATAGAACCTTGTATTTAGGAGGCTGATCCCACGGTAATTGGCGCAGATTGTGGGATCTCCCTTTTTATGGATTGGGCAGAGCACACTGAGATTCCAATCGTCAGGCATGCTTTCTTCCGACCATATTTTGCAAAGAAGCTGATGCATGCACCTTATCAGTTCTTCGCCGCCGTATTTGAATAGTTCTGCCGGTAATCTATCGGCCCCCGCTGCTTTGTTGTTCTTCAAGCGGGTAATTGCTATTCGAATTTCTTCATGGTCGGGTAATGGAACATCTGTTCCAACGAATAACTTGATTAAAAATGAAGATATCTTGATGAAATTTGGTACACATGTTCCATGGACGAAATCGGACCACTGTCACGCCCACAAAATTGTAAAAACCGAAAACACATGAAGTGGCATAACTAAGTCATAAATAAAGTTATAAAAGTAAAATTTGGTACAAAGGATCGCATAACGCAGGAGCATATATGGATGTAATTTTTTGGAGGAAGTTGGCGTGGCCCCGCGCCCAAATATGTTTTTTGTATATATCTCGCAAACCAATTAAGCTATATAAACCAAACTTTCTGCAGTCGGTTCTCTTACGTACCCCACCATACCACCATGAAGATAGTTGAAATCGGATAATAACTACGCCCACCTCCAATACAAAGGTTAGGTAGAAAACTATAAAAGTGTGTTAACTCACTAATAAAAAACATCAGAAACCTAAATTTTACACAAGAAATGGCAGAGAAGAGCTGCACTCAGATTTTTTTACAAAATGGAATATGAGCGTGGCGTCGCCCATTTATGGGTCATTAACCATCAGGAACTACTCGACCAATTTCAGTCAAATTTGGTACATGATACTTTCTTGACACCCAGATAACACGGATGAAAAATGGGCGACATTGGTTCACAAGCACGCCTACTTCCCATATAACTCAATTTTGAATTCCATCTGATTCGTTCACTTTATAATATATAACCAATGAAGATAGGGGAATAAAACTTTACACAAATACTGTATTTAAGCTGTGGAATCCCTTGTGGAAAAATTCGAAATCGGACTATAACTTTTCAATTCCCCGGTTATCAAACATGAAGAACTCAGTGCCTAAGGGTAATTTTTTACAGAAATTATCGATAAATCTTTCAGATATATATTTTAATTTTTCTTCTAATAGTGTGTCCCTTACCAAAAATGGTTAAAATCGGGTTATAACTTTGCCTAGCTCCCATATACCTTATATTCAGATTATCAAACATCCGGTGGGCTTTATACCGCATACATCGGTTAATATGTGAGAAATCTTAGCAAAATTAAATGAGCATATAGTTTGGTATAGTGGATATAAGTGGCAAAATTAAATGAGCATATAGTTTGGTATAGTGGATATAATGTACCTTGTTGGTGAAAATGAGTTGAATCGGTTCAGGAATTACCTCAGACCTCATACTCATATGATGATTTTTCACACATTTCATTAATTATGGCTTGCAGCAATTTCGTTTTACTCGTTTACTCCTCATTATTGTGGGGAAACAATTCAGGAAACACGTTGCCGCTAAACAGCAAAGTATCTACACGAGTTCATTCAATTGCTTGGAAAAGTGCTCACCTTGCCATTTAAATACACACGACTGCTTAATTACAACAAAATTTGCTGCATTTTTCGCTACAAGTTTATTACTTGAAAACTTTTCTGCTACGCTCAAATAGCACAACAGCAAACTTGAGGGCGGCAGCAATTTAGCGAGGAGAACGAATTAGCAAAACTTTTATATGTTTGCCTAGAACGCGTCAAATGTCAGATATACCACGTGTATAGGAAAAAAGTTACGTGCAATATGTGATAACAGTTTTTGTGAGCTTTCACTTTGCAACATTTAGCAGCGTACCAAGCTGTTTGCATATAAGTATCTGCATGTGTTATCTTAAATGATGGCTTAACATCGCCGTTTCGCCACCTGCGCTGAGAGTGTCATTGTGGAGTGTCCATTGTCAATGTTCGTAGCAATAAATATACATGTGTATTTATAGCAATTTTATGTGTACTACGTGCTGAAATAAAAGAAAAGCGAGTAAGGAAAAAGCTTAATCTCAAATATGTGCAGTTAAACAGGAAGCATATAATGGAAACACATGTTTATTTTTAATACGAAGAAATTTGTACTTTTAATTGAAATGGGTGATTATAGTTTAATTTTAGCACTCTTAATAGAAAAGCTGGATGTAATATTTTAGTTAACAACACAGACGCGATATTTCACATTCCACAGAAGGTAAAGGCACACTCAAAGAGTGCAAAATAAATAGTACAAATACGGAGACTGAATAGCTTTAAATTCTGGCTGCTGTATAACTAAGAGAAGCGATGCATGATTAAATAAATTCAATAAATCATAGGAAGAAAAATGCAGAGTAAAAACTAAAGTGATGCATTCTTAGCCTTATTCATCTATTGTTAGCTGACCAAAGTAAATTGCATTTGCTAATGAGTTGCATGAAAAATTTATTTTATTTTAAAAAACTTCCAATACTAATGGAACTTATTATACACGAATATATAGAATAGGAAAAATGTCTGTTACCAAATGTAGTGTAACTAAATACTGGCACATGCTAAAAATATTAAATCGGAAACTAGAAAGCATAAAAATAATAATTCTTTCAAATATTAAAAAGGAATATATATATTATATATACAGAGGTAGTCAAAATTATTTACACATCGGACGTTTTTTTACAAGTTTCACAGAAAAAGCTTTGGCTTGTTGTTGTTGTTGTCGCGGGCTAAAAAAATGCTATGTTGTCGTAAACCTTGATCTATTCCTGAGCGAATGAAGTCAGTTTGGCTAGAATAGTTAGAAATATGGCGGAGATATAAGCAAATGAACTGAAGACTCGCAGTAGTCAAAAGTATTTACACACGTTTTTTTTACGTCAAAAGTATTTACACACAATTGATTCAACACAATTGTGCGTTAAGTTAACAGTTAATTTAGACCAAATATCCCCAATTTCGCCGTTTTCGGTTATTATATCAATTGTCCTATGATATTTAACGAAAGACCAAACATTTTGACTAAAGTTTTGGTCTGGGCTGTGCGGAGGTCAACTTGATTTGCTTCACTTAAAACTGTTGTAGGTAAAGATCCTTTATGAAATGGAGCATTGTCCTGTTGTAAAATGCAGTCAATAGTTGGAAAAGGCCGACGGACCACTAGAATGACATGGTCATGTGAATTCTGATATATCCGGATGATTTAGGGTCCCTAAATTAGTACCAAAATCTTCAAAACAGAAGTAAGGAAAATTTCCAAAAAAATTTCAAAAAATCATAATGTCACTCCCGATTCTATTTAGCGTCTAAACTGCATTATTCTTCTTTTCACGTGGTAAATGCATAAAACGTTTACTAAAGAAGCCCTGGAACTAAAATTCAGCCTTATCTGCCCACGACAGGCTTTAGGATGCATTTTAAGGCAAATGGGAGGCATATCGCTTTTTTGGTTTCGGAAATAAAGCTTTTATGGTTTTGGAAGAGGTCAAATACTAATCTTCTGCATTCTCTTTGAGTTATCACATGTTTCTGCCCAGTTCTCTTTAAAGTATCCTTGCAATTGTCGATCTCCTTCTTTTTAATAACATCATTAACAGTATTCCATCAAATTCTATAAATTTTAACTAACTCCGAAGCCGAAACCCAAGTCTTAAACTTAGTAACAGTCTCCAATCTAGTTATAATCGATAATTCCTTTGTTTTCGACATTTTATTTACCAATTTTTATATTTTATGGCTGAGTTAGGTTGTTATGAATGCAATAGAATCGAATTACTACTCTGGCTTAAACCAAATCCAAGGATAAAGGCTAAATCACCTTGTGTAAATACTTTTAACTACTGCGAGTCTTCAGTTCATTTGCGTATTTCTCCGATATATGTATTGTTGCAATTGTTGCAAATACAAATAAACGCATGTCAAAAACAAGTAAGGAAGGGCTAAGTTCGGGTGTAACCAAACATTTTATACTCTCGCAATTTATTGACGTAATTTTATAAAGATAACATAACTCGACTCATATATTCGGTATAAAGTTCAATAGAATAACGAAAATCATCATAAATAGTATATGGGGACTGAGGTAATTCCTAAACCGATTTCACCCGTTTTCACCACCAAGATACAATGTATCGAAGACTATACCCTCACTTAATTTAATATTACTTATAATTAGGTATATGGGATCTGGGGAAAGTTATGACCCGATTTTTCAGAGGGAATGAATTACATTAAAATATCTGAGGGATTTGCCTATATTTTCGGTGAAAAATTACCCTTAGGCACTGAGTTCTTCATGTTCGATATCAGGGGCCTTGAAAAGTCATGGTCCGATTTTGACAATTTTTCCACAAGTGATGTCACAGCTCAAATACAGTATTTGTGTAAAGTTTTATTCCGCTATCTTCATTTGTTCCTAATGTATATATGTATTAGAAAGTGAACGAATCAAAAGAATTCAAAATTGAGTTATATGGGAAGTAGACGTAGTTGTGAACCGATTTCGCCCATATTCCACCCGTGTCATCAGGGTGTCAAGAAAGTGTTATATACCGAATTTCATTGTAGTTCTTGAGATATGGTTTTTGACCAATAAGTGGGCGACGCCACGCCCATTTTCCATTTTGTAAAACAATCTCAGTGCAGCTTCCTTCTGCCATTTCTTATGTAAAATTTGGTGTTTCTGACGTTTTTCGTTAGTGAGCTAACGCACTTTAAGTAATTTTCAACCTATCCTTTGTATGGGCGGTGGGCGTGGTTATTATCCGATTTCTTTCATTTGGACTGTATAAGGAAATGGCTAAAATAAACGACTGCGGAAAGTTTGGTTTATATAGCTTTATTGGTTTGCGAGTTATATACAAAAAACCTATTTGGGGGCGGGGTCACGCCCACTTTTCCAAAAAAATTACATCCAAATGTGCCCCTCCCTAATGGGATCCTATTTTCCAAATTTCATTTTCATAACTTTATTTATGGCTTAGTTATGACACTGTATAGGTTTTTGGTTTCCACTATTTTGTGGGCGTGGCAGTGAACCGATTTTGCCCATTTTCGAAAACAACCTCCTCAGGGTGCCAAGAAATATATGTTCCAAGTTTCATTAAGATATCTTAATTTTTACTCAAGTTATCGCTTGCACGGACAGACGGACATCCGGATTTCAAAACCACTCGTCATCCTGATCACTTATATATATATAACCCCATATCTAATTCTTATATTTCTTGGTGACACAAACACCCGTTATGTGAACAAAACTATAATACTCTGTGCAGCAGGTTGCGAGAGTTTAATAAATACCTGAACAATATGAAAATGTTATAATAACGAATATTGCGTATACGCCGCGTATCGCCCACCTGCTTGTATGTTGTTCTTTAAAGAGTTATTTAAATATATAACGGCATTATATGTATGTACATTTCTCTCTTCCGCTTGCCTTCCAGGAGAGAAGATGTCTATATCTAACGAACATATTTCATCCAAAGTATGACAATGACAACTCTCAACTTAAAAAAAAAAATTCTAATGTGTATTCATTTCCCGAAATCTGACGATTTTGAAATTCGCAAATTTAACTTTAAATATAAATGAAATTGATGTTTTATTTAATTTTGCCCAATTTATTTACCTAGCCTTAACAAAACTATTTTATATGTCTATGAAACAAGGCATGTTTCCATCAATATTGAAAACGTTGTTTATAATTCCGTTAGATAAGAGTGGATTTAGGCTATCCAACGAAAACTATAGGTGAATTGCAAAAATGTCTGCAATACCCAAACTTTTCGAAGCCATTATCACGGAGCATGGAATCTATTCCAAATCCATGCGGATAAGTTAGAGCCCGTTCAAAAACCATTTTTACAAATTGCCTAATTGAATTTGCATTGGGATTCTAGGTTAAATTCTCGTCCATATACTAAACGTTTAAAACTTATAAATGATTGACATAATATTATTCCCCGTACAATTTCTGAATGAATCGGTTTTATGTTTCTGCTCGCTCATCTAGACAGTTTGGACCCTTATTTTTTAACATCTTTTACAACAAATTTTGAGAAAATGTTACACAAGCCATTACGCCTTATATGTCATGATTCAAATTCTCACTCTAGCAAATTTGATCTATCAGACTTTCTCTTTAGCATTAAAAATTTAAAATTCTACCTACTCTTAATAAGTAAATTCAGATCAATGACATACACATACACATAAACATTCATTTGTATACATTCTTATTTATATACATATATAAAAGATGTGATTGCGTAATTTTGTTATAAATACCAAAGGTTTGCTCGCAAACTTTTGCCTGCTCATTAGTCGTTACACACTTATCATTATTATTTCACTGTTATTTCCATTATCATTAGAAAAGTTGCCTTATCATACAGTACCATTAGCAATTGAGGGCACGATTTGGATTAGATTTATACGAAAACTTTTATTGGGAGGAAAACATTTATTAGTAGCAAGTAAAATGTCTACACTTATGAACACATATGATTTCATTGCAATTAAAAAAAGAAAAAGTCTCGGTTCTCAATTGATTATAATAAATGTTCTTTCTTTTTAATTTCTGGGATTTTTCCGCATAAATATTATTTATATTGTATTAGAAATCATGATATTTATGCTCAACAAATCGTTTTTGCCTTTTTATGCGACAGTATACAAATGTTGCACAGAGTATTATAGTTTTGTTCACATAACGGTTGTTTGTATCACCCGGAAATGAAAGAGCTAGAAGTGGACGTAACTTTTAACGATTACTCCTACTCAAATACGACACTGTAACCAGACGAGCATAAGAACTTGACGAAGATAACGCATAGACTGTAGAACGAACGAGTACGAACGGACAGTCGTTTTCTAGTCACCAAACGGAAAGGTCTACCACATTTTACCATCAACTAAAGTATCTATTAATTATACTCTCGCAACAAAGTTGCTACGAGAGTATTATGGTTTTGTCCACATAACGGTTGGTTGTAAGTCCTAAAACTAAACGAGTTAGATATAGGGTTATATATCAAAATTATCAGGGTGACGAGAAAAGTTCAAATCGGACCACTACTACGCCCCCAAAATGGCGAAAACCGAAAACACATAAAGTGTCACAACTAAGCCATAAATAAAGCTATTGAAATAATATTTGGTACAACGGATCGCACTATGAAGGAAGTGGGCGTGGCCCCGCCCCCAAATCGGTTATTTGCATATATCTCGCAAACCAATTAAGCTATAGAAACCAAACTTTCTGCAGTCGGTTCTCTTACGTACCCCACCATACACCATGAAAATACTTGAAATCGGATAATAACCACGCCCACCTCCCATACAAAGGTTAGGTTGAAAATTACTAAAAGTAGGTTATCTCACAAATGAAACACGTCAGAAACACTAAATTTCACATAAGAAATGGCAGATGGAAGCTGCACCCAGATTTTTTTACAAATTGGAAAATGGGCGTGGCGTCGCCCACTTATGGGTCAAAAACCATATCTCAGGAACTACTTGACCGATTTCAATGACTTGGTTTGTAATATTTTCCTTACATCCCAATGATATGTTGTGAAAATAGGACAAATTCACAACCATGCCTACTTCCTTTGAACTTTGAAGACGATCTGTATCGTTTTCTTTACAATATATAAAATAAGCACTAGTGAAGATATAGGAACAGAACTTTGCATAAATACTACGTTTATAGTGTGGCAGCCCCATTCTAAAAATCGCCGAAATCGGACCTTAGGTTTTCAAGGCCTCATATATAGAACATGAGGACATATGACGAATATGTGGGTCAAATTGTGTATTATATAATATTAATAAAGTTAAATAAATAAATTGCGAGAGTATAAAATGTTCGGTTACACCCGAACTTAGCCCTTCCTTACTTGTTTTAATTTATTATTAAACTACATTATAAGTTGTATTGAATTGATTGAACATATTACGTTTCTACATTTGGGGGCTCAACCGCGATAAATTTTCGCCAACATGAGAAAGTCCGTTGAAATATTAGCCGGCGTACCTACGCATATGGAGAAATACTTGTGTTGCAACAGCAAACACGTTTTTCTTGTTTGAAGAAGTGATTCAGTGGCATCAACTACGGATCGCAACTGTACAAAAAAAATTTTATTTTTTCGAGAATCTTCTATGGGCAGTAGCATCAAACATTGGAAGTGCGAAAGTGAACGTAGTGACTGTAGCAGAGCGTCGCAGCTAAGGGTTATTTATTATGTTATTTACTACTTTACTACTCAACATTCTTTATTCACGGAATTTAGCGCTAATTCTCGCATGTATTCTGCGATACCAAAAATGTATCAGCGCACCTTTAAGCTCGGCTCGGCTTTGAGCGTCACCCTAAGTGTTAGTTGAAACATAAAAACAGAGCTGTTTACATCAGCAGCGAAAGCTTAGCCGTTGTAATTTGAAATCTTGCTAAAAGAAGAGTAGACTAGATGCTGAAGGCAGAGAAGTAAGGTAGAAGCTGAATGAAGACAAAACGAAGTTGAAGAAGAAGAAGTAGGAGAAAGCCAAGAGAAGACGAAGTAAAGAAGCTAATGCACGCATACATTTTATATAGCTGATATATACATTTTCATGTTGTAAACATAAACTATTTTAAAAATGACAGTGACGACTTTAAAAAATAAGTTGAGAGAACTGGGACTAGGAGTAAGTGGACGAAAACATGAACTGAGGGGTAGACTTCTCCAAAATTTAGGCCTGATTGACGACGGTGATGATGACGAAAACGAAGAGAGCGTTTATCAGTCCAATCAGTCTGAATGCGATTTTGGACAAAAACGGACTGAGCCACCTACACCAAAAGGTTGTGCGCATTTAGAACTTAAAGACATTGAAGAAAGTCTTTCAACTTTTGATGGAACAAATAGGTTCGATATACAGAAATGGATCACCAAATAGAAGAAAATGCTGAAATAGTAAATTGGAATGACGTACAAAAATTCGTTTATACAAAACAGTTCTTGAGGGGCGCTGCAAAACTTTACGTGGGTAGTCAGTGGGCTGCGCGATTGGAATTCTTTAAAATTAGCACTAACTAATGAATTCGGAAACAAGTTATCAGCAGCAGATGTGCATATGATGTTGGGGAAAAGACAGAAGAAGCAGTGTGAATCGTATCGTGAATACTTATATGTGTTGATGGAGATAGACAACTCAATTCGGTTGGACGAAGAAAGTTTGTTGGAGTATTTTATAGATGGTATTCCGGGATCTAAGTATAGTAAGGCTATTCTCTACCAAGCCAAAACTGTGACGGAACTTAAAGAACAGTTAGTAATTTATGAAAAAATCAAGCAGGAACCAAAAGTTGAAAATCTAAAGAAAGGGGATGTTTACAATAAAGTTAAACAATATAATTCCAATTCTTATATAAATGTGGTGATCCTTCGCACATAGCTAGAGATTGTCCGTCTAAGTAATTTAAATTCTTTAAGTGTCAGCAGATTGGGCATATATCTTTTGAGTGTAAAGTAACAAAATGTGAAAACATTAAGCGAGAACATGGTCGTGTAAATTCAGTTGATGAACTTGCAAGATTTAATTTAAAATTTAAGAAGGTACGGATTTGTAATGTTAATGCAGAATAAGCGCATTGATCGATACTGGTTGTAGCTTATGTTTAATGAGATGCGACACATTTAATAAATTGTAAAGCTATACCGGATATAAAGCTAACACCGGAACAAAAGCAGATATTTGGTATTGGTGCTGCAAAAATATCAACGATATTTATAGATGTTCAAATTGACTAGAGTATTGTTAACCTGACGTTTCATGTAGTAGGAACAAATGATATCAGCTAGGAAGTGATTATGGGTAATGTGATAATCAAACATTTTGATATGTTGCTTCGTAAAGATGGGGTTGAATTTAAAGAAAAGGTTACTGTGTCGGTTAATGATAATCAGGCAGTCGAAAATAGCGTAAAAGATGATACTGTACAAACGTATTCTAGTTCTGATTTAAAAACCAACATTTTTTAAATTCATGTTTAACGTTGATATTAAAAATCAAGACTATGATTTAACATACCTTAATAAAAAATCAGCAAACGCGTTAGACCAAATGATCAAACAATAGATATATACCAAAGAAAGATAATAGCTCACCAGTGAATATGAAAATTATTCTTATCGATGATGTTCCCGTTTACCAAACACCACGTAGGGTATCTTATGAGGGGCAACAAATCATAGATAAGCAAGTCACACAGTGGTTAGCTGAAGGTATAATACGTTCTTGTTGCTTGAACAACGCTTCGCCTTTTGTACTCGTGTCTAAGAAAAATGGCACAAAACGACTTTGCTGTGATTATCGTAAGCTAAATTTGAAAATAGTACGGGATAATTTCCCAATGACTTTAATTGACGACGCACACGAAAGGCTTAGAGAAGCAAATATATTCACGACGTTAGATTTAGCTAATGGTTTTCTACACGTACCAGTAGATGAGAGTCAGGTATATTCGAGATGGAACAATAGTTGCATATATGGATGAGTAAAAATTTGTGTTTCTGACGTTTTTCGTTAGTGAGTTAACCCACTTTTAGCAATTTTCAACCTAACCTTTGTATGGGAGGTGGGCGTGGTTATTATCCGATTTCAACAATTTCCATGGTGTGTGGTGGGATACGAAGGAGAACCGACTGCAGAAAGTTTGGTTTATATAGCTTTATTGGTTTGCGAGATATATACAAATAACCGATTTGGGGGCGGGGCCACGCCCAATTCCCCAAAAAAATTACATTCAAACATGCCCCTTTCTAGTGCGATCCTTTATTCCAAATTTCTTTTATAACGTTATTTATGGCTTAGTTATGACACTTTATAGGTTTTTGGTTTTCGCCATTTTGTGGGCGTGTCAATGGTCCGATTTTGCCCATTTTCGAAAGCAGCCTCCTTAGGGTGCCAAAAAATACGTGTTCCAAGTTTCGTTAAGATATCTCAATTTTTACTCAAGTTATCCGTTGCACGGACAGACGGACGGACGGACGGACAGACAGACATCCGGATTTCAACTCGTCTCGTCATCCTGATCATTTTGGTATATATAACCCTATATCTAACTCGTTTAGTTTTATGACTTACAAACAACCGTTATGTGAACAAAACTATAATACTCTCTTAGCAACTTTTATATAGAGTATAGTAAAAATATAGCAATAAATTGAAGGAGTATAAAACCTTAAGCTTTCTGTACTTGTTATTTTTATACTCTCGCATGTTCACCTAACGGTTGGTTGTAAGTCCTTAAACTAACCACTGCCACGCCCACAAAATGGCGAAAACCGAAAACACACAGGATCGCACTATGAAGGGGCATATTTGGATGTTATTTTTTTGTGGAAGTGGTCGTGGCACCGCCACCTACTAAATTTTTTGTACATACAGTGGAACTTCCATAACTCGAAGATCTCCATAGCTCGAACGCTTGAATTGGCAATAGCGTTTAGAAACCAAATTTCATACAACTTTCCTTCCATAAATCAAACTTTATGGTCAGGACATAATACAAAATTAAAATTCTTACTATCGAGGCAGAATTTTAAAAGAGTCCCTCTATATTGTACGGAGGCGAACAAAAAGTATAATGTTACACTTATGGATTGCATAAATCATCTAATAAAGGCATGGGATATAGACGTCAAGAGTCAATATTAGCAAACTGCAACAAACAAAATTACAGAATACATGTTTTAACGCATGTACATAAAATTTTATGAGAAGTAAATACATAAAACTGTGTATAAATCTATATTTTACAGTTTTAATGAAAATTCTATAACTCGAAGTCTCTCTAACTCGAAGTTTTTTTTGTGGATTATGGTGATTCCACTGTATCTTGTAAATCACTAAAGCTATATTACCCAAACTCTCTAGAGTCATCTCTATTAGGTACTACCTTATACAGTTTAGAAATGGAGGAAATCGGATTATAACCTCGCTCACCTCCCATACAAAGGTTATGTTGAAAACTACTAAAAATGCTTTAATTCAGTAAGGAAACACACCAGAAACCTGAAATTTCATAACAAAGAAGGTACGGAAGGACTGAACTCAAATTGGTATACAAAATTTTAAATGGGTGTGGCTCGGCCCACTTATGGGTCAAAAACCATATCTCCGAAACAACTTAACCAATTTCAATTAAATTCGGTTCATAAAATTTTCTTGCATTCCAATGATATGCTGTGAAAATAGGCCAAATCGGTTCACAACCATGTCTACTTCCTATATACCAGAATTTGAAGTCGATCTGAATTGTTTACTTTACAATATATAAAGTAAGCACTAGTGAAGATATCGGAACAGAACTTTGCACAAATTCTGCAATTATAAAAATCCTAGAAATCGGACCATACGTATTCAAGAACCCATATATCGAACATGAGAACTCAGGGCTTCTAATACATATTTTAACGAAAATATGAGTAAGTCTCTCAGATATTTTGATGAAATTCAGAGGGAATATTTTTCTTATAAAAAAAATATCTGCGTGCCAAACATTAGTGAAATCGGGTCATAACTTCCCCTAGATCCCATATACCTAATATTAGAGTTTTCAAACTTTCAATGAACTTTATATCATATATATGCAGAATATGTAAGTCAAATTGTTTGTTATATTAATAAAATTAAATATATAAATTGCGAGAGTATAAAATGTTCGGTGACACCCGAACATAGTACTTTCTTACTTGTTTTCTTCTAATAACATGTCTCCGTGGCAATAATGTGTGAAATCGGGTCATAACTTCAACTAGCACCCATATACTATACCTAATATTAGGGTATCCAACTTTCAATGGACTTTATACCATATATATAATATGACGAATATATGGGTCAAATTAAGTGTTAGAGTAATAAAATTAAATAAATAAATTGTGATAGTATAAAATGTTCGGTTACACCCGAACTTAGCCCTTCCTTACTTGTTAATATTTAAAATAATACTGTCGAGTACTTAACAAGATATAAATGCGAGTCTGTTCCAGTGACAAATAACGTAGACTCGACTGTCTTGGAAACAATAAACTCTGGCGGTGGTGTATATATTGTCCTATTTCCGATTACCTAAACCCTTAACAGATGAACAATAGTCTTAAAAGGTATTTTGATAAAGCCAACTATGAACGCCTCAAAAATTATCAGATATTTTACTATATTAATATTTGTATGTCCTATTTCAATGGCTTTCCCACTTAATTTTCATAAATTTTGGAAATCACATACATATATGTATGTGGCAATAATTATAAGAATTCAGTTAAATTATTACGGCATTTCTTTGAACAAATGCATGAATGTATGTTTGTATATATGTAGTATGTAATTCTGTAGATTAATTAAAACTTTCTTGCCCGAATACGCACGTTTTGATTCGTAGTCTTCGCGGTTTGACAAGTTTTGCTGTGACAGAACAGACTCGAAGTAAGTGCAAAGTTCAACCACAAACAAGCTGCTGCTGTTATGCCATAAATCTTCCACACTCGTTTCAAATTTTAACCTTTAGGTATGAGCCTGTTTAAGAGATTATTAAGGATGATGGCAAATGTATTTATATATTTGCAATTTACTCGACTGTCAATATATATATATTAAAAAACTGTGCAAACTTTCACTGTGAAGACGCATTAGATTACTTTTCTTATGCAAATTTAAGGCAAAACGGTTAAGGAATATATGTATATTTTGTATATAATTATAATACCTAGTTACACATGTGGTAATGTGAAATGTTTATATACGACGGAAGCGGTCCGTAAATTGTCTTTCTTAGTGTCGAATCAATCTGAAATTAACAATCAGCTATCTTCTTTCAATGCTCAGAAATTTGCTATCAAAATTTTTACTATGTAACTTCATAATTTTATATTATACTTTCGCAAAAAATCGTTATATAAAGAACAAAATTCGTTCAGAAGTAGATATGCAATGCAGTAGAAGAAGTGTTTCTATCGACTAAATGACGAGTGGCAAATTAAAAATTTCGCAGCTTGTTAACATTACATTTTTTTTGCCATTCGCTATGCGCCCATACATTCCCTTTGTTGTTCCTAGTATACACAATCATGCGCTATTTGATTAATTCATGCGATTCAAATGCACTTCAATTCAATTAATTTTCCAACAATTTGCAACAAGTGTTAACACAGCGACAGATTTACTGCAAATTGAACGGGCGATGTTGACTACGCGACACTAATGGCCTTCATTGTAGTAAACTTATGCACCAGCAGAATCAATCGCCAATTCAAAGAAACATTTATACAACTTTTAAATTCACACACACACACGTTAGCAGTACTGTTTGTATTTTCTTATTTTTTATTGCTTGTTTTCACTTTGCTACATTCATGCCATGTAACGGCAGTCGACATGTACGTACATACATACATATGTACAAAATCGTTATGTCGCTGTGGTGTGCGTTTCCTTTTTTGCTTCGGGTGCGAGTAAAATCGATTACTATGAATTGGCGCCGATTGTTGCCTACCTCGTCCATGTTGATGTATTCCATCGCTTAGTTTTTGTTTTTTTTAGCCATTTTATATGCCAGCATTTGATTGTTTAGTTGGCGTACTCTATTTAGCTTGCTGACTTACGCTCTGATTTGTTGTTTGAATATTATAAAGTATTCATGAGGCTCTTAGAAGCATACAACTAAAACCAATTAAATTCTTGGTACCGTTACGCAAAGTAAACGAGCCTGTTGATTTGGTAAGCGGAACATTTGGTTGTATTTATTTATGTATTGTATGTTAATTTCTATGGAAATATGTATGCCACTAATTAAGGTGGAATGAAAACCTATACAGAAGTTACAATGTTGTCACTTGTGCACCTACAATATTCGGACAATTAATACTTAAAGCAATGCTCTTTTACGGAACACCTCATGTCGGCGTTATGATCTAATACGAAATAAAATATTCTGTTCGATTTCAAGAAACTCAAAAGTTAAAAACTCAGAAAAAAGTTTTGTCTCATTGAAAATCACATTTTTAAAGTCCATTAGAATAATGAAAATCATTATATACTACAAGAGTATATAAGAGCTGAGATAATTCCTGGATCGATTGCAATTATTTTTGCCACTAAGTGGCTGTTTAAAACAAGCTGATTTCAAATATCTCTTACCGCGGGTCGGGAAAATATTGAAACACCAAGCTTGAGTGAGAACTATTTCATTCTAATTTTATTTTAGTTTTTCTCTTATTTATATACAAATTTTAGAATTATCTTAAATATCTAAATATATGTGTATGTTTGTATGTATGCTGCATATTGTTTACGCTGCAATGCATGGGGTTATTTTCAAGTGCACATGCACATTTGTATTTAATTGCCTAAATGTATATCTTAGGTTTACTTATCTTAAGTAAATATGTTTGTATTTTTGGGTGCATATGTATTGCATATCAATGCATACGTACGTGCCTCATATAATTGTATGTGTGTTGCATATAAATGCATATATGTTTATTTGCATGTTCATGTGTATGCATGTATGTCCATTCAATATATTTGAACATACATATTTAAGAGTAGTGGACTGTATCTGTTCTTACATATTTCCTATCTTACATATTTCTATTATTATTCATTATATGTAGTATAATAAAAAACTAAATATATAGATGCGTATTGAAAGTGATGCCCTTTGGCATCAACGCACATGTTCATTTTTGAACATTCTCCCGGGCGACAAAAGTGACTCCTGTTCATTTTTGAACATTCTCCCGGGCGATAATTGTGACTCCTGGATAGATGACCTCTGCTTATAATCGTCGCCATTACCGATGCCCAAATTAGCAATTGTGTGTGATAATTTTGTGAAGCCGCAAGAATAACGCCTTTGTAGCGGCCAGTGCATCGTGCTCCTAACTCCAAAGTGGCCTTTAATGGCCCATATCTGCTCCAACATAAGTTGCCATGGTATTAGTAACTCCCAAATGGTTGTTACTACATCCACTTTTTCAAACAAGATCTGTTGACTGTATTTTGCAAGTTTAAATTGTTCTCGACGTTTCCTTATAGATTGTAGTAATGTCTTCTTATCAATTTCCAACGCATTGGATCTTTTCTTCAGCAATGTTATCATCTTTTCATATATTAATTTTTTCACATAGTGGTATTTCTTTTTCAATCTTGAATCAAGCATGTTATTTTTTGTCATATATGTTGTACTGTTGTTTGGTATCTTCTTAACACAAACGTCTCCATCAGTCATCTTTGCCGGAATCGGTGTTAAGAATATTCCCCTGTTTCTGCACGATTTGCTCCTGTATTGCTGGAAACTTGTATCTTCCTTCCTTCCTTCTTTCTTATAAAATTGTTCGATTTGAATGTTTTCTTCGATTCCGTTACTTTTGTTGTCCATTTCTTCTTTGATTTTTCGATCCTTGGTATCGAGTTGAATCGGAGTTCCGTTTCTATCTTTTTCTCCGTCTTCAACCAATTCAGTTGGTTTTTCCTCAGCTAACAAGAATTCATGAGCCACGTCACATGATTCTTTTGTAACTTTATTGTCTGCTAAAGAACTTTCTGCAATAAGTTCTTTTTTTATATTGGTTCCAGTTTCGCCAGCAGCATCGGCAAATAATAAAATGCCATTAGGACCACTCCAATAAAACATTTTATGTAATTTGGAATATATTAATCTTTCCGTAGCAGGTGTGGTTGTTGTCAATGTTTGACCACACAAACTCAGTTGATTCTCTCCGAAATGAGGCTTAACCTCACACAAGTTTGAATGGTCTTTTGAATTTGCGTCAAAACCACTACTAGTTGGAGCCTTAAAAGGTAGGCTCGAAAATTTAATGTTGAATAATTCCCTTTGCATTTTCAACATTCGTACAATTTCAGCGACTTCAACCAGTAATTCCTCTGTTTTAATATAAATAAATTTCTCGTCGTATTTATATGATAACTCATCCAAATTTTGCTCCACGAGGTTTTGAAAATGTTGTAATTGAATTTCATACCTTTCAAGTGCAGCTTCGTCAGCAATATATATATTTGCTTTTACCTCTGCAATTATAGATCTAATTCTTTCCGATCTTTTTTCAATTGCTTGCAATAAATGGTCTGCCACCTTTTCGGTTGGGCTATACGCTCTTGCCCCTGTATCCATTCCTTTGGATGCTTGTTGTTGTCTCCCAACTCTACAACAAATGCGGTATACTTCCATATTTTTTTTATATTAAAATTTTATAAAAAACAAACTGTTCTTTTTCTTCAAAGAATTTGAGGATTTTTGTTTCGATCGCCTTGTTGATCTTGCTGTGCCTCGACTCACAGCTGCTGTAATTCTTTGAATAACAGTTAACTAATGCGTATTGTCTCTCGCAAATACGTTTTACATACAATCAATTGATTTTTTTTGTCTTTTGCCTAATTCATGTATAGGACTTTTTCTTGCCTGTATTTCTTCTATATACAGGTCTTTTTATTTGTCTGAGCTCACATTCTGCTCTAACGACCAAATTTTGTAATAGGTGCCTCTATATTCTAATAGCAGGCCTTCTTTATTGGATCTCTCTTCGGCTCCGGATCTCTCTATCCGGCTCGAAGGACCAAATATTTAAAACAAGCTGACTTCAAATATCTCTTACCGCGGGTCGGGGAAAATATTGAAAGACCAATCTTGAGTGAGAACTATTTCATTCTAATTTTATTTTGGTTTTTCTCTTATTTATATACAAATTTTAGAATTATCTTAACTATCTAAATATATGTGTATGTGTGTATGTTTGTATGTATGCTGCATATTGTTTATGCTGCAATGCATGGGGATATTTTCAAGTGCACATGCACATTTGTATTCAATTGCCTAAATGTATATCTTAGGTCAATAGGTTATCTTAAGTAAATATGTTTGTATTTTTGAGTGCATGTGTATTGCATATCAATGCATACGTACGTGCCTCATATAATTGTATGTGTGTTGCATATAAATGCATATATGTTTATTTGCCTGTTCATGTGTATGCATGTATGTCCATTCAATATATTTGAACATACATGTTTAAGAGTAGTGGACTGTATCTGTTCTTACATATTTCCTATCTTACATATGTATTTCTATTATTATTCTTTATATGTAGTATAATAAAAAACTAAATATATAGATGCGTATTGAAAGTGATGCCCTTTGGCATCAACGCACATGTTCATTTTTGAACAGTGGCATTATATCAAAGATTTTACGTTCACTTGGTTTTGATAAGATATCTCACATATTAACGTATATATAGGTAAAAAAGTTGGTACAGAGGCACATTATTATAAGAAACCCTTCTCCTTTGAATTTTTTTGAATATATGAAAGATTTAGCGATGTTTTCGGTAAAAAATTATACACAAGCACTGAGGTCTTCATGTTCGATATATGGGGTGTTAAAAAGTTATAGTCCTATTTCAACGATTTTTAGGCAGGTGATGCCACACCAGAAATTCAATATTTCATCCGGAGCGGGTTGCATGTAGCTCAGCAAGTATTGTTCAGCAGCAAAGATGGTTACATGAGTATACATGAATAGCTCGACAGACAAAGACATGCGTTTTTGTTTCGTATTCGGCGGGGGTTGTCACATATGAATCTATAGGGGTGTTGTCTTATCAGAAAAGAAAAGACACCAGCTCGACGTTCGACCTTAATGATCGAGTAAAAGAATGGGACTCAAAGGACTATCACAGTTAAAATTTACATGTATGATTGCTAAAACCACCTTTATAAGTTCTTGGAAATGGAGGTACGCTGAATAGCTAAGATAAATTCTCGACGATAACCATTGGTATATTACTCAGATCCTTGGAAAAAGTGAAAGCATGAAACTAAAATTTGAAATCATTAAAGTGTGTTTTACTGCATTCGTAAGTATTGTTTAAACCTTTACTTTTTTGTGGAAGTTTAAAATATGGTTACAATTGAATATGGATTGTTGATACGGAGAGCCTATTCGGTACCGACGTGCCTTTTCTTGAGAGTATGTTTAGTGCACTTTTCCCGTATTTGTCGAAAGTAAGACAAATACATGCATATATCATGAATATAATTTATTCATAGTAGTAATGGAATTTATAACTCTAAAATATTTTGAATATTCTCTAAATTATTGTAAGATATTGTCTGTCCATATGACGAATATGGGGTTCATATAATAACTAGTTATAACTACCCCCCTTTATAGGATATTAAGGGTAGTTATATTCGAAATCCACATGAAGTTGTATATCAATTTGAACATCATCATCCATTTCATTTTATTATCTGAATTTATTCATAAAACTTACCTGAAAACTATGATTTATATTCTTAATACTACATTCAGCAGTGCACAAATCGGATAAGTCGATTTCATCGAACACTTCACTCTGCAAATAAATAAATAAAATTGAGAAATTAGTAAGAATTCTGTATAAAAACATGCTGTTTTAAGGTGAATTTTGTGTGTTATAACTAGAATTAAATTGAAACGAAAACAAAATCAATGAAGCTTGTTTTATTACAACATAACCAATTTAACACCGGCAATAGGAAAATATTTATTATACTCTCGCAACAAAGTTGCTAAAGAGAGTATTATAGTTTTGTTCACATAACGGTTGTTTGTAACACCCAAAACTAAACGAGTTAGGTATAGGGTTATATATACCAATGTGATCCGGGTGAAGAGTGGAGTTCAAATCCGAATGTTTGTCTGTCCGTCCGTCCGTCTGTGCAAGCTTGAGTAAAAATTAAGATATCTTGATGAAACTTGGTACACTTATTTCTTGGCACCATAGGAAGGTTGCTTTCGAAAATGAGCAAAATCGGACCACTGCCACGCCCATAAAATGGCGAAAACCGAAAACACATAAAGTGACATAACTAAGCCATAAATAAAGCTATGAAAATAAAATTTGGTATTAACGATCGCACTATGAAGAGCCATATTTTGATGTAATTCGCCCACTTCCCCGGGCGTGGCCCCGCCCCCAAATACGTTTTTTGTACATATCTCGCAAACCAATAGAGCTATATAAACCAAACTTCCTGCAGAAACTTCCTGAAAGAAATCGAAAGAACTACTTGACCGATTTCAATGAAACTTTGTTTGTAATAGTTTCCGTACATCCAAATGATATGTTGTGAAAAGGCCAAATCCCTTCAAATCGCTTCACAACCACGCCTACTTCCTATATACCAGAGCTTTGAAGACGATCTGAATCGTTTACTTTACAATATATAAAGTAAGCACTAGTGAAGATATCGGTGCAGAACTTTGCACAAATACTTTGTTTATAGTGTGGCAGCCCCATTCTAAAAATCGCCGAATTCGGACCATAGGTTTTTAAGGCCCCATGTAGCGAACATGAGGACCTTGGTGCTTCAAACCTAATATTAGGGTTTCCTACTTTCAATGGACTTTATACAATATATATGATGAATATATGGGTCAAATTGTGTATTATATAATATAAATAAAGTTAAATAAATAAATTGCGAGAGTATAAAATGTTCGGTTACACCAGAATTTAGCCCTTCCTTACTTGTTTTTAATTGTTGTTTTGATAATAGAAAATTGTTGCAACAACTGCTACATATCACAACAAAATGTCGCAATGCATCAACAACAGCAGCACACATCCGTGAAACGGTAGTCATAGCAGTATATAGCAGCTGTCGACAATAGTGCTGTTGAGTAGCAGTGACAGCAAATCCTAAAAACATCAGTTAACTATGACGACAGCAGCAAATTGTGCTATATACAGGATTGCCGCGTTTTCAGTTCGTTTTTTTTCAGCAAAAGATACATTTGTTGCATATCAATTGTTTGCTGAATTAAAATGTTTTGGGCCAATATTAAATTGGCTTTAAATTCCATGACGATGGGAAGAGTAAAAGTACATATCGCTCATTTACTTGAATAGTGTCACAACTCAAAAAAGTCGATTTTTCAGAAGAGCGATTTAAAGCTTTCAATTGTCTCTTATTTAGCAAATATAGAAAAATTCCATACGTCTATTGACAAATCTAGTGGCGTGTAATATATTAAATACAATGTTGAGCATAAATAGACCAATTAGAGTGTACTAATGTTTTTTCTTGGGCATAAACGTGATCCATTTTGAATTGTCTCGTTATTTGTGAAAAAAATAATTAAATTTCGCCGTCATAAGTCAAATGCGTCGTTTTTGTTGAAAAAAATCAATACGAAAAATTTAATTACTTTTCACCAATATCGTTGTAATACAAAATATGTCGTTCTTTCTGAAAAGAAAACCAAATTCACTCTATGACAATATGTGTTGTAACACAAAATATGTCTCTCTTTCAGAAAAAAATCCATGCCTAATTCTGGCACAACTGAGAAGTGTCGTTATTGTGGTTAAAAAATAATGCAACATAACAAGTTTAATAACGGCACATTCTTATTTCACGGTTTATTTTTCTACGCATCGGAATGAAATTTTTATACAATATGGACGCCGAAATTGCACACATTTCTGCATACTCAACTCAAAAATCGTGTTTTTTGAGTTGTGACACTATTAAAGTAAATGAGCGATATGTACTTTCAATGTTCGCTACGAAATGGAAAAAGGTTTTTCAACATTCCGACTGCATAGACAAAGGTGATTGTGAATAATTGTACGTAGATTTGCCTATCAACCACTAAGTACAATTAAGCTCATATTTATCTACCTTAACTCAATAAAGCAGTATTTACAATATGCTAAACAATTCTACATTATACATACGTGTATATATATGGAACAATTGAAGCGATTAGCCACACCTTTTACTCGAATAATTCAGAATAAAAGTTTCGCACAGCTACAATAGTTTGTGTATTTTTATGGCGTTGAGTATATACGAGTAACTAGTTGGTGGTAGTGGCGTTGATATTTCAATATTTTTCAAGTACTTGTCGTTGGCCATGATGTTATTGTTGATGTTGATGTCTCCACTATGCATTGTTGTTGTTTTTCCATCGCTTTGCTTGTGTGAGTCCTCGTGCTGTTTGAGCCTGTCAAGGACTGAGCGAGGCTAGAGTATGCTTAGCCTGCATTTGAATAATAGCTATCAAACTTTTGACATGCTATTTTTAAGGAACGAATGAGCTCACTCAAGTAAAATCCGAATACAGAAAAATCCAAAAAATTGTATTTTGCATATTTTTGGTCGTTTTCGAAAGTGCTATTAAAATAATCTGAGTGAATAGTGTTTCAACATGGGTAAATATGTTTGAAAATATTACTTAATATATTTTTATACTCTCGCAACAAAGTTGCTAAGAGAGTATAATAGTTTTGTTAATATAACGGTTGTTTGTAACATCCAAAACTAAACGAGTTAGATATAAGGTTATATATACCAAAGTGATCAGGGTGAAGAGTGGAGTTCAAATCCAGATGTCTGTCTAAGTAAAAAAAAGACTGTTGTGTAAAAATTAAGATATCTTGATGAAACTTGGCACACGTGTTTCTTGGTACCATAGGAAGTATGGACCACTGCCACGCCCACAAAATGGCGAAAAGCGAGAACATATAAAAAGCTATAACTCAGCCATAAATTAAGCTATTGAAGTAAAATTTGGTATGAAACATCGCACTATGAAGAAGCATTTGCGCATGTAATTTTTTTTGGGAAGTGGGCGTGGCCCCGTCCCTATTAAGTTTTTTGTTCATTTCTCGCAAACTATTAAGCTATATCAAGGAAACTTTCTAGAGTCATTTCTTTTAGGTCCTATCTTATACAGTCCAAAAATGGAGGAAATCGGATTATAACCACGCCCACCTCCCATACAAAGATTATGTTGAAAACTACTAAAAATGCTTTAATTCAGTCAAAAACCATATATCCGAAATTACTCGACCAATTTCAATGAAAATCGCAATCCCAATGATATACTGTGAAACTATGTAGTTCAAATTGGTTCACAACCACGACTACTTCCCATATACCAGAATTTTGAAGTCGGTCTGAATCGTTTACTTTACAATATATAAAGTAAGAACTAGTGAAGATATCGAAACATAACTTTGCAAAAATACTGCATTTAAAGAGTGGCATCGCCCTTTTAAAAATCGCCGAAATCGCTCCATATCGAATATGAGGACCTCAGTGCTTCTAACAATTTTTTTTACCGAAAATATAGTTAAGTTTCTCAGATATTTTGAAGACATTCAGAGGAAATATGTTCTTTCTAATAATATGTTACCGTGCCAAAAATATGTGAAATCGGGTCATAACTTCCTCTAGTTCCCATATTCTTAATATTTGGGTTTTCAAACTTCCAATGGACTTTATACCATATATATGCATATTCGGCATATATCGGAAATCTAGTCAAATTGTTTGTTATATAATAAAATTAAATAAATAAATTGCGAGAGTATAAAATGTTCGGTGACACCCGAACTTAGCCCTTCCTTGCTTGTTTTTTATAATTTGGTATAAATACCAGAGATGTGAACATCTGAAAGTAATAATACAGCTGTGAATATTTTAAACGGAACAGTCGAATTAAAACACTCTTATAAAATTAGTTTTTAAATATTTTGACATCAGTTCGGGTTTAAAAAATCTTGGTTTTTGGCACAGAAAGTCGATCAAATAACTACGATTGAAAGTTTCTGGTAGAAATTCATTAAGAATATTAGCAAACGTGAGAAGCTCTACATTCTCTTTATATATTCATTGTACAGAAGATTACTAAGATAATTATAAAGGCAAACTATCGAAATAAATTAATAAATATAAGCAAAAGTCAATAATCAGTAAAATTTATACATTATTTAGTTCTCTGCAATTTTGTTCTAAATCAAAAACTCAATTAATGAGCAAAAAATAAAGTCATGATCTTTGGAGCACAAATGGCTTCGAATCATTTATGGCCTTTCGTCAGATATCAAAATATTTGAAAATTAGATTAATTATGCGTTGTCATATTATAATATAATCAATCAAACAAATATGCTATTTGGAAGGTAGGGAAAATGGTTTTTCTAAAGAAATATGAATATGTTGTCTTTGATTTAACAGCCTCAATCAAGTTTGATGAGATCGTTTATTTGTGCATATTTTTGTTTATTTACTCACTTATCAAATTATGTATTGAGATTATGTCAATATGCTTTCAACTCTGTAAGTTGTCTACAGCACTGCACATTTTTAATATAATTTTAATAATCGATTTGCTTGAATATAACTGAAACTCATATTTAATTTGGTTCATTTGCAATTAGTACTTATATTATATTTGTTTAATTTTCAACAATGTACCACTTGATGGGGGCGGCGTATGAGCAACATTGAATTTCATACAACCAAAGTCTGTATAGATGTGCATGTAAATAAAAACAGTATAGGCAATATAACGAATGTACGATATATACACTTATGTTGTTGAATTATAAAGTCTTGTAATAGTATGTGTAAGTGCATGATGATAACACAAACTTTTTTAGATTTTTAGGCTACAATATGTGCATAAAATTGAACATTTACATATATTGGTAAATTTTTTGTTCGATATTTGGTTACGATATTTGCTTTAGAACAAATAGCAGAGAGACTACACAGCATGCTATAAAAGTATAAACAATTGTTAGAAACTACACTTTATTTGCTAGCACCAAAGTATGATTACATATTTTTCCATTATTTAAGCTACATTATAGTAGCAAAATCTTTTGGTGTATGCATTGTATTTGATTGACTGCAGCCTTTTCCAAAATAAACCGTACAAGCACATAATTTTTATGCAAGAATGCTGTCCATGTGTATTTTTGGCATATAGAATAGCCTATAGAAGAATGGAAAAGGAAAAACTAATGTTCGAGGCTAAAGATTGAAGGTTTCTTTAAAATATCAAAAAAAAGGTCAACACTTTAAATACAAAATGCCAAGGCGACTCTGCACTGTGGAACTCTAAATGTTTGCTATTTTTGGAAATGATAAACAAGTTGTAGCAGCACATTAAAGCGGTTCAAGCTAAGTCTTGACCCATAATAAGTTGTCCTTTGTAAAAAAAATAATTACCTCAAATTGTAAAGTCACTAACTTACATACTTGTACATAAATTCTTGTCGTATTTAAATTTGTTTTTTGCTTATTATAAATTCTCTCATATTATTTGTCTGCAGGCAATTGTTTGCTGCTTACTACAATTTACCTGACATCAACGTTATCTCTTTTGTGTTTATGTAAATTGAAATTGCAAAAAGCAAATAAAAGCAATCATCACAAACACAGCTTCGTCTGCTCAACAAGCGGTTGTACAATTTGTATGTTTGTATCGCTTGCATGAGCAGCTTTCTTGTCATCATATTTGTATGAATCCAAAGCATGTGCCCAACGGCACATTTTACATCTTTTTCTTTTTTCTTTAAAATACAAAGTTTTTGTATGTATGTTTGTGTATTTGTGTTTACAAAAGTAATGTGGCAAGTGAAAGTTATTGACAAATAAGTATATATATTGCTTCTAACTTTTGTATGTGCGGATGACAAAAGGTACTCTTGTTTCTATAGTGTGCCTAAAAATAATTTAGGTTATAAAAACTAGAGGTATCAATAAAACAAAAAGCAAAAAAGAGAAATAATAATAATAGCAATAAAAGGCATTGAATTCTTATTTGAGTTTGAAGTAAGCAAATTGTTGTGGCTGTGTTAAAAGCTATATATGTATTTATTTAAGTATGTATTATTATTGGAGAGTAATGCCGATCTACAACTTATTTGTATATTCAATGTTTTTATACTCCCGCCACATGTTGCACATGATGTTTCTTGGCAATTTGAGAAGGTAGCTAGCTTTTCAAGGCAAAGGATACTGAACAAAAAGACCTGAGTGCTTATGGCTGTGCGGTAGATTTGGTAAATAGCAGATGATCTTTAAAGGGCGTCTATTCCTGACTTATACGTAATTTTGGCATATCGGTGTTATGTTTGACTAAAATGTTTCAATCAGCTGATTCCAAGTTTTGTACAAATTTTGTAAATAAATCTGCGAAAAATATGACTTTTTCACAAATAGTATGTCAAAAGATCATAATAATACTTAACTTCCATGGTATTGTTCAACAAATGATTGCTTCCAGCAATATTTGTATTTATATTTATATTTATTATTTTCAAAGCAATTTCCATCTCTGTTGAAATTATGTCTTTGTAAATCTGGGTGGATATGTGTCAAAATTCACATTACATATTTGCTGATTATAATTTTTTTTACTTTTATCAAACACATGCGGAAAAATGCGGAAAAAAGTTTAACAGCGGCCGACAGGCATTTGATTCCCAAAGGAATATTATTTGCATAAAGCTAAGCGCACGCATGCATAAAAGTAACATAGCTTATTTTTCGTCTGAATAAATAAAACGGTACATAAAGTAGGGCCCACATTTTGCAATCTGATTGCCTGATTCGCTTGTTGTTTGCGCAAATATCGTAGTGTGGTCTCTACATAAAGCATAAGAACAGGGTTTTTATGTACTCTACTTTATAAACACACAATATTATGATGAGGAGGGCAACATGTGCTTTCTGCATTTTTTATGCTTGTTTTGCTAACAAATTATAAAAGCCCCAAAAAAATATATATGTATATACATATAAATATATACATTTATAACAGCTGGTTCATTATTGAGTGACAAAAACAAAAACACTGTTTGCGAGTTTTCTTGCTCACTTGACTTACAAACATAAATAAATACGCGTTGATGGCAAGCCGAAGCAGACTTTGGTTATTGTTCAATTTAGCATATAAATTGTTTTGGCTTTTCAAATTGACAAAAAACAAGTAAGGAAAGGCTAAGTTCGGGTGTAACCGAACATTTTATACTCTCGCAATCTATGTATTTAACTTTATTTATATTATATAATACATAATTTGACCCACATATTCGTTATATATGTTATATAAAGTCCATTGAAAGTTGGAAACCATAATATTAGGTTAGAAGCACCGAGGTCCTCACGTTCGATATATGGGGCCTTAAAAACCTATGGTCCAATTTCTGCGATTTTTAGAATGGGGCTGCCACACTATTAACATAGTATTTGTGCAAAGTTCTGCACCGATATCTTCACTAGTACTTACATTATATATTGTAAACTAAACGATTTAGATTGTCTTCAAAGTTCTGGTATATAGGAAGTATGCGTGGTTGTGAAGCGATTTTGCCTATTTTCACAAAATATCATTAGGATGTAAGAAAACTATTACAAACCAAGTTTGATTGAAATCGGTCGAGTAGTTCCTGAGATATGGTTTTTGACCCATAAGTGGGCGATGCCACGCCCATTTTCCATTATGTAAAAAAATCTGAGAGCAACTTCTATCTGCCATTCCTTATGTGAAATATAGTGTTTCTGGCGTTTTTCGTTTCTGAGTTAACTCACTTTTAGTCATTTTCAACCTAACCTTTGTATGGGAGGTGGGCGTGGTTATTATCCGATTTCAACTATTTTCATGGTGTGTGGTGGGGTACGTAAAAGAACTGACTGCAGAAAGTTTGGTTTATATAGCTTTATTGGTTTGCGAGTTATATAAAAATAACCGATTTGGGGGCGGGGACACGCCCACTTTCCCAAAAAATTACATCCAAATATGCCCCTTCCTAGTGCGATCCTCTATTCCAAATTTTAGTTTTATAACTTTATTTATGGCTTAGTTATGACACTTTATGTGTTTTCGGTTTTCGCCATTTTGTGGGTGTGGCAGTGGTCCGATTTTGCCCATTTTCGAAAGCAACCCTCTCACGGTCCCAAGGAACATGTGTTCCAAGTTTCATCAAGATATCTCATTTTTTACTCAAGTTATCCGTTGCACGGACGGACGGACAGACAGACATTCGGATTTTGACTCGTCTCGTCACCCTGATCATTTTGATATATATAACCCTATATCTAACTCGTTTAGTTTTATGACTTACAAACAACCGTTATGTGAACAAAACTATAATACTCTCTTAGCAACTTTTGTTGCGAGAGTATAAAATTATTGTAAACAATTTCGTGTGGCACTTTACTCTTTAATGCCGATAAATTTTCTAAATAAAATTGAGAATACGAGTAAAAAAGCGAAATATGCGGTGCATTTAAGTTGAATTGATGTCGGCTTGTCTATCTAGCCGACATAAATTCGAACGTGTTGAGTTTTTCCTGCTAAAATAAAAGATCATGCTTTTTTAATGCAGCATAAATAATATTATTGTGGAAATAATATTAAATGGAAAAAAATTATAAAAAAAAAGGAATTTGAAAACATAATTTTTTTATATTTACCGTAAAAAAATAAAATGTTTCTCTCTCGCTTATACACTTAATATAATATTTATTAGCCAATAGTAGAATTTTTCTCTTCATATAAACGTACTCATATATATGTCATGCAATAAAAGTTTTCTTATACAATTTAGCCAAATTGAGCACTCAAATTGCTTTTGCCACTGAATGATAACGCAACTTTATCAATGATAATGGCAATAACAGCGAAATAATAATAATAAGTATTTAACTACTAATGAGAACCAGAAGTTTGCGAGTAAAAGTGTGGCCTTTACAATAAAGTATCGTAGTCACGTGTAATCGTAAATATATATTGTATATAAGCAGGCAAGCAGGTGGGCGACGAGGCGTATACGTGACTTTATGTATTATAACATTTCATCATGTTTAAGTATCAACTTTTGACATGCGTTTATTCAAATTTGCAGCAATTGTAATAAAGTTCAATATAATAGTGATAGGTAGCAAAAGCAAACGGAGATTAAATTAAATAGAAGTATTATTTGAAATTTGAGAATTCCGTATATCAAACGAAAACCAAATAACTAGCAGCAAATGCTTTTTATTCAATTGAAAGCAATTTTTCATTTTATGCTACATTTTGCTTAGCAGTATATACGTATTTATTTTGGTATATGTAATTACTTTTATTGCAGGTCTTTTTATGTATTTCTGTACAACAAAAGTGCTTGACTCAGAGTTAATTAAAAACATTTTAAATACCATATATTCAAGTGTGATCAAGTTTTGTTTACATTTTAGATATCAATTTGAAAATAAATTCAATATTTGTTCTTTTAAAAATACTAAAACAACAACAAGAACATAAAAAGAAAATGTAAGCACTTTTCTGAAAATAATTTGCATATTTTGTACTAAATTCACTCTGAGTATACAGATTGGTAATTGTATCCTTTTCGTTAAAAAATATAAAGTAATTCTTTGAACCAGCTAATGCTATTGAGTCTCAAAAAAATGCAAGACTTGGTTTAGTCTAAAAATATCATATTTCCTTCCGAACATCATCGGGTTGCTCTTGTACTCATTAGCAAATGGAATTCAGTACCGTCTTTTTACAAGGACAATGCAGGAGGGTTTACTTGCAATTCGTCGATACTGCACGCTTTTAATGCTATCATTACAATTATGCAAATAACATCGCTAAGAATAGTTCTTTGCTCGTTTTTTCTGTTTTTTTTTTTTCGATTCTATTGAACTTCTTCAATCAACCATCGCTTCTCTCAGCTACGTAGGACCAAGAACAGCGATTCAAAAGCTATTGAGTCTCTTGATTTGTAGTTATTATACATCCTTCTACTCAAGGATGAGTTGCATTTGCTTTTAGAAAAATTGCTTAATGGAGATCTGATATAACGCATCTAGGTTATTAACTAATTGTCTGTATTGCATAATAGGAATTAAATAGAATCTGGTGTTCGTCGGTCCATTTGAATCATTTAAATCAAGCAACGTTAGTGTCGTTGCTGTAAGCTTTCACCATTTACTGGAATGAAATTCTTTGCCATAAAGTACATATACTACGGAACACACATAAACAATCACATTTCAATTAAAAGTAAAAATAAGAACACTATAAAAATGTCTTCAATATATGTATGTGCGGATGTACACTATATTCTCAATGATTAACTGCACAAATTTAATTTTAACCAAACTCCTTTTCCAAAACTCGCTTTGCTTTTATTCCAGCACGTAGAGCACATAAAATTGTTATAAATACACTTCTGTATGTGTGTTTACGTAGTTACTCTTCAGTGACACCGTTAGCGCAGGTGGCAAAATGGCAAGTTTAAGCCATCATTTAAGATAACACACATATATGTACTTATGCAAACTGCTTGCTGCGCAACTAAATGTTGCAGTGTGGAAGCTCACAAAGAATTGTAATTACATATTGCACGTAACTGTTTTTTTCCTGTACAGCATGATATTTGACGCGTTCAAGGCAAACATATAGAAGTTTTGCTAATTCGTTCTTCTCACTAAATTGCTCCCACTTGCTGGCATGCTGTTGTGCTATTTAAGCATGGCGAAAAAGTTTTTAAGTAATAAACTTGTAGCGAAAAATACAGCAAATTTTGTTGTAATTAAGCAGTCGTGTGTATTTAAGTTTTGCAAGGTGTGCACTTTTCGAAGCAATTGAATGAACTCGTGTAGATACTTTCCTGCAACAACGTATTTCCTGAATGTTTCCTGTATTGTTTGCTACGATAATGAGAAGTAAACGAGTAATATAAATTGTTGTTGATGATAATGAGAACAGGCATGTAAGTTCATTTACACGTCACCTTATCTCAAATTGTTCGTTTACCAAGGTCTGCTACTGACATACTTGTACATGTCATGTTGACATTTGACATAATTAATAATACTTAGACAAAGGGTGAAGAACTAGGACTCGAAAAATATATTTGTTTATTATAAAAGATATATATATATATCCACGGAAGATGTTAAAATTTTGTTTTTGATATTTAGGGTCAGAGGATGGAGTCATATGTAGAAGTTCACGTAAGTGAGGAAAGTTTCTGACAGTCATTCACTTGGGAGTGGCCAAGAACCATTCTTTTGTATGTGGCTCAAGCAGATCACGACTTCCGGTGTTAGACCAAGTATCCTCTGGGTAGCCAACAGACAGCCGTTTGGAGGCGAGCTAAAGTGAGAAGGCCCGCTTCTGCGGTTGTGCGTAGGGCTTGGGACCCACCACATAAAAATGAATAACCAATGAACAGGAAGCAACAGCCTCGGATAAGGAACCCCAATTTTGATGACGACCACTGCAAACGTATTAAGGACTATGATTTAAGGGCATGCACCTGGAATATTCGGACCCTTAATTGGGAAGGTGCCTCTGTCCAGCTGGTTGATGTCTTAATACAACAAAAGGCTGACATCAACGCCATCCAAGAAATGCGATGGACGGGACAAGGATGGAAGAAGGTGGGTCCTTGTAACATCTACTACAGCGGCCATATAAAGGAGCGCAAATTCTGTGTGAGATTCGTGGTGGGAAAGGGACTCCGTCGTCAAGTCCTGGCATTCACTCCGGTGGATGAACGTCTAGCCACAATCATCATCATATTGTGATAAATGGACGACATGTCTCCAGTGTTTTTGATGCAGCTAAGATACGCACCCGCCTGTGTAGAAAAGCGCACACGTCAACAAACACAAGGAAGGTTCGACATCGAGAACCGACAGCCGAACGAATTTTACTCGACTTGCACTCCTGCTCTCTGAGAGCATTTATCAGCATCTTTGTTTAAGGTAACTGTGTGACGGCATATCAAGCTCCTTACGTTACAACTGCAACCAAAACTATTGGCTTTCGGAAATGTCAAAAACACAGCTGGTATGATGAAGATTGTCGTTTCGCAGTGGAGAGATAACAGGCTGTCTACCTCGCAATGTTGCGATCGACCGCACCACGAGCGGGATGGAAAAGATACCGAGAGCTGAAGAGGAAAGCAAGACACATTTGCAGACAAAAAAGAAAGAGGCGAAATGGAGCACACTCCTGTAGGACCCCCAGAGGTGATCTAGTTGTTGATGAAAAGCGTATACTGAGTTTGTGGAGGGAATACTTCTCCAGCCTGCTGAATGGCAATAAAAGTTCAACAACAGGAGATGGCTAAACCGAATTTTCTATAAGAGTGTACAGGTGCTAGCGTACGCCGATGACATCGATATCATTGAAAACAACACCCGCGCCGTTAATTCTGCTTTTTCCAGATTGGATATGGAAGCGAAGCCAACAGGTGCTACTATGGACTGAATAGGCAATTGAAAAGGAAAGTCCTTTCTCGACGAACAAAAACTAAACTCTACAAGTCCCTCATCATTCCCGTCCTATTTTATGGTGCAGAAGAGTGGGCGATGTCAACATTCGATGAGACGGCACTAGTTTTGGAGAGAAAAACGGAGTTTTCGAGAGAAAGGTTTAGCGGAAGCAACGGCGAATACCACAGAAGATGGGATGATGAGCTAGCTATGTGTGTTATTAGACGACATAGACATAGTCCAGCGAATAAAAAGACAGCGGCTACGCTGTCATTTTGTTCGAATGGACGATAGTGTCTCAGCTCTGAAAGTGTTCGATGCAGTACCTGCTGGTGAAAGCTGAGAAAGAGGGAGGCCTCCACTCCGATGGATGGACCAAAGGTGGAGAAGGACCTGTCTTCACTTGCTATTTCCAATTGGCGCCAAACTGCCAAAAGGAGAGATGCGTGGCGCGCTGTTGTGGACTCGGCTATAACCGCGTAAGCGGTGTCTACGCCAATCAAGAAAAAGAAAGATATTTTACTATACCGCCGGAAACAAACTTCTTTATATTAAGAAACCCTTTTTATTGGAAACCATATAACCTAGAATAAACTTAAATCTACATTTTTATAAAATCCGTTAATCAATTTTGTCCATTAAAAACAGGGGAGTGTTGCCACCTTTTTGCTATTGAAGGAGTGGGGCAGAGCATAGATCCGTCATAAATTTTGTGTTACGTAAATTGTTGTCAGAGTAGCCACAGAGACTGTTCACTTGAACAATTTAAATGCTCGTTTCTAAACATCTAAAACGTAGTATCCAAATTAATATTGATGTACCTCTCTATACTCTATGTAAAACCGCTGGTTGCTTCATATGCAAAGCATCCGTATTTCAGATTTAATTAATGGAGTTTTTGGTCTTTGTGGTAAAGCCATATATCAGTTCCAATGTTGCTTTGTTGGCGGTTTGTGGCATTTGCGTATAACTTAGTGTATGGGTAAGCCTATATAAGCATGATTCGGCAGTAAACCTACAATGGATGAGTAGTACATGAATATTTCGGGGATCTAGTCATCAGTGACCAGCTGAAAGTGTTTTTGCCCCAGCTTTTTAATAAGAAGTGGAAATGCTTTGCTTTGTCGAAATAAATATTTAATTATAATAGTATACAGTTATAATGTAATTATTTGTTTAATTACTAAGTAGGTATTAACTACTGCGAGCACACTTACATTTCCAGTAAAAATGATTTTCTGCCTGTCGACAACTTTTGGCATTTGTATTAGGCTAATAGCCCACTCACGTGTCACTACAATTGCGATTCAGCGAAATTTGTCTGTTCGTATTTCTGACATTCTACTAATGTTTTAATAGGAATTTTTTAATTCCTTATACGCGTATATTTCGATGAAATGTTTTCATGCTATAATGCCAAGCTCTGTATTTTATGCTGTCCTAATGCTGCATATATGTACATATGCACACTCATAAAGAAATATATACAGTAGTATGTACAATCAATATGTGCGCATCGCACAAACAACTCGAATGACACGAAAGTATGAAAGTGAATAAGGTCTCATTCTGCACGTATTGACAGATACTTATGTACGTAAATGTGCTGGAGTCTACGCATAAAAATGCAAATATGTGTTTTCAGTAGAAACATATTTCTTTCTCACAGAATAAAACTGTTTAATGAATTGCCTAAAACCTCGAATTCTATCTAAATTCTGCGAAGAAGTGAATAAATAAAAAACTAGTTGACTGATGCACAGATCATGTGGAAATTATAAAGGCATCTCTCAATTGATCACTGAATGTAGAAATTATTGAAATACTCGGAAAAAATGATTAACCCAATAAGTTCAGAGTCTCAGTACAAAACTTCTGTTGGCCTTGATTGTTAAAAAATAATAAACAACTGTTAAAGAACTTATCAGTGTGGCTTTAGGCCTGGAAAATCGACAATGGACCAGATATTCACCATGCGTCAAATCTTCGAAAAGACCCGTGAGAGAAGAATCGACACTCACCAACTTTTCATTGATTTTAAAGCTGCCTTCGATAGCACGAAAAAGAGCTCCCTCTATGCCGCGATGTCTGAATTTGGTATCCCTACGAAACTAAAACGGCTATGTAAACTGACGTTGAGCAACACCAAGAGCTCCGGGATCGGGAAGGACCTCTCCGAGCCGTTCGATACCAAACGAGGCTTCAGACAGGGTGACTCACTATCGTGCGACTTCTTCAATCTATTGCTGGAAAAAATAATACGAGCTGCAGAGCTAAATAGAGAAGGTACAATCTTCTATAAGAGTGTACAGCTGCTGGCGTACGCCGATGATATTGACATCATCGGAAGCAACAACCGCGCCGTTAGTTCTGCTTCTTCCAGACTGGATAGGGAAGCGAAGCGTATGAGTCTGGTGGTGAACGAAGACAAGACGAAATATCTCCTGTCATCAAACAAATAGTCAGCACACTCGCGTCTACTTTGGACTGAGTAGGCAATTGAAAAGTAAAGTCCTCTCTGGACGAACCAAAATCAAACTCTACAAGTCGTTTATTAGACTTATGGTCCTCTAAACATTGGCAATGGCGAATACCGCAGACGATGGAACGATGAGCTGTACGATTTATACGACGACATTGACATAGTCCAACGAATAAAAAGACCGCGGCTACGCTGGCTAGGTCATGTTGAACGAATGGATGAAAACACTCCAGATCTGAAAGTGTTCGATGCAGTACCCGCTGGAGGAAGCCGTGGAAGACGACGACCTCCACTCCGTTGGAAGGACCAAGTGGAAAGTGGCCTGGCTTCAATTGGTGTTACCAGTTGGCGCTAAAAAGCAAAAAAGAGGAATAAGTGGCGCGCTCTGGTGGATTCGGCTATAATCGCATAAAGCCAAATATATATACATATATATTGAAACTAATAGTTTAATATACATTTTAATCTACATATGTATGTACATACTACTTGTTTAGTTATGCAAGTGAAGATATTTATAGAGTAAGTAAAATATATAAATATAGTATCTAAGTACTCCAAATGTTTTTGTTGCATTGGCATGTTAAAACTGCGGTATAAGTTAAGCTGTTAAGTCTTGTGGAAGTTGCCATAATCGGTTTGTCTACAGTTTTTCTTTCATGCAACTGACCTTTTGCGGTTAAATGACTTTACACGTTTATTGCTGTTAGTTTTCGAATAAAAAGCTTTGGTGAAATAAGCTGGTGAAAGCTGAACGCAAACTTGGTCAACATTTGTTAATGCATATAGTTTCATATTTAATATTCAAATGTATATATGCATAAAAGCATTTATATTGAAAAGGAGTAGATTATGTGTTGTTAAACATTACTTTGGTTGGAATGAAATATTTAAAGCTTTTGTATTTGACTAACTGATTGTTTGCTAATGTTTTCATTTTTACTTTATTGCTTTACTCACCCTTAATTAGATTTTAGTTAGCTTTTGCGGAAGTTAGTTCAATGCGTTCATAGTTGCACAGTGTAGTTTGTTGATTTTCTACTTGTTTTATCCATTAAAATCGTATTTCATTGCAACTTTTTCAACAAGTCTCCCAAGTGCAATGCTATCATTGAAAGTTTTGAAAAACAATTAAATGCTGATGCCCCCACTGACCTTGGTACTTTTTTCAAATTTTACATTTGATCAAGAAGGAAAAAATTTCTTAGCGAAAATTACATTTGTACAACATTCGCTTAAGGAGTCTCATAAAACTGATTAAATAATTAAAATTATGCGAATTTTTTTATTTGTTTTATTTTTACAAAATTATTTTTCAATGCGTTTTTGACCATAGTATAATTAACTACATTTCCAAAATATTTTTTGAAGCTTATCGGTGACATGATCGCATTGTACTTCTTTGTTAGTGGAAGTAGGTATGTGATAAGTTAATTTCAGCTCTGTAGAAGTATATTTTTTACTGTAACATTGCCTAATCTTAATAGGCCACAACAACCAGTACGACACCATATCCATTACGCTAAGTCTGCTGCAGTTTTCCAGTTGGGCGCAGCTTATTTTTTCACTATATTGAAAATTTTACTAATTTAATGTATACCTTAGCTACAAAAACGTGTGGCCGGGTCTGTTAGTATTGTATATATCGAATTTGCATTCCCAAAAATTGCTGGTCGTTGTGTGATGTATTGAAAAAGCAAATATATTTCACAAGACCAAATGTTGAAAATTGCTAAAGGTAATTGCCGCTGCTGCAAAATAACATAGTGTATGTAGTGGTAAGAGCCAGGAATAAGAAGTTGGTTTTAAAAAATAAAAAACAAAAAACAAGTAAGGAAGGGCTAAGTTCGGTTGTGACCGAACATTTTATACTCTCGCAATTTATTTATTTAATATTATATAATAGCAATTTGACCCACATATTCGTCATATATATGGTATAAAGTCCATTGACAGGTATTAGGTTAGAAGCACCGAGGTCCTCATGTTCGATATATGGGGCCTTGAAAATATATGGTCCTATTTCGGCGATTTTTAGAAAGGGGCTGCCTCACTATAACTGCAGTATTTACGCAAAGTTCTGTTCCGATATCTTCACTAGTGCTTACTTTACATATTGTAAAGTAAACTATTCAGGTCGACTTCAAAGTTCTGGTATATAGGAAGTAGGCGCGGTTGATGCAAGGAAAATATTACAAACCAAATTTCATTGATATTGGTCGAGTAGTTTCGGAGATATGGTTTTTGACCCATAAGTGGGCGGAGACACACCCACATAAAATTTTGTATACCAATTTGGTTGGAGCCCTTCTGTAACTTCTTTATAATATGAAATTTAAGTTTTCTGATGTTTTCCCTTAGTGCATTAAAGTATTTTTAGTCGTTTTCAACATGACCTTTGTATGGGAGGTGGGCGTGGTTATAATCAGATATTTTTGGACTATATAAGGAAATGCCTGAAAAAAACAGCTCCTGAGAGTTTCTTTGATATAGCTTTAGTAGTTTACGAGATATGTACAAAAAACTTATTAGGGGTCGGGGCCATGCCCACATTCCCAAAAAATTCCATCCAAATATGCCCCTTCCTAGAACAACCTTTTGGACCAAATTTTATTTCCATAGCTTTATTTATGGCTTTGTTATGGCACTTCATGTGTTTTCGGTTTTCGCCATTTTGTGGGCGTGGCAGTGGTCCGATTTTACTCATCTTCGAAAGCAACCTTCCTATGGTCCAAGAAACTAGTGTTCCAATTTTCATCAAGATATCTTAATTTTTACTCAAGATACAGCTTGCATAGACGGACGGACGGACAGACATACATCCGGATTTGAACTCCACTCTTCACCCTAATCACTTTGGTATATATAACCCTATATCTAACTCGTTTAGTTTTGGGTGTTACAAACAACCGTTATGTGAACAAAACTATAATACTCTCTTTAGCAACTTTGTTGTTGTTACTGAATTGCACCACATATTTAAAAAAAGGAAAAGCTGTAAAGTGTTCACGTACAATTTACGCTCTTATGTAAACACCATTGACTTTTAGCAATCAGCAATTTTATTAGTCAGTTCTAATTTCATCCTGTTTGTCAGTGTCAGTGCATTACAATGCTTCCTGTCACTCTTAAAATTGAACTTGACTTGCATCCTCTAGCACAGGAAAACAAAGTTAGAGCTTCATAATTTAGTGTAAACAGAAACATTTCACGGACAGGAAGAGATAATTGAATTGTTTACGGTATTTTTTATAGTTTACACAAATACCAGTTTAAACTTGACCGGGGAACGTTTTATAATGATGCGACATTTGTGATATTTCATAGACTATAGTAGGGTAATTTTGATAGACCGATAAATAAGAAAATCGTGCAGTAACAGTTGTCTTTCAGAAATTCAATGACCAAAGCTATACTAATTTTTAATAAATGAAACTCCGAAAAATGTGAAATTGAGTTAATTAATGGGAGCGAAAAGCTAGAAATATTAAAACAGACTTCAATAATGTACTATATACATTTGTTTGTTCGAGTCGTCACTTTTTTAAGCGCTATGTTTAAGTTCTGTTCACTTGTAAAAATAAATCCGTTATCCGTTTTTAATCAATACAAGTGATTATGTCCTTGCCTCATTAAAACTTTGTTTTAGATATTTCCATACATAATCCATCGATTCGACTCAGTTTTCACTACAACGGCAGAACTTCTTTGCCTTTTTGAACTTAAAAGTTTACATATTTATTAACACTTTCCCAAGAAATACATTTCAGACATACGTAAGCTTATAACATAAGCATTATGTATGCGAAATTGATTCAGAATTGTATCACCCTAACACAAATATGATGAGAATAAGCACTACTGGAAAAATATACAATATATATATATACTACATGTTCGTTTTGTATTCGGACAGGAAACATTTAAAGTTTCCGCATTGCGCAGCACCGAATCCTTTTGCAACAAAACCACTTCTTGTGGTTGTACTCATGACTGAACATTCTTTTGCCTACATATGAATGTACATGTGTATCAATACATAATTTCACACATCAATCGTCATTATCGACCAATAATGGTTTACTAATTGCCATATCAAATTTATTAAATTTTCAGTTCAGTGAATAAGCAATTGATTGTTAAGCGTTAATTAAAAGCAGTAGAACGATTAAATATCTGAATGATTAACACGTGGCACTCCAATACTCATTGAGTTGTATTGTATTGCATTTCAATGGATATTTATAAACATATTGCCATTCTGACAAAAATACAAAATTAAAGCTTTAATTTTATCTTAGCAAACAAGAACAAAAATCACTAGAGAGATTAATTCGCTCAAATACTATACATATGTATATGTATATGCTAACATTTATTTTATTCATCAAGATAGTTTTTTCCAAGTTAACATAGTCTAACAAGTTAGATAGTTTTTTGAAATAGCTGCTATATAGAAATCTGGAACGAAACCGGTATTGAAGCACGTTCTTGTTATAGTTAACACCCTGGAAAACTATAATTATTGTTCCATAAGTTCTTAGAATTTGAAGCCAGGGAACATTTTGATCTACATATTATACTGTGTCAAGGCTTTTATGTGGAAATAGTGTATATACATCTTCTAATATATAAAAAGAAATGGTACTTATCGTTGCAATTTTATAACTTAAGAACGGGCTCACCGATCCAAACCAAAAAAATTTTAAAATACCAAAAAGTGATTTTTTCCATACAAGTTAAAAAAAAAATTTTCTAATCTATCTATAAAAAAAAATAATAATTCGGAAAAGTCCGAAAGTGGCAAGTGGCAACAGCGAATTCAGAATTGAAACATTGGTGTTGATTGAAAATTTGTGTTTGATTATGACAGGCAAACTATTGACTGGAATTCATATGCCAGCGCCAAATCGTCGAATCAGAATTGTACTGAATCGTACATAGGAATGTGAGCGGGCATACGACAGAATAACTTTGGAACAACAAGTATCAAGAAATGTTCCATTATTGAATGAGCAGCAAAATAGTGCCTATGATGAATTGATGAACTCTGTCAGTGATGGAAACAGTGGACTATTTTTTGGTTTGTTCGCCCGGTGGAACTGGAAAAACGTTACTGATATCATTGATTTTGGCAACAATACGATCACAAAATGGTGTTGCGTTGGCTCTCACATCTACTGAAATTGCTGCAACGCTAATAGAAGGTGGAAGAACGGCACATTCGGCACTGAAGCTTCCGTTAAACATGCAAATCAATGAAAAACCTGTTTGTAACATTTCAAAGCAATCAGTTGTGGCAAAAGTGTGGAAGAATTGTGAACTTATAGTATGAGATGAGTGCAAATCTCTAGAAGCACTTGACAGAACAATGAAAGACCTGTGGAATAAGAATCGTCGATTTGGTGGCGTAATGATACTGTTAGCATGCGATTTTTGACAAAAATATCCTGTTATTTCGAAATCAACAGCGGCGGATGAAATCAACGCATATCTGAAGTCATCGTATTATATTTGTGGCGACACGTGAAAACCATACGATTGACCATAAATATGCGAGTGTTTTTGCAACACCACCGCAAAAGATCTGCAAGGAGTTTTAAATGTGCAAATGGTTTGATATCGACTTGGAGTGTTCACGAGTTGGAAAACCATTTTCTTTGTACATTTACGCACCGGAACAGAAAACAAAAAATCGCAAATAAATGCTTTTCAATACAATATAAATTCTTTCTTTCTTTTCTTTTCAAAACAAATAATTTCACGGAGGCCAACGACTGCGGGGTCAGCTAGTACATACATATAGTAAAGTAAAATATGTCAGTTGTTTCCATTAGAGAAAGAAGATAAGGTATAATTGGAAGGTTATAGGAATTGTATTTTCTACTATAATAAATATTAACAATTGAAATAAGTCAATCCACCTTAATTTTAGGGTCATATCACCAAAATTATATTTGCCATAACTCGTTTCTTCGTGCCATACACCTAAAGCTTCCCTTGAACTTCATACACACGAAAATTATATTTGCAGAAGGCTTCGAATAATAATAATAAGATTAAAAAGGCTGCAGGCCTATTCTTTCTTAAACTCATATTTGCTCATTTTATACGCTGCTCAGGTGCCAAAGTGGCGCAATTCACAGCCACTTAAAATGCAAGCACATACACACACGCATATTTTTTTATACTCAAATCTGTTATATAACGAGTTTCCGAAAAAATCGCAATTTTCGTAGATTTACTGATTTAATATGCATGAATATTCACATTTGCTCGCAGCTGTACTCACACATACACAGACAGATTTCGCTCCAATTTCTGATTAAGTGCGAATGAAAATGAAAGTGAAATACTTTTTCGCACACACATCACCACACATCGGTGTTTGTTGGCCCATATATGTATGTATGTATGTATGGGTGTTTGCTCTCATATGTGTGCGCATTGTACGTACAAATGCCTATGTAGATGTAAGCTGTGAACGCCGGCGGGCAGGCGTGGGAAGAGATGTTAAGCGTTTGGCGTAAATTCGATTTTCCATCGAAGCATTAGCACGGCATTTACTCGGCACCAGCTCTACATGCATATGTACATATGTATATGCATATGTATGGCAGCAGCGCAATAACTTTGTTGTGTAAGTAGTGAGAATAAGCGGGCTGTTACCTTACCGGAAACGTATGTAGGTATGTGGCTTGACTGTAGAAAGTTTCACGCATCAGATGGCTGAGAGGTGGATATATTTTCGTTTGAGTAACTTTAAGGATTCTGTGCGAGTGCAGGCGTATGAGAACGCTGTGTTATTAACGAGTTTTACTGTTTAAGGTATGAAAACGCAGGTGGCCATTAAATGGAAATTAAAACTGTACAACTCAGCGGGTGTTGTAAAAATATCGTATTTTATATGTGCATATAAAGCTTAGATGTTGGCAGCGTCGCGACACGTCGGCCGCGTTTTTAGCAACCGTTCCAAGTAAATACACATATATTTATTTGTGGTTTTTAATATACATTTGCTCTATCTAGAAATTTAACTCGAATTTGCTGCATTGATGCTTTCTCAAAGATCAAAGTGCACATTCACAGCCGTGCTCAACACCGTTAAAGCATTTACTTGCCGATTCTTTATTAAACTAATAAATATGCATTTTACAAGTTATTGCATAATTTCACTATTCCAACTACAGGTTTAATGGTGGTGGCTGTTGCTGATATAAAATCATCCCATACCAAACAGTCCTGTTCGATTCACCACTTTCTAATTTTTGACAATTTGTATGGTATTTCATGTGTAGTAGGTTCGTGTTACAACCCGTATGGTCATGAACTTCAAATCTTCCCTATTTGATTTTGTTCGTCTACAGATTTATACCAGTTGGTTTGAAGGTTTGTAAGTAAGGTTTGAAAAATCTAGTGGAAATTTGATTGTCGCCGTGTGGATTGGGTCGTACTACAGTCATGAGTTCGAATTCGTTCCTGTGTGATACTGTCGATAAATGTCTTCTACTTCCAAATTTACCAACAATCATTTGTAGTTTAGCAACAGAGAGGCTCACTCAAGGCAAGTCTAAAAATTGCAATAGAAAACAAGTAAGGAAGGGCTAAGTTCGGGTGGAACCGAACATTTTATACTCTCGCAATTTATTGATGTAATTTTATAAAGATAACACAATTCGACCCATATATTGGGTATAATGTTCAATAGAATAACGAAAATCATCATAAATAGTATATAGGGACTGAGGTAATTCCTAAACCGATTTCACTCGTTTTCACCACCAAGGTACAATGTATCGAAGACTATACGCTCACTTAATTTAATATTACTTATAATTAGGTATATGGGATCTGGAGGAAGTTATGACCCGATTTTTTACCATTTCAGGTACAGAGAGAAACTGTTATAAGAAAAAAATTCAGAGGGAATGAATTACATTAAAATATCTGAGGGATTTACCTAAGTATATTTTCGGGGAAAAAATTACCCTTAGGCACTGAGTTCTTCATGTTCGATATCAGGGGCCTTGAAAGGTCATGGTTCGATTTTGACAATTTTTTCACAAGTGATGCAACAGATCATATACAGTGTTTGTGTAAAGCTTTATTTCGCTATCTTCATTGGTTCCTAATGTATATATTATAAAGTGAAGGAATAAGATGAAATTCGAAAATGAGTTATATGGGAAGTTGTCGTTGTTGTGAACCAATTTCGTCCATTTTTCACACGTGTCATCAGGGTATCAAGAAAATATTATATACCGAATTTCATTGAAATCTGTCTAGTAGTTCCTGAGATATGGTTTTTGACCCATAAGTGGGCGACGCCACGCCCATTTTGTAAAAAAATCTCAGTGCAGCTTCCTTCTGCCATTTCTTATGTAAAATTTGGTGTTTCTGACGTTTTTCGTTAGTGAGTTAACGCACTTTTAGTAATTTTCAACCTAACCTTTGTATGGGAGATGGGCGTGGTTATCATCCGATTTCTTTCATTTTTGGACTGTATAAGGAAATAGCTAAAATAAACGACTGCAGAAAGTTTGGTTTATATAGCTTTTTTGGTTTGCGAGTTATATACAAAAAACCTATTTGGGGGTGGGGTCACGCCCACTTTTCCAAAAAAATTACACCCAAATGTGCCCCTCCCTAGTGGGATCCTATGTTCCAAATTTCATTTTCATAACTTTATTTATGGCTTAGTTATGACACTGTATAGGTTTTCGGTTTCCGCCATTTTGTGGGCGTGGCAGTGGACCGATTTTGCCCATTTTCGAAAGCAACCTCCTCAGGGTGCCAAGGAACATATGTTCCAAGTTTCATTAAGATATCTTAATTTTTACTCAAGTTATCGCTTGCACGGACAGACGGACGGACAGACGGACAGACGGACAGACGGACAGACGGACAGACGGACGGACAGACATCCGGATTTCAAATCCACTCGTCATCCTGATCATTTATGTATGTATAACCCCATATCTAACTCTTATATTTCTTGGTGACACAAACAACCGTTAGGTGAACAAAACTATTATACTCTGTGCAACAGGTTGCGAGAGTATAAATATAACATAAGCTCCAACAAATGTAATTGAAATTATGGATTCCTCGGGCTTTTTTGAGAGCTCGCTACACAAATATACATATGGTACCCTTCTAATTATATTTGTCCAAGGATGTATTGATAAAACGCACATGCAAAGTCCATTTTTAAGCACTTAAGCTGGTTTTGTAAATTAAATACAACAGACAAATGGCGTTTATTTAGGAACTTCAAGTGGTTAACTTTAGTGTATACATATATATGTACAAATATACATATGTATGTACATTGTATACTTACATAAAATTGAATGCTAAGTACTTGCAATGTGTATGTCATCTCCCAAAAGTTTTTAATGTAATGTAAATATGCTATTCTGATTAAATTGTATTTTTTAAGCCGCTTATGAGCATATATTTGTTGGGAGGTTATATGTATTTGTAAATATGAGAAATATGTATACCCAATATGAATTGTCATATATTTTCTTGTATACAACATTCAACATTAAAAGGTTTCTTCCTGAAATACTGAGAATTTTGGTTTCGCCTCTTGACAGCGGAAAATATATGACAAAATTAGATTATCATTAACAGCGATATTACGAGTTGTGAAATATTAGTTGCGTGTAACGGTAGTTACTGTTCTAATAGACACGTCAGAAGAAGAGCAAGTAGGTGCGGTGCAAAAAAAAAGTTAATTACTGTGCTGATTAGTAGCAGTTTTTTATTAAAAAGTACACGCACATGTACTATATGCGTATATGTATATATATTTAGATTTTTACAGATATATGTATGTATAAAAGTGTATTGTTGTTTGCGGTTTTGGTTGGCTGCCTGACATGACATTTTGATGGAGCAGGTAAGCTTTAGTAAAAATAATTAATGGATTTACTGGCTTAAGGCTGAACTGGTAGGCGTTGACGTAACAAAATTAGCATAGCGAGTACCGTTTAATGGAGATTTTTTATAGCATGCCTCATTATTTATTGCGTAGATAGAGCAATGTATGTAAAGGGTGCTTTTTTGGGATGCGAAACTTAATTTACAGTTTTGACAAGAGCATTGGCCAATAATACATATCTTTAGGTAAGCAAACCACAAACAGTAACTTATGCTGTAGACTGGAGGGTCTTCTCAGTATACTTCGCACTCTAAATACTACAGTTTTGTGTTTTTACTTTGGATCTCACATACCTTTAGTCATTAAATATTATTAGCGGTACTCCCTTAAACATATTTATAATCGGCTCACAATGTTTCGACAATTCTTGTGAGTTTAGATACATACATATTAAGATATTTTTGGTACTAGAATCAGATCATTCGATTGTTTAACTGTCCAAATGTGGATTGTGTCGTGCATATTACTATTAATTTCTAATATGAACTTATCTAACACACTATACAGAAACGTCAAATGCATATTTTTACTACAAATGGTGGCTTTTGCTTCGAAAAAAAATCCTAAATTCACACCTTATATCCGTATGTTCGTTTCAAAAGCGTATATCTGCAACACAGATTTACCATCCTTGCTTGCTGTAATTATTTATTAAATTGCATCAACGTCGCTTCATGCAAAGCATGTTTACACAACGTTGTGATTTTATTCTCGCCGCAGCGTTTTGACATGCACAACATTTCACTTTGTATTAAAAAGGTTGTGAATATGACAGTGAATAAAAGGCGGGGATGCGAAAGAGAGAGATAAAATGATGAAAATCAACAACAAACAAAAGTCAAGTTATTTTTTTAATAAATCGATAGAGACCATCCATAGTGGGTTTTAATAAAATTAAAATCTTTTCGAGAGCCATTGGCGTTTAGGTACATGCGGTTTTGTCTCGAATTAAGAAAATTATTCTAAGCACACACACTTCTTTAAAATATTATTGTGGCGTATTAAACAAGTATGCATTTAAATTTTTTTTCCCCGTTTTCCTACCCACATCACAAATCCATATCAGACACTACTATTTAGGTATATATGTATGTATTAATATTCGCCTCCGTGTCTGCTGTAAATATATATGTAGTATTTTAATACAAACATTTCATATGTTCCGCCCAATTTCACTTACATTCTCATTAAATAAAATCACAACTTTGTAATTATGATGAGAAAAACGTCAACAGCACGCATTGTTATTTAATTGCATATCCTTTTCTTCTTGCAACAACACATAAATATTGTATTAAGAGAAAAGGTTCTTATGTATTAACTAAGCTGTAGAGATTTGCAAAAGCAAAAACAAAACAAAAAAGCATTTAGCTGAGGTCTAAACACAAACATGCATACATATATATATACCCATACATTCGCTACAGATTATTTATCCTCACTTCGTGTAACATGAACTTTCCTCTAGACTTCGCATTTTACTTTTCGCAAAGTTCATTGTTGCCCGTAAAGCGAATAATGCTTTTAATTTACTGTACCCTGAGGCACAACAAACGTGTTTGCCAATAAACTTCTATTGCCATAAGGGAGGTTAAGATTCGCCGAAAAGCCTCCCAACCCAAACCTAATTTTTAATAAAATGAAGTAAATTAAACGCGGCATTTCTGTTAGAAAGTAGCATTAATGTTTAATATGTCTGCTATATTTGTTGTTGGTTTAGAAGTTCAGCGCTTATTGGAAAAATCGCCGTCGAGTTACTAATGGGTAGCAGCAAAAAGTGTAAAAAACAAAACTTCTGAGTTTTTAGCACACACACACAAATAGACATTTTTGGATACATAGGCCGTTACATAATATATATATAATGTCACCACGCGATTTTTCACGTTTAATTGGACACCATTAGTAATTGCTAGGTCGCCTTATTAAACTTGTTTTTCAAAGTGTATGAGTTCTTTCCTTCATCTTAATTAATTGAAAACAAAGTTTTTGAAGAACAAAACATTCGGGTCTCAATCACGACTATTTCCCTAAGAACGTCATTTTGAATCCGATATTTTACTTTTGATAAATATAAAATTTGATCATATTAAACCAAAAAGAGATGAGGGAGTCTCCAAAGATTTCACAATGCTCTTTGACTTGACGTCACGAAAATTTGAAAAAAAAATTATAATTTCTAAAGTTATAGCTGTTTGTGTTGACCGAGTGTCAAAAAATGTCCTTGTGGTGACAATCAGATTTTCCGTTTTTTTTACACTCTCGCAACAAAGGTGCTAAGGAGAGTATAATAGTTTTGTTCACATAACGGTTGTTCGTAAGTCCTAAAACTAAACGAGTGAGACATAGGGTTATATATACCAAAGTCATCAGGGTGACGAGTAGAGTTGAAATCCGGATGTCTGTCTGTCCGTTCGTCCGTTTGTCCGTCCGGGCAAGCTGTAACTTGAATAAAAATTTAGATATCTTGATGAAACTTGGTACACGTATTTCTTGGACGATTGCCACGTCCACAAAATGGCGATAACTGAAAACCTATAAAGAGCTATAAATAAATTAAGCTATGAAATGGAAATTTGGCATAAAGGATCGCTCTGGGAATGGCCATATACCTAATATTAGGATTTCCAACTTTCAATGGACTTTATACCATATATGTATATGACGAATATGTGGGTCAAATTGTTTGTTATATTAATAAAATTAAATAAATAAATTGAGAGAGTATAAAATGTTCGGTTACACCCGAACTTAGCCCTTCCTTACTTGTTTTTTCAAAAATTAACAAAATGTGGCGTCAAGACATTTTTTCCAGATTTTCGAGAAAAAATTAACAGATAATTGGTCTTATAAAATCGAAATTTTTGAAAAGCAAGCTTCGATCAGGCCCAGGATTATTAAGTATTTTAAAAGTTATAGAAATTTAAATAAAATCTACTGAGCGGGTTTCGAGTTCGAAAAACAGTTGTTATCAGTTCATAAATAATAGTTTTGAAAAAACAAAAACGCATTTAATATTTCATACTAGCTTTTTGGAGTGACCGAGCGTTCTTTGTTATTTGTCAAATAACTGGTAAAGTAATTATCGGATCAACTTCAAATTTGCAGAGCATATTTTTAAGTTATTAGAAAAAGAATATTGATTTTTTAAAAATTCTGACTACCCCTAACCCCTAAAGACTATCTAATGCTGAAGAAGACTTCCCTCACAGGTTTTTATTTTTCATAATTTTTTAAAATATAAACCCAAATAAGTTCTTGATATTGAATGATGCATTTGATAGTCGAACTTTCACCTTGCGCATTGTATTCAAAATACTTCAAGTAAATTTAATGTTACATAAGCATACGTATATATACATACACTTGCATATTGAGTTACACTTTTAATGGACAGCAATATACTAAACATAAAAGAATCCATTAAAATAACAGTTACCTCAATATGTCTAAAAAATATCTATGTGAAACGGCTGCATTGGCTTACAAGTAAATATCTATACATATATGAACGTACATATGTATGTATGTAGTTATACATAGGCAGTCTAAAACATATTGCCAACCTTGCAACTGCTGCTGGTCGTTGGGTAATTGCCATCATCCGGTTTTCTGTTTCCATTGAACGCTTTTTTAAAATACCATCCCCACCAGTAGCAGCAAGGTAAGAAATGTTCACGCGCATAGCATATAAACCACATGATAAACATACCACTGAACCACCACCGTAGCATACCGGTGCGCCGCCTCTCGTGGCTTAAATCATAAAATTACAAGGCCACCATGCGGATGCTTTGAATGTTGAAATTCTCATGAAATTGTTTTGCAGTTTACATTTCTTTTATTATATATATGTGTATATATATATATAATATTAAGTAAGTATATAGTTAAAGAATGCTTACCAGGTAAACAGTGGAAAAATTTACTTAACGCTGTATGTTGATTTGCTGGATAAATGTAACGTAAATTGTGAGAAATACAGATTTTATTAGATGCATGAGCAAGAGCATTTGAAGTGAGCGCATTTGCGGAAATCTGTACATAAGTGCTATGTACATGACCTTGCACATATTGCAATTATTCTCAGTATTGCGGTACAGACTGCCAAAGTGGAGCGGACGAATGTATTTATGGCCAGTTGTTGTTGATTTTAATATACTTTACCAACAAATATGGCTTCAATTACAACAAACCTACTACTACTGACATAAAATAGATTCTAATTGGTATACTGGCCTGGTAATGTGGAAATTTCGGCTTTTCAAGGATGAGAACTGCATCAACTCCCAAATATAGTCACAATTGTTGATAACCGCAGATGCTTTGTTGCAGCAATAGTGTGTTAACATGTGTTCTTACAACCATTCATGTGTGATTCTAACCAAGTAGAAAGTGCATTCTTATTCAAGGCGTATGAAATAGTCAACCGCAGGCGAATATTGGATGTGTTGCACGCAAAACTCACAGCAAAGCCTAATTAGTGGATTGAAGTGATGAAACACCATTGTATCCTCTATTGACTGCTGCTGCACTAGCACTGCTCTCTGACGTAAATTGCAAAATGTTACGTACCTTTTCAAATCAGAGGCGTTGGTGGAGGTCAGTACATTTGAATGGGCAATCAAGTTGCCAAATAGAGACGTCGGTATTCATGAATCATTGGACAATTTTGCATTTGAAAATTGAGATTCACTTTTAGTGTGCGAAATATAAGGTGGTCGTTTTGGTGGTATGGTTTTCTAGTGCGATGACTTTCAAAACCAACACAAGTTTCTGACATTTATGTCCATACAAAGTCTAAAACCGGGGAAGTTTTAAAAAATCGTGGAAATTTATTACCAAATCTCTTATATTTACTTCTTCAAATTCAAACTTACTACATATGCATGGGTATTTTAACTGTGAAATTACCTTCAACGAGTAAGCATATTTCTGGCAAAGAAGGCATGAAATAAGTGAAATCTGTAGCATTTGAAATGATTATGATAATACAGAAAAGACACTCGAATCTCCTTGCATGAGAAATATAATTTCAAATACCTCACAGAAAGTCACGCGGAAGACAGCTTTACTGGCTTGGCATTTAAAATGCATCCTGTAGTCGGATACATATGGTAGATTTCTGATGTCATTTATTTTTCTGATTTATATCCTACATATGCGCTTGTACATTTGAGATTGTCGTCTACCTATGTACTAACTCACTTAGCAGAAAGCTACAGCCGGAATTAGTTTAACACAGCTGCAACTTCTGCTTCATTAATTGGTTGTGGTTTTAAAACTGAGAGTATACCAGTTATGTGCAGCATATGCAGCAGTCTTCTCTTCAGTTTGATATGAATGGTGTTGAGATGCCTACATGTTGATTAAGCATATTTACGAGAGAGATATGATATTGTTATTGTTTAGGTCAGCGATATGAATAAATGTTTTCCAATCGACAATCAATATTGGACTTCATTCAAAAAAAAATGTTGACTACATCTTGACGCATTGTTAAAATAATTGCAACAAATATGTCAGCGGCAATATTTGAAAGCAATACGAACAAAAAATCAATAAACACACACAAAACATTTGCGGAAATAGACGACAATTCGCGCAGAATATAGATGACAAATATTACATGAAGCAGCTGGTGCACAAATTACGCCATATTGATGGAACATATGTGGTATATGTGTATTATTGCAAGAACCGGCATGAAATTGTTGATATGCAATTATTTGTATGTATGTACTTTACAAGGCTATATTAATCATAATATTAATACAATGTCTTATCCCTTCCACTCTGCATGATTAAGAGAATTTATTTTTATGTTGTAAGATAATTAAAGTTTTATGAGCAAGAAATGGTTCACCATAGACTAATTTTTATTGCGAACAATTTTTTTTTTTTGCTTATAAATGATAGATCTATTTTTTCAAGATTTGACCATGCCTAAGGTTTATGTCTATTTCTTACAGATTACTTCTTAAAGAACTGATATAATTTTCTCACTATGAGATTATAGCATCCAGAGCTTTTACGTAACTTTGTAAAATTTCATTCAAACATTCAATTATACTTGTAAAATACAACAACAAAGGAAAATATTTCAAATTCTCAAGATGACAATACAGTTATTATAGTTGACTAAACATTATAATAAACCCAAAAAAGTCTTAGATTAAACTAGAAGAGCCTTCTACTACACTTTTCATTTAAAGAAAATGTCCATGTATGTACGTTAGCGCTTTTCCATGGTATAACGCTTACCACGGTCATGCATTTAGACCTAAATAAATAGCTACTGTTATACTACAACAACAGTAAACACTTTAAACTACACTTTTTAGTACTTTTCTTTTTTCATTATAAATGTTTGCACCTTGTTTGCCTTACACTTATCCATGGAATCAACTCGTCATAAGACATGTTGTTTCACACACTCATACATATGTATGTATGTATGTACAGTCACTTGTATACATTCATGTTCCGTACTCACAAAAGGTTAACTGAGTAACTTTTCAGTTTGTGCCACTAAGCTGAGCCGCATTGAATTCCTTTTACATCTACACGCATGCAAAGACTTGAACGTCACTGCCCATATTGGATATGTGTGACTCACATTGCATATGCAATTTGCTAAACTATGCTACATGTTTACATATGAATTCGCTTACAATGGGTATTTTGTGCTATACAAAATGTCAAATATCCATATGTACAAGGATGTGTGTGTAGTGCTTTGTACCTGTGCTAGCATACAACTTCTGTAGTTGCTTATGACTTTGTAACAATTTTTGTTGTCAGTTTTAGGCCTTGGCATATTGAAGGTGCTGAGCTAGATGTTAAAAGGGTTATACAATTTGTATTACTTGAAAGTAAATAAATATTAATTTAAAATAAATATTACCGATGTGTGGATGTGTGTATAAAGAAGTACTCAAATTATGTAAATATAATTAAGTTTTGAATGAATTTTTGATGATATTGTTTGTATTTCTGTCTAAATATTTTTATTTTTGAATTTTTATTTGAACTTTTATGTTTTTATATTGGTTCTTGAGTTTTGTATGTATATATACATATGTATATTGACTTATTTCCCTTTCAGACATTGTATAATAGTTTTAAGTAATAACATCTGCTTAGGTTATAAAAAAATCGATAATATTTATTCCTCTGTAGAGTCGAACCGTTTGGTTTAATCACATAAAACTTGAAACCTGTTTTCGTGGAAATTGCATTTTTCAAAGAGTCAATCGATGTACATTTCAAAATATACATTATTGTTGAAAATGTTTGTTTCGAAGATTCGAACAATAGCCGCCATTTTGTAATTACAATTTCAATACAATAACAACACACTCATATAATTAATTAAAATTATTATTTTTATATTAATATTGGGCTCCTTTTTGTGGAAAACAATCATTTCTTAGGAAATCAAAATAAATTAATATTATTTTACCTACATGGATGGAAAGTTGTAAATGGAATTATGTTGAATAGCGGATTAATTTTTGGTATACACCTTAGCGGAATACTTCTGAATTGTAAAAAGTTACTGATTTATATTTTACTAAACAAATTACAATACTTAATTAAAGTCAAAAATTGTTAAATGTGCTAACTGTTATTTCTGGGATCAAAATATAAATAATATGAAATTATTAAATTTGTTTTTCAAAGTGTATGAGTTCTTTGAGGAAACTTTTACTTTAATTGAAAACAAAGTTTTTGAAGAACAAAACAATCGGGTCTCAATCACGACTATTTCCTATAGAAAAACATTTTACGTCATTTTGAATCCGATATTTTACTTTAGATAAATATAAAATTTGATCATAATAAAACCAAAAAGAGATGAGAGAGTCTCTAAAGAAGGTTAAGTTCGTAGATGGGTGAAATCGGACCACTGCCCCGCCCACAAAATGGCGATAACCGAAAACATATAAAGAGCTATAACTAAGCCATAAATTAAGCTAAGTGAAATTTGGTATAAAGGATCGCTCTAGGAAGTCTTAACTTCATCTAACACCCATATACCTAATATTAGGGTTTCCAACTTTCAATGGACTTTATATCATATACGTATGGAATATGTGGGTCAAATACACCCGAACTTAGCCCTTCCTTACTTGATTTTTCAAAAATTATCAACAGTTAATTTGTTTTAAAAAAATGAAATTCTTGATAAACAAGCTTCGATCAGGCCCAGGATTATTAAGTATTGGAAAAGTCATAGAAATTTAAATAAAATGAAAAATTAAAATAAATAAATAATGCATTTGATAGTCGAACTTTCACCTTGCGTATTGTATTCAAAATATTTAAAGTAAATTGAATGTTACATAAGCATACGTATACATATTGAGTTACACTTTTAATGGACAGCAATATACTAAACATTAAAGAATGCATTAAAATAACAGTTACCTTAATATGTCTAAAAAATATCTATGTGAAACGGCTGCATTGGTTTACAAGTAAATATCTATACATATATGAACGTACATATGTATGTATGTAGTTATACATAGGCAGTCTAATACATATTGCCAACCTTGCAACTGCTGCTGGTCGTTCGGTAATTGCCATCATCCGGTTTTCTGTTTCCACTGAAAGCTCTTTTAAAATACCATCCCCACCAGCAGTAGCAAGGTAAGAAATGTTCACGCGCATGTTCACATGATAAACATACCACTGAACCACCACCGTAGCATACCGGTGCGCCGCCTCTCGTGGCTTAAATCATAAAATTACAAGGCCACCATGCGGATGCTTTGAATGTTGAAATTCTCATGAAATTATTTTGCAGTTTACATTTCTTTTATTAAATATATGTCTTATGTGTATATGTATATATAATAGATATTAAGTAAGTATATAGCTAAAGAATTTTTGCCAGGTAAACAGTGGAAAAATTTACTTAACGCTGCATGTTGATTAGCTGGATAAATGTAACATAAATTGTGAGAAATACAGATTTTATTGGATGCATGAGCAAGAGCATTTGAAGTGAGCACATTTGCGGAAATCTGTACATAAGTGCTATGTACATGACCTTGCACATATTGCAATTATTCTCAGTATTGCGGTACAGACTGCCAAAGTGGAGTGTATTTATGGCAAGTTGTTGTTGACTTTAATATAGTTTACCAACAAATATGGCTTCAATTAGAACAAACCTACTACTACTGACATAAAATAGATTCTAATTGGTATACTGGCCTGGTAATGTGGAAATTTCGGCTTTTCAAGGATGAGAACTGCATCAACTCCCAAATATAGTCACAATTGTTGATAACCGCAGATGCTTTGTTGCAGCAATAGTGTGTTAACTAACCTGTGTATACACATGTGTTCTTACAACCATCCAAGTAGTAAGTGCATTCTTATTCAAGGCGTTCGGCAGTCAACCGCAGGCGAATATTGCATGTGTTGCACGCAAAACTCACAGCAAAGTCTAATTAGTGGATTAAAGTGATGAAACACCATTGCATCCCCTATTGACTGCTGCTGCACTAGTACTGCTCTCTGACGTAATTTGCAAAATGTTACGTACCTTTTCAAATCAGAGGCGTTGATGGAGGTCAGCACATTTGAATGGACAATCAAGTTGGAAAATAGTGACAACGGAAATCATGAACCATTGGACAATTTTGGATTTGAAAATTGAAATTCAGTAAATATAGGGTTTTCGTTTTGGTGGTATGGCTTTTTTTAGTACAATAACTGTGAAAGTAAACAGTAGTGTTTGACATTTATGTGCAGTATATTTTGACAAATTACTATATAAAGAGTAGCTTTTAAAAATTTGTGGAATTTTATCACCAAATCTTTCGTACTTCAGCAAACTCACTCTTAATATATCATAATTGTGAACTCATCTTCAGTGAGATGGCACATATTTGGCATTAAAACAAAATTGAAATTTGCCATATTTGAAATGCTTACTATCCTGTAGAAATCCTCGAAGCTTTCAGAAAGAGTTACTCATACCGGAACCAATGCAATGTTTAGGTATGATATTTAGAAAAACTATTATAATAAAAAAGATTTTTCTTCAAACATATAAATTCAAATACCTTACAGAACGTACCCGGAAGAAACCTTTACCGGCATGACATGCATTAATATGCAAGCCTGTAGTCGGATACAGGTGACAGATTTCTGATTTCGTTTCGATTTTGTTTATCGTACGCTGGAGTTGCATTTTTCCGATGTATATTCTTTATATTCGCCCGCGCATTTGTTATTGTCTTCTCACCTATGTACTAACTCTTTTAGCAGAAAGCTGCAAAAATTAGTTTAACACAGATGCATCTGCTTCTTTAATTGGTTGTGGTTTAAAAATTGAGAGTAAATGTTCAGCATATTCTGCAGTCTTCCCAACATTTTTCACTTACATAATTTCTGTTGTTGAGTTTGTCGCAAGATGATCACGCATATTTACGAGAGATATTATACAATTTCAGTTAAATTTAGGTCATTGATATAAATACTTAAAAAATGTTGTCTACATCTCGGCGCATTGCTAAAATAATTGCGACAAATATGACAACAGCAATATATGAAAGCAATACAAAGGGAAATTTAATAAACAGACACAAAATATATTTGTAAACTTGTCTTGTGTTTACAAATATATTTTGTGTCTGTTTATTAAATTTCGGGCAATATATAGCAGACAAATATTACGTGAAGCAGCTGTTGCACAAATTAAGCCATATTGATTGAACATATGAGGTACATACATACATATATGTGTATTACTGTAAGAAACGGCATGAAATGGTTGATATGCAATAATTTTATGTATGTATGTACTCTACAAGACAATAGTGATAATAATATTATCCCTTATACTTTGCAAGATTAAAATAGTTTTTTCTACTGTTTGTTATAAGATAATTAAAGTTTTATGAGCAAGACATGGTTCACCAAAGACTAGTTTTTATTGAGAACAATTTATTTTTTGCTTATAAATGACATTTCTTTTTTTTCAAGATTTTGTATGCTACGGCTGATCATGCCTAAAGTTATACATCTATGTCTGACTAATTATTTCTTAAAGAACTCATGTGATTATCTCAATACCTATATGATTATAGCATCTAGAACTTTTAAGTAATTTTGTAAAATTTCATTTCAAATTTGTACTTCTAAAATACAGATATATGAAGATTGTATTAAACTCAAAGGAGTCTTATATTAAAATTAAAGAGCCTTCTACTACACTTTTCATTAAAAAAATATGCATGTACCTTGACGCTTCTCCTTGGCAAAACACATACCAGGTCACGTATTTAGACCTAAATAAATAGCTACTGTTATCCAAGAATAACAGTAAACACTTTGAACTACACTTTTTAGTACTTTTTACACTTGTCCATGGAATCAACTCATCAGAAGACATGCTGTTTCACATACAAACACATATACAAGTAACTGTACATGTGTTTCGTACTAACAAAAGGTCAACTGAGTCACTTTTCAGTTTGTGCAACTAAGCATTGAACAGTCGCATTGAATTCCTTTCACATGTATTCGCATGCAAAGGCTTGAACGTCACTTGCCTTATTGGATATGAGTGACACAAATTGCATATGCAATTTGCTAAACAATGTTACATGTTTACATATGAATCCGCATACAATGGGTATTTTCAGCTACACAAAATGGTAGATGTACATATGTACAAGCATGTTTGTATGTGGTGTTTTGTACCTATGCTGGCATACAACTTCCATAGTTGGTTATGACTTTGTAACAATTTTTGTTGACAGTTTTAGGCCTTGGCGTATTGAAGGTGGTGAGCTAGATGTTTAAAGGGTTATACAATTTGTATTACTTGAAGCTAAATAAATACTAATTCAAAATAAATAACACTGGAGTGGATGTGGATATAAAGATGTACTCAAAAATAATTAAGTTTTCAATTAAAATAGTTTTTTCTTTCGAAAATTGGTTCAGTAACTGTAATTTTATTATAAGCAATATGTCAGTGTGTAAAACTAATTTTTGTATTGAATTTTTATAAATGTTTAATAAATATGGAATACGTAAATTAGAATTAGAATAGAAGATGATATTAACATACTATTATGCGTACCATGATTGCGATTATTGATAAATTTGGTTACTGCTGAGAGCATACTTCTATGTAAAATCATTTATTTCATTGGAAATCCTATCCATCCAAATTTAATGCAGATTATTTCACCTAGATGTGTTCTAATTGGAAATACTGCGAATAGCGGATTAATATTTAGAATGCACTTACCCCGAAAGCTGTTGTATTGAAAGCAGAAAATGATTTATATGTATTTTTATAAAAAAAAAATGTAACCCGTAACTAAAGTTAAAAGGTGTATGCTATTAATAAAGAAGAAGAAAAAATAGAGTGCATGGACAAGGATAAAAAATAAGCCGTATTTGTATAAAAGTATGTAATTAATATAAAGCGAAGATTAATTGATTAAGATTAATTGTAATAGATACAGTAGGGTAAAGTTGTCAAAGAGCATGCATTATTTTTACTAATTTTTTTCTAATACGATTTTAAAATATTTAAAACCAAAATAAAATTCCCTCCAGATAGTATATACATACATATTTTTTTTAAGGATGAGCGCTCTATATATTAAAATAATTAAAATATTCAATTCATTTAATATATAAATTCTTTTTCTATGCTACATTTTCATACATATGGCTCATTTACTTGAATAGTGTCACTAATCAAAAAAGTCGATTTGTCAGGAGAGCGATTTAAAGTTTTCAATTGTCTCTTATTTAGCAAATATAGAAAAATGCCATCAGTTTATTGACAAATCTAGTGGCGTGTAATCTAGAAAATAAAATACTGAGCATAAATGGACCAAATTGAGTGTAATAATGCTTTTTCTTAGGCATAAATGTGACACACTTTGAATTATGTCGTTATTTGTGAAAAATATAAATCAATTTCTCCGTCATAAGTCAAATGTGTCGTTTTTGCTGAAAAAACCAAAGTGTATTCAACAAAGTGAACCAGGTATATGACATTTCATTTTTTTTACCCGAATTCGACATGTTTGTTGCCATTGATTTAACCCTTACTTTTATTCAAAAATTCTAATTTTGAAATTCAAAAGTAAACAAATTTCAAACCAAAAAAAAATATTTTTTAAATGAATAAAAGAAAATGCCGAATACTTTCTGCTTATGCAAAACAAGTCATGGAAGCAATTTACTAATGTTTTGTGCTCCAACTGGCAAATTGCAAACAATTTTATCAATATATATTATATTGTTCAAGATAAAAAAGGCGGGTTAATGTAAACAAATACATGAATTGTTTACTTTTTTATTGTCAAAACCGGGTATGTCAAATACTTAGTTCACTTTGTTGAATACACTTTGGAAAAAACAATATGAAAAATTTGATTAATTTTTCACAAATATCGTTGTAATACAAAATGTGTCGTTCTTTCTGAAAAGAAAATCAAATTCACTTTTTCACAATATGTGTTGGAACACAAAACATGTCGTTATTTCGTAAACCGAGTGGGGTTGCACTCCGGGAGTGCAGGCAGAAGTGAAAACTTGAACTTATGGCGCGTTGGGCACTTTTTTAGGTGCGCTCGCGACATGAGAAATTGTACATAAAAAATCAAGTTTATCAAAGCAATGTGGGCACTTTTGAATGGACATGAAGTATAATAATATAGAAACTGTATTCGAAGGAAGTGGTTTTATTTAAATGATTAAATATTAGTAAATATTAAATACAAAATTTATCAATTCTCAACCATAATTTCAACAACACTTACAACATCATTATCAGCATTTTCATCATTATTATCAGGATTTTCATCAAATTCTAAAACTGAAACAATAGGTCTATGGTAACTAAAGTATGAAATGAACAATTTTGATTTAAATCTATTTATATACATATCTTGTGAATAATGCATCAATAGTAGTTTTGTATTTTGTTGTGCTAAGATTGCGATTGCGGACATTCATATAAAAATTCAATTAATGATTGATTTTTGACATCTGCAAAGTTTATGTTGAAATCTCCACTCAAAATCATAGGATAATCAAATCTTCTATTAATTTTCATCATAAATAGTGCGGAAGCAGCTTTAGAATAAATGAATAAATTTGAATACAAGAACTCTCGTATTGCTTGTAAAGACTGTTTTGGTGAAATATGTATATACGGCAGCCATTATTATTGTTTGTCCATTAGAATGGCATTGGGAAATACATATGTACATCACCAATATTCGAAACATTAGTGCTAAACATACTGATATATCTCGCATGCATAAATAGCCACCCTACCTGCTGGACGATTGTCTCTTTTGAAACTTGCTATAAAGTTGAAATTTGGAATGTCAATGGTTTCTTCGTTACTCACATCTGTTTATAATGATAAACTAAACTAAACTCAATATCTCGTTTCTGATAATATTAAAACACTCATTTTCTCAACAAGAGCATCAACTGATAGGTCATGTACATGTCGTCGTAAGCTTTGACAATTGAATGAAAAATTAGATAACCCTTTTTTTGAAGAAATAAAATCAATAAATGTCAAACGAAATATTTAAATAAATAAATTTTCCATTTAATATTAATTTATAAAATAAATATAAAAAACTCTCAATCTTGTCTGTCGCGAGGGCACTAACGAATTCCCATGCAAAGACTGCGTATAGTATACATATATTATAAGAATACACGCGGTGTATATCAGAGAACTGCAATTATTCCATTTTTTGAGTTATTGGATGAGTAACATAAAAAATTGTATTAGTGCATATAAGTCAAAACACATCAAACACTAATATCCACTAAAACACATTTACGCACAGCACACAAAGCGATAGTATGAATAATGAGTAAGTTTCTCTTGATACGTTTCGTTGAAGTGCTCAATTGTCTCATGAGACAATAATTCAGTGAAGCTAAACCAAAATGAGCCATACCAGCAAAAAACACCAAGAGCTGAATGAATAAAGTGATACGAATATGATCAAAGTATTGACGAAGTCTGTGCCGCCGCTAGGCAAATGTGGCCTGTGAGAATTGACTAACGATGTGTTTTGTTCGTTGATATTGTGTATTACATTTAATGTTTTAAGTTATTTAATGACAATAAAGTTAATACTTTTAGGTTCTAATATATTTCTTTTAATATTAATATATTGAAAATGAATAAAGACGCACGCAAATGCATATTCAATAAAATAATGAAAAATGTAATGTGAGAAAATTCTCACTGGGTATCTTAACTTTCGTGCTCAGCTACGAAGTCACAATTCCACTCGTTCCGATCAGTGTACCGAACTCATTCAAGTTTATTTTCATCGTGATCAATGAATAAGTGAGTAAAATCAAATTGCTACTATACACTCGTTTGAGTCATAAATTGACGGTACATATAATTGTAGAAATACTATGAGTTTTTTTTGGTTTCGTGGAAATCAATTTTTTTTGATATATTAGTATTAGTAGTTAGTGCACTAATTTCATTAGTACTCAATCTGGTGTATATCTGTGTAAAATCTCATCTGTAGCGAAAACGACTGAAAATGCTCACCCACTAAAGTGCCTAACACGCCATAAGAAGTTTTCACTTCAAAAAAATTATAACTAATTCTGGCACAACTGAGAAGGGTCGTTATTGTGGTTAAAAAACTAATGCAACATAACAAGGTTAAGAACGGCACATTCTTATATCACGGTTTATTTTCCTACGCATCGAAATGAAATTTGTATACAATATGGACGATGAAATTGCGCACATTTCTGCATACTCAACTCAAAAATCGTGTTTTTTCAGTTATCACACTATTCAAGCAAATGAGCGATATATACAAAAGCATTTACTTCTGTCCTAAATATCTATATATGTATGTATGTATATTTACGTTTATGTTATATAGCTATCTATTCTCACGTCATTCTTATATGCCAACTGGCAATGGACATCTCTTTAAGTGTGCGTACATGCCAGAAATTTTCAATTTATTTTCAAGTATATTGAAAGGCACGCAACTACCTCGTCCAGAAAACGATGTTGTTACAAAATGTGAATTCTATGATAATCGCTATTAAATGAAGTGTGTAAAGATTTTAATCGGTGTTAAGAGTAATAATAATAATAAAATAAGAAAGAAAGAACAAAATAAGTCGCTTTAAATAAAAAAAAATAAAAAAGACATTACAGAAATGCTGACGTGCTTTTTAGATTTATAAAGCTTGTTCCCCAACCACGATTTGTATTAAAGTAGCTGTCAGTTTGGATCAAGTTTCAATTGGCTTAAAGCTTCATATTCAATAACAATATGAACATTTATCAAATGAGTGAGTTCATATTTCTGCTGATGCTTATTTTGGGCGGATCCTGAGAAATATTTCTTTTGAACCTTTCTAGCTTTATCAATAAAGATATCATAAAGATGTTTGACTTTATTTTATAGTATTGTATAAATTAGCTTTTAATGGTCGCAAAAAAGTTCGTAAAAAGTATTCTCACGAAGAATTTAGTTAGTATATTCGATAATAAAGTTAGAGTTAATTATCCATATTAAACCTTAACAGCCGGTTTCACGAAACAAATTTAAGTGAAAACAAGTAAGGAAGGGCTAAGTTCGGGTGTAACCGAACATTTTATACTCTCGCAATTTATTTATTTAACTTTATTTATATTATATAATACACAATTTGACCCACATATTCGTCATATATATTGTATAAAGTCCATTGAAAGTTGGAAACCATAATATTAGGTTAGAAGCACCGAGGTCCTCATGTTCGATATATGGGGCCTTGAAAACCTATGGTCCGATTTTGGCGATTTTTAGAATGGGGCTGCCACACTATAAACATAGTATTTGTGCAAAGTTCTGCACCGATATCTTCACTAGTGCTTACTTTATATATTGTAAAGTAAACGATCCAGATAGTCTTCAAAGTTCTGGTATATAGGAAGTAGGCGTGGTTGTGAAGCGATTTGGCCTATTTTCACAACATATCATTGGGATGTAAGGAAACTATTACAAACCAAGTTTCATTGAAATCGGTCGAGTAGTTCCTGAGATATGGTTTTTGACCCATAAGTGGGCGACGCCACGCCCATTTTCCATTTTGTAAAAAATCTGAGTGCAGCTTCCATCTGCCATTTCTTATGTGAAATTTAGTGTTTCTGACGTTTTTCGTTAGTGAGTTAACCCACTTTTAGTAATTTTCAACCTAACTTTTGTATGGGAGGTGGGCGTGGTTATGATCCGATTTATCTCATTTTTGGACTGCACTAGGAAATGTCGAAAAAAAACAACTGCAGAAAGTTTGGTTTATATAGCTCTATTGGTTTGCGAGATATGTACAAAAAACCTATTTGGGGGTGGGGTCATTCACATTTTTCCAAAAAAATTACATCCAAATGTGCCCCTCCCTAATGGGATCCTAGGTTCCAAATTTCATTTTCATAACTTTATTCATGGCTTAGTTATGACACTGTATTGGTTTTCGGTTTCCGCCATTTTGTGGGCGTGGCAATGGACCGATTTTGCCCAAAAGCAATCTCCTCAGGGTGCCAAGAAACATATGTTCCAAGTTTCATTAAGATATCTTAATTTTCCTCAAGTTATCGCTTGCACGGACAGACGGTCAGACGGACGGACAGACATCCGGATTTCAAATCCATTCGTCATCCTGATCATTTATGTATAAATAACCCCATATCTAACTCTTATATTTCTTGGTGACACAAACAACCGTTAGGTGAACAAAACTATTATACTCTGTGCAACAGGTTGCGAGAGTATACTAATTAATTTCAGTTTCACCATTTGACTTAATATTTATTTAAATGGCCACGCTTTGCCATTTAAATATTATTTAAATACTGTCATATGTAACCATGGTTACGCTTTTCTATCAGCTGAATTCCCATTTGTTTACCATTTTGACAAAGAAATTCAATTTATTTGTTTACATAAATCAGCTGTTATTCTGACTAACATCCCTGTCTCTTAATTTTTTGGATGCCAAATGTCAATAATGGTGAAACGCATGAAACTTAAGTGCAAAGTTAAATAAAAATTAAAATTAAATGGAACTTAATTTTCAATTAAAAAATTTCGTAAAACCGGCTGTAATGCCCGGTTTCACAGTTTATGCTTAAGTTCTGCCCAAATAAAATCTTAGCTAAGCATTGTTGTATACTGAGTAGTCGTTTGCGTTTCACAGTCGATGCTTATTTTCTATAAAATTTTATTATTAAATATGGTAGCACAATGGAAAACATATGTTTTACGAATGCCATGTATAAAATTATGTTTGACAAATGGAAATTTATATTGATAAAAAATAAATTTGGGTTGAAAAAATATTAAAATGAATATCGAAAATGAAGGTAAACAATAAAAGGACACTGAAATTACCGCATGCATCGGGGCACCTATTACAACTCGTTGGAAATCATAAACCGCCAAAGAATTCAAGCGATTCCATATTTTCTTTTTCAGTAAATATTTTTTCATTCTATTCTTTTGACAAATAATTCAAAATTCTACGCATTTCAAAACAAAAATTAGCATAACTTAAGTATGAACTGAAAAACATTATTTTTCTGACTTATCTTAAGCACAACCTGATTACGTACTGTGAAACCGGGCATAAGTGTTTTTTATGCAAGGAAAATTTTATTTCTGTAATTAAACATTATCCCGGTACCAAAAGCTGTTTATGCTTTCAAAGCCTAAGTGAGTGAATTTAAGCACTATATTTAAGCCACTTTTCAACAAAGTTTTGACGCAACGTAGATTAGCGGGTAAGTAGTTATGTATTAGGGCAACAGATGCACTATAAATATTCAATTAAGAAGTGTAAGAATTTACTTGCTTCCGTCATAGTAAGAGTGCCTCAGATCATGTAAGAAATATTCACAAATTGGTGAAAATTCTGGAATTAATTTTAAATTGCAATTAACTTTAACTGTAACTATTAATATTTTTAAATAGACTAACCGAAATACTACAGTTTCAATTTTATTTTATACATGACACAGCTTCAACTTCAACTAAAATAAAAATTACAATTGAAATTTATGTAAATTTATGCGGATCCGTTCATTATAATTTATAGTTGATGTATATAACCTTCTTATTACTTTAAATATAACTCCAATTACGCTACTATATTTTATTGCAGGTGCTTGAAAGCGCAAACAACCAAGAAAAATTCAAATTCGTTGCTTACCTTCAAAATCCATTTAATTGATTAACATTTCTTTCTGCGCACAACAATATATCTTTATTTAGATTACGTTTGGTCAGGTAAGCGCCAAGATTTTGTCTTCTTCAAATTTGCTACTTTTCCCACGTAATGGGCAAAAAAGTTAGTTTGTATATGTGATTTGTTTGTTTGTATGTGTTAAGCAAGATTTGCAGCTTTGCCACACTTTCGCTTTCACTTTCACAGTCACTTTTTATTTATGTTTGTGTGTTTGTATATTTGCATTTACTTATGTAGATGCTTCTGCTTGAAATGTCGTTGGAATTAATGTTTTCTCTTATTTGCTTCACCTTAAAATGTCCCAAGGCGGCGCGCTGTGCACATTATCTCGCATCCATTAGTGCACACTTTTGTCACAGATACGCGCACACGCGCATGCATACGCATATTTAAGCGCGGCTACATGTACAAAATGATAATCAAATTTATATCAGCACTTTTAGCCACTTTATAGGCTATACGCCTGGAGGTAGGCTACATTTGAAGAGCTGCTTGGAGAAGCGGTGAATTTACCGAAATGTTACGGTACTTTTTGCGGATTTATTTAAGTTATTAATTATTTCAACACACAAGACATACATATACCCAAAAAACACATACATATACATATATATATTCTTAAGTGCCACAATTAGTTTTGAATTTAACAATGAAATGTATTTTCACTATTTGTTTTGTTTTTGTACACAGATTTTTTGGAAGTTTTGAATTAAACAGATAGCATAATTTATATTACATAAACATTTATATATTTAGACATATATATTTGTAAAGATGAAACTGTTTTATTTTTTATTTATTTGTTTCTCTCCTTTTATTTAGCTTCTTTATTATCCAAGTTTTAGGTACAGGATGTGAATTTGAACTGAGCGCAGGCCATGCTGTACGCGGGTTTTTATAGGCGCGCACACGAAACTCACCACACTCTCAGTGTTGTGTAAAGCTCTTGCCTCTGGTCGTCTGGCAGTGGCGGCAAAACTACGAGCATACAAGCATCTGCGAACACGTGTACAGCAGCTACACTTATCATCTCGTTTATATTTTACACTTATTATGTTTACATCGATCCGTTGCTATGCCCAGGTGTAACAGGATACGATGACGTTTACAGAGCACATGGTTATTTAATGAGAGCGTATCATATATGCATGTGTTTTGAAGGCGCTGAGTGTAAGGGTTTCTAGTACTCGTAAATAGTTGTATACAATATAGATTTCGTAAACTGAAGCGATTTTAAATTTATACATACATATGTGTGGATTTTTAAGATTTTTTAAAGCATTTAGGTTAGTAATAAAAGTGAGTTATTAATATTTTTAACCGATTGTATTGTATTAAAATATACAAACCCATATTTATGACTCAATTATAGATAATCTGACAGCATATCATTTACTACATACAGTTTGAGCTCAAACCTTATTTTAAAATAAGATAAAGTAAGTTAAGGACAAAACTTGTTTACTAAAGGTACATAATATAACTCACTATTCTTTCCTTCGAAAGTTTTATCAGAATATCTTACTTCTAACAGGATAAGCGCTGATGTTGTCTAATAAAAAACATCAGGGATATTGAACTCTTGAAGATGTTCTGTGCCACTTCATAGTTAAAATCAGTTATTACCTTATTGTAATCTCGGGAAATAAACCCTCATAAAGTAACGATTGTATGTGCCCTTGAAGTACGATAAAATGATTATGAGGTTTGCAATTTTTGTTTATTAAACTCACACTTCGTTGCTTGTTCGTGAACCGAAAACATATAAAGTGCCATAACTAAATCATAAATAAAGTAAAAAATCAATAAAGTAAAAAATAAAGTACAGAGAATCACACCAGGGAGGGGAAAATTAGGATGAAAATTTTATGAAAAAGTGGGTTTAGCGCCGCCTCTATTAAGGTTTTTGTATATACCCCAAACACTACTTAAGCTATATCAACCAAACTCTCTGGAGTGATTTTCTTTAGGCACTTTATTATCCAGAATGAAAATTGTTTAAATCGGGTTATAGCCACACTTACTTCCCATACAAAAGTTATGTTGAAAACTATTAAAAGTACGTTAACTCACTAACTAAAACGTCAGAAAAAATAGATTTGACAGAAGAAATTGCAGAAATTAGCTGCACTCAAATTTTTTATAAAATATGGAAAATGGGTGTGGTGTTGCCCACTTTTGGAAAAAAAACCATATTTCAGGAACTATTCAACCGATTTGATTGAAAATTGGTATATATTATTTTCTTGAAACTCTGTTGTTGCCGATGGAAAATGGGCAAAATCGGTTTACAATCACGCGACATGAAAACGGGGAATAGTTTTTACTTTTTTCTAGCGACTATCTGTTACTAACTTCTTCATTTGAGTGTTATCAAATGTTTACATAGCAACCGAAGCTTGCATTTCGCTCACTAAGCTTTCGCACTTTTACCGCTCTCCGAGCGTATGCGTGACGTCAAAACTGTTAAGCGCCACCAACACCATAGCGCTCCCATTTCCATAGCTGTATGTTTATCATTTCTGGTGTGGTGAATACGTTACAACAACAATGTAAGCGTGCGTAAATTACAACAAGAAAAAATACGCACACACACCAGCTAAGCAGTAGTAAAAGCAAGAAGAGCATAACGATAAGCAGCGGGATAATGGTTACAAAAATAATAACAACAATCACAACATCAACTGGGTGAATCCTTTTTGTGCTTTTCGCCCCAGTACACCACAACATCGAGCTGTTTTCGAGGGCAAAGTACCGATTTACATTTAACATGATATGTATGTCAGTGTAGTGTGTTTGTAAATGTATATAGTTTATATAAGACACACTTATTATATTCACGGACAGACCTTAGTATGTGGATATACATACATATATATATTTGAAACAGCTACAGTTGAAGATATCATATAGAGAGTTTTACTATAGTAAAAGTATTCGTAAATTATAGATACTTTGTGTAGATTTATATGTACATATGAGCTACGTTGGAGTAGTAATATAGTGGTTTTGAACGAATAATTAAAATATTAGTAAATAAAGATTATTAATATTATAAATATTATAAAAAAATGTTTATATATTCAAAGAGTAGTTTATAATCGGCGTTATGATAACCATTAGCTGTCGATCGGATAATTCTAAAATATATATATATGCATATATTTAGGCATATTTGTTAAAAATTCGACTGAATTTGGCATTCCAATTGCATACATTATGCTAAAAATGTGCGTAGACTAGTAAGAGCGTGATTGGTATCAATACTGCTTACAACAGGATATCCGATCCCATGTAAGTATATATATAATAGCAGTAATATCTGTGCTAGCGGGCATTGCAGACATCAAAATATTTGCACACATATACATATGTATATATATATATATATATATATATATATATTTATATATATTTATTTAAACACAAGAGTACGATATACACATTTAAAATTTTTCGTATATACATATATATCGTATTCACATACAAAAGAGAAATAAAGAAATGCTGCCAGCTAAATAATGTGCACGCTTCCGCCTTTTTCCCTGTCAGCATCAAAAATAAGTAAGGACGAAAAATGAGGTGACTATAAAAGCACAATGAGCACGCTGACTTGTATATGAGTGTCTGTATTGGTATACGAAATATTTGTTTGCTGCACATGTGCCAAATAGTCGACGGCCGTCAGGCGTCGGTGTATATGTATGTCAGCCATATAATATTTGTTCCGTACGTGTTTGTATGCTGTGCCCTTTTTGTACAAAAAATTCAACAAATTACGGTTCACCCGCACACCCACACATACACGCACACACTTACTTGTATGTTGATATTAATCTTCAAAATGTTTGGAAAATATGAAGCACCGTAAAAGGGTAACACTCATTTATTACATGGATATGGCCGCTGAGTGCTTAGTTTAAGCTCTCATGTTCGCACCATTGCCTTGCGCTATACATGGTTGGGAGTCGGTAATAGTGATTTAGTATTTTGTGTGGATTAGTCAGGTGTCAGTTATTATATTGTGTTTGTATTGTAATGCTCCGTTGTGGATTTTTTATTATTATTATAAAGTGAAGCTGTAGCAGTTGTGTTGGCATACAATACAAGTTACCTCTATTAATAATTAACGGTAAATTCACTTTTGTAAAAATAAGATTACATGCGGCATGTTTGCTTATCTCAAAAAACAAGTAAAAGTTATAAAGAGAATATGCATGAAAATAAAATATATTTACTTTCTTCTTGTATGTATGTGACAACCACTTGTGTGCTATACATTTTATTGCGACACGTAGAGCTCATAATTTTTACACGAATACCACATCTTCTACGCCAGTCAAATAAATAAAAATATATGTCTTCATAGACAAAACAATTGTTTGTATACAAAACATATATAAATATTGGCATAAATAGTTGGATTGCAATTGATATTATATATCTGGTCGTTCTCGTTTGGCGCCATCTGTTACTTCCAATGACTTGTTGTCATGTCACTTATTCCACCAAAAATGTATAAAAGTTCTCAACAACGAAAGATAAATAGTGAAGGACTTTATATGCAATGGTTTGAGACTGAAGAATTTTGGAATTCAAGTAAAATCATATTAATAAATTAATCTTCAAAATGTATTCCGCTTTGTATTCAAAATGGTATATACAGGAGATATATTATATATATATATATATGATAAAAAACTAATATATTACTTCATATAAAATTCCTTACAATAACTTTGAAACTGACTGAATATCGATATTTCACTAGGTATATGCTCCATTTGAGCGATACTTTAAAACTAAATTTGCGTCTCTAATATTGGTAATACTTGCTTTAATTGCAACCAAAATTATTGCAAGTCCAATATTAATGGAAAGTAGTTTACTTTGAGTCCTTCTCAGATTTTGATAGTCATATAAATTTCAATGATACGCGCTGACTACACATACATATGTGTAAACATAAATTGGAACTCTAGTAGTAGTAATAGTAATATATAATAACATAATATGCACAGTTACGTTGCTTCTCCTCTACATAACATTATTAAACCATAAGCTGCTCAATGAAGTGCACTACACGCTTCCATATCTATTTAAGTACCTATGTATTTACCAGATAGTCAACTGTAACTGACAGCAAAGTAACTGTAAATTTCATCTCTGTGGGATATATCATTAAATCAAATCAAGCATAGACTCCCAGTAGGCTCACATTCTACTTTAGCATAATTTGGGAATAGCCAATAATAATATTGAACTATATAAAAGTTGTACAGAAATGTATAAAAAATAAAAAGAACCCTAAAAGAGAAGATATTATAATATTTGTGTAGTTGTATTTGTAAAATGATTGTAATATTATTATTTATATTACGAGTTATATTGCATTTGAGAGTAATAGAGGGTAATACTACTGCTTTTAGTTACGTATACGCAGTGTAGTATAAAAAAAATGTATTTTATACGGACATGAGCCTAAAACTATAAAACATTTGATATACGAAAGTTCTATCATACTTCAGGGGCATATATATCAATAATAACAAAACATAACAAAATCACAATTAGATATTTGTGCAATTGGAAATTTTGAAATTCCCGTTAATTTTTGAACACACACCGTATACAAGTATTTTGAATATTACAATTGCCATTATATGTATATATATTTTTTAAGTAAATTTTTGTTGCCATTTTGAAAGCAACATACATATATATATATTGTTTTATATAACAGTATATCCGCAAAATTACAAAAATTAAGCGTAGTTTGATATGCTGTTCTCTATACATATATAAAAACACCCAAACTGATTTAATGCATGTGTTCAACATTCTCACTCAGTATAAATTACAATAATTTTTGCGATATATGCACACTCATATGGTTGATGTTTTACATTTATTTCCAAACAAACTAACAGACAGCGCACAACAATGCAGACTGGAATGTGTAGCAGAAAACAAAATGCTAAATATTTAACGCTTAATGCATCTACGACCTTGAGTTTTGCATACGGTTTTGCGGCTTGCTGTCGCATCCCTGTTTTTAGTTCTATCTCTGTTTCGTTTTTTTTTTGGCCACAACTTTCACTTTTCACTTTTAATTTTTCATTATTTCTATTTGTTACTTTTTCAACATTTCAGCTTTTGTTTTGCGCATTTTGTTATGCCTTGTGGCATTCTAGTTATTTCTAGTCCACACTTTTTATATTTTAATGGAGACTGCTGGGTCCTTGATAAACTGTAAACCACAGAAGTGGTTAAATAAATATGGTGTATAGAGCAACCACGATTAATGTGCATAAAATGTAAATTTTTTATAACATTAATTATTTTTTTCGTTTTACAAATTAAAAAAGGGCATTCAAAAGAAAAAGTTTAATATTTTCAAAAGCGCTAATGGCATGAACATAATTTTTATGCAATAAATTATTAAGTGACATTGTTACTACTATTTTGTATTTGTAAATTTTTTATTAAATTAGTGTTAGTTTTTTTTTTTTGTTTTACTACTTGTTCTGGCCTATAGGCAACATTGTACTTATCGGCTCCTAATTCTCGTTATTTAAATTTTTTTAACCAGCGGTTTTTTCAATTATGTAGACTTATGTGTTATGCAAGCTTACAGTTACTTTTTCTGATATGAGCTGTGCACGTGTTCATTCAGTAAGAGTTCTTAGCAGAGAGAAACTGGCAAAAATCGTTTCGCGAAAAAAGTTATACAAAAGTAGTTATACAAAAATGGTTCAAAAACATAAAAATAATTGTTTTATTTTAAAACAAAGTGAACTATATAAATAAGTAAGGATAAGAGAGTTATTTACTAAAAAAATTTCATGAAAAAAGAGTTTAGTTTATTTATAATAATTTAATTTGTGCCTATAAGCAACATCACATAGCTAATGAACCAGGTAACATAGGACTTTGAAATTTTTATTACTTCATATTTGAGTTAAGACTAATATATATCTGTCCTAAAAAAACTGTTAGCTCCGCCCATTTTAATTCGGGCATGAGAGGGTTAATAGGCAGTAGGAACATTTAATATTATGATAGCAATGTTGTTATATGCTTTTGTTGTTATGTAATTTGTTGTTGCGCTATATTAATATAAACATTTGAATTCAAATTTAATTTTGACATTGAAATTATAATATTTTATTTGTCGTCAAAATGTGTGTAAATATTGAACCAGATTATCTAAAAAGCCTTTATCACACCATTTATAGAAATGTAGGTGTAGGTACCTGTGTCAGATAACATCGTTGCAGCACTTTCTTATCTCACCACCTAAGCCAACATGTCAAAAGTTAATTAGATATATGATAACTAATGTTTCAAATAATTAATTAGTTTAATGAAATAATTTAATCTTTTGAAATCGGCCTAACGCCTAGTTTAATATGATTATATCTAGTGAAGCAAACTCAAAAGCATTTAGTGTGATTACGCAGCGATTGAACATCAATTGCATACAGATAGCTATGCATACATTTGTATATTTCACAGTTATAGCTATTTGCTACTACTCAAGACAGTAACGCAATTAATATTTTCATAAATTCAAATTCAATCGCTGCTTCCGACCGAATGCAGAAATATTTGCATACATATATATATATATATATTTGGCGTATAAACCGCTTTAAGCGATTATAGCCGAATCCACCAGAGCGCGCCACTCGTTCCTCCTTTTTGCTATTTGGCGCCAACTGGAAACACCAAGTGAAGCCAGGTCTCTTTGCACTTGGTCTTTCCACCGGAGTGGATGTCGTCCTCTTCCGCGGCTTTCTCCAGCGGGTACTGCATCGAACACTTTCAGAGCTGGAGTGTTTTCGTCCAGTCGGACAACATGACCTAGCCAGTATAGCTGCTGTCTTTTTATTCGCTAAACTATGTCAATGTCGTCGTATAACTCGTACAGCTCATCGTTCAATCGTCTGCGGTATTCGCCGTTGCCAATGTTCAGAGGACCATAAATCTTACGCAAAACCTTTCTCTCGAAAACCCCAAGTGTCGTCTCATCGGATGTTGTCATCGTCCACGCTTCGGCGCCATACATCAGGACGGGAATAATGAGCGACTTGTAGAGTTTGATTTTTGTTCGTCGAGAGAGGACTTTACTTTGCAATTGCCTACTCAGTCCAAAGTAACACCTGTTGGCAAGAGTGATTCTGCGTTGGATTTCAAGGCTAACATTATTGGTGTTGTTAACGCTGGTTCCCAAGCAGACGAAACAATCTACTACTTCAAAGGTATGACTGTCAACAGTGACGTGGAAGCCAAGACGCGAGTGCGCCGACTGTTTGCTTGATGACAGGAGGTATTTCGTCTTGTCCTCATTCACCCCCAGACCCATTCGCTTCACCTCGCTTCCCTATTCAGTTCTCGATATCTGTCCCACCCCGAACGTGTAGTGGTCTTTCGCAACGTTACGAGGTAGGCAGTCTGTTTTCTCTCCACTGCGGAACGACAACTCTCATCGTACCAACTGGTTTTTTGGCGTTGCCGGAGACCAATTGTTTCGGCTGCAGTGGTATGCAATGAGTTTGAGATGCCGTTCCACAGCTCCCTTATATCGTGATGCTGATGAGTGCTCTCAGAGAGCAGGAGTGCAAGTCTAGTAGAAAATCGTTCGGCAGTCGGTTGTGATTGCAGCTTTTCGATGTCGAACCTTCCTTGTGTTTGTTGACCGGCGTTCTTTGCTGCACAGAGGCGAGTGCGTATCTTTGCTGCTACTAGGTCCGAGTCAATATTTGGTCCTCGGAGCGTACGCACGTATAAAACACAGGAGACATGTCTTCCGTCTATCACAACGTGATCGATTTGATTGCGCGTGTTTCGATCAGGGGACAGCCATGTTGCTTGATGAATTTTCTTGTGGAATCTGGTACTACAGACAACCATATTTCGGGCCCCAGCGAAGTTGATCAGCCTAAGGCCGTTTGGCGATGTTTCGTCATGGAGGCTGAATTTTCGGACTGTTGTGCCAAAGTCACCTTCTTTACCCACCCTAACGTTGAAATCGCTAAGAACGATTTTAACATCGTGGTGGGGCAGCGCTCATAGGTGCGTGCTAGGCGCTCATAGAAAGCATCTTTGGTCACATCGTCCTTCTCTTCCGTTGGGGCGTGGGCGCAAATCAGCGATATGTTGAAGAACCTCGCTTTGATGCGGATTGTGGCAAGACGTTCATCCACCGGGGTGAATGCCAGGACTCTGCGACGGAGTCTCTCTCCCACCACAAATCCAACACCAAATTTGTGCTCCTTTATATGGCCGCTGTACTAGCTGTCACAAGGACCCACCTTCTTCCGTCCTTGTCCCGTCCATCGCACTTCTTGGATGGCGGTGATGTCAGCCTTTAGTTGTATGGTGACATCAACCAGCTGGGCAGAGGCACCTTCCCACCTTTGCAGGGGTCGTCATCAAAAGGGGGGTTGCTCATCCGAGGCTCTGATTGTTTTTCATTGGGAAGGTTTTTTTATGTGGTGGGTCCCAAACCCTGCGCACAACCGCAGAAGCGGGCTACGCCTTCTCACTTTAACTCGCCTTCAAACGGATGTCTGTTGGCTACCCAGGGGATACTTGGTCTAAAACCGGAAGTCGTGAGCTGCTTGAGCCACATGCAAAAGAATCGTTCCTGGCCACTCCCAAGTGAATGGCAATCAGAAACTTTCCTCACTTGCGTGAACTTCTACACATGACCCCATCCCCATAGCATACATATATATGTGAATATGTATAAAGTTTCAATTTGGAGAATGAGCAAGCATCAAGTGAAGCTTAGCAACTGCCAAATGCAAGTTCCTTTGAAATTATTACCACTAATTAATCGACCGCAAATTTCTTGTTCGATCATAATTTACTAATTGCTACCTTTTGTAGTTGCACATGCATACTCGCAGATGGGCTTTTGTGGTTTGATTAAATTTATTTGTTTTCTTCTTAAATTTAATGAATTGAAATAACAAACACATACAATAAGATGCATGCTAGATCATAACATCTCTACTAAACATAACCTTAAAATGAAAATCTTCCAAATTTCGAAAACTTCTTCGGTTCTTCAATACAAAATTCAAACTTTGCAAACAAAAAACAGCAAATTCCGCCAATGCAAAAGGATAATTTGCAATTATTCGCTAATTTCCTTCATAAATCCATTTCAAGTCATTGTTGATTTTCCAGCAGTGGTTTTGGGTTAGCTTTGATGTTCTCGAGTATCTATTAGCAAATTAGAGGCGGAGGGTGGTGGCTTGGTTACACGTTCTCACGCGCCCACGTCACAAAATAGCATTTGCTTTTAGGGTTTTATTTTTATTATTATTCTATTACTCACTCAAGTATTTTATTATTAAATTTAATAGACGCCTCTTACTCGCCAAATTATAGCAACAAGAGTTGACAGTCAACCGCTTAGCCTTAATTGCTTGGCAGAATAGATGTGAAGGCAGGAAATTTCATTTCTTTGAAGTTCGCAAAATGTGCGTGATAATCCAATTTGTGTTTGTGTGCGCTGTCGTTGCTACTAAAAATTTCACTCAGTTGCCGTTTGTATGTGTGTTGGTGTTGTATATATTAGTATGCTTGCTTGTAGGCGCTGTTGCATGTGGCACTCACACACATAAATATATACATATATATAAGTGCTTTTGTTTCAAATAATAGCAGTTTATTGTAGTGATTTATTTCCTTTCAAAGGTTCCACAAAACTAATTACTTCATTAGTATGAACACAATGGACGTAAGTGACAAATCAAAGCTGATAAAAGCAATTAAATATTTACATACTATATCTAAGTATATAATAGCTGCATTATATAGCATTCATAAAAATAAAAATAAAATATTTTTAATTAAAACACTAATGCTGTGTTCACATAGTTTTAGTTTAAGATTCAAGCTGCAATAAAATAGAAAATTCGAAATTTTTTTATTGTTACTATACAGAAGTAACAGTTAAATGTGAAAATGTAGGCTTGATCGAATAATCATATCAGTGAAGTAAATATAATTGTCTCTAGGCAGATTGCTGCCAGATTTCGGTATATTTTTGGACCAACTACATTTTCACGATTAACAATGCAAAGGGTTCTTTAAGGTGTTATTGCGAGTATATTCTTTGTAAAATCTTTTGAGCCTACTGCTAAGTCAGCAATGCCTAGCTAACTCTCATATCAATTATATTAAGGTACTTCTCGATAATACTAGTATATGTGCCCTACTATGACATAATCCAATTTCAAAACTGATGAATTTGGAAGTACTCTTGTAGCCTCACTAAATCACAAGAGTTTCAGAAATTCCTATCGCTCAGCCTAATTGTTAAGCTGACTCAGCATTTAATGCTTGACTTTGCATTATGCTTGTTAGACGGAATCGAAATCAATCTCCATTCAAACAGGCTTGTTGATACTTAAGTACTTTTGTATTTACATAAGTATTTCACTTAACTACATTTTTGCGCAATTTATTCCTGCCTTATTTCAAGCAGAATACATTTAAAAAAAAATAGTAAATTTACATACCTTAATATCCTTGGCGTAATACAATTTGTTTTGTTTCAAGCGAAAATAGCGACGACGCCAACGCTGAAATGACCATATCTGTTTTAATAGGAAACCCTCTTTAATTGTCGCCTGAATGGAAATAAGCAAACAAAAGGCAGATTGTAATTATTGATAAAGAATTAATTGAAAAGTACACAAATGCGTATATGCGACTAACATATTAAATATCATTATACATACATACACATATTTGCAATATAATTTCACACTCATACCCATACATATATGCACATACATACATATGTACGTAGTAAACTCCTGCAACGATTCACTCATTTGGCATTTCAAGCCACTCGTAAAAAACCATACGACTTGATCGGCATAACGTTAACTCAGCATCTGAGTTGAAGAGCTTGTAAACAAAGAGCGAGAGTACGCACACTGCACTGCACTGGAGAGAAGTGTAAGTTTGCTCTTTCAGTTCAGTTCACTCATAACTTGAAAGGCAATTGATCCGAAAGACAATTGATTCGAAAGGCAATAGTCTCAATTGTATGTACATATGTACATATGTATGCATGTAATTAAAAGGATAGCTTCTAGTGCAAGTAATTCAAGAATTTTATTTTGTTTAATGAAAGTATGTACATTTAGATAAATATATACGTGTATATGTATGTATTAAGTGTAATTGTTAACATGTTCTAATTCAATTCGTTAATATCCATATTGTTATTCAGATATTGTCCAAATATCGGAAGTTAGACCATAACCCATCTTATTTCTGTTATTTATAACACTCTTCATTTCATTTTTAATTATTTGCAGATTTTTTTCATATAAACTTGATATGTTCCTCGATATTGTTGTTGGATGTTACATTTCCTTCCATTGTAGAGACTTTATTTTCTTAACAAAGGCAGAAAGCAAATAACTGTTCAAATGATTCAATTGATTCGCTTCATTTTTTACGTTGTCATGTGTTAAATCGGTCATCACTCAAAAGGCTCGAAAGGCAATTGAAATGGACGTAAGACAAATCATTCATGCTTCGAAATAGAAGTTCGAACTTCACTGCTAATCAACTCATGCGAGCATTTCGTGTTGAGTGAATGTTGTTCGCTTGCTCAAACGAATCAAGCATAACATCGGCAATTGTACCGAATCACACTGTGTGCAAAGAAAAGCGAATCAACTTGTGCAGGCCTTTAGTACGTAGTTGTTTACGCTTCAGTTGAAATATTATACTGGTTAAGAAAGTACTAGTCTACAACTAGACTCCTACTAGTGTAAGTGTCGAGTTAAGATGACGATCAGGCCGATTCGTTTGCAGAAAAGATTGATGGGTTGAGTTTAAACTTTATAATATTTAATTTATTTATATGGGTGTGTGGGTTGACAATATTTGTTAATTGTTTTATATTCTTATTAGTTAGAATTTTAATTTTTACTCAAGTTACAGCTTGCACAGACGGACGGACGGACAGACAGACATTCGGATTTGAACTCCACTCTTCACCCTGATCACTTTGGTATATATAACCCTATATCTAACTCGTTTAGTTTTGGGTGTTACAAACAACCGTTATGTGAACAAAACTATAATACTCTCTTTAGCAACATTTGTTGCGAGAGTATAAATATTCCCTCTTAATTTCTTCAACATTTTTAGTAATTTTCAACTTAACCTTTGTATGGGAGGTTTGCGTGGTTATAATCCGATTTCCTCCATTTTTATACTGTATAGGGAAGTGCCTAAAACAAACAGCTTTAGAGAGTTTGGTGGATATAGCTTTAGTAGTTTCCAAAATTTGAACAAGAATCTTAGTAGGGGCGGGGCACGCCCACTTTCCCAAAAAATTACACCCAAATATGCCTCTCCCTAGTGCAATTCTTAGTATCAAATTTTACTTTTATAACTTTATTTATGGCATAGTTTTGGCACTTTATATGTTTTCGGCTTTCGCAATTTTGTCGGCGTGGCAGTGGTCCAATTTCGCCCATCTACGGCAGCATCCTTCTCATGGGATCAGAAGCACGTGTACCAAGTTCCATCACGATATCTAAAGTTTTACTCAAGTTACAGCTTACACAGGCGGACGGACGGACGAACAGACAGACATCCGGATTTGAACTCCACTCGGCACCCTGATCCCTTTGGTATATATTAATCTATATCTTACTATTTTTGTTTTGGGTTTAAGATGCAACCGTTATGTGAACAAACTTTGTTTAGTCTCTGTGCAACTTTATTTCGATAGTATAAAAAAACAAACGGTCCTGAACAAGCTTCAAACAAAAAAGTTTTACAATAATACCTACATTTATTTAAATTAGTACATGAAGGTATTAAAACATAAAAACTACCAACTTATTGTATGAATAAGGAATATTTTGCTGGTTAGTATAGAACTAGTTGCATGTCCTGCAAGGTTCATACATATTGCTACACAAGCAAATGAGAAAGCAAATTTAATGGTCACTGAAAATTACGCACTTTTTAATTGCCAACGAGAGTAATGCCAAGCAATATTTAATATTTCCAATGTCAATAATTTCCTTTTGCTTTCACACTGCAATTAAAACATTGCGAAAGCCGGAACAGTGTATGAAGAATGCGAGAAAAGTTTATGCTTAAGACAAATGCAAGTTTACACAAATCAAAAAGGGATCGCTGAGCTGTAAGCGAATACGCCTTGAAAAGAGGTATATATGTACATATGTATATAAAATATTCTATGACGAAAGAAGCAGGTAGGGTAAACAGGGGCGATTTTATAAAAAGCCACCAGACGGTAAATGGTAAATGTAAACAATTCGTCCCAGCAAGTCTGTAGAAAGGGATTGTATGCACACATAGAAGTAATAAACTCAATCACTCTTTAATGTGTCGACAAATACAATCGCAGCTCTCTTTATGATAGGTTAGAATTATGAGGAAATAATTTCTATTTAATAGCTTTAGAAAATCAACTGCACCGACAAGTCTAGTAAATGTAGAGTTCCGTCCTCAAACAAGTTTAAGCAAACCTTTTCTCTCTTATAATACATAGTAATACTCAAAGTATAAGGACAGTGTAATGAACAAAAACTCTTTTTTTATATGTTATTAAGTTTTAGTTTAGTCCAAGTCACAACATTGAATACTTATACGAAAACACAAGTTCGATACCATAGGTGTCACTAGTGTCATTTTAATAGTAAACATGTTTTTGCTCGACTTGATTGTGAAATTGAGTGAAATTTTATTTAAAATTTATAAAAAATTCAATAATAAAAATTTAATAATAAAAGTCCTTGCGAAAATTTTCAAGTTTAAGTTTTTTTATTTGTTGTTTTTTTTCCTACTGGGTGTCTACAATATTTACTTTTAAATTGCTGTGTGAGCAGTAAACAAGTCCATTCGCTTTGGTCATTTGGGTAAACACCAGAGCAGTCAACTCATCGGTCTGTGTAAATAGCGTGAAAACCCGATTGAATTGCATTTTTATTGAAATTGACTGTTTGCTATGAGCAGTACACAAAAATATGTATTTTGGTATATATAGCTTATGTAGCTTATATAGCGTATAAATGTGAGCAGGTGGAAAATAGCGAATTACTTTTAACATTGAAATATATTTTTGCAAAAATAAATATGACATTCTTGTTAAAAACGTTAGTTAATATCAAAAGCAATTAAGTGATTGCCAACGATTTAAGGCTTTAAACAATTGAGAAAAAGTACTGTTTTGATACTGAAAATTCTGTAAATATAAATTAATGTGTGTGCAAAAGAATTTAACTTGATTGCGGCCAGCCACATTTAATTAAGAGACAAATAAAATAAAGAAATATAATATTTTGCCTGGTTATGATTTTTTGTATAGCACAAGTGTTGGGTTACTTTCATTTGAAATTAAACTTTTAACATCACACACAGTGTACTCTACAACAAAAATTTTTGTAGTACAAATGGAACAAAATTATTATATTCGAACTGCCATTAAAATGTCTATATCCATACCTTTTAATGGAAATATATTAATAAATGAATTTTCGTCTACATAATTTAATTATTTAAGACTAATGGAAGTAACAACATGCTGTGTTGTAGCCTGCTATTAAACGACCTTATTTAATATTTATGTAGTCATGTCGTAATTAATTGTGATTTTCAAGTAAGCTTTTATGTACATATATGTAGAGCAGTGAGTGTTTGTTTCTATAAGAGGGCAGTCCTTAAAAGTCAAAGATTTTGTTCGTCATGCGATATGCGTTCACCATTTATAATCTTGTAGTACTACCCAGAGCAGATCGTTTTAGTAGAATTAAATCTATCCCCTATTAACGAGATTGCAACTAAACTAAATAAATGTATATAAGTCACATTAAAATTTACAAAAGTTACACAACGGTATCAATGTCCGAAACTTTTTAGACACAACTGCAGCTATTGATTTGTATACTTAGTAATAATATTCAAAACTTATATTTAATTTGACATATATATTTTTGAAAAATATCTGCAACTCTTAAAAGAACACCTTATATATACATGTATATAATATTCTTAATATTTCAGTTGCAACCAAGTGCAGAAATACGCCCTACTTGCTGCTAACTATTTATTCATTCATTCATTTGATGAAATGAATGTTTGTGACACTTTCTGGTATTTACATTAAGCACTGACCGACACATTTCATATGCAAACTAGGTCAAAATTGACACTGACACTGACATGGGCGTAGCATCGTTGAACTGGGGAAAACAAACACAGCTGGTATTGAATGGTTGCTATTTTCAACATTCCAATGACTAACAACTAGCTTGAATAGGTACTGGCTGTATTTGGAGTTAAGTGTGGGGGTATCAATGTCATTACTGTTTAACCCGTTTTTTCGTGAAATTGCGGATATGTTCTTAATTGTTCGCATTTCAGTATGAAATGAGGACTTCATAAATGTTTATATTTATGATGATTTTAAACAGCCTCTTGCATTTCCAGTTTGGCGATTGGAGTTGAAAGTCAAGATATACACACTTTGAAGTGTTGTTACGCCAAGTGTTGGTATGCTGATCTTACAATTGTTGTGTTATAATTGAATACCTTTTGCTTGAATTCAGTGCAAACACTGACCTCTGTGTCAAAATGAAAATTTTCTATAGTAATGTTTGTTGCCCGGAAAAGCGTAAGGAGGATGGAGTCATATGTTCACATAAGTGAGGAAAGTTTCTGACTGTCATTCACTTGGGAGTGGCCAGGAACGATTCTTTTGCATGTAGCTCAAGCAGCTCACGACTTCCGGTCTTAGACCAAGTATCCTCTGTGTAGCCAACAGACATCCGTTTGGAGGCGAGCTAAAGTGAGAAGGCGAACCCCGCTATGCGGTTGTGCGTAGGGTTTAGGATCCACCACATAAAAACGAATAACCAATGAATAGGAAGCAACAGCCTCGGATAAGGAACCTCAATTTTGATGACGACTACTGCAAACGTACTATGATTTAAGAGCATACACCTGGAATGTCCGGACCTTTAATTGATAACCCAGCTGGTTGATGTCCTCGTAAGAGTGAAGGCTGACATCACCGCCATCTAAGAAATGCGATGAACGGGACAAGGACGGAAGAAGGTGGGTCCTTGTGACATCTACGACAGCGGCCATATAAAGGAGCGCATATTTGGTGTTGAATTTGTGGTGGGAGAGAGACTCCGTCGCCGAGTCCTGGCATTCACCCCGGTGGATGAACGTCTTGCCACAATCCACATCAAAGCGAGGTTCTTCAACATATCGCTGATTTGCGCCCACGTCCCAACGGAAGAGAAGGACGATGTGACCAAAGATGCTAGCACGAACCTATGAGCGCTGCCCCGCCACGATGTCAAAATCGTGTTTGGCGATTTCAACGTTAACTATATATATAATTCAGCCTCCATGACGAAACATCGCCAAACGGCCTGAGTCTGATCGACTTCGTTGGGGCCCGAAATATGGTCGTCTGTAGTACCAGATTCCAGCATAAGAAAATCCATCAAGCTACTGCGCTGTCTCCCGATCGAATCACTCGCAACCAGATCGATCATGTTGTGATAGAGAAAAGCGCACACGTCAACAAACACAAAGAAGGTTCGATATCGAGAAGCTGCAATCACCACCGACAGTCGAACGATTTTCTACTCGGCTTGCACTCCTGCTCTCTGAGAGCACTCATCAGGATCTCTGTATAAGGGAACTATGAGACGGCATATCAAGGTCCTTACGTACAGCTGCAACCGTCTCGCAGTGGAGAGAAAACTGACTGCCTACCTCGCAATGTTGCGATCGACCGCAACACGTGCGGGATGGGATAGATACCAGGAGCTGAAGAGGGAAGCGAAACGCATTTGCAGACAAATAACAAAGAGAGGCCGAAATGCGTGAGTATGAAGAGCTTGACAAGCTGTCCGTCAGAGGTAATGCTCGAAAATTTTACGAAAAGATCCGGAGAATAACTGAAGGTTTCAAGACCGGAGCACACTTCTGTAGAACCCCCAGAGGTGATCTAGTTGTTGATGACCAGAGTATACTGAGTTTGTTGAGGGAACACTTATCCAGCCTGCTGAATGGCAGTGAAAGTAAAACACCGGAAGATGGCGAACCCGATTCCCCAATCGACGACGATGGAACAGTTGTGCCATTGCCCGACCGTGAAAAAATTAGAATAGCAATTACTAGCTTGAAGAACAACAGGCGGCGGGGGCCGATGGACTACCGGCCGAGCCACTAAGATACGGCGGCGAAAAGCCGATAAGGAGCATACATCAGCTTCTTTGAGGAATATGGTCGGAAGAAATCATGCCCGACGATTGGAATCTCAGTGTACTCTGCCCAATCTACAAAAAAGGAGACCCCACAATCTGCTCCAATTACCGTGGGATAAGCCTACTCAATATCGCATATAAGGTTTTGTCGAGCGTATTGTATGAAAGACTAAAGCCCACCGTCAACGAACTGATTGGACCTTATCAGTGTGGCTTTAGACCTGGAAAATCCACAATTGACCAGATATTCACCATGCGCCAAATCTTTGCGAAGACCGGTGAAAAGAGGATCGACACACACCACCTTTTTGTCGATTTTAAAGCTGCTTTCGACAGCACGAAAATGAGCTGTCTTTACGCCGCGATGTCTGAATTTGGTATCCCCGAAAAACAAATACGGCTATGTAAACTGACGTTGAGCAACACCAAAAGCTCCGTCAGGATCGGGATGGACCTCTCCGAGCCGTTCGATACCAAACGAGATTTCAGACAAGGTGACTCACTATCGTGCGACTTCTTTAACTTGATGCTGGAAAAAATTATACCAGCTGCAGAGCTAAATAGAGAAGGTGCAATCTTCCATAAGAGTGTACAACTTCTGGTGTACGCCGATGATATTGATCTTGATTCTTTTTTTTCCGTATGGATAAGGAGGTGAAGCGAATGGGTCTGGGGGTGAATGAGGACAATACGAAATACCTCCTGTCATCAAGCAAACAGTCGGCGCATTCGCGTCTTGGCACCCACGTCACTGTTGACAGTCATAACTTCGAAGTTGTAGATAATTTCGTATACCTGGGAACCCGTATCAACAACTCCAACAATATCAGCCTCGAAATCCAGCGCAAAATCACTCATACCAACAGGTGCTACTTTGGACTGAGTGGGCAATTGAAAAGTAAAGTCCTCTCTCGGCGAACCAAAATCAAACTCTACAAGTCGCTCATTATTCCCGTCCTGATGTATGGCGCCGAAGCGTGGACGATGACAACGTCCGATGAGACGACACTTGGGGTTTTCGAGAGGAAGGTTTTGCGTAAGATTTATGGTCCTATGAACATTGGCAACGGCGAATACCGCAGACGATGGAACGATGAGCTGTACGATTTATACGACGACATTGACATAGTTCAGCGAATAAAAAGACAACGGCTACGCTGGCTAGGTCATGTTGTACGAATGGACGAAAACACTCCAGCTCTGAAAGTGTTCGATGCAGTACCCGGCGGAGGAAGCCGAGGAAAGGGAAGGCCTCCACTCCGTTGGAGGGACCAGGTGGAGAGCGACCTGGTTACACTTGGAATCTCCAACTGGCGCCGAAGTGCGAAGGAAAGAGAGGAGTGGCGCGCTCTCATCGATTCGGCTATAACCGGCGAAACGGTTCAACGCCAATTACATACATACTTTACATAATTTATTGTCCACAATAAATACTTATGCAGCAATGGATTCTAGTTGAAGTATATTTGTATATAAAATTCGCATATATGTAAATGTCATCTCCATTTGTTGATTTTGTGCATCTTCTTCTAATTCAACTTCTTCATTGTACCAGCTTTTCCTCACCAACCCACGACAACAATGTCTCTCCGGTTATTGGCATCTCATTTTGCGGACGTTTCTCCCTTTGCCTACAGCGCACTTTTAGGCGTTGTGCACGTGTAAATTACGAAAGAGAAATAATGAAATGTTGCAAAGAAAGTAAACGAAGTGCTAAAGGACACGCAACAGTCGAGCAGAATATGTATGCCTTGAAGAGTGTAGCGTGTGGCAAAGTGACGAATGTTCAAGTAGAAGAAGCAAATGTTTAAGATAAGATAAAACGAGATAAAAGCTCTTTTGTTAAGAGCTTTCTTGCATCATATTTTTCTTTTTTGTAATAAGACGAACTCAGGGTGGCTTAAACTTTTCATTTAATTCAAAAATGCTTGACTACTTTTGTTATTACGATACTGTTCTAAGGAAGTAGTTAATGTTGGTAATGGTGGGATTTCCAGTTGTTGCCATATATATGTAGATATTAGATAACTTGGAGTTGTAAGAGATTTTTGAAAGGAGATGTGCAATTATCTTAAGCTTTTCTAAGAGAAATTATATAGCGTCTTCAAGTTTCCTTTCATATAATTAACTTGTTAACTGATTATTTCATATTTATATATAACTAGCAGACTGCTTCGCACAGGTTTAAATAAACATTTCAAAAGTTATACGTTTTTACACACTTATACACACTCTCCCACACATATGTGTGTACTTTACCATTTCTTGCGTGGATTCATTTTAAAAAAGTTAAATTCAGATAATACGAACATGAAATTATATTTTTTTTTGCAATGAGCTAAAACTTGATTACGATCTTTAGTCTTTGGTGTCCGTTGTATTGTTGGGAATGCTCAGAGTTCGATGCCCGAGTGCGAACTCGTATATTTCTAATATTTTGTTCTTTAAACCGCTGTATACGCTCCGTACTCGACTCTCAAGCGCGTACTTGGGAGGTTTTGAAATGTTGTTCAGCAAGCAGCTGCGAGCGCTCTTTACTCGATTCTCTGGCACGCGATTGCGATGTGAAGAGAATGACTTGCAAGACGCTTTTCAGTTTAAGATTAAGATTCTCCATTACTGAGACTTTTTGATACCCTCACCTGGGAACTATTTCCAGAAAGTTGAGATTCTAGCAATAAATATAGTCTATGTTACTCGGGGTGAATGTAGCTTTCCAATGGTGAAAGAAATTTTGAAATCGGCGCAGTAGTTTTTGAGTTTATACAATACAACACACATACAAATCTTTCCACTTATAATAGTAGTATAGATATGTGCATTAGAAAGCAATGAAGATAACGGAATAACGCTTTTCAAAAATACTGTATTTGAGCTATGGCAGTACTTTTCAAAAATTGTCGAAATCGGACTTTAACTTTTCAAGGTCCCGGATATTAAACATGAAGAACGCAGTGCTTAAGATTAATTTTTCACCGAAAATATCGGCAAATCTTTCAGATATTTTATTGTAATTCAGAGTGAATCTTTTTTCTCTAATAGTGTGTCTTTGTACCAAAACTGGTTAGAATCGGGTTATAACTTCCCCTAGCTACCCTATACCCTATATTTGGATTATCAAACGGTGTGATTTATACCTTATATATCGGTTAATATGTGAGATAGCTTAGCAAAATAAAGAAAGCATATAGTGTACCTTGGTGGTGAAAATTAAGGAAATTGATGATTTTCGTGGACTTTATGCCGAATATCTGGGTCAAATTATGTGTTATCTTAGTAAAACTGTATGAATAAATTGCAAGAGTATAAAATGTTCGGCAGCACCGGAACTTTCTTTACTTGTTTAAATTTAATGTTAACTTTAACATCTCGCACAACTTAGTAGTACAAATGAGAACACGACTTTGAACAGTCATTACAATATCCATATCTATGCATTTTAATGCATAATATTTATTATGAATTTTCGTCAACATAATTTAATTATTTAAGACTAATGGAAGCAACTCACGCGGTGTTGTAGGGATGCAAACATCGTGAAATGAAACATCGATAGTTCGATGTATCGATGTTTCTTCAAAATCCATCGAAATCAATAACATCGATACATCGAAACATCGATGTATTTTTGAACTTTTTTAACTTATTTTAAATTTAGTGTGAAAAGCTAAGGGATACAGAAGCAGAAGCATAAATAAATGAAATGTAGTACGTCTTAAGTTGATACATTTTATTTCACTTAGCAGTATATGTCTGTTAAAGTTTTTTCTCAATAAATAACAGAATTTCAAAACAACGACATGGAAAGTTTTTTCACTGTCATTTCTATTCGATTTTACTTCTGCGTGATAGTTGCCCTAGGTTTAGAAAACAGTCGTTTACTCGGCACTGAAGTGGCCACAATGTGTAAATATTAATAAGCCTATTTATACAACTCCGGAAACACAGTATTCATGTCAACGCAAACTCTATTGGCTTCTGATTGGTAGGGGTAACAGCCAAGATACACTTTCTCTTCAACCTTCCGTCCCTGTAATTGTAAATAAATTTGACAGCTTCCATTTCACCTTTTGGTGGACCAAATGTTTATTCTGGTTCCAAATATCAAACGAGTATTCTGTTTCACACTCATCCGAAGATTCCGTTGTATCAGCGCGATTCTTTGAATTTTTTATGAAACAAAAAATGTATTTCTTTTAGCCATCTTTAAAACGCAGTAATTTGAATCTCTGATCTAACGCAGTAGCCTACGCCAGAATTAAATTGTATAAATAAATCATAATCTCCGTATTTTACAAAAATCGAATTAAAATGTAATAAAGCGTATCCAAATAGAGGGTTTCGAGTTAATACCCGAAAAAGTGTGAAGGTATGAAGTCAAATTTTTGTATAAAACATCGACATAAAACATCGTGGAAAGTGCTAGAGGCTAATTCGATGCTTTTTGGCGAAAACATCGATGTTTCAAAAACATCGATACATCGTTTGCATCCCTATGTAGCCTTCTCTTAAACGACTTATTTAATATTTATATAGCCATGTCATAACTAATTGTGACTTTCAATTAATTCTTAATGGATGTACCTACATCTCTGCGTGTTTGTTTATATAACAGGGTAGTCCTTAAATGTCAAAGATTAGGCTCGGCGTGCGACGTGTCTGCACCATAATTAATCCTGTAATACTATCCTGAGCCAGACATATAAGTGGAATGAACTCTATCAGAACTCTAGCCTCTAGTAATGAGAATACAAATGAAAATAATAATTTTAATATGATATTTTCAAATTCTCACAAGAATTACACCATAGTATCAATATTCTAAACTGTGCCGGCACAACTGAAGTTAGTTGCATATATAATACATTAATACTAAATTTTGCAGACTGTAGATTATTACCAATATTCCTATACAAACTTAGTTGAATAGAAATTTATTTTGATACACATAAAGTGTGTAGTTTGGCATGAGTAGACTTTTTTTTAAATAAAACATTATTTTTATACTCTCGCAACAAATGTTGCTAAAGAGAGTATTATAGTTTTGTTCACATAACGGTTGTTTGTAACACCCAAAACTAAAGGAGTTAGATATAGGGTTATATATACCAAAGTGATCAGGGTGAAGAGTGGAGTTCAAATCCGAATGTCTGTCTGTCCGTCCGTCCGTCCGTCCGTCTGTGCAAGCTGTAACTTGAGTAAAAATTAATATATCTTGATGAAACTTGGCACACTTATTTCTTGGCACCATAGGAAGGTTGCTTTCGAGCAAAATCGGACCACTGCCACGCCTACGAAATGGCGAAAACCGAAAACACATAAAGTACCATAACTAAGCCATAAATAAAGCTATGGAAATAAAATTTGGTATGAAGGATCGTACTTTGAAGGGGCATATTTGGATGTAATTTTTTTGGGGAAGTGGGCGTGGCCCCGCCCCCTACTAAGTTTTTTGTACATATCTCGCAAACCAATAGAGCTATATAAACCAAACTTTCTGCAGTCGTTTTTTTTAGCCACTTCCTAATACAGTCCAAAAATGAAAGAAATCGGATAATAACCACGCCCACCTCCCATACAAAGGTTAGGTTGAAAATTACTGAAAGTGGGTTAACCCACCAACGAAAAACGTCAGAAACACTAAATTTCACATAAGAAATGGCAGATGGAAGCTGCACTCAGATTTTTTTACAAAATGGAAAATGGGCGTGGCGTCGCCCACTTATGAGTCAAAAACAATATCTCAGGAACTACTCGACCGATTTCAATGAAACTTGGTTTGTAATAGTTTCCTTACATCCCAATGATATGTTGTGAAAATAGGCCAAATCGCTTCACAACCACGCCTACTTCCTATATACCAGAACTCTGAAGACAATCTGAATCGTTTACTTTACAATATATAAAGTAAGTACTAGTGAAGATATCGGTGCAGAACTTTGCACAAATACTATGTTTACAGTGTGGCAGCCCCATTCTAAAAATCGCCGAAATCGGACCATAGGTTTTTAAGGCCCCATATATCGAACACGAGGACCTCGGTGCTTCTAACCTAATATTATGGTTTCCAACTTTCAATGGAGTTTATACAATATATATGACGAATATGTTGGTCAAATTGTGTATTATATAATATTAATAAAGTTAAATAAATAAATTGCGAGAGTATAAAATGTTCGGTTACACCCGAACTTAGCCCTTCCTTACTTGTTATTTTTGTTAAACCATAGTTTCTTTTTCCAAGCTTCCATGTATGCTTAAAAGCGATTCCTGTGTAAGTCTTTTTAAGTTAATTCGTATGCAAATTAATTATGTTAAATAAATGTGTTTAATTAGACAGCTAATTTTTTTAGAAATTTCTGTAACACCAAAAGCAGACCCTATATATGACATTATCTGCATAATAGTTCTAATATTTACATATACTTGCAGCTAAGTGCACAAATACTCCTTACTTACTGGTAACTGTTACAATTCTACGCTACTAAATGGTTGATTCATTCATTCATTTGATGAAATGAATGCTTGTGACATTTTCTGGTATTTACAGCACTGACCGACACATTTCAATTGCAAACTAGGTCAAAATTGACACTGACACTGCAACTGACTTGGGTATGGCATCGGTGAACTGTTGGAAACACACACATTTGGTATTGAATGGTTGCTATTTTCAACATCCCAATGCCTAGCAACTGGCTGTATTTTGAGTTAAGTGTGAGTGTCAATTTCATCAAGGTTTACCCATTTTTCGTCGAGTTGCGGATATGACCTTAATTGTTGTTCGAGCGTTGTTGTTCGTTGGTTGGTGAAATGAGGACTTCATTAAAAAAGTATATTTATGTTGATTTTGAAGCAGCATTTGTTAGTGTAGCCTTTTGTATTGCAAAACTATTATGGAACTGTATGGTTATTGTAGTAAAATGTAAGATTTTACACTATTTGAAATGTTACTAAGTCAAGCTTTCGTATGATGGTTCTTGCGATTGATTTGTTAGAATTTAATTAATTTTGATTCACTGCAGTGCAGTTGACCTGGCCTGAATATCAGATTTCAATTTTTTTATAATAATTTTGTTGTTCTCTGACAAGCGTAAAGAAAATGGTTTTTGTAGCACCTTTCACAATTGGGTACCCTTAATTGTATACCTAAATTATAATAACATATTATAGTTATTCTATATATTTTGGGAATCAAAAGATTAGTGGAGACGCAGTTTTATGATCGATAAGTTGACCCCAACCACCAAAAATATCATTTTGCTTATCATTAACATATTTGTTAATAAACAAGGATATAGAAATGAAATTTAGTATATATTGATTCCAAAATGGTGTTAGTCTTTTTTTACGAATATATGAATCGAATATGAGAATTTTCTTATATAGCAATACTAGACCCCTTCATAGCTTCCTAGTCATCATTTAGTGAAGATGACTTGATAAAAATGTGAATGAAATGAAATTTTCCCTCCAACGTAGGGGTGATAATACTCGTATACAGAGAATCCATTAAACAGGTACTAACATGGCTCTCAACTTACATGAAATATATACATATTACGCAATATTAACATAATCGTAGATATGAATATATATCATTTAAGTAATATTAAATCCTTTGCATACAAAAATATGAATGCTTTGTCTTATTGTCTCCAATAAATACTTATGAAGTAATGTACTCTAGTTGAAGTAAGTATGTATGTAACCGCATGTATTATTCAATGTATATTTGTATATAAAATACGCATATATGTAAGTGTCATCTCCATTTGTTGATTTTCTGCATCTTCTTCTAATTCAACTTCTTCGTCACCAATGCACGACAACAATGTCTCTCCGGTTATTGTCATTTCATCGGCACATTTCTTCCTTTGCCTACAGCGCACTTTTAGACGTTGTGCACGTGTAAATTACGAAAAAGAAATAATGAAATGTTGCAAAGAAAGTAAAAGAAATGCCAAAGGACACGCAACAGTCGAGCAGAATATGTATGCGCTGGAGAGTATAGAGTGTGACAAAGTGATAAATGTTCAAGTAAAAGGAGCAAGTGTGTAAGATTTTATAAAACGAGATAAAAGCTCTATTGTAAAGAGCTTTCTCATCATGTTATTCCTTTTTTGCAATTATGCGCGCTCAGGGTGGCTTAAACTTTTCATTTAATTCAAAATTACTTGGCTACTTTTGTTAATCTTAATAACTCTCTTCTAAGAAAGTAGTTATGTAGTTAATGTTGGTAATAGTGGGATTTCCAGATGTTGGCATATATATGTAGGTATTAGATAACTTGGAGTTGTAAAAGATTTTCGAAAGAAGATGTGCAATTTTCTTAAGCTTCTCTAAGAGAAATTATATAGCGTCTTCAAGTTTCCTTTCATACAAATAACTTGTTAACTGATTATACCATATTTATATATAATACATAACTTGGGGAAGTGATTATTAACAAAAAAATTAATAATTTTTATTACAACAAGTAAGGAAAGGCTAAGTTCGGGTGTAACCGAACATTTTATACTCTCGCAATTTATTGAAGAAATTTTATTAAATTTACACATAAATTCGGCATAAAGTTTAATAGAATAACGAAAATCGTCCTATATAGTGTATGAGGGCTGAGGTAATTCCTGAACCGATTTCATTCAATTTCACCAGCAAGGTACTCTATATCCAATACTATACGCTCACTTAATTTTGCTAAGATATATCACATATTAACCAATACATATATGCGTAATAAAGCCCAACGAATTTTTGAAAAACCTTTAATTAGGTATATGGGAGCTAGGGGATGATATTTTTGCAAAACCTATAATTATGTATATGGGAGCTAAGAGATGTTGTGAACCGATTTTAATAATTTTTGGAACAGAGACACACTATTGGAAGAAAACAATTTCCTCTGAATTACATTAAATTAGTTGAGAGATTTACCCATATTTTCGGTTAAAATTTAACCTTAGGCGCTGAGTTCAACATGTTCGATATCTGGGGCCTGGAAAAGTTATAGTCCGTTTTCGACAATTTTTTCACAATTGATGCCACAGATCATATACTGTATTTGTGTAAAGTTTTATTTCGCTATCATCATTGGTTCCTAATGTATATGTTATAAAGTGAAGGATTCAGATGGAATTCAAAAGTGAGTTATAAAGAAAGTAGTCGTGGTTGTGAACCGATTTCATCCATTTTCCACACATGTCATCAGAGTGTCAATAAAATATTATATACCGAATTTCATTGAAATCTGTCGAGTAGTTCCTGAGATATGGTTTTTGACCCATAAGTGGGCGATGCCACGCCCATTTCCCATTTTGTAAAAAAATCTGAGTGCAGCTTCCTTCTGCTATCATTTCTGTGAAATTTTGTGTTTCTGACGTTTCTCGTTAGTGAGTTAACGCACTTTTAGTCATTTTCAACCTAACCTTTGTATGGGAGGTGGGCGTGGTTATTATCCGATTTCTTTCATTTTTGGACTGTATATGGAAACGGCGAAAAGAAATGACTGCAGAAAGTTTGGTTTATATAGCTTTATTGGTTTGCAAGATATATATAAAAAACCTATTTGGGGGCGGGGTCACGCCCACTTTTCCAAAAAAATTACATTCAAATATGCCCCTCCCTAATGCGATCCTATGTTCCAAATTTTATTTTCATAACTTTATTTATGGCTTAGTTATAGCTCTTTATGTGTTTTTGGTTATCGCCATTTTGTGGGCGTGGCAGTGGTCCGATTCCGCCCATTTTCGAACTTAACCTTCTTATGGTGCCAAGGAACACGTGTTCCAAGTTTCATTAAGATATCTCAATTTTTACTCAAGTTACAGCTTGCACGGATGGACAGACGGACAGACGGACAGACGGACAGACGGACAGACGGACGGACGGACAGACAGACATCCGGATTTGAACTTTACTCGTCACCCTGATCACTTTGGTATATATAACCCTATATCTAACTCGTTTAGTTTTAGGACTTACAAACAACCGTTAGGTGAACAAAAGTATAATACTCTCTTTAGCAACTTTTGTTGCGAGAGTATAAAAATAAATATTTTAATGTAAATTAACTTAGTATGACAGTTTAATTTCTTTTGTGTTTTCTAAACTGGAAATTTCATTATGAAAAAAAATTGTTGATTTTCAAGTGGAATAGAGTTGCGCTACTTAAACATTAGATATTATAAGTCAGATATATTTACACTTTAAATTTAAGTGATTGATTTATCATATTTTCTACTGCATTCTAAGCTAATCATATTTGAGCAATAATACTAACAAAAAACTAGTTCACTGCTTGCATATATTTTACACGTATAATCACATTACCTAACAACCAACATGCATTTGTCGACATTGATGCATCGCACAAGTAAAAGCAAAGATTGATGTGTGTGCTGTTAACGTCTTTAATAATTATTAAATTAATTATGGTATTTGCTTTTACAGTTATAAAGCGAAAGCAATGATGGTACGGCATTGCGTATGAGTGACCATAGATTTGCAAAGACTCAAACACTCAGTATACAGAATGATGCAAGGATTTTTGCATTGAATAAAATAAAATTAATGATTAATGATGGAAATGATTAAGTACAAGAAAAACAGCTTTAAAATGCGTTTGCAACTCAGGACGTTAGAAGGCTTTTTTAATAGTTTTAAAGTAGAATAAGTAAGTTTACTATATATTAACTGTATTTGTGGTATGAATCGCAGCTTATAAAATATTTTGAGGTGCATTTTGGTTAAAAAACCTTTTATATATGTTTAAAAATACCCTAAACTTGCTTCTTCACATGCCTACTAAACGAATCCACCATTAAATGAAACACACACACCATATGAGCTTAACACTTACCGCTGCATTAATATTCCTTTTCGTGGAGAGACGTCGATGGAAGATACGCGCCGGCTCTGTTTCGATTTCCGACTCGGACGACTCATCGCCAGTGCTGATCGCAATAGTCGGTATGGGTGAGACGCTGCCCGAACTGCATGCGCTATTGCGTCCACTGCTCGTAGCGCTGCCAAGACCAAAAGCCGATGCAGCTGCAGCGGCTAAACCGCGACTGCCACCACCCTGTGCGCCATAGCGCAGGTGTGACCCCACGTGCAGCGTGTCTTTTGTGTTGGGCATTTTTAAGCTTTCCCTTCACTACTTGGACTCTAAATTTGTAGGCACAAGTGTAATTGGACTTTGGTTTGTTCGAGAATTTTCTTTCATTTATGTTTTTTTGTACTTCTTAAAAGTTTTAGTGGTGTTATGCTTTTGTGGGCAGTTGCATTTTTTGCATCTTCTCTTCTTCTGTGTTCTAGTTGCTATGGCTGTGATGGCGCGTTATTTTATTATTATTTTCATTATGTTTAATGTATTGCTTCACAATTACTTAATTTATTTAATTTTTTTTTTGTTGTTTTAACTACGCTAAAGTTTGCTTTGAGCATGACGCTTGCTCTTCACATAGTACATACTAACTACACTTAAGTGCCCTGGAGACGATCAAATAATTGCGTCAAACAGTGCATATGTGTTAGTGATGTTCAATCGTGTGTTGCCCGCAAACGTTCAAATTAACACGTCAAACATCAGTTTAGTTTTGAGCTCGAAAAGAACGGTCATCATGTCATCGTCGGATGATGACTATCTGTTATTGGCATGTGCTGCAATTCTTATGGAAAAAAAAATTCTCCATTTTTGTATTATTTTATATTATTTAGTTTATTTTATTTTATTTTATTATTTTATTTTAATTTATTTTATTTTATTTTATATTATTTTATTTATTTATTTATTTATTTTATTTTATTTTATTTTATTATATTTTGATTTTACTTTATTTTATTTTATTATTTTATTTTATTATTTTATTTTAATTTATTTTATTTTATATTATTTTATTTTATTTATTTATTTATTTTATTTATTTATTTATTTATTTATTTATTTATTTATTTTATTTTATTTTATTTTATTTTATTTTATTATATTTTATTTTATTTTATTTTATTTTATTTTATTATATTTTATTTTATTTTATTATATTTTGATTTTACTTTATTTTATTTTATTTTTTCCGCTTCGCGTCATTTCACTTTTTTATGTCCTCTCAGCTTTAAATCTTCTCTGCAAATGAGCTCATGCTTGTCAAACATGAGTGGAGACGATCAAATTATCGTCCGTCAAATAGAAATATCAAAAATTTTTGATTTTCATCAAACAGAGCCGACAACAGGTCGGTGTAGCGTACGTGTAGCCGACGAGAGCCGACGACACCAACACACTTAAAGTGTTTGACGCAATTATTTGATCGTCTCCAAGGCACTTTAGGCAATGTATTCAGTGATTTCGTATTGTTGGTGAGAGCTGAATAAGTATGCGGCAGCTATGCAGCATACCTTCAGGCGTGCTTCGAATTGTTTGCAAATGGTGTTTTGTGTTCACGAGTTTTCGTTGCATACTTTGCTTGAAGTGTTTATTCGCGCGTGTTGCGCTTTGATCGATTATTTTTTTGTTTTCATTTAATCTATTTTAATTTAGAATATCTGTTTGTTGTCACATAATGATGGTGTTTTTGTTACAGTTACAGTTTAAAAGCTATTTATTTGAATGGAAATTGTATGTAAACAAAAAATACTAATGTTAGTATAATAGTTTAAAAATTAAGCTATATTATTAATAACTATTATTAAAGTATAAATTTTTTGAGCAAAATGTTTTTAGTTAAAATAATTGCCATATTTTGAGAGTTGGCAATAAATCGTTGCAGTACTGGCTGCTAGTTATATATATTTTTGGACCATATATATATATTATAATAATAAGTAATTATTACTTTTCATGAAATTTGGAATATTCTGGATACTAATTATAAATTAATATAATTTAATTAATAATTTAAAAAAATATTTTTAAATATGTTATAAATTGTATTTTTTCATTTAGACAAGAAAATAGCTTAAAATGCACCGTAGTATTTATCATTTTCTTCTAAAAACTAAAAAAATATATTATCAAAAAAAAATTTGAAATATTTGGTGCCTAGCCATATAAAATTTTTAATTCAAAATATAATTAAAAAAAAATCATTAAATTTTTTTGAAATAAGTTACTTATTTCAGGCAAAATAATAGATACCTCTTTAACGGACCGAAGTAACTATTATTTAATAGGATATGGAGATTTATACAATTCGACAATTACTATTTTGAGATCGACTATTTTAGTTAAATATAAAAAATATATTTTTTTTTATTTCTAAAACGAATTTTGTTCTGAACTTTTGAGTTTTGATTATATCAAAACCATTCTTTTATGCTTAAATTATATAACAATTTTCATATAAATTTAAGCTTGTAGCTTTTTAGCTACAAAATATTATTTTAATATATATCGGTAAGCAGTTTCGAAAATGTATTATTTCAAAGTCAACTAATAGCAAATAAAATATTTAAAAATATCACTTTTTAATACAAAAATAATTTCCACTTCTTTTATTCAATATTAATATCACTCACTTCACTACTTATTATTATTATTTGTTCACCTTACGCTTAACAAAGCCGTCTTTTGTTATTTATAAATATTTATGTCTTTTTTGAACACATAACTTTTCTATGAAATTAGACTAAAAATATTTTTTTCTTTTGTTTAATTTTAATTCATCCCTTTAACAGCATTATCTAATTTGTATTGAGAATAATAGCGACATTTTGATAGAACCCTTTGATTTCATTGTCCATTATTGAATGCGCCTAGAATTATGCAGCAATTTGTATTACCTGCTTGCCTTGCATAGCTGTATGCGCGCGATTATGTGTATGTGTGTGTGTGCTGGTGCGGGCTTTTCCGTCACACACCAATTGACATACTATTTACAAGCATAACAGGCAGCCGCAGGTGGCCATGCCTCGCGCTCAGCTGTGTGAGAATTTTCCTTTTTTCATTTTTTCTTTGTTATGCCGATTCTTTCACTTCATTTTATATGGCCCCTTATGAATATCTCTTTCACATATACAGCTGTATGTGCGTTCAACAGTTTAATTCACCGAATATTTGACTTATATAAATTCACTTTTGAACTTTAACTTTATTATATTTCTATTAAAATGTAAAATATTAGCAGCTAGTAATGTTATATAGGTATGTTCATGTATATAATATATACATATGTATATCGAATAGATTGTTTCGAATAGAGTTTTTAATAGTCATTTACGCGATTTTCAATAATATTTACAGGAATTAACTATATATATTAGTATACGATAATGTTATAAATTTAGTAGAGCACCCAGCTGATGCACACCACTACAAGTGAAGTAGTATAGCACAAATATCTAGCCTACTTTTGGGCGTACTCACGTTAAATAAATATAATTAGCTTAGTTGCAGTTTTAGAAAGCACTTTTGGTAGCATTTTATGAGCAAAATGCAATTAATTTGCGTTGCACATGCATTCTAATAGCACTTAACTGACTGTACTTTAAATTAATTGGTTAGTTTTATTAGTTTATTGCCAGCTCTTTAATATATGCTGCACTCCAACGAACTCCCATTTTAGTTAGCACTACATTTTCCACTTGTCACAAGCACAAACCATTGCACAGTTTGACACAAAACCTTCACAAAACTAATTTAGCAGTTATATTTCTCTAAACTATATTTTACTTGAAGTATACTAAAGTCCTAAACGTTAATTTAGACACATTTTAACTTAGTGCATTAAATTTATTTGTCCATATAAAAATGATATATCTATATGATAACTCCGACAGACAAAAGCAGCGAAAAATCGCAGTCAAATTTGCCTTGCAGCCACTGGGCAACTGTCTAGTTTTACGTTTCTACAGCTATTACTTCGCTTGCCTTGCTTACGCTGCTAGCGCTTCGCATACACACATATACGCACGCGTGTATAAATGTGTGCACATTTTATATGTATGTGTGTGTGTTATCAACTCCTGTCAATGCAAGGAGCTAGCTACCACCAGTGTACATAACTCACTTCTCTCTTCCACGGCTGCTTCATCTACACAAAAAATCCTCATACACGTCGCCCGGTTTCACTTGGCTGGATGCCTGCGCATTTGCTGCCCTATACAAGTACAAAAGCGCTCCCACTCAGCACAATGTGAACAATTACGAATATAATGGTTAAAAGGGAATCGAAAAAAACGTGCCTTCTATGTCCACATTTTGCAAGCCGGACATTAGCGGTAAATGCTGTTTGCTAGTTTGCCGACTGTTGCTGTGCGTGACTGTTGCTTTTGTCTACTTTAAATGCAGGAAAAAATACAAATAAATGAGTGAAGGCAAGAGCGAAGTGGCATTTGTTTTGTGTGCTGAGTTGAGTTGCCAAATGCTTTAGGAGTTTTCAAAATAAATTTATAGTTTTTTTATTAAACTTAGTGAGCTGAAATTTCATTTGAAAGGTGACCGCTTTCTTGGTTGTACTTTCGATGTCAGAAATTCATAAATTTTGAATTCCTAAAAACAAAAAATATAATTTAAAGATTCTGCAGAAGTTAGGTTGCTTTTGTTGAAATGACCGCGGCTTCTAATTATTTTTCTACTTGGCTGGATTTAGATGGTCTTAGTCGGGTTCGACTTGTCGAATGCCCTAAATAATAATTATCAACGTTGAATATGTCAATATATCACGATATATAAATCTTTTTGCGAAACTATCTCTCAAAGAACCGAAGAGATGCCTATTTCCAACAGTTTTCTGTCACTTCATTGACTCGAAAGATAACTTTCCTGACATGAAACCTTAATATGATAACCATAAATGACTGATTGAATGACCTATATAGGTGGTAAAAAAAAGATATCGATGATCTTAATGCGACAATTTAGAATTTCGGTCCAAGAGAGTTGACACAGCTACAAACCAGGATGACGTAGTCAATTATCCCAAACTATTTAAAATTGCCTGTACTTTGCAATTAAAAGTAGTGTGAGTTGTAATCATGCTGCGTAACATAAATCAACCTCGAGTAATCCATATCGTCGCCGAAGCCAAGATTGGACCAACTTAATTTAATGTATACCTTAGCCACAAAACGTGTGGCCGGGTCTGCTAGTCAGTTATAAATTTGGATACATTGAGATTATGTAAACCCCGTAATTCAAGTTCAAATGTTCTTTATTAGTATGTTGTAAAGAAATTATAGAATAATGGCAATCTTGTAAGGATAATTTAAAAAAAAGCAACAATCCTGTATTTCTTAGAAACATTGTCGGCTTTTTACTTTGTACTTTGGGCGCGAATTCTTTATACTACACCTTACGCATGACTTGCTGCATCCCTTACTCCCATTTTTATAGCAAATATGATTCTTCACATATATATGTATATGTATATTTTTATAGATTTATACATATAAATAGAGAGTATTACTGTTGCTAAAAGAAAAAAGAAAAAACTCTAAGGTTCATGCACCTGAAGGCATTATTTAGCAGTGGAGAGACGTGGCAAGAATGTGCGCATGCACAAACAAGTTGCTGCTCTCTCTTTGAACGCTATTCCCTTTTATCACTTCCTACTTCTTCTCACAATCCTTTTCTGCTTGTTTATCAACCGTCGCAGCAGTCACAGGTGCCAATGACTCTCTTTGTAAAAGCATTTTGTTATTGCATGAAGACAATTTCACTACAGACACTTCTATTTGTGCAATACATGTACACACTAAAGTCTCAGCGGCGGTTTTCGGTTGTAAGGAAATTGAAAAATGTCCATCGTGGCGTCACCAATGCATATGTATGTATAATATCATTTGTGAGCAAAACAAAAAAAAAATACGACAGTATGGAGTGAACTTGCCAAAAACTTGATGGAGAGTTTGGTGGCTTCAACTGTCGGAAGAAACTGCCTCCCTTACTTATTGTGTAAGTTGTCACGTGTCACATGAAAGCATAACGACTGTTTGATAAAGAGACCGTTCAGGCGACAGTCTGGCTGGTTTGAGTGAAGCGCAAGGCTGGGGATAGTAATTGTATTTTATGCAATTGTAATTGGACAGCTATTGTACTACTCAGTTAGCGCTTCATTAGATAACTGTAAGTAGATAGACTATATGTTTTACATATTTACATATGATTATTCATTATGTAAGTATGTAAAACGTAATAACGAGACTGCCAAGGCGACAATTTGTCTATAGACTGATACTTGCAGGCTACGTCGTCCATCAATGTATGCGATAATTAAGATTCTTAATTCAAATCAAGTAAGGAAAGGCTAAGTTCGGGTGCAACCGAATATTTTATACTCTCGTAATTTATTGCTATATTTTTATTAAGATAACACACGATTTTTTTCACAAGTATCGGCACAGAGCATATACTGTATTTGTGCAAAGTTTTTCCGCTATCTTCTTTGGTTTCTTATGTATATATTACTAGCAGACCGCTCCGGCTTCGCAAGGGGTTTAAAAGTTATAAATTTTTACACACTTTACACACTCTCGCATATATTATATATTGCGTTTCTTGCGTGCGTTCACATATAAAAAGTAAAATGAGGAAAATTCGACCATTAAATTATATTTTATTTATAATGACCTCAAACTTATTACGACTTTTAGTCTTTGATGTCCGTTGTATTTCTATCTGATTATGAAGGCGTTGGGAACGCTCAGAGTTCGACGCCCTAGTCCGAGCTTGAATTTTTCTAATATTTTGTTCTTCAAGCCACTGCACACGCTCCGTACTCGACCCTCAAGCGCGTACTTGGGAGGTTTTGAAATTTTGTTCAGCAAGCAGCTGCGAGCGCTCTTTACTCGACTCTCTGGCACGCGATTGCGATGCGAAGAGAATGACTTGCAAGACGATTTTCAGTTTCAGATTAAGATTCTCCATCACGGAGTCTTTTTGATACCCTCACCTGGGAACTATTTCCAGAAAGTTGAGATTCTTGCAAAAAATATAGCTTACGTTAGTCGGGGTGAATGTAGCTTTCCAATGGTGAAAGAAATCGGCACAGTAGTTTTTGAGTTTATTCATTACAAACATACGTACAAATCTTTCCTCTTTGTAATAGTAGTATCGATAAAGTGAAGAAATGAGATGGAATTCAAAATTAAGTTAAATGGGAAGTAATCGTGGTTGTGGGTCTCAAGAAAATATTATATACCGAATTTCATTGAAATAATTCCTGAGATATGGTTTTTGACCCCAAAGTGGGCGACGCCACGCCCATTTTCCATTTGTAAAAAAATCTGAGTGCAACTTCTTTCTGCCATTTCTTATGTAAAATTTAGTGTTTCTTTTGTTTGGTTTATATAGCTTTTTTGGTTTGCGAGATATATACAAAAACCCTATTTGGGGGCGGGGCCTTGCCAACTTCTCCAAAAAAAAAATTACATCCAAATATAGCCCTTCCCAGAACGATTCTTTGTACCAAATTCTACTTTTATGACTTTATTTATGGCTTAGTTATGACAGTTTATGTGTTTTCGCCATTTTGTGGGCGTGACAGTTGTCCGATTTTGCCCATCTTCGAAAGCAACCCTCTGACGGTCCCAAGGAACATGTGTACCAAGTTTCGTCAAGATATCTCATTTTTTACTCATGTTGCACGGACGGACGGACGGACAGACATACATTCGTTTCGTTCGACTCGTCTCGTCACCCTGATCATTTTGATATATACAACCCTTTAGTTTTAGGTGTTACAAACAACCGTTATGTGAACAAAACTATAATACTTACTTAACTTTTATTGCGAGAGTATAAAAATAGTAAATATATCTAGTACTAAACATTGTATTCTGTTTATTAGTGGAATATATTCAATGCTTGTTTTGTTATAGCTTAGCTTTTACTAACCTGGCTACTGAAGATTACATTATCGTCAAATGCTTTAAATTATATAAGATGTTTTCTTAACTGAATATTTTATGGTCATATTATCTAGCAACATTAACTTGAAGGTAAGCATCTGGATTGGTTTAGCGTAAAGAAAATGTAGTCTATTAAGCTCGGTGATGACGGATTATCGTTCAATATGTGAGATATCTTAATGGAAATTTTAAACTAAAAATGTATAAATATTTAAAAATTTCCGATATAATTTATACTAAGTACCTATATACATATGTATACTATAGCACATGGTATCCTTCAACCATTTTGCACCCCTATAGTTAAACAAGATTTCTTACCTTACCTTTTCTTACCTTCTTCTCGCATGCAATCTTAGTTATTAAATTTCTTTAGCGGCATTGGCTTGTAAACATTTCCCAACGAAATACTAACTTTCTCTCTAAAAGTTTACGCAAATTCCGTGATTAAATTTCAAGGGTTGTACTGCTATGGTTTCACTTATATGCAGGCATTTGATTACGCGCTAACTTCGTAAAGCAACATTAAAGCGTTTACATTGTAATTTCCACCAATTAGCATCTCATGTTCCTTTCTATACCCTTTTTTGCATTTTTCTTTTTTAATAATCTATTTCTGTGCATTTTGTACGCTAATAATTTCGATTTCATTAAGGGTATCAACCTTTTTGCAACATAATTTGTATATATATTTTTAGCAGGGACTAAGGACGGTTACGCGCAGGTAACTTTTAATTAATTTGGATATAATAATACATGTGCAGCTATATAATACTTTTCTTCTATTTTTTGTCTGATGTATGTCTTTCCTTTCCAAAGGCTTCAAATTTGTTAATAAATTTTATATATATATACATATACAGTGGAACTTCTCTAACTCGAATCACCATTATCCACAAAAAAATTTCGAGTTATAGAAATTTTCATTAAAACATAAATTTTTTAAAAAGCTGTAAAATATAGATTTACCCACAGTTTTAGTTATTTGCTTGGCAAAAAGTTTTATTTAAATACATTAAATCATGTATTCTGTAATTTTGATTCTTGTAGTTTGCTACTGTTTGGCTCTTGACGTCTGTATCTCATGCCTTTGTTACACGATTTATGAAATCTATAAGTGTAATATCATTTTTTTGGTCGCCTCCCTACGAATATAGGCACTCCTTTAAAACTGTTCCTTGATAGTAAAATTTTAAATTTTGTATTATGCCCTGGTCGAAAAGTTCGATTTATGGAAGGAAATTTGTATGAAATTTGACTTCTATTGCCCCTTCAAAAGTTCGAGTTAAGGAGAACTTCGAGTTATAGAAGTTTGAGTTAGGGAAGCAAATTTGTATGTAATTTTATTTCTAAACGCTTTTGCCAATTCAAAAGTTCGAGTTATGAAGATCTTCGACGTATAGAAGTTCGAGTTATGGAAGTTCCACTGTATATTTGTATATATTATGAGTACTTAGCAGCACCGTTTTCTAAGCCCATCACGGATTTAAAACGGAACGGTTTACGTAAATTATCGTATTGACTAAATTATGCCTCTTGCAATTTCTGTTTGATTCCAAAACCGGTATTTGCCGGTTAGAACGTCGCTTGAAATTTGGATATTATCACCGTTATCCAGAAAACGTATATTTGTGACAGAATAAATAAGTTTAAACATCGCAAACTGCTAAAAGGATCTGTGTTGGAAACTAATAATTATTTTTTTCAAAGTTTTCATTTTTATTTTGTGGGCTAAGCACCAATCCCATCACCATAAATATATACATTTTTTTAAATTAATTTCAATTATACCTATACAAATTATTTTTAATTGATCAACGGAATTTAGTTTTTTTTTGCTCAGAGTTGTACACAGCATAGGTACAACTGAAATATATTATTTATACAAGCCTCACAGATCCTACTTTAGGTACTTCTTGTGTGTCACCCATGACTAGCGTCCGTTTAGGGCCCACTCTATGGTGCCAAACGCTCATAGACCCAGCCGTCTTCTCCTTTATGTATCAAATTGCCATCGACTTCCTGAAGTTAAAGCGTTTAATTAGCATATACATATGAAGAATTCTATGTTAGGAGTAACTAGATGATTATATACTACAGTTGGATAGCATTTCTCGCAATTGTATACTCTATTTAAAAAAAATACCTTCTCAACTTCTGGTCCACGGCGAAACTGTATGCGATCATGTAGGCGATCGGTTTGTCCCTGCCAAAATTCGATAGTATGTGGTCGTATTAGATAACCACCCCAATTTGGTAGCGGTACCTCGCCATCAGGTCCCAATTTCTTTTTGATTTCCTGTTCAATGTCATCCAAGTGCTGACGTGATGGTATACGCGAACTCTGCTCGCTAGCCAAAGCACCGATTTGTGAGGCACGCGGACGTTGATGGAAATACGCAATTGAATCTTCTTTAGATATCTTCTCTGCCATGCCCTCGATACGTATCTGTCGCCGTAGTGGCAACCAGTAAAGTGTCATTGCCACATTTGGATTGTCCGCAATATCTTGTGCTTTGTGACTGCCATAGTTGGTGAAGAAACGAAAGCCGTCATCGGTGACATCTTTGAGTAGCACAAAGCGATTAGAGGGCTTGCCGTCTCTACAAAAAAATGCAAATGTGATTACGCATAATAAAATGTAATTACTTTCCACTTCTATACTTATTCACTGTTGCTATGCAGGCGGCATTGGGTTCGATGAGCTCCTCTGTCTTTACCGCTTCCTCTAGCCATTCGCGAAATAGCTTAATGGGCTGCTTTACTTTGATATTTTCTTCAAGAAATACGTCTTTCTTTTCACGATATTTCATACGAAGCGCTGTGAAATATTTCATGTTTTTAAGTGCAAAAGGCAATGATTAATATAGACAAAACGAATGATTACCTGATAAATTCACTGACGAAGTCATTTTCTTCACGCCCAGCAACTGTTGTAATCGCACTGATCGGTTGAAATGCACAGAAGGTGTTTGTTATGTTAAATGCTGCTTTAATTTTTTACGACTCTTAGCTGGTTTACGGGAAGATAACACTTACTTTTGTTTATTTTATTTTCTATTATTATCGACTGAACGTGTATGATCCGACAGCTAGTTGAACGGCGACTTGCTGTGTGATTGTTTACCACGTAAGTTGCTCTTATCTATTCTCTTCTCTTATCTGTTCCATTCTGCGCTCCAGCTGTTTTTGACAGTTCCGTTTTGTGCTTTTTTTCTATTATGACTTGCACAGCTGACGCTAAAAGCTTCGCAGTGAAAAAGCTTTTTGTTTTGAAAACTTTATTTGTCGTATAGTTAAGTACACTGTACGCATTTATGCTACAAATTGGTTTACAGCACATATGTATGTAGTATGAACAGTTTGTTAACAGTGTCATGTTATTTGTTGACGTTTCGCGCTGTTAATGGCTTTTACATTATTTAGTTCAACTTAATTAAAATAAAAAAAAATGTTGTTTTTTTTAATATTTTCAAATTAAATCCTTAACTTATTTATTTAATTAAATTTTCAATCGAATTTGTTACACAAACTAAACGCTTTAGGATTTATTTCTCAACTTCTTATTACTTTAGCTCACTGTAAATAGTGTTGGCAGCATCTTTTAAGACCTATTTTCTCAGAGAAACACTAACAGAAGAGTTAGAAGGAACGAAATAAAACTTCTTTATATTCCGAAGTTTGGATTGAAGAACCTCAAATTAATTTTTTTCTTATTTTTTTTTCTGAAATTAAAAATTATAATTTTTTTGGAATAAAACAAAATTACAACCATTTTTTTTTTTGAAAATAATAAGTGTTTTTGTCTATGTTTTTTTTATTATTTGACTGCATTCTAAACTATTTTACTTTTATTTTAAATAATGCGAAATTAACTAACTTTTCATTTTTAAGGTAACATTTTTGAGAAAATAGCAACCTCACTCAGCACCAATCGTACCAACCCTGACCGAAAGCGATGTAAACAAGATTGGATGTAAACAAAATACACAAATGTAATGAAGAAGCGCATAGAGAAAGAGAGCGAAAGAGTACTAAGTTAAAGAGAGCAGTAAAAATAGTAGCAAAAAAAGAAACGAAATGCGGTACAAGGATAATGATGACGATGGGCCAGGCTGTCAAATCAAACAAGCATTTATTCATAAACGGCTGTTGGACATACGAGCGTTCGGAACGTGTTTTAACGCAGTGCAATTTCGAAGTGGCGGTGTGGCAGGCAAAACACAATACAAAAAAAAGTAGCTGCAAAATTAGTGAAACCCCTGTGAGTGTGTGTGCGCGCATAAGCAAAAATATGTATAATTTAAGGCAAATGAAATAGATGTGATGGCGAAAATTTGCAATAGAATACATTAAAGTGTCGTAAAGTAAAGAAAATTAATTAAATGCGAGCAAATTATATAAACACACTTCAATCAAATTATTTAGTTAGAGATATATAATAAATACATACAAAGAAAAGTATATGCGATTACAGTGCAAGCAATTCACATTTATGTTTAATTTATGCGCATGTATCTGCGTTGTGCGATATGCATAAATCTGTACGAATATAGCGGTAAGGCACACTAGGCGTATGAGTAACCTAAAAACACAACTGAATCACGCGACAAAGTTAGACCACAAAGCAAATAAAAATAATAAGTGATGAATTAATAAAGCAGTGTAAAGTTTCGAAATTAAAGTGAATTGCAGTGCGAATTGCAACAGCTTAAACACACAGTCAACAGCAACATACGCAGTTATAGTATTGGAATTAATAATTTCTCGCGAATACAATTAATTTTGACATTCAACATACACACCCACATACAAATTGCATCGTAAAGTTCAAATTGCATAAATTGGTGAATAACATAGTTATATGCCCATTGAGTGCCTTATTACCTTTGATAATAATCCCCAAGGTGTTTACTATGCTGGGCAGGAGCTGTCCGGCATTGTTGACCTCAGCGTTGACGCAACAAAGCGCATTAAAGGTAAGCAACAATGAGCGTTATATGTATGTAAGAGAAGAAGATAGCAAATAATGCAGTTTTCATATATTTACATTTAAATGTGAGCTATACACATGACTGACATGCATTTAAAGCGCTTTTCGCTGTTTTCAATTTTGCAAATTAGATTAAAGTTGCAGATAATTTTCCTGCACATACTTGCATACAAGTGCGCAGCACAAAACATAGCAATACGTCAGTGCCGTTAATATAAATATTTGATATATTTTATAACTTAGTTAGAGACACCCAGGGGACAATTAATATTTCATATACATCTAAGTAAGAAACTCAAATATATATATACATATGTATATATATATATATGCATGTATTTGTACGTTGTCACCATCGCCGATGTCATCGTTTCTGCCATTTCTTTCGTGCTGTGTCGCGCCTCGTTGGCCGCATTACAGCCAACTATGATTGCTTGGCGCTACATAAATGCCCTGACCCAGCTCAAGCTGGATATGCGTTTTGTTGCTTGCATTTGCATTCTGTTGCTGGCAAACTGGCTGGTGTGCAAAGCAATTACGTCATTAATTTTAGTTTTTGTATGAAATGTGTGGGAGTTGGCGAATGGTCATTGGCCCTAATTTACATTTGTATATTTGTATGATTGTATTGGTGTGGCGTATAGTCACATATGCTTATGAGAATACAGAAATATGATTGTAATTAAATGGATGGAAGTGTGATTACATTTCAAATTAATTGCATTATTCGCTTTTTAATTAAATGCCAATTATTATTTATAAGCTTTGGTATAAATTGTGCATTTGGGATATTTATGCCATAAAAATATAGATCTATAATCACTTTTGGCGAGCCTCCGCTTCTGAGACAGACTACAACGAGGAATTCGAAAGTTATTAAATTGATGTACTTTTATTCCAAAAAGTGAAGTAGTCTCTCGTCACAAGCACACTATCCAACTTAAGTGCTCTCAGAAGCCATGTCTCATTGTTTTTCAGACTCTATCAATAATCGATAATATTTTCTGTAAAAACAGGGTCCATGATTCTGGTGCCAACTACAACCTTTATCGAACCACGCCCAAGTGATTTCTGGTTTCATAAAAAACTCGCCTAGTCTGGCTGATTCGGGATAGTATATACTAGAGATCAGATCAACAGGTCGACACTATCGGAAACGGATATTGCGTGGCTCAAATAAGGTTTTAGAATGGGTGATCTATATAATTATGGCATTATCTCAGTAAATAGTAAAAATAAATATAAAGAAGATTAACCCGAAAGCAATAGAAAATATTATATAAGAGTATAATAAAACATATGCCATTAAGTTAGATTTGGTTTGTTGATTCGGCCAAAACTGCAAACTGCCTATTATCTTCTAAATAGATTTCTTTCTGTGACAATTCAGTACTTTTTATGTTGTTTTTGTTAGCTAATAGATGTCGTACTCATAAGTCATTCTTGGAATAAGAAATCATGTATAAAAGCATATATTCGAATTCACCATAAATCAAAATGCTATGTGCTTAAAAATAAGCAATTTTCATTGATTTGAGTGTTAATATATCAGTATTTATTAAAAGCTACTATAATTTCTGCCTGAATGCCTATATATTTTTTTATTATCTCTCACTCAGTGACAAAATATAAGATCTTACATTTATAGCACCGAGAAATAATTTTCCTAACTACAGTCATACACATACTGTCACCAAAAATAAAAAAATAATAGTTTATATAGTATAAATACAGCAGGGGCTTGGCATATTACCGTAAATAAGTTGATTTTTTTCTTTACTTACAAATACTATGTGCATTAGGGATGAGCGATATTTCACTGCCGGTGATTTTTTCACTGTGATTGAAAAATCGCATATAGCAACTGTGATCAATTTTTGTAAATATCAGTGATTTACAATCGCAATTGCAGTTCAGTAATTTGAGTTCGATCACAGTAGCTATAGAGAAGTTCAGTACTTTTGTTCGGGCACAATACATATAGGAGTTCAGTAATTCTAATTCGATCACTATAGCAATAGCAGTTCAGTAATTCTAATTCGATCACTGTAGCAATAGCAGTTCAGTGATTCTAATTCGATCACTGCAGCAATATCAGTTCAGTAATTCTAATTCGATCACTGTAGCAATATCAGTTCGAAAGTAGCAATCACTGTTCAGTACCAATATTAGTTCGAAAGGAGCAATCACGGTTCAGTAACAATATCAGTTCGAAAGTAGCAATCACTGTTCAGTACCAATATCAGTTCGAAAGTAGCAATCACTGTTCAGTAACAACATCAGTTCGAAAGTAGCAATCACTGTTCAGTGATCACAGTAGCAATTTTAGTTGCGATTCCGATAAATTTGGATACGGTGATTACAAAAGCAGTTAAATGTACCCAAAATTTAATAATTAGTTAATTCAGATTACAAAAGCAGGTAATAATTGGATATTGTTAAAATTAATAAAAATGTAAATGTAAAAAATTAAAAAAAAAAATGCGGGGTACAAATTCTCATAAATTCGTTTTTTTTTGTTGTGATCGCAATAGCAATTTAAAATCACAGTGATTTAAAAATAGCAATCACTGAAATCACAGTGATTAAAAAATAGCAATATCGCTCATCACTAATGTGCATCAGCAGACATTCAGAACGCAGTATATCTATAGGGTTTGAGGCTGACGACATAGTATTGTCGCGACATTTACCGTTCTACAAGTTTACATATACTGGTATATGCTTTAATGAAACCTAACGACTTGTGTTCGTAGTTTGTACATGCTAAAAATTCATTTGCTTGCAGAAATAGTAGTTTTGTGCAAATGATTGTGTAAATTCCATGGAAATTGAACTTATATATGTATATACATGTAGTTGTACAAATATAGCCTTGATGGTAAAGGGGGCTTCATTTGACAAAGCAAAAAATTTAGTACCAACATGTTAAATTGTTTTATTAATTTTTTGGTTTCTTCACTTAAATTCACAGTTTTGAAATATTCTTTAAATGTATTTCTCTGAAATAACAGTCTTTTAGAGTTGAATGCTTAGACACAGCGAGAGAAGTATTATTAGCGTTTAATGTTTATCTATAATAATAATCTAAAAATCTTTATTAATTAAATCTAATTCCGATAATACAAAGTATTTATTTATATCTCTTTCCTAACTATAGTGGATTATATAGCTGTTGACCTTGACATATTACTACAAACTTGCTATTAATTCATATACGTAGCACCCTTTATGAAGTGCTTAAATAGAGAGTATAAAAAAGAGAAATATAAACACACACAATGTTTCTGTTATATGTATATGTATATGCATGGGGTTTGCTGAGCAACATTAATGTAATTACTCTGTATGATAATTTCATTTTGTAAACTATTCTGGAAATTTGCTGTTCTGTATTTGCAATAGTACGCCCATTTTTATATTAAGCCTTGATATTAAATGAATTTTGTAGGGGTTGGTATTTAGGTACGTTTACTGTTCGGTTGGCTTGAGTCTGTTGGCATGTTGATTGCCTAAATGGGCTGGCACGTGCCCAACATTTGCCGCCATAAATGTCAACACAGTTATTAAAATTCTCCATTTCAAGCGGAAAATTGAAAATTCTAAAATGGATTAATTTATATGACACATGACTAAAACGTATTTAGGGAATACTAAATAATAGTTTTAAAGCGGTAGTAGTAATGTTAGATCATATCGATCTTATAAATATATATATGGATAAACTTGTTATAAATTTCATATAATATTTATTAATTCTTACTTTCGCTAAATATTAACGCTGTGATTTCATTTACATTTCCATATTTTCCAATTCATTCCAGCAATACACATCACAGTTAGCGGTTATGCGAAGATACGCTGGATAAAAAAGGGTTATCCGCGCGATAGTGAACGTGCTATGTGTCGTGCGTATCGCTCATATCTATCGTCGCGTTCGTATGTGCTCGGCTCGTGTGCGAGCAGTTCGTGTATGGACTGGTCGGCCGGCGATTACTCGTATACGTTTCACGTAATACTGCCAGACAATCTGCCCACCTCATTCGATGGTAAATATGGGCAGATACACTATGAGATTATCACCACAATCGATCGGCCAGCTCGATATCCGAAGGTCTTCAAGTTGCCATTTACAGTGATACAGCCGTTAGATTTGAATTTGGACACGATTTACAGGGTGAGTGAGCATAAAAAATACATATGTTGGAGAGGTTTTTTTTCATTAAGTAAATCAAATATATTTTTATTTTAAACATAGGTCCCCCTCGAAATCCTCGATCGCAAACGTTTCTGGAGTTTTTGCTGTCCCACAGGTCCGTTAACTGTGAAATTCTCCACGCCCTATTGCGGTTACGCACCCGGCCAAAAAATTCATTTCGTCCTTTATATTAACAACGAATCGTCCATTGATATCACGGACTGTGAAGTCAAACTGAAGCAGGAAGTGAGTTACGAGTCGCATGATCCACAACATGAGTACCGTTATGATAAACATCTCATCGCACGCAAACAATTCGGTAATGTTTTGCGTTGGAGTCGTAAAGTTTATCGTGGATATCTCAGTTTACCCTCCATACCGCCGTCGTCGTTGAAAATTGTATGCCCCATTAATATCACTTATCTGATAAAGATTATAATTAAGCCAACGGATTTTCATTGGAAGATGAAACTAAAAATACCGTTAACTATCGGTAGTATACCAATTATAGATAGTATTGCAGCAGCGGCAGGCTTGCCAAGTTTATTAGAAACACAATATGCAATTAGACGTAGATATTATAATGGGCGCCGACTGTTGAGACAAAGCGCAGACGAGATTGGAGCGGAGCAGACAGCTGTTGTGGCAACGGAAGAAGCCGCGGGTGAGTCACCGCAGGAGAGTAATGAAACTGAAGCTGCTGGCGGCCGCAGCGATATACCAACACTACTTATAACCGATGGTGACAATCCGCCCGATTATAAACTAATGAGTGAGTAGAAAAGTGGTCTTCGTAATTGGTGCCACTTCATTTAGATTTTATGTTGTTCTCTACAGTGCCGCCTTCGTATGAAGATGCCATGGCGTTAAGTGATAAATTCTGTGATGACAGCGAATACTTACAAAATGTCAGCTTAAGTAGCATTGTTTCCAATGAAACGACCGAGTCGTTTAAGCCACGCTATCCCGTCTACTATGAGTATGAGACGCCCATCATACCGCCCGGTAGTGATGATTCTACCTCCGATATTTAAAATTGAACGATTGGAGTACAAACCAAAAAACTAATTTTCAGTTCAGGCCATAATTAATAATAAAATTTAATTAACTTTTTATTTGTTAATGCATTTTGTATGTAGTGGCTCTTATGCTCGCATTTAGGTATCGATAATGTTGGAATGCCAAAATTTTAATTTTAATTATTTTTTCTAAATAATTATTAAATATTTTCTGGTTAAATATTAAGAGTTTAGCTAGACAATTTTAAATTAAATAAATTTACGAAAGTTTATTAACTCTCATAAGTTCTTGAATATTTTAAAATATTAAAACTGCACGCAAAACAAAAAAATCAAATTCTTAATTATATAACTAGAAAAATGTCTGTATTATTTGATGGGAAAAGAAAATGAAATTGCACTATACTTCTACTATTTTCGAAACAATATTTAGTGCTTCTGACACAATGTCTGCCACCTGTATTTTTTGGCCTGCCTGCTTGTATGTGTGCCTGCCGAATATTTAAAATATAAAATATTAAGCAATTAACAATCATACTGAAAATAGTTACAATCATTAATATAGCATATATAGTGTCAAGCATATATAATTAATATAAAGTCAAGAACATATATATATATATATATTTATTTGTATCAATAGAAAGTACTAAATTTTCGACTTAACTCATGTATAAGCTATTTTTGAACTCTAAGCAATTAAATTATATAAATTAAGGCTTAAGGAAATATTTATAACTATTATTCAACAATAATATCAATCCTTAATAATAAGCACACTTTAATATATGACAATTAACATTTTTTCTCTCCGTCAAAATAAATATACTACACTCATAATAATCATAATAATGATAGCTATTATACCTTTAAGTATATAAAAATATTCAAACTGTAAATTCTCCGCTATAAAATACATAAAATACATGCATAGGATGTTCTTTTAGAGGTATAGAATTTCCTTCAGGGATAGCTCTCAAGCCAACTGTCAGAAGAGACACATATGTATGTATGTTTGACATTTATGTTTAGTATAAATAAAACGGAGGTCCGGAGATAATTTTATGTGGTATATAGAAATCTGAGAGGTTCAATATTAGTTAGTTTTTATTGCAAATTTAAATAAACTGGTGGGTTTCAAATGTATGTCAATGTAGATTTACTATATACTGAGTTTGTTCTATACTGACTAGTTATCATGAAGTATCTAAGCACAAAATTTGGTTTTTTTGCATGAAACTGAATTTATAAAATATTTTTTTAGAATTTCTAGTATTTTATAATAAAATTAGTTATAATTTGATAATAATCCTTTAGAATGAATTAATTACTTATCTACGTATTTATTGACAATGTACTTTAATAATTTAAATGTAAATGTTTTTAGTTTTCTGTTTAGTTTTTTCGCACAAGATATTTTCTTTTAAATAATTATAATTAAACATTTATAAAGAAATATATGCTAATCTGTCTTTCGTATTCCTTTACTTTCTCCACATCACTCATCAAACACGCAAATAATCGCTCATCAACAAACTCGCCATGCGCAACACTCCAACTGTATTTCCAATATGCAAAACAAAATCCTCGCTAATATTCCCACTGTCTTTGTCCCTCATGCGCCCACTCTGTATATACATACGATCGACAACTACTACTTATACTACTCTAACGCCTCAAATAGAAAAACTCTACGATGAGTCACCCTCGCAACTGCGTACCGAGTTACAGTCATCGGATTCGACCGATTCATCACATCAACCGCTTAGTGCCGCCAGTTTCAGTATCTTTCGTAAGGAGAAGAAATAATGTAAATATTTATTAGATGTAAAAAAAGACACTTAACTTCCTGCAGTGAAATTAATTACTAGTTGTAGACTACTTAACTTTAAAATTGGTAAACCTCGTTGACTTTTCGGACTATTTCTATCAAAATAAAAAATGTTTTTATCTCTATTTTTTCTGGTTGTAAGTTGAAGTTGTCTGACTAATTTTTTCTAGTTCGGTTACAGTAAGAAATTTCAGATTATAAAGTATTTTTTCAGACTAGTGCACTAGTATGGTCTGACTTAAAATATTTGGTTATTAAATAGTGTTTGTCGGTCTGCTTGCTCGAATCAAGAATTTCAGGTTTTGTGACTAGTAAATTTTCGAACAATAATTTCAAGTTGTAAACTAGTACTTTTCCGACTAGTTAAAAGCTTCACTGCAGGAACTTTATTTCATTCGACACACTGTATTTATGTATACGAAGTATATGGATATTATTTCAATACGACTTTTTAAATTAAATAGCCGCTAATTGTTTCATAAAAATGGCATTTTGGATATTTTAATATTTAAGCTAAAATTGTTGATATTGTACTAATTTAAAAGTGATATATAATTATATATGTTTTCAAAACAATAATCATTATTCACTTCACTTCACTTGTACTTAAATAGTTAAGATATAAACTTTGTGTCAACAACAACAACATTTAATCAGACGAATGCACGCACACACACAGAACACCACACTTTAAAAGCTTTAGTACTCATAAAATAGTTTAATATACATAGCTATATAGTTATTTAGATAACTAAAAATTATTAAAAAAAAACAAATAGAGATTAACAAATATACAAATACTTTCTGAGCAGCGATACCAGTTGAGGGCACTTCACACTTTAAGTAGCTGACTTTAAGCCGTCTGCAAACACAACAAAAAGTTGTTGACTATATATATGGCTTACATATGTGGAGAGAATAATGAAATTTTTGCATATTCATGAATTTATCTCAATTCTTAATATTTTGAGCGACTAATTTTTAATGAAGCAGTAGAAGCATCTCGCTTAACAGTTTGAGATGTATATGAGTGTTTTAAGTGAGCATGTATTTAAAACAAATTGTTCAACATAATAGAAAAGTAATGCAAGAGTACTATAAAACCAAAACTATCTTATAGTTCAAATGAAAGAAATTTTAAGAACGGTTCATTTGCGTAACTCAGAAATTCTTAAACTCAAATTTGAATATATAGTTCGTTATTTTTCATTGAATTAGTTATTAATATTTGTAATATGGCCTACAACTCAACTTTACTTCAGTTGAAATTTTACAACTTGTCATTACAACTCAAAATATCTTGTCGGTTTTTTAAACGGTATGAAGGAACATGTGGAATGAGAAGCTAGAGTTCTCACATTGAAATAGAGCAAAGTAGCAAATTAAACAATTCCAATTCATAATCCTACAATTTTTTAATATGAAGAAGACGATTCCCAATGCCTGATCATTCAGAAATATATAAATATGTAGAAAAGGTTTATAATTGCCTGCCGACAGTGGATTGTTATTACGTCACCATGATCACTTTAAAAATAAATTTCATCGTAATAAAAAATAACGGTAAACTGTTTAAAATCAAAATATGTATTACAAAAAGGAATTATTCAACAAACAATTATACAACAAGTACAACTAGAAATTAATTAATTGAATTAATTAACATAACAAATAAAAGTGCACAGTAAACCGTTAAAAACCACATAAGCGTCTTCGATGTGTAGCTCCTAACTACTCGGTGTGAATATGATTAATTTCGTGTTAGTAATATTCTCAACAGATTCTTCAATATTGCTGTTAATATAAAGTAAGGAATATCTAAATGTTTTAATGTACGTGTAAAAGCCCAGCACTGCTGTCATTTTTAAAATATGTAAATGTTTCCATAATTATTGGCCAGCATGAAAGCAACTTGCTTGTTTGGAATAGTTTAAAGCGAATCAAAATATATTTTCTAACAATAAATTAATTTAATTAAACAATAAAAATATAATGTTTTAATATTTAAAAAAATATAAAAAATTGCCATAATAACTACATTAAAGTTTAAACATTGAATTTAAAAACATATTTTCTAAATCATCTTAAATTGCCTTTCAAGCAATGCAACACCAAATATATTAAATTGAAAAACATATATATTTATCAAGATTTATATAATATTTAGGCTAAATATTATTTTCAAATTTACAATCAATATATCGAATAAGTTTTTAAAATTAAGCAATTCCTAAAACCAATTATATTTAAATATAAATACATATTTATTGCTTAAGTAAGAGATACATATATGCCTAAATATAAATACAATTTTAAGCAAAAAAACAAAAACTTTCCCGAGAAATCTCCCTGTTTATTTGTATGTATGTTATTTATTAAGCCTTTAAATGTGCATTTCCATACTTTTTTCCTTAAATAAAATTGAAAATATATTAAAATTAGTGTTTGATTTAAAGCTAAAATATTTGCAATTAGAACTTAAAACAAAATAATTTTGGAAATATTAGTGGCTTATAATTAACGAAAAGCTCATAATTTATACTCTTCAATACTTAAAGAAGATCTGTCCTAAAAAAAGTCTGCTGTCTGCACCAAATGTAGAGAAACGTTTTTTGTTTGCTATTGAGCATATTTCTGAACCTGTTAACTACTGGGATGATGTCATATACTAGGACGAGAACAAGAAGATATTATATTACAACAATTGGCCCACTAGGGTACGACACAAGGCATTGTTTTCATAAGAAAGGCACAATATCATTCCGACTCTTTTTTATAGCACATCCTGATACGTATTCATGTCGTAGCATATTTTAGCGAGCAGTTGCATGAGAAATCTGAATGTTGCACACTTCCAAGAAATATTTCGTAAGAACACTGAACGAAATTTTTGGAATTTGGTCCCGTTTTCGAGACATTACACGTCCAGTAATTTATAATTTACGATCAATTTTGCCCATTATACACTCTTTAGACGGTTAAAGAAAACATTGCTGATAGTCATCAAACGATTTTACCCCATTGGGGATTATGGGGCAATAGTTGGACCTCTTCAAAATAAACCCTTTGGACGGCAAATTAAAAAGACAATATGGCAATATTTTAGATATGAAAAAAGCAAAAATGAGTCACCAATTAATTGACAAACTCATTGTAAATGTCTTTGCGAAGAATAGGTAACGGTAAAGTACGGTTAACTGTGTAACACGTGCTAAACAAGTAAAAGAAACGTAGTGTGTAAAGTGTTTCTTGACACTAACAAAATTTAATGCTTTTTGTCATTTGTTGTTCTTGGTTTGTTTCTGCATTGCTTTCGAAGTTTTTTTTTGCATCAAATCTCTTTAAATACTGTATGTAACCATCCCTGATTCAAAAACAATGTTATACTGAAGTAAAAAGTAATATATTTTGCTGCGGAAATTGAAAAGGTGTATTTATTTTCAATGTGTAAACTGTTTCTTGACAAACTGTATGCATGTAACATCTATAGGGCATGATTTTTAGTTTTATAATATTTTTGAATTTAAGACAACTATGTCGCAATCGTCAACTAAGGATTAGTGGCCAAATAACGAAAATGGACAATTATTTAGTTACACATTTCCAGAATTATTATTTAATAATTATTTAGTTATTAAAAATAATAAAATAAATTTAATCAAAATTTGTAAAAAAAAAAATTTCATAAAAATATCTCAGCGTAGGTTTCGAATACGTAGAAAATATGAATAATAACAATATTATAATATTATTAATAATTCTTAAATCATCAGTCGCCCGTAGGCTTCATACAAGTGGCACGAAAAAGTGAAAAGAGCGCTGCGACTACATATCTGTTACTTATAGCAAATGCCCAAACGTTAATTAGATATACGAGTACATATGCATAAACATATTGAACACTTGTTTGCTCCCACTTACTTTTTCTAAATAATGTACATATACAATTGCAGTGTGCTTGTTGTTGTATAGACTTTTAATTTGGTTTTGGTTAGAATATGCCATGCATACTGTCAAAAACATGTTTCTACGTAAATCAGAACCACAACAGATGTACATATCCATACCACATACAATGCGTATTTATATATCGTTAACGTATTGCAAACCAAAGCTCGCTGCTACCGAAAGATAATACCATAATAAATAGTTAGCGCAATCAAATTGTTTATACATAGAGTGCCATAAACAAATAGCTGCGCTCTATATACATATAGACCAAGTAAATAATTAGTTGCACAGCTGTTTTTCTTCCTATGTACTACAGTTCGATACAATTAAATATTTCCTGCAGCAGTTTCTGGCGCTCATGTCAAGCCGTTAACCGTTAGCTGCAAGCCACCGCACAACAATTGCAAAGCGTGCGCCAAAAGCCGAAGTAGTAGTGCTCGTATTGCAACAGCAACGATAAGCGGGAAATCAAATTCACCGAAAATCGCAAAACTTCCATACTCAACAGTCGGCTGTTTGATAGCAGTAGAGCAAATTGTAGAAGCGTCTAACGGCGCACGCATTTGACTCGCATAATATGTGTAAATAAACATAAATATGTATGTACATACATACGTCCAACCATAAATAAGTACTATATATGTATATAGAGGCGAGTGCAAGTTTTGATTAGCTGCGCCGCACACCCGATCTGCGGCGGAGCGTCGCGCTGCTGTGGGCCAAACCGGCATCACCACCAGCACTGTGTGTAATCAACAAACGCTTCAGTTGCGCCGCGGTGTCGTGCAGTGCCTGTTGGAATAATCCAACAACGGAGTAATAACTGGTTGCATACATTTTTTTGCATTAAAAGTGAAAATATTCATTTCAAAAAATGCATATATAAATAATAATATTTGTGCGATTGCACGATTTGTAGAATTAAACGGTGTAGACTGCGGCGCATCACTTCGAAATACGATCAATTATTGTATTAAGTGAATTACAGCCGTATGTGGCTAATGCAAATTGCTTTGACGTGTTTGAAAGTGAATAAAAATACGACAACAATAATCAAATCAAGCTGAAAAGCAATAATAAGCAACATATACAATACAATAAATAATAATTGTCATAAATGTATTTTCGAAGAAAGCAACAGCAACACATTATAATTGGTATAAACAATAAAAAATAAAAATAAAATTCATAATAATTTAAATAATTATTAATTTAACGAGTTTGAGAATTAAAAAAAATATATATATACATACGTCAATATGCCAACGACTTGCCAATTTCAATTTTCGCGCACTACGCCAATTTACTACAGTGGTGAGCAAATTAGTGGATACATTGCATTGAGCACCACGAAGCAGCTGGCAATTGAAGGTGAGTATTGTGCTCATTTGCGGATTTATAACAACAAATACTTTATAGTGTATCAGATAATCAAATAAGAAAATTATGTTTCTAACTACATACTTTGGGGCTATACCAGTGTGACACTTTCAAAAAAACGATTTTTTTGTTATTTGTTTAACGATAGTTTATACTTTCGGAAATATCCTGTGGAAGCGGTTAGGTCGTATCTTGTATAGCTTTTGAATGACAGCGTTCTAAAGAGTCACCATTCGCACGCATAAGTCGCTATTGTCGAAACTTTAAACGCGTTTTACTAGAAACGAAATTTTTAAAAATTGTTGACATCATAATCGACAAGAAATTTACCGATCCATTTCAAATTTAAACTGAGTATTCTTGAATATATTTACTATACACGATCGACGATATTTTTGTTTTGTTGAAAATGGTCAATTTGTCATTAAAAAACGACAATTTTTAATAAAAAAAGACATTTTTTCAAAACTTAACCATTTTGTTAATTTTTAATATTATACAAAAATCGTAGGTCATTGTATAGGAAATACATTCAACTTTAATAACCTTTTTTAATTTTTTCGTTTCGGCTACTCATTCGGCCGGAATCAATTCAGCTTTTTTTTGGCACCTTCGAAAACAGCACATAATTCCGTTATTTTGCAATATTTTTGTAAAAAAAAATCTTAAAATATGGCTGAAAACATACATACGTTATTATGTCCAAAAAACTTTCGAAACATTCCATCGAGTAGTTTCCTTTGAAAAAATTCTCGAAAATCCCCTAATTATTCATGGGTTACACTGGTATAGCCCCTCTGCTTATGTTATGGCATAGACATTCATTTACAATAGTAAAAAAATAACTTCAAAGAAACAACTGGTATAATTCGCTTTAACTGGCATAAATAAGCAGCAAAAGTACAGAAAAATGCTTATACCATTATAATAATGTAGCATTTAAATTGGTGACAAGAGACCTAAACTCCGAGATATACAGTATAGTAAGTGAATCGAACTAACAACTGGTCTAGTATAAGCCAAATATACTGGCTCAGTTAAAAAAGACAAATGAGCTCAGCTGCATAACTTTATTTTTCTTATTGTTTTTTACGGAAAAATTATGACTCAAACATATCGAGTTAAAAAATGGTGAATCGAAGACGACTAATATAACTTTTTCTTGCATATCAGCTAAAGCAAGTAATTAATTTGCTGCCTGAAATTTACAAATTTCACATTGTACTTATAATAAGCTGCAATTTTTTGCACAATAAATTATATAAATATAATTTGATTGTCATTAAGTGTACAATTACGAACAAATAATATCTATAATGCAATTAAAAACAATTCTTTTGACACATTACTGATTAGAGATGATTTAATACGATTTATGTGACATTAACATTTAATAGCAATTAACATATAATACAAATGAATGGAAGCACTTATGGCGTAGGAGGTTTACTGAGTAAATAATACACTAAATGGAATGTTTATTGTTGGGTTGGATTAGCAACAAGCAGCTCATTTTAAGTCTGTTTATGTTAAATTGGGCTTGATATACTATGGTAGGTGGGCAAATATACAAAAACTCATTTGAAATAAAAAAGGCCAGTTTCCAATGTTTTTCAACGTTTAAAGAGTATTAAATACGAATGCGCTTAGCTATGTTGTGTTTTAAATGATTCTAAGCTTCAGAGCCAAAATTTGCAGACTGCAGCTTTCACAGCCATATAATTAAAAAAAGTGGAGAATAAAGGTTTCATTGTTGTTCATATGATTAGGTAAACGATAATTGTTTTTAAAAGCAATTAATTAGCACTTTGCCAAAATGTGCAATACTCAAAGGCCACCGACAAAATTCGCATACCGTTAAATCGTAAAGCAAACAGAAAATTATAAAAATAAATACGAAACGATAAGAGCCAACAAGTTAAGTTCGCACAAATAAAAATTTGTGCATTTTATGAGTAAAATGTGATAAAACCGCAAAACAACTGATTTGTTAGAGCACACTATCATATATACATACACACCAACAAAAAAATTTGCTTTATTAGCTCCCGTTAATGTTTCTTTGTTTTCACACCATTTTAACAGGCATACAAATTGCTTTGGTTGGCGCCGAGCACGTCGAATGGCTGAAGCGGTGTAGAGAGGCATTACTTGTGCACAATGACAGCACGGAGAAGGATAACAAACTGCTTTACAGTGATAAGCAGGAGTGCTTGTATGAGTCGTATACACTTACAAAGCGCACATGTTTGCAGGCGGGTGAATTATGTGTAGAGAACTTCAACTTTGATTTGCCTTTTGATGCGCCAGCGAGCTGTGATATGAAATATGGTCAGCGAGTCTACAACGTACGCTTAACGTTGCAATGTAGAACGGTTTCCGATAAAATTTTCAAGGCGCGCTTAACAGTCAAAAATCGTGTGGATTTGAGCGCGGCTGCAGAGTTGAGTGAGGTAGGTAGATAATGGATAGAATATTAAAAAAGTATACTTTTTTTTATAAAATAAATATTTTTTCAAATATTTTATGCAACCTGCAGCCCCACACACTAGCTGTGACCAATGCATCAGCGTCAGCGGAAAACACTTTATTGAGCTTCACTTTATCCACAGGCACTGGCTATGTGCCTGGTCAAAATATCGCCTACACGCTATGCGGCCAGCATAAATTTGCCGCATGCAACAAGTTGTATGTGAATTTATGTCAACATACCACATTCAGTGTAACCACACCGCAAGCGAAGCGCAAAGAGCATCTGAAAGTATTAAATACTGATATACAGAAAATAAGTTCATCATACGTCGTGGTGGGCGGACAATTGAGTATACCACTAGCTGCACACATTTGTATAGCAGGAAATGCTAAGAATCTCATACATATAGGTTATCATATTGAAGCAATGCTCGTGTATAAAAAACGCATTTTACAAAAGTTGATTATACCGATTGTTATTGGTACAGTGCCACCGAAAAGTGTGCAGAGCGGTTGTGTGATGCGGTGCGCCGAGGACTTGGAACAGTACTACTGTTACGATAATTTGGGTGAGTGTGCAAGTAAATTGCAAATTAAACTGTAATTAAATTTTGAAAAATAATTTTGTGTTTGGAGTCCAAAATTTCTTCGAAAGATTATTCAATTTTATTGTTGAACGAAACGTTTTCCTTAACTAATTTGAGTCATAGAAAATTAGTGAAATAAACCTATTTTCTATGACTCAAATTACTGAAATAAACCTATTGTTATTTTTTTTTATTATTTTTATAAATCGATTTTTAGCACCATTTTATTATTATTAAAATATTTTTTATGTATTTTATGTAATGTAATTGTTATCTTTAATATATTTCCAGGCACTGATGAATTCATATGCGACACAAAAAGTGGAAATAGTTTAGTGGAAACCGATATGCTGTACTACTTGCCTGAATTTTCTTCGGTGATGCTTTTGAACTCATTATCCTCACGATCTGAAAAGCATAATTGCGAGTTAGGATCTTGCACTGTAGATATTTGTAAACAATTCCAACAACAATTATTACAGAATAAATGTCCCACCTAAGACTATAGGCATTTGAGAATAACTTTTTAAACATAAATATTTTCTTACACAAATTTGATGGTTTATATTAGGTCTACAACTTTGGTTCCGCCGTTTTTTTGTAAATTTAATTTTTTTTAAATTATTCGATTAACCTGAAAACCGATTATTCGAATATCCGGTTTGTAACCGTTCGAACGAACCGGTTAGTACTATTCGATTAGTCGCAATGTTACGAATATTCGAATAGTCGTTCTACTGCGGTTATTCGAATTGTTATACCGTCACTATTCGAATAAATGAAAATTGTTTGAAATCCAAACAGCCTTTGATTTTTTAAAGTTTTCGCATTCCAGCCACTTTATCAGAATCAGAGAGGACATTCTCCATTGCTGAAAACATTGTGACACCACGTAGAAGCTGTTTGCAAACAACAAATGTTAACCTTTTAACTTTCTTATATCAAAATAGACGTTTTATGAAAAATACTGATTTAATACATTCGCTCAGTGTAAATGGTTAAAACTATTTTGTCATTACCCGTGCAATCATTATTATTTTTGTATTTTAAAGCAAGTTCTTTGTTACTTTTAATGTTTCACTTTTTTCAATAAAAATTAGAAAATTAATGAACTTGCACTATTCGAATAGTCGACAACGAACGGTTAACCGAATAGTCGATGACCTACGACTATCCGAATAGTGCAAGCCGAATATTATTATTCGAGTTATGCCCTATTCGGTTAATTCGGTTAGTCGATTAGTCGAATACCAAGAGCTCTAGTTTATATAACTTATATTTTAAGCACGTGATAATAAAAATAAAATTAGATATTGTTGCTAATGTTTTTCTAATAAAAAAAATTTTTCTCACTTAATTTTTTTTATTTGATATTTAATACGTCACTTTTCCCATCTATTTAAACTAGAGATACAGTATACTCTCGAAAAGTAAATTCTCAGAAAGTAAATAATCGCGGAAAAGTTAATCACCTTTAAGATTACACATGCACCTCGAAAAAGTAATTTTTTTAATTTTTTAATTTACTTTTCAGAGAGTGTGATAAAAAATTCGAAACGAAGCAAGCAGCGTTTTTTACGATGTTGCAAAAACACTTACTCTCTTGTTTATCGCGTCGTTTTAGTAATTAAACTCTCCTACTTGATCCACTGGTTTAAAAATGAAAACGATGCAAATCAGATGTCAGACTTTTTGAATTGTCGTACAAAAATGGTCAGAAAATATATTGCAAAAGAAAAAAAAACAAAAGAATATTCAAGATTTTTTCTCTTCATAGTAAATACATATGTATGTATGTAAATGTAAATATGTTTTTCATGTAAATCCATATGTTTTATTGAAGCAAATAAATGAATGAATTTTTTAAGTTTAAAAATGCATTTAATATTATAAAAACAGATAATTTATGTATATATTTGGAAAAGTAAATTATTGGAAAAAGTAAATTACCCAAAATACCAATCGATTTACTTTTCGAGAGTATACTGTATTATTAAACCAAAAATAAATATATGTAAATATTTGATGATTAATTAGAAAACTAATAACAAATAAAAAAATTTCGTTAATATTTACATTCATTAAGGACACAGCAGACAAAAATAAAGCACTTAACTACACACACAACATAAATATACTATACCCCCATCTCGACTCATATAAAACGATTTGTGTAAACAAAATAATTGAAATCATTAACAAAACACATTTACTCAAGTGAGATTGGAATGTAATGCTTCGTAGTAAATACACAAATATACTTGTATACAATAAGAACTTAACGAAGCCCGAACCACTTTGCTTATACGACTGTGACATCACTGTACGCCTAAAAGTAGGCCATTGCTGGCATAAAACGCATTATGGCACCGCATAATGTTACCGAATGAAGCTAATGTAGTTGTGTTTATATGAAGTCGGAAAATCGGGATCAATTTAGGAATCCCGAAATTTAAAGAACAGAAGACAACAATCCCAAGCGACGGTATTTTTATGGCAATTTCTAACTTATTTTTTTCCGATATTAGTTATTTTGTTTACATAAATTATCAAATCGGGAGCAATTACCAGATCTCAAAAATTAAAAAATTAAAATTGCAGTCCCGCACTAAGGAATTTTTATGAAATTTTGAAATATTTGGAAAATTTCCTTTCATATATGTATGTATATGAAGATTTTAAATAGGGATATACATGCTAATCCAAATATAGCCAGAAATTAAATATTCGGTTCCAATGGGCGACAATGGTGCGAGGCTAAATATTTTGCAGGGTAGAGCCTTGGCGAAATCGTATTGAAGAAGATGAAGTAGAATCATCTAAGTACTTTCTTGACTTCCCAGCATTCGAAAGTTTTGCGTGGATTTGTTTTCATCATATATTTATTAATTCCCTCAAAATAATTTTGATTTGCACAAAATGCTTTGTCGAAAATAAAAGGGTTTCGAGCCATATTTATAAACATTCAGGTATCTTAATCGAGTAGCTTAGAATTGCCAAAGTATGATCACAGTCATCTACGCCGCGGTTTTGAACGGACCTATAATACTTTTAAAGAAAAACAACAACAGTTCTCACCTATGACCGATATAATAAATGTATTAGTAGCACTTAGCGTACAATTTTTTTAAAAGGAATATCACAGAAACTTTGTAATCAAAGGAGAAATGATTACACTAACTTAAACTACCACGCCACGCATACTCTCGTATAATAATAGACTGGTTAAATACAATTTTAAAACACTTCCTGCATAAAGTAAATACAATTAAAAGCGCAACAACAGCAGCATCTCGCTATCATTCAGCAATTGCAGCAAACATTATCAGTGACTGCCACTGGGAATGGCATTGAACGCATAAAAATCGCCAGACTAAATGAGTCTGCGTTGTAAAAAACTGTCGCCCGACTGCCATTAACTAACGAGATTATTTACTATTTTTTGTTGTACGGCACTGCGCGAGGTATCAAACAAAGCACGGTTGCCTTGACAGCGCTGCACTAATACTAACACACATGCTTGAACATCCGCCTAAGAGTCCCAGATCTCCATCTCCGTTTGATAATCAAGTGTGCGGGGGGCACGTAATAATTTACAAATATCAAGCGACTCATATTGATGTTGAACCACTGCATAGTGTTGCTGTAGTCCCTGCATGTATGTCTGCTAGTTGTTGTTGTTTAATTTTTTTTCTCGCTGTCAAATTCAAAGGCATTCTGGCGCCAACTTATTGATTCGCTACGTTCCAGCATGGATACTGTAAACAACTAGACACAATGCGTGTCGCAAACACTGTCCACACATAACATCCATGTATGTATGTGTTTGTGTGCGCAGAAGTTGTTCGTTAGTTAAATCTTAATATGGCAGCGCACTTTAGTCGCGTAGTCGTGGTTAAGCATACATGTTGGCAGGCAGAAAGGATAAGAAAACGCGTATTGTGCTGTCGTCGTTGTCGCTGAAAACGCTGTGAAACGCCAGCAAAACGGTTCGCATCTTATTTGTTTTTTTGAATGCACTTCTAACGGTTGATGAAAGAAATAAGTTAATTTATATTTTATGTTTCGAAAAAGAAACTGCTCTCTGCACGGTTTTCGTAAAAAATATTTGTCTACAAAATGCCAACGATGTGTTCTTTTCAATTGGACCGCATGGATGTGGTCTACAATAGTGGCGAGTATATACACGGACGCATTGTATTGAAAACGGAAAAAATGAAGCGTGTAAATGGTAAATTATGAAATTACGGAAATATCATTATTAATTTTTTTGGTATATATCATAAACAAACAAATTAAAAACAAGTTAAACCAAATATAATTAAATAATTTTAATTTATAATGTCTTTTTTTTTCAAATTTATTACGTAATATTGGAAGATAAAAAGCATCATGCGTACTAGTTATGCAAAATAAAAATATATTTTGACAAAAGAGTACATGAAAAATCACAAAGAAACCATACGTTGTACCGTGATTACTTGCTTTTTATCACATTTTTGGAAAACATATATCGATTTTCATATTTTCATCTCGAATAAATGTTATAAAAATGTAGTGTTAAGTGAAAGATATTGTACTGGTAATCGAAATATTACAAATAATCAAATAAATAATCAAATGAATTTGTAGTCTTTTAAATAACATTTTAAGTGGATATACCTCATAAAATGTGAGAACGAATCCCTAACCTCTTGCGTATCATAAAATCCAGACAATGGAAAGTCAAAGCTAAGACGCATTAATTATAAGATGCAGTGCGCAGTTAACAACATGAAGAATGGTGTAGAGTACCACCTCTCATACTGCTATTTACAGTTGAAATAAATATTTTTCAATACAGTATCTGTCATGAAAGGTGTTATTATGTCATGGAAAAAATGTGACTCGATTTAAATTTGTATGCCTAAAAATTTTCAAAATATAGTGGATCCACTGCAATTACATTATGTAGTGGAAGAAAATTCCGTCAGTCTCAGCCACCGCTGTAAATGTTGAACTAATTGGAATTTATAAATAAATTTATAGATTATTCGGTGTAATATTTGTATGATTTGTGACAACAAATTATTTTAAGCGTTGCCACATATTCCAAAATTAAAAATGATAAATTAAAGAAAACGAAACTCTGTAACACACATACTACGCGCTGAAGAGATTAAATCAAGTTCAAAGTTTTAAACAATTTAATTCTGTTAAATTGATAATACCAATGACTAAAGCGGAATAAAACTTTACACAAATACTTTATATGATCTGTGGAATAACTTCTGAAAAAGTTGTCGAAATAGGACTATAACTTTTCAATGACCCAGATATGAATATGAGGCCTAAGGAAATTTTTCACCGAAAATATCGGTAAATCTCAGATATTTTAATTTAATTCAGAGGAAATGTTTTTCATCTAATAGTGTGTCTCTGTTTCAAAAATTATTAAAATCGGGTCATAATTTCCCCTAGCTCACATATACCTAATTATGTGCGGGCTTTACACCGCATATATCGGTTAATATGTGAGATATCTTAGCAAAATTAAGTGAGCATATAGTCAAGTATATAGTGTAGCTTGGTGGGGAAAATTTGTGAAATCGGTTAAGGAATTACATCAGCCCTCATATACCATATACATGTGATATTTTCGTTATTCTATTGGACTTTATGCCGAATATATGGGTCAAATTGTGTATTATATAATATAAATAAAGTTAAATAAATAAATTGCGAGAGTATAAAATGTTCGGTTACACCCGAACGTAGCCTTTCCTTATTTGTTTTTATTTTTAATTTTATTTATTATTAATATTAGTGGAGTATAACTATCTTAATAGTGAAAAATATACGAGTTTAGTGAGAAAAATATACCGATCGTTCGTTAAGCCAAATCAAACCATCCACATTTAAGCTTTGACAAATTATTATATATGTATATATAATGTGAGTACTTCGGCTTAGACTCTTTTAAAATCTTGTACAATATAAAGGATATATAATTTTTGGCTGGCTAAATACAGAAATATGTACATATCCTTGGTGTGAGGATAAAATATTATTTGATAATATTGTTTAAAGTTACACTTACAAAAGAAAATATTAACCACATTCCCATTTTATAGCGGTCTATGTAACACTCGAAGGTGAGGCCCGCGTGCAATGGTCTCTCAGCGGTAAAAGTGACTCAGCCAACTACTGTGGTCATCAGCAATATTTATATACGCGCACCAATGTCTTCGACAGTACAGAATTTCGTGCGGGCACACACGTCTACGTGTTGCGCTTGCGCATACCGTCCGGTTGTCCGTCCTCATGTAAAGGTCCATATGGCTTTATTGCGTACAATATCTCCCTGACAATCGCCAAACCGTGGACATTCGATGAGGTGTTCCGCAAACCCATAACAGTGGTGCAAGCATTAAATCTGAATCATAACCCGGAATATGGCGTGAGTGTTGAAAGCCTCACCGTGAAATTGATAGTATATCTTACGTTTTTATATGTGTATTCTAACAGCTGCCAATACGGGATGAGAACGTGAAATATCTCTGCAACTGGCCATGCACTTCGGGACCCATTATGTATACATTACTACTGCCCTACAATGGTTTCGTCGCGCGACAGCAAATTACGTTTTTCCTCGAAGTGGACAATCAGTCGCCACATTATGACATTTCTAGCATTGAGGCTTCACTAAAACAACACTTTATTTTTCTCGCACGACAGCCGTATAAACGCAATTTCTATACGAAAACACTGGCGAAAAGCATAATTACGGAGCGTACGCTGCGTCTGAGCAAACGCATGTATCAGGGTACCGTCTGTGTACCCTCCGATACGCCGCGTTCAACACTGAATCCCAATTATATTGTTTTTGTCCATTACACACTGCAAGTGAAGTTGAAGACCGGTTATTTTCACTACGATACAGATCTATCGGTGCCAGTGGTAATCGGTACCATACCGTTGCAACAACGTGGTGTGCAGCTGGTGACCACGCAGCCACGTCGAATAAGTACCCGTGATATATCAACACTAGAGGAAGAGGACGGTGATGTGGCAGGTGAACAGTGGAGTGTGCAGGCGGAAATTAATCAAACAGAGGAGGATGGTGAGGGAGATGATGATGATGACGATGATTTTATTCAACCAGTAACTAGTAGCCATGCGACGCCACGTCGTACACGTGCCCAGGATATATCCAACAACAATGAGGAAGATGAGCCGCCATCATATGACAGTTGCTGTAAGTAATCTATACTACTATTATAAAGAGGAAAGTTGTGTATGTATGTTTGTAATGAATAAACTCAAAAACTACTATGCCGATTTCAAAAATTCTTTCACCATTGGAAATCTACATTCACACCGAGTAACATAGGCTATATTTATTGCTAGAATCTCAACTTTCAGGAAATAGCTCCCAGGTGAGGGTATCAAAAAGACTCCGTGATGGAGAATCTTAATCTGAAACTGAAAATCGTCTTGCAAGTAATTCTCGTCGCATCGCAATCGCGTGTAAAAAGCGCTCGCAGCTGCTTGCTGAACAAAAAAAAAAGACTAGAGGTCGTAATCAAGTTTTAGCGCATTGCAAATAAAATATAATTTCATGTTCGAATTTTCCTCATTTTACTTTTTTAAAATGAACCCACGCAAGAAAGTAAATAATATTTTGAAGGAATTAAGATTTGGAAAAATATTTCTGTCGATAACGCGGAAGTTGTTTATATTCGGAACCGTTGGGAACCTAGCCTACGTCCATTGTCAAAAATTTAAACGTGAACTCTTGCAATATAATAATTTTTTTCTGACATACGCCTTTTGATTGCTACACCGACTAAGTCCTTATCTAATATTTATAATTTTCATACATTCCAGTACCTCCGTCCTTCAGTTTTGCTACGCTCAGCAGCCAACAGACACTGGACAGTGTTGGACATTCTTCGGATACGAAATCACGTGGGCAACGTGCAATTAAGTTGCCCAAATTTCCTGGTTATGACATTGTTGCTTCCTCCACACAGGCCATTAATATGTCTGCAGACTCGGCTTTAAGCTTGAACTACTACCGTTCCTACGGCTCACTTGGCACTGGGCACACCGGACGCAGCCTGGACACTTTCGCCTCGAGTTGTGGTGTGCTCAGCGAAACCGATGAGCATGTACATGACGCCAATGAAGACGATGATGATGATGATGAGGACATTTTCTAAAAAAGCAACGATCGATTGAAAATGTTTTGCATAGTATTTCTACGGAATAAGTGAAATTATAGAATTTACTTAAAACCGATTAAAGTGCCAAGGAAGGAAAATTGAAGGAAAAGTGCCAAAAATACAAAAAATGCAACTTGCCACTCGCCAATATGCCAATACCTCATTTTGTAGTTTGTAAATGATTAAAATGCTTATACTAAATAATCTGTATCTATTTGATGCCTTAGTATTATTGTAAAAACGTTATACGATTTAATAATTTGGTTGTAGAAGCTTTGAAATTATTTCGACAATATATATACATTAAAACCGAAGGTGAAGACTGGAATTGATTTTAGTTTTATTTCATATATCGGGGATCCATACGTAGAGCTTAAATGTATAAATTTAATATTAAAATTTCTACAAATTCAGCACTTTTTATTTGAAACTCCTTTTCCATAAGAAACATAACAACAATCAATGGAGAAAAAGCTCGGTAAAAGATCATTTCAGCGACAAATCGAGTCTTTAATCGGAATATCATGACCAGGGATTTTAAAATTGTATTGAAGAGTGTTCCTATGTAACAGTGATCCGCTAATTAATATGCGTTTCTCAAATTTTAAAGTGCACTCACAAAAGCTTTAGCATATAACGGGTGATTTTTTTGAGGTTAGGATTTTCATGCATTAGTATTTGACAGATCACGTGGGATTTCAGACATGGTGTCAAAGAGAAAGATGCTCAGTATGCTTTGACATTTCATCATGAATAGACTTACTAACGAGCAACGCTTGCAAATCATTGAATTTTATTACCAAAATCAGTGTTCGGTTCGAAATTTTTTTATCGACAAATTTTGTTCAGCGATGAGGCTCATTTCTGGTTGAATGGCTACGTAAATAAGCAAAATTGCCGCATTTGGGGTGAAGAGCAACCAGAAGCCGTTCAAGAACTGCCCATGCATCCCGAAAAATGCACTGTTTGGTGTGGTTTGTACGCTGGTGGAATCATTGGACCGTATTTTTTCAAAGATGCTGTTGGACGCAACGTTACGGTGAATGGCGATCGCTATCGTTCGATGCTAACAAACTTTTTGTTGCCAAAAATGGAAGAACTGAACTTGGTTGACATGTGGTTTCAACAAGATGGCGCTACATGCCACACAGCTCGCGATTCTATGGCCATTTTGAGGGAAAACTTCGGAGAACAATTCATCTCAAGAAATGGACCCGTAAGTTGGCCACCAAGATCATGCGATTTAACGCCTTTAGACTATTTTTTGTGGGGCTACGTCAAGTCTAAAGTCTACAGAAATAAGCCAGCAACTATTCCAGCTTTGGAAGACAACATTTCCGAAGAAATTCGGGCTATTCCGGCCGAAATGCTCGAAAAAGTTGCCCAAAATTGGACTTTCCGAATGGACCACCTAAGACGCAGCCGCGGTCAACATTTAAATGAAATTATCTTCAAAAAGTAAATGTCATGAACCAATCTAACGTTTCAAATAAAGAACCGATGAGATTTTGCAAATTTTATGCGTTTTATCAAGCTCTTAAAAAATCACCCTTTAAAAGCTTATTGCTGTTAACAGTCCACTGTTGCTAACAGTGCATGCTGTTCCTGCTTGTTAAATAACATTTACTGAGTAGACCGTGAACTTATATACTTCCGTCAAATAAGTAACCGGAAATTCTCATTTTAAATTTTCCCGCTGAGAATATTTCATTTTTTTTTCCTGGTTGACACAACTGTCAGCCACTATTCTGTCAATTTTTATTGCTATGTGTCATTTAGTTTGTTTACACCGTCATTAGGAACAAGTCAACCTTTTGTGTGCGTTGCGATTTTATATGCCCCTTTGAACGATTTATATCTATCGTAAACTTGAGTTTTCGACATGGTTGAATCACCAAATGTTTTTTTCAACATTTCCAACGTTTTGGCACAAGAAATTTCGTTTGAAACACAAAATTCCACCATAACTAATTATAATTTGTTGATTACTAACTAATTTGAGAATTTCGGTTTACTTATTTGACGAAAGTATATAGCTGAAACGGTTGATTTCAAATAATTTTCAATTCCCTATCAAACATTCCTTGTAATATTTACCGTTTCTGATAAGCCTAAAGATAAAGAATGCACTAATCAATACAATATGAAATGAAATGTAGAATAATTTTCAGTGCTAGATAAACCCTTAAAAATATATGGATAGGTGCATATCTAAATATGAAGTCAAAAGTGTTATGATAAGATAACGAAATGTAATAATATTGCGAAATCGATTCATTAATTTAACAACCATACTTAATTAACAGTACAACAGCCGCTGTCGAGGTGGAAAGAACATGATTGAAAAGTTGTTGTGAAGCAAAAAATTACAATACATAAAAATATATGAAACAATATGGTGCTAAAATGTCAAGTAAACTTGGATAATCCAAAAGGTGTTTACGAACCCGGCGACAAACTCACCGGCCATGTGATACTAACATTGGAAGTGCGGCTGCTAATCAGAGGTATACATTGATTTAAATACTTTAGTAGCAATGAGTCATATACAATTACGAAGCATTTTCAAAATTTCATTATTGCATTTACTGGATTCCCCAACGCTTTAACACAATGATAAAAACAAAACACAACTATAGCGGTTGCCATCAAGTATACGGGTTTCGCTGAGGTGAAATGGGAAAAAGATCTACCACCGAAAAGAGCAAAAAAGGCAAAGCCCAAAAAGGGGTCGGAGCAACCGTCGAATGTTGAACTACCCGTTGAGCAGTTTATAGAGGTTTACAACAATCGTGAAGACTTTCTGTCCAATGTCAATTATTTTATCGGTTCTGAAGAAGGTAAATGCATATATTGATTGGCAAATATCTCCCTTCCGCTTTTTTGCTCCTTCTTCAATGCTTTACAAAAAGTGTTACAGTGATCGAATTTGGTTCAAATGTGCGCCATTTCGTTCGATAATATGTTTCCATCTAGACGGCAACTTCATAACACCCACTTCGTAGAAGAACCCCTCCTTATTTGCCAAAAACTCGGACAGCCACTTTACACCACCAAGGGCCTTCGCTATGGACAGGAACAGGTGGTAATCACTTGGCGCTATGTCCGGGCTATATGGTGGATGCGATAAAACTTCCCATCCGAGCTCCCATAGCTTCTGACGAATCATCAACAAAGTGTGTGGTCTTGTGTTGTTCTGGTGGAACACTATACCCTTCCTGTTTGCCAATTCTGGACGCTTCTGGTCGATTACCTGCTTCAAGCGGTCCAGTTGTTCGCAGTAGATGGTAGAATTAAGCGTCTGGCAAAATGGGAGCAGCTCAGAGTGGATGATTGCTTCCAATTCCACCAAACACACAGCAAAACCTTCCTGGCCGTCAATCCCGGCTTGGCAACTGTTTAGGACGATTCACCGGCCTTCGACCACAACCGTTTTCGCTAGATATTCTCGTATGTCACCATCCGCTTCAAAAACGGGTCAAGTTCGTTCCGTTTCAGCAGCATATCGCAGTCGTTGATTCACTCCAGAAGTTTTTTTATCGTCAAATAATGCGGCACCCAAACATCTTTTTTGTGTATCCGGCCTTCTGTAGAATGGTTTGGTGACTAACTCCCATCTCCTGGGCGGGTGTCGTGTTTACCAGCTCTGAATCTTCGAAACCATTCCTCCGCAGTTCGAAATGATAGAGTATCATCCTCCAAAACCCCATTAATCTCACGGAACGTTTCTCTAGCGGATTTGCCTTTAACGAAGAACTTAAAAATAGCGCGAATTTCGGCGTTAGTGAACTCCATGTTTATACGTCTAGAACTGTTGAACGAAATATCTAAACTAATCACGCATAGCGTCGTTTTGTAGGTTATGTCAAGACCTTTCAAAGATGTATTGATTGCCATATACGAGCTTTGTAGCGCTTTATACATATTCGCGAAATTCAAAAGACAAAAAGGCGGAATGGAAATATTTGCCAACCAATATATACAGATATCTATATGCTTTAAGCATTTAATTTTTACACATACTCAACTGATTAATTTACACTTGCAGCCACGGCCAGAATCATTGAGCGTGGCATTTACACTTACCCGTTCACCGTCACCCTGCCGCAAAGCTGTCCGTCCACTTTTGAAAGTGTCAACGGACACATACGCTATATGCTTGAAGTATTCGTCGATCATAAGAATAAACGTGAAGTATGGTATACCCAACAATTGCATGTGCTCAAGCCATTCGATCTCCGCCAATGTCCACAAATAGCGGAACAAGCTCGTGATGTGCTCGTCGATGAGGGTGTGCTCTGGCATTTCTTTAAACACCCCATGGAAATGTGTGTGAACTTACAGCAGTTGGGTTTTGTTCCTGGCGAAGCACTCTCAATACACGTATCTATACAGAATCCCGATAAATTGCGTTTACACGAACTGTCCTACGAGTTGCAGCAAATTTGTCGCATAACCGCTTCGCATGGTCATAATAAAACGAAAACCAAATATTTCCATACCATATTGGCTAAAGCCGTACATACTATCTGCGGTCCACCGGTAGCAAGTGTGCAACATTTGCAAGAGCTTTACATGCCTCAAACTGTGCCGAGTACCGATCCAGCCGATTGTCATTGCTTGCAAATAAGTTACGAGTTGAGTGTACGGCTAAGCACGGATAATGTGAAACGTTCGGTGCACGCAAAGATACCGATCGTTGTGGGCACCGTATCATTACGAAGTGCAGAAGAAGCGCGTACGCTACCTAGCTTATTTCAAGCGGCGGTTTTTTCAACGTGTAGCATAGAGAATTTGTCGTCGAAAGCTAGTGAGTGTAATAGGTCACCAATAATGGAAGTTCCAGATAATTTTGCTGTGGCAACTGCCCCCGAACCCGAGTCTCCCATCCAAAATATGCTTCAACTTAATTTGGGTGAGTGATTGAGAGTATTTTGAGTAAAATAGTAAAAGAGAAACTCCCCATTATTCCAGGCTCCTCTTCCTTTCGCGAAGCGTCGCATTTGCCGAAAACCAAATTCGATGCCGAACCAAAGAAATCGAAACACACGAAAGAACAAATCGATTTTAAACCAACATATCTCTACTATAACATCGATAATATGTCAGGTGTACGAAATGCTGCTGCTATTACGACAACAACAACAGAAAACACAACAACAGTGCGCAGCGTTACAGAGTCGCCACAACAAAATGACAGTGAAGCGCAAAACTCTGAAAACAGAGCTTACGCTGGAGTTGTGCAACAGTTAAGAGCAATGCAGGAGCGTAACAGTATTGTAAATGGCTCTTCATAAGTATTTAACATAAATGTATGGTAATAAATATATTATTATTTAATTTAGCTTTATACATAACTATTACTTGAGTGAAATAAATACAGTGCATAAATAATTGTGTACGTAACCTTACTACCAGCGTCTACTCTTACTCCGCACATTCTAGATGATCGAAATGAGAGAGAGAGAAATAGAGATATAAATTAGGAAAATTGTTGATTAAAAAAACTAAAAGATATCGTACGAACTCACCGTATGCTCGGGTGTTATATTCGCCGACGTGCCTATCAGTATGGGCAAGGTCAGGTCCGACATTGTTTGTGTGACATTGCTGATGCGCGTCTGCAGACGTAACTCATATTTAATGGATATTATATGTGTACCTTGTGTGGATGGCGGCAGCGGTGGCACGAAGAAATCCTCATCTATGGAAGCGACATCATTCGATTTGACAATAATGTGATTTTCCACACTACTCAAAATGTACGAGATATAGCGTGTACGTCGACGCGGCACTTGTGTGGTAAATTTATAGATTTGCATAAAGTAGGCGGTGATATGTGTGCGAAATTTACAACGCTTTGACATATTAGACACTTCAATAGAGAAGTTGATGGTGTCGCCGGGTATGTAGGCGCCCTGTGTGGTCTTCAAATTTATCTCAATCGGACCGGCCGAACAGGGCCAACAGCAGAAGAATATCTCATCGTTACGTACGACTGGCAGCTGCATTAAGTGTTGACAAGTTGCATACATAAATTGTAATTCATTGAACTAGCACTTCAAAACTCACCAATGCATTGGGCACTGTATCGATATTGAACACCTGCAACACCATTATTACACTGGTGAACTTACGTGTCTCTGTCTTATCGTTGAATTGCAGAATTAAAGATAATTCGTAGAAAATACGTCCAATATCTGTCGTACAAGTTGTCGGGCATGTTTCTGGTATGTGGTAATCAAATTTGTAGTTATATGTTTTTGGTTGCAGTAGACCGCCTTGAAATACGACTGTTTCCATCTCCATATATGTCTCCTCTGCGGAATAGAGCTTTGGAAAGCGCGCCATTGTGTCAACCCAGCTAACGCTGGCTTTGCCACAAAAGACTATGCGTATATCTGCGATGGCGCATTACACTATTGTTAATTTCATAACATTACACAAAATTACACATAAATACATACCTTCCAGTGATCTTTCTTTGACTAATGATACTGCCACATTGCCAGTCAGCCTTTCACCACACACATACACCGGCGGTTCGCGTTCGAAAGTAAATTCGCAGTGCGGCATTACGTAAATCGCTAAAATTTTAATGTTCTGGCGTTGAGTTGCCCGAAAAAAACACAAGCAGTGTTATGTTTACAAATATTCTATACACATATGTATGTAAATGCCGACATACTAATTTTTGATTTTGTTTTCAGTTTTGTTTCGATAAGTTTTCGAATATTTTTATAGTGTGAGGAAATATTTGAGTTTTAAAAAGTAAATTTCTTTTTTTAGCTTTTAATGTTGATTAAGTTAAACCTGGATGCTTTTATTTTAAAACTATAGTTTATCTACTAGCAGTGTTTTCCCATTAAAAAATATATGTTATGTATAAAAAAGTAGTCCTTTGCCATTGGACTTGGTGGACTTTTTTGCACACTTTAAACTGAGAACATTGCGCCTACAGCCTCGAATTAAACAGGAGAGGCTTTGGCGCTCACTTCTTCATTAGATCGTCTACTTACGAGCTAATATATATATAAAACCATAAAGACAATATTGTTAGTTGATACGATCGTTTAGCTCAATTTAATATTAAAATTCTCAATCTTTTGAGGATGCAAATTAAAAACGAGAACGGAAAAATGGCTTAGAGTCCTTCCCCTTGGTGTGTTCTATTAGAATCTGCTTACTAAGCTAACACTATTATCTCGAAGATCTACAGAGAAGCGTAAGCATTATTCTCCACTTTCTACCGATAATCTCATCCCATCCATGAATCGTATAGTCAAGGTATAGGACGTTAACTGGTTCAAGATACTTTTATGAGATTATGTACTACAATAGATAAGGTCCAATGTGCCTTAAAGGGAATATCGTTGATATTTCCACATAACTATAAAATCGTTTACTATCGCAATTCTAATCAAATTATCCAAATTATCTTACATAAAGTGTTTTCAATAAAGCAATCTTGGATATACTATATAAAATATTTTACATGTCTTTAACATTTTAATTGATGGTTTGAACTCTAGGTATGTATGTCTCTACATATTTATTTTATATATTTCTCTTTTAATGATGATTGTGACAATTAGTCAACGATCTTTTAGAGTATAAAACGTGGTAAAGTTTATTTTATTGACTTCTTAAGCAAATTTATATACAAAAGAGATTTCAAAATCGGTTTGAATATCAAATAAAAACTGTAAGTATAGTCGCTTGTAAAAGTAAATGTAGACCATTTAAGAGAGTCGCACTGCAGGAATAAAAACAGTGATTTTATTAATAAACAATTTTCAGTTATTGCAGAATTATACCTTCAACTATTCCAGCCATAGCCCTCTGTGGCGCGTGTTGCCGGTTGGTTGTTCTGCTGACCATCTAGCTCATAAGGTGGTGGTGCAGTATACGATGTCAATAATGGTGCATCGACGCCATCACTCCCCATGGCAGACGGCGCTGTGGGCACAGCGAAATTCGTATACATCGGATATCTGGGTATGAATTCATCCGTGCGGTTACGTTCATCCACATCACGATCAATGAACTTTCCACCAATGGTTGTGGCCTCGTCGAAGGATGGTGGCTCTGTGTGAGATGGAAATAATTGAAGTTGCGTTTAACACATAAGCTAAATTCACTTACTGAATTTCTCATAATTCGGCGGCGCATCACTGCCAGGTGGTGTGCCCGGTGTATCGGGAATTGCTGGCGCTGTCGGCAACAAACCAATAGCATTTAGGGGATTAGTGGCACTCTGTGCCAAAGGCACCGTTCCAATTGTTATGGGTATGACTATTTCGGAATCTGTGTGGCAACAACCGGTATTTATGGACATTTTAATCTCATAACGCACGCCAATAATATAATTTCGATTCGAGGTAGGCGGCACGGGCGGTATTAGCAATGTGCCTTCGATTAGGCGTTTTGACAGTCTCAAGCATTGCATACCCTGTTCGGTACGTGCCAATGCATTGCTGTGGTAGCGTGTCTTTCTGTGCGGCGTATGTGCCTCGAAGCTGTAAATCTGTGTCAGTTTCAATTCGACGCCATCTTCCAAATCATAGCCTGTCGATTGATTGTCTATTTCGAGTACGTATTTAATACGCTGACCAGGCGCATAACCGCCAAACGGTATGGTCAGTGTGGATATCACCGGTCCGGAAGAGCATGGCCAGCAGCAAAAGTATTTGATATCCTCATTCTTGATAGGTATCTGTCAATTGGAAATATAGTATTGTACGATATCTGCATTCTGTACTCCAAACTCACCAATAACTCTGGCAGCATATTCAAATTCACTTGGTATAGAACCGTTAGCGGCTTTTTGAATACATTATCGAAGCGATACGGTCTATCTATCACCAACGACAGTTCGTATGCAATTTTACCATATTTCTCCACACACGATGTCGGACACTCCAGCGGTAATGGTATGCAAAAAGTATAAGTATATGTGCCAGGCTGCAGCGTACCCTCGCCATGTACGCATGTTTTCGAGTGTAGATAAGTTTCGTTAGCGCGATAATATTCGTTATAGTGCTCGGTTTTGCCATCTCTTGAGCGTGTACGACTCTCTTCCCAGCGCACCTTCGCTTCGCCGACAAACAGTATGTAGACCTCTGATTTTGAACGAGGAAATAATGAAAAAAAGTAAAAGCATGAAATAAGTAAATATGCATAAAAAGTTGTAGAGTTGAGAGTGATCTCATGCATTCTATATATGAGATCTGGAAAAAAAAACAATAAAATAATTAATTCTAATGTTTCAAGATGTATAATATTCATACGTATACGTGTATGGAATTACTTTTTCAAAATTCACTCTCACTTCTTTACATATGCTTAGGTATGTACATACATATATACAAAAAGATACAACAAATTAACCATTGGCATTCCATAATTCAAGTTCATTATCATTAAAACTGGAAATTTATTGTATGAAAAAAAAGAAAGCAAACGCATTAAGAGATAGCAAGCAAAGGAATTATTCAAACAAAAAATCTGTGACTAGAAATTCAGTGGAAGCATATCAGTACTGCTTTTGGAGCGGAATATAAATGATTCAGGGGCTTATAAGGGTAGAAATTGTTTTACAAAGACCGACATTTTTCATATACATATGTATATATCAGTTTTTTTCACATATGTATTTGATGGTACAGCATATTCATAAACATCATATAGACAATTTTTATAGATCATAAAATAACAAACAATAACAAAGTATTCGGAATGTTTCCCTAGATTTGAAGAGTGGTGATTTTACGCATATTAGCAGCATTTAGAATCAGAGAGCTTTATAGTATTTCAACGAAGCTTCCTTATATCTAAAACACAGAAGATTTGGTATTTCCCCTAAAAAGGCAACGTAATCAGTAAAAATCTGTAGTTATGGAACCTGTCTCGTTAGATACTTATTCAATTAGCTTATGATAGCTTGAAAGAGAGTTTATAAAACAAACACAATACAAACATATTTGCGTACTTATATAAATGTGATTATAATTGCAATTCTAATGAATACTACTAACTTCCAGTGAATAGCAGATCAATCACAGTACATTGTTTCAAGATAAACTAAACTATTTGTTCGACAAATATATAAGCAGTGATGCTGACATATATGTATGTATAATACATACAAATTTATATGAATATTTTTATGATAAGTAATTATAATAAAATTTTTTACAAAAATTTAAATGAATTGTATATATTATTTTCATTAATTATATTAATGCTTTCAAATAATTATTTTTATATGCTTACATATAATATAAGCAAATATATATTTATTTATTAACTGCATGCAAAAAGTCCACCCACCTCTAACGGTCTTCTCACTGGTTGTATGCAAGTTAATGCGTCCATTAATTATTTCGCCGCTATAGTAAACCGGTTCCGGCCGATCGAATGCGAATATACACTGCGATGGCATTTTTTCTTGTATTTATTAATGATTTTATAGCGCGTAAACAAATTGTCTTTAATTAAATACTATAAATTTATTTTCATATACAACAATGAATTATGCGCAGACACCGCTTACTACACAACCGTCACACGATAAAAATTAACGCAACGCAGCACTAAAAATATACAGCACTAAATATATATATATTTTTATACATAATATATATTTGTTGGTATTAAAATGTATTTTTATATTTCACTTAATTTTTTTTTAACAGCATTTCATAGAGCTATGTATAATACACTCTTATCTACACGTTTGTCCTTGAACACATTATAATTAAATATACACAATATATACATAATAAATTAGTGTTCGTTCATATGTATGTACTTATGCCGATACAGTGTGTACGCAACAGCAGTCTATTTCACAGTCTATTCTGGCTCCAAGCTGTCGATGCATCCGGCGCACTGCCGTCTCACTGACTGCCTAACAAAATTTTTACGAACTCACTAACTCTTGTTTGTTTAGAAAGAATGAAAGAAATAAGACTGTCGCCCCACTGGTACTTTGGAGCATTTGAACCCACACAAATACACAAACATATGCAAGTATGTAGGCATATTGGGAGAGCTTGCGTTGTCTAATGAGCGCCCGATTTGTTAAGTTCTCAGCGTTGTTGGCGCTCATACATACATGTATGTATATGTATAGCAATGAAGAGCGTCTGAAATTTGCCATTAGACATGACGTCATCAACACGTTTTTTGTTTTCGTTTGATTTTCATAGTTTGTTTATTAGGCGAGCCGGTAAACTAACACAATTTAACAGCTGTTTTTGAGCAGAGTTGCCATGAATTTAAATAAATTGTCAAAAATATGATTTTTAGAATGAAAATTTAAAATTTGTTGGTGCATTATATACACGATCATATACAATTTCTTATATGTGTGATATGTTACTAAATATTTAGTGCAATGAGATTGGTCTCTTGTTTATAATTTCATCACTAATAATTATTGCTCTAAAAATTCCAATTATTTGGTTCTAAGCTCAAAACAATATTTGATGAAGGTGTAAAATTCTGTATTGAAGACAATATTTACATTGCTCTTTCTAAGCAAGCAATCATAGAATACCAAACAAAAAATAATTCGAACCTCCACCGTGGGGTTGAAATTTAAAGTCAATAGATAATCAGATTTTTTAATGACCATTCATTAGCAGATGCATGTATTTGATTGGCGTGGAAACCGTTTAGCCGGTTATAGCCGATTCGATATTAGCGCGCCACTTCTCTTTTTCCCATCGCAGTTCGGCGCCAGTTGCAGATCCCTAGTATAACCAGGTCGCTCTCCACCTGGTTTTTCCAACGGAGTGGAGACCTTCCTCCGGCGGGTACTGCATCGAACACTTTCAGAGCTGGAGTGTTTTCGTCCATTCGGACAACATGACCTAGCCAGCGTCTTTTTATTCGTTGAACAATGTCAATATCGCCGTATAACTCGTACAACTCATCGTTCCATCTATTCGCCGTTGCCAATTTTCTGATGACCATAAATCTTGCGCAAAATTTTCCTCTCGAAAACTCCTAGTGTCGTCTCATCGGATGTTGACATCGTCCAAGTTTCTGCACTATAAAGCAGGACGGGATTGATAAGCGACTTGTAGAGTTTGATTTTGGTTCGTCGAGAGAGGTCTTTAATTTTCAATTGCCTACTCAGTCCAAAGTAGCACCTGCTGAGAAGAGTGCTTCTGCGCCTGATTTCGAAGCTGACATTGTTGGTGTTATTGATGCTGGTTGCCAGGTATACGAAATTATCTACAACTTCGAAATAATGACTGTCAATAGTGACGTGAGAGCCAAGACGCGAATGCGCTGACTTCTTGTTTGAGGACAGGAGATATTTCGTCTTGTCCTCATTCACCTCCAGACCCATTCGTTTTGTTTCCTTATCCAGGCGGGAAAAAGGAGAACTAACGGCGTGGTTGTTGCTTTCGATGATAGCAATACCATCGGCGTACGCCAGGAGCTGTACACCCTTATAGAAAATTGTATTGTAGTTTTGCAGGGATACTAAATTCAGACATCGCGGCATATAAGCAGCTCCTTTTCGTGCTGTCGAAAGCAGCTTTAAAATCGACAAAAATGTGGTGTGTGTCGATCCTCTTTTCAAGGGTCTTCTCCAAGATTTGGCGCATGGTGAATATCTGGTCAGTTGTGGATTTTCCAGGTCTAAAGCCACACTGATAAGGTCCAATCAGTTTGTTGACGGTGGGCTTTAGTCTTTCACACAGTACGCTCGGTAGAACATTATAGTCGATATTTAGGAGGCTTAACTAAGGTAATTGGCACAGATTGTGGGATCTCCTTTTTTATAAATTGGGCAGAGCACAATTCGTCATACTTTCTTATGACCATATTCTACAAAGAAGCTGATGCATGGACTTTATCAGTTCTTCGCCGCCGTATTTGAATAGCTCGGTCGTTAATCTATCGGTCCCCACCGCTTTGTTGTTCTTCAGGCGAGTAATATAAAAATAATCAGTCTTAGAATACTACTTATCTAGAAGATAGGTGAAGTCGAATGTAGTTTTGGCATTTCAATGAATCAAGGTAATCGCTCAGTAACACACAAGGGCATTTAGGTCGCATAATATGCTTTTCGTTAGTTTAAGAAACTATCTTCAACCACCCAATCAACACGAGAAACTTTTTGTCGGTTCAGTTTTGATTTGAACTTTACCTGCCATAGGTCTACTGATATTGGCAGTAGTTAATATAATGTCAAGATCAAATACTTTCCTTGACAGTATGCTAGCAATTCGTATAAGAAATATGATACCTTTAGAGGCAAGCTCAATATTTTTGTTCGTAACACCGACAACATCAATTTCGTAATTTGCTTTGTTTGAATAACCTTAGTATGAAGTTCCCCCAGGACCACCAATGGGAGACCATCATATTTTACGTTAATTCATTTCTTATCAATTTCTGTCTCATAAATGAGTTAAACTTTTTTTGTGAAAAGTTTTTATTCATAACGTAACCTTCCATCTCCATACGTATATATGTACATTTACAGATCAGGTCACTTTTCTATTAATAACAATTGCATTTAGACACATAAATTGAATATGTAAAGTATTGCACTTCTTGTTCCTTGCTTTCTTTTTAATTTCCTCGAACAAATTTTTCTTATTTTCATATTTCTATTGGCGATTCCGTTGGCGGCTGCTCTTTGACGAAGTCTGTTGTGTTTTCTGACGGGCGGTGTCGTCTTCTGCGACGTGGTCGCTTTTGCGGCAAATTCGGTGGTGGACTCAAACCCATGCTGCTGAAGGCTAGCGAATTCTCATCAATATTGAAGACTGGATAACGTGGTGCGAAAGGTGCGTCCACACTGACCGTATTCGCATCAGTGTCTGCGATGTTTGTGCTCATAAACATCGCTTGTTCATAAGATGGTGGAGCTGTGACAGTATTGAAAGACAAAATATTAGTGATAGAAAGTGAAAATTTAGAAAATATGGAGAAGAAGAGAAGATTTCGAAACTTCTTCTGTAAACCATTCCAACTTACGCAGTTCTATCTCCTCTTCGCTAATGTCATCCTCCCCCAAACCTCCAACCGCACCGATTTCATTTTCCAAACTGTTTTCCCTTGAAACAGCACGTGAAGTTGTCGGCTGCACATTCTCTAGTTCTCTCTCCTCCAACCATTCCTCTTCTACCATATTGCTCGTAGTTAATGGCACATTGCCAATAGTTATCGGTATTGTAGTCTTCGGATTTCGCATTATGGTATTCATTACGGCCATAACGCACAACTCATAAGAGACTCGCACATTTTTGCTGATATGTTCACAAGTCGGCGCAGTTGCCGGTATGCGTATAGTTTCAGCGAAGGTTTTACGCGTCTGTTGCGGTACATGGCCGCAAACTTTCTTCACAATACAGATTTTCTCGGAGGCAGAGTGCAAAGCTGGCATATCGGAGTTGTATGTGGCACGTAAATTCAGCATTATTAATAGTTTTTTGCAATATGCGGAAGATTTATTGTCCACATCAACACTGATCAACACAAACTGGCCGGGCACATAGCCGGTTTGTTGGAGATCAACTTTCATATGTATGGGTTTGGAGAGAAAGAAACAAACGTTCTCCATTGCATCATTGGTAGCAGGATTCTATAAAATAGAAGCGCATTATATAACATCGCAAAAGAGCCATAAATGGCACTCACCTGTAACAATTTACTCTCTTGATTCAGATCTAAAAGCTTGAGCACTGTGAAACCGACATTTTGTATGCGATCGGCGGCACCATTTCTGATAAACGTCACTTTGACGAGGTAACGTATATGTCCGTAAGTGCCTTCAAACGAAGATGGGCAATTAGCTGGTATGGGACAAGAGAATGTGTAGGTATAAGTGCCAGCATCCATGACGATATTATTGCCATGCTCGTAGCCAACTAAGTATGTCGTAGATGCTATATAATCTTCGCGACCATAATACATATGTTTGTCCCTTGAACTAACTTTCGCTACAGCTATCTTTTGTCCATACCTTTCACGCCATTGACAAGCAGCGAATCCGCAAATTTGTAATTTAATGCCTAAACAGATGGATGAATGAAGAAACGTAATTAAATATTAATAATTTATAGCTGATTATTGGGTCACAAAAATATAACCTCTCCCTATTGTTTATTAATTAATAAAGATTTCTATGGGTTCATCGAAAAAGCAAGGAAGCATGCAATTGCTTTTGTATTGAACCTGTTTTAAGATCATAGAAAGTTTTAAGATGTTTAAGTAATTATTTTGGGTTTTCGTTATTAAAATTTTAGGTTGTTGAAAATTATATAATTTTAGTGCTATTTACGATCGACATTAGTCGTTTCATGAAATATGTACTCGAAAGGTATATTAAATTCGCTATTATCAAAATAATAAATATATGTATATATATATGTATATACATATATATTATGTATTAAAGTGTTGTCTATAACTGTAATAACTTGTGGTGCAAACAGTAAATGGAGAAACAAGGTATTTTCTCTGAATCTTTGCTGTATTAGAGTTTTTATATGCATTGGAAATGTTGATAAGATAAACTAACAATAGAAAAAAATGTATAACAGTCAAGATAAGATAATGCACTTGTATTGTTTATAAAAAGTATTTAACAAATATGGTAAAGCTCATAGTCGTCAAGCGAAGCAGAACTGAAAGCTCACTTGCGCGCCTCTCCACTGTGCCCTTGGCCTTAGTTGACGTAAGTGCGTGCCACTCATATTTTCGAACAATATTCACAAAAAATAATATACAAATAGTTCTATTTTCATTTCGATTAGAAAGCAAATGCGGTAATATAATAATTATCAATATCAGTCTGTTTTCGCTGGAACTGGGCTGATAAAATCTCATATATACATATCTACATACCATATACTATATGATATTGAATCAGTGCATGACCAATATAAAGTTAATAAAATGTTTTTAATTTTTATATTTTATTTTGTTTTTAACTTATTTGGAGTTATATACTTTTTATTTACATAAATCAACACCGTGTCATCGTCATAACTTACGAGTTTACCATATATGTACATTTGTATGAGATGACGTTGACCCAGCATTGGATAAACATATTATATATAATATGAGTATTTACCACAAGCTTGAAATGATCTAGCATGCTTCTATTTTACAATTTAACACTCGCATGGACTTCATAAGAAATTTGTTTAGGTAGTATCACTCTAGTGAGTCATTTGTGCGCTATAAGCTATTGGATATGTGGGTGTACGCAGCAAAATACAAATAGAGACTCATACATTTATAGAGACTCGTATACTTTAAAGGAAGTCCTAAGATTATGGAGAATTTTATACAAATCTTTTAGTTTTTAACGTTCAAGCACGTAGCTTTAGTGGTGAAATTACGCACTTAGACATCGATTTAAAAACTTTACACTTGAAGGCATTGACTTATATACTTTTTTTCAAATGTAACTTTAAAGGAAAGTAGTTTATATATAACTTTATATTGATATGGAGATTAAATGCCAATATTGCTTATTTAAGAACTTATCGATGTTGCATGAATTCACTAGCAAAAGCCAATCTTGCTGTCGATAAGAGTTGGGTACTCATAGGGTAAAGCCATAATCTCTCTATATCTACGCCCAAAAATAAGCAATAACGCAACGAAGTACATGTGATTGGAAGATATAACTGTGTTTTAGCTCCCAAATTCCACTACAGTCTACGTAAAGTAAACAACTTTGTCGACTCTCATATTGGAACTGTAAAATATTGAACACATATTTACACCTCGGCATGCAATCTGTCAGCTATCATAGAACTGCGTCAGAACATCGATGTGTATATCTTTAGTTAGTTGAATATATGGTGGGTGATACCTTCAAGGCTATCGCTACTACTTTGTTTTCTGAATTATACCTTTCAATTTTTTCGTCTTCTCCAGCGTTATAATCACTTTGCCACTAACAGTTTGGCCTGTAAAATATGTGCCAAAGTCATTTTCATCAAATACAATAACACAGTTATTAAACTTTTTCGTTTCACTCATCCTCAATTCGAATTAAATTTAAATTTTTATTTATTTCAAATAAATTTTCGAAGCGAACACAGCGAGCGTTCGCTAATTCTTTGGAAATGTCTATCGCACTTCAATCTGAAAAAGCAGCGATTTCAATTTTAATCGGGTTTCAATGCGCGCGCTAATATTGAGATCACACGATCGCTTAGCAATCTATTGCAGATGGTACGACCGCACACCAGCCACAACAGCGGTGAACTGAAGCAATAAACGTTAATTGTTAGTAATGTAGGTGAGCGCGCTGTTACGCCACAGTGGACTAGCGATCTATCGATATGGTGTAAGTAAGTAGGTGAGCAGGTTCTTATAGCGCTGCGATGGCACGAGTCGAGTGTGTGTGTGGGCAGTCAACGAGGTATTATAAAACTGCTGCTCTTATTTATATCTTTATGTTTGTACATGTGTATACGTACTCACGTTAGCCTACGAGTGCTTTGTTTGTTAAGTGTCTAAGATAACAATGTAAACGTTTCGGAGTTTTCTTCAATTCTCTAATACTAACTGCTGATCTACAGAAATGTATAGCGGTAATATCATATGCGGTATAAAGGGTGATACCAGCAAATGTTTAAATAAACGAAAGATATATGAGTAAGTAATTATTATTTTTTCGAAATATTGGATTGGAGTGGAATATATGGAGATAAGACTTTCCTACGTTAATATTAGGTTGTCAAATATCGCTTTTTTGTCTTTTGAATTTCGCGATTTATAAAGCGCTACAGAGTTCGTATCTGGCAATACTATACATTTTTGAAAGGTCTTGACATAACCTACAACACAACGCTATGCATGATTACTTTGGATATTGCGTTCAACAGTTATAGATATGAACATTGAGTTCACTAACGCCGAAATTCGCGCTATTTTAAAGTTTTCCTTCGTTAAAGGCAAATCCGCTAAAGAACCGTTGCGTGAGATTAATGGTGTTTTGGAGGATGGTACTCTATCTCTTCGAACTGCGGCGGAATGGTTTCGACGATTCAGAGCGGGTGAAAACGATACCATGGATAAGCCAGCCGACGGAAGACCTGTGACGACAAATACTGATCAAATCATGGAAAACATCGAGTTAGACCGGCATGTGGCATCTCGTGACATCGCCCAGGAGAAGGGAGTTATTCACCAAAACCATTTAAAACCATCTGAAGAAGGCTAGATACACAAGAAATCTGTTTGAGTGCCGCATGATTTGACGCCAAAAAACCTTCTGGAAAGAATCAACGCCTGTGATATGCCGCTAAAACGGACCGAACTCGACCCATTTTTGAAGCGGATGGTGACTGGCGACCAGTGAATCGTCCCGAACTGTGGCCAAGCTGGGATTGACGGCCAGGAGGGTTTTGCACTCATACGGCCAGACGCTTAATTCTACCATCTACTGCGAACAAATGGACCGCTTGAAGCAGGCGATCGATCAAAAGCGTCCAGAATTGGCCAACAGGAATGGTGTGGTCCACCAGGACAACACCAGACCACACACTTCATTGATGACTCGTCAGAAGCCACGGAAGCTCGGATGGGAGGTTTTATCGCATCCACCATATAGCCCGGACATAGGGCCTAGTGATTACCACATGTTCCTGTCCATGGCGAACGCCTTGTGAAAAGTGGCCGTCCGAGTTCTTCGCAAATGAGGTGGAGGGCTTCTACGAGGGGGGTATTATGAAGTTGTCGTCTAGATGGAAACATATTATCGAACGAAAGGGCGCATATTTGAACTAAATCCGATCACTGTGACAGTTTTTATAAAGCATTGAATAAAGAGCAAAAAAAAAAACGGAAGAGATATTTGACAACCTAATATTAATTTTAATAGAGGCATTCTTTTAGCATAGCATACAATAAAATTTGAGAAATATATATTAAGAATATTGTATTTCAAACTACTACGGATACGATTATCAGAACTTAGTTCACTTCGTAGAGACATGATTTACCACACCAAAAAGGTGTGATTAAATTTTATAATACCTTTAAAATTCATACAACAAATAATCTCAAACTTATATATTGGTCTACAACTTTGCTTCCGCCATTTTCCAAAAGATATCTCTAGGGTCAAGCACTGGTCGATTGAATCGATACTTTTTATATCGATCTTGGACATCTGTGTCAACGTTAACCCAACAAAATATTTATACAGATCTGTTGGCATCCCAAACTTATTCTCAACTGAAAATGTCACTTTTTGAGCCGAATTTTCGACAATTGCGGGAATGTTTCTAGGGTCAAGCACTGACCGATTAAATCGATTAAATCGTTTTATATCGATCTTGGACATTTGTGTCAACATTAACCCAACAACATTTTGTTATTATTCTTCACTGACAATGTCACTTTTTGAGCTGAATTTGCCTGACATTTTGCTTTTCTTTTTTAATTCCAAAAAAAGTGTGGCTGAGACTCATCGAATGCTTTCGGATACGTACGGTGAGGCTGTCCTAAGTGAAAAAAAGCCATAAATTTACAAAAGAACGGCGGCAGCAAAGTTGTAGACCTAATACAATTACATATACAGGGTGCGGCATCTTTCTGACATCTTTTAAGACTAGGGAAAAGGCATATATTATATGGCACTGTAAAAGAAAATAATCAAAGCAAAGCTTCAAATTATATAAAAGTATTTGAAATATAGGAGATGTTTAAATATAGGCCAAAAAGATGAAGCACCTTGTATTTCCCTCCAATAGTCGACTAAAACGGTTACACTTGAACCAACACTTCCTGATAGCTGTCACACTGTCTGACATTTGCATCTGAATTTGTACGTGCCATAACAGTAAAACAATAAAAACAACGTTTTCGCAGTACTTTTTTATCTCTTGCTTTACTCTCTAAATAATTGACATTTCAGATAACAACAAGCTTTACGCTCTTTCAGCTAACGGTTCGATAAGCGTTCAGTGTTATCGCATTTCTTGGTAAAACAAAAAAAAATAGTACAAATATATAGGTTTTCATGGCCAAACCATTTTTCACATATGCGATTCGGAGGTATGTTAGCAAGTATGTAGATATTTTCGTGTTATTAAATTTGTTAGAATATATGGACGGCATTTATCAGCGTATTGATAACAAACCACATGCGCGCGAAATTACGTCGAACACATTAACTCAGGGCGCAAATAAGCAGGCAAATGTTGGCCCGTTACCGATTGATATTGAAGTCGTGAAATATTTTGTAAGAAATGCTAAAATGCAACTATTATGTTTGCTAATGAAGCAGTTAGTAGGACGCAACAGAACGGGGCAGAACGCGTTGGCGACTATTTGCTATTAACAGCTTAAACCTTAAATTTTAAATTTTTGTGTGATTTAACATAACAGATTATCAATATATATAGTAATAGTGATTGATATATGTGTTAAATATGGTTGTAACATGTTCAATTGAATTCGACAATAATCCCTATGGCACCTATTTTGGTGGTCAAATTATGACCGGTAAAATTACGCTGCAAGCAGACAAGCCGAAACAGGTGTCAGGTGAGTTGATGAATGAATTTTATATTGTTAGAATATAACAATTATATTTATAATTTTAAAAATAAATGGTTTTAATAGAAAAGAAAAGAGACTAAATATAAATTTAATAATATGAATACATTGAAACAACTTTCCACATAAATCTCTATCTAAAAGTTTTTTCCTGTATGACGACTCTTTTGTAATGATCATGTTTGCCTATTCTACGTGCTTACACTTAATTATCTAAAGCATATCAAAAACGTAAAGAATAAATAACAAACAATTTTTTCAATGTTTCAAGTATTGTGCCATTATTAACCCTCGCATGAACAATTTTATCAAATAATAACTATATACAACCTACGTTTGAAGATTTGTTGTCAGATAGTTACAAAAAAAAAATCAATATTGTTATAAAAAAAATATTTCGCAGAATGGACGGGGGGAATAGTACAACCGCATAAGCGCGCTATATTTTTGACGTTCGCTATTTCTCTTATAGTTCGTTTTATTTTATAGAGTTCGATAATGTCGGCTTTTAAACAATTATCTGATGTTTAATGTAAAAATTTAGTCAAAATTTAGGTTGTTAGTTAAGGGGTTATATACAGTTAGAATTTTCAAAAAATCGATTTTTTTTATTTCATTTTCTTAATATACATCTATTTAAGAATACACACAGAAAATTTCATATCGTTCTGGTGAATATTTTCAAAGTTACAAGCAAATTTGAAAAGGCGTTTCAGAGTGCTTGGAAGTACAAGGTCCGAGCGGCAGCGCGTTTTTCTCAAAATGGTGTTTTCAAAGTCGGTGACCAACATTACTCGAAAACTTTTAACACGACCTTCTTAAATATAGTTTTTAGTAATTAATCGAAGATTTTTTCTCTCCTATAAATATTTTTTTTTATAAACAATTTAAGGCCGAAATTTCGGTGAAGAATCGATTTTTTGTTTTTGAGAAACCGCCATTTTGTCAAAAAATTTTATTTTGCTTATTCCTTCGATTAATTACTAGATTTAACATTATTTTAACGAAATCTGTTTGGTTTTTTAATTTCAAATGATCCAGTTCCGAGATATAGTGGTCACCGCAAAACGTCTTTTTTGAGAGGAGCTCCTGGAGATCAGCTGTAGCTCTTTTTCAAATAAATATTTTTACTAGTACTAAGTCTTAAAATACAGTTAAAAGATACCATAATATGTGTATAAATTTTTGGATCAATAAATTAAAAAGTTTTCTCAGAAAAAATTCTGGAAAATTCACTCGGCCGTATAACTGTATATAACCCCTTAAACTGTCACTTGCCGAGTACTGACCCGGCAGGATGAAAGGTCATCGCATCGTATTGTTTCTGCGAGAGGGCGCTACTGGAATTGAATTTAACTGTTTATTAGGCTCAAGATGTTGTATCCGAAGCCTTCATAGTGTTTTCAAACTTCTAGAAAATGGTACCAAAAGGTGTTATATGGTAATCTGTTTATGTTTCAAAATGAAAAATCTATTCTTAAATGTTTGCGGTACAAATCTCATGTCACATATTATTTAATTGATATAGAGTTTTTAGACTGATTAGTTATACACAACATTTTTATATAAAATGTATTTGAAAACTAAAAATCACACTAACCACAATTAACGCGGAAAACTGATGCCTAAGTGAGTTGTAGCGACGTTTGATCTACCAAGCCATTACTCTTCGTAGTGCGCAAAATGTTTCCCACAAAGTTTGTTATTAACTAAAGGTCTATTTTTACTACACAAATAACGAGTTACGAGTACGAAAAGCTAACAAAATTTTTATAATAATAATATGAACAAGCCTTAAACATATCTCTACATTCTTTACTAGCTTACCGAACTACACTTAACTAAGTTTCACACTGAAAAGTGCCAAGTGTTTAGAGATAACGGAATTGCTGATATACTCTGTGAAAAGATAAATGTAAACCCCAAAATACAGTTTAATTTGTGATAATGACTCATAGGTATTTCGAGCATTACTCATCAGATCAAAACAATCAGATGAGTAACTAATTTAATTATTTATGTTTACAACTTCATAAATTACTGATACTTGTGATTATTTGTCATAACTCTTTGTATTGCAAACATTTAGGCATCGTGCTGAAAATTAGCGGTTGTGCAGACACAAGCTGGGAGGAGAGTAGCAGCAGAACAACAACGGATGCACATGGCCACTCGAGAAATGAAACGCATACAACACACTACAGTGGCCACGAGGATTACGTTAAATCGAAGACTTACTTGCTTAGCTCCAACGAAAGTACGTAGGGTTTGTGAAGACAAATTGACATTTATGTATTAACCTTTAACCGACGCAAATATTTCACCAACAGATCAGTCTGCAGTTATTGAGCCCGGCATACATACCTACACTTTTGCCTGTCAATTACCCGCCACCTGTCCTTCATCATTTGAAGGCTTCTACGGTTATATACGGTATTTAGTGAAAGTGGAACTCGTGCGACCATGGAAATTCAATCAGAATTTCACACGTGGATTTACGGTTCTGAAAGTATTGGACCTGAACTACGATAGTCCTTTACTGCGGGTGAGTAAACTCTTGGAAACTCTTTCAGCAAATTATTAGTTATAAATGATTACATTATACATATGTCCCCGTTTCGTAGGTGCCTTGCAAATCGGAAGCGCAGAAAGTCTTCTGTTGTGGACCTTGTAAAACACAGCCATTGGAGGTGCATGTTTCTCTGCCACAAAGTGGCTATGTGCCTGGACAAACAATGCCAGTTAGCGTACTCATTTCAAATGAAACCAATATAAAAGTCGAAGAACTCAAAATAGAATTGGTAATGCTCATTTGCTACTACAGTCAAACACCGTTGACACACACGAAGAACGAACGCATAGCCGTGGTTAAGGTGAAAGGTGACGGCGTGCCGGTGCATTGCAAGAAACAACTCAACTATACGCTCTTGGTGCCGGCTACACCGCCGACATGCTTCAATCTATGTCGCATCATACAGATCGCCTATCAAGTGGAGGTGGTGGCTAAAGTGAAGGGTTGGCATGCCGATCAGGTGATCTGTGTGCCAGTTACGATCGGCAATGTACCGCTGCTCGGTGTCATACAAACTCAACCAATGGCGTCAGCTGAACACCATAACCCCAGTAGTAGTGTTAATGGAATTGTGAATCGTTCGTTCGTGGCAGGCGAGGCGAGTGTCGATATTGGCATAAAGAAGTCCATCGAGGCTGGTGGTCTACAGTCTACCGAACAAGCCAACCCTATACAAGTTAACAGCGGTGCTGCGACAAGTTCTGCCATAATGACAGCAGCACCGCCAAGTCCGTGGGCCTCGGATGCCAGTATACGTAAGTAACTCCTTGACAATGCTGGATATGTAATCATATCAAAACGGCAGAAATATTTAGAAAAGGAAAGATCGACCAATAAGCCTCAGCTAAACCGTAAATACACTTAATCCGCAGTATCTTTAAATTATGGAAATTACCGTACACTTCCATACCTACTTATTAGTTTTATATGTTTTATCTTCCACAGCACCGCCGTCTTATGAAGCCGCGCTGCACATGAAACGAGCTAAACTTTACGTTGGTGAAGGACACGAATATGGCGAAACCGAATTTGCACCACGGTATCCCGTCTTCAAGATACCAAGTGCAAGCGCGCCAAGCAGATCAACAGACGAAGTTGATGCTCTGCCAAATGTGGATGGTGTAGCAACTAATGGTGTCGCACCACCGGAAAAGAGTACATGGTTGTGAATTAGAATTGAAAATGTGAATAAATAAATAAATACTTATAAACAAACAAAAAAAAAATATTTAATTTCTCGTAGCAACCTTCAACGACTTATCAGCGGCAGTAGCGTACGAAAATCCGCGAGCGTTACAGCAAGTGAATGAAATTTCGAAAACAAAAGAGGAAGGCGCTCAAACGCTTTTCGATTCCACAATGTTCCAGCAACGGTTTTGCCGTCACCAAATAAAATTCATATCAGAATAACGTCGTTCGCTTATCTAAAACCGCACGCTTGTTTGTTGTTGTTTATTTTGTTTTTATATCAAATATTTCTAACTATGTACATATTGTTGAAAGATCATTTACGTTATTGTTTTATCACGTATTTCACACGGATACATAGATGTATGCGTGATTAACCTTAAGTATCCGCTATGCGCCGCCGAGCGTATTGCGCGTTGTCCAATTTTGGCACATTCAGTCCGATTCGGTCGGTTGTCGAAGCAAAATGGTCGTAACTTGTGATATTCAATTCAATCAGAATGAGTTCGGTACTTATTTCGCTGGTCAATTAGTGGATGGTTCGGTGGTGCTAAAGGCTGATAAGCCCAAAAATGTTAAAGGTATGTAATAAACGGTAAATTATAACAATAACAACATTTTTAATATGCTAAAAAATAGCTGTGGACTGCGAAGTTTGGGATTAGGCTTTAATTGCAACGGCACAATCGGTTCTCAAGCAGAAATTTCCTCCGTAAGCTTATCAGTCATTAATCTTATCTGATTAGCTAATTTACTCATTGAAGTTGTGTACATTTGCACTGCAAAGAAATATATACGCACATACTACGAGTATATATAAATATTTACTGGTATTCACCGCATTTGTTTCAGCTGGTGTGTGTGATGTAATGCGACAAAATAAGTTTTACCTTGCAATCAAATAAAAATAGTTATAGAAATACAAAATAGGTATCTAAAATATATACTACAAATTTATAATAAAGTCCTTATAGTTAGTCATATCATAGCATAATTTAAATTAAAAAATTAAATTAAATTAAAAATACGTATTGCATTTAGAGTTTTATGGCAATATTCATATATGTCCTATGATCCTTTTTGATCATATTCATAATCTCCTTCTACCACCGATGGGTACTGCGTCAAACATTTTCAAAGCTGGAGCGCTTTCGTCCATTCGAACAACATGACCTAGCCAGCGTAGCTGCTGTCATACAGCTCAGTTCCATCGTCTGCGGTATTCGTTGTCAATGTTCAGAGGACCATAAATCTTGCGCATCCTCACTAAAACACCTAGTGTTGTCTCATCGGATTTTGACATCGTCCATGCTCCTGTATCATAAAGCAGCACGAGATTAAGGAGCAACTTGTAGAGTTTGATATTTGTTGGTCGAGAGAGGACTGAACTTTGAAATTGCCTACTCAGTCCAAAATAGCACCTGTTGGCAAGAGTGATTAATGCGTATCAATTCCAAAAAATAGAATGAGATTAAAATACATTTCTCAGAGAACTTTAGGTGATACATAAAAAATGTATCATATGCACAAATCTTCTTTAACCTTTAAATGCATGGCTTATCATATATGGTACATTTTATTTGAGGCAATTAAGGCTTCGTAATTCGATCTAATTAATCTGTATCGCAGATTAGTTTATTCACAGTAGGTGTCTTAAATTTAAAAATTACCGCAGCTTTTATACTCTGTTGAAAGTGACCTAACGAAGTGTTCGGAAGTCTCCATATTTTAGCTGACCTCATGCATTTAAGAGTTAAATATCCAAAAAGCTCATATTTATGTCTGAATTGGAGTTAACATTTGTGAGTCCCAGCCTTCGTCCCACTGCTCTAACTTAATTTTACTTTTATTAAATTAATTAGATAGTCCCCGGTGTCTTAAGTTTCTACTTAACTGAATTATGTTTTTCAACAAATGTATTAAAAAATTAGCATAAATCTTTTTAGTTTGAGATTATGAAATCAAACAACTTTTTGATACTCTTCTGCTCAGAATGAAAAATTGGTTGTTTTTAATGCTATAAAATTAGCGACAGATTTAAAGAAAGGGAAATTGATTCATTGTCGATTAATGCGGAGATAATACACATATTCTTCGGCAACTTATTTTATTATTTTTGAAAGATGTGTATAAGAGTTTAAATGAAAATTATGGGCTTCTGAATTGATATTTAAAGGCTTAGGTAGGGTTTTAAATTGACACAAGCGGTTGTATCACTTATAAAAATTTTTCATGAGTACAACGGTATTTAATGTTGGTTTATAAGTATTGAATCTTTTGATAAAATTCCAATCGGTTTGCTATTTATAATATTTGTATTAGTAATTATCTATGCACAAATAAAGGAATGTTGAAAAATTATAAAATATACTGATTAAAGCTTTAGTTCATTGTTTATCGCCACTAATACATACACATGTATATGGGTTCTACCTTTATTTGTGGTTATCATATGTATGTGGTATTTAATGTTATCAAAGAATTAATATCCGTGACCATGATTATTGGCTTTTATTGATTTCTACATTTTTGCGCAAACTTTAGACTAGACTATTTTTTCACACATTATTTACAAAATTTTTCGATGTGAAATATAGATATTTAAATGTCATGTATACCGTTTCTAATATTGGACTACAACTTTGACGTTCGTCTTCCAATAGATGTCTCTAGGGTCAAGCACTGGTCGATTAAATCGTTTTATATCGATCTGATTTGTGTCCATATTAACCCAATAAAATTTTGTAGAGATCTGTTTGCATCACAAACTTATTCTCAACTGAAAATGTCATTTTTTTAGCCGAATTCTCGACATTTGCGGCAAATTTTGCTTTTCTTTTTTAATTCCAAGAAAAGTATATTATGAGCTGCTAAAGCCAAGTGAAACCATCACAGGAGATCGATACCGAACGCAATTGATGCGTTTGAGCCGGGCACTAAAAGAAAAACGGCCACAGTACGAGGAAAGACACGATAAAGTAATTCTCCAGCATGTCAATGCTCTGCCTCACGTCGCAAAGGTGGTCAAAAAATATTTGGAGGCGCTGAAACGGAAGATCTTACCCCACCCGCTGTATTCTCCAAACGTTGCTCCATCTGTTCCCATCCGATCGATGGCACACGGTCTAGCTAACGAGCACTTCAGTTCTTATGAAGAAGTCAAAAATTGGATTGATACTTGGACCGACTCGAAAGATGAGGAGTTCTTTCGTCACGAAATACGCATGCTGCCAGAAAGATAGTCAAAAGTAGTAGCTAGCGACGGCCAATATTTTGAATAACATTTTTGTAACCGTTTTTACACAATAAAGCCTTACATTTGCAAAAAAAACGGCAAAATATCCCAATTCTTAGCTGAATGATAAATTTGCTTATACCCAATCGAATACACAACTTTTGGGGATTTGAATATGAATGGTTGTAACGTATCAGATTGCGTTATTTCCGAAACCGAGCTGATTGCGACCGATTTCGAAACGTCACTTCCTTATAATTTTGTTAATATTAAACTACTTGAATTCATAACCAATTATGCTTGTTTCTTCCAGCTGTGATATTGAATATATCCGGGTTTGCGGTTACAAAATGGCGAGAAAAGCATTTGGGTAAAAAACGACATTTTTCCGGACGTGAGGACTACATGGAGTCCAAAACATATCTTATGGGATCGGAAACGAGTAAGTGTGTAAAAACACTAAAATCGCACATAAGTTTTCACTAGTAAGTACTAGTATGCAATATTGTTTTCGTCGACAGGTCAAAACTTTACAATACAAACCGGTACACACACATATAATTTCGCCTGCAAACTACCGGAAAATTGTCCGACATCGTTTGAGGGTCTTCACGGCTGCGTTCGATATATAGTCAAAGTGACACTAGTGATACCTTGGAAATTCAATCAGACTTATACGCGCGGTTTCACAGTGATGAAAATGCTCGATCTTAACTATGAATCGCCGCAATTAAAGGTGTGTGTATACGTATTCTTACTATCTACATTTAATATTAAATAATTATTTTCCAAAACAATAGATTCCAATAACATCAGAGAACTATCGTTCCTATTGCTGTGGACCCTGCAAAACTGAGCCGTTGAAAATGCAAGTGCAGCTGCCGCAGGCCGGTTATGTGCCCGGACAGCGCATACCCGTCAATGCGCTGGTAATCAACAATACCAGCATACCAGTTGCCGAAGTGCGTTATGCGCTCGTAATGTTGGTTCGCTATTCTAGTCCAGCGCCAGCGATACACTCATGTCTCGAACGTATTACCATGACGACGGCGAAGAGTGAGTCTGTGCTGCGTAATTGTACGCGTTCACTAACGCAAGAGCTTCTTGTACCGGCCACACCACCAACTTGCTTGCGGTCTTGTAGCATCATACGCATTTCTTACCAGGTGGAGGTCGAAGCACGTATGAGGGGTTGGTATTCCAGTCAAACCATTACAGTGCCAGTTCTTATTGGCAATGTGCCACTGTGGCAAACACCACCGATAATACAACAACAACCCCGTAGCAGTCGTATGCCGGCGCTCACTGAAGAAATGCTGTTACAGGGTGGTGGATTGGATAAGGAGGGTGAACAGGAAACTGTGACTGATGTGGTGGTTGAGCAGGATATTGCAGTGATTGATGTTCAGTCGCCAGTGGATATATACCCAGAATTGCGTAAGTATAAACAGTTACATATTTTACCTGGTGTTCGAATTCAACTTCGAAAAAGTTATAGTCGAAGCTTTAATTTTTTCGACGTACCAAAGAAACTAACATAAGTTTTATTTAATATTTAATTGCAGTTTTTTGCAAAACAAAAATTATAAATTTGAGTATTTGCGAAAATAGGTCACCTTCATTAACATATAAATATCGACCAGCGTCTAAAGCTAGACTATAGTCAGTGACTTCGAAATTTTGATATTTCACTTTTCACAACTTTATTTCCAGTTAGAGTTAGGTTCAAGAAAGAAATCCTTTAGCTTCAGTGTGTCTGTTTAATGTCATTAAAATTTCACCAAAGAGATTGATATTTTTAATTTTTATTAAATAAAGAACACGTCTTCATGTAATCCAGGTGCTTTTTGCGCAGAATTTTTAATGCGTTCCAAATGAGGATTCTACCCACATTCCAATTAGGTTCCACTTGTGGACTTTGTATAACACTAAAATGTGGATGGTGGAGAAAATGTAAATGGTCCTATTATAGTATTTCTTTACATTGAAAAATATTTCTATAAATTGAAATTCAAAATTATGGAGATAACGTTTTTCTGTACTAATACTGGGATACTAAAATTTTGTATAATATACAAAATATGGACTCCAACTTAATAGATAAAATCCAAATAAATATTCTCCACTTTTGTGGCCGAAATGTGGATACTGACAATTATAGAGTCAATGATGACATCTAGCGTAAGATTCAAATTGACACAAATATTCACATACAAATTAAAACTATAAATAAGAGAGTATAATAAGAAAGTATAATAATATACTCTCTTATTTATAGTTTTAATTTGTATGTGAATATTTGTAATAATAATAAGAAAGTATAATAATATACTCTCTTATTTATAGTTTTAATTTGTATGTGAATATTTGTGTCAATTTGAATCTTACGCTAGATGTCATCATTGACTCTATAATTGTCAGTATCCACATTTCGGCCACAAAAGTGGAGAATATTTATTTGGATTTTATCTATTAAGTTGGCGTCCATAATTCATTTTGGGAGTTGTGGAAGGACTTACATTAGAAAAAGTCCACTTTCCACTAAATATATTGTAGAGATTTAGACTTAAATTCCACAATCGCTTATCTCGAAACGGAATTGAGTTCCATAAGTTCGAAAACTAAATATTTTCGAAGATTTGTGTCTAAGCTTTAAGAATTCTGAAATGTTTAACCATTATTTTAATCAATTGCATTAGTAAAATTAAAAATATATTTTTTTATCTTTCTCATATATTTTCTATAGCACCACCTTCCTACGAGGAGTCTTCACACACCATGCGCGGCGATGTAAACGAAGATGACTTACACGCATTTGGTCCATGCGAATTCGCGCCACTATATCCAGTATATGCACTACCTTTAACACTTGCCCCAACCGCGCCAGTGACACCGGAACCACCACGAGGTGCTTATATAAACAAAAATTTTGAAAATGACAAAGTATAAAGGAAATCGCTTTCGAACAAAACGATATTAGCGCAAAAATATAAATGTATATACTTAGTAAAACTTTCGCAATTTTATAAATGTAAATATTTAAAAAAACGAATGTATATGCAATTTTGTCGATAAAACATTAAAGTATTTTTTAATAAATAATAATAAATTATATCAAAATATTGTAAATCTAATAATTGTATATTTTTCATATCAAATATGTCAAAACCAAAAGGGAAATTTTATGAAAAATTTGTCCTTACAATTCTGAAGATTCATAAGCTCTCAAACTTTGCACCTTCACTACTCAAAAAAAAAAATAAATAAAAAACCCAAAGCTTTAAATTAATGCATTAGTAAAAGCTACAAAGAAAATCAAAATTTAAAAAGCTTTCAGCCTTTGTATTATTATAGAATATATTTTTTATATACATTTTCACCAAAAAATTTCAAAAAAGCTTTAAGCTTCATGGCAACCAAAAATGAGAAGCTTGGTAAAACTTGTCCCAAAAGCTGTAAAGCACACAATACCTATCTCATTCTTATTTGCTATAATATTAGTGGTGACAGAGCTTTGAAATACCCTGTATATATTATCTCAATATATAGAATATAATTATAGTGAAGCTACCAAAGTTCAACATATTTATTTAGGTATATTCTTTTATGTATAAAATATGAGTGTAATGGAGCTATAGATTGAAGGGAAACTGAATTAGGAGAAACAACCAATATGGAGTTTAACTATTGCAGATGCTTCCTAAGCCAGTAGTAAGCCAAAGATGAGGTTATCAATCGAGAGCACTTTCCGCTGCGGGCACTTGGGTATGATGCCCTATTACTTACAATAAATATTTAAAAAATACAACGATATATTTTTGCATTATAAGACAATGTGGTGTAAATATTATTTTTTTTTAAATACCGGTCTTATTTTAACCTTAAAATTATATTAAAACACTAGCTGTTACCCTGTGCGCTTCGCTACACCTAAATCGATTAAAACTCTTAAGGGTTTTTACTTTGTGTTTTATTTATTGTTGTAAAACTGTTACTTATTTATAAAACATTGGTATACAACATTTTTGGTTTTTCCACCTGGCGCGTAAATGAATAAGCACCTTGGTGTTCCCACTCTCGAGCATTCGACGAACAATTGGCCGTGGGAGAAGCACGGTTCTTCCAAATTGACGTCGAACACTTGAAACGTTTGCCCTTGCGATTTGTTGATGGTCATCGCACTGGGAACTGCGTTTAAATTCAAACGGCATGTCCGTTGTAATCATGGGAATGCGTGGTAAGAGTACAACTTCACCTGCTGCCTTGCCATTTAGTATTGTTGCTTCAATCAAATTTGGCCACAATTTTTTTACTGAAAGTCTTGTGTCATTACACAAAGTCGGTGGCTTCAGATTTCGTAGAAGTATAATGGGTAGCCGGCTATAACCGGCTAAACGGTTGAACGCCAATCACATACATAATGGGTGAACCGACTTTCAGGACCAAACGATGCGGTGGCAGACCGGGGGGATCCAAAGAATTCAAGAATTCAGTTGGATAATTGAATATTTCATTGATTTCGTTGACGTGTACATTTTTCGGTGCCAATATTGCGCGTTCACTTAAATAATCGTGGCGTTGATAGTGTTGAACAATATCCGGAAATACACTTTCAATCAATTCTTCTTTCGATTGTAAAAGTGTACAAAAGTTGTTCGGCAATGTGATCAAACCGGTATCATCGATTGGTATTTTCCCTTCTCCAATGTCCAACAACTGCTTCGAAAACGCCGCTGCGGATCGATCGTTTTGCAATTGGACTCGCATGTTGATGGTAAGAGTCAGCCTTTGAACATGTCTCCACAAAACTGACGATTTTAAACATGCGTTTATTTCGTCGGCAGGAGTTGATCGAGGAATGACTGGCAAAGTTTGCCGAAAATCGCCGGATAATAAGTTGTTGCTTTTGGCGTAAATCTTGCATTGTTCTATAGAAAGCTTCTAATGACTTTTTGTTAGCCATTGGGCACTCATCCCATAGAACTATTCCAGCTCCTCTCAAAACTTTTGCCATTGCTGAATTCCTCGATATGTTGCACGTTGGTGTTTCAACGACTTGGATGTTCAACGGTAATTTCAACGCAGAATGTGCTGTTCGGCCGCCATCAAGTAGAGTAGCAGCGATGCCTGACGAAGCAATTGCCAGCGCAATTTTCTGCTGTGACCATATAGTAGCAAGAATCAAAGAGATCAGAAACGTTTTCCCTGTACCACCGGGCGCATCCAGAAAGTAGAATCCACCGGCGTTATTGTCAACCGCTCGTATAATCTTATCATAAGCATTTTTCTGCTGAATATTCAATTTGGTAATGTTAGCTTGTATGAAAGCACGCAATTCATTGCAATCGTATCAATCTTGTTCACGTTGAAGCTCATGGTCAAGCATATCAATCGCTGAACGATTGGGCGCAGTTATGCCAAGTTGCGCTAATGCCTTATTCGCAATTGTAAGGCACAGATCTTCAACCATTATCAAAGCATCATTATACATTTGTAATGTATATATCAAGTCTTCGTCCGATGCTCGATTACGCGCCAAAATTAATAAGTCCTCGGTCATGCAGTCTTTGTACTTATTCCACAGTTATTGCGGATTTGACGGAAGGCATGTAGATATTATTATGGCGAATAGTACGCGTATTTGTTTTGGATGAGATGTGAGTGATGCGTCATGAAGTGCGGTGTCCCAATGCATATCATCTTCTAAGAAATATAATCGCTGACATGCTTCACGATACGTCGTACACAACTGACCGTCAACAGTTTTCATAGTAAAAAGCATTTGACAGGACTGCCAATCTTGCGGCAAAACATTATTTCATGAGAATTTGTATAGGCGGGAAGTATCATTTTTTTTTTTTGCAAAACGTGCAATGATACACACATTAAATTTCTTATGTGCACCCTCCACACAGACCCCAATCACCTCTGAAAATTTCATTGAAATCGGGTAAGCCGTCTAGGAGGAGTATGCGAACAGGAAGTTTTGCCACTTAATTTTATATATATAGATTGAACACGAGCGGGCGAGTTAAAATTAGAGCTGATATCCTTTCATTAGCATGCTGGCGTAATAAGCACTAAGTTACAACCTCGTGTAAACCAAGAGTGCTTTAATTACAGGATGTGCATAGTAATAATTCGATTGAAAGGAGGTACACAAGTGAATAGCGGTTATTTCATGTGAGTATCAAGTATTAGGTTGGCATATATCTCTCTTCCGCCTTTTTGTCTTTTGAATTTCGCGGCTATGCATGAAGCGCTACAGAGCACGTATCTGGCATTACTATACATCTTTGAAAGGTCTTGACATAACCTACAAAACGACGACCACATGAAAGAGTGCTTTAATTACAGGATGTGCATAGTAATAATTCGATTGAAAGGAAGTACACAAGTGAATAGCGGTTATTTCATGTGAGTATCAAGTATATATAGTATAAGCACTCACGGGTATAAACAAGTACAGGTGAACTTTCCTAACTCAAATCAACATAATGCACAAAAAACTTCGAGTTAGAGCGACTTCCGAGTTACGGAAGATAATTTATATGAAATTGGACTTCTATTGCCATTTCAAGAGTTCGAGTTAAAGAAGTTCGAGTTATGGCAGTTCAACTGTATGTACATATCTGTAACACACGTGTAGGTAAATTTCTTGAAGTGAAGCATTAAATTAATCCAAAAGATAGAAGTTAGAAGAACATCTGGAATTTCCAGACTAAATTCAAAGTAGTTTGACAAGCATCAAGTCAAAACCATTTTTTTTTAATTGGTCAGTCTTTTTTTACAAAAACACGAAGTCTTATGATATATAAAGTCAACCTTATCAGTATTGTACCAGTTTCGACTAGTTTATTTTCAGTTCGCAGTAGTTTATTTTGTAGTATATTTCAGTAAGTTCATTACAGTTAAAAATTTTCCACCTGTAAACTAGAATTTTCTCCTGACGAGTATCTCATTTCACCGCTGGGTAGATATAAAATTGCATTTGTGTTGCATACCACTGTTTTCAATGGAGATGTCTCTATGTTGTAAATACTGGAGTACACTTTTAATTGTTTGCTAATTGATGTTTATTTCACCACACTGATATAAAAGAGAAACTTTCTTCAGCATTCTCAACTTTTTTGTAATTATACTAGTACTTCAGTGCGGTAATTAAGTAAATACAAAAATATACAAATAGTTGAAATTACTACGAGTTTATAGTATTCTCTTATTTAAATAATTTTTTAGATGATAGCATTAAATTTGAAAAAACTGCAATATGACAGGTACCTCTTTGAAAGACAGTTTTGAAAATTAAAATGTCTCCTTCCATTCTTCTTTCTATCACTGGACTACTCATGAGAAATAGTCAGTCTCACTTTATTGAGTTTAGTTTTATATCTACATGATTTTTCCAGAAAGCATGGGTGTTTCTCAACGCCATTAAATCAGCGCAGGGGAATGCTCGTCATGTCGAAAATATGTCTACATAAAGTCTTGAAAACTCATAAGAGTAGCCCTACATACATCAGTGTATTGATGCATGATCTCAAAATTGGTCGACTTTCAACAATCTAAATTTCTCAAAAGTGACATCTAACTTCAAATCACTCATTTTCTGCATCAATCAATCTCTGTATACAATTGTATACATGGAGAGTTCCCCGCCAGCTTGCCAAGCTCAAATGTTTTTTCTGTGTCACCTCTCCAAGCGAAGAATTTTCGTTCAATTGCCATCGAAAGCAACATCTTAAATGAGCACACTGTTGGCAGTTATTGGCGTTAACTGCCAAATATTGGAAGGTCCGTTGTGAAAGCAGTGCCGAGTAGTTTGCGGTTTGCCATCCACAGGCAAGTGAATGTCGCACCAGCTGCAACAGAGACAAATGCAATCCGCAGTAGACGGCATTACGTGCAATGCGCTCGCTTTGCACTATTTGCTAAGTGTTTGCTTTTCGGCTTTTCTAATCCGTTGCTGGCAAAATTGTCATTTAATGAGTTTACTTAACTGTGCGGATTACGTGTACATGAGCATAGACATGGCTAAAGCGGAAAATCAGAAAAGCCAACATGATTGTCGACGTGTTACAAAGTCATCATTGGAAAATCACAGTAGTTGTTGCTGAACAAAAGGTCATTAAGTTGGCACTACGGTGTGCGGCAGGTGAGTGTTGCAGCTATTTCAACGACACACACAGCTCATTTAGCGCTAACAATCCTTTCGCTGCGAAAATGCAAATTGCACAGTTTCAACGTGAGTTTTCGCTAGTCTTCCATACGCTTGGATCTGACTGCATACCGCTGCATAGAGTCTAGTATGTACAATGGAAATTCGGTGCATTAGCTAAGGTAAATATAATTTGCTCAAGGGCGTATAAGTCTAATCAGTTGGAAAATCGTTGGTAAATTTAATTAAAGTTTAACTGAATTCCTCTATCTGCTATAATTTGCTGTAGTTTCACTTAATTGTATACTTAACTACATGAATCAATTTCGGTTTCTTTTAAGGAGAGGTAGGTTATAGTGATGCTCGCTTAAGCTGTATTTATTTTAGATATACTTGAAGAACACATTTGTTGTAACAGACGTGCTGAAAATTAATACCGTTATGAAAATCTTTTTTGGAAAATGCCATTTGATACTTCCCCATGTTTTCTATCGAGAACGATATGCGAGTCGGTGGATTATTTACCTGACTTCTACTATGTTATGGGTCTGGTGGTGAATGAGGACACGACGAAATATCTTCTGTCAACAAACAAACAGTCGGCGCATTCGCGTCTTGGCTCCCACTTCACTGTTGACAGTCATAAAGTTTGAAGTAGTAGATAATTTCGTATACCTGGGAACCAGCATTAACAACACCAACAATGTCAGCCTCGAAATCCAGCGCAGAATCACTCTTGCCAACAGGTGCTACTTTAGACTGAGTAGGCAATTGAAAAGTCTCTCGACGAGCCAAAAACAAACTCTACAAGTCGAACATTATTCCCATCCTGATGTACGACGCTGAAGCGTGGACGATGACAACATCCGAAGAGACGACTCTTGGGGTTTTCGAGAGAAAGGTTCTGCGCAAGATTTATGGTCCTCTAAACATTGGCAACGGCGAATACCACAGACGCACGATTATTAGCAATTTTTTCTTATTTCTATTAATTTCTTTTATATAATAATAGTTGGTAGAAAACTAATGGTGGCAATATAATAATTGCCATCCTTACATTTCTTGACATCGCCCAGGAGATGGGAGCTAGTCACTTTCTGGTCCAAATCAATGCCTGCGATATGCTGCTGAAACGGAACAAACTCGACCCATTTCTGTTGCGGATGGTGACTGGCAACGAAAACCATTTTAAACCATCTGCAGAAGTCTGGATACACAAAAAAGCTTGATGTTTGAGTGATTTGACGTAAAACCACCTTCTGGACCGAATCAACGCCCATTTTTGAAGCGGATGGAGACTGGCAACAAAAAATGGATCACATACGACAATATCGAGCGAAAACGGTTGTAGTCGAAGGCTGGTGAATAGTCCCAAATAGTGGCTAAGCCGGGATTGACGGCCAGGAAGGTTTTGCTGTGTGTTTGGTGGAATTGGAAGGGAATCATCCACTATGAGCTGCTCCCATATGGCCAGACGCCTAATTCAATCATCTACTGTGAACAACTGAACCGTTTGAAGCAGGCGATCGACCAGAAGCGTCCAGAATTGGCTAACAGGAAGGGTGTAGTGTTCCACCAGGACAACGCCAGACTATACACTTCGTTGATGACTCGTCAGAAGCCACGGGAGCTCGGATTGAGGTTTTATGGCATCCACCATATAGCTCGGACATAGCGCCAAGTGAGTCCATAAAAATGCCATATATTTCATAGGCTTGGGGTTTTCGAGAGAAAGGTTCTGCGCAAGATTTATGGTCCTCTAAACATTGGCAACGGCGAATACCACAGACGATGGAACGATGAACTGTACGATTTATACGACGACATTGACATAGTTCATAGTTCAAAAAGACAGCGGCTACGCTAGCTAGGTCATGTTGTACAAATGGATGAAAACACTCCAGCTCTGAAAGTGTTCCTCCTATTGGAGGAAGCCGCGTAAGAGGACCACCTCCACTCCGATGGAAGGATCAAGTGGAAAGTGAACACTTCACTTGGTGTTTCCAGTTGGCGCCAGGAAGTAAAAAGGAGAAACTATAAAATAGATCAGTTTCAGCCATCACCGTTTCATTGACTTCAATTGTCAACTTTTAGATTTTAAGGATATGAAGAGATCGCTGGTGTTCTATACACTTTCATTGATTTTAGTATTGATGTGTTGTCTCGATAGTTATCTAGTGGTGGTGTTACGACCTTGTAAGAGAACTTCCTGGCTCAATACTTGTACCGTCCAACTGTTAGAAAGTTTATTTAAATTGAGGTCGCTTTAGGTGGTTCATTTCTTCTGGACAATATTCGAGATGATTTAAAATTTGAAAAGCTTAGAATAAAAATTCATTAGCTGTTTGTTGGTATATAATTTCTAAGGTCACAAAAATTGTCGAATAAAAGCAAGGCTCACACGATTAATGAGAATAGAAGCTGCATTAAAAACCTAGCAGAGGGCCAAACAATATTAAAATCATAATGATGGTGTTAAACTATGCATCTTGCGTCCGTTTCTATGGTACTCATGCTCTCTATGAAACTTTATATTGATTTCCTCCTTCAGCTTTATTTCGCTTTATATCTGTTTAATTTATATGCAGCATGTGGTACTCATGGGGAGCGAAGTATACTACTTTAGTATAAACACTAATAAACACAACCTCGTTTAACGGTTTTAAATACGTGTTAAAATCTGTTTATATAGCCATAAAGTTTATAAAGGAATTGTGCAACAATCTTCCACATATTTACCAATTTCTTGCTTACTTTCCACATCATTTAATCGTTGTAGTTGTAATACCGTGCCATTTTAATTTATCCTACGCTTATACATACGTTTTCTATTTATAATATCCATACACATACCTACAGACCTATGTATACTTATACAAATACTTATATGCACAAGTCTGCCTTACTAAATATAAACACGCTCAGGTGTATGCTTGACAAAGCATCGTTGGCGCTGCGGCGGCTTGGACGATTACACTTTACAATAACCTAAGAGCGGCTATTGACCCACAATTTAACCTAATTTGTTGTTGTTGTGGTTGTCGACTATTCACTAAATGTATGGTAAGTGTGCAATAGCGATGCTCTCGTAGCAGTTTTTTCTGACATCCAAAGCATGGATTTACGCCTGCTGTTGTTGTATTTGATGTTGTTGTTGTGCTTGTTTTTGTTGTGGCTACTGAAATGGGAGATCCATTGTATGTATCGTTACAGTAACATTTTTATTGAACCATAAAAGGCGTTGGGCGCCACAACCAACCACCGGATCCGATGCCCTCTCGACAAGAGGCGCACAAAGGTGAACGAGATTGGGATTGCTTGTGATTGGGAAAGCGTAGGGCACATACCAGCACAAAGATGTACCAAATTCGAAAATTTCCTCTGAAATCGAATTGCGGTGCCAACACAATCGCTATTAACTGAAGGCGGAACGAAAGAGCTTTACGAGCAGAAACACATTGCATGTGTGTGCATGAATGTGCATCTCTTTAATTGGCGATATGTCCAACGCAGGCAGTTAGCTTGTAGCTGAAGTGTGTAAATGCCAGTCGGAGGTCATGAGTTCGTATCTAAGCACTTTGAGCGGTTATGACAGATATATGAACAACTGAAACTATGAAAGCTACCATAGAAAAGTAACTCATTTCAACCTATAACTTTTTCGTAGATATTTTTATACACTTATGTAGTACATTTAGTAGCTATATCAACGCGCACCCCAACTATGTGCAGAAACAGCGACCAGGTACATCATTAGATTGTATGTACGTAATTATTATTATTACACAGATTTATATACGTCTCACGATTATTTGTAATTTTTTCTTATTTATAATAATTTATTTTGTATAATAATAATTGGTAGAAAGGTAATGGAAGTAATATACATAATGATGTTATTCCTTGACATAGTCGGATTTACTGATTGTTATGTTATATCAGTACAACTTTAATGTGATCTGCTTTCATGTGAGAAATGCTCAATAAAATAGATACTATATATTTCAAGAATCTTAAATTTGCAGCTTTAAACATTTGTTTTTAAAGCATAAAGTTCTTGTTGAAACTACATCTTTATACTTGAGGTGTCAATGTATATTCTGAACTCAAAAATGTATTTTTGTATTGCCACGAAACCCATATTAGTAAGCTTGATCCTATTCTAAACCTCTTAACCACTTTGCTCATTTACTGAAGTTTTCTCTTCATTGGTTTTGGCGAACCAGAAGTGAATATAAGTGGAGAGGTACCTTTCACTTTATTTTTTATTTCATGGAAATATTTTATAAATCTTACATACACTCAAAGCCCTGTTACGAAATTTTTAAATTATGGTTCGTCGGGATTGTAATTTTTAATTTAGATTATTTACATAGACCCACTTCCCCACTTGAGTACTTCGCCTGAACTATGAGTGATAATTTGGTGTGATTCACAGCGAGATCTAATAGAATTAGTTTAATAGTGTAATGTACTTTCACTTGAGTATTAAATTTATAGTTGTGTTATTCTTTTATTACCTGGCCAATATATATGGAATTCTTAAAAAGGTTCAATGGTAATTGATGCGTCGCTACAGCAATATGGCGACGCAGGCATTTACATCCCAACAGAGGCGCGGTTAGACACAGATATCAGGTGAGTTTCAGAAAATCTGCACGTCCATACCTCTTCCAATACATACACATATATGCACACACAGATATACATATATATATATTTTCATAAAGTGCCTGCATGTGTGCTGCAGAAAAGTTTTCTGAGAAAAAAAAATGCGCAATATTCACTGGAGTGCCGCACTGCAATACCCGAGAAACCAACAAAATAAAAACAACAAATTTAATACACAACAAAAGTAATTTAACACACATACCGGTGAAAGAGTTGCGCCACATGCAACTGAAGTGGGTAAATGTAATTGAAGTGGCGCTACTGCGGTAACCGGAACCTGCCAAGCTGGCTGATATGAAATACAATAGTCAGGCAATCGATTTAACACACACACACATGTATATAATCTCCCATGTACATATTCACCTATAGATGTACATATATATATATTCGCATGCATGTGTATGTATATTTTGTTGCATGTGCGAGAGTATGAATGGGTAATCGGTTCGACAGTTGGTGTCGTCCTCGATGCTGAATTGACACACAATGCCAGCCAATATTCGTTTATAAGTAAATGGGAAGATTAACTTATTCAACGGTGCATCGACAAGCTGAAAGTAAATTAAGCTTATTCGAAAATGGCTTTATCGCAGCGAGCCGTCACCTTTTTGCGCTACCTCTATGCGGTAATCTTGCCACATCCGAAGCTGTGCGTGTACGCGCAAGTGATCCCAATCAGGCAAGGTGTCTGTGTGTGTGATAGCCAGTCGGTGTTTATTTGTAAGTAAAGATTATTTCGAAAGGGAAATTAAAAATTTAAATTTAATTTTTGTGTGCATTATATACAATGAGAAAATATAAAGTGAATCGTTAAAGGCTGTTGAGCAGTGCTAAGGGTTTACATAAAGTTTTATCGCTTATCAGTTGGTGAAGGAAATTGTGGAAACGGTTTTTATGTATCGTTGGTCTGTAAGTGTACACACTTATAACGGGTTGATGACATAATAAGTGCATTGAAATGGAATGCTCAAGATGATTGGAGAATGAAATCAATTTTAAATATTTAATCAAATATTTTCGCACAGATGTTTGGCTGTCGCGGAGTGTGGGAATGAATGAAATTGTATATAGTATATGAAAATCACCATTTGATAAAAGTTCATGGCATGTTACAATCAGTTATTTTGTGGGATATTTTGTTACTCACAGTGTTTCTTATAACTTTTGTTGATTGATTGGTTAAAATGAGAGCGTGTCTATCATAATGCCGATTTCACTTTATGTAATTCTAAGGTTGAGATCCCCGCCGAAAACAACCTATATTAGTCTCTTCCATAATTTTGAAAGCCCTTCAACAACATTACTTTACATTACATTAATCCTTCTTTCAATACTTAGAAATTGAGTTGAGTTCTTTGCTGAAAGTCTACTCTTTAGAAAGTCTGCATGGTGCCTTATCTTATACCCAAAATCTCTGCCTGAATGGCCGCATGTTATTTTCACAGGTTCACTTTTTCACTTCGGGGTGAGTATATAGGATGATGATCATACCACTGGTCTATAATTACTTACCTGGAAAAGAATTGGTGTAAAACCCGTGTTCAAGCCCAGCCTTTAAAAATCCTGGAAATTTGTTTCCAAAACTCGTATTCTGGTAATCAGCCTAGTTCGCATACTTCTAGAAAAATCTTACTCTCTGGATTTTTAACCTCATTATTAAATATCCCTACTTGTTTATTATCAAAACTTATGTTTGGTCCGCATCGTCAGTGATGAGCGCTACTGACTCTTGTTTTTGCACTTGTTATACTCTCGCAACAAAGTTGCTAAAGAGAGTATAATAGTTTTGTCCACATAACGGTTGTTTGTAAGTCCTAAACCTAAACGAGTTAGATATAGGGTTATATATATCAAAATGATCAGGGTGAAGAGTAAAGTTCAAATCCGGATGTCTGTCTGTCCGTCCGTGCAAGCTGCAACTTCAGTAAAAATTGAGAATCGGACAACTGCCACGCCCACAAAATGGCGATAACCGAAAACACATACATTAAGCTATGAACACAAATTCTGTTACAAACGATTGTTCTAGGAATGTGCATATTTGGATGTAATTTTTTTGGGAAAGTAGGCGTGGCCCCGCCCCTTACTAAGTTTTTTGTACATATCTCGTAAACTACTAAACTTATATCAACGAAACTTTCAGTAGTCGTTTTTTTCAGGCATTTCCTCATATAGTCCAAAAATGGACAAAATTGGATTATAACCACGCCCACCTCCCATACAAAGGTTATGTTGAAAACTACTAAAAATGCTTTAATTCAGTAAGGACAACGAACAGAAGCCTTAAATTTCATTATAAAGAAGGCAGAGAAGAGCTGCATTCAAAATTGTACACAAAATTTTAAATGGGCATAGTTCCTCCCACTTATGGGTCAAACACCATATCTCCGAAACTACTCGACCAATTTCAATTAAATTCGGTTTGTAATGTTTCTCTTACATCCCAATTATATGTTGTGAAAATAGCCCAAATCGATTCACAACCACGCCTACTTCCCATATACCAGAACTTTAAAGTCGGTCTGAATCGTTTACTTTACAATATATAAGTTAAGCACTAGTGAAGATATCAGTGCAGAACTTTGCACAAATACTACAAGGCCCCATGTATCGAACATGAGGACCTCAGAGCTTCTAATTCTTTTTTTTTTACCGAAAATATAGGTAAGTCTCTCAGATATTTTGAAAAAATTCGGAGGGAATATCTTTATTTTAATAATATGTCTCCGTGCCTAAAATACGTGAAATCGTGTCATAACTTCACCTAACTCCCTCATACTTAATATTATGGTTTTCAAACCTTCAATGGAGTTTATACCATATATATGGCGAATATGGGGGTCAAATTGTTTGTTATATTCATAAAATTAAATAAATAAATTGTCAGAGTATAAAATGTTCGGTTACACCCGAACTTAGCTCTTCCTTACTTGTTTTGTCCTATATTTTATGTCAAAATCTCGGTCGTCAAAGAATGACAATCCTTTGAGTATATTCACATTATCAGCTTTATAACAGTTTGATTCTTATAAGATCATCCAAGTATCGGATAAATTCAAAGCTCATGATAGAAACTGAGAAAATAGTAAATGATTTTTTCAATAGGGATCCTACAAAAGTAGACCGATAGGGATACCAAACGACTCCATATTTTTTCCCACTCTTTACGTCCGCGGCGTACTTCTTCCGTGATAATCAAGATCGACACATTACTGTGAATGGGAATCGCTACCGCTCAATATTTTTGGCCCGAACTGCATGCGCCCACATACAAAAAATATTTAAAGCGATAGCGTGAGACTATGATGTATGCATATACAGTATACTTTCGAAAAGTAAATTCTCAGAAAGTAAATAATCGCGGAAAAGTTAATCACCTTTAAGATTACACATGAACCTCGAAAAAGTAAATTTTTTAATTTACTTTTCAGAGAGTGTGATAAAAAATTCGAAACGAAGCAAGCAGCGTTTTTTACGATGTTGCAAAAACACTTACTCTCTTGTTTATCGCGTCTTTTTAGTAAATAAACTCTCCTACTTGATCCACTGGATTAAAAATGAAAACGATGCAAATCAGGTGTCAGACTTTTTGAATTGTCGTACAAAAATGGTCAGAAAATATATTGCAAAAGAAAAAAAACAAAAGAATATTCAAGATTGTGTCTCTTAATAGAAAATACATATGTATGTATGTAAATGTAAATATGTTTTTCATGTAAATCCATATGTTTGATTGAAGCAAATATATGAATGAATTTTTTAAGTTTAAAAATGCATTTAATATTATAAAAACAGATAATTTATGTATATATTTGGAAAAGTAAATTATTCGAAAAAGTAAATTACCCAAAATACCAATCGATTTACTTTTCGAGAGTATACTGTATATACAGTATCCGACAAAATTATGGATACCCCACCACATTTTTTACAATTATTTGAATATTTCTTCCAAGAGTTCAGCAAAAAAAATTGCACATACTATTGGTAGATACTATAAGCTACCAAATAATAATGGTATGATATTTACAGCTTTTGTTTCGCTTGCAGAATGAAGACTTTTTGAAGATTTACACACAAAAGAAGTCTGTATACCGTGGCAATATTTGCCATTTAAATAGGAAAATAGTTTAGTTTGGGGTTGCTGTAGCTACAATGGTCTATCAAATCTGGTATTAATCGAAGGCAAATGACGGGAGAGTCCTACGGAGTGATGCTGAGTACAAATTTAGAGCTCTCAGCACAAAAAATGGACTTGGAAGACACTTTATATACCAGCAGGATAATGAGCCCAAACATACAAGTTGGTGTAGGAAGAATGTTTCGATCAAAAATCGACAGAGCTCCTACTATGGCCTGTCCATACCTTCGACTTAAATCTTATTAAGCATTTATAGCAATATTTAAATGATAAGCTCGACCGATATTCTTGTCATCCCAATAAATGAGATATTTTCAATAGATTGAAGGACTCCTGGGAAAACATACCAGAATAACTTTTTCTGAACTTGGTAGACAGCATATCTCCAAGTATTTTGGCTGTAATTAACGCTAAAAATGCGAACACTAATTATTGCAGCTCTATTTATAAGCTAACCTTAAAATACATGGGGTTATCCATACTTTTGTCGTAGTTAAATATATGCCTTTGTCAGATGATCGCGTGTTTTGCAACAAATAGTTCAAATGTACAATATATAAATTTAAATTTTTTAATGTAATATAAATTTCACTGCTTAAAAGATATAATCATTTTGGTGTTTACATTCATAGGGTATACATAATTTTGTCGGATACTGTATATGTACTCATGTAATACTCTATAAAATTTGGAATAACAATGGAAATCACCAAAAAAGCTATTACACAAGAGAAGGGGTGCAGATCCTCACTCTCTTTACCACTCATTATTTCCCAAAAGAGTAATCGGTTAATGAGACTCTCTTGAAACTGTTTGCGCTAATGCACATAACATGTTTTTCGAAGCCGCAATAGTTTCAACAAAATTTACAAGAACCATAAAAGCAAGTTGCCAAGGGTTATCAAAAAACAAGTAACAAAGTAAAAGGAGGATAAAAACACAGCATGTGCATATGTGCGTGTGTATATAGAGTGCAGTAAAATTGAAAAACTATGAAATCTCCAGTGCATTAGCTACGATAAAAACTTATTGCAAAAGTAGACCGACAACTTAGAACATACACACAAATGTATGCACACATCTAGGTGTAAATATGTAAATGGAAATATTATATAAGAATTATATATGTATGAAGTTATCACGAAGCGCTGACTATATTCATATATATGAAATTTGCACTAACAAAAAAATCTCTAGAAAAACTAGACATTTGCTACACTAAACTGAGGGGAGCCTTATCACTTGCATAGCAATAAATTCTCAGTAACGGTTTTAGCATCAACAAGCTTAACAGCGCTGGGACGCAACGGATGCTGCGGTGAAAGTTACCAAAAGATAATACCTACGTATAACCATGATAACTGCATGTTGAACGGGGGGCAATGTATGCAACTTGGTCAAGGTGAATGTGAAACCAAAGTAAAACTGAAATAAAATCAACTGAGTGGACGAACGGTAAATAAGAGATTGTATTTTCATGGCATAGAATGTGCGTACCGCTGTGTGTACATTTCCCGAAGCAACGTACATACAAACATACATTTTGTATGAGTCGAGTGCGTCTACGAATATATGTATGTGCGTGTATGTGTACTTGTGCTAGTGGTGGGCAGTAATTGCTGTTGGAAGTGAAGATTATTTATAAACGTAATCCTTTGCGGTTTTAAGTGCATACACTTATCCAAAGGTGCAGTAATTAAAACACACAATGGATGTTTTTGATTGCAATAAAAATATATTTATCAAAAAGTAGGCTATTTTCTTTTTAAGAAATATTACTCGTGTACATATTTATTGTTTGGCGTCGTAAGGCCGTACTTGCAATTGCACTTTGTTGACCGCAGCTAATTTATGAACTTACATATAAAAATATGTACTTATACATATAAATATGCTATTGAGAACGCAGCAGAAATATTTTTGATTTTTGTGTGTGTAAGCAATTTTTTTGAATGCCAAGTGCAGTTGTTGACATGGCAATATTATGAAATGGGTTCGAAATTTATATATTATAATTTGTATTTGATTTTTTAAGGTTATTAAACAGCACGATAAAATAGAAAACAATAATATGTTGTAGAATTCAAAATGTGAATGGTGTATTAATTGAAATAACACATATACACATATGTAGATGTATAAATAAATATATTGAGTTTTGATGCCTGCACGTTTCTTCAGCGGAAAGCTCATTATGGTCCTTAAATTTCTTACCTGACAATTCTCTCACTGTTTCAAAATATTTCCTTTTTCCCCATATTACCTGTTTATATACAGTATCCGACAAAATTATGGATACACCACCACATTTTTATACTCTCGCAACAAAATTTTAAATTTTTTTAAAACTAAAAGAGTTAGATAGTTAGAGACATATAAACCAAAGTGATCAGGGTGACGAGTATATTTGAAATCCGGATGTCTGTCCGTCCGTCCGTCTGACCGTCTGTGCAAGCTGTAACTTGAGTAAAAATTAAGATATCTTGACGAAACTTGGCACAAATATTCCTTGGCACCATAAGAAGATCAAGTTCGAATCGAATGGGCAGAATCGGACCATTGCCACGCCCACAAAATGGCGAAAACCAAAAACACATAAAGTGTCATAATTAAGCCATAAATGAAGTTATAAAAGTAAAATTTGGAATAAAGGATCGCACTAGGAGGGGGCATATTTTTTTTTTTTTTTTTTTTTCAATATTTCTTTATTTATTGAATCTGCTTTTACTTTAAGCCTAACAATAAGTTATAAAATCTTAAAACTATTTAAAAACTAGACAAGCTCAAACAAGTGGTTGAGCTGTATTGGTGAAACGTTGCTCTTTAGTACGCAGGCATATCCCTTCTTTTTAGGCGTGTTTGATCGCAGGAATGTACTAAGGCATTAGCCAATGGGTTTGGGTGATCACGGAGTTTAGATATATATTTCAATCTGCTGTCCTCTACTGCTTTCTTCACCATAGGGATACCAAGATCTTTATGGGTATTTTCATTGCGAATGTACCATGGTGAGCACGTGATTGATCTAAGCATTTTCGATTGGAACCTTTGTATTATATCAATATTAGTTGCACAGGTCGTATCCTACAGTTGAATGCCATACATCCAAATCGGCTTTATGACCGCATTGTATAAAAGTACTTTGTTGTCTAGGCTAAGTTTAGAGTTTTTATTTAAAAGCCAATTTAAATTTGCAGCTCTTATCTTCATGCACGTTATTTTACTAGATATATGTTTTCTCCACGTAAGCCTTCTATCTAGGTGAATACCAAGATAGGTAACTTCATTCGCTTGAGGCACTAGAATATTGTTCATTTTTATTGCCGGGCACATTTTTGGTCTTAGCGAAAATGTAACGTGCTTACACTTTTGTTCATTCACATTTATACGCCAGTTGGCTAGCCATTCTTCGACAGATCTTAAGTGCTCCGATAATATTCTTGATGCTATAATGTGGCATTTGTTACGGCTCACTAAAGCTGTGTCATCCGCGAAAGTTGATGTCAAAACATTATTAGCTGTTGGAAGATCGGCAGTATATATGATGTACAGAGTTGGGCCTAAAACACTGCCTTGTGGTACACCAGCCCTTATTTGTCGTTCATCAGATATGAAGTCTCCCACTTTAACCATAAATTGTCTATTTTTTAGATAAGACTCCAATATTTTATACAATTCTAAAGGCAGAATGTTTTTAATCTTATATAAAGCCCTTCATGCCACACCTTATCAAATGCCTGAGCTACGTCTAGAAATATAGCTGAACAGTACTCTCTGTGCTCGAATGCTTTTCTTATTTCGTTAGTTATTCTATTTACTTGTTCTATTGTACTATGTTTTGCACGAAACCCGAATTGGTGCGTTGGTATTACATTATTTTCGTGGAGGAAAGGAGACATCTTTGATAGTAGCACCTTTTCAAATATTTTCGAAAGGCAGGGTAGAAGACTGATTGGTCTGTATGAAGACGGCTGTGTCAAGTCTTTCCCAGGTTTATCTATCAGGATAATCTGCGACTTTTTCCACGAAATTGGATAGTATCCGAAACTTATAATTGCATTGAAGAGCAAAGAGAGCACCTCTACAGCAATATTTGGTAACTCAATTAGCAATTTTGGGGTGATATTATCATGTCCTGGCGACTTTTTTGGATTAAGTTCTTTTATGATGCCAATAATTTCAGAAGGTGAAGACTTAAAGGACTCGGGCGACTCATTTGCTGTGTTAGGTAAGATTGACAATTTAAAGTTATTCTTTGGGCAATTTGGTTGAAATACCTTTTCTAGGTGATTTGCAAAACAAGTAGCCTTTTTTTCTCGTCACTTCGAGCCCAATTTCCCCCCAAGTCTCGTATAGGCATGTTGGAGTCGACTGGTGGCTTCATGGACTTTTGGGCTTTCCAAAGTGAATTTTGCTTGCTTGAGTTTGGACACAGCTTCTTTATATATATTTCATTGTTGAGTTCTTCCTCGCGTTTAAGCGCTTTTTTTAATTTGCGTACAGCAGATTTCAATTGAAACATAGTGGAAGGCGAGCGATTTATCTGCCATTCTCGTCTAGCACGTCTTTTTTCATTTACAAGCTGTTCTATTTCTCTATTACTGATTTTTCTGAGACCAAGAGGCTTATAGCTTTCCTTTGGTGTTGCTAAGACCGCTGCGTTAATAATTATATCATTGAGTTCCCTTATAGTTTCGTCAATATCTCCTTCTTTATTTATTTTGTATTCAATATTAATGTGGCTACTCACGTATTTTTTGTATTTTAGCCAGTTCGTTTTGTGAGATGTTAGGCCCACTTTCTTTTCAACAAATATGGGTTGTTCACATAACTTTATTAGTATAGGAGAGTGATCAGAAGATAGGTCAGTACATGTATCTATTGTTATGTGCGATTTATCTATATTTTTGATTACTGCAAAATCAATTAAATCTGGTATTTTTTTACGATCAGTAGGCCAGTATGTCGGCTTACCCGGGGATATTATATCAAGGTTATTGCGCCTATTTATAATAGTATGATACAGCTGTCGTCCTTTCGGATTAATAAGTCGTGAGCCCCAATACATATGTTTTGCATTGTAATCTCCACCTGCTAGAAATCTATGACCTAGCGTTTCAAAAAAGTCTTTAAATTCACTCTCTGTAATTTTTAAAACGAGGTGGACAGTATATAGCCGTCAGGTTTAAGTCTCCGCAACGATTTTTTATAGATATTGTTGTAGCTTGTAACTGCGTTGTAGCATGAGATTCTAATGCGTGGTGGCTTAATCGTTTTCTAACTAACACTGCTGTTCCACCATGTGCCTTTCCATCTGGGTGATTTGTAACATATAGTCTATACTCCGGTATAAAGAAATTATTTTTATTCGTAAGATGGGTTTCTGACAACAGCATTACATCTACATTATTTTCATTCAGAAATCTAATAAGCTCCAATTTATGTTGGTTAACACCATTAGCATTCCATATACAAATGTTAAGTACGCTCATTTTTTACTTAAAAAAGTTTGCAACATTTGGTTTTGGGCTTTGATTACCTCTTGAATCATATTTTGCATTGTTGACATAAATTGTGTCATACATTGGGTAAGGTTTAAAATCATTGTTTCAATGCTTCCATTTGGTTGGTTTTGGGGCAATTGCATTTGTGTTGTGTTGCCTTTTACCACGTTTGCATAGCTCCCTTGTGCAGCATTATTTTTAAGAATACATTGTTTTGAAATATGGACAGGGTTTTTAATAATTTCGTTGGAAGGAATATTTATCATTTGATTACGGCGTGATTGAATTCCAACAGTCAATTTAGTTTTTAAGTCTTTGTATACCGGGCAACCCCTATAGTTTGCAGTGTGATTTCCACCACAATTACTACATTTCTTATTTAAATCCTCTTTTTTAAGAGTACATTTTGATGTAGGATGCAGATCACCACACACCACACAGACACTGCGTAGAGTGCAATATGCTTTCGTGTGCCCATACTCTTGGCAGTTGGTGCATTGGACCGGACCATTTCTTTTATGTGGTTCCTCGACGGTGATTCTGCGATGGAGCAAATATTTTAACTTGTAAATTGGATGTGTTTCATTTTTCTTTAGTTGTTCATTATTTGGCATCAATTCTATTTTGAACATTGGCTGAGGTACTTTGTTTCTGTTAAATATATTTACTACTGATTTAATACTAAAACCACCTTCTTCAAGAGCTTCTTTAACGTCATTAGAGTCTACCGACGACTCTATACCTTTTATGACTACCACTAGACCTTTAGAGCTCTTCAATTGGTACGAGTAGTAATTCTTGTTATTATTTGATAAGAATTTCACTACATCCATGAAACTTTTTTCAGTGTACGTTTGTATTTTCGTTTCTTCTATGTTACCTTTTTTTAAAGGCACTATATGAAAATTGTTCGTGCCTATTAAATTGCTCAATTTGGAGACAAGCGCATTTGAGCTACGCTCACGCAAATAGATTGGAGGAGGTTTGGCATTCACTGCTGCAGTAGTACCCTTCGCATCGTCGTTAGGTTCTTTGCTCAGTAAGGCAAATCTATTGCCAATTAAAATGTCTGGCTTTTTACCATTTGGCGTGCCTGCTTGAAATTTTTTGTTATTGACCGCTGATTTGATTGGACTAGATTTCCTTTTTGTGTTTATGTAGCGGTCAATACCAGTCTGAATAGATTCTCCTTTCTTGCATTGTACATTCTCACCTTCTTTTTTGTTTTCCTTCGTTAACCGAGTGATTGTTGGTACCTGCGTACTTGTCGCTATCAGCGCATTTGTTGTTGCGCGATTGCTGTTTACTTCTGCTTCTGCCGACTGCGTCCTTTGCTTCGATTCCAATTCAGCTGATCGCTGCGATGACTCATCACCGCCGTTGCTTTTTTTGTTGGCAGGAGTTGTTTTTGTTGGCTCCACAAAACTGAAGTAGGCATTTAAGGAATGCCTACGGCTTTGCTGGTGAGGCTGCGCAGCACTCATTATTGTTTGTTTGATTTTTATTGTTTTTATATTTTTGTTTTGTGCACTATTTGTTTATGTTTTTTATGTTAATTTTTGTGCACTGTATTTTGATTCGATTGTTTGTTGACAATTTAATCGATGCTATTTATGTTGATGTTTGTTTACTTTTGTAACAAGAAAAAAAAAACAACAGATTTCACGGAGCGAATTAAAAAGCACGTCCGTACACCTTGAATGCTTCTTGCCGAACAATATTTTCTAGGAGGGGGCATATTTGGATGTAATGGGGAAGTGGGCGTGGCTCCGCCCACAAATCGGTTATTTGTATTTAACTCGCAAACCAATAAAGCTATACAAACCAAACTTTCTCCAGTCGGTTCTCTTACGTACCCCACCACACATCATGAAAATAGTTGAAATCGGATAATAACCACGCCCACCTCCCATACAAAGGTTATGCAGATGAAACAGCAGAAGGGAGCTGTACTCAGGTTTTTTTACAAAATGGAAAATAGGCGTGGCATCGCCCACTAATGTCTCAAAAACCATATCTCAGGAACTACTCCACCGATTCTAATGAAATTCGGTATATAATATTTTCTTGACACCCTGATAACACCGATAAAAAATGGCCGAAACCGGTTCACAACCACGACTACTTTCCTTATAACTCAATTTTGAATTCCATCTTATGCCTTCACTTTATAATGTAATCATAAGGAACCAATGAAGATAGCGGAATAAAACTTTACACAAATAGTGAATATCATCTCTGGCTTCACTTGTGAAAAAATTGTCGAAAACGGACCATAACTTTTCAAGGCCCCAGATATCGAACATGTTGAACTCAGGGCCTAAGGATAAATTTTAACCGAAAATATGGGTAAATCTCTCAGGTAATTTAATGTAATTCGGAGGAAATTGTTTTCTTCTAATAGTGTGTCTCTGTTCCAAAAATTATTCAAATCGTGTCATAACATCTCCATATACCTCATTGTAGGTTTTTCAAAAGTATCTTTTCCTATCTCCCATATACCTAATTATAGGTTTTTCAAAAATACGGTGAGCTTTTTTCCGCATATATGTATTGGTTAATATGTGAGCTATCTTAACAAAATTAAGTGAGCGTATAGTCTTGGAAATAGTGTACCTTGCTGATGAAAATGAATGAAATCGGTTCAGGAATTACCTCAGCCCTCATATACTATATATGACGATTTTCGTTATTCTATTAAACTTTATGCCGAATTTATGGGTTAATTTGTATGTTATCTTAATAAAATTTCTTCAATAATTTGCGAGAGTGTAAAATGTTCGGTTGCACCCGAACTTAGCCTTTCCTTACTTGTTTACTATCATTTGAATATTTCTTGATTTGAATTTGCCAAAAGGTGTTATGAAAGGCCGCCAAGTTTTTGGAATATATAAATTTGGAGTATTGGGAGCAAACTTTAATCCAAAAATACGAAATGCAGTCAAAAGGTTTGACGAACGAGTCATGAGAGGCTCCAAAATAAGGACATCCAGGGCACCATTAACTTCGGAGGTGGAAATGTTTTAGCTTGGGGTTGCTGTATCTACAATGGTCTATCAAATCTCGTATTAATCGAAGGCAAATGAAGGGTGAGTCCTACGGAGTGATGCTGAGTACAAATTTGGAGCCCTCAGCACAAAAATTGGACTTAGAAATAACTCTATATACCAGCAGGACAATCGGGTTACGAAAGAATGTTTCGATCAAACATCAGTAGAACTCCTACTATGGCCTGCAAAACCTCTAGCTTAGTATTTATAACAATATTTGAATGATAAGCTCGCCCGATATTCTTGTCGCCTCAATAAATTAGATATTTTAAATAGATTGAAGGATTCCTGGGAAAACATACCATTTCTGAACTTGGTAGACAGCATGTCTCAAAGTCTTTTGGCTGCAATTAACTCTAAAGATGCCAACACCAAATATTGAAGCTCTATTTACAAGCTAACCTTATAATATATATATATATATGTCGTTGTTAAATATTTGTCTTTTTCATATGATCTGGTATTTTGCAACAAATAGTTCAAATAGTTCAAATGTACAATATTTAAATTTAATTATTTTAGTGCAATGTACCCATAAGCAAAATAGAAAAACCATCAAAGCGATAAATTTCGCTGCTTAAAAGATATTATCATTTTGGTGTTTACATTCATAAGGTATACATAATTTTGTCGGACACTGTATATAAACATTTACATGATTTTTTGATAATTTTAAATTACTTTTTGCATTTTGAAACTTTTGAAATTAGCCTTCCAAAGAATTGTCCGGGTGTTTAAACTGAAGCCTCTCTCTTTTCAATGTCTACTCATCACTAGAGGTCATAAATAAATTAGATAATATTATTTACAATTTCTAGCACTCTAAGATTGCTAAAAACACTTGTACACAAGTGAAAGATGAAAATATAAAGTTTCTCCCGGAGACAATCATTTACAAGTTAACTGCATTCGAAGTTCGAGCAGATTTCCATAAGTGTTTTTGTAGTGGTTGCAAAAAGTACGATTTTATTAACAAACAACTTGCGGTTAACGGCGAAAGCATTTCAGAAAAATAAAACATTAAATATTTGAGTGTGAGCGAGCGAAAATAGCTGAGGCGCACGAAAAATCATAAATGTTGAAGTGTTTACTTCAAGAGTTGGTTAGAAATGGAAGGTAAATTATTTACAATTTTTAAAGACACTCATAAAAATCTCCATCAATAACAACTTACTGCTGCAACCGTTAGTCTGTTCAGGGTGCTTACTAAAAACTCATTACTTTCCCGCAAGACTCCCTGAACTACATAGATTAATGTACTAATCGTCCAACGTAGCAAGTATGTATAATACAACAAATGCAACAATTATCGGTACAATAAATATATTACCGGCATCAACAATAACTGTTTTGGCTAAAAAGTACGAAATGTATATGCAAATATATATGTATGTTCTTAGTAACACACAATTTTGTAGTAAAGACGTAAACGTTTACGATGCGCGTGAGAGAATAGTAATAGAGCAAGAAAAACACTTTAAGTACACCTAGCATTAGAGCTAATGTAAAAAACTAGTAAAAGTAAATGCAGTGACTGCTATGTAGTGTTATATGGATTTATTAAACATTTTGTACGAAAAATGTATAAAATTGCAAATAAATTGAATTTTTAACTTTACGAGGGCTGCTATATATATTTCTGGCCTAGGCAACACTAAGTGTTGCCAGGTGCAATCTGACATTTCCATTGGAAAGTTTGACATTTTTTAGCATAACATCACTCAGAACGTTTTGTCATTTAATCGTGAATTGTTTTATTTACAGCGAATTAAAAAATTCATCTCGGCCAAAAAATGGAATTAACTCGTGAACATTTTCGTGCGATCATTTTAAACAAATGATTTATATTTCCATTTTGCAAATTAAATTATATGAAAATATATTAACAATAACTAATTTTTGATGTTTTTAGATGGCAGAAAGTAAACAGCGAACAGTTTCAACAACAACAACGACAACCAGCGAAGAATATGTGTTTATAGATTTGTTTAATTTTTTTTAATGAATATTCTCAATCAGCTCTCTAAATTCACAAAATTTGCCGCCTGTCACCATAAAATTTCAATGCGCATTAGCATTTATTAAGGCGCATTAATTTTGCTCGTCTATTACTGCTATAATATTCTATTTTGAAAAACCAATTGTTAGAAATGAAAATATTTTTGCTTCCTTTTGTAAGCACTCGAAGTCATTTTCGTTTAACACAGTTTAACACACAGTTTAACAGTTAAAAGCTTACTGTGATGTAAAAACTATCAAAATTTTATATTATGTTGGTCTGTTACTAGCATACACATCGGCTCTCCATCATTTTATTTCTTATTGACATCATATTTCACATTCATTGATGAAGTAAGCTCTTAACTTATTCTAATTGGCAAACAAAAATGGAATATTTTCCAATTTTTTCAATAGTCTTGTTCGTCAATATTATACTTTACAGTGGAAGATATATTTTTCGCAAAACGATATATACTTATTCAACTAAATACATACATATGTGTGTGTATGCATTAGTAGATATACACTTACATTTTAACCCAATTTACATTCAATTAAACATACGATGCACAATTTACAATTGGCTTTGGTATGGTAAATTGAATTATATTAAAAGTAAAATCGACCAGGAAGTAGTTACAAAGCAGAGTTTGTTTTGTAGTAATAAAAATCATACTTGCTTGGCACCATAGCATCGGACCACTCCCACGCCCACAAAATGGCGAAAACCGAAAACACATAAAGTGTCATAACTAAGCCATAAATAAAGCTATGGAAATAAAGTTCAAAGGATCGCACTATAAAAGGGCATATTTGGATGTAATTTTTTTGGAGAAGTGGGCGTGGCCCCGCAACCTACTAAGCATCTTTTTAATGTAACGGTACAACGAACGAGAAAAGAATGAAACAATTTTCGTTGCATAGTAACGGTAACATATCAACCTTTTATTCCACATTTACCGAAATCCAAAAAATAACAGTGAATAAGAAATATAAACAAAAGCAGAAATGCACATATAATTATTTGACTGGGGTATATCAACCAAACTTTCCAGAGTCGTTTCTCCCATACAAAGGTTATGTTGAAAACTACTAAAAATGCTTTAATTCAGTAAAAACACTAGATACCATAAATTTCATTATAAAGAAGGTACGGAAGAGCTGCACTCAAATTGGTATACAAAACTTCAAATGGGTATGGCTCTTATGAGTAAAAAAAAAATCTCTGAAACTACTCGAACAATATTAATGAAATTTCTTTGCATCCCAATGATATTTGTGAAAATACGCCAAATTAGTTCACAACCACGCCTACCTACCTTCGTATATACCAGAACTTTGAAGTCGATCTGAATTATTTACTTTACATGATATAAAGTAGGCACTAATGAACATATCGGGACAGAACTTTGCATAAATACTGCACTTATAGTGTGGCATCGCTCTTCTATAAATCGTCGAAATCGGACCATAAGTTTTCAAGGCCCCATATATCGAACATGAGGACCTCAGTGCTACTAATTTTTTTTCCGGAAATATGTCTGTTAGATATTTCGAAGAAATTCATTCATAATTCATATATTTCTTTTAATAATATGTCTCAGTGCCTAAAATACGTGAAATCGGGTCTTAACTTCACCTAACTCCCATATACCTAATATTAGGGTTTCCAACTTTCAATGGACTTTATACCATATATATGACGAATGTGTGGGGAAAACTGTTATAATAATAAAATTAAATAAATAAATTGCGAAAGTATAAAATTTTCGGTTACACCCGAACTTAGCCATTCCTTACTTGTTTTAAACTAAAAATGCATTGTTATTAAATGTTGTTTTAAATCTTAGCACAGATTTGAACACAACCTAGCTTAAGTGGTGTTAAGTTTGCATTTCTTGAATAATACTATCATGCTTCACATCATTATACAACTGATTGAACAGTTTCTTAGCGACAACAATTTACAGGTAGAGCGAGAAATGACAATTAATAATTATACTAATTATAACGAATTACTGAACTAGTCTTGGTACCGGGAATGCTATTGATATTTCAGAAATTCCTGTTATTACCACCGAATATCCTTGAGTGATCTTCGGACAACATTTCACAGAAACCGAACATACATACATATAACAACAAACATATTGCTGCTGTTATGGCTTTGTTAACTGGACTAGTAATAACAATGAAATTGGCGCACATCAGAGAAATTTCACGCCATCCATCAGTGTATGCCTGAGCCAGCTGCTCGCAGCTGCGCATCTTCGCTTGACATTCGCGTACGTGTTTCAGTTGACTGCATTCCACACATTCACTGCTTATGTACAATACATAAATTGTATATGGTTTGTATACACACACACACATACATATGCATGCCAGGCGGTGCGTGTAGGAAGGAGTTTGTATGTAATACGGTTTTCTGCTGCTTGATTCGTGTGTTGCATAATATTGTTGCATCTTCGTATGAAATTGAGTCATTTTGCTTTAACAGTTTCCTTGGAAATGGCTCATATATGCAACACAACGCAATGCATGTAGAGTGTGTACTTGGAGTTGTGTGTGGGCTACATAAAGGCACGCGTGCTACCGAGAACAGATGCACACAACTGTTACCGTTCTTGTTTGCAATGATTACGTAGCCAAGACAATCTGCATTTACTATACGTACAAACAATGTATACATATAAACAGGTGTGCGTATGCGCTCGTAAATTGCCAGAGTTCAATATGAAATAGGGCACCTTGTATGTGTATGTGCTGTAATAATTTATGTATGAATTTGAGTGAAATTTAAATTAAAAACCAACAAAGGGGTTTGATTATTTCGTATATGACTTAAAGTGAGTTTGAAAAGTATTCAATTGTATGTGAGCGTTTGCATAAATGATTGACTTTTGTTTTTAGGTGTTTTCTCAGTAATATGCTACCTGGAATGGGGGTGGGGGTTAAGTTGAAGGTTACAAATTGACAATAAAGTTGAAATATGAATTTTTAGAGCGGTTTTAATTGAAGTTTTTGATACAGGTTTCCATGAATTTTCAACTCAACAAATCCAATTAAGCCTATACAAAGGCAGAAAAGATATTTCTTTGAATGTTGTACAGCAAAAGTAGATTCTTCTTAATATCGCAAATTTCAGTTGAAGATTGGTCATTTAATATTTGCAGTTGTAAAAAATGGAAAATACTTGTAAAGTCTTTCCTGCTAATATACTTTTTGCCATATAAACTTAAAAACTGATTAAATATGGATAAATTGAAATTAGATATGTTGAATTGAATAGTTTCTGGTGCGCAAAGGGTGAGGCAATTTATTTTTGGAAGCTAGTTGGAAAGATTAGACGATGCTTTTGCGAGCATGGAACACTTGAATCACCTTGGAACTGATATAATCAGCTTTCACAGGGAGCTAAGTGGCATTTGAAAGCTTAAGAACCATCTTTACAAATTCAAAAGCCTTGCCATCTCTAAGTGTGATCTTCATCAATCAGCTTCTCGATCAGCCGAAAAACTTGACTAAGTACATATATTTATGAAATATACATTTAATCTATACTTCTATTATAAAGTGGAAAGATTTGTATGTATGTTTGTATTGAATAAACTCAAAAACTACTGCGCCGATTTCAAAAATTCTTTCACCATTGGAAAGCTACATTCACCCCAAGTAACATAGGCTATATTTATTGCTAGAATCTCAACTTTCTGGAAATGGTTCCCAGATGAGGGTATCAAAATACTCCGTGATGGAGAATCTTAGTCTGAAACTGAAAATCGTCTTGCAAGTCATTCTCTTCGCATCGCAATCGAGTGCCAGAAAGTCGAGTAATAAGCGCTCGCAGCTGCTTGGTGAACAAAATTTCAAAACCTCCCAAGTACGCGCTTGAGAGTCGAGTACGGAGCGTGTGCAGCGGTTTAAAGAACAAAATATTAGAAATATACAAGCTCGCACTAGGGCGTCGAAGTCTGAGCGTTCTTAACGCCTTCATAATCAGAGAGAAAGACAACGGACATCAAAGACTAGAGGTCGTAATCAAGTTTTAGCTCATTATAAAAAATACAATTTCATGTTCGAATTTTACTAATTTTTCTATTTTTTAATTGACCCCACGCAAGAAACAGCAAAGTACATACATACGTGTGGGAGAGTGTATATACATATGTGTGTAAAAACTTTTAACTTTTGAAATATTTGTTTAAATCCGTGCGAATCCGGAGCGGTCTGCTAGTATAGTATAAATTGAAGTGATATCATCACAACATATTTGATCTATCATTCTCTTAAAAAGTTTAAATAACTCTTAGTGTCCATTTTAGAGACCCAGCATTTTCTCACACATATTTTTTTTATTTTTTATGTTTAATTACTTTCGTGCGATTAGCGTGTTAAATTTATTTGCAATAAACGTAAATTACCCAAATACTATGGAAATAAAATAAGCTCTTTGTTTTTGTTGAAGAGCTAGAAAAAAATTTAAATTACACAAATTAATGCTGTTGTGGTACAGGGTGTGCGGTGTGTCGAATTTGGTATTCCCCACAATAGTATTTGCCGTCGTGCCTTACAATTATGGACAATTTTTGATAGAACGATTATATTTCTTACAGTCTGCACTTTACCTGCATGATTAATCTTGTAGACGGCGGCATTTCAGTTAATTTTAGTTTCAAGATGCAATTAGTCTATATCCAATCGTAAAAATATTCTTTTTATAAATATTCAACATTCACTGCAAATAAACTTAAATAAATAAATTTAATAGTTTCTTATTTTAATACAGGTGAAGTTTTAGTTAGAAGTTATTATAACAATATATTTATATTAAGGAAGAGTACAACCTGTAAAATAGTATATAATTACAATATGTCGTTAATCCAAGTGCTAATCCTGCCGTTTTAGCGCTGATACTGCCAACCAAACCACCGTACTCAGTTACATTCCAGTAAGTTCGACCTTGAACTTAAAGCGCACCCTTTTGTCTGCAAGTACGAATGTAAACATTTACACATCTATTGTATGAACAAACAATATTGAAACCAAATGAATATGCGAACATACTACAATGTGTATGACTGTATGTGTTGATAAGCCAGCTTGCGATGAGTGTGTGTGCTTCGGAGCATAATTGTCTTTGTGGGCAATTACGTACTCGTATATTCAATCCATGCTTAAAAGCAGATAAACGAAAATTATTTTACGCACACATACGCATTAGCAAGCCGCAGCGGCTCAAGCCAGCACAAGGGAGTAAAAATTAACAAGATTCATACACTCACACACAGACAAATACTCATGCATATGTACTTTCCAACAAGCTTCATTTATACACGTATACTCAGTAAATACACAAATAAACGTAGATTTGTTTTTAATAATATGTGCCACTAGAAAATAAGCATGCAAAACCGTTACACATTTGCCCGTCATGCTGCTAGCTGGCTGAAGTTACGTATACGCCATGTGCATAAGTACAGAGTGCCATGCATAAGCGGACCGCCAGGGGAATACGAGCTAAAATGAATGTGTGAATGTGGCGGAAGGAAGAAGCAAAAGTAAATGAACGTTAAATAAGCAAAAAAATTGAGAATAAAAAAATGAAATGCCGTCGCGTAGTCTGAGATTGCTTGGTTACTAGCACAGTGAGCAAGCAGAAAAAAAATATGAAAGTTGATCAGGAAAAAGTTTAAATTGCAGAAGACCAGCAACCGCTTGGTGATGAGAGAGCGAATGGTAAACTGACTCGGGTAAGATAAAAGCGGTGCAGAGTGGAGTGGAGCACTTGAATCGACTTGAAACTGGAGCATGGCATGCCTCAATGGCGGTAATTGTGGCGGCGGGTGGGCACACCGCACACCATGCGGCTAAATAGCAAGTGTGAAGCGGTATGTGTGGCTATAGTGAATTGTATGGCATGTGGCGTGTGGTGCAATTGCGCGGATACAAGTGTGTCTAATAAAAATCATTCGTTGGTATTTGTGGCAAATGATCGGCGAAGAAGTGGAAGTGGCACAAAAGCGCTGGCGGAATTAAGTGCAGCAAATTCTCAACTATCCACACACATACATATATGCATACATGTACATATGCATATGTGTACCGGGGCACATGTGTTTAACTCTCTTCGCACGCTTATGTATAACTTTGGATAATTAAATGAAAGTTGTGTAGCAATATTTATGTGCGCAAAGTGCTGGCTTATTAAATGCAATGTAAGTCGTAAATTACTAAAACAACAACTGTACATATAGTCAGCGAAAGTTAGTGTAAAGTAGTGTAAATGAGCGTAACGCCGAGGAAGTGACTTAGTGAAGTTAAAGGCGCATAACGAATGTGAGCAGCTGATGAATGCGCGGCAGATAAGTGAATATGTGATAAGCGTTAAGTGTATGTATGTACATCGTAGGTATTGAATAGACCTAGAAATTAGATGTGTTAAGGGGCTGTACCAGTGTAACCCATGAACAATTAGGCGATTTTCGTGAATTTTCTTTAAAGAAAGTACTAGATCGAATGTTTCGAAGTTTTTTGGTCGTAATAAGCTATATTTTTAACTATATTTTAATATTTATTTTTTACAAAACATTGAAAAATAGCGGAGTTATGTGCTGTCTTGGGAGGTGCTAAAAAAAACTGCTAACATGATTACGGCCGAATGAGTTGTTGAAACTCAAAAATTCAAACAGGTTATTAAAGCTGAAAGTAATTCCTATACAATGACTTCCGATTTTTGAAAAATATCAAAAATTAACAAAATTGCGTAGTTCTGAAAAACAAGTAGTTCTGAAAATAAAATTTTTTTAGGTAAAAAATTGGTCGACTTTTTAATGCGAAATTGAAAATTTCAATAAATCGAAAAGATCGTAGGTCATTGTGTAGTAAATATATTCAAGAATACTCAGTTTAAATTTGGAGTCGATCGGCCAATTTCTCGTTGAGTTATGATGTCAGCAATTTTTAGAAATGTCGTTTCGAGAAAAAAGCGTTCAAAGTTTTGACTATAGCGGCTTACATCTGCGAGCGGTCGCTCTTTAGAACGCTGTCATTCAAAAACTATTCAAGATACGACATTATCGCTTTGCTATTTTCGAAAGTATATACTACCGAATAAGCAAATAATAAAAAAATCGATTTTTTGAAAATGTCACACTGGTATAGCCCCTTTAAGGATTACTCATAAGAATAATATTTAGGTTGTGCGTGACTTCAAATATGACCGTGTGAAATTTTGGGTTAATATTGATCAATAAATATATAGAATTAAATATATAACAAGTAAGGAAGGGCAAAGTTCAGGTGTAACCGAACATTTTATACTCTCGTAATTTATTGCTATATTTTTATTAAGATAACACACGGTTTGATCCACATATTCGGCATTAAGTCCAGTAGAATAATAAAAATCACCATATACAGTATATGAGGTCTGAGGTAATTCCTGAACTGATGTCAATCATTTTCACCACAAAGGTACACTATATCCATGAATATACGCTCACTTAATTTTACTAAATTATCTCATATATTAATATGTATTCGGAATAAAGCCCATCGTATTGTTTAGTTAGGCACTGAGTTCTTCATGTACGATATCAGGGATCTTGAAAAATTATAGTCCGATCTCGACAATTTTTCCACAATACAGTATTTGTGTAAAGTTGTATACACAATAATTGAGTTATAAGGGAAGTAGGCGAGGTTGGGAACCGATTTCGCCCATATTCCGTCCGTGTCATCAGGGATTTCGCTTGCACGGACACACGACTAGACAGACGGACGGACAGACATCTCGATTTCGAACCCACTCGTCATCCAGATCATTTATATATATATAACCCTATTATGACTTTTTATGACTTACAAAATACCGTTATGTGAATAATTTTCAGAATGATGATATGAATTGTATTCAGGATATAAAGGGTGATTTTTTAAGAGCTTGATAACTTTTTAAAAAAAAAAACGCATAAAACGCAAAATCTCATCGGTTCTTTATTTGAAACGTTAGATTGGTTCATGACATTTACTTTTTGAAGATAATTTCATTTAAATGTTGACCGCGGCTGCGTCTTAGGTGGTCCATTCGGAAAGTCCAATTTTGGGCAACTTTTCGAGCATTTCGGCCGGAATAGCCCGAATTTCTTCGGAAATGTTGTCTTCCAAAGCTGGAATAGTTGCTGGCTTATTTCTGTAGACTTTAGACTTGACGTAGCCCCACAAAAAATAGTCTAAAGGCGTTAAATCGCATGATCTTGGTGGCCAACTTACGGGTCCATTTCTTGAGATGAATTGTTCTCCGAAGTTTTCCCTCAAAATGGCCATAGAATCGCGAGCTGTGTGGCATGTAGCGCCATCTTGTTGAAACCACATGTCAACCAAGTTCAGTTCTTCCATTTTTGGCAACAAAAAGTTTGTTAGCATCGAACGATAGCGATCGCCATTCACCGTAACGTTGCGTCCAACAGCATCTTTGAAAAAATACGGTCCAATGATTCCACCAGCGTACAAACCACACCAAACAGTGCATTTTTCGGGATGCATGGGCAGTTCTTGAACGGCTTCCAAATGCGGCAATTTTGCTTATTTACGTAGCCATTCAACCAGAAATGAGCCTCATCGCTGAACAAAATTTGTCGATAAAAAAGCGCGAAACACATTTCGAACCGAACACTGATTTTGGTAATAAAATTCAATGATTTGCAAGCGTTGCTCGTTAGTAAGTCTATTCATGATGAAATGTCAAAGCATACTGAGCATCTTTCTCTTTGACACCATGTGTGAAATCCCACGTGATCTGTCAAATACTAATGCATGAAAATCCTAACCTCAAAAAAATCACCCGTTATATAAATGAACTATAATTTTCAGCTACAATATATAGAATATTTACTGGAAAGATTCGTCAATCTGTGTGATACATTAATGGCACTCTGAGGGCATTTTTCATTGCAGTAGCCAAAAGTTGATTCAATACTTTTTCTGGACTCCAAATAATTAATATACTAACTGCTGATTCTGGTTGGCTTTATACGGTTTACACGATTATATGTTAATTTCAAATGTGTTTTTAAATAAATAATTAAGTGAACATATATGGATTCCAAAATAAATGCAACTTCTCACAAAATCTGTTATGTTAACAGCTTAGCAGTGCATAAAAATTTTAACTGGAATATGGAAACTGGTGTTTAAAAATTTATGTAATTAATCACATTAAATTTTATATATGCGCATTTGCAAGATGTAACAGAGAGGCGAGCATTGTTTATTTTCCTTCTTTTAATCTCTTTATATCAACTTTGCCGACGGCTCAATGCCGCACCCAGTGCTTTCTTTATATTCTCTCATTATAAGCTAAAGCATTGTCTTACGTTTGTATTGTTTGTTGTAAATAAGAGATGCGGGAAAAGACAAAAAACAAAAATAAAAGGTAAAACTTTTTTTTTGCGTTTTAAATAAACCCCTTACTCACCTTTTACTTTGTAAAGCTTGCTTGCTTTTATTCAACAAATAAAATACTTGTTATTCTCTCAAGCTAAAGGCGAATGGCAAATAACAAATTGTACAGTTACAAAGCACTTTTCAACGGCTGAGTGATTTCCTAGCATCTATTAAAGTTTATGCTTGAAGCAAGAAATAATAAAATGAAATAACAAATTTGCTGACAGAGTAGAGTTAGTTAAATAAAATAAATTTGAAGGTTTACATGATGCGTTCACTATTTGGTATACAGCAATTAGGCAGCTTAAAAGAATACATAACGTAATTCTGTTGACAGTAACAAAATACTTTGCAGGAATTATACGTATATATATATATATAAGCACGTATAGTAAAATAAATTCTACAGTTTGAAGATTATTTTTATTTTCTTCCCCAATTAAAGCATTTTTACTTAACAATTTGGGCAATTTAGGAAAATAAAAACCAAAATATTCTTGTTCATCATAACTGAAAATCAAAGCAATTTGATTGCTAACAGAGTATGGTGACATATAATATATAATTTAAAATTTATTACTCAACTACTACAATTTAGTGCACTTTGCTGTATATAAAAAGGAGTGTTTAGCACTTGCTTCTTACTATTTAAGTATTAATTATATTTCTGCTCTGCTAACTTGCTGTATGCATATAATATTTCCCATACACTTCTTAAAAAACAGTAAAATACTTGCGGACATGGCGTATACGTAACACTGACGGCTATTGAAAGAAGAGGAAAATAAAACAGTTTGCCTTGATATATATGTGATTGAGATTTGTTATAGTGTCTACAATTCGATTTGGCTGTTCTTATTAATATTTCAAACTGATTGTTTGTACTGACAGAAAGTAATTTGTGTGTTTCTTCATTAAGTTTACTAGGTGTTCATCAGTCTTTATTTATATTTAATTAATTTAATTAAGTATAAGAGGTTTGTGCTTGGAAATAACTAAGCATAGACTTGCCAATATGATTTTTCAAACTCCATCTTATTATAATCTCTCTGTTTATAGCAAAAATAATGCCTCAAGTATTTTAATAATTTTGGTTTTATGTATTCTCAGTATAGCGCCAGTCTGAACTTCTAGCCACTACATAAAATTTTTTTACAACATTATGAGTTGATTCCCTTGCTGGTGGCATGCAATTTATGATTAAGCCAATATTTTTATAAAGCGAATAATTTGAATTCATTTCTAATGGATTTTGAACCAATAAATATGTCGAGAATTCTATTATATTTTTGATACTGCTATAAGTAATATGAGGTATACCTAAGTCAGATCTCTGAGTCTCATCTAACATTAGCTTCTAATACATTAAATAATCAAAGTGTATAAACCTACCCACACCTATCGCTTCGCTTGTATTCCCTCCACCTTTGTGTGAGTCAAGTGATCTGTTTGATGTAGCCTATGCTACAGAGCTTTAATTTAATGCAGCTTAACTAATTTGTTGGCTTTGCGCGATGTCAGCCCAACAACAAAAAATTGTGAGAAAAAATAAAAAAAAACAATAAGAGAGAAAATAACAACAGCAAATGAAAGAGGTAAAAAGTGCGAATAAATACAAAACAAAAAGCCTACAAATTAACAAGTTGATGGCGAGAAGAAGAAGTCGGAAGAATTATCGGCACTAACGTTAGCCTTAAGCGGCTTGCAGATCTAGTGGGAATCATGGAAAAAAGAGCGAAACAAGAAAAAATATAAAAACGAAATAAAGTGTTGAAAACAAACCAGTAAATAGGCTTTTTGGCCACAACATGCTTTCGCACTTACGCCGAACTAATAATGTTGCAGAAAGCTGAGGAATGAAGCAATGGACGGAAATTGCATGATATGAAAAAAGTGAGGCCAATTTCAACAGAGGAATTGTGGAATTTGTGTGGACAGTTATGTGTCAGAGTATATACATGACCATTACTTCATTCCTCAGCTTTTAGACAGAAACAGATCAAACGAGAGTTCAGAGCTACAATTTTTAGGAAGCTGCCACAAGTGATTCTCATGCTGCCAGACATACCAAAATCGACTGCAGCAGGTGTCAGATGAAGTTCGTACATTTGATTGAAAACGCAACTACATACGCGCTAACAGTTGTGGCCAGAATGTACATAGACATGCCGTGCTGGAATGCCTGTATACTTGCTACACTAAGATATTTGACTTTGAGAATCACATATTTGTGCTTTGATTAGACACCTCAAGCAAACATATCTAATCTCGACGCCGAAATTAGACTAAAATCAAGAATGCTGGGGTTTATTTATTAATTCGATTTAATATTTTGTTGAGAGGTAGATAATTAGGTGATTTACTATTATTGTTATCTGGTTTGACTATATTTATAGCTGGATTGGGGGCTAATTTTGAATTTGCACGCACTTTATAACTGCTTCCACAACTGTTGCAACAAAGCCTAGTGTTGCTTGCAACAATTTCCAGCAGCCACTATGCGCAATCACTTAAAGTTACTCGACCACTACTCAAACTGTTAACATTGCACCGCTGACAACATTTGACGGCGCTACTGTTGACGTGCTTCTGATGAAAATGCATACGACGTGTTGTCGCACACCATGGGGTGGGTGGCGGCTGCAAAAAGGCAACTATGCAGTGGGAAAGAAATTAAAAATTTAAAAATGAAGAATGCGCGGTGAAAAAGTGTAACAATTTTGATTGGGTTGCGGTGTAAAAAGGAGGACACGAAATTAATTTGTGCCTCGCACTATGCATTGACGCGGCTGTCGGTAGCCACCGAAAAAAAAAAACAATTCAGCAAAGGGAAAAGTTCAACAAATAGCGGCAAGCAAATGTTTTTTGTTACAATTGTTACATGCCATTCGCAAAAAAAAGGCAGCTGCATAAAAAAGTACGCGAGAAATAAAAACGTGCGAAATACAATGACAAATGTTTGAGACGGAAACAGCTTATTGCTTGGCGCAGATTGGTGAGATGCCACTAGAAAAAAATTAAATTTCACGCCAATAGCGATGTGGTGCGAAATCAACGGCAATCTGCCCGCGAAATTTGGCTGCTTGTTGCTACTGTGTGTTTTAAACATATACATACATACACACATACAATAGCGTAACTATGTGTGTTTTTAGCAGTGAAGAAAGTGAATTCGCACTTGCATGTTGTACTATGAAACAGTGTCTTATTGCTGAGAAAATCGTCGTAAAATTTAATAACTAGCTTCAAAAGTCCAGTTAAAGAGTTTGAAATTTTTATATGCATATTAAGTTCAATTACGATAAGTTACATTATGTTAATCTATGTTAAGTTAAGTTATGTTCAGTCCAATTAAGTTTAGTTGAAATAAGTAAAGTTAAAAAATCACTAAATTGTTATATGATTATACGATTAACTGAGTTAAGTTAAGTTACGTTACTTTACGTTAAGCAATATTAAGATACAACAAGTTATGTTACGTTCAGTTCAGCAAAGTAAAGTTCAATTGTGTTAAGTTACGTCACGTTAAGCAATGTTAAGTTCCGTTACGTTAAACAATATTAAGATACAACAAGTTATGTTACGTTCAGTTCAGTTAAGTAAAGTTCAATAGAATTAAGTTACGTTAAGTTAAATTATGTTAAGTTACGTTACGTTACGTTAAGCAATATTAAGATACAACAAGTTATGTTACGTTCAGTTCAGCTAAGTTAAGTTCAATTGAGTTAAGTTACGTTAAGTTAAGTTATGTTAAGTTCCGTTACGTTACGTTAAGCATTATTAAGATACAACAAGTTATGTTACGTTCAGTTCAGTTAAGTAAAGTTCAATAGTGTTAAGTTACGTTAAGTTATGTTACGTTACGTTAAGCAATATTAAGATACACCAAGTGATGTTACGTTCAGTTCAGCTAAGTAAAGTTCAATTGAGTTAAGTTACGTTAAGTTAAGTTATGCTAAATTGAGTTTCATTATGTTACGGTAACATAACTTATGTACATGTATAATTTTTGAAATTCCACAATTATAGAAAACAAGAACTTTTACTAATATTTTTATAATAATCCGACCGAACATTTTGTCCCACCGTAGCTGCAGTTGACTGCAAGTGTCTGCTTTCATGAATGTACACTACATAAAATTGGCAATAAATCAAATCACTGTCTGCCCAACACTGCTGTTGCATATTGCCTGCAACTGTTTGCAACTAGCCGGTTTTATATCTTTTTTACATATGCAGCTTAAATGTTTACCACTCCGTCGCCCCCTTCAGCATTGTTTTTTTGAGCGCACCAATTTTTCGCGAACCATCCGCTTGCATAGTAGGTAGCGCAGGAGGACTTTAGTGTGCGTATGATAATGTCAAGCGGATACGGAAACTGTTTGTCAAATTCTAAATGTTGACTGAAGTTAGTGATGGCGGCTTGCAGTGTAAACACCAACATGAAAGCATATTAAGTTGTTCTACAAGCGGCGCCCTTATTTTGTTGTTACTGAGTTTTGATAATTGTGAAGCGGCAGTTGATTTGAATTTGCAGTAAAAAGTCGTAATTTAGCTGAGGATTTGTGTTTTAAAAAGTTTGATATGAATAACATTATTTTTAGTAAGGTGGCAACTTTGTTCGCACTTCTAAATTATTTCATATATGTACATCTACTGGGCATTTCAACGTAATTTCCCATATTATTTCACTATAGAAGCACATTTTTTAACGCTTTTTATCCAATTCGATCACAAAGTTCCCGCAGGCATTTCAGGTGTCGCCATGATTGCCTTATTCGATTTTGCGCAATTTCGTTTTTTCCTTTTTATAAGAGCGCAAAAGTTTATTATTATATTATATAAAAGCACATATTTATTTTTACTATCCCTTTAGTTGGGCAAAAATATAAAAATACTTTGAGCTTGCGGAACGTTGCATTAAAAACTTTTACAGTGACGACGTGTTGCTGTTTTGTTGCTTCGGTGCTGGCAGCAGGTGTTAAAGGTGAACGCTTATTGCTTGCTTATTTTATGGATAAAGTTAACTTTTTTCGAATAGTTTTAAATGAAATTGCGCGTTGGCAGATGAGCACGAGTAGTATAATAAGCAATATTGTAGAGCATTCGGAAAGTGACTGGTATAAAGAGAGTTGTTAAGTTTTTAAATTTGGTGGAAAACAATAATATTATTTTTCAAAATAGCGTTTATAAAACTAATATGTGGGTCACGAATATTTGAAATCCATTCGAATCAAATATCTACGAAGCGGTGACTCTATAAAGTTTGGAAACAAAAAAAAGTCGCAAAAATCTAAAAGTATTCGGTAGATCGAACAGCAGGTCGTACCTTCATTCGACTAATTGGCTATGGCGCTGGCGGAAGTATAAGTCGGTGCATTGCTATTATGGAAGAGTCATGGCCCCATTATAAGTTTGCCTCCTCAATTCATCTTTTGAGAACCAGAAAACAGAGGCAATCACTTTTCTGACCGTTAAAAAAGTCTTCCACTTATTCGTTTGCCAATTAATTCCATATATGGCGCGTTCAAAAAATAACGGGATTTTTTATTTTTTTGGTTTACAAAATTATTTATTCCTTCATCTATATTAATATTGTAAATAGTAATTTGAACACATCACCTATATTTATTCCAAATAGTCTGCAATTTCCATAACGTGCTGTGCGATCATTTGCCATGGATGCCAGCAAGAATTGATCGCAATATTTTTATACCCTTGTGGTAAGTTATGTAGCTATATATGTATGTATCACAAAAACATTATTCCTTATTCCCTTGCATTGAAATATACAAAATAGTTCAATTAAGTTCGATTAAATGCTTGTAATCAATACTCAATAAAATAATACAATAACGGTTTTAACACATGTATGTACATATGTGTACATAAATATTTAAACTTAATTGGAAGCTGTCGAATGCAATTATTGAATTTGGTAATGAATTGAATAGATAGCTCTGATGAATACAATGCATTAAATGGATCGGATGGGTAATGGTGATTTGTGGTTGAATGCTTAAGTGCGTCAATTAAAGTGTTAAATTACTTTAAAATGATTTGTTAATATGAGTCGATATATCAATAATGTGTGGTTACAAATATTTAAAATTTATCAAATTAAATCGGATTTCTGATTTTGCTTTTGAGGAATACTTTATAATATAACTTTAATTCTATTAAAGAGTTGCCCTTTACTTTAGGCTTAATACGATACGCCTTATCATATAAATACTATACGATTCACTTAATGGTGGTAAACACATTCACCTACCGAATAACATCATTGTTATATCACAATACAAAGGGTGTTAAACATTGTTGAGTCTCTGCATGAAAGATTTATTTTGCATTGTTACCAAGTGAACCAAAAAATGATTTACAGCCATTCGCGAGCATTGAATTTTGCGACCGTCTCTGTCACATCCACGTCGTGAGAGCTCTACAATTAATACTTAAAGATATACATAAGTAATTTGATGTCGATAAATTAAAAAGTTTTTATATTATGAAACTGTTCACATTATTTTGCATTTTACTAAAAGCAATGTTATTTTTGGACTCTGAAAGGCAAAGAGATATGCACCCTTCATAATAACTAAACAATTATATATGTAAAGAACACGTGTAATACAATCCTTTAACACTTTGTCCCAGTTTAATAATTTTCAGCTTTGGGCTATTTAAGAAATTAAGTGATTTCCTAAGTGGTATTAAATTATCCCTCATATGTATTGTACCTGTGTTTGCGTCTCAAAGTACATAAGTAGCGAAAAACATATAAAAAATATTTACTTAGTCCAACAACGATCCCAAAATAATAGCTATTCGCCAAATTAAACGCAAAATGTAAAAAAAAATTGGACAAACATAAATCTGTGCTAAAAAAAGATATTTTTGCTTTCATGTGACCCTTTGAGGATAAAAAGCACTATTTTCACGACAAGGTTGAACATAAGCCGCTTAAGCTAAGGTGAAAGGACATGATAGTAATATATACTTATAAATATATTTGAAAACTTTAACTAATGGAAAAAAGGGCTGAGAAACACAAATTTTTATTTTGAGGGAAAAACACATAGATAATATCTACTAGATATGTTAAACCCCCAGAGGCCACAGAAATATACATTTATCCAGTAACTAAATTATACACGCTTTGAACTTTACGAAACAATTCTTAGCAACGAGTTGTCTTCCGATTAAGAGTTTACGTTTAAAGGTTATACTTTCTTCCACCAATTTCACCCTATCTTAGCTTGTTTGTCATCTATCACAAGACAATCAAACCTAATCGAATACAAATTGAAGGTATATTAAATATTTCTACTGAATGATATTTCAATTTTTGCCATGAGTTATTCTTGATTATTTATTGCCTGCTACAACGTGTATGCGCAATTTTGAAATAAATTTGCATAATTGAATTATTGTAATAATCGTCTGACGTTGATGTGTAAACTCGTACCCAGAAAGCGGTACGGAACGGAGAAAACGAAACGAACGGATGAAAATGATAAACAAAGCTAACGACACTTCCTGTGTTGTACAGCAGAGTAAACATGAAAGAATAGCGGTGAACGAAAGGTAAATAGAGGTGGCGTAAGGTGTGCGCATTTGCAAAAATAAAAGCGAAGAAAGCGACAATCAAGCTATCACTAACTAAAAGAAGAATGCGCAAACCATGTATGACACATATGGGGGCACACATGCAGGGGTGTTGGTTTGAGAGGGTGTGGATAAGATGATTTGTGGGAAAAAAATGTATATTATTTTTATTATTAATGGTCTCATTAATATGTGGACGCCTTGAGAAATTAAACAAATTTTTATAACCTCCCATGCATTTCTTCGTTCCGTAAGTTTGGTGCCGATGCAATCCATTAGAGTTAAACACAAACAGTTTTTATTATTTTTATATTGAACGCTCGAAACAGATTTTCGTTGATTTTGACACAACAAATTATGCTTCCTGGTTAAATTGTTGACCGGAATCAGAAAACGTAATTCTCCAAACGTAGGATATTGGCAAATCGAACAAATAACTGGTATAAATCACATAAACTGGTATAATTAATATAATCGAATTAGAATTTGTTGATTGCTTATCAAATATGTATCCGCACTAAGGCGATGTATATAAGGTACTGATGCCTTGTAGCCCTCGTAGTATTCATGAACTCACGCTGAACCCCTATAGACCCAGGTGCGGCAATTAACTAATTTCAGCAAATATCATAGGTCAGGTCTGAGAATTTCTACTAAAACTAAATTCCGAAAACAATTTTATAATTTTTTGCTATCAAACGTTTCAATATCGGTGTTTTTTCAAAAAAAAAAGATGATTAATATTTGCTTCGTTTCTCATTCATATTCAATTTCTTTAATATAATTAATAGAAATATGATATTTTTTGTGCTAATCCCTAGTATTGAGTTTCTCGCTACGTCCCTGCACATAAAAAAACCATAAATTCATAAAATTTTATATGTTTCATGCTATTTTTTCACGTTTGCCCAACTTGTTGTCGGAAGATTCCTATTGCGTCAAAGGACGCTGACGCGACACAACAGCGACGTCCTCGGCTGCCGCATCCTTTCGCAAGCAAACACATAAGCGCCGTTACCTAGCAAGTTGCCGGCGCGGTGTTTCGCTCGCATCCACTCGTACATCATTTTTTGTTGGTTAATACTGTAAAGGAAAGGAATTTTTTGTCGTTGATTTTGTGCGCTCATCATTTCATTTCTTGCCATCTTTGCTGTATTATTTCTATTGTTGGTCTTTTTTATTGTGTTTCTTCGTGCTTCTCTTTGCATTTTTGTTCACCTTTCTGCTAGGAGCACTTACATCGCTGCACGTCAGAGGCGTGTGATAAGCTGTTATTATGTGCGTGCTGGAATGAGCGCGTTCCTTCTATCAACCTTTATGCCTTGGACGTATCTCTGCAATGCTCTGCCACTAATGCATAAGCACACACACTCAGGCGTAAGCTTAAGCGACGCAGCTATAACATACCTGTATATCCACTGTCGTCTGGAATCAACGCTGCGGAAGCGCTCAGAAGTATGCTTTAAGCGGATATATGTGCGAGTGTGTGTGTAGATATTTGGTTTCCCGGCGTGGCATGAATTGTGATATTTTTATCCTCTGGTTAGTTTGGTGCTGTATATTACACGGTTTAAAATTATGTTTTTATCTTTTATAAACTTTTTGCAATTTGTCGCTTTGCATGTTTATCGCTTCTTAAATCATTTATTATTGTACATACACTTTTTCCGAGTGGGCTTTAATTTATGCCCTGGAACAATGGAGTATGCGTAATTAATAGCTCATAAATTTTAGATTAATTCGCTTTGATAAGAACTTTAAATTTATTTATTGCATTTTGGGCTTATTTGTACTTGGGTGTAGTGTTGCTAGGTCTTAATATACTTGGGTTTGCTTTATTTGAAGTATGAGAAATGTTTTGCTTTTATTTATTAACACGGTAGTAAATTGTTGATTCGTGCGGCACTGTTATTATACAAATATATTAAATCAATAATTGAAGAAACGTAGTTGTGAAGGCTTACTAAATGTCTTAAGGGGTTACATGGGTTTTGTCGCGTATTTATTTTTTCTATGTAAAAAATTATTTATTTGATTCAAACTTTTTTCTGTCTTATATAGATACATATTTAAAGAATAATTTCTGAAATAAAAAAAAAAAAATTAAAACTTCTCCATTGTGACGTCATTTCCGGTTACCCCTCGGAAAAAAGGTGCGTCCGCGTTGTCAGATTAACTTCTGACAGGATCATCCAAAATGAAAAAACAAAAATAATTGTTTTAGGTAAGACCATAATCTCGTGCTTTAACGAAGAAAAGTCAAAAAAGTAAAAATTGGAATTTTGGCAAACATTTTTCCAAAAAAATAAAAATTTCGGTCAAATCTGCTTGATATTTACTTCTTTTAAAATGGTTGTAATTGAAAAGAATTAAATCCTTCGTTCAAGCACGAGTAAATTGTCTCTCGAGCACCTGTGCAAAATTTCATCAAGATCGGTTGAGTAGTTTTCGAGAAAATTTGACAACCGACTTTGAAAACACTGTTACGAGAAAAACACATTTAAAGTTTTGAGTAACAATAATACCTGCCTTGGAGTACAAAATACCATTTTTTTTACAAATGCACCGAGAAATACATTATTCTTTTTTCCAAAATACTGAATGATGAGTATAGTTTGTTCGATTCCCTACTCTCTAACGCATGTTGTTTCGATTGTTTAATAAAGAATGTACAGCTCACGATTAAAAATTAATTATATGTATATTATTGAAGCACTTGGTTTATCTCCCATCGCTCAAATTCCCATGCAATGCAAAAGCATTTTAATAGTTCGTTAACCTATTCAAATAAGCCAGTTTGACTGAAATGTGATAAGACTTTATCCTGTGTAGATTACTCGGTTATCCACAAACTTAACCCTCTCTTACTTGTTGCTCATTTCTTATTCACTACAATCACTGTTGTGCACCACCTTGTGTATTAATTGTTGGTTTACTATCAGCATTTCTGCAGAAATGTCAATGTCGAAAAGGTGCTGTCATTAATCACTATCACTTATGTCTCGCTGTTTATTCCAAATATCATTTAAGGGAAAATACAAGGCTTGACCAATTTATCTTATCTTAAAATAATTGTAAATGAATGAATAGCCACATTAAAATATCCTTTATAATCCCCTCACTTGTTACACGGTGTGTTGTATTTTTATTCTCCCAACGGTTGTGTATGAAACATAAAACCAAAACAAATAAAGTTAAAGTTAAATTTGCAAATAATATCAAGATAAGAACACGAACTGATTTGATACATTGAAATACAAAACATTTATATTTATGAAAATGTATACATGAGAGAGTTAAAATTAAATAGAAAATTATTATTTAAGGCTTCCTTATAGAACGATTCAAAAATATTACAGTGGACATAGAAACATTGAAATTTCATATGCCCTGAGCTATTCAACCGCATATTAATAAATATTAATGCTAAATTTTATTAACAACAAATTGCACGAAGTTGAAAGTTCAAGATCCTTTATACCCGACATAATAATTGTTCTCCTGTTAGCTGACTTTTAACCATACGTATGTGAAATATATCCATAGATATTAGAGCTCTTAGTATTCGACTAATCGATTAACCGAATTAACCGGATAGGGCATTATTCGAATAATACTATTGGGTTTGCAGTATCCGGATAGTCGTAAGTTGTCGACTGTTGTGCAAGTTCATTAATTTTTACAAATAAAAACAAACAAAAATCAAAGGCTGCTTGGATTTCAAAAAATTTTCATTTATTCAAATACTCGCAGCAGAACAACTATTCGAATAATCGTAGTAGAATGACTATTCGAATAATCGTAGTAGAACGACTAGTCGAATATTCGCAATGTTACGACTATTCGAATAGTATTAATCGGTTAATATTCATACGAACGGTTACAAACCGGATATTCGAATAATCGGTATACAGGTTATTCGAATAATTTTAAGAGATAATTAAGAGAAAAATTTTAATTTTCACGCTTTTCACACATTTGCAACATTGACAACAAAAAGTAATTCGAACTGGACCAAACTGTATCCAATTTCATGCAGTTCGGAGATAGTCACAAAACTTGTAGGTGAGGAACTGAGGCTTAGCTGCAGTGTATAAGCTAGTAATAATTAGAGTAGATACTAGCTATATGAAAGTTTCTTTGTACTTGTTCGTATTTTTAACTTAATTTCATGTTTTAAGTTGTTTGCTTCTTAAATGTTCACACATTTCTATAAACAAAACACTTAACATTTTATGGCTCACTACATTACCTGCCCACCATTCTCACATTTCTTGTAAGTAATAGATAAAATTGTTATTTCAAAATACATATACAACACACACGAGTCTATTGGTATGATTACTGTTAACATCGGCACGACAATTCTTTAGGGATTACGGTAATAAACGTTGAAATGACATTACCAATCGAAACTCAAATAAATCGTGCACTTTCGTTTTTCGGCGTGCCGAACTTGGGGCGCAATAAATTTAGCTATATCCTAACAACAGCTTATGTCAACTCGAAACCTAATATGACGGGGATACAAGCAAACATATTTGGAATACATTAAATCTTAACGAAACTTAAAAAGCAATAAAATCGAAATTATCCTAATCGATAAAACAAATGGCTTGAACTTTTTATTTTCCTTACAGTTTCATTGATTCTTTTGAGGGTCTCCCTTGTACCAGCTATGAATGGCAATAAAAACGATGATTTTTCATTTACCTAAAACTTTTCGGCTTCCCGACGAAGGTTTAATTTATCAACCGTAACAGTGATGGTTCAGCGGTCACTCATGGTCCAGCGCTAATGGTAAATAAATAACACTATCGAAGAAAAAGAAGAAAAAAACGAACATGAAATGGCATTTATTTGTGCTGTCGATAATTTGATATCTATTATAACGTCACTCAGATAATGATTGATCGATGATTTGTTTTGCATTCAATTGGACTTTCGAGTGTTGGAAAATCAAATCATTCAACCATTATTGATTTTGTATGCAAAATAAAGGAGGTGGGGCGCAATTTTTTGATGGAAGGACCTCAACGAATTAATGGTTTTTTAAACTATTTAATGTTGGCAACTTTTCCGCGTCATTAATTTAAATTGTTTGTGAATGCTCACTCATTTGCTTAATAATGAAATGTAATTGTTTAAAGTATGTTTAAACGGTAACATAATGTTTTTTACAAAATTTTCACATAAAATATTAAAAGCAGTGTTGCTTATAGATTGTATTTAATTTTTGTTGGATGGTGTCAGCACTTGACAGTGATGTCAAAACCATCAGCCATTTGGAGACATGATTGTTTTCATCACTTACAGGTGTTTAAATCAATAATAGGAAGAAAATTAGAAAGATTCGCAGTCTCACTGCACTACATCTGACGAAAATCTAAAATTTCTCACAGTGCAATCTACACTAACTATGAACCGACTGCTAATATTTACCAGTGGTCTTATTAAATTACTCTTCTATTTGCTATTTTTCAACCATTCATAACTGTGAAAATTACATATTTTCCGTTTGACGCTTATGAGCTGACACAGACGGATGCCTTCGTGCTTTGGCATTGATGTTGCTGCTGCTCGCGCTGTCGGTAGTGAAGATGCTGCTGCATACAAAGTATGCGTACATTATGCCGTTATAAACTGAACTATTGCATTGGTATGCGTGAGTTTTAGTTAAAACTAAAAATTCACTGAATATTCATTGAGTAAACGAAAATGGAGAAATAAAAATGAGGACATATGCGACAGAGGTTAAAACCATAGCAGGAATTCGATATGCATGATAGTATAGGAAATTACATACATATGTATGTGTGTATTTGCGCTTACTTGTGAATATGTGTGTTTATAATTTTAACAGTTTGTTTTGATTCAGAATTTTTTTTTTGACTAACTTATACACTCTTGTGGAATTATTTTGGTATTGGAAGACTCTAGCGTAGGGCTACTTTCAAAGTAGTATAAACAATTTTAAATGGACGTGGCTTCGCCAACTTATGGGCCAAAAACCATGTTTCAGAAAATATTCGACCGATTTCAACAAACTTCGGTTCAATCCCTATTCCATAGTTTGAAATTGGGCAAAATCAGTTACCAAGCACGACTACTTTCCATATACCAAATTTTGAAGTTCAACTGACTCGTTCACTTTACAATATATGTATAAGCTAAGTATCAATGGAGATATCGCAACTAAACCTTGCACAAATACTTTATATCTAATGTAGCATAGCCTGTATAAAAATAATCGAAATCGGACTATAACTTTTTAAGGCAGCAGATATCGTACATAACGCTCTCGAATTTTGCGGCTAATTTTTTATTGAAAATATCTGTAAATTTCTCAGACATCCTAAAGATATTCAAAGGAGCTGCGCACCTTCTAACAGTGTGCCACTGTGCCAAAAATGGGTACAACCGACCGATCTTTCCTCTAGCCACCATCTACCTCGTATTCGGATTTTCAAACTTTCGGTGGACTTTATATCAATAGTCAAATATTATATCTTATATTTAGCTTGGTGCCAAAACTAGTTGAAATGCTTTGCCTTCGAACATTTCAAATTGTGATGGAATAAAACGTTCGCTTACACTCGAACTTAGACCTTCCGTACATATTCTGAATAGTTTAATATTAGGTCTACAACTTTGCTTCCGCCGTTTTCCAATAGTTGTCTCTAGGGTCAAGCACTGGTCATTAAATCGATATTTTTTTTATATTGATCTTGGACATTTGTGTCAACACTAACCCAACAAAATATTTGTAGAGATCTGTTTGCATCCCAAACTTATTCTCAACTGAAAATGTCACGTTTTGAGCCGATTTCTCGACATTTGCGAGAAATTTTGCTTTTCTTTTTTAATTCCAAGAAAAGTGCGGCTGAGGTTCATCGACATTTGTAACATCGACATTTGTAACCGTTTTTATACAAAAAAAAAATAAATTTACAAAAAAAAAGCGAAAGCAAAGTTGTACACCTAATAATTTTATTTTTAAGAAATAAAAATGTCTGTAAAAGTTGCATCAAACATCGTGAATTTTTTTTGCTGGGCAATATATACACTTCCGTTAGTATGATCATATACGAAAACTCGATGAGCATTAATTGTAGAACCTTAGACTAATATCAGTAGCGATAATATCTCTGACGGTTAACGCGTCTATCAATAGATAACTCCCTCAACAGCAAATGAAAGTACTCAAGTAATAGTTTTTTTTCCAATTTCACGACAAGTCGTTTAGTATATAAGCACCTGAAAATTACCACAGAGCACAGTTGAAAGCTTTGTGTTAAGCTAACTATACGAATTAATTTTAGCAAAAGATATCAATTTGTCTACTTTGATTTTTTGCAAGATGAATCAACTACTCGTTTGCAGTTTCTTATTGGCGATCGCTTCGTCATATGCCTCCGTTGTACCAGCACCTTCCTATGTCGTTTCGGTTCAAGGAGACGACGATGGCGCAATCATCTGTGGTGGTGTGCTGATCGATGAGAAAACCGTCCTGACCACAGCACAGTGTTTGGCTTTCTACAACCCTGAAAGATTGGTGGTTTCTGTAAACGATGGCGCTCAGATCATTAAACTAGCATCTTACTCTTTCAATCCGAGATTCGATTTCGTTACCATGGAAGATAATATTGGTCTCTTGAGATTAGCAGAACCAGCAAATGCCAATGTCATTGCGGTGGCCGAACAAGAACCAAAAACTGGCGCCAGCGGTGTAGCCTATAGTTGGGGTGCCAACCACAGGATTGACAGTGTCGATGTTGAACTCGTAAGCACAAGCGATTGCGATTCCGACGAGTACGGCTGGAGTGATCAAATGTACAAAACAATGATATGTGGTGTAGTGAAAAACAACAAGTCTTGTGTTCCACGTTTCGGCAGCCCCGTAGTATCTAACAACAAGCTGGTTGGTTTGACTTCATTTGGTTGTGGCACCAACGGCAAAGCAGCTATCTTCACCGATGTACCATCTTTACGTTCATGGATCGATAGTGCCCTAAAGAAGTTGGAGTAATAATTTATGTAGTTGCTTTAGCTGATTAGTAAAGAAAATAAAAAAAATTAATTTGATTTAAATAAATTGTTCTTTTATTAGTGTTGCCTAATGTCAACTCTTTCGCTTTATTAAGTTTCGTTTTTTTCCATAATTAATTTGTAAGTAACATTAAAATATTGTTCTCATATTATTACTAAAAATTCTCCAAGGGAAGTATGCATTAGAACCGTGTTTTGATGACAAATAAAGTCCTGAGAAGTTCTCGCATTTTACAGCTTTGAAATAAATATTTTAATTTTAGGCTTAGATCATTCTTCCTTTAACCAAAGTTCTTCACACCGAACCATTACCTATAATATGTACTAATACTTGTTGTTTTTAGTTTAAACATAACTGAGACTAAGAATAATCTATATTCAGATTTTTTCTTTCTATATTTCTTTATTCATTGAATCTTCTATTTGAAGCCTAACAATAAATTATAAAATCTTAATTCTAATTAAAACTAGACAAGCTCAACCAAGTGATTGAGTTGTTTTGGTGAAACGTTGCTCTTTAGTGTGCAGGCATATCTCTTCTTTTTAAACGTGGTTGATTACAAGAATGTACTAAAACATTAGGCAATGGGTTTGGGTGAACTCGGAGTTTGGATATATATTTGTTTCTGCTGTTCTCTACTTCTTTCTTTACCATGAGAATACCAAGATCTTTATGGATATTTTCATTTCGCATGCAGCATGGTGAGCACGTGATTGTTCTAAGCATTTTTGATTGGAATCTCTGAATTATATCGATATTGGTTGCACAGGTCGTACCCCACAGTTGAATGCCATACATCCAAATCGGCTTTATGACCGCGTTATATAACAGAACTTTGTTGTCTAGGCTAAGTTTTGAATTTTTGTTAAAAAGCCAATTTAAATTTGCTGCTCTTATCTTCATGCAGGTTATTTTTCTCGATATGTGTTTTCTCCACGTGAGCCTTCTATCCAAGTGAATACCAAGATATGTTACTTCAGTCGCTTGGGGTACTAAAATATTAACTGCCGTTGGGCACGTTTTTGATCTTAGGGAAAATGTAACATGCTTGCACTTTTGTTCATTTACATTTATACGCCAGTTGGCTAGCCATTCATCGACAAAAATCCAATGCTCTTTTAATACTCTCGATGCTATAATTGGGCATTTGTTTCGGCTCACTAAAGCTGTGTCATCCGCAAAAGTTGATGTCAAAACATTACTAGCTGTTGGAAGGTCTGCTGTATATAATATGTATATAGTTGGCCCTAAAACACTGCCCTGCGGTACACCAGCTCTTATTGGTATATTCAGTTGAATTAGTGGGTGCTACTGTTGTTGTTACCAATTTAAAACAAAATATTTATCTTTTCAGACAGTTGTGCATACAAATAGAGCAGACATGACGCGCGTCATAGAACCCGATAAAATATTTGCTTGTAAGTTTCTAATTTCAGTGCGAGCAAATATACAATATACTATGTATGTATGTCTGTGCGATATTGGTTAGATAATGGTTAGCTAATGTTCCTAAATATTATTTATAACACAAAGTCTGATGTCGTAACGAAAATATAGACTACCTGTGCAAATTAACTTCCAGCAAAATTCTTCAAACAAATACGAAATACACAAAACTAAATTTAATATGTTGCGTCGTATTTAAATATTAGTATGTATTTGTGCTGTAATTAACTAAAAATACTTAAATAAACAGTTCGCTGAACAATCGACAATAACCCTCAGCGATTTTGCGAGTATAAAACAAGGCGGGAAAATGTCTAAGGTATAGTTGACAATTTCGCGCCAAGTTAACCGCTCGAAATATAAAATACAATAAATATCAGCACATTTTCAAGATGTTTAAACAATTTCCATACGCTTTCTTTCTCCTCGTGGCGGCCACAAGCGCTAGTGCTGCCACCATTAACGCAGATTCCTATGTTGTTTTAGTTCTAACAGCCGACAATCCTCCACTCTGTGGTGGTGTTCTGCTTAACAAGGATACAGTACTCACATCGGCACAATGTTTGGCTTTCTACGATGCCGATCAATTGGTTGTTGCTATAAATAATGGCACTCAAATCATCAAAACTAAAGCACACACCTTTAAGACAGATTTCGACTTCGTTACAATGGAAAACGACCTTGCCATTTTGAAGTTGGCCCAATCTGTGAAGGCACCCTATGTAAAATTAGCGAATAAACAACCGAAAACAGGTGCTAGCGGTGTGGTCTTCAACACAGGTCAAGTACCTGTGAGTATTATAAACTACAAAGATTGCGCCTCTGATAAGTACGTATACAGCGAAGAAGAAATGTTCAGTACCATGGTATGCGGTCTCGTGAAGGACAACAAGGCGTGTGTCGGACGAGCGGGAAGTCCTTTGGTATCCGACAATAAACTGGTTGGTTTGGTCTCCTGGGGTGGTTGCGGCTTAAATGACAGACCTGCCGTTTTCACCGACATTCCATCGTTCAAGTCTTGGATTATCCAAACTGCTAAGAAATTGTAGAATACATAAGTTCCATTTCTTTCGAATAAAAATATTTAAAAATTTACAATAAGTTGAAGATAGGAATTTCTTAATTTTTATACTCTCGCAACAACAAAGTTGCTAGAGAGTATTATAGTTTTGTTCACATAACGGTTGTTTGTAACACCCAAAACTAAACGAGTTAGATATAGGGTTATATATACCAAAGTGATCAGGGTGACGAGTAGATTTGAAATGTCTGTCTGTCCGTCCGTCCGTCTGTCCGTCAGTCCGTCTGTCCGTCTGTCCGTCTGTGCAAGCTGTAACTTGAGTAAAAATGAAGATATCTTGACAAAACTTGGCACAAATATTCCTTGGCACCATAAGAAGATCAAATAGATCAAAATGGGCAGAATCGGACCATTGCCACGCCCACAAAATGGCGAAAACCAAAAACACATAAAGAGCTATAACTAAGCCATAAATAAAGTTATAAAAGTAAAATTTGGAACAAAAGATCGCACTAGGAAGGGACATATTTGGATGTAATTTTTTGGGAAAGTGGTCGTGGCCCCGCCCCCAAATCGGCTATTTGTATATATCTCACAAACCAATGAGGCTATATAAACCAAACTTTCTGCAGTCGGTTCTCTTATGTACCCCACCACACACCATGAAAATAGTTGAAATCGGATAATAACCACTCCCACCTCCCATACTAAGGTTAGGTTGAAAATTACTAAAAGCGGGTTAACTAACTAACGAAAAACGTCAGAAACACTAAATTTTGCAGAAGAAATAGCAGAAGGAAGCTGTACTCAGATTTTTTACAAAATGGAAAATGGGCGTGGCATCGCCCACTTATGGGTCAAAAACCATATCTCAGGAACTACTCGACCGATTCGAATGAAATTCGGTATATAATATTTTCTTGACACCCTGATAACACGGACAAAAAATGGTGTACAACCACGACTACTTTCCTTATAACCCAAAACTTTACACAAATAGTGCATATCATCTCTGGCTTCACTTGCGAAAAAATTGTCGAAAACGGATCATAACTTTTCAATGCCCCAGATATCGAACATGTTGAACTCAGCGCCTAAGGATAAATTTTAACCGAAAATATGGGTAAATCTCTCAGATATCTCAACTTAATTCAGAGGAAATTGTTTTCTTCTAATAGTGTGTCTCTTTTCCAAAAATTATTAAAATCGGGTCATAACATCTCCATATACCTCATTGTAGGTTTTTCAAAAGTATCTTCTCCTAGCTCCCATGTACCTAATTATAGGTTTTTCAAAAATATCATCCCCTAGCTCCCATATACCTAATTATAGGTTTTTCAAAAATTCGTTGGGCTTTATTCCGCATATATGTATTGGTTAATATGTGAGCTATCTTAGCAAAATTAAGTGAGGGTATCGTCTTGGATATAGTGTACCTTGCTGATGAAAATGAATGAAATCGGTTCAAGAATTAAATTAGCCCTCATATACTATATATGACGATTTTCGTTATTCTATTAAACTTTATGCCGAATTTATGGGTTAATTTGAATGTTATCTTAATAAAATTTCTTCAATAAATTGCGAGAGTATAAAAAGTTCGGTTGCACCCGAACTTAGCCTTTCCTTACTTGTTTGTTATAAATTCTTGTAGCAATAAAAACGCATTGACGCTGAAATCTCAAATGGTAACATGCTTCCCCAATGAGAGCTAGCGACCCATTTGTTACGATATTTTAGCACCTTTAAAATATCGTGTATTAACTGAACAGGTACACAGACAATCCGTTGTATAGATAGAGACTACCTCTCTGACGACAAAACCAAGTTTGTCCGCTAAGTGTATAAATAATATTTCTGAAATTGTCTGCAGTTTGAAAAGTCGGTAAGCAACAGGAAAGAAGGTAGACGAATTAATATTTTATATAAACTTACTTATGCCAATACACAATAGAGTTTAACTGTAAAAGCTTATACTTCGTTGCATGTTCATCAATTATTGGCCTAAAAACAACACTGTAACGATGCCACCACATGGCTCTGTGTGACTTTTCCCTAGCACCAAAAATAAAGAGAATCTTAAAGGGCTTGGGCTCTTATAATAATTTTTCGTCACTTCATCCTTTTGCTTGGTTAAGTCTCACATATCTGAATAAATATCATTACCGAATATTATGTGAATCGGTAGTGAAAATTTTAGCTATTAAAACGTACCTTGTCGGCTAGTCCATTCGTACGTATATCCGTGCAAGCGTTTAAGTTAACCATAAAATGGTGGCACAATTTTTAACAAAATTTGGCACAAATTATCTATTCGACATCCTTCGCATTGTCCTTGTTCAATATTGCATTCATTTGCAACATCTATGTATAAAATTATTTGCCGCTTGATCTCAGAAGAATTATTAATAATAAAAAATAAAGCTTTTTATTGTAAATAGACGACCAGACGTGAGCGACAGTAAAATAGCTGTACAATCAGCCCGTTACTTTGTCTTTCAAAATAATAATATATTGGCATCCCCTTTTGCGAATGACACAGCTAGAGTGAGCCAAATGTCCAATCATAGCACCAATACTATTAGGAATTCTCAATTTTTTTCGAAAATTTAACTTTAATTCGATTAACAAATATTGTATAATCATTGACGAATATCAGTAGCGAGCAATTAAGTTATCATATCGCTGACGGCTAACGCGTCTATCAATAGATAACTCCCTCAACAGCAAATAAAAGTACTCAAGTGATTGTTTTTACCAATTTCTCGAGAAGTCGTTTAGTATATAAGCACCTGAAAAATTACCACAGAGCACAGTTGAAAGCTTTTCAAGCAAGCAAAACATTTTAGCAAGAGATACCAATTTGTTTACTTACATTCTTTGCAATATGAATAAACTACTCGTTTGCAGTTTCTTGTTGGCGATCGCTTCGTCATACGCCTCCGTTGTACCAGCACCTTCCTATGTCGTTTCGGTTCAAGGAGACGACGATGGCGCAATCATCTGTGGTGGTGTGCTGATCGATGAGAAAACCGTCCTGACCACAGCACAGTGTTTGGCTTTCTACAACCCTGAGAGATTGGTGGTGTCTGTAAACGATGGCGCTCAGATCATTAAACTAGCATCTTACACTTTCAATCCGAGATTCGATTTCGTTACCATGGAAGATAATATTGGTCTCTTGAGATTAGCAGAACCAGCAAATGCCAATGTCATTGCGGTGGCCGAACAAGAACCAAAAACTGGCGCCAGCGGTGTAGCCTATAGTTGGGGTGCCAACCACAGGATTGACAGTGTCGATGTTGAACTCGTAAGCACAAGCGATTGCGATTCCGATGAGTACGGCTGGAGTGATCAAATGTACAAAACAATGATATGTGGTGTAGTGAAAAACAACAAGTCTTGTGTTCCACGTTTCGGCAGCCCCGTAGTGTCTAACAACAAGCTGGTTGGTTTGACTTCATTTGGTTGTGGCACCAACGGCAAAGCAGCTATCTTCACCGATGTACCATCTCTACGTTCATGGATCGATAGTGCTCTAAACAAATTGGAGCAATAAATTAAGTAAATGCTTTTTGTTGATCTATAAAAAAAAATAAAAATTTAATTTCATATAATTGATATGTTGCGCTATTCGTGGTGTCCACTGTCAACTCTTTCGCTTTATTAGGTGTCGTATCTTCCATAATATCATAAGTAATACAATTGTATGCAAAAATTCCTACGAGCATAACTTTAAATCTTAACGCTGTTTATACGAGCCAGAATGATCAGAGAAATGATCGATCTAGTTTTTTCTTCGTTGCCACAAAAATCCAGTTTCCAGCTCTAAGCCCTTCCGTTATAAATCTTCTTCGAAAAAAATCTTTTGACAATCCAACAATTAATAAAATAGCACTAAGTTATCGCTAGTATCGATGAAATATACCAAAACCTGCTGCTTCTTGTTTTACCATAACTGAAGCACAAATTAAACTAAATTCAATTGAATTATTGGCTGTTACTGTTGTTGTAACCAATGACTAAGCTTTCGTAGTATTTGTTTTAAACGGGAAATTAAAATAATGTATTTATCAGATCAGCAAAAGTCAGTTGTGCATTAAAATAGAACAGATACGTTTTTAAGTTTCTAATTTCAATACGAACAAATATTGTATATACGTCACATCACTTACATATGATCTGCGTATAAAGTGAGATAGATAAAAATTTAATTATGGGCAAATATTTTAAATTTTTGGGCATGCACTGAATCGAATCGACTGGTTGTTAAAAAATTATAAATATAACAGATTTGCTGGTTTTGCAATGATTATCTAATATCTGGATAGTTAGTTAAACAAAACCAGAGAGACGCAGGCTTTCGGTGAGTTCGTTAAATTAAAACTAAAAATAACAAGTAAGGAAGGGCTGTGACCGAACATTTTATACTCTCGCAATTAATAGATTTAATTTTATATAATACACAATTTGACCCACATATTCGTCATATATGTATATGCCCCTTAATAGTGATATCCTTGTCCCAAATTTTATTTCCATAGTGATCCATAGCTTTATTTATGGCTTAGTTATGACACTTTATGTGTTTTCGGTTTTCGCCATTTTGCCCATTTTCGAAAGCAACCCTCTCACGGTCCCAAGGAACATGTGTTCCAAGTTTCATCCAGATATCTCAATTTTTACTCAAGTTATCCGTTGCACGGACGGACGGACGGACGGACGGACAGACAGACATTCAGATTTTGACTCGTCTCCTCACCCTGATCATTTTGATATGTATAACCCTATATCTAACTCGTTTAGTTTTATGACTTACAAACAACCGTTATGTGAACAAAACTATAATACTCTCTTAGCAACTTTTGTTGCGAGAGTATAAAAGTGGTACAAAAAAGCTGCACCAAGATTGATATAAAAATGGACGATGTAAGTGGCGTCGCCCACTTATGGGTCAAAAACCATATCTCGACCAATTTCGTTAAAATTCGGTATATAATATTTTTTTACACCCCGATGAAATGGACGAAAAATGGCTGAAATCGGTTCACAACCACGCCTGCTTCCCATATAAATCAATTTTGAATTACATCTGATTCGCTCACTTTATAATATATACATTAGGAATCAGTGGTCATAGTGGAATAAAACTTTACACAAATACTGTATTTGATCTGTGGTTTCACTTGTGGAAAAATTGTCAAAATCGGACTATAACTTTTCAAGGCCCCGGATAGCGAACATGAAGAACGCACTGAGTTAAGTTTAATTTTTCACCAAAAATATCGGTAAATTTCTCAGATCTATTAATTTAATTTAATTCAGATGGCATCTTTTCTTCTAATAGAGAGTTCCTATATCGAAAATGGTTAAAATCGGGTCATATAACTAATTATAAGTTTTTCAAAAATACGGTGGGCTTTATACCTTATAAATCGGTTAATGTGGTACAAATGACTAGAAGCCACATTAAGTGAGCTTATAGTCTTAGAAATGGTGCACCTTGTTCGTGAAAATGAGTAAAATCGGTTCAGAAATTACATCAGCCCTCATATACAATATATGATAATTTTCGTTATGCTATAGTACATCAATAAATTGCGAGAGTATAAAATGTGCCGTTGCGTCCGAACTTAGCGCATTCTTACTTATTTCTTTTTGATTTTATAAAAGATATTAGTCCGAAATATTTCTGCTTTGCCTGACACTGTTGTGGTTTCTCATGAAATACGAGCATCCTTTTGGCATTTGTACTACTCTTAGCCAACTCATAAGTTTTTTATTGGAACCGTGCAACCGCCATGAAACTGCAGTGCAGTAGTTAACTAGATTACTTGCAACAGCTGCAATGCTGCTAGCAAACCACTATCACGTTTTTGTATTTTATCTGATGCCTTTCATGCTGCCGCACTGACGTTCTGTGCTTTGTTTTGCTGTCTTATCATTCCTTTTTCGCACGGTCCACCATCAACCACTTGGCTATAAATGACAAATAGAGCTTGGCACTTTGTTGGTAATTGCATGGTTATCGTTTTGCGGCTGTAGCTGCTGGTCGTATGTATCGAGTGAGTGTAACTGTTGTCCACGGCTGTCGCCAATTGGTTGTTGTGGTGCCTAAAAGTACGCGCCAACATGAAGTACCGACTCGCTTAGCCCGCAAGTAATCGAGTGCAACGCAGACACACTTACACATAACTACATGTAACAGAGAGTTATAGAAGAGTATAGATATATATATATTATACACCGAATGACTGTACGACGCTGATAACTCATTAGTGTAGCGTACTGCTGCAAAATACTGACAACAGCTTTGATTTAAAATTTGCACAATGTCTGGCGGCAACAAGTGATTGTCCTTAATAGCATGTTTTATGCCACAATCTGGCATGAAGGACTCACCACCAGTAACTAGTCGGTGACGCTGAACATTAAGTGACGCAGTGGGACCAATTGCGTGACCACACCACCAACTGACAAACTTGTATGCCACACTATGCTCTTCTTCACCGAGTACAAGCGTTTCGCCCTAATTTATTCATCAGCTTAGTCTTACCTTGAGCGAACGCCATTGCCGCGCCAGTGGTTTTTGCAACAAGTGTGCCACTTCGACCGGAAATGAAAATTTCCTGTTATACTCTGCAGAGAGATTGTTACCTTTTACTTGAAAATTTTGCACTCATTCAAGTGAATGGCTTTGTGCGATGCGCAAAAGTGCTACGTAACAAAGCCGACAAAAACAACAACAACAACGGAATGCAACAATCTATCTTCTTATTTTCAACTGGCTTTCAAAGGCTGTGTCACCTTTCAACCCTATTTTCTTTGATTAAAAATTCGTGGAAGAAAAAAATCACCTTTACCAACTGCAACCGTTATCTCGCTGCCTACAAGGAAATGTGTATAAGGATATGAATTAACGAAACGACTGCAGGAGGTTAGATGCTAAAGCAAATCACGTTAAAGCTTTGATTTCTCTCGAATGCAGTTTTTTTGGTTTTAATTTTCTACTGCTTTGCATTTTTCATCTACTCTCTGCTCGCGTGCTTTGTACATTTTCTGCAGGCAGCTAAACAAGCTGAATTTTAATGATTTCAAATTTGTTACACTCACTCGCATTGTGCTTTTGCGAAAGTCATTCAGGCGTACATACCCACACACACACACTTCTAAACAAACATTACCAAAGGAAACGTCAACGTTTCGCATTCACGACTTTAAGATTGCTGGAACTGCTCTATTTTTTCTTGTTTGCTTTATAAATCGATGAGCGCTGCAAGGATACTCACAAGCCTGTCAACATTAATCAAATGAATGATTTTACTAATTCTTCTTCTACTCACTGCAACCATATATAAAGCCGGTGCACACTGCAAGTGTTGGTGGTAGTGAATGACTCTGTAAGCTTTTAGTTCGCAATGTGTTTCCACAGAGATCTGCGATTTACTTGTGTTGGTGGTGGAGTCTTATGTACTTAGCAGCAGATTTTCTTTGTCAAGCTCAGCTCATCCGGTTCACTTGAAAGCGTAAAAGATTTAATAATTTTAAGTTGATTAATCTTAGACGATCTTCCGAAGAACAAAATTTATACTTCTTCATAAGATTTTATAACATATTAAAGGTAAAAGACAAAAGCGGAATTGCTGAAGAGAATACATAACAATAACGAATGACAACACATTTATTTGAATCGTTTCGCAAAAAAAGTTTTACTGAAGTGGTTATACAAAAAGTGTTCAAAAACATAAAAATAATTGTTTTATTTTAAAACAGAATGAACTGGAGGATGGAGCCATATGTAGAAGTTCACGTAAGTGAGGAAAGTTTCTGACTGTCATTCACCTGGGAGTGGCCAGGAACGATTCTTTTACATCTGGCTCAAGCAGCTCACGACTTCCGGTCTTAGACCAAGTATCCTCTGGGTAGCCAACAGACATCCGTTTGGAGGCGAGCTAAAGTGAGAAGGCGAAACCCGCTTCGCGGTTGTGCGTAGGGTTTGGGACCCACCACATAAAAACACCCCCCCAATGAAAAGAACAAAACAGCCTCGGATGAGAGACCCCAATTTTGATGACGACCACTGCAAACGTTTAAAGGACTACGATTTAAGGGCATGTACTTGGAATGTCAGGACCCTTAATTGGGAAGGTGCCTCTGCCCAGCTGGTTGATGTCCTCGTAAGAGTAAAGGCTGACATCACCGCAATCCAAGAAATGCGATGGACGGGACAAGGACGGAAGAAGGTGGGTCCTTGTGACATCTACTACAGCGGCCATATAAAGGAGCGCAAATTCGGTGTGGGATTCGTGGTGGGAGAGAGACTCCGTCGTCGAGTCCTGGCATTCACTCCGGTGGATGAACGTCTAGCCACAATCCGCATCAAAGCGAGGTTCTTCAACATATCGCTGATTTGCGCCCACGCCCCGACGGAAGAGAAGGACGAAGTGATCAAAGATACCTTCTATGAGCGCCTAGAACGTACCTATGAGCGCTGCCCCCGCCACGATGTCAAAATCGTGCTTGGCGATTTCAACGCTAGGGTGGGTAAAGAAGGTGTCTTTGGCACAACAGTCGGAAAATTCAGCCTCCATGACGAAACATCACCAAACGGTCTGAGGCTGATCGACTTCGCCGGGGCGTGAAATATGGTCGTCTGTAGTACTAGATTCCACCATAAGAAAATCCATCAAGCTACTTGGCTGTCCCCGGATCGAATTACTCGCAACCAGATCGATCATGTTGTGATAGATGGACGACATGTCTCCAGTGTTTCTGATGTGCGTACGCTTGGTGGTCCCAACATCGACTCGGACCACTATCTTGTAGCAGCTAAAATACGCAGCCGCCTCTGTGCAGAAAAGCGCACACATCAACAAACACAAGGAAGGTTCGACATCGAGAAGCTGCAATCACAACCGACAGCCGAACGATTTTCTACTCGACTTGCACTCCTGCTCTCTGAGAGCACTCATCAGGATCTCGGTATAAGAGAGCTGTGGGACGGCATATCAAACTCCTTACGTACAGCTGCAACCGAAACCATTGGTTTTCGGAAAAGCCAAAAAAACAGCTGGTATGACGAGGATTGTCGTCTCGCAGTGGAGAGAAAACAGACTGCCTACCTCGCAATGTTGCGATCGACCGCAACACGAGCGGGATGGGAATGATACCGAGAGCTGAAGAGGGAAGCGAGACGCATTTGCAGACAAAAAAAGAAAGAGGCCGAAATGCGTGAGTATGAAGAGCTTGACAAGCTGGCCGACAGGGGTAATGCTCGAAAATTTTACGAAAAGATCCGGCGACTAACTGAAGGTTTCAAGACCGGAGCGCACTCCTGTAGGACCCCCAGAGGTGATCTAGTTATTGATGACCAAAGTATACTGTGTTTGTGGAGGGAACACTTCTCCAGCCTGCTGAATGGCAGTGAAAGTACAACAACAGGAGATGGCGAACCCGATTCCCCAATCGACGACGATGGAATAGATGTTCCATTACCCGACCATGAAGAAATTCGAATAGCAATTACCCGCTTGAAGAACACCAAAGCGGGGGGGGCCGATGGATTACCGGCCGAGCTATTCAAATACGGCGGCGAAGAACTGATAAGGTGCTTGCATCAGCTTCTTTGCAGAATATGGTCGGAAGAAAGCATGCCTGACGATTGGAATCTCAGTGTACTCTGCCCAATACACAAAAAGGGAGACCCCACAATTTGCGCCAATTACCGTGGGATAAGCCTCCTCAACATCGCGTATAAGGTTCTGTCGAGCGTATTGTGTGAAAGACTAAAGCCCACCGTCAACAAACTGATTGGACCTTATCAGTGTGGCTTTAGACCTGGAAAATCAACAACAGACCAGATATTCACCATGCGCCAAATTTTGGAGAAGACCCGTGAAAGTAGAAATATATACGAATATATAACATTTTTTATTTGTAAGATTTTATTTTGGGGAGCAGTGGGCGATAAAAATCACACTTGAAGAGTGCTATTCAAATAGCCATACATCACATGTTAGATCCGTGTTCAACCCACTCTAATTTATCAATAAACTCGTATCTATTCATTTGCTTTCCTTGCCTAAGCTATTTCAAGCATTTTCGTCACCAAATTACTCTAGAGCTAAATATAGAACAGAAATTGGTATTCTGAAGTATGTATTTTAACGACACCAACCAAACAATTTCAAATTCTCATATCTAATAAGTATGCATTCTCGCATTTATGGTTATGGCATACCTAGTCTCATAAGAGTGTATTAAATCAATTTGCTGATTAGTCAACTTGTTAGATTTTAATTAAGCAATAATTGAAAGATCTGCCAATGGATAAATTTAATTGCTGAATTAAAATTCGACATGTTTAACAATTTATAAGTGGCGTGTGAGTAAGGAATTAAATAACATTATTTTCACTGTCAACTAAAAATAAATAAATATGCCAAAAATATATTAAAAGTGCTTAAATAAATTGAGGAAAACATAACAACAACTACTATAAATTTTCGAAATAGCAACTATTTTTAAATCAAATATATAGATTGAACTGATGAATTAAAAAATTCCGTTAGACAAAAAGATAACGGCGAACCCATTAATTAAGCGAAGTATTTTGCACCTACTTTTTTTCATTATCTGTACATCGAAATGGTGTGTTAAAATATTCAATACAAGTTTTCAATATCTACGATTCCGTTGTTCACTTATATATGAAAATGTTTGTATCAAATTGAACTATAAAGCAGACTTTTAGTAATTACTCGATTATGTTAATACCAAGCATTCCAATAATATTTATGTATAATTTATATAATATCTTTCAAAGCTCAAATCTGCTTAAATATATATAAATAAAATACCAATAAGAAACTTAAAACTCTTTTCCAGCATCACATTTATTGCTTTTCGTTTTCATAGTGCCCTCTTTATCCTTCGAATCGCAACAAGATCTGATGTGCCTCCTTCGGACCTAGATATGAAAATATTAATTCCTTTATTGCGACGAACTTAAATGTATTTGGAATAATACAAATACGGTGAGGAGGTGAGGAGACCGAGTATCAAGCTCCAATAAGTTCTTTAAAGAAATACATATATGTGTCTCTAAATTTTCCTAAGATCTATACGAAACATTTTACTGCCCTGGATACGATGCTTTGTGTTTTTCGCTATTACCTCGTGAGCGATAACTTGTTGCGTACTCTCATCATTATCTAAAGAAGATTGGCATATCTATAAATGTGACGTAATAATCATTGGTAGACAAGTTGATGGTACTCGTGAAAAAGACGCATTGCGTAGTAAAACGCAAAAGAGCTATTATATTATAAAGCTATATTAAACATATATCAAAAACGTTGAAAATTACTATTGGTGAAGCTAATAACCTGAAAATGTTTACTTTACTACGACTTGATCTTAATACATAGTTTTTGGAACATTTTCATAAATTTTTAAATAGTACGTAGATTAGCTGTTTCTGTAGCTTAGATTAAACCAATATTTGCAAATTAAATAGCTAAGCAACTTTTATTTGTAAGCAAACAAAAGCTGTTGTATCAAATGGCTTCACGCTAACGTAAGTAAATAATTTCGAAGTAAACTATACCAACGTCACGTACACGCTCTTGTCGCGTGTTCTCACTGACTTGATAAACTCAAAACAAAAACCGTTAAAATCTTCAAGCCACTAATCGAATCGATATCTCAAGCATAAATCTGCGAAAGTACTGAAATTTCGCCTATATCTCTTTTTGGGCTGAGCTTTTGCAAGTAAATGTAATCTAAGGGTTTAAAATGTGTATTTATGTACATCTATAGGGTCCATCGAAAAATAATGGGCTGATTTTATTAATATGTGTAAATATCGCATACTGACCCCCTCAGTGATTTACTATCTAGACGTAATGAGGAGGCTCAGTAGATATAATGTTCCAAAGAGCAACGCTTGCGGTAGCGTAGCTACCAGCAGGGCCACCCATGCCGGTAACCATGATGGTGAATATCGAAGCTAAAAGCAATCCACAACGTATCAGCGTTTGTACTTGTTTCAAGAAGTTCGCTTTATAAATGTGTAAAGATGGAACACATTAAACCCTTCAGGAGGCAAGGTATATATACTTCCCAGCATATCACATGAAAATGATAATACAATAACAACAATGGCCCTCAGTCTCCGGCAAATCGACGGTGCTAAGAATGCCTGGAGATAAAACAAAACAAACTTGAAACATCAGAAGAAGAAGACATTCAGTTTACGTCAGTTCTATGAAACACAATATTTTCTCTTTGTTTGATTATGGTAGATTAAGGTAGATCGGTAGGTACCCGAAAACGGTGCATGTTTTGGCACTGTAAGTTTCTTACAATAGTTGGTTATAGAGTTATATAAATATACATATATTTTATAAATATGAATAACACCATTACGTGGGCTTGGCTTAGTAATACAAAATTATTCTATTTAGGAAACTAAACAAATTTAAACGTTGTATAAAACGATTGACAAGTTATTTTTATCAAAATGACGGGACGAGTAGAAATCGGGATGTTGGCCCATTACCATGCCTAAAAAATGACGTTAAGTGAAAACCACAAAATACTATAACTAAGCCTCATAATAAGCTATGAATGTGAAGCAGTTTGGTTTGGCATGTATCTTATAAACTACGAGAGCTATAATAACCAAATTCACGGGTGGTCTGTGCCGAGAACACAAAACTTTGACAGTTGCCTCTATCCTTTGTGAAGTCACGCCAGTTGTACATCACAAGTGCAGACAGGCACTTAGTCCTTCCGGGCGCCCTTGCTTCCCTTGTCTACCCATGAGTCCCGAACCGTAGAAGCTTTCCACATCGTCTTCCATTACTAATTGGCCTAACCAGCGCCTTAGCCATTCTATGCTTTAGTTATTTTAGAGAGCAGCAAAAGGGAGATCTAAAAAATACCTCCAATAAGTAATATGTAAGATTCTAGAAAAACTACAGTTCATTGATTGTATATTTGAATTCATCTCAGGTGTCCAATAGTTTTTATTTAGGAAACAAATAATAGTTTGACAGATAGGTTAGTAATATTATTATTAAAGACACATTTCTTACAATTTACCGCGTTTATTTGGGATTGCAAATTGAAGTTATTTATTCTACAATTTGTTTACGGTTTCTGTTATCCAAGATCTCAACGATAAAATGTCGCTAAACACGGCTGGCTTGCCGTTGTTGCCACAACCTCCCCAAGAAACCAAACCAACCAATCTATTTTTGGAGACAACAGGACTTCCCGCTCGTCCGACACAAGCATTTTCTTCTTTCACCAGACCGCATACCATCGTACTGAACACTTCTTCTTCGCTGTATACGTATTTTCCCGAAGCACACTCTTGGTAGTTTATTATGCTCACAGGTACCTCCAGTAAATTTGCGTTTACGACCACACCGCTGGAACCGCTCTTACGTGGTTTACTCGCCATTTTTACGTAACGGGTTTTCACTGATTGCGCCAACTTCAAAACGGCGACATCATTTTCCATTGTAACGAAATCGAAATCTGACTTGAATGAGTGTGCCTTAGTTTTGATGATTTGTGTGCCGTTATTTATAGCAACGACCAATTGATCGGCATCGTAGAAAGCCAAACACTGCGCCGATGTGAGAACTGTATTCTTATTAATTAGAACGCCACCACATACTGGAAAGTTGTCGGATGTTTGAACTGAAACGACATAAGAATCTGCGGGAACGGTGGCAGCATTTGTGCTGGTAGCGGCAACTAGGAGTAATAAGGCGAATGAAAACATCTTGAGAAATATGGTGATATATTATTTTTTATGGTTCGTGCGTTTAGCTTGAAGTAAAGCTGTCAACTACACTCAAGTCACTTTCCCGCATTATTTTATACTCTCAAAATGGGTGTGGGTTATTATCAATTCTTTAGTGAACAGTTTACGTAAATATTTACAGTTAAATGCTTCACGAAATATTTATTTTTAGTTTTGTGTATTTTGGTAATTGGTGGAAATTTTTGCAGAAATTTAATTTGCACAGCTTGTTTATAATTTCGGCAAGGCGTCAGACCTCGTTTTGTGAATAGTCTTTAGGAAAGCATAGCTATTGTCGAGCCAAAGCTGGGAAACCGTATTTGTTATTATTCTCAGGGTTTGTAATACTGGTCCTTATTTTTAAAAAGCGGAATTCATAGTGTCGAACTTCAATCAACTAAATGTAACCTACTCGCCACTGAATCAACGGATTAGGTATTACAATGCTACAGTGTTGCGGGTCTAGCTAGAACCACATTAAGCATATCAGTTAGAGCTGATATTTCGATAGGTCTTTTCCAACTTCGCGTATACCTTTTTGAAATTTCCTCCACATGCAGAGTAGATTTCCATTACTTTTCGGATGATTGAATATCGTTCAATTCCACGAACAGTGGATTAATTACTTTAGTTACAGCTTTTATTCCGATCATTCGCTGTTCTTCTTTGCTCTTCGTATCTTGTAGAACACTGCAATTTTCAAATCGCTTAGGTTCCACTGTTATCTAACAATATGTAACGGGTGATTTTTTTGAGGTTAGGATTTTCATGCATTAGTATTTGACAGATCACGTGGGATTTCAGACATGGTGTCAAAGAAAAAGATGCTCAGTATGCTTTGACATTTCATCATGAATAGATTTACTAACGAGCAACGCTTGCAAATCATTGAATTTTATTACCAAAATCAGTGTTCGGTTCGAAATGTGTTCGAAATTTTTTATCGACAAATTTTGTTCAGCGATGAGGCTCATTTCTGGTTGAATGGCTACGTAAATAAGCAAAATTGCCGCATTTGGGGTGAAGAGCAACCAGAAGCCGTTCAAGAACTGCCCATGCATCCCGAAAAATGCACTGTTTGGTGTGGTTTGTACGCTGGTGGAATCATTGGACCGTATTTTTTCAAAGATGCTGTTGGACGCAACGTTACGGTGAATGGCGATCGCTATCGTTCGATGCTAACAAACTTTTTGTTGCCAAAAATGGAAGAACTGAACTTGGTTGACATGTGGTTTCAACAAGATGGCGCTACATGCCACACAGCTCGCGATTCTATGGCCATTTTGAGGGAAAACTTCGGAGAACAATTCATCTCAAGAAATGGACCCGTAAGTTGGCCACCAAGATCATGCGATTTAACGCCTTTAGACTATTTTTTGTGGGGCTACGTCAAGTCTAAAGTCTACAGAAATAAGCCAGCAACTATTCCAGCTTTGGAAGACAACATTTCCGAAGAAATTCGGGCTATTCCGGCCGAAATGCTCGAAAAAGTTGCCCAAAATTGGACTTTCCGAATGGACCACCTAAGACGCAGCCGCGGTCAACATTTAAATGAAATTATCTTCAAAAAGTAAATGTCATGAACCAATCTAACGTTTCAAATAAAGAACCGATGAGATTTTGCAAATTTTATGCGTTTTTTTTTTAAAAAAAGTTATCAAAAAATCACCCTTTATATATGTTAAAATATATAAATATATCGAAAGAAATTTACTATTATTTTCCGGATCGAACGATGAATAGAAATGGAGTTCAAGTTTTCTGTTAAGACGTCAGAGACAAGACAAAGAGATAACGGAAATTTCTTAATTATGTGAGGTATTTTGCATTTAATTTTTCTTATCTATGCATCGAAGTGGCGTGCTAAAATATTTAATCAAAGTTTTCAATATGAACTAATTTAAAATAAGCAATATATGTATCTGCCTATAACAAATAGTCATGTTCCAAATATTTAATATTGAGATAAGGTACCTCGCCCCACTGGAATAGTTAACGAATAATATTAATAAATAGATAAATAAAATATTAGACTAAATTAATAATTAAAATACTTCTTTTTTAAAAATGCTTAAAGGTAATCTTCAAGTAGTATATTCAAAAAATTTATTATTTTATTTTTTTTACAAGAAAAAGCTACAAAACCTCTATGCGTTTTGGGACGACCAACCTTAGAACCGATCTATTACTTACGAAATTCTCTTGGAATAGGAAAGTCTTCTATTTTAAATTTCATAATTTTTCTATTTATGCTATTTAAAATAACGATCTTTAGTTACTCTAAAAAAAGTAATTTGAACAATGAACAGCTTATTTGTTCAAAAACTGGAATAACTAAAACGCAAAAAGATAGCTGCAAATTAGTATATGAATATTAGAATTAGTATATTATTAATATGGATTTTAAAATGTTTTTCTATCTATCTATACTACTATTATTTGCTACTAACCGCCATAATTATCTAACGAATATTGGCATACTCGTATCTTTAATTGCGGCGTAGTAATCATTGGTGAGCAGTACATACTCATGAAACATCCGCATTGCGTAGAAACATTTGCATACATATATAGCATAATAATTGAAGATTAACGAAATATTTTTACTTCAAAGAGATATAAATTAATATTTCAGTAGTAATGTTTAAAAATTTTACTCTCATTTATATTTATTGACCATTTCTTTATCGCTTTTATTTGTAAACAAATGTCAGCTGTTGCTAATGTGCCAGACCAATGTAATTATTTTTTTTGTAGTAAACTAATCTAACGTCACAGTCACGCTTTTGTCGCATGTTTTCATTGGCAACAAAAAAAAAACAGTCTGGCTACTAATTAATTTGATATCTGAAGCATACATCTGCGAAAGTCTTTATATGTTACCCTGTTTATATTTAAGAACTGAGTTTAGTAAGTAAATGTTTTCTTATGGTTTCAAATGACGTTTTAGAGGGAACACCGATTATTTCATTAAAATATATTACCAAAGTATGGTTGGTTGAAAAGGGAGGCGAAGAGGGCATGGCCGCACTTAGGTCATTATTAGGCCCATTGTGCTCCCCGAAGGTACCCAAAGTATGATATAATAAATTTATTGATATATTTTTAAACGACTAACCCAGAAATTCGTGTTTTTTTAAGTAATTCTAAACATTATTTCGACATAATATATTTTTAAACGAAAACATATTGCTCTTGCAAAGTATTGTGTATTGGTATGTAATAGCTGCTCTACATTTTTACACCAGTTGAGTTGTGGATTTTTAATTTTCCAATAAAATACATCTACCAAACCATTTAGTAGACTCACTTAGTTCTGTTATGCGATAAATCATTGCTGAATATTAAATCAAGTAAACTAGTTTTCAAAGAGGTGGTATCAACTCGTAGATAAAGAAACTTCATATAGGTAGGTCTTGTGCGTGAGTGCTTGTTAGGGTACCTGCAGAGTGGATGCTCAAAGCCAATCCGAGCGCAAGACTGATAAATGCGAGAAATAAGCTTCAAAGTTGTGCGCATACATTTTCATACGAAATTACACCTGTAGAGCAGAGAAACATTCTGTTTATTTTTTTATGTAATCTATATATATAAAAGAAAGTCGTGTTAGTTACACCACTTATAACTGAAGAACGGCTGAACCGATTTGGCTTAAATTTGGTTTGGAGGTAGCTTAGCACCGGGGGCAGGACATAGGATACATTTTATAAATTTTTCGTGACAAGAACGTGAATAAACTGTGGTATAAAAAACGCAACTGACATTCCATATAAAACACAAATTTATTTTTCAAAACATCTTAGTAGGCTTTCTTTTCATAAAAATGAAAACAAAAAAAATGATAGCCAAACGAAAAAAATTCAGTCAAAACATTTTCATTTTGACAAAAAAAAATAATGTTGCCTATGGTTGAACATTTGAAGATTTGAAATTTTGAATTTAACCCTTTATCTAACCGTGTGATAGTTATGTTACAAATCGTTTTATTGAGTAAAATTTTTCTTACTGTTATTCTCTTCGCTCTTCGGGCAACGTAACATTTATTAACATGAGATAGGATATAACATAAACGGGAACGGGAATGTAATCTCCAGAAAGATTTAATAGTTCAAATGACCCCTGCTGAATACCCAACAAAAAAAGTTTATGATACACTAATTTATAAAGGAAATGGTAGTTGATATATCCTGCATATACCAGGGACAGTTCTGAAAAGACATTCCTCATGCCAATAGTTTTAGCCATTGTTTGCGCGTGAATAGCAGCCACATTGTTCGAAAGATGACGTACGGCTCATTCAAGACTATAATTCAATTCAACATGTAATATTGCAAAACAATCCGTGATGGCCCAAGTTTGAAAGACATCAAAAGTTCTCATATAGGACGAATGCATAATAATGCATAAAACTGCATTAGAAGCACTTAACCGAACAGTAAAAGATCTACACAATGACAACTGACATGAGAGTTGTGTTACTAAAATATATGTCTGTTGAAGATAACTCTGAGCAATTGCTGAATTTCGGAACGGATTTCTAAGAATAAAGACATAGATGACTTAAACTACAAAATTCAGAATGGGATCATTGGTCCACCTCATTCATTCAAATCTATTGACTACGTAATAAATGAAGATGAAGCCACCAACTATTCAATTGAATTTTTAAACTCCTTGGATGTGCTTGGCTTGCCGCCGTACAATTTACGACTAAAGATTGGCTCCGTAGTGATCATATTGGGAAACATAAACTGTGCACCGAAACGCATTTGATGGTAAAAAGGAAGAAGTTCTCATTTCGAGGATCTCGATAATCCCTACCGATATGACGTTTGGGTTTAAACGACTTCAATTTCCGATTCGTCTTGCATTCGCTATAAATATTAACAAATGACAGGCCAATCCTTGAAAGTCGATTATAAAACGAAAAATGCCGTCTATCACAAGGTGCTTGACTGGAGAGTGCAAACCAATGCTGAAAAATTAATAACAAACTAAGAATAATTGAAATACTTTATTTCTTATGTTATTCTAATACAAAAATGAACTCAATAAAATTTCCTCATTTATTGTCTCTAAGGCGGAAGAAACTTCTCCGCTGGGTCAGCTAGTAAAAATATAATATTTAAATATTTAATAAATGTTCCAAATTTCTTTTACATTTGGATTCAATCTGAATGACGTATATTCATAATTTTTTTTTACGATATTTGTATTAAGTCTATATACAAATATTAAAATATTATAAAACAAAAGTACACAAGTTACTTTATAATAACAAATTACTCGTGAGACTCAGCGCTAAACTCTCGCATTCACTCTGCGGTACCTAAAATTGATCAGCGCTGATCGAAATCTGCTTTATGCTCGGCTCCTCTGTGAGCGTCCACTCTGCAGTAACCTTAGGCAATATTTAGCAGACTATAAATTAACGTTTCTAAAATCACCTAACAAGTTGCCGCTAACCCCCATTGGAAATAAAATAACCATTTGTGGTTTTAACGTTATAGGAATTTTTTATAGAAGTAAAGTGATACAAATAATAATAAATGATATTTTAATAACTATATTGGAATATCATTTAAATTCGTCTAACTAATTTTAGTCTAAAATGTATTTATTTATTCTACAATTTCTGTACGGTTTGAGTAATCCATGACTTCATACATGATATGTCGGTGAAAACAGCTGGCTTGCCATTATTGCCACAACTACCACATGGGGCTCAACCTACCAATTTATTATCAGATTTTAAAGACTTCCCGCTCGTCGGACTCCACACCCATCATCTTCCTTCAAGAGACCGCACATCATCGTTCTGAACACTTCATCTTCGCTGTATTCGTATTTTCTCGAAGCGCAATCTTTGGAGTTTACAATACTCACAGGTATCTTCTGTAAATTTCTCTCATTGATTGCACAAAAACCATTGTAACAAAATCATAATTTGCCTTGAAGGTGAGTGTGTTTCGAAGATTTGATTGCCATTATTTATAGCATCTACCAATTGATGATGACAGTGGAGAGCACGAATAACGCAACAAATTAATGATATCAAATTAAATCTTTATTATTTTTTAACAAATCAACAAAACCCATTTACTTAATTTATTGATCCAACTTCTTTAGGGCACTATCGATCCATGAGCGTAGAGATGGTACATCGGTCAAGATAGCTGCTTTGCCGTTGGTGCCACAACCAAATGAAGTCAAACCAACCAGCTTATTGTTAGATACTACGGGGCTGCCGAAACGTGGAACACAAGACTTGTTGTTTTTCACTAGACCGCATATCATTGTATTGTACATTTCATCACTCCAGCCGTATTCATCGGAATCGCAATCGGTTGTGCTTACGAGTTCAACATCGACACTGTCGATCCTGTGGTTGGCACCCCAACTATAGGCTACACCGCTGGCACCAGTTTTTGGTTCTTGTTCAGCCACTTCAATGATATTAGCATTCGCTGGTTCTGCCAATCTCAAAAGACCAATATTATTTTCCATGGTAACGAAATCGAATTTCGGATCGAAAGTTTAAGATGCAAGTTTAATGATCTGAGCGCCATCGTTTACAGAAACCACCAATATCTCAGGGTTGTAGAAAGCCAAACACTGTGCTGTGGTCAGGTTCTCTCATCGATTAGTACACCACCACAGATGACTGCGCCATCATCGTCTCCTTGAACCGAAACAGCATAGGAAGGTGCTGGGACAACGGAGGCGTATGACGATGCGATCGCCAACAAGAACGAGTAGTTGATTCATCTTGGAAAATATGTAAGTAAAGAAATTGTTATCTTTTGCTAAAATTAGTTCATATGTTTTGCTCAAAGCAAAGCATTCAACTGTGCTCTCTGTTAACTTTTCAGGTGCTTATATACTTAACGAACTGTCGGGAATTTGATAAAAAACTATCTCTTGAGTACATTTATTTAATGTAGAGGGATTTATCAATTGATACACAGGCGCGATAATCATCAGCGATAGCGTTAATTGCTCGCTACTGATATTCGTCTACGGTGCTACAATATGAATTAATGCTCACGGATATTGAATGAGATCATACTAATGGAGGTTAGGAACTATGGTTGATAATGCTTTGCACGAGTATATAGCGTTCATTTTTCGAATTATTTTTTTAAACTATTTAAAACATGTATTGAAGATCTCAGTTCAGGTCTAAGCGCATATTTTATACTCTCGTAATTTGAAATGCTATCTAAATCTATTACAAAATATTGCCAATGTTTAAAGCATAGAAATAAGTTATAAAATCTTAAATATATTCAAGGAAGGAATTGAGGCTTTTTTTGGTAGAAGGTTGCTCTTTAGTAGGCTGGTCTTCTTTTTAAGCGAGTTTGATTACAGGAATGTACCAAAGCATTAGCCAATGGGTTTTGATGTTTATTTTTTTATGCTGCTCTTTATCTACTTCGTTCTTTCATAGGGATATCGAGGAGTTTATTGTTATTTTTATCACCACGGAGAACCCGTGATTGTTATAAGCATTTTTGATTGGAAACTCTGTATTATATCGAATACTCGAATACTTTCCTGATTTTGGTTGTAATTTCATTACACCACATTGTCATGTTTTGCACAAAACCCATATTAGTGTGTTGGTATTCCATTTTTTAGAAAGGAAATGAGACATATTTTAGAGTAACAAGGACTGATTGTGTCTGTATGAAGAGGGATGTGTTAGATATTTTCTTAGTTTATCTATCATGATGACCTGCGACATTTTCAATAAAATTGGATAGTATCCGAAACGAGCAGTAGCGAAAATTGTGTATATGAACCCAAACCTTTAAGGTTCTCTTTATTTTTAGAAAATAGAAAAAGTCACACACAGCCATATCCTGAAGATATGAAGGCTGTGGCATCGTTACAGTATTGTTTATGGTAGAGAATTTACGAACAAGCAACGAAGTCTGAGCTTTTAACAGACGAAAATCACCAAGCTTATGAAAAGACGTCTAACATTAAAGGCTGATACAGACAAAGTATACAATGATTAATAATAATAATAATAATACTAATACTAATACTAATAATTTATGTCAGGCATTGAATAATACGACGACCAAAATCTGCAGTATTAACCTCTTTCTCTTTAGGGACTGAGTTTTGAAAGAAAATGTAATCTTACGTGTGCAATTGAGGTTTATCTCTAATACAAAATATTTAATTAAAATAATTTAATTAATAAATTAGAGTTCAATTATATTAGCGTTTAATATATAAATAGATGGCCACTAAGCCATAAATTTCAAAAACGAGCCTATAACACGCTTGAACATTATTGTGTTTTGGCATAAGAAAGTGTTTTTATTTATAATGCTTTACGACTTCTTAAACTACAAACAATTCATGAGATATTATACATTTTGTGCACTCACCTAGTTTTGTTTTCAGAGAAATAGTCTGTACTCGTAGATATCGAAACACCGCAACGGATTGTCTGTGTACTTGTTCAGGAACAGTTCACATACGATTTTTTAACGGTTTTGAAATTTCATAACAAATGTATCGCTTGCTCTTATTGGGGAAGCAAATAACCATTTAGGGTTTCAGCGTCAAGGTGTTTTTATTGATACCAAAATTTACAGCAAAAATTAATACATTCCTTTCTTCAACTTACTTTAAATTTCTACCTAATTTTATTCGAAAGCGCAAATTAAACGTAGGTATTCTACAATTTCTTCACAGTTTGAGTAATCCAAGACTTGAACGATGGAATGTCGGTAAAAACGGCTGGTCTGTCATTTAAGCCGCAACCACCCCACGGGACCAAACCAACCAGTTTATTATCGGAGACCAAAGGACTTCCCGCTCGTCCGACACACGTCTTGTTGCCTTCACGAGACCGCATATCATGGTACTGAACATTTCTTCTTTGCTTTATACGTACTTTTCAGAGGCACATTCTTTGTATTTCATAATACTCACAGGTACTTGACCTGATTTTAGCACCGATTTTTGGCTGTTTGCTCGCTGGAGGATGGAGTCATATGTAGAAGTTCACGTAAGTGAGGAAAGTTTCTGACTGCCATTCACTTGGGAGTGGCCAAGAACGATTATTTTGTGTGCATGTGGCTCAAGCAGCTCACGACTTCCGGTCTTATACCGCCCCTACGGAAGAGAAGGACGAAGTGATCAAAGATACCTTCTATGCGCGTCTAAAACGTACCTATGAACGCTGCTCCCGCCACGATGTCAAAATCGTGCTTGGCTATTTCAACGCTAGGGTGGGTAAAGAAGGTGTCTTTGGCACAACAGTCGGAAAATTCAGCCTCCATGACGAAACATCGCCAAACGGTCTGAGGCTGATCGACTTCGCCGGGGCGTGAAATATGGTCGTCTGTAGTACTAGATTCCAGCATAAGAAAATCCATCAATCTACTTGGCTGTCCCCGGATCGAATCCCTCGTAACCAGATCGATCATGTTGTGATAGATGAGCGACATGTCTCCAGTGCCTTTGACGTGCGTACGCTTCGTGGTCCCAACATCGTCTCGGACCACTATCTTGTAGCAGCTAAGATACGCACCCGCCTCTGTGTAGAAAAGCGCATACGTCAACAAACACAAGTAAGGTTCGATATCGAGAAGCTGCAAACACAACCGACAGCCGAACGATTTTCTACTCGACTTGCACTTCTGCTCTCTGAGAGCACTCATCAGCATCTCGGTATAAGGGAACTGTGGGATGGCATATCAAACTCCTTACGTACAGCTGCAACCGAAACCATTGGCTTTCGGAAAAGTCAAAAAAACAGCTGGTATGATGAGGATTGTCGTCTCGCAGTGGAGAGAAAACAGACTGCCTACCTCGCAATGTTGCGATCGACCAGGAATGATACCAAGAGCTGAAGAGGGAAGCGGGATGCTTTTGCAGACAAAAAAAGAAAGAGGCCGAAATGCGTGAGCATGAAGAGCTTGACAAGCTGGCCGACAGGGGTAATGCTCGAAAATTTTACGAAAAGATCCGGCGACTAACTGAAGGTTTCAAGACCGGAGCACACTCCTGTAGGACCCCCAGAGGTGATCTAGTTGTTGATGACCAGAGTATACTGTGTTTGTGGAGGGAACACTTCTCCAGCCTGCTGAATGGCAGTGAAAGAACAACACCAGGAGATGGGGAACCCGATTCCCCAATCGACGACGATGGAACAGATGTTCCATTGCCCGACCGTGAAGAAATTAGAATAGCAAACACCCGCTAGCAGAACAACAAGGCGGAGGAGGCCGATGGATTGCCGGCCGAGCTATTCAAATACGGCGGCGAAGAACTGATAAGGTGCATGCATCAGCTTCTTTGCGGAATATGGTCGGAAGAAAGCATGCCCGACGATTGGAATCTCAGGTTACTCTGCCCGATCCACAAAAAGGGAGACCCCATTATCTGCACCAACTATCGTGGGATAAGCCTCCTTAACATCGCTTATAAGGTTCTATCGAGCGTACTGTGTGAAAGACTAAAGCCCACCGTCAACAAACTGATTGGACCTTATCAGTGTGGCTTTAGACCTGGAAAATCAACAACTGACCAGATATTCACCATGCGCCAAATCTTGGAGAAGACCCGTGAAAAGAGGATCGACACACACCACCTTTTTGTCGATTTTAAAGCTGCTTTCGACAGCATGAAAAGGAGCTGCCTTTACGCCGCGATGTCTGAATTTGGTATCCCCGCAAAACTAATATGGCTGTGTAAGCTGACGTTGAGCAACACCAAAAGCTCCGTCAGGATCGGGAAGGGTCTCTCCGAGCCGTTCGATACCAAACGAGGTTTCAGACAAGGTAACTCGCTATCATGTGACTTCTTTAACCTGATGCTGGAAAAAATAGTCCGAGCCGCAGAGCTAAACAGAGAAGGTACAATTTTTATAAGAGTGTACAGCTACTGGCATACGCCGATGATATCGATATCTTTGGAAACAACACCCGCGCCGTTAGTTCTGCTTTTTCCCCGCCTGGATAAGGAAGCGAAGTGAATGGGTCTGGTGGTGAACGAGGACAAGACGAAATATCTCCTGTCATCAAACAAACAGTCAGCGCATTCGCGTCTTGGCTCCCACGTCACTGTTGACAGTCATAACTTTGAAGTTGTAGATAATTTCGTATACCTGGGCACCAGCATCAACACCGATAATAACGTCAGCCTTGAAATCCAACGCAGAATCACTCCTGCCAACAGGTGCTACTATGGATTGAGTAGGCAATTGAAATTGAAAGTAAAGTCCTCTCTCTAAACTCTACAAGTCTTCCCGTCCTACTTTATGGTGCAGAGCGTGCTCTGTGTCAACATCCGATGAGACGGCACTAGGAGTTTTCGAGAGAAAGGTTTTGCGGAAGATTTATGGTCCCTTAAACATTGGCAACGGCGAATACCGCAGAAGATGGAATGATGAGTTGTATGTGTTGTTCGACGACATAGAGATAGTCCAGCCAATAAAAAGACAGCGGCTACCCTGGCTAGGTCATGTTGTTCGAATGTGCGAAAGTGCTCCAGCTCTGAAAGTGTTCGATGCAGTACCCGCTGGTGGAAGCCGAGGAAGAGGGACGCCTCCACTCCTATGAAAGGACCAGGTGGAGAAGGACCTGTCTTCACTGGGTATTACCAATTGGCACCAAACTGCCAAAAGAAGAGATGCGTGGCGCGTTGTTGTGGACTCGGCTATAACCGCGTAAGCGGTGTCTACGCCAGTCAAGAAGAAGATTCTACAATTTCTTCGCAGTTTGAGTAATCCAAGACTTGAACGATGGTATGTCGGTAAAAACGGCTGGTCTGTCATTTAAGCCGCAACCACCCCAGGAGACCAAACCAACCAGTTTATTATCGGAGACCAAAGGACTTCCCGCTCGTCCGACACACGTCTTATTGTCCTTCACTAGACCGCATGGTACTGAACATTTCTTCTTCGCTGTATACTACTTTTCAGAGGCACATTCTTTGTTGTTTATAATACTCACAGGTACTTGACCTGAGTTGAAGACCACACCGCTAGCACCGATTTTTGGCTGTTTACTCGCTAATTTTACATAAGGAGCTTTCACTGATTGCGCCAAATTCAAAATCGCAAGGTCGTTTTCCATTGTAACGAAATCGAAATCGGTGCCGTTATTTATAGCAACGACCAATTGATCGGCATCGTAGAAAGCCAAGCACTGCGCCGATGTGAGAACTGTATTCTTGTTAAGCAGAACGCCACCACAGAGTGGAGGGTTGTCGGGTGTTTAACCTAAAACAACATAAGAATCTGTGAGAATAGTGGCAGCACTGGCGCTGGTGATCGCCACGAGGACGAATTATGCGTATGAAAATTGTTTGAACATCTTGAAAATATGCTGATATTTATTGTATTTTATATTTTGTGTGAATAACTTGACGTGAAATTGTCAACTACAACTAAGACACTACGTTGTTTTATACTCGCAAAATTGCTGACTGTCATTAGCAAATGTTTAGCGAACTGTTTATTTAAGTATGTTCAGTTAATTACTGCACATATACTAATATTAAAATACGACGCAAAATATAAAATGTAGTTTTCTGTATTTGGTATTTGTTGGAAAAATGTTGCTCGAAGTTAATTTGCACAGGTTGTCGATACGACCGACGTCAGACTTAAGTTAATTATAATATTTGGGAACATTAACTATTATCGAACCAATATGGCATAGACGTCTGCTTTTATAGATATTTATTTGAGATATTAGGTAATAGTCCGCTGCCCTCACTGCTAACATACATAATCTTGAAACAATCAATTTGATCACCTCAGTCAACACTTTCATTTGTATTTAACTTCTAAATTTCGAAACTTGTCGTCTGAGAATCTTCAAGCGAACATTTTTGGATGCGAATCACCCCGGACATGTAACAAAGATGACCTATATACAACGATTCTCTCGTATGATATTAATCACCTACATATATGCATGTGCATTACAAAGGACTTATCAATGATTGTTATCCTTCCAATCTAACATATTGTAATTCTATGATATGTAAAACTGTATTTACTTACGTTTCAATACCAATTCAATAATAAAAAATCTTGGCAAGAGCACATTTCATAAACCTTACAATCAGTTAAATTCATAAATTTCACCATCTTTTAATTTTGATGCAGTGAATGCCCTCATTACTAAAAATTTTCGCCAATAATGGAACTTAAAGTTATTATCACAATTCGTGCGCAGATCGTAAGTTACTAACGTACATTCATACATTGTATATTTGCTCGTATGGAAATTAGAAACTCATAAACCAATATTTTATCGTGTTCTATGCACGGGCGTCATGTCTGTCCTATTTGTATGCACAACTGCCTTTTGTTGAGAATATAAATGTCTTTTTAATTAGTTACAACAACAGTAACACCCACTTCAGCTCTGTTTAAACAACAGCAAGTCTTAGCACATATAATCGGTACTAGTAATAGCGACGTGCGGTGTAATTCTTTTTTTTGTTCGGTCTGAAGAACTTTGGTTAGCGGAAGACTGAGCGTAAAATGAAAATATTTATTTCAAAGCTGTAAAAGGCGAGAACTTCGCAGGAATTTGTTTATCATTTAAACACGGATATAATGCATATTTTCTTGTTTTGGGAACAATGTGAGGACTTTTGCTGTATCTTTCTAATATTTCTGGTAACTATAACTTAAGTGTTAATTAAAAACTTGTTAAGGAAGAGACGACACTTAATAAAGCGAAAGTGTTCACAGAGGAAAGAATTTATAACGCTACAATTGAATTATTTCAAATTAAATTATTTATTTTCTCTATTAATCAGTTAAAGGAACTACGTAAATTATTGCTCCAACTTCTGTAGGGCATTATCGATCCATGAGCGTAGAGATGGTACATCGGTGAAAACAGCCGATTTGCCATTGACACCACAACCACCCCATGAAGTCAAACCAACCAGCTTGTTGTTAGAGACTACGGGGTTGCCGAAACGTGGAACACAAGACTTGTTGTTTTTCACCAGACCACATACCATGGTATTAAATATTTCATCTTCACTCCAGCCATACTCTCCGGAAGCGCAATCGCTTGTGCTTACGAGTTCAACATCGACACTGTCGAGCCTGTGGTTGGCACCCCAACTATAGGCTACACCGTTGGCACCAGAATTTGGTTGATGTTCAGCCACTTCAATGACATTAGCATTCGCTGGTTCTGCCAATCTCAAAAGACCAATATTATTTTCCATGGTAACGAAATCGAATTTGGGATCGAAAGTGTAAGATGCAAGTTTAATGATCTGAGTGCCATCGTTTACAGAAACCACCAATCTCTCAGGGTTGTAGAAAGCCAAACATTGTGCTGTTGTCAGGACGGTTCTCTCATCGATTAATACACCACCGCAGATGACTGCGCCATCGTCGTCTCCTTGAACTGAAACGACATAGGAAGGTGCTGGTACAACGGAGGCGTATGACGACGCGAGCGCCAACAAGAAACAGCAAACGAGTAGTTGATTCATCTTGAAAAAAATGTATGTAAACAAATTGGTATCGTTTGCTAAAATTAGTTCGTATAGTTTGCTTAACGCAAAGCTTTCAACTGTGGTCTGTGTTAATTTTTCAGGTGTTTATATACTTAACGACTTGTCGGGTGTGTTGTAAAAAACTATCACTTCAGGTGTTTGAGTACTTTTATTTACTGCTGAGGGAGTTATCTATTGATAAGCACGTTAATCGTTAGCGATATGGCAGGTTCAATTGCTCGCTACTCATATTCGTCTAAGGTTCTACAACAGTAATTAGTGCTCACCGATTTCGTATGTGATCACATTAACGAAAGTGTATACGGTAGCAGACAAAAAACTGTGGTCGAGCAAAAAATATCGCATAATGTTTGATACAACTTTTTCAAAAGTGTTTGTAACTTGAAGACCTTTTTTTATTAAACTATTTAAAGTAAGTACGTAAGGTCTAAGTAAGCGCACGTTATATTCTATCGCAATGTGAATTGTTCAAAGGAAGTGAAATATTTCCAGTTAGAAACACGGACAGCCACTTTTCGCAAGCCTCTTTTGAGTTCAACTTTACCCCACCAAGGGCATTCGCCATGGACAGGAACAGTTGGTAATCACTTGGCGCTATGTCCGGGCTATATGGTGGATGCGATAAAACCTCCCATCCGATCTCCCGTAGCTTCTAACGAGTCATCAACGAAGTGTGTGGTCTAGCGTTGTCATGGTGGAACACTACACCCTTTCTGTTGGTCAATTCTGGACGCTTCTGGTATGTCGCCTGCTTTATGCGGTATAGTTTTTCGCAGTAGATGGTAGAATTAAACGTCTGGTCATATGGGAGCAGCTCATAGTGGATGATTCCTCTCCAATCCCACCAAACACACAGCAAAACCTTCCTGACCGTCAATCCCGGCTTGGCCACTGTTGGTGACTCCGGATTCGCCGCCTTCGACCACGACCGTTTTCGCTTGATATTGTGGTATGTAATCCATTTTTCGTCGCCAGAGTTCGTTCCGTTTCCGTTTCCGGTCCAGAGTGTTTTTTTGCGTCAAATCATGCGGCACTCAAACATCAAGCTTTTTTGTGTATCCAGCCTTCCGCTGATGGTTTAAAATGGCCTGGTGACTAACTTCCATCTCCTGGTCGATGTCACGAGATGCCACATGCCGGTCTAACTCGATGTTTTCCATGGTTTGATCGGTATTTGTCGTCACAGGTCTTCCGCCGGCTGGCTTATCCATGGTGTCGTTTACACTCGCTCTGAATCGTCGAAACCGTTCTTCTGCAGTTCGAAGTGATAGAGTACCATCCCCCAAAACACCATTAATAGTATAGTATTGCCAGATACGAGCTCTGAAATTCAAAAGAAGGGGGAAGGGAGATACTCAGATTGTATTTAAAAAAATAAACAAAAGCAACTGCAACAAACAAAATTACAGAATACATTTTTTAACGTACGTTATGCGAAGTAACAAATTAAAAACTGTGTATAAATATATATTTTACTGCTTTTTGAAAATTTTTAGATTTTAATGAAAATGTCTATAACACAAAGTCTCTCTAACCCGAAGTTTTTTTGTGGATTATGGTGATTCGTGTTAGGGAAGTTCAACTGTATTTAAAATAATTATTCTTTACCATAATAATATTTAGATCTCTGTAGATATTGTCATTACCCTTGTACTATGGTGAACTCGTGATTGTTCTAATCACTTTAGGTGATAGTTGGCTAGCCTTTATGTGACAATACTATTGATGCTATGATGGGGCATTTCTTACGGCTCACTAAAGCTGCAAAATGTGATCTCAAAACGATACCAACTGTTGGGAGATCTGATTTATATATGTATATAACTCCATTAGCATTTTTTTAGTACTATTATCATCCCGACGACCTTTTTGGATTAAGTCCTTTTATGGGCTTATGCTATTAATTTCAGAAATTGAGGTTTTGTTAGCTTTAAGTTATTATAGCTAAGTTAGCAGTTAGGTTAATATACCTTCTCTAGCTAATTTGCAGTTTGCTTTTTCTTTGAGGCCAGTTACCTCTCAAGTCTCTTATGGACATTTTGGAGACGACGGTTGGTTTCATGAACATTTTGGCTTTCCAAAATTGTTTTGTTTGTTTTAATTTGGACACAGTTTCTATATATAAGATTCCTCGCGTTTCATTTTTATTTTTTCAATTGATTTAAGATAACACACAATTTGAACCAGGTATTCGGCAAAAAGTTCATTAGAGTCACGAAAATCATTAAATATAATATTTGAGAGATATGGTACTTACGAGAGCGATTTCACTTACGTTCGTCACCAAGCTACATCAAATCCAAGAGTAGACACTATCTTAATTTGGCTAAGATATCTACATATTAACCGAAATACATATATGGTACAAAGCCCGCCTTAATTTCGAAAATATTAAAATTTGGTAAATTTTAGCATGCTCAAAGTTTTATTTTGATATTCAGATAAGTTATTCTAGTGTTACTCAACTTTGCACTTGAACGAATTTATTTAAGGATTAACGGACAGCCGGTTATCAACATATCAACTAATACAAAACAACATATTAATCATATTAGTTCTGGGGAAAAGTACTTCTCAATAGTAATATTTTTTACTACCCATTGATATAACCCTAATCAAAATATTCTCGATTAATTTTATTTAACTGTTCAGATGAATGAGACGTCCTATTCAACCAAAAGGACGATATTAAGTATGTATATAAGAAGAAGACAACGCGATGAGCGAAAATCATATAACAACGAGATGAGCGAAAAGAGTATAACCAATTTTCTTTTAAATTATTATTAATTAATATAACTAAATAAATATCTTAGAGATTTACCGTGATTTGCGAAGAAATACGAAATCGTTGACATCACATGCCCCGAATAAAGCAAGTATTGAATTATATCAAATTAAATCTTTATTTATTTATTAAAGATCAACAAAAACAATTTACTTAATTTATTGCTCCAATTTCTTCAGGGCACTACCGATCCATGAGCGTAGAGATGGCACATCGGTGAAAATAGCTGCTTTGCCGTTGGTGCCACAACCAAATGAAGTCAAACCAACCAGCTTGTTGTTAGATACTACGGGGCTGCCGAAACGTGGAACACAAGACTTGTTGTTTTTCACTACACCGCATATCATTGTTTTATACATTTGATCACTCCAGCCGTACTCATCGGAATCGCAATCGGTTGTGCTTACGAGTTCAACATCGACACTGTCAATCCTGTGGTTGGCACCCCAACTATAGGCTACACCGCTGGCACCAGTTTTTGGTTGTTGTTCAGCCACTTCAATGACATTAGCGTTTGCTGGTTCCGCCAATCTCAGAAGACCAATATTATCTTCCATGGTAACGAAATCGAATCTCGGATTGAACGTATAAGATGCTAGTTTAATGATCTGAGCGCCATCGTTTACAGAAACCACCAATCTCTCAGGGTTGTAGAAAGCCAAACACTGTGCTGTGGTCAGGACGGTTCTCTCATCGATTAGTACACCACCACAGATGACTGCGCCATCATCGTCTCCTTGAACCGAAACGACATAGGAAGATGCTGGTACAACGGAGGCGTATGACGATGCGATCGCCAACAAGAAACTGCAAATGAGTAGTTGATTCATCTTGCAAAATAATAAGTAGGCAAACAAATTGGTAACTTCTGATAAAATTAGTTCGTATGTTTAGCTTAACGAAAAGCTTTCAACTGTGCTCTGTGTTAATTTTTCAGGTGTTTATATACTTTACAAAGTTGCGGTTTGCCTATTAAGAACTATCACTTTAGTGCTTTTATTTACTGTTGAGGGAGTTATCTATTGATAGTCGCATTAATTGTTAGCGATATGATAACTTCATTAGCTTGCTTTTGATATTCGCCTATAAGTCTATGGTATACGAGTATTATACTCTTTTGGAAAGTTTTGTATTTGGTTTTGTTTGTATGTAAATAATTGATCTGATCATTGCGCGTTTTTAAGGTATTTGACTACGCCATTATCATTATTAGTTTTTCTGTGGAGTACTTATGTTGTTTTGTTTTTAGCGGAAAATTATTGACAGATTAAAAGTTACCATTTTTTAATGAGATCATACTAATGAAAGTATTTACAGTAGTAGTCAAAGAAATTGGTACAAGTAGAAAAATATAAGTTTTTTAATAAAAAATGCAAGGTGTTTGTCGCTGGAATAAGTATCGTTTTAAAACATATAAAGTAATATATTTACTGATGGAAATAGTCTGGATTTGCTTGCAGTTGGTTTTTTTCGTTGAACATTTTATCTTAGAATTGTGCAAAAAAAAAAAAGCGAGCTATGTTAAATATTATTCAGAGATTTCAACATGCCATCGTAGGTTTTTCCCTTTCCATACAAATATCTACAATTACTCACTATCATTATTGTTCCTTCGAATATTTTATAAAATTTAAACCTTAATTTTTTCTCTTTTCTGTGTTTAATTATTACAACACATTATTTTCTTTGAGAGAAAAAACAAGTGCTTTAGCGAAGTAATATGTCTTCCCTTTGTATATAATATACATACGTATGTGGACTGAGTGTTTGGATGCAACCTGTCATGTGCCATTTATTGCAATGACACGCGGTTGGCTGCTCTTTACCTGCAACCAATTTGTAATGATGTCTATAAATATACCATTTTAAATTTATACAACTCTGCATTGACAACGCATGTGCTATATGCATTACACACGAATATAAAACGTATACAGTTACTTAAGGGTAATGATGCCAAATTGCTTTTCGGCTGCAAGCATAAGTGCAACGAAGCGCAGTATATACTGTTTTTGGACATTTACAAAATGTTTGCCTTAATTTAAATGTTAACTCTACAACTGCGAAGGAAACATCTGTCTGCTGCGAAGAAGTTTTTGTGTTTCATATTTATAAGAGCACTTCATTCATAGTGATATAAATATTTTGTGGGAGTAATTAATTTCTATAATAAGTCAAATAAAACCATTTCCTAATAAGCTTATTATTATTGTTTCCAACTTAATGTAGCTCAATCAACCAATTGTTCAAGAAGAATTTAAGAGTTGTAATGTACCCTCAGTGAGAGATTGAAATAATTTGTTATTTCGTTTAGTTAAGGAGAAAAAAGGATAATATCATACGAAAAAATTCCGAGAATTAGGCAACTAAGATATTAATTGACTCAATTAACGTCTTAATTGATTAAATTAATATGGTATCGCATTCATAATTGCCTCCATTAACATCTTAATTGACACAATTATCATCCCCCTTGACTTCATTAATATATCAATTGACTTAATTACCACCTTAATCGACTCCATTAACTTCTTAATTGATATAATTGAGTCATATAATTTCTTATATAGACACAAATAATACCTTAGTTGACTAAATTAATATAGCAGTACATACATTTAATGATATCATGAACTTTGTAGAATAAATTGGTAATTTGGATGAATTTTGATAATTTTTATCAAAAATTCGACGCCAGTACGTATCGTTCTAAAGCAAAAAACATTTATTTGCAAAATTATAATTTTTCTCCAACTCTTGATAATGGGTGCTTTGCGTAGCGCTGATCCCAAATAAATATTTAACTTATCATTCTTTACCGCTGAAATCACTTTTCTGAAAGTTATGAAGTATTTGCAATTGCCTTTTGAAGATAAATACTACTGCAAAACATATGGATTACATTTTTATGGTGGCCTCTCATGCTCAATTTTTTAACGGCCTTGTAGATAAATTTAGATTGTCCAATACTTTGGCTTTTACTGAAATCCATTTTGGCTAAACGTCAAAAAAATCAGAAATCAAGGGTACGTAACTTTCAAAGTTGAAGACCAAAACGAAGTTAGTTCTGTTTATTCATAAAAGTAACTTTAAAATGCAATTTTCAACTTTCAGGAATTCCTGAATTGCACAGCTATAAAGCGTAGCTATTTTAATGAAACAACTTTTCATTGTATACATATAAATAAATTCTGGAATCTTTTGAAATTTTCAAATAAATATAGTTGTTGGCGTGCGTGTGTCAGACGCTTGAATGTGTGACAATTTAGTTTTGCCGCGCTACAACTCATATGAACTTGTAAGATTGAGTGGCATATCTAAGGCTACAGGGCTGCTACATGCAGCATTACTGCACACTATCAGGACTTGTATGCACTTGTACATACTCGTACATGCAAATGCACATATGTATGCCGTTGTGTCACTGCTAGTACATTAACATGCAAAGTGTCCTGAAGCACATAAATTACATGTAACATTTTAACAAATTATACTTGCAAAGTTGCCACTACACCACGCTACCGCATAGACGCACAACAAACTCAAAGGACTTTGTAAGGGATATTGCAATTGCCGAATTGCAAAACCGAAATGTCAACTAAAATGAAAAGCAGACGAAGAGTAGCAGCACTGGAAAGTACTGCAGCGAAAGTAGTTGATGTTCTAAGAAGCTGTATTGCGGCACAGCTGACACAGCGTAGCGCTAGTGCGCTTAAAATACCCAACAATTGTCAGTCGTTTGAAACACAAGTGCATACGAAGCTTACCGCAACATAACACAAACGTATGCATATAAATATAAATATGTTTATAATACAGTCTGATGTGTCTATAAAAAGTAGGAGTATATATACCGCAGATAGAAAATGAAATAACAGTTGGTGTTCTCAAGTTGAAATTGTATTTGTGTATGTATATGAGCGAGTAATTTGCAATTGTATCATATTTTGTTGCTGTTGTTGTTGCATACTCTGACAAATTAACTTTTCCGCAAAATTGCACATTGCAAACAGTGTCAACCGAATTTAACTATTTTCGCAACATATTTCTACCTTCTGCACCAACTTTCGCTCTCGCTCCGCATGAAGGGTGTGCTTTTTAGAGGTATATAATTATACATACACGAAAAATACAAAATTTACAAAAGTGAGCGCTGAGATAAGCGAATAACCGATAACGGGACCTCTTATGTGTACACCGGAAATTATATAATCATTCATGACATCTCGCTATATTATAAACTGGCGCGTGTTTGCCAGATCATTTCCGCGTCTGCTATGACAGCGTTTCAAAGAAATATTTTTTATACCCAAGCGAGTACAATGGGAGGGAATGGCGTAATATTAAGTATATGAGAGCTAGAGGAAGTTATCACCCGATTTCACTCATTTTGGGACGGAGTCGTATTATTACAAGCAAAATATTCTCTCTGAATTTCTTACAAATATCTGAGAGACTTACCTATATTTTTGGTAAACAATTTTTGCGAAGCTCTGAGGTCCTCATATTCGATATATGGGGCCTTGAATATTTATGGTCCGATTTTTAGAAGGGCAATGTCACACTATAAATTCAGTATTTGTGCAAAGTTCTGTTCCGATATCTTCACTAGTACTTACTTTATATATTGTAAAGTAAACGATTCAGATCGACTTCTAAGTTATTGTATATGGGAAGTAGGCGTGATTGTGAACCGATTTGAACTATTTTTATAACATATCATTGTAAAGGCCAGAAAATATTACGCACCGAATTACATTGAAATTGGTAGAGTAGTTTCGGAGATATTGTTTTTTGTTTTTATAAGTGGGCGGAACCGCGCCCATTTAAAATTTTGTATACCATTTTTAATGCAGCTCTTCTGTACCATCTTCGTAATGAAATTTAAGGTTTCTGGTGGTTTTCCTTACTGAACTAAAGCATTTTTAGTAGTTTTCAACATATTTCCCATATCCTTGTATGGGAGGTAAGCGTGGTTATAATCCGATTTCCTCCCTTTTTAGGCCATATATGGAAGTGCCTGAAGGAAACGACTCCTGAGAGTTTCGTTGATATAGCTTTAGTAGTTTACAAGATATATACAAAAAACTTGGAAGGGGGCGGGCACTTTCCCGAAAAAATTACATCCAATATACCCCTTTCTAGAACGAACCTTTGTACTTTGAAACTAGCTTAATTTATGGCTTAGTTATAGCTCTTTATATGGTTTCGGTTATCGCCATTTGGGGGGCGTGGCATTGTTCCGATTTCGCTCATCTTCAAACTTAACCTTCTTATGGTGCCAAAAAATTTGTGGGTAAATTTTCATCAAGATATCTCAATTTTTACTCAAGTAACAGCTTGCGCAGACGAGCAGACAGACAGACTGATTTCAACTCTATTCGTCACCATGATGACTTTGTTATATATAACCCTATATCTCACTCGTTTAGTTTTAGGGTTTACAAACAACCGTTATGTGAACTAAACTATAATACTCTCCTTAGCAGCTTTGTTGCGAGAGTATACAAATTTTAGACATTCAGTTCTCGTATAGAGTTTCGAACATATGACAACTGAACTGTTCAATATTTGAAGGTCATACTGCCGATCCGATTTTGCACTACTTTTTTTCACAGGAAGGAAGATTACTCTGACATAATGTTCATTGTGTCAATAAATGTCAAAAAGTAAGGTATTTATTTTGAAAGCTGATTCGAAATCTAACTTTATAATACATTTTAAAGAGCTCTAGAAAAACACCCTACAAATATTAGATGTAAAGATTTATATATACATATCTATATATATAAAATATTTCATTTTAATTTTTTGATCGTATTACGAGTGCTGCAGAAATATTTATGGCAGCAATTAGCGGCGCCACAAACGCAGTAATCTACAAAAGCAAATATAAATACAAACACTTAAAGCTAATATACTATTTATATAGTGGAAACTTATTCCGTAAGTAGGTAGACCGGCATTAACACTGTGCACCCTGCTAAGTGTAGTTTAATGGGAAATAACATTCGTTTTCATTCCATTTGAAAATTTTGTTTAAATGTTAATGACTCGCCGAAAAGTTTTCGCACGCGCTTTCCACACGTTCAGCAAGCGCAGAGACTTGCAAGTCTCCTCGAATCCTTTTTAGTGGCCATATTTTGTGTTTTTACGATTGTGTGTGCACTGACCTTTGGTAAGAGCAACGGCAGCCGGCGAACGCTTTTGCCAAATGGTTTGTACTCGAAGTGAATAGCTGCGGAAATGGCAACAGCTGTGGCTGGCACTGAAGTAGTGGCTGCAGTAAGGTGAGTTGCCAAGTTGCATGGAACTTTGTGAAAATAAAACATCAACTCGAGTTTAGGCAATCAGTTGCTCGGTTCGTTTGTGTAAAGTTACTTTCGTGAAAGTTGTTTAATTTACTTAGTGGGGAAAATAAAAGGGGAGCAAAATCAATTCAGTTTCAATTGAAATTACTCAGTTCTTAGCGACGTTTAGTTATGTAAGTAAAAATGTAGCAGAGTTTGATGATGATGTAATGCTATAAGCTGATAGTGGTAAATTTTTAATTTATTATTTCTAAGTATTTAGCATCCAGTTAAGAGTGAGGATGAAGTGAACATAAAATTAAAGAAACAAGAATTCACAGACAATCCTAAAGCGTTTTGTATAAATTATGGGCTCTAGTGTAAAGTGTAACATCGCATCAAGATTACAATATACAAGTCTTCCATTGTTACAGACAAAAAATGCAGTAACTTAAGCTCGTAAAACAATTTTTCGCATCCACCCAACGTCTCTAATAGAAACTCATGCTATGGTTGTTATAGATTAGGGACCAGACTACCGCGAGCTTTTGTGTATACAGAAATAATTAAGAAGGAGATGAAGAACCTGTATGTTTGAGGTTATGAATCGATTCGGAAAATTACTATTTCATATAAATTTCATACTTTAAAATTTAATATCTCGACACTCAGCAATTCCCAGTACAATGGCAATCGCAATTGTTCAAGTCAATTTGCAGTGCCTGCAACGCGCCACATAACGGCTACAATTAGCTCGTGCATTCGTCTAATTGGCCAATGAACTGCGCGCTGGAATTTCAAGCAGCTAATTAAATTTATTTACAACTTGCTTGTAACATTCTGTAACAGCTGTCTTGCTGGCTGCCAACTAACTACTGTGCTGCCTCGCTGTGAAATTTCCATGTCTGAGAAGTGCAAGAGCATTTTGTTAATGAATTACAATATTTGGAGGCAGACGCAGACATATTTCAACTGTCAATGGGTAAACTTTAAATATGTCTACTTAAAGAGCAGTTTATTTCGAATTACATTCATCAAAGTCATTAGCTGGTTGCTAGATGCGAGCGCAAAGAGAGTGTTGCTGCAATTTGACGGTACTTCTAGTAATCCAGTTGTAGTTTACACATTATTATTATAGTTTTGTGCCTGCTAAAAATAGTTAACGTGACGTGTGAGTGTAAATTTCGTTTGAATTTCCTAAGATCGGAGTGTAAATTTTGTAACAAAATGTGGTAATTTCTCAATCAACAAATATAAAATATATGGTGAATATTGCTCTGCTTATTAATTGAAGGTAAACTGAAAATTAAGTTATTGACATAGCAATAAATAACAGTTTATGATATCCGCAATGGAATCCAAAACGAATTAATCTCACTGAATTATTAAACTGATATTTTTTTAAAGCTCCTTAAAAGAAAGTGCAGTCATTCCAAAATTTTAGAGTATATTATTGTTGTTCTTTTTTTTATAAATAAAGGTCCGCTAGATGACGCTGTTCTTAAAGTTTTGTAAGTTTTTTTTGCAGATTTTGATTTTGAGAGAGTAATTATGATTATGATATTAAGCGTTTTCGTTTGAAAAGTGTTAAATACTATATTACACAACGTATTTGTTGGCTAGATTTAAAGTTAAGATGTACATAGTAATGATAGGTATTACATCATTACCCTAGCAACAGAGTTACTATTTCCGAATTTCAGTTCACTGCTTTCAATGAATTTTATTCTTGTGCTATAATTTGAAATAATAAGAGTTATTCATTTACGAGCCTACTTGCGAAAATATATTTGCTACAAGCATTCCGTTATCATATACTGTTGCGATTGTTTTTAAAAAATTATTATAAATAAGTGTCAAAACAGTATCAATCTATGAATACTTATAAATAAAACAAGTACGGAAGGGCTAAGTTCGGGTGTAACCGAACATTTTATACTCTCGCAATTTATTTATTTAGCTTTATTTATATTATATAATACACGATATGACCCACATATTCGTCATATATATTGTATAAAGTCCATTGAAAGTTGGAAACCATAATATTAGGTTAGTTCGATATATGGGGCCTTGACAACCTATGGTCCGATTTCGGTGATTTTTAGAATGGGGCTGCCACAGTATTAACATAGTATTTGTGCAAAGTTCTGCACCGATATCTTCACTAGTACTTACTTTATATATTGTAAAGTAAACGATTCAGATTGTCTTCAAAGTTCTGGTATATAGAAAGTAGGCGTGGTTGTGAAGCGATTTGGCCTATTTTCACAACATATCATTGGGATGTAAGGAAATTATTACAAACCAAGTTTCATTGAAATCGGTCGAGTAGTTCCTGAGATATGGTTTTTGACCCATAAGTGGGTGACGCCACGCCCATTTTCCATTTTGTAAAAAAATCTGAGTGCAGCTGTCATCTGCCATTTCTTATGTGAAATTTAGAGTTTCTGACGTTTTTCGTTAATGAATTAACCCACTTTTAGTAATTTTCAACCTAACTTTTGTATGGGAGGTGGGCGTGGTTATGCTCCGATTTCTTTAATTTTTGGACTGCATTAGGAAGTGGCTAAAAAAACGTCTGCAGAAAGTTTGGTTTATATAGCTCTATTGGTTTGCGAGATATGTACAAAAAACTTAGTAGGGGGCGGGTCCACCCCCACATCCTCAAAAAAATTACATCCAAATATGCCCCTTCATAGTGCGATCCTTCATACCAAATTTTATTTCCATAGCTTTATTTATGGCTTAGTTATGGCACTTTATGTGTTTTCGGTTTTCGCCATTTTGTGGGCGTGGCAGTGGTCCGATTTTGCTCATTTTCGAAAGCAACCTTCCTATGGTGCCAAGAAATAAGTGTGCCAAGTTTCATCAAGATATCTTAATTTTTACTCAAGTTACAGCTTGCACAGACGGACGGACGGACGGACGGACGGACAGACAGACAGACATTCGGATTTGAACTCCACTCTTCACCCTGATCACTTTGGTATATATAACCCTATATCTAACTCGTTTAGTTTTGGGTGTTACAAACAACCGTTATGTGAACAAAACTATAATACTCTCTTTAGCAACATTTGTTGCGAGAGTATAATTATATATAAGGATATTTTTATACTCTCGGAACAAAGTTGCGAAGAGAGTATTATAGTTTTGTTCACATAACGGTTGATTGTAAACTAAACTAAACGAGTTAGTTATAGGGTAATATCCCTCCATCTCCGTCCATCTGTGCAAGCTGTAACTTGAGTAAAAATTGAGATATTTTGATGAAGCTTGGTACACTTGTTTCTTGGCACCATAGGAAGGTTGCTCTCGAAGATGGGCAAAATCGGATCTCTGCCACGCCCACAAAATGGCGAAACCCGAAACCACTAACAATGACATTTGGTTTGTAATATTTTCCTTGCACACCAATGATATGTTGTGAAAATAGGCCACATCTGTTCACAACTACGCCTACATCTTATATAGCAGAACTTTGAAGATCTGAATCGTTTACTTTACAATGTAACTATAAAGTAAGCACTAGTGAACATATCGGAACTTCGCTCTTCTAAAAATTTTCGAAATCGGACCATAAGTTTTCAAGGTCCCATATATCATGAGGACCTCCGTGCTTCTAAACATTTTTTTACCGAAAATATAGGTAAGTCTCTCAGATATTTTGAAGAAATTTGTAGGTAATATTTTTCTTCTAATAATATGTCTCGTCCCAAAAATGGGTGAAATCGGGTCATAACTTCACCTCGCTCTCATATATACCTAATATTAGGGTTTCCAACTTTCAATGGATTTTATACCATATATATGACGAATATGTGGGTCAAATTGTGTATTATATAATATTAATAAAGTATAAAATAAAAATTAAAATAAGTATAAAATGTTCGGTTACACCCGAACTTAGCCCTTCCTTACTTGTTTTTATTTTATTGTTATGATTTTAGATGCATTTTGTGGTATGCAGCAAAATAAAATAAACTTTTTCTCTGAAGTATTGATATATGTACATATACTTATATATTAGGGCTCTTAAAATTATTCGATTAACCTGAAAACCGTTAATTCGAATATTCGGTTTGTAACCGTTCGTACGAATATTAACCGGTTAGTACTATTCGATTAGCCGCAATGTTACGACTATTCGAATAGTCGTTCTACTGCGGTTATTCGAATTGTTATACTGTCACTATTCGTATAAATGAAAATTGTTTAAAATCCTTTGATTTTTTAAAGTTTCCGCATTCCAGCCATTTTATCAGAATCAGAGAGGACGTTCTCCATTGCTGGAAACATTGTGACACCACGTAGAAGCTGCTTGCAACCAACAAATGGTAACCTTTTAACTTTCTTGTATAAAAAAGGCGTTTTATGAAAAAAAACTGATTTAATACATTCGTCCAGTCGAAATGGATAAAAACTATTTTGTCATTACTTAATAGTTCCCGTGAAATCATTGTTATTTTTTTGTATTTTAAAGCAATTTTATTGTTCGTTTTAATGTTTCACTTTTTTCAATAAAAATAAGAAAATTAATGAACTTGCACTATTCGAATAGTCGACAACGAACGGTTAACCGAATAGTCGAAAATACGCGGTTAATCGAATAATTGATGACTGACGACTATCCGAATAGTGCAAACCGAATATTATTATTCGAATAATGCCGTATTCGGTTAGTCGATTAGTCGAATACCAAGAGCTCTATTATATTTATACTTAAGTGTATTATATACATTTCCAGTTTTAATAATTTTAATAAAATACATATTTTATTGAATATGATTTGTTTGGTTTTTAACTTTTTTTAAAGGCGAATCAATTTTGCATTACAGCTAAAGTCAATAACTTTCTGACAAAAAAAAATTATATTGCAAATAATATGCATGCAAAATTGTTGCATATGAAATCCTTCATGTCATTATGGGTCACAAAGAAACATTGCGCTAAACAAACAGAATATAATAAGCTTTGAAAAGTGTCATTAGCAGCAAGTAACGTTTAGCAACAACAGCAACAACTATAAAAGCTGCACAGGGAAAACGCCTCAAAATTATTAAAAAAGAGCTTTTGTGCACATGCGTCCACAAGCACAGTCCAAAAATAAAAACAAATCAAAGTTGCTTGTAGTATTATTTTATAGAATACATATATATACATATATAAATATAATATACATATATGTATATGTATATGTATGTAAGGCAATGTATGTATGCGAGCACAAGATAGAAGCTGCGTTTAAAGCAATAGCCTGAGCTCATTATAAAATTATCAACATGAGATATGAGTTCTCTGTTGAAAAACAAGCCGCTAATATGTGTGTGTTTGTTTCTCGCTGTGTAATCAACAAAATTCAAAACTGGTAAAAAGTTTTACGAATCTCAGCGCAAAAGCGCTCAACGCACACTCAACGCATTGAGATGAGCGTATAATCCAAAAGAATTTGTCTACTGTGTATATCTGTATATTTATATACATATGTTTGTATGCGTGTACATGTGTTTGTTTGTGTAAAATTAAACAATAAGAACGAAAACGCCAGCAAACATGACAAGTTTATCAATCGATAGGTGGGGTGAAGACATGCATAAAAGCAACAAACTGTAGCGATTTCATCTTGATTACAGTCTTGCTGAGTTGAACACGCTTCGGGTATATAATAAATGTTTGTATGCTTGTATATATACATAGGAGCTTGTGTGCATGCACAGTGAATACAAGTCTGTCTTGATTATCCCAAGCTGACGCTGGGTCATGTGCATATACAAACAAACTAACGTAGATATGTACGTAGTGACTTGTGTTGTCGTCGGGTTCTTTATAGTTGCTCATCGATCGGCCGGTTTTTATATTAAAGCTACACATTTATAATCTCAGCGCTGGCGATCAAGTGCGCTCAGTCGCTGGCGAGACGTTGAAGTAGAATTAAAGTGAAGTTTGTTAATACACATATTATGAGCAATTTTTGTATAGTTCTTAATGTAATATACATACATACATAGAAGAAATGTGAAATAAATACTTTTTATTAAAAATTAATAACTGAAATTGCATGTAAAAAGTACTTGTAATAAACTGCATTTATTACCGTTTTCTAGTAATTTGCGCCGATAATTAAATCATTGTAAGCCGAAAATAATACGACAAGCAAAAAAAATTGCTCACGCATACAAACAAACATACAAAAAAGTGAAAACAAAAACATTCAGTGTCGACCCGAAACGTGTTTGCTTGCGCAGAAATAAAAAATACGTTAAAAAACAGTAATACAACAAAAAACAAGCGCAAATAAAATTCGCTCAATATGCGGTTATTCAATGTGGGAAAATCCGCACAATTTAATATGCCTCAATGGCAATTTTCACTTCTCTTCATCGCTGCGTTATTTTCATCGGCCACCGCACAGGGTAAGTACCTGCATTGCGTATATATTTCTATCACATACACACTTGCAAATATTTAATCACATACGTATGTATGTCATGCACACACTCGCCGCCATATTTACACACAAGCTAAGTAAGCACAATTTAAGCGAACATATGTACGACAGCGGTGTGACAATGCCGCCACAGGAGGCAGGCGATAGGCGACAGACGACAGGAAGGCAGGCCGACAGCAGAGCAACATGCCTATGTTTGCGCGTAAACCACGCTGCGAATGGGAATTGGAGCATTAAACATTCAGTGGCTATTTTAAGCTATCTAGAATAGCCTTAAAGCAAAAAAAGCAACAACACACAGCTATAAATACGCTGCGTTAGAAGTTGGCCGTATGTATGTTCCAGCAACAAGTAAAGTAGAGAGGAAGTGGCAGGCTTTAGAGTTGCGTGATTTGTTTTAAATTTTCAAAAAAAAAAAAATTAACAGATTTGCGCACAAATTTACATGTGATAAAAGATGCATTCAACAAATTTGGGTACTTTATTTAATTAACAACATGGCAAAACGTTGATAATAACGATAATAATCTCGTCACTCTCAAGTTCATTCAGTACAAGTATTTTTTTGTACGAAATATTTTTGTAGAGTCATTAACACTACGTTGGCGTAATGACATAAACATATTATTGGGAGTATTTTTGTGTATAGTAGTATACACTCTTTAAGCTCAAAGACTGTGAATAATTTGAAAAAAATTTATGGTTTTTGCTCATTAACGGTACGTTCAGCTGACGATCTGTATACATGAAATTATTCGAAATGTTTTTGAAAGCAAATTTATATACGTTTTTTTTCATTAACCATAGTTCACTTGATGTGATAAACTCAAGTTAACACTTCTTAGAAACACAGAGTTTAATATAGAAAACACTATTTCGGTATTTATGGAGATATACTTTATTTTAAATCACAATGCAATATTTTGCTTTTTTGTAGGACATTTTTCCTCAATGTTAGCTTTTTTTGAAGTTTACAAATGAACTCTTGAACACTCCAATGCGAATAGTTGACCATAGTTCAATAACACAGTGCTTTAAACTTGAGTTTATGAAACCAACAGTGGATACACTAATATTACTGGAATTATTATAAGTCAACCCTAATACCCCTGACAGACGGCGTTAATTAGGATTAACTGCTTTAATCGGGATTAATTCGACAGTTATCTCAGTTAACTCCGTTTGCTAACTCCCATTTAATCCTCAAAATTTTAGAGAGTTAGTGGGAGTTTGTGGCAATTTCGTTGATAACATTGTTAAACATGGCCGCTTTTAACCTATTGTGAATGAAAATATGCAATACTGACAGCTGTTTTTCAAATAAATATGAACAAAAACATACGCATGCAATGAAATAGCTATTTTTTTCTAAAATAGAAGTTCTAATAATAACATATTTATGTATACTTTTTTAGTAATTAGTGATTTTGTACTAATGGTGCGGCTAACAACCGCAATATTTGCTTTCTATCCAATTTTATTTTACCAAAATGGAAATATTATTGCCAATCAGCTGTTATGGGAGTTTATAACTCGCTTTGCTGCCGTCTGTCACCTACATATTTGGAACTGATTAAAAGCGCAGTTTATCCGAATTAACTTTGCCGTCTGTCTAGGCTATAAGCTGCTTCGTTTCGCCATTTTGCTCGCATAATTTGAAGTATTGCATTTAATTCAATACATGAGAATATACCGGTTAATTTGAGTTATACTAGTCGCTATTTCGATTCGCTACTCTACAAAGCTAAGCGATAACACTTCAGTTTCGGATTTTTGATTGAAAATATGTTGTGAAAACACCAATTTATAGAATTTTATATTTTTTTTTGTCATTTGAACATTGCTCGAAAATCTATGGTAACAATGAAAGTTAAACTATCGATTTATCTATCGTCAGTAAAATTTTCGCCATATATGTAAAAAGTTAAAGATAACAATATACATATATATTATATATTATAATCATTAAGATCAAGTATCCCGGGAATTCCGAAAAAAGTATAAATTCTCCCAACATTGTTAATAACCGCTATACATTCTCTTATATATTCGAGTGGGTATGTCACCAAAATACAAAACATTTCATTAATTAAAACAATGCAAAAATTTAAACCAAAAAACTTGTGTTTTACTAAGCGTGTGTTATTCATTTATATTTTCACTTGAATTAATTTGAACTGGAATTATTTGGGAATCACGGTAATTAAATTGTGAAATTGTTGTTGTAAAATAAATGGGAATTGCTCAAAAGGAAAATAAATTCTCGTAATGAATATGTTGTTATTTGTGCTGGGGAAAATGTGATTAATTAAGATATAGGTCTAACGAAGAGCAATTCGAAAACAAAATAGAAGCTAATTTATGCATTTTTACTTAAATAATATTATTCAAAGAGTAAATGTTAGTTAATACAGCTAAAAAAATAATAGTTTTAAACTCGCACAACACAATTGCAATGTAGTGTGTTTTGATTGATAATATGTACACATTAGGAGTTTTTTGGTATTCGAATCGGCTGGCTGAAATTATAGAGCAATAGTTATGCATATTAAGTTCTCATAAATTTATAAATCTTTATACTGGAAGTGGACTCTGTTATTGAATAAGGATTGGAAATCATCGAACTACGGTCATCTAATTAAAGCTAAAAACTAGAACAGCCAATAGCTGTTTCAAGAAATATTGAATCCGCGGCGAATTCGATTTCGATACGATAAAGATTTTCGATTGAAAATGTTCATGCAAACATTGATTCCGTCGATAAACTGCTTTACCACATAGTGAGAACGTAAAACTGTTTTATCGACCTTATCGACAAATTTGATAAAGTGTCTGTGCTTTTTGTTTTGTTCAAAAAAAATTAAAACTGACCTTTAACTATTGTGAAATTTCTTCAAAAAAATATTAAATTCGCCTGAAGCTCTTTGAGAAAATTCTTTGGGTTTTTTTGGTTGCAACTTTATAACGCTTTTAAACATCATGAATTTATTTTTATACTCTCGCAACAAAGTTGCTAAAGAGAGTATTATAGTTTTGTTCACATAACGGTTGGTTTTAAGTCCTAAAACTAAACGAGTTAGATATATGGTTATATACTTATATATATATTTAAATCCGGTCTGTCTGTCCGTCCGTCCGTGCAAGCTGTAACTTGAGTAAAAATTTAGATATCTTTATAAAACTTGGAAGACGTATTTCTTGGTACCATAAGAAGGTTAAGTTCGAAGGTGGTCGTAATGGGTCAAAAACCATATCTCCGAAACTACTCGACCAATTTCAATGAAATTCGGTTCATAATATCTTTCAATGATATGTTGCGAAAATAGTTCAAGGCGCACAGTTCACAACCACGCCTACTTCCCATATACCAGAACTTTGAAGTCGATCTGAATCGTTTACTTTACATGATATAAAGTAAGCAGTAGTGAAGTATCGGAACAGAACTTTGCAAAAATACTGCATTTAAAGAGTGGCATCGCTGTTCCAAAATTCGTCGAAATCGGTCCATAAGTTTTCAAGACCATATATATTGAATATTAGGACCTCAGTGCTTCTAATAAATTTTTCACCGAAAATATAAGTAAGTCTCTCAGATATTTTGAAGAAATTCAGAGGAAATATATTTCTTCTAATAATATGTCTCCGTGCCAAATATGATTGAAATCGGGTCATAACCTCACCTATCTCCCATATACTTAATATTAGGGTTTTCAAACTCAGTGGACTTAATACCATATATATGCCGAATATGTGAGTCAAATTGTTAAATAAAATTTAACCGAATAAAATTAAATAAATAAATTGCGAGAGTATAAAATGTTCGGTGATACCCGAACTTAGCCCTTACTTACTTGTTGTTAGTCTGGTTTTGTCTCTTGTCTCTAAAATAACCATTTAAAACATAATTTAGTCCGTCGTCAGTAATTATTTATATAAAAACTTCCAAATGGTTTATTTCTTTTACATTTCCCCAACTCATTCACCAACGGATAGATTTCGACCAAAAATTTTCGATTTTGCGGATTCAATGACTTCGTAATTAGCGACATCTATTAGCGGCGGAACGTATTTTTTCGAGTCGGTAAATGAGTTCAATGTGATCGTAAATTTTATTTTCGATACGGTTTCAATGATTCCGACGTAAAATTTTTCGATCGAAACGGATTCAATGATTTAGCCCATTAATAGACTGAGACACTTAAACATGTAGATAAAAGTGTTGTTTTTTGTTTGAGTTTTCTATAAAAATTAGAGCATTTTTTACATCAAATTTGCGGTGTTTTTTTACGGTTAGCGTCTGTTGTTTATTGAGAAAAATTTTAATCTTTTTTACGATATACGATCGTCACGGGTCTGTGAACCACAAAAATTGTGAATGATCTATAAGTTCAAAGGAAAATTATTTAGGTAAATTTGCCATAATTTCAAGACAATTGTGAGTGAGAGATTTTTTCTTGAAAACCACAGAATATACTACATATATATGAATATTATTTTGTCGATTTCAGTTCAAGGATCTATAAAAAATTAAATTTGAAAATTTTATTACTAGAGGGAAAGAAACGTGATAATATACTCAATAACAAATTACCTTACCAATTATGGTACTTTAGTACTTATCTTCTTATATCATCAAACAAATAAAACACTATATCTATTAAGTTTAAAAAATCGCGAATTTTCTAAGGCTTCTTTTATATCAGGAGATATTTCTTTCGCTAATAAGTATTAAGCAGCAACTTCGATCATATCTTTAAATAAAATATACAGTTATGCTGAGTTAATGCAAACGATTAAGCAAATTTGCAATTACTTTAATATGTTTTTGCCTAAAGTTATCTACTTAAAAGCAAATTTATGGAATTATCTGTATTTAATTTCGAAAAATCTTGCGAAATTTATGTCATTATGCTTATACCAGCTCCTCACAATCGTATCGTGAAGCATAATTTGTCATAAAATTTCCTTTTAAACTCTTCAAATACACAAAACTAATGCCAGTCAAGTAATTAAAGTCTTCTTCTTCCAAATCTTTAATGCAAATGCAAAATTTTCCTATAATTAATGCCACTTCGATAGCGCAAATTTCTCACGAAATGTGATTTAGCGCACATTTAGTGTTGCTGAGATAAAATAAAGCAGTTAATACCAACATTTCGGGCAATGACTAGGTGCCTGCTAATCAGAGAAACCGTTAATTTGTGTTTATTGCCCGAAACAAGCTAATTTAGAGCCACACGATCGATATAAATGTCCTGTCATACGCCTTAATGCCCATTTACTAGTGCTTTCAATCCGAAAACGCTATTCACTTTTATTCTTCTTTGTTTTACTGATTTTCACTGATTGTATGTACTAATGTATACATGTATATATGTATGTTGAGATTCTTCAACACACAGAGGCCATGCACCAGCAGCTACTCATAATTCTTCTGTATTTAACTTCAGTATTATCATTACAAGTAATCTTACAACATAAACTTGCGAGTGTAATTGAGTTGAATAAAATGGTTTATTATTCTTGTTGTTGTTGCTAGCTTTGTTAGTGTCGAAGCTGCTGGGTTGGTTGAACGCCCATTAACTGGCTTACTAGTTTGTGTTAGACACTGAGTGTCGTTTGGTGTCATCGTCGTCGCACATTTACGCAAATCCCCCAGTCGGTGACTCATTGGCGGCGCGGGCAATGGCAAGCAAATGAAAGCCACAAAAAGGGCAACAAATGAGATGTGCATGGAAAAAAAGCAAACAATAAACAATAAAAAAAAAACGAAAAGAGAAGAAAACCGATTTAAGTAAATAACAAAAATATGATACAAACAAAGCCAAAGTTCAATGCAATCAATGCGAATTGGTGCTTTCAGTTGAGTCCATTGCCACTGTCGTACCCACAACGTCAATGACAATTCGTGATGGGAGGGCGTTTGACTCGAGCGTAACTTGCAATGTACATTGTTGGCATACGGAAGCAGCCTACAGATGCTGTTCCGCTACTAGCGCCCAGCTGCCGCTATCGCCGCCACTGCTGTTGTCGTGATTTTGTTATCTTCGTTCGCTGGCGCTCAAATGTGATTCGTGTGCGCACCGAAGCATTGTGGGAAATTTTCTCACATTTTTTTTAAACTTGCGCAAGTTGCGCTCTCAGTACCTTACGCTTCGTAAAATGCTCGCGCTCTTTTGTACAGTAATTTTTCTCTTTTGTGCTCTTAAATACAATTACGCTCATTCATACTCACACAATTCTCTCAACTCTTATACTTTCATAGCACGCTGTCGCAATCCGAATGCCAAATTGGGTTATTGTGTCTCCGTTTACGAATGTCCCAGCCTGCTTGAGGTAGTACAACGCTACAATCTAGCTGCGGCGGATCGTGAGTTCTTGCAGAAATCTCAGTGCGTTAACGGTTATGGACGTTCGCCGTATGTCTGTTGTACGCCTGATAAAGGTTACGCATCGCCCAATGATGGCCAAAATCCAGCTGTAACAACAACAACGACAACACGTCGCCCAACGTCTGTCAATCCACCATCACCGAGCAATGGCAAAGGTAATGTGCTGCCGGTGCCGCCAGAATGTGGACCAACTTCGTTGAATGATAAAATTTACAATGGCAGAGACACGGCACTGGATCAATATCCATGGATGGTGTTGCTTGAATACATACAGAGTAAGTGTTCATGTATTATGTGCGTACGTAATTTTTTTTGTGCGAAGGGAGGTGTGGGGGGAGGTTTACGCAACTAACAACTTTACTGCTGCTGCTGCTGTCGTTGTTTGTTGTAGATTAAATCGCCGTTATTGATTTGAATTTCAATGTCTTTCAAACCCATTTCGTCTTTCTTGTTTATTTTTGTTTCTGTTTCTTGTTATTCTCGCATTATGCCTATGCATACTTACACAGAGAATGGCGAACCTATACTCAATTGTGGCGGCAGTTTGATAAATCAACGTTATGTGCTGACAGCAGGACACTGTGTTGTGGGAGCTATCGAAACGGAAATTGGCCCACTGTAAGTAGACGTGCTCTGGCATATTTATGGAATATATTACACACTAATCCATACGTACATACATACTTACTAACATATATGCTTACATACACACATACATATGTACAGAAATACATCTTCATATACCCACATTACTGTAGCCATAATTGCATGAACTTATGTTGTAACCACCTAAATATGTTAGTATATAAATCCAGACTTTGTCAACTGATAAGTTTGTGGGCCCAAATAACGGGCCAAAATAACGGTTTTCTGCGGCAATTTGATTTTCGAATTATGTGCTCGTATGAATTCATTCGTGCATTTATAGTTTGTGAAATTTGGTAAATATTTTGTTAGCTTTTCTCACATGTAAAACGCCCGATTAGGATATTGCCCTTTTATTTAACGTGCATGCGTATATTCTTTAGAAAAGTGTAGTTTATATAAGAATATTCACAGTTTATATATACATACATATGTTAAGGGGGATTTTTTAAGAGCTTGATAACTTTTTTTTAAAAAAAAACGCATAAAATTTGCAAAATCTCATCGGTTCTTTATTTGAAACGTTAGATTGGTTCATGACATTTACTTTTTGAAGATAATTTCATTTAAATGTTGACCGCGGCTGCGTCTTAGGTGGTCCATTCGGAAAGTCCAATTTTGGGCAACTTTTTCGAGCATTTCGGCCGGAATAGCCCGAATTTCTTCGGAAATGTTGTCTTCCAAAGCTGGAATAGTTGCTGGCTTATTTCTGTAGACTTTAGACTTGACGTAGCCCCACAAAAAATAGTCTAAAGGCGTTAAATCGCATGATCTTGGTGGCCAACTTACGGGTCCATTTCTTGAGATGAATTGTTCTCCGAAGTTTTCCCTCAAAATGGCCATAGAATCGCGAGCTGTGTGGCATGTAGCGCCATCTTGTTGAAACCACATGTCAACCAAGTTCAGTTCTTCCATTTTTGGCAACAAAAAGTTTGTTAGCATCGAACGATAGCGATCGCCATTCACCGTAACGTTGCGTCCAACAGCATCTTTGAAAAAATACGGTCCAATGATTCCACCAGCGTACAAACCACACCAAACAGTGCATTTTTCGGGATGCATGGGCAGTTCTTGAACGGCTTCTGGTTGCTCTTCACCCCAAATGCGGCAATTTTGCTTATTTACGTAGCCATTCAACCAGAAATGAGCCTCATCGCTGAACAAAATTTGTCGATAAAAAAATTTCGAACCGAACACTGATTTTGGTAATAAAATTCAATGATTTGCAAGCGTTGCTCGTTAGTAAGTCTATTCATGATGAAATGTCAAAGCATACTGAGCATCTTTCTCTTTGACACCATGTCTGAAATCCCACGTGATCTGTCAAATACTAATGCATGAAAATCCTAACCTCAAAAAAATCACCCGTTATATGTACATATCTATATAAAGAATATTTGGATATTTTTACTTCGTTGTAGAGAGTTTCACGTGGGTATATCTAGAATGCTGGTAATAACTTGATACTAATTAAACAATTCATTTTGTCTTACGATTCGTGAAAAAATTTGAAGGTTTTATTACTTTGTGAAGGCATTGAGGTTTTTTATGATAATATTATATGTAATCAAGTTAAAGCCAAAAAAGAAAATTTCCATTTTTTTCTGTAAGAGATAGTTAATAACATTGACTTTAAATATTTGTAAGTTTTGTTATTACTGCTGAAATTTTCGTAGAAAACCCTCAACACTCAAACTTTTCCTTGAAGTACGTGGAATTTACCTTTAAGAATTTTATTTCTCTGGGCAAAAACAACAACATATACGAGATGTTTAGGCTTGAGATGTGAGTTACTGATTTTTTTTCAAGCGAGAATATCGCATAGAGTCAGACAAAAAATGTCAATGTTTGCTCAAAAGGGTCACAACATGACTCTGAAACTAGAGGTTAACAAAGCCCATTGAATTGTTCTTAAAACCTTCAACTACATTGCTGAACTCTATGTTAAAACTAATAGATCAATTTATTTTATAATAGAACTTAATTATTGAACTTTATTCACTAGAACATCAAAAGCAGCTTCGCTTTTGTTCTTAACATATAAAGTTCAAATACTTCCAGTAAAATGTTAAATTTTAAATAAACCTTATATGTATGTAAATACAAATATTCGGGATTCACTAAAAACTTCACCTTATTAGTTACTCATACGCCGTGGCAGAAATATCAGCGTAAAAGAGCTCATGAGATTGTAAACCAAAATTATTCTTGTCATAAAATCAGCATCTCTCGCAGCATACAGTTTCAAACAATACATTTTAAATCAATTTAATTTGGTATAAATATATTTTATCGAAAACTTTTCCACTTAACCATATAAAGCTACACTACCAAAAATATTTGGACTAGAAAATGTCGCTATCGCACTTAATCGATTTGTGTGATTTGCTAATGGCAAACATTCAAAGTTAAACCATTTAAAGCGCATAATAGATTGGTCCCAAGCTGACATACACACACACACGTCGGCATAATGCTATTACCATAAATGTGTCTGCATAAAAGCGGATTAAAGAGTTCATAAACATATTTTCAATGTGTATGTGGGGATTTTGCTCAAATACTCGTAATATTTTAATGGCTTATAAACATATTTTACTGCAATTCTGGTTTTCTGTTTAAATTCCCAAATAATTTCCAAATGGATTAATGGCGGAGCATTGCTGTAGGCCGTACATTGAAATTTATTTAATTTGGTATATAATTTTAGAACGATAGATCGAAATTGCTAGCTCTGACAATGGGTGCTAATCAGCAGTACCGAATGTATTCTATGGCATTTTTATTTCCGCGCAGTTGCTAATTTAATTTAATTTATTCATTGTTCAATTTAATGGAAAATTTGCGCAATTTTAACGCCTATACCTTTTATATATGTATGTTGGTATATGTCTTTGTACATGAGCAGGTGTTCAATGCAAATTTTCTTGCTGATTGTCAGTTTTTGGTATGAATTATGCCGTGAATTATACAGATGACTAATTTAGAAAAAAAAATCTTGCGGAATCAACCGGCTCCGCGGATATAATTTTATTAAAATGTAATGATTTTAAATAATGATAATAGAACAGAATCGAAAATATACAATTTTGGTTTATCTACTCTATTCGAGTTGAATATGTTGAGTAAACTAAAATATTTTAAAGAAGTAATGAAGGGCTAAGTTCGGGTGTCACCGAACATTTTATACTCTCGCAATTTATTTATTTAATTTTATCATATAACAAGCAATTTGACTCACATATTCGGCATATATATGGTATAAAGTCCATTGAAAGTTTGAAAACCCGAATATTAGGTATATGGGAGCTAGGGGAAGTTATCACGCGATTTCACTAATTTTTGGCACGAAGACATGTTATTAGAAGAAAAATATTCCCTCTGAATTTCTTCAAATATCTGAGTCTCTCATTTTTATATTTTCGGTAAAAAAATTTGTTAGAAGTACTGAGGTCCCCATATTCGATACATAGGGTCTTGAGAACTTATGGACCGATTTCGACGATATTTAGAAGGGCGATGCCACTCTTTAAATACAGTATGTTTGCAAAGTTCTGTTCCGATATCTTCACTAATACAAACTTTATATATTGTAAAGTAAACTATTCAGACCGACTTCAGAGTTCCGGTATATGGGAAGTAGGCGTGGTTGTGAACCTATTTGGACTATTTTCACAACATATTATTGGGAAGCTAGGAAGATATTATTTCATTGAAATTCGTCGTGTAGTTTCGGAAATATGGTTTTTGTCCCATAAGTGAGCGGAATCACCCCTATTTAAAATTTTGTATACCATTTTGAGTGCAGCTCTTCTGTACCATCTTTATAATGAAATTTAAGGCTTCTGACGGTTTTTCTTACTGAATTAAAGCATTTTTAGTAGTTTTCAACACAACCTTTGTATGGTAGGTGGGCGTGGTTATATATGATTTCCTCCATTTTTGGGCTGTATAAGGTAGTACTTAAAAGAAATGACTCTAGAAAGTTTCCTTGATATAGCTTCAGTAGTCTGCGAGAAATGTACAAAAAATTTACATCCGCATATGCCCCTTCATAGTGCGATCCTTCGAACCAAATTTTACTTCAATAGTTTAATTTATGGCTGAGTTATAGCTATTTATATGCTTTCGGTTATTGTTTCATCCAAGTTTCATCAAATATCTCAATTTTGACTCAAGTTAAAGCTTGCACGGACGGACGGACAGACAGACATCCGGATTTGAACTTTACTCGTCACCCTGAACATTTAGATATATATAACCCTTTATCTAGTTGTAGGGCTTACAACCAACGGTTATGTGAACAAAACTATAATACTCTCTTCGCAACTTTGTTCCGAGAGTATAAAAATTAACAAATTTTAAAAATACTCAATTTACCAAAAAATTTGGAACCACCCATTACATCTGCAATTATCCAGCATATTTACGCTAAGTTCACACATCATTTCGCAAAGACAATATCTTCGCTTAAAGTTTATTCAATTTATATTTAACTTCATTTTATTTCTCGTATTTTTCAATTTACACACGAATGAATGGATTTCCGATCCTTTTGCATTTGACCACCAACAACATGTGAACTCGTAAATCCGCAACAAAAAAACCCACAAACCAATGGCGTATGTACATACATACCGTTGTCAAACCGGAAATTTCGCAATCCACAATTCGCACAATCTGCAGCTCAACGATTCACCTGGGCGAGTATGATATCAGTAAAGAAATCGATTGCATACAACAAGATTGCAACAACAAAGTTGTAAAAATCGGCTACGAACAGGTGATCCCACATCCACAATACCAGCCCAACAACAATAACCGTCATCATGACATCGCGCTGATACGAATGTCTGAGGACGTGACATACTCGGATTTCATTAGGCCAGTTTGCCTGCCGTTGGCCAGCACACGTCAAGCCGTCAATGTGGGTGAGCTGCTCACAGTTGCGGGCTGGGGGCGTACATTATTGGGTAAGTGTGTTGTATTAAGCGTCAGCAAGTATATAAATATGTAGATCGGCGCAAATATATGTGTGAAGGTAGTTGGGTGAATGTAGTAAATTGAAAAGAAGGCGTACGTTTTTGTTGCATCGCATGTTGCTGAGAAACACTACTGGCTTAAATTCACTCCCAAGGACACATACCCACACCGTGAAATAGTGTTACTGCCCATTTTATGTCGTAAATATATATGTATGTATATATTTACATTTTACAGTTATGTATTTTCATTGTTCAATGTGGCATCTTTTATAATGTTTGCTTTTCATTTCATGTTTCTCCATCGTTGGACCGTAAATGTATGCTTCTTGTACTCGCTCAATGGTGACAGCGCGTAAGAGTAATGTCAAGCAAGAATTGGCCGTGCCTGTGGTGGATCATGATTCATGCGCGCGTAAATTTTCCTCACGAAATATCAATTTGATTACATCGCAACTCTGTGCTGGCGGTGAGTTCTCCAAGGATAGCTGTGATGGTGATTCCGGCGGTCCGTTGATGCGCCAAAATGCCCAGAATCGCTGGTACCAGGAGGGTGTTGTATCTTTTGGCAATCGTTGCGGTCTAGAGGGCTGGCCGGCGGTATATACGCGTGTTGCCGATTATACAGATTGGATTGCGCAGAGTTTGCGTCCATAGTTGCTGATTAATGTTCGATATAGATGAGACAAGTAGGCGGCGAAATTACTTTTATCTCGCACGGACTGTGACTTACAGCGAAGTGTTTTTACGCTTAGTGTCGATTGGTTTATATTTAATGTTTATTAGATTGTGAGTTGTTAATCATACGAATAAAAAAAATATTAAGTAGTAAGTATGTAAATGGAATGGAAATTAATAAAAACGATAAAATAATAATAAAAACACACAACCAACTACTTGTGAACGATTTCAAATTAATAAGTTCAGAGTTTGGGTAGTGGCGAATGTAGGAAAATTTAAAGTTTTGGTGAATAGTCGAGACATTGGTGAATCGCACAAAAACTGGTATCAATCACCTAAACTGGTATAATTAGAAGTAATATAGTAGCAAGCGGTTATACCACTTTAATTTTATCGATTTGATAGTTATTGTGAAGTACCGAATCGAACAACAACTGGTCTAATACTGCATTAAAATACATATAATATAACAAATTAGAAAATTATTTATTATCTGTGCTCGACTAGCCAAATTTTGTTGGCTTAAAAATCGTAGAATAACTGCTATAATGATATAAACTGGCATAATCAAAAAGAAAGATAACAAGCAGTGGCGCTTAACTGAAGTATCTACAGGACCGGGATTCGGTTTCAAGCCCGAAATAACCCTGTTTTATTAGAAGCTTCTTCGTGTAGACAATCCACTTTGAAACATTTATTTACCTCTCGAAAAGCACTTTTTCATTTGAAATGTGTTAGTGATGCAAAAAATTAAGGTTGACTATATAAAGAGGAAACCAAGAAATTAATAATCCAAGGAAATTGATTAAGTGGGACCTTTTAATATTTCTAAATATTTTGAAATACCACAAACCACTTGAACAGCATACTTCTTTATCTTATCAGTACAATGAATATTAGGCGTGTTTTATTTGACCAGCAAATTAAGCTATTAGCTTATTTTGTATGAAAGACTTACTCAACATAATTATGTTGGCATGTCATAAGCTATCATAACTTGTATTTTGAACTAGAGGCATTGCCAGTTCATCGCGTTTTTCAATAGTTAGGTTTTTCCAAAAAAAAGTAGTTGGCAATAGTGGGAAACCACAAAAATTTTAACAAACCAAATTTTTAAATTCTAAAATGGCAAATAAAAACTTTATCCATTTTTTTTTTATTTTAACCATCCCGGATCTAATAATGATTGTTGATTCCTTAAAAGATCAGAATATTATAGAAAAGCGGTAAACAAAAGGAAATTTGATTTATATTTGATTTGATTTGATTCAACCGTTTTTATACTCTCGCAACAAGTTGCTAGCAACAAAGTTGCTAAGAGAGTATTATAGTCTTATTCACTTAACGGTTGTTTCTAACACCCAAAACTAAACGAGTTAAATATAAGATCATATATGGATGATTCTACGATAAGAGGTAATCAGCTTAAAGTATTGTTTTTGTCCTTTATGTTGCTATTTTTTTAAATAAATCACATATTAATGTAATGTATTAAATGACATTACAACTTACTGCTTAATTAACACAATTTTTTCTGAAATTCCTTACAAAGTCTAAAAACGTCTCTCCCCTGGCTTGTCCCATTGCTACTTTTTATTTAACTTTCGGACAAACATATATTTTTTTTTATGAGATGCCTAAACTAAGTTCAATCGGAAGTAAAATAATTAAAATTAAGTATTGTTAAATAAAAAAACAAAATTATTTTGTTTATTTCAAATAATTTTTAAAATTAACTTTTGTCCCGATTTTTTTTATGTATCTACGCTGCCAAATTTTGTTCCGCTTATACGACATAAATTCAAACATGATCGCATTGAAAAAAGAGCTCATGGGCTCATTTCAGCCTGAAGTTAACAATACTAATCGCGAAATCCGTTTGAGCGCTGTAGTTTTTTAGTTATTGCGGCCCGATCGTGCGGTGTACTGGATTCGAAAACTGATTTTGTCTCTCCCCTGGCAATTCATATAACGTATACTATTCATTTAATTTATTTGCCTTTATTGTCCTAAATTACTAATACTGTGATAATTAAAGTGAAATAAATAATTAACCCAAAAAATAATTCATCAATTAAAAAAATTAAATTTTTCATGTAAACGTCTCTCCCCTGCCGCAGTTATTTTGTCAGGGGAGAGGGTTAGAGACCAGGGGCCCTATTCTGTATATCGATTCGAAAGTAAATTCTATTCGAATTTAATATTCGACTCGAATGTGTTTTAGCATTCTGTAAAAAAATCGAATGAAGTTTATAAATTTGCGAAAGTTGAACCACCCTGTGCCAGTATTTTCGAATGCTAAATGTCAAAATAAAATGAAATAAGTTTAAATTTATTTGAAAAATATGGATTCCGTTGCATTGTGGAGGAGTTCGTTGCATTTTAGGTGGAGAACTAGGAAATTATTGAGGAAAGGATTGCGAGAAGATCTTTTAGAAACAAATCTAATATTATGGAATTATCGCCAAATTGGTCATTTGGTCATTCAATTCTATTCGAATTTAATATTCGACTCGAATGTGCTTTAGCATTCTGTAAAAAAATCGAATTAAGTTTATAAATTTGCGAAAGTTGAACCACCCTGTGCCAGTATTTTCGAATGCTAAATGTCAAAATAAAATGAAATAAGTTTAAATTTATTTGAAAAATATGGATTCCGTTGCATTGTGGAGGACTTCGTTGCATTTTAGGTGGAGAACTAGGAAATTATTGAGGAAAGGATTGCGAGAAGATCTTTTAGAAACAAATCTAATATTATGGAATTATCGCCAAATTGGTCATTTGTTATGTGCATATGCATTATGTTCTTTTAAAAACTGTTTGCATTTAGGATTATAGCTTCCTACACTACTTTAGACTTTCCAAGGAAGCATTTAATTATGTCTTGCAATGTATAGCTTATGAACTCACAAGAAAATTTGGCAAAATTTGGATGTGATTGCATAAATTTCACCTTTATTTCACTTTTTTTTTTTTGTTTTGTGTTAATAACTTTTGTTAGCCGAGTCCCTATTAAAAATAATATTGCATTTAAACTTCTTATCCATCGTATAATATGTAATAAAACTTATTAAAATAATTAAAATTTTCAAAACATTTTCTTTCTACAACTCATAAGCTATCGAATATTTTATACGAAATTCGAGTACATTTAACAATTAAATTCTAACTACATAATTGTAAATATTCGTTATTCGGATTCACTATTCGAAAGTAGGATTGAAAATGCGAAAATTGAGTTACAGAATTCATCATGACACCCGGACCGGAAGTCGTGAGCTGCTTGAGTCTTGATATGCTAGTTTGAACTGAGTGGACATTTAAATGTTAAAGTCCTCTCTCGATGAACCAAAGCCCAACTCTACAAGTCCCTTATCATAAAATTAACATTTAAATGTTAAAGTCCTCTCTCGATGAACCAAAGCCCAACTCTACAAGTCCCTTATCATACCGTTCTGCTTTATGGTGCAGAAGGATGGACGATGTCAACATCCGATGAGACGGAGTTTTCGAGAAAAAGGTTTTGTGGAAGATTTATGGTCCTTTGAACATTGGCAAAAGCGAATACCGCAGATGATGGAACGATGAGCTATACGACGACACTGACATAGTTCAGCAAATAAAAAGACAGAGCCTACGTTAGCTAGGTCATGTTGTTCGAATGGCGAAAGCGCTTAAGCTTGGAAAGTTTTCGATGCAGTACCCGCTGGTGAAAGCAGAGGAACAGTAAGCCCTCCATTCTGTTTGAAAAACCAGGTAAAAAATGACCTGGTTTCTATTGATATTACCAATTGGCGCCAGACGGCAAAAAAGAGAGAAGACTAGCGCAAAACTAGATTCGCATATAATCGCATAAGCGGTGCATACGCCAAATATGTATATATAAATGTATATATATATATAAATAAGATAAGGTTGGCCAGACTCTTCTTTTGAAAGATCTTAAGAGTTTAATATTTAGTATTTGTTTCGTTTATTTAGGATAAAGAGTGAATTTATTGATTTGTTACTTTAATTTTATGGTTTATTCATCTAGAAAAGAGAGTACCTTTAATTTATAATACTATTTTAAATTAATTTTTTGCTTTTGGTAAAATAATTATCTACCATAAACTTTACGTCTCTCCCCTGGCCGCTGTATTTACCCTGGTCGTCGAAAAAGTAATAAAATATGTATTAACTGACTTGCCCTTACGTGAGAAGATAAATGAAAGGGACAAAAATCATAATATAGAGAAAAATTATGAAAAAAATCCAAAGTTTTTCTTTGGCCGTTTTCTTTATGCAATTGCAATCTCTTATCGTAGAATCACCCATATACCAAAGTGATCAGGGTGAAGAGTGGAGTTCTGTCTGTCCGTCCGTCCGTCTTTAAAAGCTGTAACTTGAGTAAAAATTAAGATATCTTGTTGAAACTTGGCACACTTGTTTCTTCGCACCATAGGAAGGTTGCTTTCGAAGATGGGCCGAAAACACATAAAGTGCCATAACTAAGCCATAAATAAAGCTATGGAAATATAATTTAGTACAAAGGATCGCACTATGTAGGGGCATATTTGGATGTATTTTTTTTGGAGAAGTAGGCGTGGCCCCGCCCCTTACTAAGTTTTTTGTACATATCTCGTAAACTACTTAAGCTATACCAAACTTTCTAGAATAGTTTCTTTTAGGTACTACCTTATACAGTCCAAAAATGGAGGAAATCGGATTGTAACTACGCCCACCTCCCATACAAAGGTTATGTTGAAAACTACTTGAAATGCTTTAATTCAGTCAGGGAAAACACCAGAAACATTAAATTTCATTACGAAGAAGGTACAGAAGAGCTATACCCAAATTGGTATACAAAATTTCAAGTGGGTGTGGCTCCGCCCATTTAAGGGTCCAAAACCATATCTCCGAAACTACTCCACCAATATCAATGAAACTTGGTTTGTCATATTTTCCTTACATCCCAAAGATATGTTGTGAAAATCGGTTCACAACCACGCCTACTTCCTATATACCAGAACTTGGAAGTCGACATGAATAGTTTACTGTACAATATGTAAAGTAAGCACTAGTGATTATGTCGGAACAGAACTTTGCATAAATACTGCATTTATAGTGTGGCAGCCTCTTTCTAAAAATCACCGACCGTTTCCAACTTTCAATGGACTTTATACCATAAATATGACGAATATGAGGGTCAAATTGTGTATTATATAATAATGAATAAATAATTTGCGAGAGTATGAAATGTTCGGTCACAACTTAGCCCTTCCTTACTTGTTTGAAATAAATTACATTTCAGCTGAGAGTTCGGGCCCGCATTCCTAACACAATTCATTTTTAAGCGAAGATGTGAAATAAGCTAAATTCGTTTTATTTGTCCATGATTTAGCTATTAGCTTGCGGTGGTCAAATAAAACTCTCCTATTATCTGATCCATTGAAGCTAATAAGTGAACCACACAGCCTTTTCTCAATGTAGTTAGATCAATAAATGTAATCAAAGATATAACCTGCTTGCATTCAAAATAGTATGCATTTGATATTATTTATGCAAATATATGTAATATTAAGCACGCGGCGACAATAAAACATTACGCATTCAGAAATAACCGCAATTCAATTTCCCTTGTACGGCTTTTACACTCATCTGAAGCTGGTCAACTATTCATAAGGTTTCCCCTCTTCTGACCGCAATTGCTGTTCCTTTATTGTCATTGCCCAGGGATTTCGTGTAATTTCGGTTTGCTTAACGGTGAACGCCCATGCGTGTGTGTATGTATAAATATGTTTCTCAATATGTTAAGAGTTGTGCCCACTTTGAATCAGATATAAATTAACATAACATACAGCTTCATCTCATAGCATTTAATGAAAGAATATTGTTCGCTATAAATTAGACCCAAACGTATACAATGCCATACAATAAGGAAAATGCAAATATACATACATACATGTATACATATGTATCTAATTTGCTTCTTATGTATCAGTATAAAAGTAATTACGGGGAGTGGCTAATGTAGGCCGATGATTACATGCATTTGTATATGTTTGCAGTGAAATACTTGTACACTTGCCGTAAGTAGTCCCACGAGCTCAGCATACGGGATTTGGTATACAGCATTCAATAATCTCAGAAGAAGTTGTACAAAATATAAGGGAATGAAAAATTCATACATCTTAGGTTATGCTTATGAGCAAATGCACAAACTATGTACTTATGTAGTACAAAATGAAGAAGACTGAAGCTTATTAGGGATATATGTACTATGCAAAATAACGCAATCCTTTGTGAGTCCAAAATAAAATAGATTTTAACAACCAAAATCGGATATTCGAATCCGAAGCATATTCTGTATGAAAACGAACTTCTGACCATTAAAACCAAGATGTTCAATTACATGTATCCCTAACATTGTTAACCTTTTTAAGGTTCTCAAGAAACATTGTGATGCTATCTATAAAGCCAAATAAATGAGATAATCATTATATATTTCATTTTTATTTAAAATATTTGATCATTTGGCGAACAAGTTGATACTGTAATTAGGCCTCAAAATTTTTAGTGGGAATATAATAAAGTACCCTAAATTATTTTAAGGAATACAATCCCAAAATGACACCAAACTTGCTGAACTTGCTGAACTAACTTGCTTAACGAGCGCGCCGTAATCAACGCAGTGTTTTTTCCCAAACTATATACCACTTTCTCCAAAAGTATGTCATTGCCAATTAAGCTAAATACATTTCTTATAATGTAATTACCCTTTATAACTGAGTTCAAGCCTCTCACCGTCATGCACATTCGCATCGCAGAAACAACCACAAAAAACTTTGACAAGCCAGTGTGAGCAGTTTTTGAGAATAAACATTAAAACAGCATGACCTTGCTATATTTTAGTTACTCTCACAGTTCAGTTTATACACTATTTCTTGTTGTTACCGTAAATATATTGTATAAATTAACGAATTATCCACAACTAAAACCTGTCGTTGCGAGCACTTTGGCATGCATTGTGCTACATGCGCAACAAAAAACAAAATTTTACAAGAAAGTTTCAACATTTTTTTACGCTCAGTGAAAACTCAATCAGCAGAAAATTTACTGCTGTAAATAAGAACGAAAATAAGGATGAACGCTTGGTTTTTAGCTTTGCGTTTCCAGTTAATTTCGACGCTTTAGTTACAGCATAGCCAAGTAGCGTTTTATGACGTTAGTTAACGTCTATGTACTTCTGAGAACTTATACGCCAACCTTTTCGCAAGCTGATTTCCTGGGAATTTCTATTTTTTGCTGTGCTATTTCGTTTGGTTTTGCATAGAAGGAGACTATGAGTATATAAATCCGTTTAACTGCTAAAGTTTTTGCGAAGCCAAATAAGTATTTAAACTCTTGTAGTTGTAAGAAATTGTTTTATCTGCCTCTTTGTTGTCTTAACAATGTATTTCGTTATAAACAAAATATAAGAATACTCACTTTTATTAGTAATTTCCAAGTAAGTGCTTTGCCTTTGTAACATTCAATGCTGCGTGCAACATAATTGTTTAAAAAGAATTGTTTTTCTATATAAACACCCTTATATATAAGAATTGCTTAACGCAGCATCGCCTTTTGAACTTGCTAGCCAAAGCCAAGCTTATCGACTTATTAAAAGTAGCGTTCTCTATTGTCTATTCGTGTTGCCTTTCAAGTTGCACTTGCATTGAGGCTTGAGTTTGTGCAGCTCATCTGCCAGTTGCGCCATCAGCGCCTGACAGGCAAACGTTAATTACATTTACGCGCCCTTTGCGAAGTTGTAGGGAGGCAAGCGCAACAAAGGCCGTGCAAGAACTAGTTAAAATAACGAGAACATGCACATAAACTTACAGTGTTTGCAAAAAATATTCCATGGAGATTATACACATATATTGCACATAAAATATACTTCGATCGTAATGTGACTTATACGACGTGTAGTAGCAGTGTTTTAAGCTTTATCACGAGAATTGTAGATCTGAAATAGGTCCGGAGTTTTAACTGGCTTAGGACTATGAACTTCGCAGAATTTCTTAAATTAATTTTATAAATAACGTTCATAATTAGTTCAAATATGCGCCGTTTCGTTCAATAATCTGTTTCCATCTATACGGCAACTTCATAATCCCCCCTCGTGGAAGCCCCCTCGTTATTTACGAAGAACTCAGACAGCCATTTTTCACAAGTCTCTTTTGAGTTCAACTTTACACCACCCAGGGGGTTCGCCATGGACAGGAACAGGTGGTAATCACTTGGCGCTATGTCCGGGCTATATGGTGGATGTGATAAAACCAAGCGGTCCAGTTGTTCGCAGTAGATGGTAGAATTAAGCGTCTAGCCATATGGGAGCAGCTCATAGTGGATGATTCCCTTCCAATCCCACCAAACACACAGCAAAACCTTCCTGGCCGTCAATCCCGGCTTGGCCACTGTTTGGGACGATTCACCGTCCTTCGACTAGGGCCGTTTTCGATTGATATTGTCGTATGTGATCCATTTTTCGTCGCCAGTCACAATCCGCTTCAAAAATAGGTCGAGTTCGTTCCGTTTCAGCAGCATATTGCCACGGTTGATTCGGTCCAGAAGGGTTTTTTGCCTCAAATCATGCGAAACCCAGACATCAAGTTTTTTTGTGTATTCAGCCTTCTGCAGATGATTTCAAATCACCCGCTCCATGGAAAATAGTTCAATCAAATGTCTTTTGAACTAATACTTTCTCATAATACTACTGAGGCTCCAGGCTTAATTCGGTTCAGAATTTTCTGTGCTTCTGATTAACAGCAACCACTGTGAACAATTCTTTCGTTCATTGAAAAAAATTTAACTAATCAGATATGTGTTGTATAATGTTAAGCAGAACGGATGCACGCTACTCAAAATGTACAAGTCCCATGTATACACGTACAGGGCGTATACGCAACAAATTGAAAATACTAAAAACGGAAACATACATAGCAAGCTACCGGCTTGAACGCATGCAAGTGAGTGTGTAAGTAAAAAATGCTTGCTAAAGGGTGATTTTTTAAGAGCTTGATAACTTTTTAAAAAAAAAAAACGCATAAAATTTGCAAAATCTCATCGGTTCTTTATTTGAAACGTTAGATTGGTTCATGACATTTACTTTTTGAAGATAATTTCATTTAAATGTTGACCGCGGCTGCGTCTTAGGTGGTCCATTCGGAAAGTCCAATTTTGGGTAACTTTTTCGAGCATTTCGGCCGGAATAGCCCGAATTTCTTCGGAAATGTTGTCTTCCAAAGCTGGAATAGTTGCTGGCTTATTTCTGTAGACTTTAGACTTGACGTAGCCCCACAAAAAATAGTCTAAAGGCGTTAAATCGCATGATCTTGGTGGCCAACTTACGGGTCCATTTCTTGAGATGAATTGTTCTCCGAAGTTTTCCCTCAAAATGGCCATAGAATCGCGAGCTGTGTGGCATGTAGCGCCATCTTGTTGAAACCACATGTCAACCAAGTTCAGTTCTTCCATTTTTGGAAACAAAAAGTTTGTTAGCATCGAACGATAGCGATCGCCATTCACCGTAACGTTGCGTCCAACAGCATCTTTGAAAAAATACGGTCCAATGATTCCACCAGCGTACAAACCACACCAAACAGTGCATTTTCGGGATGCATGGGCAGTTCTTGAACGGCTTCTGGTTGCTCTTCACCCCAAATGCGGCAATTTTGCTTATTTACGTAGCCATTCAACCAGAAATGAGCCTCATCGCTGAACAAAATTTGTCGATTAAAAAGCGGATTTTCTGCCAACTTTTCTAGGGCCCATTCACTGAAAATTCGACGTTGTGGCAGATCGTTCGGCTTCAGTTCTTGCACGAGCTGTATTTTATACGGTTTTACACCAAGATCTTTGCGTAAAATCTTCCATGTGGTCGAATAACACAAACCCAATTGCTGCGAACGGCGACGAATCGACATTTCACGGTCTTCAGCCACACTCTCAGAAACAGACGCAATATTCTCTTCTGTACGCACTGTACGCATTCGTGTCGTTGGTTTAATGTCCAATAAAGTAAACTGAGTGCGAAACTTGGTCACAATCGCATTAATTGTTTGCTCACTTGGTCGATTATGTAGACCATAAATCGGACGTAAAGCGCGAAACACATTTCGAACCGAACACTGATTTTGGTAATAAAATTCAATGATTTGCAAGCGTTGCTCGTTAGTATGTCTATTCATGATGAAATGTCAAAGCATACTGAGCATCTTTCTCTTTGACACCATGTCTGAAATCCCACGTGATCTGTCAAATACTAATGCATGAAAATCCTAACCTCAAAAAAATCACCCGTTAGTTTCGTACGTTCTACTTGCAGTTTACCTAGCCTGCTCTTCTGTTGTCATTCATCAACATTTCCATTGGCATTTAAGGCACTGTCAGTCTCAAGAGGTAACCGCACTAATAAAAGATTATTTTTATACTTTGTTGTAAAAGCCAGCAAATGCGCACATCTATTAAATCCACACCGGTGAAGGTAAAATATGCAAGAAAATGCGAAGAAACGCCTGTAAACCTTTTGAAGTTGTTGTACTGCTGGCAGCAAAGGAAGTAGCGTGGAGTGCATTTAATTGGAATGCGGTGTTGGGGGAGGCGGTATATGATGAAGCGCATTACTGACAAAAGTGAACAACTCTTTAAATTGTTGATATATGCACATATATTTGTAATCACTTAAATTTTTTTTGTTCTACAGTTAAGTTGATAATTATAATTAAATTTTTATTTGACTGATTTTATAGTTTATAACGTAGCGAACGTATATTGATATTGTATATGTAAATGTATAGATAAGTAAGGCTCGTAGTGATAATTTTAATTTATTCAAGATTTCATGGAAAAATTCTTAAACTCTACTGATTTAAACGACGAATGATTTAACCCCTTTAAATAATTGATTACAAAGTCCAATATTATTTTATACAAACCTTTCCAGAGCATAATTCCCTTATTTATATGTATTCAAATACCATTGAAACTAAGTATTTAAAAACAAATTGTAAGTAGTGGGTTTAAAAAAATAATCTCACATTTTTTCCTAAAATAAATTGCAGCGCTCTGTGCAAAAGTCATTTTCTATTCAATTAAGCAATGAATTTAAAAAGTTGCACTCCCACTGAATGCATTTCAATTATTTATTTTTATTTCATCTGATTAAACCATATTGTTTACATTTTTTCACTGGATTTTCTCATTTCATCGATTGCTTTTTTTGCGCTTGGCTTTTGTCTTTGCTGTCATTTCCGGTGGGCTAAATTACCTCGCAGCATGCAATCAAACCAATGTTAACACCTCGTACAGTCCCTTGACTTCCCTCGACGCCCTTCTGTCTGTATAAGCTTTTTCTTCCACTGTTTAATTCTCTGCATGTATGTATGTATTTTAGTTGAATTTGCTGCAAAGTTTTCGTTTTCATTTCCTTCGCTCACATACACACCTATTACAAAAGCATTTTTCTATCGATTTCAATACAATTTAAAACCATACTTATTGTTGGTACTCTTGTAACTTGTGTGTGTGTGTGTATGTGCGCTTTTACTTGTCTTAAATGCTGATAAATCTTTCTATTTCCTGCATATGTTTGTCTTCTAAATATTTTTCTTTGTACGAAAACTACTTCGTTTTCCTAGCAATGTTTTGTTTGCCTCTAGCTATTGGGTCTTGCGATGAAACATTAATATGTATGTCTGTATATACGCAGCAGCTTTTGCGTCTCCCATGGCGTGAATATGGGTTTTTCATACTCTTCATATTTATGTAGGTAGATAGAACTGTAAGTCATATTTGATCATCTTGGCAGTAGGTCAACCTCCGGCATAACCAGAAGTAGAAATTGATGGGTTATACAAGTGCATCATATTTATTTCACTATGGGCCTTTAGCTGTTAGCTAGCAATTTTGGAAAACTAAGCTGAATTTTAGAAAATTAAACGCTTCTGCGGTTGTGCGTAGGGCTTGGGACCCACCACATAAAATCGGAGTACCAATAAAAAATCGAAAAATATCCCCGCAAAACTAATACGGCTGTGTAGGTTGACGTTGAGCAACACCAAAAGCTCCGTCATGATTGGGAAGGACCTCTCCGAGCCGTTCGATACCAAACGAGGTTTCAGACAAGGTGACTCACTATCGTGTAACTTCTTTTACTTGATGCTGGAAAAAATTATACGAGCTGCAGAGCAAAATAGAGAAGGTTCAATCTTCTACAAGAGTGTACAGCTGCTGGCGTACGCCGATGATATTGATATCATCGGAAGCAACAACCGCGCCGTTTGTTCTGCTTTTTCCCTCATGGATAAGAAGGCGAAGCGAATGGGTCTGGAGGTGAATGAGGACAAGACGAAATATCTCCTGTCATCAAGCAAACAGTCGGCGCACTCGCGTCTTGGCTCCCACGTCACTGTTGACAGTCATAACTTTGAAGTTGTAGATAATTTCGTATACCTGGGAACCAGTATCAACAACACCAACAATGTCAGCCGGAAAATCCAGCGCAGAATCACTCTTGCCAACAGGTGCTACTTTGGACTGAGTAGGCAATTGAACAGTAAAGTCCTCTCTCGGCGAACCAAATTCGAACTCTACAAGTGGCTTATCATTCCCGCCCTGCTTTATGGTGCAGAAGCTTGGACGATGTCAACATCAGATGAGACGACACTAGGAGTTTTCGAGAGGAACATTTTGCGCAAGATTTATGGACCTCAGAACATTGGCAACGGCGAATACCGCAGACGATGGAACGATGAGCTGTACGAGTTATACGACGACATTTACATAGTTCAGCGAATAAAAGGACAGCGGCTACGCTGGCTAGGTCATGTTGTCCGAATGGACGAAAACACTCCAGCTCTGAAGGTGTTCGATGCAGTACCCGCTGGAGGAAGCCGCGGAAGAGGACGACCTCCACTCCGGTGGAAGGACCAAGTGCAAAGTGACCTGGCTTCACTTGGAATCTCCAACTGGCGCCGAACTGCGAAGGAAAGAGAGGAGTGGCGTGCTCTCATCGATTCGGCTATAACCGGCTAAACGGTTGAACGCCAATCACATACATACAAACGCTTGGTGGGTGGTTGAAAAAATAGACTTCACCAAGGAATATCTATATTTTTCTCTCTCTCTCTCTCTCTTTTTGTGAAAAAATTTAACTAGAATGCAATAAAAACCATATCGAGTTAAATTAAATTATGTTGGCAACTACTTATAGTTTCATAACCGCTCGCTATTTTATCTGCACTTGATTAAGCCAGTATATTTTAAATATACCAGTTGCTAGTTCGATACGTCAAGATCCGTGCTTCTAATATGTGAAAGAAAGAATAACTTTATTCAAATGAATTCAATAGAAAATAAGTAAAGAAGGGCTAAGTTCGGTTTTGACCGAACATTTTATACTCTCGCAATTTATATATTTAATTTCATTAATGTACCACTTAATTTAACCTATATATTCGCCATACAAATGGTATAAAGTCAACTGAAAGTTTGAAACCCTAATATTAGGTATATGGGAGCTAGGTGAAGTTATGACCCGATTTTACCCATTTTTGGCACGGAGACATATTATTAGAAGAAAAATACCTACAAATTTATTCAGAATATCTGGGAGACTTACCTATATTTTCGGTAAAAAAAAGATTAGCAACACGATATGTTCGATATTGAAAACTTATGGTCCGATTTCGACGATTTTTAGAAAGAGGGTGCCACACTATAAATGCAGTACTTATGCAAACTTCTGTTCCGATATCTTCACTAGTGCTAACTGTATACATTGTAAAGTAAACGATTCAGATCGACTTCAATGTTCTGGTATATAGGAAGTAGGCGTAATTGTGAAGCGATTTGGCCTATTTTCACAAGATATCATTGGGATACAAGGAAAATAGTACAAAAAAAAATTCAAATTGGTCGAGTAGTATCTGAGATATGGGTTTTGACCCATAAGTGGGTGGAACCACGCACATTTAAAACGTTGTGTTTTTCCTTACTTAATTAAAGCATTTTTAGTAGTTTTCAACATAACCTCTGTATGGGAGGTAGGCGTGGTTATAAGCCGATTTCCCCCATTTTTGGACTGTATAAGGAAGTGCCTTAAGAAAACGAGAGTTTGGTTGATATTGCTCTAGTAGTTTACGAGATATGTACAAAAAACTTAGTAGGGGGCGGGGTCACGCCCACCTCTCCAAAAAAAATACATCCAAATATGCCCCTTTATTAGTGCGCTCCTTCATACCAAATTTTACTTTCATAGCTTTATTTATGGCTTAGTTATGACACTTTATGTGTTTTCGTTTTCCGCCATTTTGCGTGGCAGTGGTCCGATTTCGCTCATTTTCAATACCAACCGTCTCTTGGTGCTTGGTGAAGGAATATGTGTACAAAGTTTCATTAAGATACCTCAATTTTTACTCAAGTTATCTCTTGCACAGACGGACAGACATCCGGATTTCAAATCTTCGCGTCACTCTGATCACTTTGGTATATGTAATCCTATATTTAACTCGTTTAGTGTTAGGTGTTACAAACAACCGTTATGTGAACAAAACTATAATACTCTCTTAGCAACTTTGATTTAAGGGGTTACATGGGTTCAAAAAATCGATTTTTTTAAGTTGATTCGAATAATAGTTTCGGAGATACAGCCTTTGGGGGGTGTGCGCTCCAAGTCAGGTTTATTGTTACTCAAAACTTTAAACGCGTTTTTCTTCGAACCTTGTTTTCAATGTCGATTGTCAAGTGTTCTCGAAAACTTCTCAACCGATCTTGATGAAATTTTGCACAGGTGTTCGGGATACAATTTACTCGTGTTCGACGAAAGATTTTTCTACAACTATGTATTAAAAAAAATATTTCAAGCAAATTAGACTGATCATTTTAAATGATCCTGTCAGGAGTTATGCTGACAACGCGAACGCACCTTTTTTCCGAGGGGTCACCGAGGGGTCACCGGTTGACGTCACAATGGAGGAGTTTTAATTGTTTTTTTTTCAGAAATTATTCTCTAAATATGTATCTATAAGACAAAAAAAAAGTTTGCATTAACTATATAATTTTTTACATAGAAAAATATTGAAAATAGACCTTTTCTTACCCGACAAAACCCATGTAACCCCATAAGGCCTTGCAAATCAAACAAAACTAGTATAAATGTTCTACGAAGAAGGTTTAAGTTTATTATTGCTAATTGTCTCACAAATAGATACACACATATATTTTGCTCAAGGTAAATATTTAATAACATTATACCGAAATTTTTGTTAATATATGTATAATACTATTTTCTTACCTTTGAATGTACAACATTATTTATTTCAAAGACAATGAATATGATTTGTATTCGCTCATCTATTTCCCTATCACATAACGTAATTTACAGATATTTACGAAATTAGCTTAATTATTCATATTTTCTCAAACAATGTGCATGAAAATGTGTAAATATTTGTTTAAATATGTAATGCTACTCAAATTATGCTATGACAAACAAAATTATGAGATGAATGTTTATCAAAAAGGTAAGAAGTTGTGGTATGTTAGTAGAGTTAAATTTATTGCGATTATATTATATTTGGCTGTAATCAATTAAGTGGTAAATGAATGTACTATAGCGTAGTTGTTATATGATTTAAGTCACGGAATGTTAAAATTTGTTTTCTCTTTTATTACATTGGATTTGTTTGAGAACTGACCTTACCTTGTTATAGAATGATTTCACATATGGTCTTTTTGCAAATGTGTCTAATCACTTGTAGAATTCAGATTTACTTCTCTTCAAAATTATAATTCTACCTATATATATATATTACATAATTATAAAGCATGTAGTTTTCGGAGTAGCCTTGTAATTTTCTCTTTGTACGAAATAACAATAAATAATACATAGTACAATTGATCAGTTATAATTGAACATTGTTATATTTGAACAATAATAATTGTGCATACATTTGTATTGGCTGCTATTATTTCTATGTTCTATACATATTTCTCTAACGATTACATGCACATTGTGGTGTAGAAAATTGGCATTGAATACCAAAAGACAGAGCAAATATTGAACTAAAATTTCCCCACACTGGTGTAAGTCGTATAATTTGGTATGATCGAATAACATTTTAATGAGATGTCCATATACTCCTTCTATTAAATTCAACAGATTAATTTGCTAGTTGCATTCACTTGTCACTTTTTTGACAAGAGAGTGAAGCTAGAATATTGCCAGCAGCATATTTGGAAATTCGATCCAGCCTTACTAAAAATCCTGCTAGTCTTTCATACATATATACATTTGAAATATTTGCAATTTTTTTGTTCGACACTGCATAGGTCAGTATTTAAATGGGTGTTTATGCGTGCTTACACACCTTTTTGTTGCGGTTTTGCATCTATTTATGCCAGCCATATCGGAAATAATATGGTTATTGCCTTTGTATAATTTATGAGAGTACATTCACAAGAGAGCAATAATAATACTAGATAATTGCTAATGGTTGATTGTACAAACATTTTTAAGCAGGTGCACGACTAGGGTTTTCAATCAAAACATTTAAAAGGGTTGCATTATTATTAAAATATGATAGCAGGCTATTAAGTGACTCAATATGAGAAATTGGTAATTTACTGCATATATTCTTTGCTAACAAGTCGCCCAGAAGGCTTTCTTCGTATCAAATTTAAATATTCATATACACACATATAAAGGATTTTATCTTTGTTGAATAATTAACTCAAGCTTACCTTTCGCTTTATGTCATTTGTGTTGATTTCATACAACTTCTAAGCTGCCTCTGAGAATGTGATGGATTTGTGTGCGAAATGCTTGCATATTAGAAATAATGTTGCACAATTGGCTTACAAGTACAGTATACTCTCGAAAAGTAAATCGATTGGTATTTTGGGTAATTTACTTTTTCGAATAATTTACTTTTCCAAATATATACATAAATTATCTGTTTTTATAATATTAAATGCATTTTTTAACTTAAAAAATTCATTCATTTATTTGCTTCAATAAAACATATGGATTTACATGAAAAACATATTTACATTTACATACATACATATGTATTTACTATGAAGAGAAAAAATCTTGAATATTCTTTTGTTTTTTTTCTTTTGCAATATATTTTCTGTCCATTTTTGTACGACAATTCAAAAAGTCTGACACCTGATTTGCATCGTTTTCATTTTTAAACCAGTGGATCAAGTAGGAGAGTTTATTTACTAAAAAGACGCGACAAACAAGAGAGTAAGTGTTTTTGCAACATCGTAAAAAACGCTGTTTGCTTCGTTTCGATTTTTTTATCACACTCTCTGAAAAGTAAATTAAAAAATTTACTTTTTCGAGGTGCATGTGTAATCTTAAAGGTGATTAACTTTTCCGAGATTATTTACTTTCTGAGAATTTACTTTTCGAGAGTATACTGTTTTAACTCAAACGGTATCTGGACATCGAGGTACAGCATGAACGAAATCTAGCTGTTTTTGTCGTTGCTGTCATAGCAGATCACAGATTCCGAAAATATTTTTGAAGAATGCTACCGATTTGATAATAAATGGCAGGTTGAAAATTCGGAACCATTCCGGTTACGTAGATTCAACTGTGTGTCCAAGTCCTCTTCCAAATCGGTACAAATATCGTAATAATAAACAAAAAATATTCCAACAATTAATTAACTTGACTCGTGACAAGAAATTTCAGCTGTCAATATGTGCGACCCACTGCAGTATTTACTTATTGATATTGCGCCGAGTGCTGCGATAGGTGCATCTTTTGTTTTCTTCAATATGAGTTTACACAATATAATACATGAGTAAATGCAGCTTACATTTCATTATTTGGCAATAACTATGAACTTCAAACTGTTGAATGTATGAAACACTGAAAGAGCATTCTTAATCATAAATATATTTCGCTCGACATTTCCCTTACTTTCTACATAAGTACAATGAAAGCAGAGCTAATAGACCACTATGAAAGGAATTCAAAATGTAGTTTACCAAATGCAAATATTGTGCTACATTAATATCATGTAAAATGGCTTTTATTGGCTGTTAGCTGCAAGCATACAATTTGCAATCTTCATTCATTTATAATACTCACATGTGCAGCAATTGTTGCACATGGCTCTAGTGAAATGATGCGAAAATCGTAGTTATATATAGTATATATAACTATGTAATAGTGGCAGTTGAAATTTAAATAGAATTGAATGGAAATGTTGGGTCACTGGCAGTTTTCAATCACATTTGCCAAATCGATAGCAAAAACCCGGTTATTTATAATAGCATATGGAATTCTATTGAAAATATACAAAGGATTCGACAAATGCTAATACATACATATGTACATATATGAATGTATGTGGCACTTACAAATTATTGTCAGCGATTGTAGGTCCAATTGCTTTTAACGGCCTGATACTGTTGCCTCTTTGATATTGATAACATAGTGCATATTTGTTGCAGCTGAACTCGCGCTTCAACTGACGCTGATGAATGGCCGGGTGTATGGCGATGTTATACTTCAAATATTGGGGTACATTTATCTATTTTAAGTCGGTATGTGAACACCGAAATACTTGGGAAAGTCATTTAGTTTATTTGAGCTATTTTTGGAATATGACATCATAACTCCGACATGCGATATATCTTCGATTTCGGTGCGTGTGTTTATCTTGAGTTTTTCAATGATATGAGTACATTCAAAATTTGAAGACCTGTGTAGCCAATCAATGTCAGGTTTCTAGCAAAAAAAAACTCTAGCGTTGCACTTTTGTTTCTGAGCCTTCATTGTTTTGATGTTTCTGTTATAATAAATTGTGCAAATCTATTGTGACTCTGTGTTTTCCAAGTCGTAGTAGTAATCTCGTATTCTTCTTATTTGTATGATAATTTGATTGTTCCTTGTTCCACGCATATTATGTCTTGTCCCGTGAGACACTACTAAATGGTTTAAAAACTGAACTGTCGTTCTTTCGAAACCAAGTACTTGTTTATCAGGATGCATTGACGTCAGTCAGTGTAATTATTATTATACTTCCAGCATTTTTTAGGTTTAATTGACTTAGATACCGATTCATCCAACTGTAGAGTTGAGATAATTTAAGTAAAACCATTTCGTAAGCTTTCGTATTTCGTAAAAGAGGTCACACATATCCCCACTCTACCTCTGTTCGTCGCGTCGTATTTAGTTCACTCAACCTCACTATTTTAAACTATTTAGATATTTTAAACGACTCTCTTCCGGGCTAGATGCACAGCTTCGAGGTATAACCGCTTTTTTAAAGCACAATAACTCTGGTTATCATCTTTTGAATAGCACTGTCATAGTTAAATATTTAAATTTTTATATTAATCACATTTTAACGGCGCCACAGCGTGCTTGCGAAAATGTTTGAAAAATCCGTTATATCGCATAGAATTAATATGAAAATATAGCCAACACAATACCCTCGATGCTCAGAGGCAGTACAATAAAATTGCATTTGCAAGCGAAATACATGAATATATTCAAAAAATAGATAAAAAAAAATTATTTATTTGCTAAAGTGTCTAAAGTAAATATTTTTTTATTGCCTCATAGGTGTGCTGCCGATAACAAGCTAAGCCAGTGGTAACATGTTGCGGCTAAAATAGTGTACACAATAGCAGTGAAATATCGAGAGCTAGTCAAATTCCGGTCTAAGCGAGTGTATGTGTTTTGTGTGGCATGCGCCAGGATTTTCGTGTGCATACAATTCTGTTTATCAAAAGCCATGCCATACTTTCCTAGATACCCTGCAGGAAAAGCCTAGACTGAACTGAGAAATTTGCTTTTCCATAAATTGTTTATTTCTCATCCTATATCACAAATGTCTCCTTCGATATTTATTTTAACGAACTTAAACTTTGGTACATGGCTACATCATGCTGAAAGCAAGGAAGTACATATTCTAAACTTTCGTCCACAATTAGTGACTTCGCATAACTCACCGTTATGCGCTGATTAGAGTAATTTCTTAAAGTATTTTCAAAAAATTATGAAAATGTGACCGTGCTGAAGTTTGCTTTTGAGATTCTCTAAATGGAAATTCGAACCCCGAGTAAGTATATTGTATTTAGTATTTTATGTGTGATATCAAATTAAAAGTCAGCGATTTTTCGAGAGGGGATCTTTATAGTATATATGTATATACCCACATTTAATCTTAAATATACCGTTTTTTACTAGATTCTCACCAATTTGTACTGCGTGTTAAAGTGGAACTTGAATGTTTCCCATTTCAGTCGGTTTTCAATATCAAACTAAATGATTCTAGTGCAGTTTTTAACATCTACTACATTTTCATATTTAACAGGAAAGTGAAGAGCTTAAAATCATCGCATAATTCGATGTGAGGGAATCGAATACACAGACACACGAAAACCAATTACATAATTAAAAGTGTAAAGTATATGATAGATATTTCCATTCCATTGCATGACATCGCTCGAGAAACTGTAAGACTAGTACGACAAAAACCTCGCTTAACTCATCATTATATCGTTGAGCATTATATGGGTTTAGAAATTTGTAACCATTTATGACCCTACCTTGTACTGCAGCGAAAGCTTTAAGCATAACTTCTAACATTCCATTCATTTTGTTACCGTCAACAATTCATGTTTAAAATTTCCTTGTAGCTTCAGCTGCTTAAAAAAATTTATTCGAAATACATTTCATTCCGTATAATAATAATACCATAGTGAATTGCAGTTATTATCTCTTTCGCACTGTAATCGAAATGTTGCAACAACACATTAAGTATTGTAATAGGTAGGAAATTACAGCATTTAGAACTGGGAATATTAACACTTTAATATATAGGTGCTTTTAGAGACCGTAATTTTTATTGGTCTTCAAAAAAAGACTCGCCAATACCTGTTTGAGGGTAAACTTTAGATGATCGGATCATATGTATAAAGAAAAAATATTGTCCGTAGACCACGTAGTTCAGAGATTTGAATTCATTCGACAAATTTCTGATATTTATTGCGACAATAATCTACCATGATAATCCAGTTACGACTGATGAGTTGGAAACCAAAATGCTCCACGTTATTGGTGAGGTAACCCTGACTATATTGGAAAAGTGTAAATATAGAAAGACAGAATGGACATGTCATAAAAATTAGAAAACACCCTGTATTTAAACGTTGAAATGCATATACATATATTTTAACTTGGTAGGCACGTACCCGAAGGAGTAAAATATATGTGTGCATTTCAATACACGTTACGGGACCCAATGATTAGCGACCAATAGGTGTTGTTTGTGATTACGGCGTTCAGTTGTCGACTTGTTTTTACATAAATACATATACATACATAAGAGTATGCGTATTTACATATATACTAGCGCATGTACGAGTATGGAAATACTAAAGCACAGAATAGCAAATGCGCCGATAATCGTTTTGTTCACGGCTGCGTTTCACAATTTATGCAAATCTCCTTTGGTGGAACCGTTAGTATCACATGGGCTTAACTAACCACTACTCTCTGCGCAGATCATTTACATACCATACATGTGGATAACAGTAAAACTAATAGCTATATCAAATACTTACAAAAGAATTAATAATGAATTCGCGGAGGGATGAAAGAATTTTAATATTTGCCTTTGTACGGTATTTATTCATGGATTGTGGATTTTATCTTCTAATCTGTTTTACTCAGCGCTTTCGTCTAGAATTGTAGACGTTAAGAATAATTTTATTATCTTCTACCTTCGTTTGGTTGATGCTCTGACCTTCTTTACAACAACAGAATTGAATGAAGGAACATTTTAATATTCTAAGTTGGAAGACTTATACGACTTTTTCGACTATGGTTTTATGGTCGGAAACTAGTGCCAATACAGTCGCCGAATAATTTTGTTTCTCTAGAGAAATCGTTTTTAAGTCATATCTTTTAGACGTATTTTCTGCATATGTTTGCATCACGTTTTCAAAAAACTCGCTGTTATCACTTGCATAGTTATTTTGTCAACAATGTATGAGTCGATCTTACACCATTCAATGCCAATAGTATTCGTAAGAGATTTTCATGAACTCTTATTTTCGTCAGTAGAGACACCGGATCGAGTCATGTCGAAACCTTTCTTCTAAATAATTCAATACCCGGGAATATATATAATGAGATATTTATGATTATTGAAATTTCATATAATAACGGGTGATTTTTTTGAGGTTAGGATTTTCATGCATTAGTATTTGACAGATCACGTGGGATTTCAGACATGGTGTCAAAGAGAAAGATGCTCAGTATGCTTTGACATTTCATCATGAATAGACTTACTAACGAGCAACGCTTGCAAATCATTGAATTTTATTACCAAAATCAGTGTTCGGTTCGAAATTTTTTATCGACAAATTTTGTTCAGCGATGAGGCTCATTTCTGGTTGAATGGCTACGTAAATAAGCAAAATTGCCGCATTTGGGGTGAAGAGCAACCAGAAGCCGTTCAAGAACTGCCCATGCATCCCGAAAAATGCACTGTTTGGTGTGGTTTGTACGCTGGTGGAATCATTGGACCGTATTTTTTCAAAGATGCTGTTGGACGCAACGTTACGGTGAATGGCGATCGCTATCGTTCGATGCTAACAAACTTTTTGTTGCCAAAAATGGAAGAACTGAACTTGGTTGACATGTGGTTTCAACAAGATGGCGCTACATGCCACACAGCTCGCGATTCTATGGCCATTTTGAGGGAAAACTTCGGAGAACAATTCATCTCAAGAAATGGACCCGTAAGTTGGCCACCAAGATCATGCGATTTAACGCCTTTAGACTATTTTTTGTGGGGCTACGTCAAGTCTAAAGTCTACAGAAATAAGCCAGCAACTATTCCAGCTTTGGAAGACAACATTTCCGAAGAAATTCGGGCTATTCCGGCCGAAATGCTCGAAAAAGTTGCCCAAAATTGGACTTTCCGAATGGACCACCTAAGACGCAGCCGCGGTCAACATTTAAATGAAATTATCTTCAAAAAGTAAATGTCATGAACCAATCTAACGTTTCAAATAAAGAACCGATGAGATTTTGCAAATTTTATGCGTTTTTTTTTTTAAAAAAGTTATCAAGCTCTTAAAAAATCACCCTTTATATTGCCGACTAAGGCTATTCCTGAATAACTTAAAACTTCATTTGAGCTGAATTGGGGAAACATAGACCATAATATACTAACTACCTCTAAAAAGATTCGATGCATTTACAAAATTGTCAATCTTCTTAAAGCAAAAAATTTTCAATGTCAATGAATTACAACAACTACACAGCGCTAATAAATGACCAGCAAATTGTATACATACATACATATACAGCAATCATTTAAGATTTGTTGAAATTTTCCGTTATTTTAAAAGTTTTCTTTGTTTACGTACATTTCTTAGCGAAGAATTGGAAAAGTTTTTAATTGTAAATGCTATGCTTAGTGGTGAGCTATTGTGCGGCCACGAAGGATAAACGAACAGGCAGAGTGGAAGAAACTAAAAACCAGAGTGAGAGCGACGGAGGAGTTGCGAAAATGGCGCGACAAAGAAAAACAAACATTGAGAATTAATATAAAATTGCAGTAGGAGAAAATGCGCTGAAACTGTAAAAGCGCATAACGACAATTGATGTCAACTGCGTGCTGCGAAGCACAGAGTGCGGTTGCAGGCCTTGTGAGTAAGCGATGCAGCGAGCAATGTAAGCATTTCGTCATTAATTAAGGAAATTCAAGCAGCGCTTGTACATTATTACAATTTACTCTCAAGTGAACAACTGAAAAATAAAGTGAAAGAAAGTGCTTTTGGGCGACCAATGATATGCAAGAGACTTCAATGCGCACCATTACAATTACACTACTACTCATTACAAGTCACAATTAACACTTATTTAGAAAAGTTTTGCAGCTGCGAGCAATGCGATTTCCAACTCTGTGTGTGCATGTGTATTTGTGAGTATAACGACACTTTCGTGTTAATTCTACAATTACTGCAGCAGTTAAATGATATTGTTCGGTAATTAATTAAAATATTGTTTCGAGAATTGGGAATTACCGTTAACTACAATTACTAACAAATTCACTTACGTATTATTTAGTTTGTGCACCATAGAAGTGTGTATGTGTGTGTTGCTTTCCGCATACGTGGGCGTTAACATATGTATATATGTACTATATGAGTAAAGATGAGTACATATCTATATCTATTCTCTTCAATTTGTGTGTTTACACTTATAATTATCGTTAACGCAGATTTGCAGATTAAATGACAAACACTTGAATTTAATTAGTTAACTGCTAGGGTTAAATCGCATTAGCGCTTTACAAATATATTGAAACGATTATGTAAATTATTATTTACATAATATCATATTTACAAGTGAATAAGTGCACTATAACCTTAACATATTGTATGTAGGGCAAAGGTGAATTGCCGTGAAAGACTTGAAAAAATCTTTTTTGTTAAAAAAAGTCCAAAGTTAGGGTGTAACCGAACCTTTTACTTTCTCACAATTTATTTATTTAATGTTATTAAGATAACACACAATTTGACCCATATATTCGACATAAAGTCCAATAGAATAACGAAAATAATCATATATAGTATATGATGGCTGAGGTAATTCCTGAACCGATTTCACTAATTTTCACCAACAAGGTACACTATATCCAAGACTTTACGATTACTTAATTTGGCTATGATATTTCACATATTAACCAATATATAAGGAATAAAGCACACCGTATTTAAAAAAAAAAATTATAATAAGATATATGGGAGCTAAGGGAAATTATGACCCGATTTTAACCATTTCTGGGTACAGAGACCCACTAATAAAAGAAAAAGATTCCCTCTGAGTTATATTAAAATATCTAAGAGATTCACCAATATTTTCGATAAAAATTACCCTTGGGTACTGAGTTCTCCATGTCCGATATACGGGGCCTTGAAAATATGATGCCACACCTCAAATATAGTATTTGTGTAAAGTTTTATTCCGCTATCTTAATTGGTTCTTGATTTATATACTATAAAGTGACCGAAACAGATAGAATTCAAAATTGTATTATATAGGAAGTAGGCGTGGTTGTGAACTGATTTTGTCCATTTTCCATCGGTAATATCAGGATGTCAAAAAATAGTATGCACCGAATTCCATTGAAATTGGTCGAGTGGTTCCAGAGATATGGTTTTAACCCACAACTGGGCGACGCCACGCCCACTTTCCATTTTTTGTTTTAATCTGAGGATGGGATCATGTGTAGAATTTCAAGCAAGTGAGGAAAGTTTTTGATTGTTATTCACTTGGGAGTGGCCAGAAACGATTCTTCTCCACATGATTCAATCAGCTCACTACTTGCGGTTTTAGACCAAGTATCCTCTGGGTAGCTAACAAACATCCGTTAGAAGGCGAGCTTAAGTGAGAAGGCGACCCGTTTCTGCGGTTGTGCGTTGGGTTTGGGACTCACCACATAAAAATGAAGTACCAATGAAAAATCGAAGAAAGCCTCGGATGAGACACCCCACTTTTGATTACGATCCCTGCAAACGTTTTAAGGATAATGATTTAAGGGCATGCACCTGGAATGACCAGACCCTTAATTGGGAAGGTACCTCTGCCCAGCTGGTTTATGTCCTTATAGGTCCGTTAGGGTGGGTAAAGAAGGTGTCTTTGGCACAACAGTCGGAAAATTCAGCCTCCATGACGAAACATGGCCAAACGGCCTGAGGCTGATCGACTTCGCTGGGGCACGAAATATGTCTGTAGTACCAGATTCCAGCATAAGAAAATACATCAAGCTACTTGGCTGTCTCCTGATCGAAACAGGCGTAACCAAATCGATCACGTTGTGATAGACGGAAGACATGTCTCCTGTGTTTTAGACGTGCGTACGCTCCGAGGACCAAATAAAGACTCGGACCTTTATCTAGTTGCAGCGAAGATACCCGCCTCTGTGCAGCAAAAAACGCCCGTCAACAAACACAAGGAAGGTTCGACGTCGAAAAGCTGCAATCGCAACAGACATCCACGAAATACTCTACTCGACTTGCACTCCTGCTCTCTCATCAGCATCTTGGTATAAGGGAATTGTGGAACGGTATCTCAAACTCACTGCGTACAGCTGCAGCCGAAACAACTGTATTTCGGCAAAGACAAAAAACAAGCTGGTACGATGAGGATTGCCGTCTCGCAGCGGAGAGAAAACAGACTGCCTACCTCGCAACGTTGCAAACGACCACAATACGTGCGGGATGGGATAGATACCGAGAGCTGAAGAGGGAAGCGAGACGCATCTGCAGACAAAAAAGAAAGAGGCCGAAATGCGTGAGTACGAAGAGCTTGAGAAGCTAGCGACAGAGGTAATGCTCGAAAATTTTATGAAAAAATGAAGCGACTTAACGAAGGTTTCAAGACCGGAGCATACTCATGTAGAGGCCAAGGTGGTAATGTGGTAACCGATGTCCAGGGCATACTGGGATTATGGAGGGAACACTTCTCCGACCTGCTGAATGGCAGTGAAAGTACAACACCAGGAGATGGCGAACCCGATTCCCCGATTCCCGACCTTGAAGAAATTCGAATAGCAATTACCCACCTGGCGAAGAACTGATAAGGTGCTTGCATCAGCTTCTTTGCAAAATATGGTCGGAAGAAAGCATGCCTGGCGATTGGAATCTCAGTGTGCTCTGCTCAATCTATAAAAAGGGTGATCCCACAATGTGTACCAATTACCGTGGGATAAGCCTCCTAAATATCGCCTATGAGGTTCTATCAAACGTTCTGTGTGATATACTAAAGCCCACTGTCAATAAACTGATTGGACATTATCAGTGTGGCTTTAGACCTGGAAAATCCACAACTGACCAGATACTCACCATGCGCCAAATCTTGGAGAAGACCCGTGAAAAGAGGATCGACACACACCACCTTTTTGTCGATTTTAAAGCTGCTTTCGACAGCACGAAAAGGCGCTGCCTTTACGACGCGATGTCTGAATTTGGTATCCCCGCAAAACTAATACGGTTGTGTAAGTTGACGTTGAGCAACACCAAAAGCTCGGTCAGGATCGGGAAGGACCTCTCCGAGCCGTTCGATATCAAACGAGGTTTCAGTCAAGGTGACTCACTATCATGTGACTTCTTTAACTTGATGATGGAAAAAATTATACGAGCTGAGAGCTAAATAGAGAAGGTACAATCTTCTATAAGAGTGTACAGCTGCTGGCGTACGCCGATATCATAGGAAGCAACAACCACACCGTTTGTTCTGCTTTTTCCCGCATGGTTAAGAAGTCGAAGCGAATGGGTCTGGTGGTGAATGAGGACAAAACGAAATATCTCTTGTCATCAAGCAAACAGTCGGCGCATTCGCGTCTTGGCACCCACGTCACTGTTGACAGTCAGAACTTCGAAGTCGTAGATAATTTCGTATACCTGGGAACCAGTATCAACAACACCAACAATGTCAGCCTCGTAATCCAGCGCAGAATCACTCTTGCCAACAGGTGCTACTAAAATTAAAATCAAACTCTACAAGTCGCTTATCACTCCCGTCCTACTTTATGGTGCAGAAGCTTGGACGATGTCAACATCAGATCAGACGACACTAGGAGTTTTCGAGAGGAAAATTTTGCGGAAGATTTATGGTCCTCAGAACATTGGCAACGGCGAATACCGTAGACGATGGAACGATGAGCTGTACGAGTTATACGACAACATTGACATACATAGTTCAGCGAATAAAAAGACAGCGGCTACGCTGGCTAGGTCATGTTGTCCGAATGGATGAAAACACTCCAGCTCTGAAAGTGTTCGATGCAGTACCCGCCGGAGGAAGCCGAGGAAGGGGAAGGCCTCCATTCCGTTGGAGGGACCAGGTGGAGAGCGACCTGGTTACACTTGGAATCTCCAACTGGCGCCGACCTGTGAAGGAAAGAGAGGAGTGGCGCGCTCTCACCGATTCGGCTATAACCGGCTAAACGGTTCAACTCCAATTACATACATACAAATATCTTAGCGGTTTAATAAATATAAGTTGCAAGAACCTTAAATATATGTGACCTCTTCTCTTTCCTGATTAGGATTATAACTCGTTGGCTTTGGGATTATGTTAAAGGAAAGCAGTTATAGGAACTGAAATGTTATGCTTATCCTGCTTAGTAGAGATAAAATGTGGAAGGGATTAGGAAAAAAGGAAGTCATGAAGAGAATAAACCGCTAGATCGTTATGACAATATATTTTTATTATGATGATATCAAATTTTCTATTTTTGACTTACTCCATATTGGAATGGAACCAAAGAATAATAGAGTGGTACTCATGCCACTGTCTTATCATCATTTATGTATTTATAAATTTTTACAGATATTATTTCATCCATATACTGATGCAGGTTGGCCTTACCCTCTTCACAAATGCTCACCAACAGATCGCTTAAATACAGTAAAGTAAATAAAACATAAGAAGACGAAAGAATTTATGCATCCACTTATCTGTAAAATATGTAAATATATACATATATATATTTATATATACCCACAAGCACAGATATACATGTGTACAAATGTATATAAAGATGTCTTTGTTTTGCAGCAATTAAATTAAGTGCACACAAATCATCACAAATTGTGAGCGATTGACAACAGCATAAACAATAAACAATACAAGTGGAGATCAGCTCACAGAAATGTCCTCAATGCAAACGAAGAAGCAAAAGCAAAAGCGGAAAGAAAAAAAATAAGTGTGCGCAAATCAAGGTATGCATTCAACGCCAAACTAAACTAAAAGGAAATCGCAAAAAAACATATTGCAGAGGAAATGTAGGTAGGCCACACATTTTGGGTGACTATTGTATATATGTGTGTGGGTTTAAATCGCTTTAAGTCGGTGAGCGTAATAGTGTGTGTGTTGGCAAGAGAGTTGTGACGCAGACGGTCTATGTGTAGTACCCTGCGAGGTAGTTGGTTGGGGTTAGGGCAGTTCAAAGCCCTAACTACCAAATTTTTACAATAAATTTTGGTAGCAAGGAAAAAAGGTATTATATTTTCCCCTCTCAAGATTCAATGAGACCGTATTTGAGTATATACAAATTAATTAAGTATACATTAATACATTTCCCATGCTCAAACAGGTCTTCTAACATAACCAAACAAATTTAAAGAAACGCTTTGGACCATTCTCTACATGCATTGTTAACTTTTCCTATTCAGACTTCACTTTTAATACTAGGTGGCTCTAAACAGTATCAATTTGTGTGTATGAACATACAAATATGTTTTGTGCTTATGTGGTTTGCATTTGTCCCAACAACGTTCGTTTGAACACCAATAAGCAAATATGACAGGTGGGCTAGACTAACGCGGAAGCTCTGCAGTTTTGTTTTCTTTTCAGATGTACTAGTATTGCCAAGCGCTTTGCGGTGTTTTCCACAAAAAATTTGTGTACGTAACTACACTGTGCAACACTAAAAAGTAGCTAGCATGTGATTTTTCGTAATTTATTTGCAAAGAAATACGGATCGAACATAATTTATATATATTTAACAATAATTTATGAAAATTAAACAAAATGTGGAATTTGAAAAGTAAAATCGAAATTCAGTACACCAAATATAACAAATATCGGATTGAAAGTGAATTTGCTTGAATTTCACACTCGGAAGTGAATTAAAGAACCTGCCTCAATATGTATATTTACAGATTGATTCACGCATTGAATAGAATTTGTTGCTGACCGTGGTTAATCCATTGATCCTTAGAAAAAACTTTCTAAAAGTAAGAATTATTGGTTTGGTAAACAGTGTTACCAAATGGTCCATGCAATCGGGCATCGCATAAGCCGCCACATTGATAAACTGCTATACTAGCTCAGCATTCTCGTTTTTTTTTTTTTTTTGAGGTTAACACTCATCTTTCTTTTTGAAGAGTTTACAAAATGGTGTTGATTTTAGCACATGTTTCACTTTTTCTTCTGAAAAGCCACTTAGGATTTTCACGACTTCAAAAAAGCGTGAACAAAAAATTGCAGTTTATCTTGCGACGAAGGAGCATTACGAAATTGAATGAAAAACACAACCGCAAAGAGAACGGAAAAATGAAACTGTCTAAAATGATTTTAAGGTTTTTTAAGGTTATGTTTTTGTAAAAAATGTCGGTAAGGAATATAAAAACACGATTTTATTGTGCCTAAACAAAGAAATGAGGAGAAGTCGCTGCAAACATGTTTACCAAACCGAAAAACGTTAACTCTGTTAAAGTATAAGATTCGGTGTGATAAATACCTTCAATAACGCAATAAATGTTCGAAACAAGAACTTAAGGCTTTTCCGAAAATTTTGAAAAGGAAGAATGGAATTCGACAGCTCGTGCTTCCTAACAAACTAAGTGTAACGGATTGTAAAAAAAATTCTAAGACTTTCCTGAAATCAATACCATGTACCTCAACAGAATACATACTTCTTATCTTGATCTGAACATATACTCATTCTTAAGCTACTTATGCACGCGTCTATAATTACTGTCGAATTCACTTATAATATAATCTACATATCGTATATCAGCAATGTGCATTCCACAAACCGCTTACCCACATTGAAACCCAAGCAATTCAGCACCGCGTGTGAGGTGTTGATTGCAATACCGCCAAGAAGTCCTTCGGCACAACAATCTAGTCCTTAGGTGACTAATTAATAGATTGCATATAAACGCTGCACAGCTGCTGCTGCTCTGCGGTGCTTGCATTATTAAGCGTCAATTTGTATTGTGTAGACGTCGGAGGCGAAATTGCACGGCAGTCGTGTTGCCGTTGTTGCTGCAATATGCAGCTTGTTTGCCACTAATGCACTTATGCTAATTGATGCTGCCTTAACGCAATGGTATTTCTCTATGATTTCGCCGTAAAGCGCAATGCATAGGAAATGGCGATATTTCGATGACTACTGGCTGTGGAATCTGAGAAACCTGTATGTCATGTCGAGTTTTCAATTAAGCAATAGGTAGTTACATATGCATTGACGTCAAATATGAGTGGCTTTTACGAATAGGCAGGAAATATATGCCAACAATTGCATGAGTTTTGATAGAATTTCTAGGCAGCACAGACAGGGAATATGAAAACGAATGTAAGTAAACATAGTTGAATAATCATATAAACATATTTATGCTCCTTTGTGTTTAATATGGAAATTCTCATTAAAAGCGAAGACCCGCGCTTTCACATATTTTATATTGTTATTTAAAGATACCAATGATAATGAAATTATAAAAATAGTTTCCATATTTAATTAATCCATTTAAATGCAACGTTTCAATTCGCTGAAATTATTCAATTTCCTGCAATATGCACTTGCAGAATTAAGCCTTTTTGCTACCAATAATGGAATGTTAAAATAATGTGAGTACTTGCATTAACCGTCAATCGTTAATATGCTCTTATGTGTAAATATTTATGAATATGTATGTATGCAATTATGGTATGCATATGCAGGGATTTATGAAAAACAAGTGCAGGTTTACACATATAACCACTAGGCGTTGCTGGTGTAATTTCTCGATTAAAAAGCACGAAAGACTACAATGCTGGGCGTTTTAATTCTTTGTTAGTAATAATTGAATCAAATTAATTGGTTTACTCTCTCATTATACTCTTTTTATGGTTTGTTGATTACATGCGGGTAAAGTACTAAAGTAAAAAAAATATATTTTCGTATGCGTATATACACAGGTGTATATATAAATAAAGGGTTTTTTCAATATGGACGCTACAAAAGTAGACCGATAGGGACAGCAAACGACATCATATTTTTTCCCGCTCTTTTGACATTTCACTTCAGTAAGGTTTGCCATTGTATCTGTAGTACTAGATCTGTAGTACTAGATTCCAGCATAAGAAAATCCATCAAGCTACATGGCTGTCCCCGGATCGAATCACTCGCAACCAGATCGATCATGTTGTGATAGATGGACGACATGTCTCCAGTGTTTTTGATGTGCGTACGCTTCGTGGTCCCAACATCGACTCGGACCACTATCTTGTAGCAGCTAAGATACGCACCCGCCTCTGTGTAGAAAAGCGCACACGTCAACAAACACAAGGAAGGTTCGACATCGAGAAGCTGCAATCACAACCGACAGCCGAACGATTTTCTACTCGACTTGCACTCCTGCTCTCTGAGAGCACTCATCAGCATCTTGGTATAAGGGAGCTGTGGGACGGCATATCAAACTCCTTACGTACAGCTGCAACCGAAACCATTGGCTTTCGGAAAAGCCCAACAAACAGCTGGTATGATGAGGATTGTCGTCTCGCAGTGGAGAGAAAACAGACTGCCTACCTCGCAATGTTGCGATCGGCGCAACACGAGCGGGATGGGAAAGATACCGAGAGCTGAAGAGGGAAAGCGAGACGCATTTGCAGAAAAAGAAAGAAAGAGGCCGAAATGCGTGAGTATGACGAGCTTGACAAGCTGGCCGACAGGGGTACTGCTCGAAAATTTTACGAAAACATCCGGCGACTAACTGAAGGTTTCAAGACCGGAGCACACTCCTGTAGGACCCCCAGCGGTGATCTAGTGGTTGATGACCAGAGTATACTGTGTTTGTGGAGGAACACTTCTCCAGCCTGCTGAATGGCAGTGAAAGTACAACACCAGGAGATGGCGAACCCGATTCCCCAATCGACGACGATGGAACAGATGTTCCATTGCCCGACCGTGAAGAAATTAGAATAGCAATTACCCGCTTGAAGAACAACAAGGCGGCGGGGGCCGATGGATTGCCGGCCGAGCTATTCAAATACGGCGGTGAAGAGCTGATAAGGTGCATGCATCAGCTGCTTTGCGAAATATGGTCGGAAGAAAGCATGCCCGACGATTGGAATCTCAGTGTATTCTGCCCAATCCACAAAAAGGGAGACCCCACAATCTGCGCCAACTATCGTGGGATAAGCCTCCTTAACATCGCTTATAAGGTTCTATCGAGCGTACTGTGTGAAAGACTAAAGCCCACCGTCAACAAACTGATTGGACCTTATCAGTGTGGTTTTAGACCTGGAAAATCAACAACTGACCAGATATTCACCATGCGCCAAATCTTGGAGAAGACCCGTGAAAAAGGATCGACACACACCATATATTTGTCGACTTTAAAGCTGCTTTCGACAGCACGAAAAGGAGCTGCCTTTATGCCGCGATGTCTGAATTTGGTATCCCCGCAAAACTAATACGGCTGTGTAAGTTGACGTTGAGCAACACCAAAAGCTCTGTCAGGATCGGGAAGGACCTCTCCGAGCCGTTCGATACCAAACGAGGTTTCAGACAAGGTGACTCACTATCGTGCGACTTCTTTAACCTGATGCTGGAAAAAATTATAAGAGCTGCAGAGCTAAACAGAGAGGGTACCATCTTTTACAAGAGTGTACAGCTCTGGCGTACGCCGATGATATCGATATCATTGGAAACAACACCCGCGCCGTCAGTTCTGCTTTTTCCCGCCTGGATAAGGAAGCGAAGCGAATGGGTCTGGTGGTGAACGAGGACAAGACGAAATATCTCCTGTCATCAAACAAACAGTCAGCGCATTCGCGTCTTGCTCCCCACGTCACTGTTGACAGTCATAACTTTGAAGTTGTAGATAATTTCGTATACCTAGGAACCAACATTAACACCGATAATAATGTCAGCCTTGAAATCCAACGCAGAATCACTCTTGCCAACAGGTGCTACTATGGACTGAGTAGGCAATTGAAAAGTAAAGTCCTCTCTCGACGAACAAAAACTAAACTCTACAAGTCCCTCATCATTCCCGTCCTACTTTATGGTGCAGAAGCGTGGACGATGTCAACATCCGATGAGACGGCACTAGGAGTTTTCGAGAGAAAGGTTTTGCGGAAGATTTACGGTCCCTTAAACATTGGCAACGGCGAATACCGCAGAAGATGGAATGATGAGCTGTATGTGTTGTTCGACGACATAGACATAGTCCAGCGAATAAAAAGACAGCGGCTACGCTGGCTGGGTCATGTTGTTCGAATGGATGAAAGTGCCCCAGCTCTGAAAGTTTTCGATGCAGTACCCGCTGGTGGAAGCCGAGGAAGAGGGAGACCTCCACTCCGGTGGAAGGACCAGGTGGAGAAGGACCTGTCTTCACTTGGTATTACCAATTGGCGCCAAAACGCCAAAAGGAGAGATGCGTGGCGCACTGTTGTGGACTCGGCTATAACCGCGTAAGCGGTTTCTACGCCAGTTAAGAAGAAGAAGAAGAAGAAGGTTTGCCATTTCATCATGGAAAGATATACGATCCGAAAACGAGTCGACATTATTAAAATTTACTACCGAAATTCGGAGTCAGTGGCCTCAACTGTAAGAACCTCCAATTTATGATGAGGCTCATTTCTGGTTGAATGGCTTCATCTATAAGCAATCTATGCGTTATTGGTCAGGCAGCAATCCACACGTACTCCATGAATCACCATTGCATCACGAAAAAATTACGGTTTGGCGCGGTTTATGGGCCGGCGGCGTCATTGGGCTGTACTTCTTCCGTGATGATCAAGACCGGCACGTTTCTGTGAATGGGAATTGAATATATTTGGAATATGTGAATAAACATATATATGATTAGTTTTATACTTCATACAATACAATAAAGCGTGCTATCGTAACTGATTAAACTTGTTCAGGCAATTAAGAAGAATGAGGTAGCTTTAGTGAACTTTACCTAGGTTACTTCAGAATATGAACATGTAGCTTGAACTGGTGACGCATGAATTTGTAGCGATTCGCTCAGAAAATCATATCTATCGATTTTTTCAGAACGTTTGAACAGAATTGATGCAGATACTATTCATACGAAACAAATGGGTTAGTACAAGAAAATGTCTTCTCTGCGTTAAGCTAAGCTCAGAGACAGCATTCATTTAAAGTATCGAAATATATTAAAAATGCAAACAATCAATGCAATTATTAACTAAATAGTATCACTAAGTTACATACCGCGCTAATTACATAGAAGCAGAAAAGAGCATTCATGTATTATAATTATACACTAATAAACTCACTGTGCTAATACTAGATAATTTAATAACAAAAAAATAGAATGTGAGTAGAATAAAAACTCAACGCGTAGCAAATTGAGTCAAACAAAAGCAACTTATAATTTTAAAAATGTCATAAACTAAATACAAAAAAAATATACATTTAAAATACATACAAATAGTTTAAAAAATATAAAAATACTAAATATAATAAAAAATTGAAAAATGACGGAAACCAATGCTCCGATTGACATCAAATCTTCACAAATCCACGCCTCGATAATACCACCAGCTGGCAATGACGAAAATGTACCATTCTCTGCACGCGAACTTCAATTGATGTACGAAGAAATTTTTAAGGATCGCAAAAAAAAAGACGACTGGCGTGATGACAGTCGACATCCGAGCTATACTAACTTCACAGTGCCTTAGTGAGCGGACGAAAATTAATTTTTTGGAACCAAATATCAAATTTTATAATTTTTATATTTTGAATCTTTCGCAGTCACTTCAAATGTCGCGATCGCTATCACGAAAGTAAGGAGGAGTATGAGGAGCAATTCCAACATGAAATCAATCAATTAATGAATAATCTGAATACGGCATACGAAGCTGCACGTTTCAATCGGTACACAGTACGCTGTTAATAGATTCTTATTTGTCTTAATTTATTTGTATATCCTTTATAGCCATTTGTGCATCACCTCATTGTGGCCGCCACTGCACAATCGTGCTGAACTTATACATACGCATCGTTACTATTTTCGTTTGCGACCCGAACAAAAGCGACGCTTACATCAAATTTTTGCTACCAATTTTCAGTAACCAACTTAACATTATGTGGTTTACGATACTATGCGTTGAACATACTATTCTCACTAACGCAATGATTAACAGACCCACTGTAATGGAAAAACATTTTTATTTCTATCTATATACATATATATGTTCCATAAAATAATTTTTTGTGTTATTTTTACTTCAAGCCATGATTCAATTATAAATGGTTTGGTAAGTAGTGACAGCAAAGTTTTGACACTGCGTTACAAAAGGTTGTATTTCCGAAGGAAAGAAAAAAGGGAAAAATTAATTTTTTTATACTACTATACTCGAACCAAAATTAATAATTGACATGAAAATATGTCCTGTTTTCTTCGAATAATAGTTTGAATTTTTAATTTTTATGTAGGTGAATGACGTCCAGTGTAGAGAGTTAATATCTATTAGTCATAAAGAATAGAATATTTAACATTTTTCACATGAAACAAACATTTAATTTTATTTTCGGAAATTAGCATTAAAATTATATAATAATTGATCAGACACCTACTATACTAATTAGTCTGGCAGAATTTGACCCACACATTATGATTTCGTTTGAAGTGAAGCTCTAGAAAGATTCTAACAATGGATAAATAACGTTGATTGATTACTTGATCTTTCAAAGAGTGAGTTACCAAAAGAGACAGAGTTAAAGATATAGACTCAATTTCCTTCTGTTGAAAATAAAACAATTTTAAAAACACAAAACTACTCTAGATTTATTGTGCGACTGCTCTGAAGATTCTAAGAAAAATCTCAAAATGTATTATTCAGATGTTATAATAGTTAGTATGTATATTTCTACTAGACTTGACAGTGTTAATTTCGGGAATGTATATGAAACCTATGAAATAAATCCTTAGACACCTGAAAATCACCTGTTCTCACATACATACATGTACATGTCTCTAAATATTACTGTTCCGTTTCAAGGAGAAGGAACATTTAGATTGATTTCATAACCTTTTATTGGGAGAATTGCAAAAGACAATGGAACAACTAGAGTCCGAAAAATATTCCTGATTTCCTTATGCGAGAAACAAGTAAAACAGAAAAAATAGCGAAGTACAATGAACACTTTTTATTTAAAATTAGGTTTAAACAGTAGTTACGTAACAAAAATTGAAGATAACTGGACTTCTTTTAACTCCTTTGTTCTTCCAACCGGGACAGTTAAAATAATCTTCTCATATCTTTAGTTGTTACTTTCTGTTTTGAACTCTCTTTTGAGACGAAATATCGGTATCTAATCTGCAATCCTTGTAACTGCGCCTTTTTGGCAATCGCCTGTTTTGGTTTTTCTTTAATCGCTTTATTCGCAATATCCAGAGTCAATAAAAAACGCGGTTAGTTATCTTCTCGATATACATAACCGTATATGTATATAAATGAAACGGTTATGATAGTTTTTATATTAAAAATATAATTGAATCGAACAATTTATTTGAATTTTGGTAATATAAAATTCGAATGTCAATAAAAAAAATCGAGAAAAACATATAAAAATGAAACAATATTGTCTACCTCTTGCGTTGATAAATATCTGCTACTATTTACAACTTTTTGAACAATTTTCTGGATAAATTTCGAAAAAAACATTATTGTTTTGCTAACGCAGAAGAGTTGTCAAAAAAGAGTGAGAAAGCTGTTTACTTATCTTACATTACATTACATGAGTCATAATGATATATGTACTTATATAACTGACTGTTCACTGGATTCAAGTATTCTTTGCCACGTAGTTGTCAATGTAGTCAGTGTGCTTTTTGAATGCCTTGTTGACTTTACGCAATTTATAAGCTAATGTTTTATACATATTTTATATACTTTTTACATTGAAATTGTTTGTGTAATTTTTAACGCGCTTTGGAAGCAACAAAATCAGTGTAAAATGTCCTTTCGACGTTCAACTACTTCGGGGCGTAGACGAACGGTTTTGAGTGTAGCCTTAGAGTGAGAAAGCTGTTAACTTATCAAACCTTTTATAATTGAATCATGACTTCAAGCCAGGTAAAAGGTTTGATCCGAATCTACTCATAAAACAGAAAATTCTATAGAGGGTAGTTAGAGGGATGGACCATACGTTTTGTAGATGAAATTTTTGGCGATGATCAACTTTGTCTTAAAATAAGAAACCAATGTCAATGCTCCCTGAAATTATATAAGAGATCAAAGCTACAACTTAGCGAACTTAGTAGACATTAGATTTATTCAAATAGAATTATAAAATTCTGATGAGTAATGATATATGTACTTATATAACTGACTGTTCACTGGATTCAAGTATTCTTTGCCACGTAGTTGTCAATGTAGTCAGTGTGCTTTTTGAATGCCTTATTGACTTTACGCAATTTATAAGCTAATGTTTTATACATATTTTATATACTTTTTACATTGAAATTGTTTGTGTAATTTTTAACGCGCTTTGGAAGCAACAAAATCAGTGTAAAATGTCCTTTCGACGTTCAACTACTTCGGGGCGTAGACGAACGGTTTTGAGTGTAGCCTTAGATGCTGAAAATCCTCGCGTATCGTATCAAGCTATGGAGGATGAAGTTGCTCCAAGAACTAGTAGCATTTTCTTGACTTCCATATACACAACTGCAGAACCGCCTAAAAAGAAACACACAGAAATTGTTCAACAACTGATGGATGACATAAATGTGGACCCACCGCGTAACTATAAAGAGGCGGATGCCAGGGATTTGCCGAGCTGTGATCCAAGTTTTACACAAGAGTTTTTCAGGTTAGCGTACAATTTGTATATTATGGTTTAATTACATATATTTATCTCCCTAACTTTGCATTTTAGTAAGTTTAACAGTCTGATGAATTATAGAGAAGCGGTGAACAAATACGAAAAACAATTTCAACACGAAATCGCATCATTACTTAGCGCTCAACCGACCGCCTATGAGGTAGTAAGTCTTCAAAGGTAAATAATTATTTAATTTACTGGAAGATGGCCATCCCTTATGAAGGCTTAGTTTAACAATATGTACATATTGGTTATTATAGAGAACCACTATTATATTTTCTTATAATTTGATAGTTCTTCACATAATTTAATATGTACATAAACATCACTTATATTTTGTCTTAAACTTCCATTGGCTTTAGGCACCTCAGCTATACTTCCCTATGGCCGCCATTGCATAATCGTTGTGAGTTGTTCAGATCTAAACGGCTATTCGAAGGCCTCACTAGCAAGCAAAGAAGTCGCTTGCATAAACTAATGGCTATAAGATAATCGGTATATTTGAAATTCAGTAACATAATGGGTTTCAATAGAGATATGTTCGTCCCCCAAGTACCGACTCTTCATTATGGATCATAAGTACATTTTTAGTTATCCAACAAATCAACGATGATGTCATAAACGTAATTAAGTTCTTAAATAATAAAACATACACAAAGACTACCGTTGCATTTATTTTTTTAGGGTATTTAATTTAATTGCTATTTTGGTCTATGTCTAGGTTAGATACTTAAACTCACGATATTTGTACATTATACGGAAAGAACTTCCGGCAAAAATCCATTAGCCACTTGGTATGGACCAAAGCCGTAGAAGAGGATTCTACAATTTTCTTATAAGAAAAAGTGGCACATCACAACAAGGAGTAGAAATAAAATGCAATAAAAAAAAAAGATTTGTTATTTAACAAATCGATATACAATATTTTATCACCCAGGGTTGTATTAACTTGTATTAAATTCAGAAATATTCAAATTTCAAACCGTGAAAGTACTAAGTGAGTTTTCGGATGCCCTTTGACATAAATATTTTGTGACGAAAAAACTCAACAACAGCTAGCTTTCAAAAATTTTTTGTATCAAAAAATATTTTCTTCAAACGCCTATTTTCTGACATCGGTTTGAATTACTAAAATAAATTGCGAAGAAAAAAGTAAAACGGCATGCTGTCAGCGTTATTTGACTCCGCGGCACACATTTTTCTTCATTCGCCGGTGCAAACGGTAAAATGCGAAGCAAAAGGAGATGCACAACTGGTAATACCTATGCGAACGCCATTTTTACCGTATCGTCACTTGATGGTCGCTGCGGTTGCGCCCGGTGAGGAGTCCTGCGAGTTTGGCAGCCTCAAGTATTTCCAATTGTGCATGATTGGTGGTCTTATTTCGTGCGGCGCTACCCACACGCTGGTAACACCCTTGGATTTGGTCAAGTGTCGCTTGCAAGTCGATAAGGCTAAGTACAAAAATCTGATACATGGTTTGAAAATAACCATTAAGGAGGAAGGTGTACGTGGTTTGGCCAGAGGCTGGGCACCCACTTTGCTTGGCTATTCAGCACAGGGTACATTCAAATTTGGTTTATACGAATTCTTCAAAGTCTACTATGCGAAGCTGTTGGGCGATGAAAATGCGTACCTATATCGCACGTATATCTATTTGGTTGCCTCGGCTTCGGCAGAATTTTTCGCCGATATCGCCTTATCGCCCATGGAGGCCGTTAAGGTGAAAATGCAAACGACACAAGGATTCGCCAAGACAATGCGTGAAGCAATACCAAAAATGGTGGCAGATGAGGGTGTTACAGCTTTCTATAAGGGACTTGTGCCATTATGGATGCGTCAGATACCTTATACAATGATGAAATTCGCTTGTTTCGAACTAACTGTAGAGCTGCTCTATAAATATGTAGTACCAAAACCGCGTGCTGAGTGTAGCAAGGGCGAGCAGTTGGTGGTCACATTTGCAGCGGGCTATATAGCTGGTGTCTTCTGTGCTGTAGTTTCACATCCCGCCGATGTAGTGGTCTCCAAATTGAATCAAGCTAAAGGTGCTTCCGCTTTGGATGTGGCGAAATCGCTCGGATTTATGGGTATGTGGGGTGGCCTGGTGCCACGTATAATAATGATTGGCACATTGACCGCACTGCAATGGTTCATTTATGACGGTGTCAAGGTGGCACTACGTATACCGCGTCCGCCACCGCCAGAGATGCCTGCTTCGTTGAAAGCTAAGATGGCTCCCGGTGAAAAGAAATAAATACATACACATATTTGTTATCTGTTCTATTAAATTTTACAAACTTATTAATGTTTAATAAATTATGAAACAGAAACTTTGCCGTTATAGTATGCAGAAATCCAACGGTTGATAAATTTATTTGCCTTCAGACGCTATTGGTACCAAATATGAAAGGATGAAGAATTGAATATTCGTGAAAATTGCTTTACTACATAAAGGCGGATCCTTCTGCTCTTAGTATCTATAAGGCTCTCAGCACGAAGAGCCGGGTTATCCATCATGGATGAATTTGTTACCGGCCTTTCTTTTTTTATTAGAATAAACTCATTATGTCTATAACAACATAACAAACGGGGCTAAGTCTGTAAGTCTATAGCGTGTTTCGTTTACTCTTTGAATCGTCGATTGTCGTCACTATGTATGTTTGTCCAACGAGGGATGGCATTACTCTTAACCAACTTCATTCAAAATAGCATTTGTTTTACAGAATTATTCCAGCAATGATTTCAAGATATTTTATGAAGTGTCAGTGATGCAACATGGGCTATATTGGAGCTTCTGCGAATCATGGAGAAAGTATTTTTAACTCACAAAATGTTGCTAAAAGTCCCAAAAAGATTTCTAAATGCCATAAATTCTTTCACACACATTTCAAAGTAATTACATCAAGGGAAAAATATAAAACTACTGACCATAATTAGCATTTTTCTTAATGCAATGTGCTTACGGTGTTACTTAATGGCATTTTGAATTACGCTTGACATGCTCCCACATGATATCTTCTCAATTGCCTACAGTTGTAAATAGAACATACAGAATTTGGTAAAGCAATTAAAAAAAAAAACTAAATTAAGAGTGAAAAACAAAATTTTAAAACCAATTCACATTATAACCACATGGCAAGAGTATTGATTGAAAGCTTCCCGGAATTGCTTGAAACCATTTGACTCGTTTGATGTGCACAACGGCCGCACAGGTGCCGAAGAGTATGGAGAAAGAACATAGTAACTGCAATATGCATTAATGAAATATGTGCATAGCTAACACATAGAAACATGCTCACTAGCCAGCGGATTCATCGACATACATACACACACATGTACAAATAGTTGGGTACATAAGCGTTTGAAAATTCCATGCATCTCTCGACTGTACATCAAGTGGCATGTGCACTTCATGGCAGCAAATTAAAGATTAGGCAAAAGCTAATATGTACTTTAAAGGATTTTTGATTTTAACTGAGTAGCACGCAACAATTTGCCTACACCAACTGCATTAGTATAGGGTGTTTTTTTACAGCTATAGACTTTTATTTCAAATAAAACAAAGAACACATTATGATGTACCCAATGTTTTGGATTTATCGGTTCGAGTATAGGGTACAAGTATATTTGCGAGAAGAATATCCGGTATTAATTTGCATTTTGTAGTTGTAGAATATTGACTTGACTGACCTCTGACACCCAAAAAAGATGTCAAAAAGTCTAACGTAGTCAAATTATAGAACGTAAACGAAATTTTTCAAATTCCTTTCTTGATACATTTCGATCAACAAAAGTTCAATAAGTGATGATTCTCCGCACTGCATGACTTTTTTAGCCTAGTCCGGGAATATTTTTGTACTCAGAAAACTCATATTAATGTGGAAGAAAATCGTATCTTGAAAATTGTTCATACTCGATATATAGACACTAGAACCCAAGTCGCGAAATAATTTTAAAACATTCCAGTGGAAGTCTTTCCTAAGTATAAATGATATGTATCAAATATGTATATTCACTTTAACAGCCGTTTAACATCTAACCCTCTTGGATATTCTATAACTCTAAAAATAAACATTTTACCGTCGGGCTGGCCTTTTTGGCTGTGTGCTCTTTTATATACTTACATGTAGACCTATACATACATACTCGTACTATAGGCGTGCGGAGATTTCATGCGATTACTTGACGTTCAATTGTGGATCTCGTTTTTCATTAAAATGCATAAATCACAAGAATGTAAAGAGATATGAGCATTACAAAATGTGGCATCTCATCCATATCTATACTAGATATATGTTTACACTTATGCTCATACTTACACATGTGTATTTGTAATTGATTGGCAGTGTACTCAAGGCTAACTTGAATACATGTGAGTAGTAGCTCAAAGCGTTGAGTGGAAAGCTATGAAATGAGAGATATTTGTGATGACCATGACACAGGGCCAATAAACGCATATCAGTCATTCGCAGCGGATGTCAATAGCAGACATACTGCTCATCGGTATTTAGCAACTTATGCGTATAGTTGTATGTGCTTGGAAATGTTGGAAATTTCCTGTGCTGTTAACGAATTTATCGCCCCAAAACATTACTGGACATTTTCCTAATTGAAATTTACGAATGTATAAGTACATACTTAAGTATACATACATACATGTGTACATAACATGTGTACATCTTCGTTTAAACTACGGCTTTGGAGTATACTGCAAATATACAACTGTGATTTTTTTCTTGCAATAGTACAAACTATACAGATATCATTCCAAGATGTACTCTAGTTTTAGACCAGAGTTCGTAATGTATGTACACAGCTTTAAAAAAAATAAGTCGGTGGTAGTTCTAAAATCATTTTTTGTATATTATGAGAGGTTATAGTTCACCTCTCCCGTTCGTCCCGTTCTCTTAATCTATACTACTATTATAAGGAGGAAAGGTTTGTATGCATGTTTGTAATGAATAAACTCAAAAACTACTGTGCCGATTTCAAAAATTCTTTCACCATTGGAAAGCTACTTTCACCCCGAGTAACATAGGCTATATTTATAGTTTCCAGGTGAGGGTATCAAAAAGACTCCGCGATGGAGAATCTTAATATGAAACTCAAAATCGCATCGCAATCGCATGCCAGAGAGTCGAGAAACGAGCGCTCGCAGCTGCGTGCTGAACAAAATTTCAAAACCTCCCAAGTACGCTCTTGAGAGTGGAGTACGGAGCCTGTGCAGGGGCTTGAAGAACAAAATATTAGAAATATACAAGCTCGCACTAGGGCATCGAACTCTGAGCATTCCCAACGCCTTCATATTCAGAAAGAAAGCCAACGGACAGCAAAGACTAGAGGTCGTTATCAAGTTTTAGCTCATTGCAAATATACTATAATTTCCTGTTCGAATTTTCCTCATTTTACTTTTTTAAAATGAACCCACGGAAGAAACGGGAAAGTGCATACATATGTATGAGAGAGTGTGTATAAGTGTGTAAAAACTTATAACTTTTGAAATAAAATCTATTTTGAGAGTTTCCCATTCCCTTCTAATAAGTTGCAAAATTTTATAATATTTACTTTAAGAGCTATTTACTTTATAAATGTACTATCATAATTTTCCTATTTGTTTCACTGATTTTAAATGTCTTTAAATATGAACCTTATATTTTAAATTCACGTTGAAGTTATAAAAACTTTTCAGTTTATTAAAAACGTAAAAATAAAATAATAGTTGAGACTTCATCTGAAACACACTTTCGCACATACTTGTATTTATATAATGTATACACGCGAATACATATGAACATGTATGATAGCACGCAAGTATGCAATAATCAACTATTTACCCACTGAACGCCAACTAGTCAGTGTGTTTTACAGCTAAATGATTAAACGTGTGTATATTTGTTGCTTTTTTACGTCGTGGTGTGTGCACATTAGCGCATAGCAGGTGAACGCAAGGCGACGGGTCAGGGATAAGCATTGCAGCCAGTAAGTCAACAATAACACGCTGCGGGCAGCTTGAAATAAGAGCACCATAAAATTACTTTTAGTTGTATGTATGACTAGATATGACATACATATTCATGTAGAGTATATACATATGTGTGGACTTATTGCCCGCAATCTGGGTGCTAAGCAGCATGCTGAGCAGCTCTTTCATTTTCATCATTGGTGTACGGCAATGGCTGGCTGGTGAATAGCATTGCATAGGCTAGACTATTGGCACATATTAAGCGAACTATCAGTTTTAAGTAAAGGATACAGGAAAAGAATTTTTTCCAAGAATTCAATTTATGCTGTCACGACATGCGAACAATAAAATATAAATTTTGAGAAACGGTATGTAATTAATTTCTCTTTGGTTAGAAAATTCGTACTTATAAAAAACTACGTTACTTAAATTTTTTTTTAAGGGTTATCAAGGTTAAAACTGACTTTAATAATTTGTTTGTTTATTCATGTTTATTTATAAATTATCTTAATTCTAAAATTTATTTTCAAAAATGGCTTTCTCTTTCAAAAATGAATACTCCGAATTTTATAAATCTTGTATCAACCCTTAGTAGGCGCTGTTAAACCATATAGCAAAACAACAATTGTGAACGTTGACGTTGTAGTAACAGGTAGGCGCCTAAAAGCATACTAATTTATGGCAGATATAATTATAACATCAAATAGCTGGTAAACACCTACATATCACTACTACCCACTTTGATGTATGTATATCAGCCGCGTGTTGCAAGATTTAGAAATTTATATCGGCAACGCCCACAAGTTGGCACATTTAGTATCTAAGGAATTCCTAGCCTCTTCGTGCCACCCTTTCGCAGTATACCCGTATTAACCACAAGCATTGCCACTCATAAATCCTTGCAGTAACATAAAAAATTAATATTCCTAATGGGTATTTTAACATTTTTTACATTTCTCTTAGCTCGCACATTTCAGTGCACGGCATATGCAGGATTGCATGAACGAAGATGAATTTGCATACATACACATATATGTATATAAGTGTATGTGCTGAAATGTTTAAGCAATAAAAACTACGTTTACGCAAATATGTTAACAAGCACACTTGTTGGCCTACGTACACACACATATTCACATGCAAACATGCAAACAAACACACCGTGGTAAACACTCGTGATTCTGCAATTTCGACGGTAAATTTCTACGCCACACAGGTGTGTTGTGTCTGACAGACAGCAGAAGTATACTTGACCATTCTCATAAAATTCGATTGTTTTTTTTATTATTATTATCGCATATATTTCTTATTTTCTGCATATCATTCGCCATTTTCAGCCAAAAAATGAAAACACTAGAATGCATAAATAAAGGCAAAAAGAGAAAAAGCTGTGCTGGAATGTTGTAAATGAGAAATGAGTTTATTGTTATTGTTGTTGTTGTTGCTGCTGCTATTTCAGCAGACAGTTTACCAGCCGCACATGTATAATAAAGTACTTATTCCCACTGCCTCACAATAGTTCACAGTCCACAATCCGTAGACTCTACACGTATGGTAGGTAGATGGCGCTGTGTTGGCGGCGGATGAGCGATTGGTCTGTGTGCGTGTGGGTAGTTGCTTGTGTATGCGTGATTATGCAAATTCACATGGGCATAAGTAGGTTGCTCTACGTGAATGTTCGCACATAAGCGCATAGTCATTGTGCCAGTAAAATTAGATAAATAGCTTTGTTGCAGACAACGCCGACGCTTTCAAATTTCTTATGAAATAACTGTTTCTAAAGCGTTTTATATTTTCGAGCTATTGAATTTCCGCAGCTGTTGTTGTAGCTTCAAATGTTGTTCAAATTGTTGTTAAGTTGTCACGACTTTATCAAAACATTATTATATTTCTAAATTTTTGTGTTGCTTTAAAAAAAAATACGTTCCGTTACGATTTCAAACTTCCTTAATATACCACTTCGTGCTTTTAATTGTTCTCTGCTTTCGAAGGAATAATGATCTGACGGAATACTTTGAATAAAGAAAAATATTTTACTTGACCTAGGGGAAGGTACATGCCCAAAAAGTTATATACAAAGATCACTTCTGAACTGCAATCCTTTGTACTAAATGTACATGTATATGTTTTCATATATGAACTCAGGATGCCAAGGAATATGAAAATCAAGTTTCATAAATTAACCATGAAAAGCTATAATCTCTAAACGAATTCATTCTTTTAAGGTTGATCTACACATATTTTTTTATCTTTCATACTCATATTCTAAAATCCATTCTATCCAAAACGATACAAGTATATTTAGAGCCTTTACAATTCATTTTCAAGACTACTATGTATGTAACAAGGTCAGTGTATATTTATACAATATTTGTCTGCAACAATCTGACTTTTTAGCCTTTGTTGCAGTTTACGCTGCCTTTTCAACCACGATTCACACATATAAACAAAAACTGAAAGCCTTCGGCGAAACATTGACCATTTATGGCGGTAAACCACTTTTCCGACCCACCACTTATAGCTATGACTATTGTTCGGTATTTAGACTATTGTTATTAAGGTTGATGGTTAACATTTCTATTGTTGCATGCAACATAGAACTTTAGTTTTTATAAAACAATTGTTTGTGGGATGGAAAATGGCGCATAATAGCTATGAATATTTCAGCCTCCTTGCTGAAAAATAGCGTGAGGTGGTTTTAATTGTGCTCACAGAATGGTTGTTCAGTGTGGAAAGTATGATAACGCGAGTAGTATCTATAGAAAATATATACTACTTGCATTATTTCACAACATTGTGTGCACATATTAGCTTTGGTATAAAGGATCCGTTATGATAGAACTATTATTTTCTAATTTGTATCGGACCACCTTTAACCGGCTAAAACAAAAATAAGAATATTCAATGTGGAAAGATCGAGATTTCATAAGATCTCCATTTAAATTCTAAGCGAAGCTCGAAAGTAGAGGTGAGCAAAAAGAAGGTGGGATTCCAGACAGAAATATCTTCGGGTGATCCTTGCTATAACTCTGAATTCGCTCTTGCCTCAAAGTAGAATCTGCTTAAAAATAAATAAATAAAATTTGGAACACGTCTTATGTCGGTGGTATTCGTTTCTGATTTTGACCTATCAGTAATACAACAGACCCATACTTTTCTAATAAGGAAGAAATGATGTACATATATTTCTTTAATAAAATTCATTATGACATACGCTGTGCTTGGGTCCAGTTGCCTAAAATTTAATTCATATTCGGCATAAATAAACATTAGCCATATTCAGAATAGACTTCCAGGAGCTAAATGTTCCCTATGATTTTATTAGTGCATTCTACAATACTAATGCGCCGTATAGTTGAGGGCAGACAATATTTGTTTAGAGCAAATAAAAGTAATCTACAGTTTTGAAGACCCCCGTATTCTTTTCAGTTGAGTCCTTTTTTTAAGGAAGAGTACTATAGTAACTACTGAGTTTTATATATATCTATATATTTGAATCCACCAGAGCGCGCCACTCATTCCACCTTTTTGCTTTTTGGCGCCAACTGGAAACTTGGTCATTCCATCGGAGTGGGAGTCGTCCTATTCCGCGGTTTCCTCCAGCGGGTACTGCATCGAACAATTTCAGAGCTGGAGCGTTTTCATCCATTCGTACAACATGACCTAGCCAGCGCCTTTTTATTCGCTGAACTATGTCAATGTCGTCGTATAAAACGTACAGCTCATCGTTCCATCGTCTGCGATATCCGCCGTTGCCAATGTTAAGAGGACCATAAATCTTGCGCAGAACCTTTCTCTCGAAAACCCCAATAGTCGTCTCATCGGATGTTGTCATCGTCCACGCTTCAGCGCCATACATCAGGACGGGAATAATAAGCGACTTGTAGAGTTTGATTATGGTTCGTCGAGAGAGGACTTTACTTTTCTATTGCGTACTCAGTCCAAAGTAGCACCTGTTGGCAAGAATGATTCTGCGCTGGATTTCGAGGCTGACATTGTTGGTGTTGTTAATGCTGGTTCCCAGATAAACGAAATTATCTACAACTTCAAAGTTATGACTGTCAACAGTGACGTGGGAGCCAAGACGCGAGTGCGCTGACTGTTTGCTTAATGACAGGAGATATTTCGTCTTGTCCTCATTCACCTCCAGGCCCATACGCTTCGCTTCCTTATCAAGTCTGGAAAAAGCAGAACAAACAATCATCAAGTTTTCAATATCATCGGCGTACGCCAGCAGCTGTACACTCGCATTTACTATATTTTATTATATGTTTTGAAACCCTATATTTGAGCTTAAGTTAGGTATAGGTATACTCCAGTATATTATGATAAGTTCATGAATCTTTGTAATAACATTTCCAAGCACCATTATAAATTGATAGTATATAACAATTTATATAACAATCCTTAATGACAAACTTTAAATAATATATGCTCCGCTCTGTTTATTCGTGATTACTTTGGATTCTCTCCAAGTTTATTACTTTTTCAAAAGCTGATGATTAAGTGGAAACTCAGTGAGGACACATCATACCGGTTGCATATATGTATGTATATACGAATAAATCCCAACTAATGCATTGAAGGATATTTAGAAGTTTCAGCTCAAATTTATTATTGTTTTGTAGCCATAGGCCAAAACTTTGGTCAAACTTAGTTACCGACCATCCACTTTGCTCTTATGGTAAATATATACCTACACTTGTATTGTACTTCCTTCTCCAAACGCTACCGACTGCTTAGTTGCTGCTCTTGTCCATCTAAGCGTGGAGTTTGCAAAATCAGCAAGATAATTTCCTGACCACAAAAATTTGTTATACTGGATTACACTTTCATATTACATAATACAAATACACATACACATATACAAATATACATATATACAAATGAAAATAAGCCTGGCTAAGAGCATTGAGTTATGTTTTGTTTGTACGTCGTTATTAGTGAGTATGATGATGAGTGTGATGAGTATAGTGATGAATAAGTCCATCTATAAATTGTGCTATTACTATTGTTGTGTTGTATATGTTACTGAAAGTATTGTAATTTGGTTGTTGATGGTCACTTGACGTGCTTTCACCCAAACACTTCAAGGTTAACAGTGAAAACTGCTGTGGTAAAGACAATTATTTTGTTATTATTGTTGCTGTTGCTACAGTATTTATTATGGCTGCCCTCAGTTTGCTATTTTAGGCAATAATTCATATTGTTGGTAGAAAGCTAAACTTATGAGTAGGCAAAATGCTGCTCTGTTGAAATGTTTTTGAATTCATTGTTCTTGAAATAGATACACACACAAATATATGTATGCAAACATATGTATGTATATAGGTATGTATGTTACATTGTGTTTTCAATTGACTGGAAATCCTTCAAAATCTGGCTTTGCAACAATAACTCTATGTATAGATATGTTCAACCGAATTGCGTGTTGTCAAAAGTTAAGCTATAAAATAATTTTTTTGTACTAGTAAAAGTACAACAACAATGAAAACATAGCAAAGTGATTTAGTAAAAGGTTAGGCCACTGCATGTGTGATATGCCACAAAATGGTTTTTAAGTATTAAATGAAGTACATTTGCAAGTTACTCATATGAATTTCAGTAAATATATCTAATATATCCTGTACGAGGTTTTAAGTGCTTTTCTAAGCAATTTTCTTTTTCTTCGGTGGAACTCAAATTAAATTTGTTTAAATTGGTCAAAGAATTTGTGGAAGATATCAAATTTTATATTCTATAAAAAGTGTTACAGTGATCGGTTTTAGTTTAAATATGTGCCCATTCGTTCGATAATCTGTTTCCATCTAGACGCCAACTTCATAATACCCACTCGTAAAAGCCCCCCTTCTTATTTGCGAAGAACTCGGACAGCTACTTTTCACAAGCCTCTTTTGAGTTCAACTTTACACCACCAAGGGCTTTCGCCATGGACAGGAACAGGTGGTAATCACTTGGCGCTTTGTCCGGCCTATATGGTCGATGTGATAAAACCTCCCATCCGAGCTCTTGTAGCTTCTGATGAGCCATCAACGAAGTGTGTGGTCTTGCGTTGTCCTGGTGAAACACTACACCCTTTCTGTTGGCCAATTCTAAACGCTTCTGGTCGATCGCCTGCTTCAAGCGGTCCAGTTGTTCGCAGTAGATGGTAGAATTAAGCGTCTAACCATATGGGAGCAGCTCATAGTGGATGATTCCCTCCCAATTCCACCAAACACACAGCAAAACCTTCCTGGCCGACAATCCCGACTTGGTCACTGTTTGGGACGATTCACCGGACTTCGACTACAACCGTTTTCGCTTGATATTGTCGTATGTGTGTCATTCGCTTCAAAAATGGGTCGAGTTCGTTCCGTTTCAGCAGCATATCGCACGGGTTGATTCGGTTCAGAAGGTTTTTTGAGTCGAATCATGCGGCACCCAAACATCAAGCTTTTATATGTATCCAGGCTTCTGCAGATGGTTTAAAATGGTTTGGTGACTAACTCCCATCTCCTGGGCGATGTCTCGAGATGCCACATGCCGGTCTAACTCGATGTTTTCCGTGATTTGATCAGGTTTTTTCGTCACAGGTATTTTTCACCCGCTCTGAATCGTCGCAACCATTCCTCCGCAGTTCGAAGTGATAGAGTACTATCCTCCAAAACACCATTAATCTCACGGAACGTTTCTCTAGCAGATTTGCCTTTAATGTGCTGAACACATAGAAGACGACAAGCGACGAGCGACATCTGTCAAATATTAAAATACACGCGTTCATATGGGCACAGATTTTTTGACAACAGCACGACTTCACCACAAAAGGGTTGAAGTCTTCGCTGTCGCCAAATTAGAAATGTTTCTAATTTTACCGACGACAATGGCCGCTGTAGAGCTGCCACTAAGTATGACGTTATTTTGCAGCAGAAACGTAAAATAGCTTTGATATATCATTTATAATAACAATCGATTTTTTAAAACAAATAAATCGACCATTTTTACATTTTTTACGTAAATAATTTCACTTTAAACTAAATATGTAAATTTTATTGAAGTGATAGATGTTAGTACGGCAACAATGAAATTGCTTTTTGATATGTCGCTGCCGTCTTCAAAATGTTCAAGACGCTGGCTTCAAAGCGACATTTGTGATCAGCCGTCGCTACGTCGTGTCGTGTCGTCGTCTTTGTGTTCAGCACTTAAGGATGGAAAACTTTAAAATAGCGCGAATTTCGGCGCTTCCATGTTTACACGTCTATAACTGTTGAACGCAATATCCAAACTAATCATGCATAACGTCGTTTCAAAGATGTATAGCATTGTCACATACGAGCTCTGACAACAAATATATCCAAACAAATATATCCAACACTTAACCTCAGTGACCAATTAAGCTACGCTAAGCTTAAAGGGCGTCATACTTGTAGTAATCTGGTATTAACCACACCTACCTCTTGGAATTATGTTCGAAACCATTAACGCTCTCAGGACTAGCCAAAAACGGAAAATTTATTGTTTGTGATAATACGCCTATATGAGGATCAGAAATCGATTTAAACCAAATAAAATACTATTTGTTATATTCCGATTATTTTTAATTCCGGTCAACACCGTAATATAACGAATATGTGAATACCCGTCATACAAATTTTTTTCAACAGATTCTGGTTTTGATGTGAAAAATCCAATTATCCAAAAAAGAAATTTAATTCTTAAATTTGCATATAATTTTAGCGAAGTTATGTGAACACGTTTCTCTGAGATTTATATTTATATTAATATTTGACACAGCCTCGAAATCCAGCGCAGAATAACTCTTGCCAACAGGTGCTACTTTGGACTGAGTAGGCAATTGAACAGTAAAGTCCTCTCTCGACGAACCAAAATCAAGCTCTACAAGTCGCTTATCATTCCCGTCCTGATCAATGGTGCAGAAGCTTGGACGATGTCAACATCAGATGAGACGACACTAGGAGTTTTCGAGAGGAAAATTTTGCGCAAGATTTATGGTCCTAAGAACATTGGCAACGGCGAATACCGCAGACGATGGAACGATGAGCTGTACGAGTTATACGACGACATTGACATAGTTCAGCGAATAAAAAGACAGCGGCTACGCTGGCTAGGTCATGTTGTCCGAGTGGACGAAAACACTCCAGCCCTGAAAGTGTTCGATGCAGTACCCGCCGGAGGAAGCCGAGGAAGGGGAAGGCCTCCACTCCGTTGGAGGGACCAGGTGGAGAGCGACCTGGTTACACTTGGGATCTCCAACTGGCGCCGAACTGCGAAGGAGAGAGAGAGATGGCGCACTATCGTCGATTCGGCTATAACCGGCTAAACGGTTGCAACGCCAATCACACAATATTTGACAATAGCAGTATTAATGAGCGTATAATGGCAACTAATGAATGAAATAACTTAAATTTTCTGAACGTGTAAATAACATTCACATAAATTAAACACAATTACAAATATAATACAATTCTGTACTTGTTCACATTTCCGTTTTATACATATAAAATACTAATCACAAACTATTATTAATTACATAAAATCCAAATTTCTATACGAAATATGTGCCGAATATGTGCACATCATTTGATACGTATAATTGAAAGCACTCAACACTTCGACTTCGTGTGCATGTTGGGTTAACACATTGCAACAGCTGTAGGTCAGTGAATTGAATTAAATATCGTTTAAATATTCAGTGACATGTAAAAATTTAATTTGCGCTAACGAAATTTTGGAAACTGTACACGCCAGCCACTTTACCTAAATGCATAGTAATAACAACAGCTCGTATGGCGCTTTGTGAACAAGCGTATCACATAGACACAATTAAGTATAAATACACATTAGAGTGGCGCGGAAATTGGTGGGACAGCGAAAGTCAATGATTTTAATAACGATAGTCAAGGAATAAGAACATATGTCCAGCGTAATCATAGAGAGTTAATTATTTTTCAATCAATTGGCTTATAGTATAATATAAAAACTCAAAGCTCACATCCAGGTCCTCCAAATTTAAGGGTTACTAACTGTTTTACACAAGAAGCACTATCGAACTATGTAAAATAGCGCGATCATCAAGGGTTAAGTTTTATTCAATAAATTCTTTACAAAGCCTATAGATCCTTATAGTACAGTATTTGAAAGCTTTAGGTCATTATATTTGGTACTAACTATAGCTTTCGATAAAAATCATTTCGATAAAATTCTAATATTGATATATATACTATATACTATATACAACACTAGTGTACAATGTATGTATGTATCAGTTCATGCAGCGAGGTTCAAAGTTTTGGGTGTGTCATGGTTAAATTGCTACAGTCTCTTTACATTACCTACACTATATTCATATACACGAACACACCCATATATAGATGGCTCAGTGCACACATATGCGCATTAAGGTGCCCGATTGTGTGCGGCATAAACTTTAACGGCAATAACTTTTTCGCACACACAAAAACTATTCGTAAGTATCTACGTGCCGGGGACACATACAAATGAGTTTTTCCTGCTAATATAAACGTGCCTAAAAGTAAGCAAGTACCTATTGAAAAGTTAGCTTTGGCGCAAGTTTGTGACACTCTTAACCCGAACAACTGGAGCTGGACACATAAGTGGCGACACGCAATATATTTCACTGAGTGGCTGTTGCTCATGCTTGGTGAATTTGTGAAATATTGCAAAATTGTTTTTGGTGCAAGTTGTTGCTGGACTTTACTGGTTGCGTAAAGTAATTTGGGTATACTTCTGTTTGTTTGTACCATATATCACAAGGGCAATCGATGTTTCTTTAGATTAATACTGCCTAAACAAAGATTTTTTGTATAAAGCACATAAAAAAGGGTGATTTTTTAGCGAAATTGAACTTTTATTTCAAATAAAATAAAAAAATTTCGATAGGAGCGATAAGAGGGACGCCCTTCAACAAAGAACGAGTGCACCGTTATACATCTCTAAAAAAGCACCTTCTACTTACATGTATTAAAAGTGTTCTAAAAAATCATCTACTTTTTTAACTGTTTTTTTTTTTCATTCATCCATCCAACCCATCCATATTCAAATTAAGCCCTATATCGATTAGATAAATTGATTTGTCCATTATTTGGGTTATTTGACGTAACCAATGAAAGCAGTCAGCACAATGTTTGAAACGTATTTCCTTTATTGCTTAACCCCAATCGTCAATTCAACCAACCGCAAACAACAAAGTTGTTGTGCTACGCAATAAACACACATACAGACAGACACAAGTGCACCGTTGGGATACGTTTTGTCTGTCCCATTGTAAATTCCTACCACATAACGGTGAAAAAATCAAATATTTATATTTATGTGATTTTTGTTTGCCTGTCAGTTTGTTTGCTAGCCAGCCGAAACTTTGTCTATTTCACTTTTCATCCATATTCCTAGTGGGATAAAAAAGTTTTCATTTATTATCGTTTTGTTATGCTTTCACTGCTTTTGCGGTTTTGATGACGCCTGTGATGGCAATAGTAACAATTTGCTTTAACGAAATATTGTAGCACACACACAAACGCATTCAAGCTTGTTGAAAACCAAATTTAAATGTATATTAATGCATTGTGTCATTTGAGACCCACAGGGCGTATGAGTAATGGACCCCAAAGCATCAAAAGAAAATTCACTATTATTATAATTGCGGTTAATATGGGTTCAACCATCGCCGTTATAATAATTTATTAATATACGCACACATGTACGTAGTATGTGTTAATCTAATTGTATAGTTCCTGTGAAATATGGTTGAATGATTGAGCATATTTAATCGTTTCCGGTTAGGAAATGAGTACACACATATACATATGTATTTAGAAACCGCATGACTCTCGGAAAGTATAATAGGATTAACTGAGTAAAAATGAAGCAGCTGTGAATTCACCGCAATAAACACGTGACCGTGTCATGATGTAATTATACCAAAACAAGCACCTACAGTTATGAACATATGTTCATATATAAAGGTGCTATCCTTGGTATTATGGGCATATTTATCATAACAATATGTCTGCAATGCATATATAATTATCAGTATTTTGTATATGAAAAAAGAAAAGGTCAAGTTGGCTAAGGCTTAAGTATATATAAGTTTATTTAATTTGCTGAAGATGTCATGCAAATTTATAATAAATAATTACATAATGATAAAATTGTTGCTGTAAGTAATTACACAGATTTATTGTTATTTTTGATATTTTTTTATTCCGTAGTTAATATAGACTTTTTAACTTAACTACTACAATTCCTGTTTAAAGCTGTAAACTGGCTTCTGTTGAAGAGTATAAGAGCAAAGAATCAAGATCTTCAAGTGAAAATATTCACCACAGTATATGATACCACGGTGTAAAGTCTGTTAAAAGATCTCTCAAAAGAAAATGTGTCGTTCTATCTTTAACGAAACTTGAGTTGAAAAGTAAAGATGAGTGGATGAGCTCCGTTACTCTTAAACTAAAAATACTTGAAAATTTTTTTTGGGGGTGGTTCCACAGATAATGGATTTTCATAGTTCTGTCCCCAGTTTTGTTTAAATTTTAATTATAATCTTTAAAGCGTAAGCTAAATACTAAGTTTTGCCTAATAAAAAGAAACAGCTGTTAGTTTTTAAGAAATTTACTTTAAATTTAATACGCTAATGTTATAGTTATGAAAATTCACTTTCATATGACATCAATATTATAAAAATCGGAGTTATGACTATTCAAAGTGTTGTGGTGCTCCACACTGAATCTCAGATCTGCTCTGTTCTGACGGGTTACCGGAACCAGAAATTATGTCAACGGAACCGGATATAAGGCATCAGGAACCAGAAATGAGACATTTGGAACCGGTAATGAGACAACCCGAACCGGATATGGGGTTACAGGATGAGAGGAGCCATTTATTGGACATCCGGACCCGGATATAGGGAAATTATGTTACCGGAACCGGATATCGGGTGACTTGATATGAGGTGGCCGGAAATGGGGCATCCGGAACCGGATAAGGGGTAACCGTTACCGTTGTTACCGGAACCGGAATAACCCAACTGGAACTAGATATGGAATAACCGATGGAACCAGATGTACGATTTCGTTAATTTTCAATCAGTGTCATAAAGGTGTCTGGAAAGTATTATGTGCGGAATTTCATTGAAATCGGTCGAGTAGTTTTTGAAACAAAAGTGGGCAACGCCACGCACATTTCCCATTCTTTTGGAGAGTAGCAAATACAATAGCAGTTCAGTGATCACAATACCAAGTTTAGTTTCGATAATTTTGTGTACCAAAATTTATTAATTAGTTAATTGTGATAACAAAAGCAGATATATTTAAAAATTGCAATCACTGTAATCACAGTGATTTAAAACTAGCAATATCACTCAACACTAGTCTTTTCCATGTTAAGTAGATTATGTAAAGATGAACCGAATTTTGAAGGTTGAAGTTATAGCTTCAATGTAAGACAACCTGCGAGTATTGACCTGCTCATTAATCAGTATTAACGATAAATCTGTAATGTATTCTTTATCCCCATCTTGCCATTGAAGGCGTGAAGATATTCAACGAAAGTTATTTTTATAAATATATAAATATAGATAAATGTAATATTTATACTATTAATATTAAATATAGATAAATGTAATATTTATTCATCACAACTGAACAACTCATTAGTCGCTGTCTATTTATCCTCAGCAATATTTCAATTTCTAAGCACCTAATTTTTACGAAATTAATATAGGCCAATTGATTTATTTATTGCACTCGCTCACTCATAAATATGCCATTGTTAGTGTGCATTAAACACGAAAATGATTTTACTCACCATTGTAATTAATGACTGCTTGATGTTTATAAGAGTACATGCATTAATTAGTTGAATTATGAGTAGTAACTCAGTTCTAGTGGTTCCGTTGATTTTTTCACATAAGGAAATGTATGCACATACAAATACAACAAAGCTGACGCCAATTAGCAAAACGAAATGGAATTAATGTGAATGTGTGTTTTCGGCACATAAGGAAAAGTCGTTGAACTTCATCTAAGAATAATGTAATGGATATTAATGATTAAACTGGATTACGAATTTTGTGTGTTTTGCCTTTCTTTTCCTGAGTTTATTAATGGCTGAAAGATGCATTTACTCTTTTATTTTTTGTGTTATGTATAAATATATGTTTTCAGTGGATTTCAAGTATGAAATTATTATCGGTTTCAATCCCTTTATAAAACATAAAAAGTATTTGATCTCAACTGAGGCTTGATAAGAGGCATCTCAAAACTCGACATTACTTTAAATTATTTCTACAAAAAATGTTTGTGAACCTAAGAAATGTTATGATTAATTCATGAGCTCATTTATAACTCTGTCTACCATTTTTTAATCGAAAAGGATTTTATGCGCCAAATGATGCGCTGAAGTAGGCAGCATATATTATTAAACACCTAATCGGTGTATATTATCGAAGTAATGGAGAGAGAGCGCGTGCTTAATGTTGAGACGCAACAAATAAGTATCCACGAGTATTACTAATTCATAAGCGAAATTAATGTGCAAATAAAGCTAAGTAAAAGTGATTGCGTTTCGCCAACGTAAAGCGGATTGACAGAAAATCGGAATGAAACAAAAATCCTACAAAGCATTGCCAAACTGTAGACGCTTCCACAATCCACTCAATTCATTAGTGCGCCCGGCTCGGATCGGCGAGTAGGCGAATGAAGGCCACCGTTTGCTGTTGCTTTTTGAAAACTTGAAAGTCTCAGCTATAAATTAAGCAATTACAACGACCAACGTCGAGTTGATTTAGATGTCTGTGTGTTTGCGTTGTTTGTGCTGTTGGTTTTGTTTTGATATTCCTTTGTTGCTGTGTACTATTTTTTTATTGTTGGCACTGCAGTTATGGCCAGTCTGACTGTGTGCACTAGTTTCCGTTGCTAACGAGTACACGCCAGGCTGTCTGGGCTTAAACAGTAATAATACTTTTACAATAGCCTCTAGCAATGGTCGACATTTTCTTGTTGTTTTGCAGCTAACAACTGTTTTGTAGTTGTTTTGCTCTGAATATTTATAGCTTTATACCGGACGCTAGTAGTTTTACCATGGTAATATAGTTTTGTACGCGTAACGCGTGGTTTGTATGGCTAGGGCAAATAAAAAATGCGATTTATGATGCTAATGCTGAAATTGATGCTGAAGGAAGTGTCATTCGTCTAGCTATGAACCTCGAATAAGAGCCATAACATGATATTGGGCGATTTGGAAAGCAAAGTGCGTAAATTTTGGAATGAGCAAGCAAATTAACTAATACTTAAATCATAGATAGTCGAAAGTATATTCCAGAATATTTGTTTTAATAATTTTCTGGTTTTCGTTTTCATTATTAATTTTCAAGTTTTAACTTTCATTTTCACTTCCAATACATGCGAATACAGTTACAATAACAGAAGTGTTCAAAATCCAGTCTTTAGACATAATAAATTTTATGAATAGTTCATTCTTTATAGCGGGCTCACTTAAACTCAAAACGGCCTCTTTGTGTAGGAAGCGCACTGCATACTCGAACTGCCTTACTTATCCTGCAAATTGCTGCTTTTACCTTAGCAGCTCAAAGGATTTAGTTAGAGTTTTGTTGCTATGGCAACCAGTACATTCGAACATTAATTAAGTACTTCACTTTTCCTTTGAATTTGAATATTAAAGGATGCAACGAGTGCAATGCTATTTCCTCCAGACTTTGGCCTACTTTTTGTTTGTGCGTTTGTACTTTTGTGCGTTGCGCAATTTCCACTTGAAACTGCTGACGCTTCACTAACTGCTTAATACTTGATAAAACCGCACTCTCGCCTCGGCTCTTTGTCATAGTTTACCTGGTGTGCAGTGGCAATTTATTGCTTGCGTTATTGCATTGAGTAGCATAAATTGATTATGATTGGTAGCAAAAACCACAACAACAAAAGCCGACGAAAGCTTTTGTAGCGCAAAAACTATTGTAGGTTCATTTACATGCACACACTCACACACAGGCAGGCAGGCGCGCAAGCGTATCACCACAAAACGAGCAAAACACAGAAGCACTCAGCATACCAATTAAAAACCGCTAAATTCAAAATCCAAATGAACTCGTACTACCACTCAGTACTCAGCCAACTAACCGAAGCAGCCATTGAACCAGCATAATACTATTAACCCATATACGGGCCTATGTATTTGTGCGCAGCTAGCAAGCGAAGCAAGTTTTAGTGGTTTGTTTTAAATTTTACCCCATATATTTTCACTGTTATTGATTTATTTATGGTTTGAAATATTGTGTTTGTCTTTTTGTTTTTGCAAAACCACTTTTTAACTTAATTGTGGTTGTAAATCAGCTTGTTTTTGGTTTGCTGCGCATGATGCGCTAGTTTTCCCGTTATTTTCGAGGTCATTGCCTGACCACTTGCAAACAAAACAAACTAATAAAATACAGAATTTGTTACGCGCACACACACACACACACGCAAACACATTTGTTTAAGTGCGCTCAAAGATGTGTTTTCTATTTTACTAGACACTCAGCGGCGATTGATACGGACAGTTGGATGTGCACCATCGTACGACTGTTGCCACAAAAACCACGTACAACAAGCACAAATACATGCGCGCCGCTGAGTTGAACGCATTCCATTTGCCAAGTTATGCCACAGTAATCGCTTGTGTGTGTAGTGGTGTTGGAAATGGCGGTTGTTAAAGTGCCAATGTATGCATGACCATTAAAAGAAAGTTGGGAAACCGCGAAAAGGCGAATAAACAAAATTTAGGCAAGCGCATCCGATAAAGCGGATTACAAAAAAATAGGTCGAAATTATGTCTGTTTGAAATATAATAGCAGGACTGACAGTTACCAGTTGATCGCTGTCCAATGTATCTATAGTACGCGCATACTCGTAAATGGCTAAAACGATCGATTGCTGGATTGAGTCAAACTATATTTTTGGGTTTCTTTGTTGAGAAAAAAATTGGGAACCTTCTGCTCTTCGTTTTAGAATTTGAACTATTTCAAAGATCATTGACATATCCTATACTTGACTCAGCATTATATGGGTATAGAGCTACTTCCTAATTCGATCATAAATACCATAATGATGATGCAGGTTTAGGACCATGACACCGAAACTGTTTCTCATTTAGGATTTTGCGTACCAAAACCAAAAATACTCATTAGATTTGAACGAAAATTATAGTTATTCGAACGAGTTGTACTGTTGGTTATTAAATCGTTCGTAAGCGTAAAACCGTCAATAAGCAGACTTACTTAGTTGGCAGAATAGTCGGTTTTGTGTATGGAGAACTCATTATTCTTTCTAAGCTCTCTCATCACAAACAAAGGTCAAAACGCCTCTGACGACTTTTTTACAGTTACAGGTGCTTATAGCTATTAAAATGAGTCATCTAACATTATTTAAAAAAATCTTCTTAAGGGGTTAGGGGTAGTAACTATTTTATAAAAATAATTTTTTTTGCGTTTTCGTTAAGTGTAATATCTTAAAAATAATCTCTCAAAATTTGATCCTATAATTTCTTTTCGAGTTATTCGATAAATAGCAAAGAGCGCTTGGGGACTCCAAAACGCTAGTGTGAAGATTTAAATGCGGCTTTCACAAAACTATGTTTTTTAAACTGTTGACAAATGTATTTTGAAAACCGCTCAGTAGATTTTAATGAAATTTATACAGTTTTTAGAATACATAATAATCCTGGAGCTCATCGCAGTTTTTTTTCAAAAATTTCAATTTTTTTAAACCAAATAACTGTTAATTCTTTTTCAAAAAATCTAGAAACAATTTTTTTGAGGCCGCCATTTTGTTAATTTTTGAAAAAAAGCTTCGATCATGCCAGGATTATCTATTTAGTAAACTAATTTTTCTTATACGATTGATTTTAGATGAATCTCCAAGGACTTATAATTTTCACCGCAAGGACCTTTTTTGGAACTGGGTCAACACAAACAGCTATAACTTTGGAAACTATCATTTTTTTTTTAATTTTCCTGACTTTAAGTCAAAACATTGTTAGGCTGTTCACGATAAGGTGGTTATCGGGTTATGTGGTTATGTGATTAAGTAAACAACAACAAAATGCGGTATGACAAAATAACCAACGTTGACCAACCTAGGCCCTTGTTTACAGATTATGTGGTTGTTTGCTTATTTCCAGTGTTAGAAAGTCGTTCGAATTTTACTAAATGGCAGCACAAAAAATAAATAAAACTAAGCGAATGACATTTCCAATTAGATTTTCTTATTGGAAAATCTGCTATTAACAGCTGTTTTTTGTTTACAATCGGCAAATTAAAACCGAAATAAAAAGCTTCGAAAAGCCACACAAAGCATCAAAAATTATTAATATTATCAAAAATCATTAAATTAAGTAAGATTCATAAAGTACAAAATAAATATAAATTTTTTGTCATTTATTTATACTCCAATTTTAGTGTCTACAGTAATACGAAATTCTGCAAATTTTATACAAAGAATTTTTTGAACCCTTAAAATTCGGATTATTTAATAAGCACATACCTTCAATAAAGTCCATTTCCTGAATAGCGGAATTTATTTTAAATTCGATTATTTTGCTTTTTAAACTTTGTTTAGGCATTTTATAAGTAGGAATTTTATTGAACTAATATTGTAAACAATGAACAGCTGTTTGTATAAAAATAAGCAAATAACCATACACATAGGATGTTCACGGAGCATAGAGGTTATTTTTAATCTAATAATCATATAACCCGATAACCACCTTATCGTGAACAACCTATGTGTAATAATGTCGTATTATTACTTTTGTAAAAAAACATGAGTTCAAAGCAAAAATAAATTACTGGAAATTCTAATTTTTTCGTGTCTCTGACTACTCCTAACCCCTTATGGAAGTATGTGATATAAAATCACTTCTCTTCCACAATACTTTTAGGTATCAAAGTAAATGTAAATTAATATATACATAAATTAAATTAATATACTCATATTGAGTTTCCTCGTAATTGACGACATGGCAAATAGTCTTCGTAAACTCAATTTTTACCTTAGGGTTTCTAATCCATTATCTTGTTGCAACTCGTATTTGTATTTTCGGAGTAAAAGCCTATTTTTACATACTAGACCTGCTATGAAAGCTATCGTAATAATTTCCTTTGTCTTGTAAGGAGTTTAGTTGTAATATATTTTTATTTATTGTTGTGTTTACTTTTATGTTAAATTACAAAAACACATTCTAAGTGATTCAAATTGCCTAACAGATGTTAACTCGAATGTATATTTTGACAGCAGTTGTGTTCATGTCAACAAAATTATGTGCATTAGCAGTCATTAATACAGTTTCGCCCTAAAAGCTTTCACACAAGGCGACTTTTACAACAGATGCTGTTAAATATAAAAATATTTCAAAATTACTGAGCACATTACTGAGCATAAGCGCAAACAAGCGCTCCTACAAGAGCGTAAAAAGCACACTGTCCCACTCTCACAACACACCCTCTCTTTCTAGCGACGACAGCAAATGTTAATGCGCACTCGCTTACTCATGCAATGCTAAATGCAAATTTTATTGGAGACTTTGAGAGTATTCTGAATTAACTGGCTCTTGTTGCTCTTTACAAGGCCATGCGCCAGTCAGTATGCTATGCGGCACGGCACAGTAAGCACGTGCTGGCGCATTGTAGACGTTAACAAATCTGTTGATGTAATTGTAGCGTAACGAAAGAATACGTAAACAAACCGCTTGAGCGCCAGTATGCTATTTTCATAATGTCTTTGATTCTGATTTGTGTGTGTATATGTGCGCGCTCATACATATACATAGATTCTTAGCTTTCTTTGTATGTGTGGCATTTCAGCTATGCCAAGTGCTTATACACATTCATTAGCCTTAAATTTTATTGTTGGCGAAGCATTATGCTGCTGGCAGCGTCGATAAATGCTCATAGCTTAACAATTAACGAGTTGCGTGTGGTCATAAACGCATGCAAAAAATGTTTAATAATAAAAAGAAGGAGAGAGGAAGGAACAAGTATGTTGCAAGCTTTGACTGCGGTGGCTTGCTGATTTTACGCGTTTGCGGTAAATAAATTTAAATGTTTCTGACGCTTTAGTGTTTCACTTTTTTGTTAATACTTTTACAGCACTTCATTCCACACGCTCTCCATTACTTCTGCGCTTCTCTTTATTATTACAGGCACTTGACTTTTGATTTTTACTTTATTTTTTTTTTATTTAACTTTCTACTGACTTGACTCGCATTTCACCCATGAACGCCATGAAATTAATGTAATTAAAGCTTAGTAACGCTTTGCTGTCTCTTCGCCGACGTTGTCCTGGTCGTCTATGTTTGCTAAAAGCCCACGTACGCAGACATTTTTGCTCACAACATACATATGTACATATGCATGCGTATATGTATTTATATTCGCCTGCTGTGTCTGATTTGAACGTACCACATGAATTTAATATGTAATTACGGGGCTATAGCGGCTTCGATGGGATTTGAACGGTGATTTGCAGGAATTTTCTGACATTCTGAGCGCTTTAATTGCAGACAAATGCGGTGTCAGTGTGTGCGTGTGCGTAAACTTTTTATCTTCTATTGGCATTTCGCTTTTCTTCTTACCATAGCTGTATAGCGCGTATAACCATAGGTTCATGGTGGCATTTGAAGGTCATGTAAGCAGCAATTTTTTTGGAGATGAAAAATGTAAGCAGATAATGAGTGATTGGGCAATTTCAAAATGTTTTTGGTTGTATATTGTTTTGTTTCGGTAGGTTAGGTTAGGGTTGGTACGGAAGCATTCATCTTAACTTATCAGTGTATCATATTAGTACTATCTGTTGACACTATATAAGGATGAGTTATCTGAGTGTTTCTTAGTAAATTTAGGTAAATGATGATAGGTTATGTTCATATGAGAGTAAAAAAAAAACAAGTAAAGAAAGGCTAAGTTCGGGTGCAACCGACCATTTTATACTCTCGCAATTTATTGATATATTTTTATTAAGATAACACAAAATTTGACCCATAAATTCGGCATAAAGTCGAATAGAAAAACGAAAATCATCATATATAGTATATATGCTGATATAATTCCTGAACCGATTTCACTATTAAGCCCATCGTATTTTTGAAAAACCTATGTATAATTAGGTGTATGGGAGCTAGGGGAAGTTATGAACCGATTTTAAAAATTTTTAGTACAGAGACTCACTATTAGAAGTAAAAGATTCCCTCTGAATTAATTAAGATACCTGAGAGATTTACCGAAATTGTCGGTGAAAAATTACCATGGGACACTGAGTTCTTCATATTCGATATCCGGGGCATTAAAAAGTTATAGTCCGATTTCGAAAGATGCCACAGATCATATTCAGAATTTGTGTAAACTTTTATTTCGCTATCTTCATTGGTTCCTTATGTATATAATATAAAGTGAAGGAATAAGATGGAATTCAAAATTGATTTAAATGGCAAGTTGTCGTGGTTGTGAACCGATTACATATTATATACCGAATATCATTGAAATCGGTCGAGTACTTCCTGAGATATGGTTTTTGACCCATAAGTGGGCGATTTTTTAATTTTGTAAAAAAATCTGAGTGCAGCTTATTTCTGTTTATTTCTTCTAGTTAACTCACTTTTAGTAATTTTAAACATAACCTTTGTATTGGAAGTCGGACGTGGTTATTATTCGATTACTTTCATTTTTGAACTGTAGTAAGAAGTAGCTAAAAGAAACGACTGCAGAAGAGTTTGGTTTATATAGCTTTATTGGTTTGTGAGATATATACAAAAAACCTATTTGGGGCGGCGCCACGCCCACTTTTCCAAAAGAATTACATTTAAATATGCTCCTTACTAGGGCGATCCTTTGTACCAAAATTTGGCTTAGTTATGACACTTTATGTGTTTTAGGTTTTCGCCATTTTGTGGGCCTGGTAGTGATCACATTTTGTCCATTCCCGAAAGCAACCCTCTCACGGTCCCAAGGAACATGTGTTCCAAGTTTCATTAAGATATCTCAATTTTTACTCAAGTTATCCAATGCACGGACGGACGGACAGGTGAAGTTCGGAGGGAAGACTCGTCTCGTCGCCCTGATCATTTTGATATATATAACTCTATATCTAGCTCGTTTAGTTTTATGACTTACAAACAACCGTTATGTGAACAAAACTATAATACTCTTTTAGCAACTCTTGTTGCGCGAGTATAAAAATATAAAAATTTTTAAAACGAAAAACCGTAAATAATGGGCAGATGAAGCCATTTTTTAGCAACTTTTTTAGTTCAAGTGCTTAAACTTTACTACCAACATTTTGGAAATAAAAATCAATTTAATGAGTATATTATAATCAACTAATGAGTCCATATTTTTTAGCTTAGAATAACATGACTTTGACATAATTTTTACCTGTAATACCATCATACCATTGGCTCTCTTGCTCTTGATCCTCTTAAAAAATGCAGCATGATAGTGAACCTGAAATAAAAATACTCGAAATAAATAGAGTTTTATAAATACATCAAAAATAAGAATAAACATATTGATAAAGCAACACATATCTGCAAGTTATTTGGAGCAGCTTATTAACCTAGTTCTTATAAAAATGAACTGAATAAGCTTTACATCTTAATATGTATATAGGCCAATAATGACAGCCTCTCTTAAGTGTCCTTGAATAGAAAATATCGAAAACAGATTTAACAAAATCAAAACTTTTATTTACTTAGAAGTTTCACAAGTAATCCCACTTAAGAACACTTTCGAAACAACATTTATCATTCGGTGCATATATATGTAGCTTCGAAAGCTCTACACTTTACGCGGCATAAAGCGTACTAATAAGCAAATTAGGTTAATATTTCCGCCAAAAGAAAAAAATACAAAAAAAAATTGCTCATTCAGCGTAAAGAGGAAACTTGGTTCCTGCCTTCTAAGCAACTACTTCACATACAAGTTCGAAAGCGAAAGTAAAACAAAAACGTCGCTATTGAAAATATTTCGCGCACAAGTTGGCGTACAAATTACTGTTATTCTAAAATAGGCTAAACAAAATAAAAAGTTTTTTTTCAACCAACTACCTTGCCTGTTGGCTTGACGACTGACGTTGCTTTAAATGCTCATGCTACATTTGTATTGTTTAACTTGTGCAAGTCTTTAGGCTGTCTAAGTTCGTTAAATATGTCATTATAGAAAAGTTTAGTGTTTACAAAACTTTTGAATTATATTTAGAATAGCAATAGGCAGACAACGATGTCTGGTATGTCAGAGTATGGAAAGAGCTTTTAAGAATGATTAAGGAAGTCTTAACACCCGAGCACATTGAGAGTGGAACTTCTAACGTTGATTAATCTGAGTGCTAGTCATAAGAGGTTGTTGCTCTTGTTAATATTCAGTAACTTAGATTGGAAACTCTGTGACTGTGATTGCCTAGGGTAAGGAAGATCTTCGACATAACTACGAATTAACTTAGGATGCTGCCTGAGAACGCTTGTAAACCAAAAACTCGATCACTCGACTGAATATAAACTACTAAAACGGCATTTGACAGACGCTTCCACTTGAAAGAATTCACCATAATCCATGGTCTGAATTTATTTAAAGTTACACTACATATTACCGTATTACATTTTAACGTAAACTCGTAAGTATAAGTTTATGGTACACATAACATACCGCATTTTCATATCCTTGCCACTACCAGCGGCAAAAAAGGAAAGAGGAAGTAATTCAAATCTCTGCGCCTTGCCACACAACAAGCAACCAGCTTTTGTATTTGATTTTAATACGACCACCATGGTTGGAGTTCAAGTTTAAGGCTTACACACACCTTAGTTGCATATACAGATATACAAAGGCAGCTCTCTCCACTCTACTTGCGTGTCCTGCTTAGAGCGCTCTTTTTTATAGTTTAACCGAGCTTGAGACTTCAACGGCTCAGGCACAAAACGGCAAATCCAATGCAATGAGCTCGTTATAGAATATTATGTGACAGTTTTCGTAGCGTGAACGTTGCGCGCACATATATACATATACACAAGGTCTGTTGCAAAGTAATAGTATGCGCATATGTTGCTGCAGTATAACTTATATAAGAAATAAAAAAATCCGCAGACGCCCACATGTGTGTGTCTATTTATATATGTATTATATATATTCAGTTGATGCTGGTAGAGACGAGATGCTTTGCATTTTTGCTTCTGCCAAAACATATTTTTTCCGTAACATTGGTTGCAAAAAAATCAGTATTTATTATATTAAAGGTTCAAGCAGCTGCATAGCTCTACCAAATACCCACTTTACCTCATTATACCATGTATATAAAATAGCATAAAGATTGGATATTTATATATATAAATATAAGCATGCTAGTGTGCTCAATTTGTTAGACAATGTACATATATGTTAATAGTGATATGTTTATAGCAAAATTGGTTAGAATGGAATTTTAAATTTCCTAAGAATAGCCAATATTACATTATTTTTAAATGGTATATAGCGAATATTTTAAAAATATTTTAAACATTATTTCAAAGCAACTTAAGAAAGAAATGTTCGATTGTCTTATGCGATATTATTATTGAATATTATTGAATATTTTCAAAGTTTTTAGATCAATTATTTGTCATCCAGTTTTGAATTTTATAAACTTTAAGGCGATTGCCGTTGAAATATATGTATAACGTCAATATTCATTGCAAACGAGTTTGGAGAAGCTATATAATACAGGATCCGGAACACGGACACTATGGAATCCTCTGTTCCTTAGCCTGCATGCCTGATCTAGACCATTATATAAGAGGAACTCCTCTCCTAGCGGCTGTTTTTCACTGCGCACATGCCTTCAAGAGCTATGTGCGATGGGAGAACCCGATGGAGAAGAGGCGCAGGGGAAAGGTGGCAGGTGAGTTTTCTGTCGGAAACTCCTAATTGACTCCAGTTTTCGGTTGCCAGACCATTGCAGTGTCTTTCAGACAAAGTTAGCTGCCAATAAGGTAGCAATAGGCATCCTTCAGAGAGGTGTGTATTCACTACTATAGCAGAGCGCTAATACTGTCCTTAGATTCGATGACAGTACACTCTAAGCTAGTAAGGGAGTGCTTAAAATCGTTATCGGTAGTTTCGATATACTTTATAATCCGACTTGTGTGGGTACCCGATTATCGCGGAATCGCCGGAAACAGCAATGCGGATCAGCTTGCAAAGAGGGCACCCTAGCAATATTGACGTCGGAGTGGAAACGTGTGGGCAGTCCGTGGCCCCCACTTACGCTAGAGCGTTGGACACACTGTCTTTGAGTGAGCTCGTCAAACGCTGGAGAATAACCAGCACCTGCGCAGTAGCGAGGTCGTTCTGGAACACAGTGAATCGAAAACGGTCTTTACAGCTTCTGTCGCTTAGTACGGCTCATCTCTCCGCGTTCATTGGTGTGCTTACCAGTCATAGCCCAATAGGCACATACGTGGTGAGGCTAGAGATCAAGTCAGAGTTGTTAAGCTGTCAAAGCTTTTTGGAGGAAGGCGAAGAGGAATCCTCCAAGCACCTCCTCCTTCAATGTCCAGTATTCGCCAGACTTAAGTTAAAGCACATCGGTAGGCATATCTTCGGCGAACTTCACTGAGTTGACTGAAATTGACATAAGCCGACTTAAGAACTTTATTACAGAATCCAGGCACTTTGTCGAATCATAAGATTCTTAGTGATACGTTAGGAGTTTTCTGGGTATCACAATGGACAGTCGAATCTGTCTAAGTGAGATTCTCCTATTAACCTATTTGATACAGCGATAATTTCTATCTATGTTGATAAACCAAATCTGATGACTAAAAAAATATATATATGAGAAACTAGATCGGCAAACAGGTATTCATTTGAAGTAGGCGCTGCTGATGTTAGTCTTATTCCATATCTCTACTGTTAATGTTTTCTTCAAGTCACCGACATCTTTCTTGTATTACTGCTCCTTCACTACGAGTAGGCTTTAAGAACAGTTACTAAAATTGTCTATAAAAGTTTCTAAAAATTTTACGAGTATTAAAAATATGAAAAAATTTCAGCTACAACCTATATAACTTTATTGCGCGATTCAAACAGAGTTTCGTTAATAAAACTCGTATTTATGCCACTTCAATTGCCTCTGTGTGTGTAATATTATATTGCCAATCACTTGCGCCTGACAATATGCAACAGTTTATGACAGAAATAACGGAAGTCGAGCCTCTGCTGCAATGTTGTTGGTTTTCGCGGTGAGCTGACATTAACGCCATTGACACTGTAGCCCATGAAGGCGAGGTGTCGGTTATTGCAGTTCATTCCATATACACACACATATGGTTTTAAATATTTATCGACATGTACATATATGTATTTTTTATGCCATAAATGCAATTTATCGCTGCGCTGTAGCTCTAGCAACAGATTATTTTACACTGTGTCTACTGATACCGTTATGCTAGATATACATATAATATTTACACAGCGCAGGTAACTTTGCTTTTGAGCTCGTTTGGTTATAAAATATTTTTTTTTACTTTATATCGCTCTTTAAGCCAAAGTGAGCTATGATTTTTTTACAGATTCATAGAGTATGTCTGTAGTGCTCGGTTGCGAAGTATATACACGTACATGTACTTGAAATGTATGTATGCACACTTATATGTATGTGATGAAACGATATATATACGTATAGGCCTTTGCATAATACCGATGTTTTTAAGTTGAAAATTTTAAAGACATAAATTTTAATTTATTGCGAAGCTATGCATTTATCAAAATAACGCATTTAATATTTAATTCTTTGTAAATATTTGAGTTCAAGAAAAGTATGAATTTATTTTCATCTTTTAAGTAAATACGTTTTATGTTCATTGCTTGATTTATACCAATCAACGTGCCTAAAAATTGCACAGATTAGGTTAGAGGTGTTCAATGTACAAAATACGTATTTTTTAAAGAAAGAAATAAAACAGCTTAACTAGCTCAGTTTCTAAAGGAGAAAATGTTTTCATCGAAGAGCTGATTTTAGGGGTTAGGGCAATCTGAAGTTCTCACAAATGTTGGCAATTTATTTTAAGAGTAAAAGGAAATATTTTTTTACGTTGTAATTTTGAAACAAAATGACTGTTTTTGGTTTTATCATCAGATTCACCATTTTCATTAGGTTCTCTATGGACGATGGAAATTCTACGATCTATTGTTAACTCAAACAAAATAAAAACAATTAAGGAAAAGCTAAGTTCGGATGCAACCGAACATTTTATACTCTCGCAATTTATTGCTATATTTTCATTAAGTTAACAGGTTCCCTGTCCCCATACACAAATTAATTTTTAACGGTAGACGTCCAACACTTATTTTTGAAATTATATTGCTGTAGGCATTTTTAGAGGTTATCGATGTATTTTTGAACTATACCACACATCTTGACAGCGATATAACGGTAAAAAAAAATTTGTATCAGCTATGATACAGGAACGTGTCACTACGAAGTTGAATTGCATACGCTCAATGTATCATCAGTGATACATATCATATATGATACATAGAGCATACATAGAGATACATACATATATATCATATATGATACATGGACGCTGGTACAAGAAAATAATTTTGTATCACATGTGATACATTGGACAGGGAACCTGTTAATACACAATTTGACCCATATATTCGAAATATATAATAACGAAAATCATCATATATAGTATATGAGGGCTGAGGTAATTCCTGAACCGATTTCACTCATTTTCACCACCAACATACATTATATCCAAGATTATATGCTCACTTAATTTGGCTAAGATATTTCACATATTAACCGATTTATAAGGTATTAAGCCCATCGTATTTTTGAAAAGCCTATAATCAGGTACAGTAGTTTTCCGAAATAACGAATATTCGTTTTAACGAAAACCGCTTATAACGAACAAGCAAATTTGTGACATTGAGTACCTTAAATAACGAAAATCGGTGATTTGTAAGTACTCGATTTAACGAACAATATGAAGAAAACATATGAAGAAAGAAAAAATAATAAATAACATCGAAACAGAATAAAAAATAAAACTTAAAACAAGTAAGGAAAGGCTAAGTTCGGGTACAACCGAACATTTTATACTCTCGCAATTTATTTAGAGATTACCTATATTTGAGGTGAAAAATTACCCACAAGGCACTGAGTTTTTCATATTCGATATCCGGGGCATTGAAAAGTCATAGTCCGATTTCAACAAATTTTTCACAAGTGATGCCACAGAACATATTTGTGTTAAGTTTTATTCCGAGATCTTAATTGGTTCCTCTTAATGTATATATGTATTATAAAGTGAACGAATCAGATGGAATTCTGAATTGAGTTATATGGGAAGTAGGCTTGCTTGTGAACCGATCTTTCATCCGTATTATCGGGGTGTCAAGATAATATTATGTACTGAACTTCATTGAAATCGGTCGAGTAGTTCCTGAGATATGGTTTTTGACCAATAGGTGGGCGACGCCACGCCCATTTCCCATTTTGTAAAAAAATCTGAGAGCAGCTTCCATCTGCCATTTCCTATATAAAATTTAGTGTTTCTGACGTTTTTCGTTAGTGAGTTAACGCACTTTTAGTCATTTTCAACATAACATTTGTATGGGAGGTGGGCGTGGTTATTATCCAATTTTAACTATCGGATGTGTGTGGAGTGGTACGTAAGAGAACCGATTACAGAAAGTTTGGTTTATATATTATACCTTTATTGGTTTGCGAGATAAATAGAAAAAACGTATTAAGGGCGGGGCCACGCCCACTTCCCGATTGCAGAAAGTTTGGTTCTAATGGAGATATTTCAAAACTAATATTCTGAGCAATTTTTTATCCAACTCTTATAGAAATTAGTTAAAAGCACTCAAGTTTTTCGCAATTCACCACATCTCTCCATGTGCCACCAAAATGCGCTCATGAATGTTAATTGCCGTTATTTATGCAAACTCGGTCAGTTTGGTAACAAATAAGTAACAAATAACAAAAAAATGTGTCAGCAATTTATTACATGCGGTTCCCACTTTAATACACAATTTAATTTATGCAAAAAAATGTCATATTTTCATTACTCGCACTTGCTTTTTTGTACTCCTCTTAGTCTGTCGTCTACCACCTTTGTGCCGCCAGCGCTGTACTTAAATTAGTAAACAAAGGGAATTATGAAAAATGAAGCAAACCAGAGAAAAATTGTGGAATTTTGTTGACAAAAAAATTTAATTTCTGCCGCGTTGCATTATAAAGCAATTTTCATCTCATTTTCTCAACGACGTGAAGCTCAAAAAAGCATTAGTGTGTAATGGAAATAGACGGCGGCGGCGGCCGCAGTGGCAGCTAACGAGAAATAGTAGTAATGGCATGCAGTACTCAATGACCTATTGGCTGAGTGAATGACTGGTTGGTTGGCACTGTTTTGTTGTTTGTGGTTTTTTATTATTTCTGAGTTTTAGGTTGGATGAACGGCATATGGCCGGCATAAAGCGGATTTAGGTTGAGCACTAGCCACAACAACAATACGATTACAACCACCACCTTGCTGTGCTGTGTGCGGCGGCTTTGAGCCACAATTGGCAGGATTTTGCTGACTCGTCCGGCGACTTTTTGTCAGTTATCATATTTGGAATGACTTTAATCGAAACAAAGCACAAAAGACTTATGTTGGGGAGATTTTTTCGTTCGTTTTTTTCTTGACAGCATAACAGGGAGAAATTGCATTAGTATTTCGCAGTTCATGGAGTTTATTTAATATTTCTGCTCTGTGCTTTTTGGCTTCTATGCGAAGCGCTTGCAATATTTGAACGAATTTTTCGCTTTATATCCATTTTTATTACACTTAATTTCGTTTTTTTTTTACAGGCTGTGCTCAAAACGCGAAGAAGAAGTAGTGCTTCAAATATAAAATCAAATACTGAAGTGTGTTGATATGTATGTTAGGCTGCAGCGATAGATATATTTATGTGTAAGCGCATACATTTAATAGCCTAAAAGCTGCCAAATAAGAGCATAAATGAAAAGTATTAAAAGCGGTGGTGACTTGTAAGCGCGCTTTATGTATGTGCAAGAGCGTGTAACTGTCTTCCAGTGTGCGTTTATTGGTGTGTGTGCGGTGGTAGCAGCGCTGCGGTCGACAAAGAATGCGCAGCCAACATAAATAAGCGTGAAATTATAGCATAGCTGGCTGTGTGCCGATGTCGATGTCTAAATGGTATTCCACTAAATTCATAATCTCACAAACACAAGCATATATTTATTTGTGTACAAACAAACCGACTTTTTAAAACTGGGTATGTGTGTCGAGTACATGGCGACGAAAGAATTGCTTTATGTGCGTTGCTCTGCCAACATTGACCCGATTCAAACAAATACTAACATGTGGCTGTATGTATGTATGTACAGACAAAAAATGATAATAATACTACAACAACTTTTGAAACTTTTGCGCTAATATATAGTATAGTTTATATGTATGTTTGTCTGTATGCGCGCATTTATGAGCATTTTACTACATTCTATTTTTCTGGCTAGTCTTTTGAAAACTTTATTTCTGTGGGCGAATTTTTATATTTGTCCGCATAACTGTGCACGCACCCTTACTTATCGTCACACCCATGCATACACTCATCTTTGTATGCAGCTCAAGCGCATTGCCACACAAGCACCATTCAACACACTAAGTTGCATGCTACAAACCGTTTTCCTTTTGCCCAAAAGACTAGCGCGTCATCAACACCCCTTTTAGCGCACTCCTGCATCGCTCCCGTTGACTGCGCGTTGGTTGGCGTCGCTGCATGCCTTTCAGCGTTTAATTTAAAATGTAATGCGATCACACATTCAGTGCACAAGCCAACGTTGATGGCAACCAGAGATTTATTGCTGACCACTTAAATACTCTTGAGCTAGTTCGTTCACCGTCCGCCGTCGCCGCCGCCATTCAAAACAATATTCTGCTCGAATTTCGGTTGCATTTCGCTGCAAAGGCAACGGATACATAGCGACCAACGGAAGATAGTTCTAGTGCTCGTCTACACTTACATAAAGATTTGTAACAAATGCTGTGAAAATCAAGCAAATGTTTGTGAAAATTTACCAGAAATCAAAGGATAGAAATTAAGTCTGCGCAAACCGGTTTTACCGCAGCATATCATATGACGGGCGGTTTGGTTTGGAAAAATTCAAAATAAACTTCTAGGCGAGCCACAAGAGACATTAGGTTGTTTCAATGTAAGGCTTACATCTTTTCTGAAATTTATATGAGAAGTATGTCTAGGCAGATGATTGACTGCAAAACCATTGTACACTGTAGGCTTCTCTCGAAAAAATTCAAAATATATTATAATTGTATAAACAAAATGCTTGAGGATGATATAATTCTCTAAAATGTATGCATTACACTTTAAACTTCTCAGTGAGCTAAATTAATTCCTCAAAAATAACAGAAACGCAGTTTCTAATTATTTACCTCCACCGTGAACATAAAACGAACCACAAGTGTTTGTCATGCAACCGTTCGTTCGCGCTGTCAGTCTGTAATAAATATTTATTTCGTAGAAACCATAATACTTTTAACAATCTAATGTTTTCTTTTAATTCTCTCCATCACGTCTAGACAACATTATATGTATCTATGTATGCACTTACAATCAAACGAAAAGTTACACATGCCATAAATAAAGTACTGTTGCCTTCAAAAAATTTTTTTTGGTCTAACCTATGTAAAGTCAATATGAATTTTATGACCCGTCGTAAGTCAAAAAGATCCTATTAAGATTGAAAATTGCTGAAAAATACCAAAGAAGGCAGTAAATAGAGGTAAATGGTAATATGGAAGCAACTACGCCAGTCACCTGTAGACACACACAAATAATATAAGTAAATGTTGCTCAAATAAAATTGTAAGAACAATAAATTATCTTTCTGTCAACGGATATCAATGGGCAAATAAATTTTTCACCTGCCAAAACTTGCCAAAAAGGTCATGCACAGCAAACATTATCAGCACCTTAACCTTAATATGCATATTTTTTCAATTTTTTTTATTTTATTTTATATTTGATATTAAATTATTTGGAATTCATACCTATACAGGGTGTGTCATATTTTAAAAATAAAATATTTATTTTACTAATCGATTGAACTTGTTTGTGAGTGGTGGGATTCGCTACACATCGAAATAAAACATCCGTTTCGACTAAAGTTATTCAGTTGTAGCGAGATTAGTTGGAACATAAAACATATTCGAATCCCATGAAACGTCATTGCGTGTTTAGAATGAGACTATTTGACAGTTATTATATTCATACAACGATATATATAAAACGATAACGTTGGATGTCGGTTGTTGTTTGAAAGAAGGTCTTCTCTTATCGAGTCGTGTATTGCCAGAGCTTGATTAGCCTTCCAGATATCCTGATTTGACTTCCCTGACTATTTTTGAAGAGGTTGACAGCCATTTTTTGACGATTGACAAGTTCACGAGGTAAATAATTGTGCTGAAGTTCGCAATATCTCACCATAGATGCTCGAAAAAGTGACCTAGAATAAATTAAAAAATAGGCTCAGCAGCGTCTAGATCGAATATAGTATTCAAAACAGTACTACAATTATTTCAAGTAAATCGTAAATTAAATAAAAATATCTCTAGTATAAATGACTTTGTTTCATTCTTATATACCGACATAAAAGATAACACACCCTGTATACCCATAATTTCGCTGAAAGCACTTAGTGTGTTGATGTGATTGCATAGAGTTCAATATCTGTATGTATAAGTTTTGTGATTTCATAAAATTTTGCTATCAGCTCTGGAATTGAAACCGAAAAATACAGAACAAAGCTTACTTCTACAAAGGAGCAGTGTTCTAATAACCATACGCACACACACACTCACTCATTCATGCAAGTCATATTTTATTTAGTCGCATAGCTGTTTTCCCTTAAGGATTTATGCGCTCCGCCATACCAATAATTCTACGTCAATATATTTGTACATTGGTTACAAATTTACGTGTCCACACGCACACATCCCCACATATGCACTCCCGAATGCCATCATTTCGAATTTGGCGATGTGTATCTATAAATGTGGAAATGATAAAAATTCCAAAGTCCGTGCAGTGGACCAGCTGGCCACTGCTTCTCCTTTGACCAGCAGCCTAAAATATACTTTGCTTGTGTTTCACTATTTTTATTATCTCGAACTGTGCGCACATTTTCTTTGATCCCCGTGCGCGTATACTGCCACATCACACACACAAACCTGTGTAATTCATGGTGCGCTCAGTGGAAACGTAGTTGCGTTTGATATACGAGGTCGTAAATTGAACTCGAACACTTGATTCTCATTTTCAATTTCAATTCATTAAGTTTCATTACATTTCATTGGTTTCGACTGCAAAGCCATGGCTTGCTTGCATTCCAGTGCAATTTTGTGTTATCAGACAGTAAGGTATATTGATTTAGTATCGTGTAATAATATTGGAACTTGATGTTATAAATAGATAGAGGCATCATGAAATATAACTTCAAGTGAAAAGTCTAAAATTTTTTGATTTATTTGTTCGGAGAAACTCTTTACTATGTAAGTGCTTAGTGCATACTTCGAAAAGTTTAATAATGCATAACGAATATTTTAGTATTTATATATTATTTACTTGTTTAAAATTTATACAATAAATAATAATTTTGATATTCATCTGTGGAATCACAAAAACTTTCGACATGTTCTCGGATTTCCTTAGATTCTAATATATACATACGCTACGGGAATAAATCGGCGAAGTGGGGTTTTAATATATAAGTAGCAACACCCTGCAGCAAGCAATAAAGTGGGATGAGAAAATAATTTTGACACTATGGGGAGGACGGACAGTTGAATTGGCTATATTCGAGTCGAGGCTTATTATTCATTTATATTCATTAGTGTAAATTAGTCAAACGTGCACTAAAGCCATCATTTTCAATTTCTATATAAAACAATAATATTCCACCTCTGTAATGTATATTCAGCCAAAAAGTATGTTTTCTCATTAATTATTTGATTATTATTTTTTGATTACTAAAAGTACACATTTGTATACCCTCGCAACATGTTGCACAGAGTATTATAGTTTTGTTCACATTATGGTTGTTTGTTTCACTCAGAAATAAAATAGTTAGACATGGGGTTGTATATGTATCAGGTTGACGAGTGCAGTTGAAATCCGGATGTCTGTCCATCTGTCCGTGCTAGCGATCAGTTGAGTAAAAATTGGGATATCTTAATGAAACTTGGAACACATATTCCTTGGAACCCTGAGGAGGTTGGTGGCGAAATCGAACCATTGCCACGCCCATAAAATGACGAAAACCGAAAACCTATAAATTGTCAAAACTAAGCCATAAATAAAGTTATGAAAGTAAAATTGGTACGAAGGATCGCATTAGAAAGGGTCACATTTGGACGTAATTTATTTTAATGTCGTGGCCCCGCCCCAAATAGGTTTTTTGTATATATCTTGCAAACCAAAAAAACTGTATAAACCAAACTTTCTGCAGTCGTTTATTTTAGCCATTTCCTTATACAGTATAAAAATGAAAGAAATCGGATAATAATCACGCCCACCTCCCATACAAAGGTTATGTTACAGAAGAAATAGCAAATAAAAGCTGCACTCAGATTTTTTTACAAAATGGAAAATGGGCGTGGCATCGCCCACTTATGGGTCAAAAACCATATCTCAGGAATTACTCGACAGATTTCAATGAAATTCGGTGAAATATTTTCTTGACACCCTGACAACACATGTGGAAAATGGATGGAATCGGTTCACAACCACGACAACTTCCCATGTAACTAACTAAATTTTGAATTCCATCTTATTCCTGACTTTTCAAGGCCCCTGATATCGAGCAGGAAGAACTCAGTGCGTAAGGGTAAATTTTCACCGAAAATATAGGTAAATCTCTCAGATATTTTAATGTAATTCAGAGGGAATTGCTTGCTTATAACACTTTGCCTCTGTACCAAAAATGGTTAAAATCGGGTCATAACTTCCTCTAATCCCATATAGCCAATTATAGGTAATATAAAATTTAGTGAGCGTATAGTCTTCGATATATTGTATCTTGGTGGTGAAAACGAGTGAAATCGGTTCAGTAATTACCTCAGTCCCCATATACTATTCATAATGATTTCCTTCGCAGTTCGGCGCCAGTTGGAGATTCCAAGTGTAACCAGGTCGCTCTCCACCTGGTCCCTCCAACGGAGTGGAGGCCTTCCGCTTCCTCGGCTTCCTCCGGCGGGTACTGCATCGAACACTTTCAGGGCTGGAGTGTTTTCGTCCATTCGGACAACTTGACCTAGCCAGCGTAGCTGCTATCTTTTTATTCGCTGAACTATGTCAATGTCGTCGTATAACTCGTACAGCTCATCGTTCCATCGTCTGCGGTATTCGCCGTTGCCAATGTTCTGAGACCATAAATCTTGCGCAAAATTTTCCTCTCGAAAACTCCTAGTGTCGTCTCATCTGATGTTGACATCGTCCAAGCTTCTGCACCATAAAACAGGACGGGAATGATAAGTGACTTGTCCAATTGTGTATCTTTATAAAATTACATCAATAAATTGCGAGAGTATAAAATGTTCGATTGCACCCGAACTTAGCCTTTCCTTACTTGCTTATTTTGTAATTTTTTTATAAATTCGTATTTTATGTGGTATATTTATATTACATTCTTACTCAAAAATTTTGATGTTGAAGGCTTAAAGAGGTAACTTTTATAAAGAGCTCGTTACTTGCTTGTTAAACAAAATATACATACTTATGAATTGTTACTTCAGCGCACTTAATTTATGAAAAAAATGAATATAAAATTTTATTTAGCGTTTGTATTCAATAAGAGGCCTCTTGAAAATAATCACCCACTTGACGCTGACATTTGCCACATTCGAACTAAAATGAAGCATGCCGAAGGAAATGATTTGGTATGTGTGTCATGTGCGCGCACTTAATGTAACGGTATGACGAAAAAATAAACCGAAAGTTGACGAAAATAAAACGGTTTATGTTTTCGCAGTATGTTGGTAGTTTGCTGACATTACATGCCCTTATATGTCCTTGAACCGTCACTAAATCAATTGCCAGCCAAAAGCTACAATCAAACTCGGCATTGTCATTTTTGTTTTTCTCGCCAGCGCCGCCATAATAACAAACATAAACACACATATAAGCATACGAATTTTTACGAGCAGACCAAAAGGCTGGCGGGCAGTCGCAGAGATAAAAAGAGAATATTGCGCCTTTACGGACTGGCGGTACATTTGGCACGCTGTGTTGTTATCCTTTCGCTCCTTTTGATGACCGCTGTTGTTATAGCTTCTTTTTTCCTACTTTTGCTTATTGTTTTAACTGCTTTGGTGATTTTATTTTTATATTTTTCAAAGTCTTTTTTATTTTTCGAATTTGTGTGCGCTTTACATTTTCTGTTGCGTCGTATCTGGACAGGACAATGAAATTGTTTTACACTCAATTGAGTTGCAAACATTGAAATGGCTGCAGCAGCCAGCGTGTGTGTGTGGCAAAAAATATTCAACTACAAAGATGTGAAATTGAAGAAAACAATGAACGAATCACCCGCATCTTTATACTTCTTTGTATGAGCGCAGCAGGCTGCCATGAAGCCATTCAACTGCAAATGACTGTCACAGGCAAATTGTGTGCACATACACACACTCCCAACCCGACTTGATGGAAAATTCAACTGGAATGACTGGCCGTCTGACTGACTGGCTACTCAAAAGCTGCTTGATTGCTTCACTGCTTTGAGTTTTACTGGCTGCTTGGTTCACCGTTTCTTTTTTGCCCTCACAGCGTTTATGAAAATGCCAACATTGAGCAGTAAGTAATATAACAATACAAAGGTTAATGCAGAGAAATTTCATAAAAAAAGTTGTCTGCAATTTTTTCTCTGACTACAAAAACATTTAATATTACACAACAACAACAATATACGCGTAAAACAAAAGATTTTAAAAAGGTTTCACTTCATTTCAAAGCGCGTCATGTCAACTACATACATTCAAGTACCTACACAAACATAACTGTGCATGCTCGCAATGAAAGGATGCGTAAGACAACGGCATTTCCACCTTAATAACAGTTATTTTAAGTATGAGCAGAAAGGGCTCCCAATACAACTATCCGAAGTTGGCTGGTATTAGTTTTAATAGGCATGGCGGAGCGCTTGCATTTCGCTTATTTGTATGTGCAGGCACTTTACTTTAAAACGAATGGCGGCCAGCAGTAAAGCGGAAAACGCGAATAAAGTTGAAGGCACAATGGCAATTACACTGTGAATATTTGGGGCAAGGATATTATCAACACTTTTTAACAGGTTTCCAATCGTACAACTTCCGGAAAAAATATCCCCTATATAAACCTTCATTTATAATTAGAATATTTCGCAGGTATACTTTTTTTACAAAAATTAATAACAGAGACATGTTTCAAAACTGCACAAATGAAAATTATTCAATAATAACACGATAACACAAAAAATAATTTTGTTATGACCTGGGAGTCTTACTGAATCCGAGGTCGATTTAACTCCAGCAGATCAGTGTTTTGACATAACCCATAAAAATCAATAAGTCGGACAGCGTTTTTAAAAATGCATCAAATTCGCTACTCGGAGGTTTTCGGACTCTCGCAACAAAAGTTACTAAAGAGAGTATTATAGATTTGTTCACATAACGGTTGTTTGTAACACCTATAACTAAACGAGTTAAATATAGAGTCATATATACCAAAGTGATCAGGGTGACGAGTAGGGTGTCTGTCCGTCCGTCTATCTGTCCGTCTGTGCAAGCTGTAACTTCTTGACGAAACTTGGCACAAATATTCCTTGGGACCGTGAGAAGGTTGCTTTCGAAAATGAGCGAAATCGGACCATTAACTCACTAACGAAAAACGTCAGAAACACTAAATTTTACAGAAGATATAGCAGAAGGAATCTGCACTCAGATTTTTTTACAAAATGGAAAATGGGCGTGGTATCGCCCACTTATGGGTCAAAAACCATATCTCAGGAACTACAGGACCGATCCGAATGAAATTCGGTATATAATATTTTCTCTACACTCTGATACCACGGATAAAAAATGAGCGAAATCGGTTCACAAGCACGCCAACTTCCCATATAACTCAATTTTGAATTCCATCTGACTCGTTCACTTTATAATATATACATAAGGAACCGATGAAGATAGCGGAATAAAACTTAACACAAATACTGTATATCATCTCTGACTTCACTTGTGAAAAAAATTGTCGAAAACGGACTATAACTTTTCAAGGCTCCAGATATCGAAAGGATAAGTTCTAACCGAAAATATGGGTAAATCTCTTAGATAATTTAATGTAATTCAAAGGAAATTGTTTTCTTCTAACAGAGTGTCTCTGTTCCAATAATTATTAAAATCGGGTCATAAGATCTCCTGGCTACCATATACCTAATTATAGATTTTTCAAAAATACGGTGGGCTTTATTCCGCATATACATTAGTATTGGTTATTATGTGAGATATCTTAGCAAAACTAAGTGCGTATAGCGTATAGTCTTGGATATAGTGTACCTTGCTGGTGAAAATGAATGAAATTGGTTCAGGAATTACCTCAGCCCTCATATACTATATATGACGATTTTCGTTATTCTAATAAATTTTATGCCGAATTTATGGGTAAAATTTGTATCTTAATAAAATATCTTCAATAAATTGCGATAGTATAAAAGTTTCGGCTGCACCCGAATTTAGCCTTTCCTTAGTTGTTTTAAATTGAAATTGGTGGATCAATAAAGTTGCAATTATTTTTCAAGTTTGACGCTGGAACCGTTTAATGATTTTAGATGGTTTCGCCATATAGTGCAATATTTTTTTTTTTTTTCACAAAATACTTATAACGAAGGGAGACCCTACTTCGGGTACCACATCGGATATTTCAAAGACGTTGAGTCTGTAGCTTCGAGAGCTTGCTTGTCGTCGAGAGAGCAATCACTGTCTTAACTATAAGTTATCTTAAGATTCACAACTTATTCAGCATTTATGTAGATTCCGAACAATAAACGGAAATGATTTCTAATTAAATGTCGGCTCACATGAGAGCAGTCAAAATGCTAGTATGTAGCCAGCGACGTGTAATTAAGTACTATATTTAAAAGTTAAAAATGTTTATTTTTGATTTCATTTTTTGAGGAATGTAGCACTAGAAGTCATCAGATAATTCGCGACACCAAATTGAAGTTTAGTGGTTCGAGTACACTCCAATGATTCCAATAAAGTAGTCAGAAGTTAAGACAAATGTGACTAAACAACGGTAAAATTATCTCATATACCACTTCTTTGAGCGAAATTTTACTTTATACGATTCCATCGGAATGTTCGAAAGATCTACACCTCGCATGTTTATGTTTATTATAGGAACCCAGAACAGCAGGCCTAGGAATCTCCAAGTATTTTTTTTCCTGTGCGCTCCAACGTCTGCAATTTCCAATTGGTTCATGTTCCATACAAGACGATAAGCAACGCGCACATACATATTAAATTGTGATTGATTTCACTTTTTTTTCAATTCAGCTTTCCAAATCTATTTCTTGAAACATTGTTTAAATTGCAGTATGATTGAGGTTTGCGGACAAAACAATTTTTAATAGGCGCAATTTTAGATCACCGAGATAAAACAGAATTCTAATATAGTGTTAAATTTTCACCTGTAAGATGGAATCCTGTTTCCAAAAACTTTATGTAACTTAAACTTAGAATTAATTAAGATAATTTTTTTCAATGCTATTATGTTATTTCTGTTCATTCATTGTATGACGAATCATATCAATTCACAAATTTTTTCCAAAAGTCATATTTCAGTGCTCTCTACGTTTTCAGCAATGTCCCTAATATTGCTGAAACATCTCCACTCTATTCATCATTCCAAACAATCTACAAAATATTGTTCATTTCAATTTAAGATACAACTTTCTATTTTGAACGGATACTTGAAAACAAAAATTACATGGGTTAGGATAGTCTTTGGTGCCGAGAAACAATAATTTTAGCAACCTTATCTAAATATTTGTTCTACAAACTACATATATAAATATTTTCTAGTCCAAATATGCTAATAGAATTACTTATATGCATGTACTTTTAAATGGCTACCGGAAATGCAATTGTGCAAATGTTTCAACCAATTTCTTGCTGTGTATTTATAAAATCAGGAATCAAGAGAACATTACTATGCTAATTTGGATATTCCTTTCGATGCGTGCAACGAAAAAAATTAAACACAAGCAAACAAACTTTGCAACAGTTTTAAGGGCAATGAATATTTAGTTTAGCTATTTGCCGAAAATGCTGAATGGAATTTTTGATTGCGTTTCAAAGGGAGTATGTAACGAAGTAAAAAGGCAAAAACGTAAGCAAATGTGAAGCAGTGCCTGCCGGTAAGTATTTTGGCAGCTGTTGTAGATGATGATGACGTGAAGGTGGAGGGTGGCGAAGCCATGAGATTGACCGGACGGCTTAATGCAATACATTGTGTTGGACTTGTTGGTTGCGCCAAGGGCTTATTAGTCGACAAAAATGTAAATCGCAAGCAACTAAGAAATTCATGCACTGAAAAGCTGTATTGTTGTCGAGTTTAATTTGGCTGTTGCGATGTACTTCCACATTTTGCAAAATTTTTCTGAATGTCACAATCGAATTTTCGTAGCAAACCATAGGTGATTGTGCGCTTGGCTGTGTGTATTCATTGATTGGTTGTATTCAAAAATGCAAACGCTATTGTAAATTCGTTCGCGCACAAATTTATACAAACATTTGCGCTCACAAATTTGTTATCTTGTTCATTGACACGACTCAACTCTGTGTGTGATATTTACTTCTCTATTCACTTGGCCACTGTTGCCTTTCGCTCCACACTGCCGTGTTTATTCACTTTTTCTGCTTGCTCTGTGGCTGCTGTTTTCCATTCTGTTGGGTATAACAGTTACGAAGAAATTTTCTTTTTTCCAACATTTTTTTCGTATCTTGTATGTATAAAAAAATTTTGAACAAAATAATCCCAAAATTTAGAGCAGCCATTAGTATTAGGCGCTTCAGCGTGCCGCCAACGTGGTGGGTTTCTATGACTTTCTTTTTGATTTTTTTGTTGTTGTGAAAAAACAGAATTCTTTACTGCCTACTAAAAAGTGATTTTCACTCCCTTCTGTGGTCTTCCAACGCCACGCCAGGGCAAAGTTATTTTCCTGCTTGTTTATTTTGGCGATTTCATTCCGTTGTTTGTGTGTTTTCAGTCTATTCTATGTGTGTGTGTGTTTATAAAAGTAGCGAAATTGATATCACGAAAAAAGCGGAGATATTATGTTAAGAAAAATTACTTGGAAAACGGTTTTATGTAGACTGCAATAACAATTTGTCTACTTATTTTTCCGATTTTTTGTTTTTGCTATGTGCATATAACAGCGCTTACAGCATTAACGTAAACATTAAACTAAGATAAGGGACAGTTTTTATTAGAATGAAATTTGTAAGACGGCTTTTATTACTAATTTACGACTTTTAAACAAAATCTTTGGTTTTTTATTTGTGGTGATTGTCGAGTGCGTAGTAAATAATTGCTTTATTAAAGACGTTCATTTGTTTTTGTAGATATATTTTCTAATTATGTGGTCGGTTTTGAAAACTTAAAATTACGCTACAAGTGTAAATTTTATGTCGCCTTCAAGCAGTGAGGAGATTTTCGTGGGAAAAAATTATCAACAGATATTCATTGCCTTATAACAGATGATTAATAATTATATTTATATAATTAATATTATATATTTATATAATATAATTATAATTGATGAAAGACAAATTCCATTGTTTTACTTCCTAATATTTGAGGTTACGAACATCCAGAGTCTCACACGCACTAAAATTACGTAGGTCCATTGGTTAACTATATGTAGCGTGTTTGACAAACAGGTGACAAACAGGTTAAATACTATAAAGTGTGCAATTTCAGGGTTTCTATGGTAAAACTGAAAAAAGGCTTTTTCTAAATACTTCTAATGTAGAACTGCTTTTACTATATATTTGTTTAAATGCTCTGACACGTGTGACATCAAATTCGTTAACATGAAAGTAAAAAGAGCCCCTCGAGAAAAAGCTATTCGATTAATGTCTTCTACTTATCTAATACAAGTATGCTTACGTTTTCCAGTGAAATATATATAGACGTTTAAGAAACCTTTTTCGTTCAACTTAGTATGTCAATCATGTGACTTGCACAATAACGCTTTGCCAGTACACATACACATACAAAAATACGTTTGTTTTAGATTTGCCTGTTGACGTTTTGTCTTGTCATTTGAAGAACCCTTCACGCATAAGTGTGTTTACAATGGGAAGGCACATCAATCCTTTTCGTATCCTTTTTAATTCACTTCTATGAATTGTGCACAGCAACAACACACACACATATATATGTACATGGTATGTAAGTATGTAAGTGGAGGTAATGAAAATATTTCAAACACTTGTGAAGGAAAACTTTAAAGTTTAGAATGTAAACAGCGTAGACAAGCATGATAAATGCCTTCACTAATGTGACACCATTACGCTGGGCTCTCTCCTTTTGAAAATGGAAAAATTAAAGAAATACAAAGATATGAAAAGAGCCCGAAGCATTTAATGTGTCCACAAATAGGTCTGTATGGTTTAAAGGCCGTGTAATTTGGTGTTATCTGCTTGTATAAACTTTTGTGCTTAATTGCTCACTTTTTCGATTTATGTGATTACCTAATTTCTGTTTCCTTTAAATCTTTAAATTCAAAGTTTATTTCGCAAATTATCGTAGCAAAAACTTCAAATTGAAACTGTTAGGCATCACATACAAAATAAAGCATTAACTCGCTTTAGTAATTAGTAATTTTTGTGTTTAAAATTAAACACAATCCACAATATACGCGTTTAATAACCTTTTAAATACATTTAAACTCCACTTTTGGTATTTTATAATATGCAAGCCTATTTTATAAAAAATAAGCCAAATCCATTTATTTTGTCTCCACTTTTTACTACTTTGTGAGTTTAAAATCACTTATTTATAATAAATTACGCCAAATCAAATTCCTAGTTTAAGAAACACTCCAATGACATCACTTGACAAAATGGTAAACACGAGTTTATAGCACAACTTTAACATGCGGCAGTTCTTATTCATTTCAAACCCAAACCCAACTTTTATTTTTCATCAATTCAAATTTTTTCAAATACTTGACATAACTATTAAATTTATTTTCAAATATCTTTTAACATTCACTTTGAATTTCACCATGGTGACATATTAATATGAATGCTTTTATCACTATACGCGTTAACACGTGAATTAGTGGGCGTTTTTCGCATCGAAATATCAGAATTCAATTTGTCGAGATGAAAAAAAATAATTTTTTTTTTATAAAAATGTGCGCTCTGTTTCGGGAATTATTCACCCCAAGCAAGTGTTTATGCAAATATTTTCGCAGATTAAGGTAACGTGTGGCGCTTATATACCAAATGTCAAAAAAGTATGCGTAATGCTGTACACAAACAACAAAGCTATCTACCAACAACAGGTTATAACAATTTTTTTCCATCAAATAGTTAGATTGATGGCGCGCTTAATGCTCAACACAGTGGATATCTACAAGTAATTTTATTTATATAATCATGTTACGTATACGCCCTGTCACTTCCAGTATACAATTCATCACTGAAGAATCTATAAGCACGCTCTAAAAATAAAGCAGATACTAGGTACTGGATTTATAAAATAAATCAATATTATAATATTTATTTTAATTTAGCAAAAGTTTATTTGAGCTTTATGGAGTGTTTCTATTATACGTATTTCGAAATACCTTTATAATATATTTTAATTTTTAAATAACTTGTTTGCTGTTAATTTTAAGTACCCCTAAACCACTGTGCAATACCTTCACGGGTCGTTTAATTTCCAATTTACCGTAAACAAACGCGAAGAAGATAGAAGATAACAACAATTTCTGCATAACGAAAAATTTAACTTTCTTAATGTCATTCTTACCTCGGTGTATACCATATTATAATTTTCTCCTTAGTTTGTTTACGTGCGCGTTAACCCTTTTATTTAAGTTGCCTCTAGTGATTTTGTTTTATTGGAATATGTTGTTGTTGCCTCAAAATTTTTTTTAAAGGAAATCAAGGTGAACGGGTTTGCTTATGCGGTTGTTTCTTTAAGTATGCATGCGTGCAAGTATATTTTTTCTGTGGTATCATTTTGTCGTTATGCTTGGTTCTTCAGCAAGGTTGTTAAAATTCACCGTGGCAATCGAGCGCTTTGCAGAGTAAAATGCTCAAAATGCTGAAAGTGTTGGAAAAGTTATGAATTCCTGATTAGGGTGGAAGTGTGTATTCAAAATAATATGGGTTGTTCGAATAAACTGCTTCCTAAAACTCAACAAAAAGATTAGTCTCCATTGTTTTAGATGTGAGTGTCAGTTATGGTTTAATGAAAATAAACATTGAGGGCTTCTCAGAACGCGAATTTCTATAGATTTCTACAAGAACCTTATGCCTAAGGCAGACATATGCTTTCCGTACTACGATGTGTACGACAATAAAAGCTCAAGGAACTATGTACCAGCATAGTGACACACGTGTAGTATTGTACAGGTAGGAAAAATGATCCTGAGTTAGTTATAACTTCAAGCAATCTTAAAATATTATTGTCCATTATAATTATTACTTCTCATCATATTTTTTATATTTTAAATTTTGTTTTTTGATTTCAGTTTATTTTGAATGAATTTATTTTCTGTATGTCAAAATGTCAGAAAACATAGATTGTGGCAGAAGAGCTTAAAACTTTCGGTGTGTTCAATGCGATCCATTGTAGTACATCTCTCAACACCACAAAATTTCAATGGTTTCTAGAACCGCATTGTAGTACGGAACACCATTTGCTTTCAAACAAAATTCGGAACACCGGTGATACACATATCGTTGGCTTAATATAGAAAAGGCGTATCTACATTTTTTTCGAAATCGCGTTTTTAATGTATTCTGTTAGACCACTGTCAAATACTCCTCCCCTTAAAAAATTAGTGGGCGATGATCGTAAATAACGGATTTATAGTCATATAAAAAAAAGCCCTAACTCATTCGAAGTTATAACTATAGTAATAACAACATAAATCCCTATCTCTAATAACTTCAAAGAAATTAAAAATAATAACAAAATAAACCCCACAATTGAATTTGTTACCTGTTTTGGATAAGAATTGCAATAGAAATGTTTTTTGCATCTTAAGTTTGTAAGGTTTTATTCAGTTTTTTCCTTCTCCTGAAAAGTAACGAAAAGTGTAGATACGCCTTTTCTATATTAAGCCATCGATATGGTTTCTAAAGCATACTACAATATGTACTACATGTCTGTCTCAGGTATTATATAGCAAATAGCAGAAGACTAAGACTTTATAGGCAAATACGTTTAGTTTTAAATTACTAAAAATTATAAAGCATTTATTTTGGTAGCAACTTTCAAAACTTAAACCTCTTCGGGCAATGACTAGTTCGCAAGCAAAACTGTAATCAGATTCAATTAAAAGACTCTACGTCTGTTTTGAATTTAAGACGTAAAATAAATTATGATTACATGTATGTTCTTATATTTACATATGTATATTGTAAATTATTTTATAGTATACTTTGGGTGATTTCTTACAAAGAGGACGTTGATTTGTTTTCTTTGTTTGTTGTATAGACCACATTGTTTACAACTGGTGTTAACGAATACGAAATTTTAATTTTAATAAAAAAAAATTAAAAAAAAACAAGTAAGGAAGGGCTAAGTTCGGGTGTAACCGAACATTTTATACTCTCGCAATTTATTTATTTAACTTAATTAATATTATATAATACACAATTTGACCCACATATTCGTCATATATATTGTATAAAGTCCATTGGAAGTAGGAAACCATAATATTAGGTTAGAAGCACCGAGGTCCTGATGTGTGATATATGGGGCCTTGAAAACCTATGGTCCGATTTCGGCGATTTTTAGAAATGGGCTGCCACACTATAAATACAGTATTTGTGCAAAGTTTTGCACCGATATCTTCACTAGTGCTTACTTTATATGTTGTAAAGTAAACGATTCAGATCATCTTCTAAGTTCTGGTATATAGGAAGTAGGCGTGGTTGTGAAGCGATTTGGCCAATTTTCACAACATATTATTGGGAGGTAAGGAAACTATTACAAACCAAGTTTCATTGAAATCGGTCGAGTAGTTCCTGAGATATGGTTTTTGACGCATAAGTGGGCGACGCCACGCCCATTTTCCATTTTGTAAAAAAATCTGAGTGCAGCTTCCATCTGCCATTTCTTATGTGAAATTTAGTGTTTCTGACGTCTTTCGTTAGTGAGTTAACCCACTTTTAGTAATTTTCAACCTAACTTTTGTATGGGAGGTGGGCGTGGTTATGATCCGATTTCTTTCATTTTTGGACTGTATTAGGAAGTGGCTAAAAAAAACGACTGCAGAAAGTTTGGTTTATATAGTTCTATTGGTTAGCGAGATATGTACAAAAAACTTAGTAGGGGGCGGGGCCACGCCCACTTCCCCAAAACAATTACATCCAAATATGCCCCTTCATAGTGCGATCCTTCGTACCAAATTTTATTTCCATAGCTTTATTTATGGCTTAGTTATGGCACTTTATGTGTTTTCGGTTTTCGCCATTTTGTGGGCGTGGCAGTGGTCCGATTTTGCCCATTTTCGAAAGCAACCTTCCTATGGTGCCAAGAAATAAGTGTGCCAAGTTTCATCAAGATTTCTTAATTTTTACTCAAGTTACAGCTTGCACAGACGGACGGACAGACAGACATTCGGATTTGAACTCCACTCTTCACCCTGATTACTTTGGTATATATAACCCTATATCTAACTCGTTTAGTTTTGGGTGTTACAAACAACCGTTAGGTGAACAAAACTATAATACTCTCTTTAGCAACATTTGTTGCGAGAGTATAATAAAAAACGAAATTACGCAATTAAGTTAGCACTTCGCTTTAGGCAGCGAAAGATTACATATTTATTAACATTAATAATAATATTTAATTAATCTTAATTATTTGAGCTCTCGATACTAGAGACCGACCGATTAATCGGCCTTGGTATCGGCATCGGCCAGTATCGGCCACAAAATTCAGCATCGGCATCGATTCTTTCTACTTCTTTCGGATTACACTAAAATACATTTTTTTACTTTTTTGATTTCTTTAAAGCATAAAATTTGAATTCTTCTGTTTACTATATAAAACACAGTGATTCACATTTGACTAAACTAATAAATCACCACGATGATAATTTAAGTCTAGTATAAAGGAATTACATAATTTTGCATTAAATTGAAGATTTTATTTAGCACTGCTAGAATAATTCGATTTATATCAAATATTAACAGTTTTGCCTAACAACTTGTTGAGATTTTGAAATAATATCATAAAGCCATTATTAAAGAAGCATTCGTAACTAGGAGAGTCTATTTGTAAAAGTTTGCCAAAGACAGGATCACTTGGTGCTGGCCTGGACTATAAGGTGAATGCGAAAGAACCTCCCAAACAATCTTCCGAAGTTTCTATCGAGTCACTATCACTATGCGACGCCTTTCACAATGCGAGATATAAATGACAAAAGTCATATCTTTGAAAATAACGGATTCTTTATACTAGACCTACTATTTTCGAATGGCCTTAATGCTCATATTTGTTCTAAAAGGAAAAATACTATATTGCTAATTCGCTTTGAGAAAACGCGAATAACTCATTTTTTCTATCAACATATATCTTATAATAATAATTTATTTAGTTTTGAATAATAATTAAATGAATAAACAACTTCATATTTACATATGAATTGAGTTGTTTACTTATTTTGTTATGTTATTTGTTTTTTTTTTCTTTTGTTACTATACTAATTTACTAAATAAAATTGTTGATAAAAGAATCGGCATCGGCATCGGCCGATTCTTTGCCAACTGGCCGATTAATCGGAATCGGCATCGGCCAAAAATTTGGTAATTCGGACACTACTCGATACATCTATTGGAGAAGTGGAAGCACGTACAAATTTTCAGCTGATTTTGAGAGGGCAAGTGGATAAGTATATATATTTGAATTTACGATACACTCAGTTGCCGAAGGAGTATTTCTTAACCCTTATTAGTTTTTCAAAATTTTAGATTAAGTACGGTTAAAGATCCGTTAAGCCCAGCTCATTGCATATTAAAATCAAGCATGATTAAAGTGGTCTTTCTTTATACTTCGACTTAAGTTTACAAAATACTATCATACTTTCGGGAATATGAAGAACGATATATGCTGCGTGAACTTAAATAATAGTAATAAAGTTAACATGCGGCATGTTTACTGAATGAAGCATAATTTACGTTCACTTCGCGTGTTTTCATACCCCGCTTTATTATGTAACACGCGTTTGAGTAATAAAGCGCAACATAAAGTATGCGTGACTATTTAGTCATAGTTTTTACTTGTATATACGTAGAGTATTTAATTCGGAGTGTCGAAAATATGTGCAAATATTCAGATAAAGATGCAAGTATATATAAGATTTTTTAAGATGAAGAAGCTTTAAAATTTCCAGTGTTGGGCTCTAGTAAGATGACCTCAGATCTGCAACACCACCTATAGATTGATAAGTGGTCCCAGCTAGCTCACTGAGCTGATCTTTGCTTTTATAAATTTTCTCAGCTACTATAAGTGATCAATTGTAACCTTTTATCGCCTTTAGTCTATATTCTGCTCATACCTCATACAAATAATTACACGGGTCAACACAAAATTTGACCATAACTTTAAAGCAGTAAATTTCCATTGTTTAGGTCTTAATTTGACGAAAAAAAACATATGTCATGAAAAAGTTTGCTTTTTTATTTAATATTTAATATTAACAAATTTCACATTTTTTTAAACTATAAAACAGAATTAAGTTTAGGCTAATAGTATATTTATATGTGCATTTTAACTGAAAGGGTTTGATTTTGATTTTGGTTCGCCGAGAGAGGACTTTACTTTTCATTTGCCTACTCAGTCCAAAGTAGCACCTGTTGGCAAGAGTGATTCTGCGCTGGATTTCGAGGCTGACATTGTTGGTGTTGTTGATGCTGGTTCCCAGGTATACGAAATTATCTACGACTTCGAAGTTATGACTGCCAACAGTGACGTGGGAGCAAAGACGCGAATGTGCCGACTGTTTGATTGATGACAGGAGATATTTCGTCTTGTCCTCATTCACCTCCAGACCCATTCGCTTCGCCTCCTTATCCATGCGGGAAAAAGCAGCACAAACGGCGCGGTTGTTGCTTCCGATGATAACAATATCATCTGCGTACGCCAGCAGCTGTACACTCTTATAGAAGATTGTACCTTCTATATTTAGCTCTGCAGCTCGTATTATTTGAATAGCTCGGCCGGTAATCTATCGACCGCCGCTGCTTTGTTGTTCTTTAGGCGGGTAATTGCTATTCAAATTTCTTCATGGTCGGGTAACAGAACATCTGTTCCATCGTCATCGATTGGGGAATCGGGTTCACCATCTCCTGGTGTTGTACTTTCACTGCCATTCAGCAGGTCGGAGAAGTGTTCCCTCCATAATCCCAGTATGCCCTGGACATCGGTTATCTTGAAACCTTCGTTAAGTCGCTTCATTTTTTCATAAAATTTTCGAGCATTATCTCTGTCTGCCAGCTTCTCTTCGTACTCACGCATTTCGGTCTCTTTCTTATTTTGTCTGCAGATGCGTCTCGCTTCCCTCTTCAGCTCTCGGTATCTATCCCATCCCGCACTTGTTGTGGTCGTTTGCAACGTTGCGAGGTAGTCAGTCTGTTTTCTCTCCGCTGCGAGACGGCATTCCTCATCGTACCAGCTTGTTTTTTGTCGTTGCCGAAATCCAATTGTTTCGGCTGCAGCGGTACGCAGTGAGTTTGAGATGCCGTTCCACAGTTCCCTTATACCGAGATGCTGATGAGTGCTCTCAGAGAGCAGGGGGCGCACATAGAAAGTACCTTTGGTGACATCGTCCTTCTCTTCCGTTGGGGCGTGGGCGCAAATAAGCGATATGTTGAAGAACCTCGCTTTTATGCGGATTGTGGCTAGACGTTCATCCACCAGGGTGAATGCCAGGACTCGGCGACGGAGTCTCTCTCCCACCACAAATCCAACACCAAATTTGCGCTCCTTTATATGACCGCTGTAGTAGATGTCACAAGGACCCACCTTCTTCCGTCCTTGTCCCGTCCATCGCACTTCTTGGATTGCGGTGATATCAGCCTTTAGTCGTATGAGGACATCAACCAGCTGGGCAGAGGCACCTTCCTAATTAAGGGTCCGGACATTCCAGGTGCATGCCCTTAAATCATTATCCTTAAAACGTTTGCAGGGGTCATCATCAAAAGGGGGGTGTCTCATCCGAGGCTTTCTTTTTCGATTTTTCATTGGTACTTCGTTTTTATGTGGTGGGACCCAAACCCTACGCACAACCGCAGGAGCGGGTTCGCCTTCTCACTTTAGCTCGCCTCCAAACAGCTGTTTGTTGACTACCCAGAGGATACTTGGTCTAAAACGGGAAGTCGTGAGCTGCTTGAATCATGTGGAGAAAAATCGTCTGGCCACTCCCAAGTGAATGACAATCAAAAACTTTCCTCACTTACGTGAACTTCTACACATGATCCCATCCTCCAAAAGTAAAGTCCTCTCACGGGGAACCAAAATCAAACTCTACAAGTCGCTTATCCTTCCCGTCCTGCTTTATGGTGCAGAAGCTTGGACGATAAACATTGGCGATGGACATGTAGCAGGACCGAATCTCTCCAATATTTCTTGCAATGATCTGTGCCGACCAAATTTAATTTTTTTCCTCACTAAAGGCTATATTCTATCACTCATCGGCCCAGGATTGGTATTTATTTGCAAATCTCAAATGTGCTTTGTTGTGCCTTTTTTATACTCTAGCAACCTGTTGCACAGAGTATCATGGTTTTGTTCACATAACGGTTGTTTGTGTCACCAAGAAATAAAAGAGTTATATATGGGGTTATATATATATAAATGATCAGGATGACGAGTGGAGTTGAAATCCGGATGTTTGTCCGTCCGTCTGTCCGTCTGTCCGTCTGTCGCAAACCAATGAAGCTATATAAACCAAACTTTCTGCAGTCGTTTTTTTTAGCCACTTCTTAATACAGTCCAAAAATGAAAGAATTCGGATAATAACCACGCCCACCTCCCATACAAAGGTTAGGTTGAAAATTACGAAAAGTGGGTTAACTCACTAACGAAAAACGCCAGAAACACTAAATTTCACATAAGGAATGGCAGATGGAAGCTGCACTCAGATTTTTTTAGAAAATGGAAAATGGGCGTGGCGTCGCCCACTTATGGGTCAAAAACCATATCTCAGGAACTACTCGACCGATTTCAATGAAACTTGGTTTGTAATAGTTTCCTTACCTCCCAATATTATGTTGTGAAAATTGGCCAATCGCTTCACAACCACGCCTACTTCCTATATACCAGAACTTAGAAGATGATCTGAATCGTTTACTTTACAATATATAAAGTAAGCACTAGTGAAGATATCGGTGCAAAACTTTGCACAAATACTGTATTTATAGTGTGGCAGCCCATTTCTAAAAATCGCCGAAATCGGACCATAGGTTTTCAAGGCCCCATATATCGAACATGAGGACCTCGGTGCTTCTAACCTAATATTAGGGTTTCCAACTTTCAATGGACTTTATACAATATATATAACGAATATGTAAGTCAAATTGTGTATTATATAATATTAATTAAGTTAAATAAATAAATTGCGAGAGTATAAAATGTTCGGTTACACTCGAACTTAGCCCTTCCTTACTTGTTTAGCGTTGGGTTAGTTACCATGGAAGTATGTTTTAGAGACTGATTTTTATGTATAATTGGAAAAATTATATTTCTTGTGATTTGCAGTTTTAACAAGATCCTTATTTGACCGCTACGTATAAAGTCCACAACTGCTAGCCGTCGAATCCTTTTGCACCGATCATCAATGTTGTTTTTCGTCCGCAGCGTCGCACTGTACCATAATTAGTGGGGCTTTTAAGAAATTTTGATATACAGTTTCGATGTCGCTTTGATCTAGACGCATTTTGGAACCGCTTTGATGCATTACTATGATTATTCCTTGTTCCTCGGAAGATAAACTAGTTCTAAGAGGAATTTTAGGCTTAAAGTTAAATAAATGTAATCAAACTTTTAATAATTCATTAAACCACTATAATTTTTCAAACAAAGTTTAACGAAAAAAGTTTTTGATGCGACACTATCAGTAAGAAAGACTGATTTTGCACATATAAATATTTACTATGCAATACCCAATTCATAAGCACCTTTTTAATGTAACGGTACAACGAACGAGAAAAGAATGAAAGAATTTTCGTTGCAAAGTAACGGGAACATATCAACCTTTTATTCCACATTTACCGAAATTCAAAAAATAACAGTGAATAAGAAATATAAACAAAAGCAGAAATGTACATATAATTCTTTGTATGACGTATGTGGTTCAAATAAAATTATTTTGATTGATACTGTTTTTTTTTTGTTATTACAAAAGATAAAATTTAATGTGTGTTCTGGTATCACAAAGGCCTTAGCTATCCTCGCGAATCATTCATACATTATAATCCAACATTTTCCTTTCAATATTAAATAAGTATGTCTATAGGTTTGAATACATTCATTTGGTGCTGATCCCCTCTTCCGCTGGCTATTGTTTTGAGATATTTGCATATGGCTTATAGAACCACTGAAACCATTATTATTATTTCGATAAACAAGCAAATAAAGACATAAACCTTGTTGAACGGAAAATTATTTTCAAGATTTTGAAGGCTCTTCACAAACTTGACATGGATCTTCTTCAATATTTTTTTCTAATTTTTTGCTAATTTCTAAGGTATTAATTAATTATTTTTTAATAGCTAAATGACATCAAAGTGAAGGAAATTCATTCTTAATTTAGGCCTTTTTTATTGTACACATCTACTTCGTAATTGCCCATCTAAGTCCGCTTGTTTGTAAAAGTCTTTATATTCTTCAACAGAATTGTCACTAGAGTACATATCTGTATGTAGCTAAATTTACCGCTTGGGCTCAACAACCGCAGGCGATAATTAATAGCCCAGTTTAGTGAAATGTGTTGAGTTTAAAAGGATTGTATGCAAATCTCAGCAAGCGGCATTAAAACCCTTCTCAAGCGTGACTATTTACTGATTAGTTGGAATGAAAATTAAACTGCGCACACACCTACAAACGCAACTAGATAAGAGTATGTACATATAATGAAAAAGTATATACATACATACATATGTAAATAGGCGCTTGATTTGATCAACAATGCGATTTTGTTGTAAGCACAGAGATTTTCCGATTGCTGCGGTTCTTTGCGGTCGAAGTGGTAGGACAAAATTACAAAGCCGTAATAATTCAAAGCAAACAAGACCGCAAACATAATGTCGAAATAGATCCGCTTAAAATAAACAAAAAACCCAAAAATGAAAATAAAATGACAACCACAGCAATGACAGTCGCCATATGGCAAGCTAAATGTAGCTAAGTAGGCGAAGCATGAAAATAATTTTAATCCCATTTTAATTGAATATTAAAAATCGCGTAAATACGCTTAAGAGCATGTATTACGTATTATGGAAGGGGACACAAACAAACAACAATATATAGACAAATGAAAATAGAAACCTAAATAAAACCAAAAGCTAACGCAAACGCAACCAACCAACCAAGCCGCTAAATGAACCCAAATAGCTGAAATATTAAAATTGTATTAATGGCGGCGTTAATGAGTGCCTACAGCGTTGAAAACAAATAATGGCACAACGGAAGCGCGGTATGCCGGCAAGGAGACACAACAAACAGTATAGCGTAAGCTCAACCTTTCTGTGCTGCCAAGGTAGGTGTTATAAATTAGAAATTAAAAATCAGCTATAGCTGAGAGAGAGGGGGGCGCGGTTGGCTGAAGTGTTTACACTTTTGCATCTGTTACGTATTTGTGGAAACTTTGCGGGTTTCCGTCGTATTTTGCATGTTTTGCCAACAGCCGCGACGGTTACCCCATCAAAGGTGGGTTTAATTAATTTTTCCATACGCTGAGAGTGCTTCGGTTTTTGTCCTCCAAACACGTGGAAAATATGTACACTTTTAGATAATTTTCTCTTTTTTTGCGCGTGCTGACGTTTTTCCAACGGTATTTATGTGCTTTGGTATCTGCATGCATCCGTCAGCCTTTTAACCTTTTACCATATATTTATACCAATAAGCATTAGGGTGGTTGTATTTTTTTACACTTCGCATTTCTGCGAAATGTTCTTTACATCCTTTGTGCTGATAATAATAGCAGCTTTGGATTTCTGCTTTGCTCTCACTTGTTTTTCTAAACAATAAATTTATATAAGTAACATCCCTCCCTCAGCAATTGATCGAGCCTAATGTATGTACATATGCATATATTCACAACTGTATGGTCTTTGTGCACATATTTGTTAGCTGAAAAGCCGCCCGGCTTTGCTTTGCTTTACTCTAGTGGCCGAGCAATTCACGTGGTCAAGCCATTTTCCATAGGGTGTGGCTTTTACTGTGCCAACACTTTGATGTGGCCATGGATATAGCTTGCAATATGAGCTGCATATCTTTATTCGCTTGTTGGTAACGCTAAATATTATTCACTGGTATTTCAATTATAAAATAAAATTATTTTATATATACTTTGAGCGAATGCTTAGCAGCAGACAGTTATTCTTCGTTTACAGTTTATTTTAGCTAATTTTTCCTTTTTTTGAACTTTTTTTTTTTCTTTTACAAATAAATGTTTTTTACAACTTTATCCCTTACCAATACGTTAATATTGAATGGACAAATTGACGAAACCTTAATAGATATGAAAAAGTAATGAAATTAGTAAATGAATAAACAGATGATTTAATATGATATCTTTGTTGAAGAAATTCCAGATAGGGTATAAGATCTTAAAAAACAAAATCACAATATCTACAATATACAGAGGTAGTCAAAATTATGTACACATTGGAGGTTTTTTACAAGTTTCACAGAAAAAGCTTTTGCTTGTTGTTGTTGTTGTCGCAGGGTAATAAAATGCTATTTTGTTATAAACCTTGTTCTATTCCTGAGAGAATGAAGTCAGTTTAGCAAGAATACATAGCTAGAAATATCGCCGTTAGCCTATTTCCTGTGGGGCTACGTCAAGTCTATGATCTATGCCAACAAACCAGCGGCGATTGATGAACTTCGAACGAATATTGAAGGTGAAATTGCAGGAGTATCGGCCGATTTATGCATAAAAAAAACAATAGAAAATTGGGTTTAGCGTCAGGACTTCTGTAAGCGTGGCCATAGTGGCCATCAAAAAGAAATGGAGTTCAATACATAATGGCATCGAATGCACTTTCACAGGAATAAAGAATTTCATTGATATCCCAAACCGTTTTTGTCTTACTTTTGTAGCGTTTTTATTGAAAAACCTTTTATTAATAATAGGACCTAAAGTGAACAAAGCTGATATACCTTTCAAGGCATTGTTACCACGGTCTTCAGTGGCGTACTGCAATAAAACTGACTACCCGCTTAAAAATCCACTGTTGGCCTGCCATAAAATGGTAGTGCAGAAATATACATAACCTGAAAGTAAGAACTCTCTTGTTTTTATACTCGCAACAACAAAGTTGTGTCAGAGTATTATAGTTTTGTTCACATAACGGTTTTTGTAACACCCAAAACTAAACGAGTTAGATATAGAGTCATATATACCAAAGTGATCAGGGTGACGAGTAGATTTGAAATCCGGATGTCTGTCCGTCCGTCCGTCCGTCCGTCTGTCCGTCTGTCCGTCTGTGCAAGCTGTAACTTGAGTAAAAATTAAGATATCTTGACGAAACTTGGCACAAATATTCCTTGGCACCACAGGAAGGTTGCTTTCGAAAATGAGCAAAATCGACCACTGCCACGCCCACAAAATGGCGAAAACCGAAAATTACATAAAGTGCCATAACTAAGCCATAAATAAAGCTATGGCAAATAAAATTTGCAATGAAGTGTGCATAACGATGTGGCATATTTGGATGTAACTTTTGGGGAATCTTGCCCCTACTAAGTTTTTGTACATATCTCGCAAACCAATAGAGCTATATAAACCAAACTTTTTGCAGTCGTTTTTTTAGTCACTTCCTACTACGGTCCAAAAATGAAAGAAATCGGATAACGTAACCGCCCACCTCCCATACAAAAGTTAGGTTGAAATTACTAAAATTGGGTTAACTCACTAACGAAAAACGTCAGAAACACTAAATTTCACGTAAGAAATGGCAGGTGGAAGCTGCACTCAGATGATTTACAAAAATGGAAAAATGGGCGTGGCGTTGCCCACTTATGGGTCAAAAACCATATCTCAGGAACTACTCGACCGATTTCAATGAAACTTGGAGGTTTATAATAGTTTCCTTACATCCCAATGATATGTTGTGAAAATGGGCCAAATCCTTCACAACCTCGCCTACTCCTATATACCAGAACTTTAAGCGATCTGAATCGTTAACTTTACAATATATAAAGTAAGTCTATGATCTAGTGAAGATATCGATGCAGAATTTCGAACAAATACTACGTTTATAGTGTGGCAGCCCCATTCTAAAAATCACCGAAATCGGACCATAGATTGTCAAGGCCCCATATATCGCATGAAACCTCGGTACTTCTAACCTAATATTAGGGTTTCCAACTTTCAATGGACTTTATACAATATATATGACGAATATGTGGGTCAAATTGTGTATTATATAATATAAATAAAGTTAAATAAATAAATTGCGAGAGTATAAAATGTTCGGTTACACCCGAACTTAGCCCTTCCTTACTTGTTTATAAAAATTTCGACAATATATAAACTTTTTAGCAAATTGCCCTTAATAAATTTGCACTGATTTCATTTATAATTCTACGGAGGTGACATAGGTCAAAGGCGTGAATGAAGAATTCCTTTGTCATTTCAAGTATTTATCGAGCTTTTAATTACATTTCTTTAAACAATCAATAGGAACAATTAGAAATTGACAGTGGAATGTGTAACAAATACAATGATTAAACAAACATATACATATATGTATGTGTACAAAGCAAAGAAATAATTAAAATTCCTTGGAATTGTTCGAACAACAAACGAAACTTTGCCATTGACAGTTGCAATACGAAAAGGCGAAGAGCAATTCAGAAAAGCCCTGTTTGTGTAATATGTATCTACAAAGCGTTGACAAAGAAGACTGATTAAAAACAATATCTGTCAGCTGTTATAAGGGTAATACTGGCAGAGTGGTTTAAAAACGCATCAAGAATTACGCAAAGAAAAAACTTAATAAATAATTTTAATATATAATATATATTTAGTGAATATATATTATTATATATTATAGTTTGGGAGATTATCGCTTAATTGTGTCATTCTTAGACGCTGTGGCTAATTTGAGAATGCAGCAGATATACGAAGTACAATTCACCGTGCAATGCCTTGATGAAATTAATTTTCTACTTATTTTCCTTTCTTCAACTTTACCAACGCACTATTTTGCCATTATTCACCGACTCCACTGTGCCTCCACATTACGGCGCGCGACTTTATTATATAACAACACGCTGTCAGCGTGAAATTTCAACTCTGCACCGTACAAATGTCGGTTGTCTGTTTGAACATACATATGCCAGCTTATTACATAATGCAATGCATTTGCACTCGTTGGCTACTTTACAGTTGCAAATTGCAATGGCTGTCAGAATTCACCTCGCCATACAGTTGACAGTTTTCTTATGGTTACCTTGTATAAATGGCATATACGACGGAGCTATTCATTTGAGACATTTATATAACCATTGTGCTTGTGTGGCTTGATGAAGGTGCATGTGTGTGGCTTTGAGAAGCTGTGGTGCGCATTGACGGAATTGCAATTCATTAAAACTCTTCTTTGTGACAGCATATAACTGACAGGCCTTTAAGTGTATATGTAAATTTGAGTAGGTATACTTATGTGTTATATGCTCATATTGTACTCACAACTGCATGCGGAAATATACAAGCAGCTGGCATTTGGTCTAGCCTCAATTAACAACTGTCAGTTGCCAGCTGTTGGTCTGCTGGAGCTGCTGTTGCTGTTGGTGGCAACAGCTACACATAGCCGCTAGCGCATAACTGTTCAGTGCTGATAGCTGTATGAGCATTCATAAAGATGTTTAATGTTTTAAAATATATATATAAATATGCGCCATTATGACAATCCTTGTGTGCAGTAAAGGCTAATACGTATACGGAATGAGGTAGCAGCTTTTTAATGCTCATTTTTTATGTGTATATGTACGCGAATACATGTGGTTTGATGAAAAAAATGTGTACACATATACATTTAAGTACATTCATTTCCTTAACATCATGGCTCACACGTTTTTACTGTTAATTTTATAATCCAATTTGTTGTGTTTTTTTTTGTACAGTATCCGCTCTTTTGATGTTTTAATAATGTATTATGCACCCAACTCCTTCATTATTGTGTCTGTATGCCCCTTATTTTCGCAGGTAACCAGTGTCGCATAATTATTCACACACTCAGTGCTGTGGTTGTCATGTTTTACACGTATACATATATGTTTACACTTCATATTTCATTTAATGAAGGTACATATAGAGAATAAGGAACGCCTATATTTGTGCTTGCATGCTACCCCCATGTTAAGTGGTACATGGCGTATACGCAACTTCAGAATTTGACATCTAATTTAACAACGTGATATATGCAGTGCCCCAACAAGGTTAGTTGCTGCTTGTTAGTGACTTTTAAAAGCCCAGTTGGAATTTTTTTTTTTAATTTTAAACTTATATCGTTAGTATAAACTCTTTCAAGGGCATAGTGTAAGTGTGAAATTATATAGTTTTAGGCAATAGAAATTTAAATTTTTTTTAATATTAACATAAGTCATTTCATTTATATATACTATTTTCGCTTCAAAATATTTTTGTATTGCAACTAAAAATAAAAAAGTAACGTTGAAATTTATTAAATGGTAATTTACGAACGTCTGATTTTATGTATTCAACACTTTTCCAAGTATTCGTGTTCGAAATATAACCCACAGTGTATTATTTTTTTTTGTCGGAAGTTTTAAAGTTAAAACATATCATAAAGTCTATCAAGAGATTAAATATCAATAAAATTAACACCCATTCACTCTTGCCAACAGGTGCTACTTTGGACTGAGTAGGCAATTGAACAGTAAAGTCCTCTCTCGACGAACCAAAATCAAACTCTACAAGTCGCTTATCATTCCCGTCCTGCTTTATGGTGCAGAAGCTTGGACAATGTCAACATCAGATGAGACGACACTAGGAGTTTTCGACAGGAAAATTTTGCACAAGATTTATGGTCCTCAGAACATTGGCAACGGCGAATACCGCAGACGATGGAACGATGAGCTGTACGAGTTATACGACGACATTGACATAGTTCAGCGAATAAAAAAACAGCGGCTACGCTGGCTAGGTCATGTTGTCCGAATGGACGAAAACACTCCAGCCCTGAAAGTGTTCGATGCAGTACCCGCCGGAGGAAGCCGAGGAAGAGGAAGGCCTCCACTCCGTTGGAGGGACCAGGTGGAGAGCGACCTGGTTACACTTGGAATCTCCAACTGGCGCAAACTGCGAAGGAAAGAGAGGAGTGGCGCGCTCTCATCGATTCGGCAATAACCGGCTAAACGGTTGAACGGTTGAACGCCAATTACATACATATATACAAAATTAACACCCATTAAGCACCCTATATTATAGACAAAACCGTAACATAAATATCCACCGGAATGTTTAGTTTGCCAGCTAAATCTCTAGCAAATTCTATACCTCTAAACAAGTAAAGAAGGGCTAAGTTCGGGTGTAACCGAACATTTTATACTCTCGCAATTTATTTATTTGACTTTATTTATATTATGTAATACACAATTTGACCCACATATTCGTCATATATATTGTATAAAATCCATTGAAAGTTGGAAACCATAATATTAGACTAGAAGCACCGAGGTCCTCGAGTTCGATATATGGGGCCTTGAAAACCTATGGTCCGTTTTAGCGATTTTTAGAATGGGGCTGCCACAATGTAAACGTAGTATTTGTGCAAAGTTCTGCACCGATATCTTCACTAGTGCTTAATTTATATATTGTAAAGTATACGGCGGCGAAGAACTGATAATGTGCATGCATCAGCTTCTTTGCAAAATATGGTCGGAAGAAAGCATGCCTGACGATTGGAATCTCAGTGTGCTCTGCCCAATCCATAAAAAGGGAGATCCCACAATCTGCGCCAATTACCGTGGGATCAGCCTCCTAAATATCGCATACAAGGTTCTATCGAGCGTACTGTGTGAAAGACTAAAGCCCACTGTCAACAAACTGATTATACCTTATCAGTGTGGCTTTAGACCTGGAAAATCGACAACAGACCAGATATTCACCATGCGCCAAATCTTGGAGAAGACCCGTGAAAAGAGGATCGACACACACCACCATTTTGTCGATTTTAAAGCAGCTTTCGACAGCACGAAAAGGAGCTGCCTTTATGCCGCGATGTCTGAATTTGGTATCCCCGCAAAACTATACGGCTGTATAAGTTGACGTTGAGCAACACCAAAAGCTCCGTCATGATTGGGAAGGACCTCTCCGAGCCGTTCGATACCAAACGAGGTTTCAGACAAGGTGACTCACTATCGGACTTCTTTGACTTGATGCTGGAAAAAATAATACGACCTGCAGAGAGAGAAGGTACGCCGATGATATTGATATCATCGGAAGCAACAACCGCGCCGTTTGTTCTGCTTTTTCCCGCATGGATAAGGAGGCGAAGCGAATGGGTCTGGAGGTGAATGAGGACAAGACGAAATATCTCCTGTCATCAAGCAAACAGTCGGCGCATTCGCGTCGTGGCTCCCACGTCACTGTTGACAGTCATAACTTCGAGGTCGTAGATAATTTCGTATACCTGGGAACCAGCATCAACAACACGAACAATGTCAGCCTCGAAATCCAGCGCAGAATAACTCTTGCCAACAGGTGCTACTTTGGACTGAGTAGGCAATTGAACAGTAAAGTCCTCTCTCGACGAACCAAAATCAAGCTCTACAAGTCGCTTATCATTCCCGTCCTGATCTACGGTGCAGAAGCTTGGACGATGTCAACATCAGATGAGACGACACTAGGAGTTTTCGAGAGGAAAATTTTGCGCAAGATTTATGGTCCTAAGAACATTGGCAACGGCGAATACCGCAGACGATGGAACGATGAGCTGTACGAGTTATACGACGACATTGACATAGTTCAGCGAATAAAAAGACAGCGGCTCCGCTGGCTAGGTCATGTTGTCCGAATGGACGAAAACACTCCAGCCCTGAAAGTGTTCGGTGCAGTACCCGCCGGAGGAAGACGAGGAAGGGGAAGGCCTCCACTCCGTTGGAGGGACCAGGTGGAGAGCGACCTGGTTACACTTGGGATCTCCAACTGGCGCCGAACTGCGAAGGAGAGAGAGAGATGGCGCACTATATAACCGGCTATAACCGGCTAAACGGTTGCAACGCCAATCACATACATACAAAGTATACGAATCAGATCGTCTTCAAAGTTCTGGTATATAGGAAGTAGGCGTGGTTGTGAAGCGATTTGGCCTATTTTCACAACATATCATTGAGATGTAAGGAAACTATTACAAACCTAGTTTAATTGAAATCGGTCGAGTAGTTCCTGAGATAAGTTTTTGACCCATAAGTAGGCGACGCTACGCCCATTTTCCATTTTGTAAAAAAATCTGAGTGCAGCTTCCATCTGCCATTTCTTATGTGAAATTTAGTGTTTCTGCCGTTTTTCGTTAGTGAGTTAACCCACTTTTAGTAATTTTCAACCTAACCTTTGTATGGGAGGTGGGCGTGGTTATTATCCGATTTCTTTCATTTTTGGACTGTGCTAAGAAGTGGCTAAACAAAACGACTGCAGAAAGTTTGGTTTATATAGCTCTATTGGTTTCCGAAATATGTACACAAAACCAATTTAAGGGCGGGACCACGCCCACCTCCCCAAAAAAATTACATCCAAATGTGCCCCTCCCTAATGGAATCCTATGTTCCAAATTTCATTTTCATAACTTTATTTATGGCTTATTTATGACACTGTAAAGGTTTTCGTTTTCCGCCATTTTGTGGGTGTGGCAGTGGACCGATTTTGCCCATATATTTGCTCTGAACACACGGGCACACAGTGAATTCGTAACCCTTTCAGGCTTTAGAGCTTTCTACCACATTAATACCAGTGGCAACACCCTGTAGTTAATATTGCGTGAGCCAGTTTTTGTATAAAGTGCGAGCTTTAGGGTAACATGTTTGCCTACATTTTTATACTGAATTTTACCACGAAAAAAATTACTCCAATTCTAAAGCGTAAAAAATTTGGCAAGTGTGCGCGTATGTGTTGCAACAACAAAAAAATTATAATAATAAAAGTGCATGTGGATTCTATATGTCTTCGACACAATTTTTTATCGTTTCGCATTCATTAAGCAGTTGGCGATTCTCACGCTGTCGCTTACATTTTCTGGCTGTTCTACTCAACTGCTGCTGTAGGCTACGAGTTTTTAACAACCACCATGGACACTGAAATATTTATCAGTATGTCAACTCGGTTGAAGAATGCACGTGTTGACAGGCAAAAAATATTTCGCACGCTGTTTGAAGTTCGGTCATGACAAAAATAGTTCAATGTATAAAATATGACGATGAAATTGACAAACTGTAACGGAATCGTAAAAATTTGCGAATTTGTGTAACCGTAAATTTACAACACTTACCGTGTGTCAATATAATACAATTTATTGAATGCAGAGCTTGGTGGAAAATCTTGTTGATGCTTCGTTACGCTTTAATGTAATATCACAGATGCGTTTGCAGTGGAGAATAAATTAAAATCTCTCTCTGCCCAATTATGATGCCTGTTTTCCCATACATTTTGTATTCAATAAATATATGAATAATCCTAGTTTGATTTTTCTTTCAAACTACTTCGTCATTAATGAGTTCCTAGTCATTACGAAATCGCTGGAAACTTAAGATTGACAAGCTTGTGGGAAAGAGGTGACTATTACTTCGGGACTGTTGTTTGATCATTTTGTGTTTAACTATAAGTCTGTACGTCAGGTCCCCGTTCACGGAAGCTGGAATAATCGAAGGCTTATAGCCTTTTTACACAGGAGCTAATTGATCAATTTACCCGCCTCTGATCGACTTAAACGCTTATTAATATCGATTTACCATACAAAATAAAATCTCCATTTATTTTAAATTGAATTTAAATCGACTTGAAAATCAAATGCAACTCTGCGACAAAGACGTACGATATATGTTCTTTGTCTGCGATTGGCTGATTTTTTTGATAAGAAAAACCTACGGTAGATACCGCTGCTGAAAAATATTAATCAGCTGATGAAGCTTACCAACTTTTTATGAAAAGCAAACACAGAAATGTATAACAGCTGATCGTTTATCAAGTACCCGGCAGTATAAAAGGCAAAAAAGGGTCTCTCAAGAAAAATTTTGATTGATCAATTAATTTGGTTGTCTAAAAACGCTATTAGAGTATTTGTCGTGATTATTATGATATATCTTTTAAGGCTAATTTGCCTGACCAGACGATGAAGCGGTAGAATTAATTCTGCGCTTCCTTCTAGACAAATAAATGAGGTTGAAATAAAACTAAGCGATAGGTATAACCGCTAGGGGTAGAGTCCCCCGAATTTCTAAAACTCAACATGGAGGAAAAATCTAATGAGAAAGAGCGGGCTAGGATATTAGCCCAAACGTCGGTGGGAGGCGTGGCTGCTACCACCGGCGGGCACAGCGAGACTTCGAGCTGTGTCGCCAGCGGCCGCACCTCCACTGCAGCGGGAGCAGGTTGCAGTGGTTGTACTGTTAGTGCCAAACCAACTCTACGTCGCACCGGTGCCGCAGTCCACGAAGATTCGGACCAGGAAAGCGACGTAAGTATATGCACGGAAAAGGAGGATGAACTTCTTCGCTCTCCGGAGCTATCGACCGAGGGTTCCAACTCTGGCAACAAGAGAGGGCCCCGGAAGAAGCCAAGCAAGGAGGGGTTGAAGGCAAAGGCGCGTTTTAAAGCGGCGGTCGGGATTTGCAGCCGACTCGAAGGCAAGCCTAACCTGAAGGATGATGAAGAGAAAAGGTTGGCTTGGGCCAGAGAGGAGGTAAAGAACGGCCGAGCTCACTTCGCCACTCGTAATTGGTGCAATGCTTCCAACGTCAAAAGCAGCGGCAGCGGTCAATGAGATTGCGAAACGAAGATTGCGGGCAGCAACCCGCTGGGACAGATGTCACAAGAGCGGTGGAAAGCAGTGGAGATGAAGCTGTTGGAAGCCCTCTTCGCAAGGATGGACTCCGATCCGAGCGCACCAATGCCAACTTTCGATGGAGCGGGGTGGCTTGGGGGGTCAAGATCCTGAAATATAAGGACGACCCGTCGTTGACATGGGTGAAAGAGGCTGTAAAAACGATTCCGTATCTATGGGAAAATGCAAAATTGGAGGTGGTAGACCGTAGCAGCATTCCTTCGGTGCCCAAAGCGAAGGTTATTATACCTAGAGTGGTAGACCCGAATCATGCTCTGCGGTTGCTGCAAAGACAAAACCCGGACGTGCCGACTAGCGACTGGAGGGTACTGAGCGTGGCGAAATCTTCAAACGAAGACGGAGGCCAAAGCTATATCCTCCAGATTAATAAAGCGGCGGATGACATGCTCTACGCGAGGTTCGGGAAGATGGCATGGGGCGTTGGTAGCGTGTACCTTCGCCCCAAAAAGCGCCACCCCGCGGACGGCAACGAGAACACTCTCGTAAAAGGTGAGGTGGAGAAGGATCTCGGCATTGAAGAGATCATGGCGACTTCACTGGTCTTACAGGAGGTGGAGATGGCACCTACCCAGCAATCTGATGATGCAAAATCAGGAGCTAAGGGTACTTCAGGTGAACCTCCACAAGAGTAGGATCGCCTCAGCCGAGCTCCTTCTCAATTTAGAGAAGGACGACTACGACGTGGCTCTAGTCCAGGAACCATGGATAGCTTCGGGAAAGGTGGTCTCTGGGCTAAAGTCAAAAAACTTTATAACATACACCCCGAGCGTAACCAACAGGGTAAGAACGGCTATACTGGTGAGCAAAAAACTGTATTCTCATGTTGATCTCAATCTTTCCACAGATGACCTAACGGTGGTGGGTGTAAAGGGTGTCAAGGATGAGCTCATACTCCCTGCATACTGCTACATGCCACACGATAGCGAGGCGCCAACGGCTGAGCCCCATAAACTGGCGGCTACATCCAGTAACAGGAGGCAGGCGCTGGTAGTGGGCGCTGACGCCAACGCCCATCACACGATCTGGGGAAGCCCAGACATAAACCAAAGGGGTGAGTCACTATTCAACTTTATCATTCAAAGTAGTTTAGCGCTAGCCAATCGAGGTGAGGAACCTACTTATATAGGACCCACATCAAAAAACATTTTAGACATTACTCTTTTTACAAATAGAGGTGTACTGGTGGAGAACTGGAAGGTGCTAGGTACACCATCTTTCTCTGATCATAGGTACATCTACTTCTCCATTCGATCGAAAGCTAAAATAAGAGGTGTTGGTAGAAGGGATCCCAGAAGGGCAAACTGGGACCTCTACAGACGGATATTATTGTGTAAGTGACTCAGACCTTGCACTTTTAACTCTAATAAAGAACTAGAGGAGGGCGTCAAATTATTTACAAATGCTCTCAGCAAGGCATTCCAATCCGCGTGTCCTCAATTACGGCTGAAGCACAACATAAAGCCATCCACCAGAGGGGGAACAAGGAACTCGGGTCCTGCAGACGCAAGGTACGAGAGATGTTCAACTGGGCCAAAATATCAGAGAATGATGAATGCTGGGGCGAATATAAAAAATCTTCTACGGGACTACAAAAAGCTATTACGTAGGACCAAACGTCAGTCCTGGAAAAGCTTTTGTGGCAGTTTTGAAAAGACCAATGAGGTGGCAAAACTCAAGAAGCTGTTATCCAAGAGTCCCGCTCCACCTGGTCTGATTCGCAAAATTGACGGGGAATGGACGCACAACTGTGAGGACTCATTAGAGGACCTTGTCAGGGTGCACTTCCCAGGCTGTAAGAGTCCAGTCACTCCTGAGTGTGTAGAAAAATGGTCTATGAACTTTCCTGAACACATTATCACGGATGACAAGATTGAATGGACAATTCGCTCGTTCAGTCCATTCAAATCCCCAGGTAAGGATGGAATCATCCCAGCCATGCTACAAAATATACCACGGTTAGTTGTGCCGTGGTTAAAAACGATTTTTAGAGAATGCCTAAGGTTCGGGTATGTGCCGTACTCGTGTCGAGAGGCTAGGGTAGTGTTCATTCCAAAGGTAGGTAAGAACAACCCAACCTACTCAAAGGAGTTTAGGCCCATAAGCTTAACCTCTTTCCTTCTGAAAACATTAGAGAAAATCGTAGATGTGCATATAAGGGACGCGGCGCCCCCTGGCAGCCTGTCCAAGGCACAGCATGCGTATACTAAAGGCAGATCTGTAGAGACTGCACTCCATTCACTAGTATTTAACATCGAAAAGGCCCTGGAATATAAAGAGTATGCTCTCGGAGCTTTTCTGGACATTTCCGGTGCATTCAATAACGTTTCAACGGAATCCATTCTGAATGGTATCGAGTCTATAGGGGTTGAAACTGTCATACGACGGTGGGTAAAAAGCCTCTTGACTTCTAGAAGGATAACGACAGAATGGAATGATGCCAAAACGACCAAGGAGGTTGGTAGGGGAACTCCGCAGGGGGGAGTAATTTCTCCGCTCCTTTGGACACTGTTCGTGAATAATCTGTTGAAGAACTTCGAAGGTAAAGCTCCCAAGATAATAGCGTATGCGGACGACATAGCCATAGTAATAACAGGAAAGTGTCTGCATACTATTAGCAACATTATGACCAGCACACTCAATACTGTCCAAAATTGGGCAACACAAGCAGGCCTAGGGTTGAATGCGGAAAAAACCGATTTGCTTGTGTTTACAAGGAAATACAAAATCCCTCAATGGAGGTTCCCCTCGCTAAACGGAAGAGAACTATTACCGAAAGACCGCACTAAGTACCTGGGAGTCGTCTTGGACAGCAAATTACTGTGGAAGCACAATGTGGAAGAAAGGGTAAGAAAGGCTAGTAATGCTCTTTATGCATGCAGGCAGCTGTGAGATAGTGAGACCAATTCTGCTCTGTGGTGCTATTGTGTGGTGGACAGGCATAAAGAAATCTACTTACCGAAAGCCAATGGAAAGGGTTCAGCGACTCGCAGCGCTCTGTATAACGGGAGCTCTAAGAACCACCCCTACGGCAGCTCTTGAATGGATACTTAACCTGCCGCCGATAGATCTCTTTGCCGAAACCTATGCGGCACAATCTGCGGTGCGACTACTGGCGAGAGGAGAATTTACGTATAGAACTTTTGGGCACAGCTCGGTGGGTAGGTGCGGTTTGGCAAGTATCGACTACTTGACCCCACTCATGAACTGGGAAAGAAGATTCCGGGTCAACCTGCACATTGAATATCTACACGGATGGCTCGAAAATGGAGGACGGGGTAGGTGCTGGAATATACTGTCAGTAGTTAGGTGTAAAGCAGCCTTTTAAACTTCCTAACCACTGCAGTATTTTACAGCAGCCGGCTACTGCAAAGTCAATATCTACGTAGACAGTCAAGCAGCAATCAAGGCAACAACCTCGGTTTGCATTTCGGCCAAAAGTGTTTTGGATACCAGGATGGCAGTGGAGAGAGTTGCTAGGAACACGGGTCTTCACTTCTACTGGGTGCCAGGACATAAAGGCATTGAAGGCAACGAGATTATGGACGAAATTGCCAAGATTGGTGTAAAACTGTCTTCCGGAAACGCGACCAACATTGGCAAACCCATGCATTGTCTTTTCTGTCTGTCTGTTCGATGATCTGGAAAGGGGCATGAAAAGAAAAATCCTAACACGTTGGACAAATATACCGGGGTGTAAAACCGCTAAAGCCATGTGTAACACCATAGACCAGAAGTACACCAAACTCATTCTGTCACTCGATAAAAGGGACTGTAGGAGTTTGGTGGGAATACTCACAGGCCACTGTCTGGTGGCGGCACATGCCTACAAAATGGGACTTACATATCGAGATGACTGCAGGAAATGTCAAGAGCAAGGTGCAATAGAAACAATGAAGCATCTTCTGTGCACCTGCCCTGCATTGTCAAGGCAACGACTTCGCTACTTGGGGGCCTCACAATATGAAAATCTGGAAGAGATATCGAAAGTGACACCACAAATGCCTTTAAAATTCGCACTGGCATCCTAAAGGATGACTACTCCTCGTGGACAACGTGACGGCACTCCATCTGGTATCGCAAAGGACCTAAATAGGTCTATGTGTGGCGTATTGGCCTACCAGTTTAACCTAACTAAAACTAAGAGATCTATGATAGGCTCGAGGTATGTGAAAATTTACTCCATACATTGGCGCCATAAAGGTCATGGTCGTAATTGACTAAGATTGGCTCTCCATGGGGAATCAGCATGAAAGCCTTCCTAAACCATCTATGTTATTTTTGACATTCCAAATGGTAGGAGATCTTTCAAATGTAAATTACCAATTGCTAATACAAGAAAAGAACTAATATATAATACTTAGGTCATTAGTAATCGTATTCATGAACTATCTAGTTTAAAGTTTAACTATCACTAAATATTACCATGCCAAGTGGAGACGCGCACGTGCTGACCATTTATTGGATGGCAGAATAATTTTTAATTATGTGCTCGTTTCCTATCCTGTGCATTTGTCACATAAGAAAATTACTACCTGAGCCTTTTCAATTAAGTTAAAAAATTTCGAAAAATGTGTAATTGCATTAAAGAAATAAAAATTGAAGAGGGTCCATTTGTCCGAAATCGCATTCAATGTCAAGCGAATCACCAAGTGCCTACTCGAAATTTCTCGGCATTACTCTATATCGCTTTACAAAAGCGTGTTATTAGTGTGAGGCGGGTAACTGAATATGGAATATATTATATTTATTGTAGTACCAACACAACGACATTTAAAATTTTTCCAAAGAAATTTTACACCCCCTCATCAGTAACATAAATTTACCGCAATTAAGTGAGTTCAAGTAACTTGCGGATGTACGCAGACCACGTTATTGCCAGACTTCATTTGAAATGAGGGTAAGTAAATTACGCTAGTTAGAAGCAGGCAGCAAATTGAAACGGAAGTGAAGTAGCCAATGACGGAGGTTTGAGCCGAATTCGTAAGAAATGTTTTTGTATGTAAATGTGAATATACCAGTTTAATTGCAAAATACCAAGCCAATTAACTGCAATCATTGGCAATTATTTTATTTTCATTTATTTTAACGTTATTTTTTTGGTTTCTTTTCTAACTAAACATGCCATTCAAAGCAAAGCCTAAGCCGTAGACGTAAAGCGAAAAAAGCAGCAGCGCTTGATGGTGAGTGGCCCGTGTAACTTAGGTAATGAAAACAGTGAATAATGGCAGTCGTGAACGGTCGTCACTGAACGTCCATGCGCTGAATAGCCAGCAAATGAGCAATTAAATTTGGCGTAAAATTTATTTGAAGTGAGTAGAAAAAAAACGTAAAGTAATAGCAGACTGTCGAGTTTGAGTGGGATAGTTTGAGAAAGAGGAAAAATAGAAGAAATAGAAGGCAAATTCTTTAAAAAATAAAGCTGCCACAATGTTCGCGGGCGTAAAGTGAGTTTTGAATGGGGAGGCTGCTGTGAAGTATATCGAGCATTAATTTTTCTTTGTATATTTTTTTGAATTATACTCTCATACTTTCTTTAAGTATTTTTGTTTCTGTTCTAATTTTGTAGGCTTCTTCGGACAAAAAATATTGCGATTTGAAGTGATTTAAACGGATTGTGGTATTTAATAAAAATTATTAATTTAACTAAACTTCCAGGCTATTGATTTGATGTATAACAATGTTGCCAAACAGGTTAATTTTTTTCTTTATTATTGGAACACTTAAGACATTAATATTAAAAAAATATATATAAAAAAAAATATATATATAATAAATATATATCATGAATATCGGGCTATAAGAATGAAGTCTTCAGTGGAAGACATACTATATATTCAGAATAAGAGTACATTTAAGCTCAATCAGGAAGGTGCGTCTGCTCATGAAATGGATCTTAATGTTTTCGGAAAGAAGTCGTATGAAAGCTATGAGTGTTAAAGCTTTGATATTAAACCGTAGCGACTTCAGGAGCTCAGTGCATATCTCTGACTTTATAACGAATCGAAACTTTATCTCGAGGGCTAAGTGGAAAATTTAAAAGATCTTCTCACAAAGTTGAGTAGCATTTCCGATATTTTTACACCTGAACATAACTCCACTCTTACTGACTTACTGATCATTTGTCAGCTCAGTGAGTATAAAACCGAATTGAATTTAGAATATAATAAATCCATTTAAATTCAACATTTTTATTCAAGGAATTTTTTGAGTTGGCAACTCTTTTGCATATCTTAGTGCATAACTCCTGTCCAAATTCTAAGAACAAGCATCTCACGACCGCCTACCAACCGCGTAGCCTCTTATCATTTAGTTCAATGACATTCTGAATGCCAACCTTCATACATTTTCCCTCACCTCATGCAATTCAAAAAATTCTTGCTTGGAAAAATCAACTTACGTTATATATAAATTGCACTATATAATTCATTCAATATTTATATTCCTTCAAGCGTACCTCCACTGGTGCGGGCAAGAGGCTTCCTTTCCACAGAATGCGTGGCATTTCTCTGGTCGACATTTGAATGCTTTAATTGCCAATAATGAGATTTATAATCGACTTAGGTCGTTAAGGCAAATCGAAGGCAACGCCATAAATGCACCTTTGTGTATATATGTACATATTCGCGTACATATATACTTTAAGCACATTTATAAAAGACGGTGTACACCTATAGCGCGTTGGTTCTCTTATTGATTGGCATGCGATTCATTTCAGTATTATTGCTGTGCAAATAACTGAGCGAGAAATAAGAATGCGAAGTCAATTAAATAAAAATGCCAGCATAAAAGCAGATTGACGCCATCTGCAGTGCAGCTTTATTTGCCTTCAGCACAAAACTTCATAGCCTCAGAGGCAAAACACACACATATGTACATATATAATACCAATATTACTTTATGTATACCTTTATGGTACTTTATTATTTGCAGAAAATGCTTGTTGATAAGCTGTCAGGGATTGTGTATAGATTCATACGCTTGTGCGCATTGATGTATAATTGCTTTTTGTAATTATAGATACCTGTATATACATATGTATGTATCAACATTTGCGTGAGCGTATGCATTGATTATATGTGTTAGGTTATTAAAATACGCCAGGTGCGTTTCTACCTAGAAGTAATCATTAATGTTGATACCTCTATTAAATAGGCAAAAACAAATGCGTACATATTCGCATATCATTTGTGGTTTTACGTGCACGTAGGTATTTGCTCGTAATTGTAAGCATTCAAGTGAGCACATCAGGAATGGCAGAATAAAGGTGTGCTAAATGGATCAGATTGGAAATAAACCTAAGACATAGTTGAGTAGTTTGTCATTCTTTAACATACTGTACTTATTGTGGAAATTGAATGTACATACATATAATATATACTCAAATTATAAAAATTAGTAAGGAAAGGTGAAGTTCGTTAATTTAGTTAATTAATTGAGTTATAATAACTTAACTTAAGATATCTAAACGATTCCATATCCCCTTAGTTCTATTAAAGTACATTACAGTTTTGATTGGTTATATCAAGACCTCTATCATCTGTATACGAAGCCTACTCTGATTCTCTGATTGAATTGATAACACGGGTCAACACAAAATTTTACCATAACTTTAAAACAGTAAATTTCCATTGTTTCTGTCTTAATTAGACGAAAAAAATATATGCCATGAAAAGGTTTGCTTTTTTATTTAAGACACCGTTTTAACTATTGTTAGTTTAAGATCACTTGCGATCTCAAAGGCAAAATTGTTTTTTAGCTATTATTCGTTTAGGATCATTTGCGGTCTCAGGGCAAATCAATATACCGTTAAAACACCGTTTTAACGATATTTTAAAAAAAAATGTGGTTTTAATGTTTAATTGAAAATGAAATCACTTAAAGAAACATTTTAATTAAGTTTTTCTTTCAAAATAACTTACAAAATAGTAAAAAATAATTTAAAAGTGAAGTATTTACTTTTTCTTTTATGTTCATAGGTACTATCTCTTAATTAACCCCAAATATAGTATGTATTATTAATATAAATTTTACAAAAGCAAACTTTATACGAAAAGAAGGTACTTTCTTGTAGTTTTTGTTCATAATTAATAAGAAAATCATAAAATAAACTTTAGGACAAAGAAAAAAAAATTGTTTGTAGAGTCGTGTAATTTGAGTCAGTTGTTGTCACATAGACGAATCATTTAAAAATCAATTCGCCTCGTCATTTTATTATAATATAGAATCAAATATTATGTTATCTCGATTAGATTAAGTAGTAAAAATTAAATTAATTTATTAGTCAACTAGCGAATAAAGACCAAAACTCCCTAAAATCAAAAAAAAATTAATAATAGCATTTGTCTAGTATTGCATTTCGAAGCTACTATTTGAAACATGATATAAGTAAATGGAAAACTGAATCATAGGAGATTAAAAATTATCCAGCATATCTACTAAATATAGTTTTTGAATAAGTGTCATGTTTATTTTAATTATTAACTTCACCTAATAATAATACCCATTCAATATACTGTTTCAAACCCTGAACAAATCAATAGGTAGTCACGCACTTAGCTCCCCTACACCTGTTCTCTCCATGAAAACAACCACTTCACTGTGAGAGCATACTCATTACGCTTGTATGTATATCGCATCATAAATTTTCCTTTTCACAGATTTCATCAGACTTTCAATTCGAATCCATTTAATCATATACAAGCAGTACATATGTTGGCGTAATATCCATAAATTTTTTCAGTACATCATTACCAACATCGTTTCATTTAATAGCAGCGCTTTATAAATAGGCTTGCTGATGTTTTTATTTACTTACCACCGCCGGCAGGCCTGCCTGCATATGCTCATTCATTATATGCGAAGTGAAATTGCGCACATATATTAATTTCTCTTAATTTAATTTCATTGTTATGCATTAATAAATTCGCTCCGCATGGCAACACCTGTCGCACTTTCCAATGCTGTTGTGGATTCTAATAAACTGCGAGGATATTAATCCAGCGCTGGCAAGGACAATAAATTTATATCGATGCATGAGTTCAGTTTGTTTACGAGGTTACATATGGCTTTATTAAATAATTGAATTAAGAAATACTGTGTACAAAAATTATTCAAATTAATTAAAAAATTAAAAATTCGTAAATTCATGTGGGATGTTATACCACTGATAAATGATGACGAAAGAGATGGAGCTTGGCTGATGGTTGTAGTGAAATATTTACCACTTATCGTTATTGTTATTGAATTTCTATATAAAGCTCAAATATACATATATATATATATTTATATATGTATATGATTATATTAATTAAATTATCGAGATACAATTTATGCTAAGAAGCCTTATCGTTGTATGTATCTACATTTATAATTATTATAGGAATTAAGTGGAAAATTGTTTACATATGAAATATATAAATCTAAATAATAAATATATAGATAGATACTAATATTCTAAATAAATATCAATATCAATATTGAGACAGAAATAATTAAAGCGAATTTTGATGAATTGAAGATAAATTCGCTATTGAGCGGAAGTTATAATCATAATTTTATTAAGACATCTGTATTTGGATGGATATACACTATGTCAACCAGAGTAGCAGGAGTTATTATACATCAGATATATTGAGACTATGAAAAGGCATAGAAAAATTTCATCAACACATTAAATTAAGTGCACATTTGCGCACAGCAAAATTATAGTAAATTAATTAAGAATATAATTAAGAAACCAGTTTTTACTTTTTGCACAACCGGCGACACCATTAATTATTAATCCATTAGAAGTTTTATTAGCTGATTGCAGAAAAATATACCGAGTAGATGAAAACTCGTTAATTTGTATTCCAGTTTCGACTCGATTTGTATTCGATTAAAAACACAGCCACACAAAAAAAATTTTGTCATGCCCTGTGGCTCTTACTATGTGAATTATATGTTTTTGGGGTCGCTGAATCCTAATCCGTCCATTCAGCCCCGTCAGAACAGGGTTTTGAGATAACCCCAGAAAACCAATATGGCGGACAGCGATTTTAAAATTCTTCGGATTCGCTTAAATCTCGTTATTCGGGGGTTCTCGAGGTCGCTGATTACGAATCCGATGTCAGTTTTCTAATATTTTCAAACTCGTTACTCGAGGGTTCTCGTGGCCGCTGATTACGAATTTAAGCGAGCAAAGACCGGTGAATTGATCAATTAATTCCTTAAATTTTGAAATTTTTTCAAACCAAATAAACCGAAATTATTTAGTAATGAAAATTAACATTTTCACAACACTATAATTTTTTTTGTGCTATTCAATTAATATTGCATGTTGTCATGTGAAAAGTACTAGATGCAACTTTAATGCGGTAGTTTTATTTTCCTCAACGAATCTCAAATATCTTAAGGTTATCCGACATTTTTCTTATTAGCTTGGTAATTAAAATGTCATTAAAATAACTAATTGAATTAATTTTGGCGCCGCCTACCGTAATCGCATGTCAAAATCTAATTATGTTTTTGGATACATACCATGCACTCAATTACATACATGAAAAGCGGTGGTTTGAAAATTAGTGGCTTCTACTGAATTTTACTTTAAAAGTTAGTTACACAAAATTGTCACTCATTATTACATAATATACTTGCCGTATTTTTACTGACAATTTATGGTGCGAAACACCAGCACACAAACAACAATGCCGCTGACAAAATTGTCGGTGCCGATGTTGGCGCAAACAAATTAGGTTCATTATGGCAGTGACATGTGTCAGTTGAATGTAATGCCAGAGCAACAGCAACAACAATGGTAACAACATTTCAACTAAGCAACAGCGCAAACAAGAAGCAATGGAAAACAAAATAGAAATGCACAAGTGGCAAAATAAAAGCTAAGAAAGCAACAAAACTAGGAGAAAAGAAGCAGCGCATACTTATGACACATACCACTGAACGATTTGTTGCACATTACCAGCGCTACACCGCACAACGCACCACGCCTCACCGCTCTAAGATCAGTCAAACACATCGTTGGTGTCGACAGTAACGTCAAAGGCGTCAACAGCTTGCCGACAGCGCATGAAATTGCTGCAACAGTAGCGCACATTGCCACCAATGGTGGCGACACACAGTACGAGTTGTTGGCTGTTGGCAGCTGGTAAATATTTTTATTAGTGTTGCAAATATTTTGTATACTGCAACAGGCTGCAACAAAAATAACAACAAAACTGTTATAGAGTGAGCGTCGACTACAAATGCAACATTAGAAGTTGCCAGCGGCGCATAGCAACAATAACGGGAAGTTCCTTTACTTGTTGGCAATATGGCTGAGACAAATTTGCGCTTATCATCTGTGTTGTGTGCTGGCAACCAGCAAGTAAAGAATAAGTGTGGTTTTAGTAGCAAAGTAGCAAGTTGATGACTTGCAGATGCAACTGTCAGGCACAAGCACTGCATTGTGAGTGTGTTGAGTGCTTGACGTTTGCTGGAGAAGAGTGCGAAATTGCAAAAACAACAACGCTGCGTGTAGAGTCCTACAGTTCCTTAGTTTTACTGCTGTCGCTGCTGAATTTTGTTTAGATTGACAACAATTTTGGCTTTATTGCGTGCCACTTGCAACAACACTGTCAACAGCTGGTGTAGGAAACACATACATACAACAACACACCCACCAATAGTTACACATATGTGTTGATTGCTGTTCACGCCCTGCAGTTTCAGCGAGGCTATGCAGAAGTGCCAACTTCGATTCCAAAAGCCAAACTCAAAAGCATGATGACATTCACTTCATATGTGCTTGACTTCCGTAGCAAGTAGCGCAATACTCGAGTTAGTTTTGTTTTCATAAATTTATCTACTTTATACATTCATTCTATATACCCCTGTACATACATATATGCATTCATATCTTTGAATATATGAGTCGACGTAGCTGAATTTGTAGTCTCCACAAGTTTACACTTCCGCTCTTTTATGTCGCATGGTTCATATAAATAGATATCTATATAATATTTCCACCTTTATCTGTGCATTCATTTGCAGCATATTTACGAATGCCTCCGTAGCTGTGAAAAGTCACAGAACTCCATTTAATGATATCAACGCTGACAGCAACTGCCTCACCTGGGTTCGATGATACGTCCGTATCTACATTATGTCAGGTTACCCCGTGTACAAAGACACGAACATGCCTGCAACATAGCTTTATTATGTGTGAGTTGTCGTGCGCAGATACGGCCTTGGTTACGGTAGTTGGCGTATTGATGTGATTAGGAAGTATCACAGGAAGTTAACGCAGAAGGTAACAGAAGTTCTAGCAAAATAATTTATAGGAAAAGTGGAATTTAGAATAGGTTTCCTATATAAAGTTTATATAAATACAAGACTCGAATTATAAGGCGAGCTCAGTGGCTGAGTGCTCTTTGGAATAACTTTGACCTCTGATTGCTGTTTGCCATATAAATTAATAAAATTTGAAGTTTTTTCTATTTTCCTCCTGAAAGTAAAATGTGGTAGCAAGGATCGCACGACGAATGGGCATATGAGGACATTGAAACAGAACTTTGCACAAATACTGCATTTATAGTGTGGCATCGCACTTCTAAAAATCGCCGAAATCGGACCATAAGTTTCTAAGGCCCCTTATATCGAACATGAGGACCTCAGTGCTTCTAATACACTTTTTAACGAAAATATTAATAAGTCTCTCAGTTATTTTGAAGAAATTCAGAGGGAATATTTTTCTTCTAATAATATATTTCCGTGCTAAAAATGAGTGAAATCGTATGTGGTGCCAACGGCTGAGTTTTCGGAATTTTTGAATAAATATTTGACAAAATACTGTTTAAATATGTATTTTTGATTTGCTGAATTGTTTAAATGAAATATATGATTGTATAATTAAAAAAAAAATTTAAAAAATTACCTTTGTTTTTAGTCTATAACTTAACCACTTAAACTAAATAAATATAAGCTTAAGAAGCTCTTCTAAAAATGGGATACATATATTATTTTTCGTACATTCCGTAATAAACCCTTCTGTTTCTTCAAAGGATCGATATTAATTACATGTTTTATTCTAGGCGACTACCTTCTAGGATACCTGCTGATCGTGTGTGCTTCATATTAGTGTCATACGTTTGACTCTAAATGTTACAATCAAATCTAATATCAAACAAGCGTCACCTTCTATGAATTAATACCATATTTTTATAAGGAATCACTCCTTAAGGATGCACAAATAATTATGATTTTCGTTTCGAACAATAACATTTTGTAAGCAATGAAGTGGTCCAATTACGCATTACATTGCCCTCTAAGGAGGCAATGGTAAACATGTTTTTTCCAGATAATTAATATACTGTTTATCCATAAGTGTTATTTGCTTAAGCAGTTGATGGATGAAAAGCCTTACCAAAATCGTAGAGCCTCAAGTATTGTGTAGAGACATTATATAAAACCGTAACTCTTTAATGACATCTTACCTTTTTAAGGAGTTTACTAAGAAGCCTTTGAATATCTACTAAAGCTACTTTAAGTCCAAACTATCAAAATAATTTAATTGTGGATTTTTTAACCCTTTCGATCCGAACGGGTCCTATGTGTCCCGGTGTATTTTCAAAGATGCCTAGCGTAGAAAATAAGAGGTTAAAAAAGTTTGAATTAGTCCCTTTTCGTAGCTTAGACTATTCTTATTTGTTTACATTCGTGGTATTTTAAATAATAGAACGAATGGTTGGACGCGTATTTCATAATTCGCAGTGAATTTTTTTGATATTTGTAAGTTTACAGTTTTTAAATCGACTGAAACCTTACTAAATAGTTGTGTTAGTGTTTTTGACATATTGTGAAGTTGGTGAGTACTAATATTATATTTTATTTTTGTAATTATTGATATTTATAAGTTTGTGGGATATACATATGTATGTGTCCCATCAGTATTCTTGTTGGGCTAAAAATGTCCCAGTCAGGATTCGACGTACACATTTATTGTCAACGTTTTATTTCAATTAATAATTTGATAACTTTTGTACAGACTAAAAATGTCAAAATCAATAGATCGCAATGCAATTGCTAATATCTTGGAGTCTTCTGATGAACGTGAAGACTTTTCAGGCGTTAGTAGTGATGAATATAAGCCTACAAAATGGTCAAAAAGTCAATGTAGACTGCCCCGAAATGATAAAATTTTACAGACAGATAATGGGAGGGGTTGATCGAGCTGACCAAATCGCAGGTCAATGCGAATTGGACCGAAAGTCTACCAAATGGTGGAAAAAAGTTTTTTATGGATTACTTATGATGTCTGTTGGAATTTCCTAGGTAATCAGTTCTCAACTGGGAAACAAAACCCACTAATTGATTTTATGATAGTTTTGGCTGAAAACATGATTGATGAGGGAAAGAAGAAGGCATCAGTTCGTCGCAGTAGTATATCTGGTAGAAAAAGAAAAATAAGTGCGGGGTACCTACAGATACAAATTTGCAATCGGAGGCGTTGTGCTGGTTGCGCAAAACAAAAGAAGGAGAGACGTACAAAAACAATGTGCGAAGAATGTCAGTTTCTTCTCTGCAAGGACTGTTTTGCACCTTATTACAAATAAATACTAATTTTCAAATATTTTCATTAATTTCAAATTTATTTTATTATATAGTCTAATATGAAATATGTATTTCACTTTTGTTTACCGAAAATGTTAATTGAATTACAAATAAAATTAGCTTTCAAATAAAACCAGTTGAAATAATATGTAAGCCTTGGGAGCATTAAGTACTGATCGGGATAAATATGTCCCATCAAAAAATACTGACGGGACATATTTGTCCCAACCACTCCCTCCGCCTCTGATTCATTGAACTCGTTTTTTAACGGAAAATACGTTTTTCGATTTATTATGCGAAATAAGTTTTATTTACTTCAACGGTTTTTCAGATCGAAAAGGTTAAGCTAAAACTAACTATTTCATTCCCAGCACATCCAAATCTACACTGACTTTAGTATAAGCCACTAAATTTACCGGTACTTACGATAAAATTCTGAAAACCATATTTTCTACGCTACTCCCCCTTCGCCTGTGTCCTTTTAAAGAGAGCAATAAATCTTTTTGCTAGCTGCACCTAGCACCAGTACCAGATTTCATAATTCAGTTGTCATTTAACATTTATGACTTCGTTTTGTTACCATACAACTTTGCGGTCATTTAAAATTAACTGCACTACCATTTATGACACCTTAGTTTACACGTTGTCTTTGTCACTAAAACAAGCCACTAATAAAAATGCATTGCACTGTCAACACACTAACTTAAAATATCAACACATGAACGTTCAACCGCCTCCCTGCCTGCCTGCCTGTGCGTCCTTACAGCACCAACAGATTATTTATGAGAATGTGTTGGTTGAATATCATAAATGCCTAATGTGCTGACGAGCAACTTGTGCCGGCAGTCGTTATTGCTGACAACGCCAGTTGCTTTGAATTTGCATGAATGAGCAATGCGAGAATGCCGGTTTGCGCTGCGGGCCGTGGGAGGAGGTGCTTGGCTGGAAATAACATTCACACACTTCATATTTTCGCAATAGCACTTTCTTCGGCGCTTTCACTCAACACTCAGCTCATGCGTACTTAAATTGTCACGGCACATTGTCATTTATTTATGCATTGACTAGTTGGTTAGTGTGTGAAATATTCAAGGTGAATAAGCGAGGAAACGCAAAATGTTTTCACTTTGTGGCAAATGAAAGGCTGTAACTCAAATTGAGGACAAACACGCATATATATGCACATAAGTACAAGTGAGTAAACGGTAAACGGAAATTGATTGTAAGTAATTGGAGGGGTGAATTTATTTACCGTTTTTTGGTAAGGTGGTGCAGTTAATGGAGTGCCAAAGAGATTGATTTTCGTTACGCAGTAACCAAAAAATTATAATTGAATAGTTTGTGGAAGATATAGATTTTTTAAAAATATTGTTTAAGATAATATCTTATATATGTACGAATAATAATAATAGTTACCGAAGATAATAATAATTATAAAATGGAAATGCAGAAAGTATATTTTTCTGCAATTATCAACACAATTTATATCGATCCCTTTGAATAAAGTAATGAAAAAATATTTTTTTTTTAATCTTTACAAAATCGGAATAGAATATTTTCTGTCTTAGACTTTAAGTAGTATATAATATTAATAAAGGTCTTTGAGGTTCAGCGAACCGTTTATGGGTTCGGCCACGAATGATGCGACTCGAAGTGATTTGATGTTCTTAAGAAAATGTATCGTGAACAATATTTACTAAAAGTGAAACAAAATAATTACTAGTAAAGAAAATTGTGTAGAATTGAATAGCAATCCAAATCAAAGTTTTTTGAACCAATTTTAGGTGGTTAAAAGAAAATTAATCATTCTCAAGATATGTATGGCGTTTATTAGTATATTAGTTTATATAAGCATCGTCTAATTTATTTAGTAATTTTGAATATTATGAACTTAATTTTATGTTGCTACAAAAATTTACTTAAAATTAGCTTGAGACTTTAAAATATTTTTGTGTACTGCTTTAAAACCAAATCTACCTGCTTTTTCCATTCATATTTTATTTTCACCAATGACCGTCTGGCAACATAAATAAACTACTAAGTCAATTTGCAAAGTAAACAAAACATTTTGCATACGATATTAATGGCTTTTGTTTTGTGGGCTTACATTAATTCACTTTTTGTAAAATTAAAATTCATAATTTGGCGCACACACCTTATTTCGTTTGTCATTGTGTATGTATACAGACATAAGGTCAAATAAAGACAGAGCAAATATTAAAGCAATGAAGTCACCCTGCAGGACATCATTAAACTAGTTAGGAAAAAATATCAGTTTCAACTAGTATTTCTTTACTGAAAGCGAACTAGGCAGATGAGTATCATACATGCATACCACATTATACATTTTTTTGAAGAGTTAGTTCGGCATGAGAGCAAATATGGGTCTAGGAATTTTTGAATGAGAATGCGGTGCAGTTGAACAGCTGAACTACAATTATTCTAGCTAATAATTAATAAACAGTTATTTATTTATCATGTTTGGACTATTATGGAATTGGTTCATTTTGGACCAATATTTGATAATTGACGTCTTGTTGATATCTGTCAATTGACAAAATTTAAAAATACCAATTTCTTGTACCAAAAAATGACCGTCAGCAGGACTAGTTGAGCCTGCAGCTAAAACTAGTTGGAAAGTTGTACACTTAGTTCACGGTAGGATATACCCATATCACTCGTACGCACACACACACTGATATTCTTAATGTTTACTAAATTTCCAGACAATTTTAATTGAAGTATGCGCCTTGCTCTTCGCTAATACTTTCTTTTATTATGTGAGTATATGCATAAAAGAGTGCTTACTTAGTAGAATGTATGTTTATATACTTACTACTAGCATTTGTAAGTGTGTGCGCGCGCTGTTGCCATTATGCCTGTCACCGTGTGGTGCCCAGCGTGCCACAATAATCACCAACCAGGCACGTCTTTGTAGTGAAAATTACACCCTGGGGTGCCGATGGCGTGGCCGTACATAAGACGAATGTGGTCGAGCGTATAAAACGTGACACGAATTTTCGCAGTGGCACAGCGGTGCGCACAAATCCGCCCATGTACACAGCCAGTGATTTTCGTAAGTCAAGTGCTTGTTGTTTGTTATTGTTTTTTACTTGCCTGCCGGAGGTTGGGATTTGCAGTTGAAATTTTCGTGTGTTTTTAATGAGTTCGCATACATGTGAGTTTAATGGGGATGCTAAGGTAATTATATTTAAATATGCATGCAAATGTGTGGCTGCTTAATGTAGTACACTCTGATTCAAGTGTTGAATTTACCGCAGTTGCGAAGAAAAAAAGGTGTTTGAGGCTTTCGTAAATAAACGCTGTAACATGAGGCTTCATACCTTGATACTATATGTATACTTTAATGGTACGCTTTAAAGTTTAAAGTAGTGTAAGCTCACGGTAAAACCCAGGAAAACTAACATTTTCATTTTATAATAAAATGCTTGATCATTCATGTGACTGGAATTGTTATTTTTTAAGAGAATTTTTTTTATTACAAAGAGAATAAGTGTTGAAAGTACAAAGAACAAGTAAGGAAGGGCTAAGTTCGGGTGTAACCGAACATTTTATACTCTCGCAATTTATTTATTTAACTTTATTTATATTATATAATATACAATTTGACCCACATATTCGTCATATATATTGTATAAAGTCCATTGAAAGTTGGAAACCCTAATATTAGGTTAGAAGCACCGAGGTCCTCGTGTTTGATATATGGGGCCTTAAAAACCTATGATCCGATTTCGGCGAATTTTAGAATGGGGCTGCCACACTATTAACATAATATTTGTGCAAAGTTCAACACCGATATCTTCACTAGTACTTACTTTATATATTGTAAAGTAAACGATTCAGATTGTCTTCAAAGTTCTGGTATATAGGAAGTAGGCGTTGTTGTGAAACGATTTAGCCTATTTTCACAACATATCATTGGGATGTAAGGAAACTATTACAAACCAAGTTTCATTGAAATCGGTCGAGTAGTTCCTGAGATATGGTTTTTGACCCATAAGTGGGCGACGCCACGCCCATTTTCCATTTTGTAAAAAAAATCTGAGTGCAGCTTTCATCTGCCATTTCTTATGCGAAATTTAGTGTTTCTGACGTTTTTCGTTAGTGAGTTAACCCACTTTTAGTAATTTTCAACCTAACTTTTGTATGGGAGGTGGGCGTGGTTATTATCCGATTTCTTTCATTTTTGGACTGTATTAGGAAGTGGCTAAAAAAAACGACTCCAGAAAGTTTGGTTTATATCGCTTTATTGGTTTGCGAGATATGTACAAAAAACTTAGTAGGGGGCGGGGCCACGCCCACTTCCCCAAAAAAATTACATCCAAATATGCCCCTTCATAGTGCGATCCTTCACACCAAATTTTATTTCCATAGCTTTATTTATGGCTTAGTTATGGCACTTTATGTGTTTTCGGTTTTCGCCATTTTGTGGGCGTGGCAGTGGTCCGATTTTGCTCATTTTCGAAAGCAACCTTCCTATGGTGCCAAGAAATAAGTGTGCCAAGTTTCATCAAGATATCTTAATTTTTACTCAAGTTACAGCTTGCACAGACGGACGGACGGACGGACAGACAGACATTCGGATTTGAACTCCACTCTTCACCCTGATCACTTTGGTATATATAACCCTATATCTAACTCGTTTAGTTTTGGGTGTTACAAACAACCGTTATGTGAACAAAACTATAATACTCTCTTTAGCAACATTTGTTGCGAGAGTATAAAAAGATGGATAACGAGAGAGAGAGAGAATAATTAGTAATATGGACTCGTGATGGCAGCGAGCGAGAGAATTTCGTATGAAATCGGTGAGGAAAGTCAACGGCTTACAGAAGGTTTTCGCGAATAAATGCTTAATAATAATAGAAGCAGAAGCTATTATTTTTTAATACTACTTCCTACCTTTGAAGGAAACATCTCTCAACTCTACTGAATGGTTAGCTAACCATAATATAATAAAGAGTACTATGGTAGGAAATAGCTGTCAGATTAATATATATGTACATATATCATTATACCACGTAATTGACCGAGGAAGGCATTGTTTTCCACTTAATTATTTTGGCAGTAGATAATTATGCGCAAAGCAATTTATTCGACCAAATCACAAAATACTTTAGGAATTTTACCCGCTTGAAGTACAACAAAGCCGCGGGAGTCGATGGATTGCCGGCAGAGCTATTCAAATACGGCGGCGAAGAATTGATAAGATGTATAAATCAGCTTCTTTGTAAAATATGGTCGGACGAAATAATACCCGAATCTCAGTGTGCTCTACCCAATTCATAAAAAGGGAGACCCCACAATCTGCGCCAACTACCGTGGTATAAGTCTCCTCAATATCGCATATAAGGTTTTGTCGAGCGTATTGTGTGAAAGACTAAAGCCCACCGTCAACGAACTGATTGGACCTTATCAGTGTGGCTTTAGACCTGGAAAATCTACACTGGACCAGATATTCACCATGCGCCAAATCTTGGAAAAGACCCGACAGAGAATAATCGACACACACCATCTCTTTGTTGATTTTAAAGATGCCTTCGACAGTACGAAAAGGAGGTGCCTCTATGCCGCGGTGTCTGAATTTGGTATCCCCGCAAAACTAATACGGTTGTGTAAGCTGACGTTGAGGAACACCAAAAGCTCCGTCAGGATCGGGAAGGACCTTTCCGAGCCGTTCGATACCAGACGAGGTTTCAGACAAGGTGACTCGCACTATCGTGCGACTTCTTCAATCTGTTACTGGAAAGATAATACGAGCTGCAGAGCTAAATAGAGAATGCATATTCTTCTATAGTACACTCTGCTGCTGGCGTACGCAGATGATATTGATATCATCGGAAGCAACAACCGCGCCGTTAGTTCTGCTTTTACCCGCCCGGATAAGGAAGCGAAGCGAATTGGTCTGGAGGTGAATGAGGTCAAGACGTCATCAAACAAACAGTCAGCGCACTCGCGTCTTGGCTCCCACGTCACTGTTGACTGTCATAACTTTGAAGTCGTAGATAATTTCGTCTATCTTGGAAGCGGTATCAACACCGCCAACAATGTATGCCTCGAAATTCAGCGCAGGATTACTCATTCCAACGGGTGCTAATTTGGACTGAGTAGGTAATTGAAAAGTAAAGTCCTCTCTCGACGAACCAAAATCAAACTCTACTAGTAGCTCATTATTCCCGTTGTGATGTATGGCGCAGAAGCGTGAACGATGACAACATCCGATGAGACGACTCTTGGGGTTTTCGAGAGGAAGGTTTTGCCAACGGCAAATACCGCAGACAATGGAACGACGAGCTGTACGATTTATGCGACATCATTGGCATAAATCAGCGAATAAAATGACAGCGGCTTCGCTGGCTAGGTTATGTTGTTCGCATGGATGAAAACACTCTTGCTTTGAAAGTGTTCCATGAAGTACCCCCCGGGTGAAGCCGCGGGAGAGGAACCCTTCACTCCGTTGGAAAGACCAAGTGGAAAGTGACCTGCCTGCACTTGGAATTTCCAAATGGCGCGGAAAATGGAGAGACGAATGGCGCGCTCTGGTGGATTCGGCTACAATCGCCTAAGCGGTTCCTACGCCGAATATACATATATATATATATATATATACATATGTATATTGCGGAATGTGCGCTTACTGGGTCGTGCAATAATAAGCGTTAGGTTAGAGCTGGGTTAAATCGTGGGCAACTACTTCTAATCACCCTAGTTATTGCAAATCGTTGCACTTGTGTATTCGCTGCACACAATTAGAGGCGAGTCAACTCAAACTCTCTTACAAATGTGAGTATGTTTTTACATACTTGTATAAATATGAATATTTATTTTTGCACTCACTTCCTATTGCCTTGCAATAACGTTGTACGTAAACATGAAAACATGTTATGCCATCGAATCACGATAAAACGGTAAATTAATTAAATAGAATTTGAGTTTTGTTATTTAATTGGTCAATGCTGAAACAAATGCACACAAGTTGTGGGAAGTATATATATATTTGTATTTACATACACAACGAATGGGAATGGGAATAACGTGTACGTTCTAATGACGTTCATTAGAAATGATAACTGTATATTAGATACTTGGATAATACGTGCTAAAAGACAGGGCTGTTCTATTGATGAAACTTTTTAAAAGCTTTCATACTCTCTAAAAGCAATACAAATATGTTATTTGTCAAATCTTTAAAAAAAGAAAAGTAAACTCATTAGTCTGAAATCATTCATCCGTCACCGTTTCTTCACATTAAACTCAATTATAGTTTTTTACTTCCCTGTTATCAGTCCATTTACCAACTCTATCTTTATTTGATTATGCCAGTCTATGCGTTTTATACCAGTTGTATATTCGATACGAAAGACGCTCAAAGTTGCCGATTTTAATATTGCCACATTAATCACTATATTAATATAATACATATGGCATTAAAATTTAAGATCTTCATTAAAACGTAAAACGGCTCTACTCTCTTTCGCTTTCATTTTGTTTGCCTACTCATATACTTCATACACCGCATGCATTCGTGTCACACTTGCGGTGCAACCCATACACTGCTCCATCGTCTCGCCGTTATTATTGCCTCCAACGCTTCGACGCTGTTGACACGCATGCAATCAACATTCACTGCCACAACAATAAAAACAATCATGATTGCAGCAAATAAACATTTAATGATTTTTTTTTTTATTTTTCTCTCCGGGAAGTTGCCAGTTGCAAGTGGGTGGTGCGGCATGGAATACACATACAGCGCGTTTCCCAATGTTTACGTAGGAAGAAGATGGAAAATTGCAAAAGAATTCAATTTAAATGCTGATGTAGGTGCGCTCCTGATGTGTGAGTTTCATTTACCTTGACGCATTCTTTAACTTTGTCATTGAAATTTGAAGTTAAATTTAATTTCACATAGTTAAAGGATAGTGATTACGCCTTTGGTAAACGTATTTTAACAAAAGCAATTAAGTTGTGTTTTTTTAATTATTATCTGAGAAATTTACGTTGAATTAATTACCTTTATATGTGAATAATTGCAGTTGGCTTCTTCTGATATTATCCGTATATTGTGAGGACTTATACATACATATGTATGCAGAGCATTAAGCTTAAAGTTAGAATGCCCAGATACTTTATGTTAGACTGTAGTTTAAATAAATTATTATTATTATTTTTGAAAAACCTATAAATAGGAATAAGGGATCTAGGAAAAGTTATGACCCGATTTTAACCATATTTGGTACAGAGACAAACTATTGTAAGAAAAAGATTCTATTTGAATTACATTAAAATATCTGAGAGATTTACCTGTATTTTCGGTGAAAAATTACCCTTATTCACTGAGTTCTTCATGTTCGATATCCGGAGCCTTGAAAAGTTAAATTCCAATTTCGACAATTTTTCCACAAGTTAAGCCACAGATGATGTACAGTATTCGTGTAAAGTTTTATTTCTTATTAAAAAAAATAATATATGGGAAGTAGGCGTGCTTGTGAACCGATTTCGCCCACTTTTCATCCGTGTTATCAGGGTGTCAAGAAAATATTATATACCGAATTTCATTGAAATTGGTCGAGTACTTCTTTAGATATTGTTTTTGACCCATATGTGGGCGACGCCACGTCCTTTTTCCATTTTGTAAAAACATCTGAGTGCAGCTCCTTTCTGCCATTACTTCTGTAAATGGTTATTATCCGATTTTCTTTCACTTTTGGACTCTATTAAGAAATAGTTAAAATAAACGACTGCAGAAAGTTTGGTTTATATAGCTTTATTGGTTTTCGAGATATATACAAAAAACCTATTTGGGGGCGGGGCCATGCCCACTTCCCCAAAAAAATTACACCCAAATATGCTCCTCCCTAATGTGATCCTCTGTACCAAATTTTACTTTCACAACTTTATTTGTGAAACTTTATAGTTTATCGGTTTATGCCATTTTGTGGGCGTGGCAGTGGACCGATTTCGCCCATTTTCAACATCAAACCCCCTGAAAGTCCCAAGGAATAAAAAAACAATAAAAAACAGTATTTTATATAAACTAATTTTAAACGCCACTTTCCAGAGTTTATGAGGATACATATTGATCGCCATTCGCGGAATCCAACAAAAATTATTATTACAAAAGTTATTATTTCCAATCTCAATTGTTTTCTTTGTGAATGATTATAAATATTAAAATATTTTAATAATCTAAAGCAGTAGCCTGCTAAAACGTTCCTTTTATTTCAAAAAACGCTCACCGCAATCGCAAATAAAGTCTTAATTTAGTTAAAACTTTTTCGAAACTTTTAATTTGCCCGTACTTTTTGGGGAAATTTCACCTAAAATCTCAACATGTTAACCTACTAAACAATACCTCAACCACTCTTCAAATGAAAGGCAAAGAAAAAATTTACGAATCCACTGCAGCGAGCAATGTGAAAGTCAAATAATTTTATGAGTGGAATTATTTTGCGTACAAAAAAAGTTTTACTTGCATATAACCGCAACCAAAGCAATTTTCCAGTTCAGCATTGCAATCAAATTATATTTGCCTTTCGTTTTACTCCGCTACCCATTGAAGTGAGGTACGATTTCGCCCACACCAAAGTAACTTTTATTTGTTGTTTACTTTATTTGTTGGATACACACCCCACCACTCATATATACATATGTATATGTATATTTACATTCCAAGGTACGTACGTATATAAGTATGCGAATTTTTTGCTCATTAACTCAAATTGTTATCAAACTGCTGGGACCAAGTAAATTTTGGCGACGGACAGCCTCGCCAAGTGGACTAACTTTTACCCATTCACTATTTATCTGCCGTCACGTCAGCGTCAACGTATCGGTATGCAGCGTGTTTTGGCCTGTCACGTCCATCAGTTCGGCATTAGTGTGCGGTCCCAGCTGAAATGGCCGTCGTAGCAACACGGCTGTGGTTGCGCCACAAAATGTACAGCACGCGTTAACCTGCAACAAATTGTATCTGACAGCAACAGTAAAAGCATGCGTCGTCAATCTTGGAGCTAACTGCCACTTACCTATGCAACTCTGTGTGTGTGGTGTGTATGGGTATGGTATTTTCTGTTTAATTTCCTGTTTGTTCATAATTTTGATGGAACTGTAAATGAAATGTGTTGACAGTCCAAGGACTCCAATGGGACAAAGTTGCACGACTTGACAGAACAACTAAATTTTGCTCAAGTAACCGCAATGTCCGCCACAAGTGTAGTAAATTATAATCACGTAGGAGTAGCGAAGAGGCAGTGAGATTTTGTAATCACTTTTCAATTGCATTGTGTAATTTGGAAATTACTTACCACACCACAGATGTAATTGGAGCAAAATTGAAAATTAGTAAAACTAGTAATTATTTGTCTGAAGTGTTGATTGTAAGGAACAAAAAAATTTGATTAAGATCGATTTACCATACAAAATAAAAATCTGTTGATTTTTAATTGTATTTTAATCTTGAAAATTAAATGCAACTCTGCGAAAAAAACCGTATTTGTAAATATATATGTATAATTTCTTTGTCTGCGATTTGTTATTCACACTACACGACGGTAGACGTCGCTGCTAAAAATAGCAGTCAGCTGGTGAAACTTACCAACTTCTTATGAAAAGTAAAAACAAAATTGTATAATAGCTGATCGGTTATCGAGGCAGTGTGAATGGCAAAAACTGCTTTCTCAATCAGAATTTTAATTGATCAATTAATTTTGCTGTGTGAAAAGTATTTAGCTTAATCTCACCAAACAAAGTATATGTCTTAAGTTCATCTTGGATAGATCAGGGTTAAGCTAACTATTATAGTTGTACCAAAAATTCTTTAAAAGATACTCCATTGTAAAGAATTTTCTAGTTGTTTATTCGATTACTGTTCTACAAGGTGGTCTAACATATAGCGAAGGGGATCGATCTCAGCGTACACATATCCTTCTGACATCCACTTAAATCGAGCAGACGTCCATCTGTCAATCATTTGACAGCAGTCGATTGACATCTAATATGATTCTTATTGAATTCTCTCGCCTTTTCAAATTCTTACGTAAATGGTATTAAGAGGTCAAACTGCCTCCTTATTTTGTTCGAGAGATGCTACTTTCTAAGCTTTATGTGTTTAAGGGGGGAGCCTGCTTTAGAGGCTTCAAAAAATCGATTTTTTTTGCGAGCAATTGGCCGAAAACCAATTTTTTGAAAAGTCCGAAGGACAGTTATATGGATCAGGAATCGCTGATCAGCATATTAATAGGGTAAGTTCAAGAAATTTACGATTTTTTGTGAACGAAAACTTTGACACGCGATTTCTCGGATTTCCATTTTTATGATTTTTTCAAATTGGCGGGCAAGATAGGAAAAAAGTAAACGTCCTATCGAAACGAATCAAAATGCGTTGTATTTGGAATTAAATTCTATTCTAGGTGAAACTAAAATACCTTAAGAAAGTTAACATTAATCCGGCTTTTAAACGATTTAAATAATTTTTTTTTAATGCATTTTATTTTTAATCTGCGAAAATTTGTTGAATTTTTCACTTTTTGTGGAATTTTCTTGGTTCACCTAGGAATTACACTATTAAAATTTTTTTTTGTTTTTTTGTTTTAGATGAAAATTGCGACCTGCATCTTGCCCGCCACACAGAAATTGCACACTCGAGGCGCCTCCGAAAATTTCTTCAAACATGAAGAATATCTAATGTATAATAATAAAAAAAATTGAGATGACTCTTCAAATATATAAGAATAAATACTAAAAGTTTCATTTCAATCAGACATTTCTTTCCTTTCCAAAAGAATCCTTGAAAATATATATTTTTTCAAGCCTCTAAAGCAGGCTCCCCCATTAAGCTTTAAGTACGCTCTTGAAGTCTGAAAACATGTATTTTATAGAATTACATATATTGCGAATTTATCTGTATACATATGTACAAATGATATGACGTATGCATAATTATGTTATTATTTATATTTATGTATTTATATATGTTATTATTTATATTTAGGTAGCAATCTTTATTTAAAAAAAATATTCGATATTGTTTCACGGAAAAGACATTTCAAATATTGTTAACATTTACAAAAGTACGTACATAAGTCACAAATCAACAAAAGCCCACAGGTCAAATGCGTCGCATCAAAGTATTAGCATGTTCAAGCTTAAGCACTGTCTAAGGATATAATTTTATACTTTAAGGCGAGCATTTGTGTTAAGCAAGCTTATTAAAATTCAGTGAAATCTCAAGTGCTTGTCGATGCGAAAACGCTTAAGTGGATAAGTGGAGTGCTTGTATTGGCACTTTTGACGCGTTAAGCGCGCACTAACACGCTTTGAATGGCTATCTGAAAAAAAAAACAATCTGGTAGCGTTGACCAAGGGTCGTTTGTCCTACATGTAGATGGGACATTTCATATTTCATAGACATTTTCATAATTGTTGCTGCGCATTATTTAGATATTCACATTTGAATTCCCGTATTTCATATGTATATTATTTACTTCGGCTTTATGTTAGCTTGATTGTTATGGTTAGTTTACCAAAACAATTTATTGTTGTGCCTTTGTTCGATAGTGTGAGTCTGTAACTGTTGTTTTCCACACTTCGCTTGTAAATACAATGGTATTGTTGTTATTGTACACATACACACACACTTATTTATATTATGTGATTTTATGAATTATTCATAGGCGTCAAGTGGTTGCTTGCCTAACATTGAGCCATATTTTCGCATATATTTCTATGATTCTTATATAACGATCAACGTAGGCATATTTGCAACACTCAACAATTTGGTGTTTAGAACAAGCTGCCAAATGGTATAATCGATGTTCTTGTTTGCTACAGAGAAGATATTATAAATACATCTGAAAATAAGTCTGTGAAGTTATCTAAAGAAGAAGAACAGCGGTCGGAAGTAATTTGAAATTTTCCATTAAAATCATAATTAATGAAGGAGTTGGTGTTTAAATCTAATTATGGTAGAAAAAACTCGATTGTATAGAACGAGCTAACAGCTGCATGGCATCCAATACTGATTTCAGATTTTTTTGAGATAAATTATTTTCAGGTAATATCGATACGTGATATGGTATATATGGTAAATGATTTCGCACATAGATTTGGTTAACTAACGAAAAAATTATTACAAAAATGATCAGAAAACGTTGAGGTTTTAGTGTACGACTTACATGGTTCCTATACATCAGAAATTGTTTGAGAAGTGCTGTATCGACGGTGTGTTACCAAACAGATTTCACCATAGCGATTTGCTGATGTGAAATCTCTATAAACAAACAAAACGGAACCAAAAAAGATGTAATGTCAATAGGTTGGAGAATCGATGGGAATACTTGTATTCGCAAAAACAAAGTAAGAATATAGGAATGACTAAATGAAGCGAAATATATATATCTTTTATGGGTGATTCTACGATAAGAGGTTTCAATTGCATGAAGAAAACGGCCAAAGAAAAACATTGGATTTTTTTCATGAAACCTCTATATTATGATTTTTGTCCCTTTTATTTATCTTCTCACGTATGGGCAAGTCACTTAATACATATTTTATTACTTTTTCGACGACCAGGGTAAATACATCGGCCAGTGGAGAGACGTAAAGTTTATGGTAGATAATTATTTAACCAAAAGCAAAAAATTAATTTAAAATAGTATTACAAATTAAAGGTACTCTCTTTCCTAGATGAATAAACCCTAAAATTAAAATAATAAATCAGTAAATTCACACTTTATCATAAATAAACGAAACAAATATTAAATATAATATCTTAAGATCTTTCAAAAACATTTCTCACTTTTTAAAGACGTAATATATCCTCTGCCCTTTCAAAAGGAGATTTGGCATGGGGAGAGTCTGGCGTGATCTTATTTATATATACATACATACATAAGTATATGTATATATATTTGGTCTGTCTCTGTCTTTTTATTCGCTGAACTATGTCAGTGTCGTCGTATAGGTCATCGTTCCATCGTCTGCGGTATTCGTCGTTGCCAATGTTCATCGTTCATGCACCATAAAGTAGAACGGGGATGATAAGGGACTTGTAGAGTTTGGTTTTGGTTCATCATTTGTTGATGCTGGTGATGGCTGGAGGTGGGGAGGTGGCCATGTTCAGAAGTTCACGCAAGAAAGTATCAAGACTCAAGCAGCTCACGACTTCCGGTCCGGGTGTCATGATAAATAGTATCTCCCCTGGTCTCTAACTCTCTCCCCTGGCCGTTATTTTGCCAGGGGAAATACGGCAGGGGCATCACAGTATTAGTAATTTAGGACAATAAAGGCAAATAAATTAAATTAATAGTATACGTTATGTGAATTGCCAAGGGAGAAACAAAATCAGTTTTCGAATCCAGTACACCGCACTATCGGGGCGCAATAACTAAAAAACTACCGCGCTCAAACGGATTTCGCGATTAGTATTGTTAACTTCAGGCTGAAATGAGCCCATGAGCACTTTTTTCAATGCGATCGTCTTTGAATTTATGTCGTACAAGCGGAACAAAATTTGGCAGCGTAGATACATAAAAAAATCGGGACAAAAGTTAATTTTAAAAATTATATAAAATAAACAAAATAATTTTGTTTTTTATTTAACAATACTTAATTTTAATTATTTTACTTCCGATTAAACTTAGTTTTGGTTTAGCATCTCATACAAAAATATATGTATTGTCCGAAAGTTAAATAAAAAGTAACAACGGGACAAGCCAGGGGAGAGACTTTTTTAGACTTTGTAAGGAATTCCCGAAAAAAATGTTTTAATTATGCAGTAAATTGTAATATTATTTAATACACTACTTTAATATGATGTGATTCATTTAAAAAAATAGCAACTTAAAGGACAAAAACAATAACTTAAGCTGATTGCCGCACAAGTTACCTCTTATCGTAGAATCACCCTTATAGAAATCTGGTGGTAAAATAACTTTTATTATTGATTTAATGGCATGTCTTAGAAGTAGGTTCACTTTTTTCGTAAAAAATATAATTAACTGTTATACAATGTATGACTGCAATTATATATCTAAATCAGAAAGTGTATTATCTGCTGTCTTATATTGCTGTAAAATTATTAATATTATACATTTTTTTGAGCATTTGTTGTCTGGAAATTTTCTCCATTTATGTCAATCAAAATTGAATAAACCTTCGTGGCTTTAGTTACATGAAATTCGGTATCTAATTACACATACATATTGATATATAATATTTTGTATGTAATTATAGACTGCACAGAAATTTAATTAGTAAGCATTCTTCATACAACCTTAGCACACTTCATCCATCATTTTCCACTGCCTCTGTCAGCGCTAGTAGTCAGCTGTCAGTGTTATATGAAAATTACATTTTTGAATTCGGTGCAAATTCGGCAGGTGATAGCCAAGCTGGTTCAAGCCGTATTTGGTGTACATACACGATACTACATAATAAATATATATATAATACATACATTTATGTATATGTATTTCTTTGTAAATGTGGAATATAATTAGTTGCTGTGCGTCTCCACGAGATAATTTGATGAATTCTCTAACTTACCTATAATTGTCTCGACGGTAGCTTGTATTTTATTGAGCCGTCGGCGAAAACTTGTTGCGGAAAATTAATGAACATTTGTATGTATGTACATAAGTTCATAAGTTTTCAAATAAATTTCATTGTGTTTGCACACAATTTAATTGTTGTTATTTGGTGTTGACTAGATTTTATAGAAATTTAAGTTTGCATTGTGTAATTAAATGCAGGCAAGCGTATAATACAATACTTACAACAACACAACTTTTTATAGACTGCTATATATGTACGTATATATGTACGTATGTACTCATTATTCCATGATGAATTCCACCAGTTGAGCTGCTTTTTATACTCTCGCAACAAATGTTGCTAAAGAGAGTATTATAGTTTTGTTCACATAACGGTTGTTTGTAACACCCAAAACTATACGAGTTAGATATAGGGTTATATATACCAAAGTGATCAGGGTGAAGAGTGGAGTTCAAATCCGAATGTCTGTCTGTCCGTCCGTCTGTGCAAGCTGTAACTTGAGTAAAAATTAAGATATCTTGATGAAACTTGGCACACTTATTTCTTGGCACCATAGGAAGGTTGCTTTCGAAAATGAGCAAAATCGGACCACTGCCACGCCCACAAAATGGCGAAAACCGAAAACACATAAAGTGCCATAACTAAGCCATAAATAAAGCTATGGAAATAAAATTTGGTATGAAGGATCGCACTATGAAGGGGCATATTTGGATGTAATTTTTTTGGGGAAGTGGGCGTGGCCCCGCCCCCTACCAAGTTTTTTGTACATATCTCGCAAACCAATAGAGCTATATAAAATCGGATCATAACCACGCCCATCTCCCATACAAAAGTTAGGTTGAAAATTACTAAAAGTGGGTTAACTCACTAACGAAAAACGTCAGATTTTACATAAGAAATTACATAAGAAATGACAGAAGGAAGCAGCACTGAGATTTTTTTACAAAATGGAAAACGGGCGTGGCGTCGCCCACTTATGGGTCAAAAACCATATCTCAGGAACTACATACTAGACCGATTTCAATGAAACTTGGTTTGTAATAGTTTCCTTACATCCCAATGATATGTTGTGAAAATAGGCCAAATCGCTTCACAACCACGCCTACTTCCTATATACCAGAACTTTGAAGACAATCTGAATCGTTTACTTTACAATATATAAAGTAAGTACTAGTGAAGATATCGGTGCCGAACTTTGCACAAATACTATGTTAATAGTGTGGCAGCCCCATTCTAATAATCGCCGAAATCGGAGGCCCCATATATCGAACACGAGGTGCTTCTAACCTAATATTATGGTTTCCAACTTTCAATGGACTTTATACAATATATATGACGAATATGTGGGTAAAATTGTGTATTATATAATATAAATAAAGTTAAATAAATAAATTGCGAGAGTATAAAATGTTCGGTTACACCCGAACTTAGCCCTTCCTTACTTGTTTATATTAGTATCTAATGGGACTACTGTGTCCAATGTGACATTGCATCTTTAATATTCGTTCGAAGTAATATTTTGCCGAGTATTGAACTTGAAAAGCCACAACCAACTTTTTTCAGCGTTTAAAAAAATGTAGTTTTTCCAAGAGTACGGAGAAATAAATATATGAAAGCTTAACTGCATTAAAGTACAATGTGGTCTACAAGGCTTATGGTAGGGTCATATTTCATACCTTTATCTCTTCTAGCGTAATATATGTATAATAAGTTTTTGCTAATATTATAAGATTTTTACTACTACTACCATCAAATATATATCATATGTGGCATATTTGTATTTGCTCCCATCCGAGCTCCGGTAGCTTCTGACGAGTCATCAACGAAGTGTGTGGTCTGGCGTTGTCCTGGTGGAACACTACACCCTTCCTGTTGGCCAATTCTGGATGGTCGATCGCCTGCTTCAAGCGGTCCAGTTGTTCGCAGTAGATGGTAGAATTAAGTAGATGCCACATGCCGGTCTAACTCGATGTTTTCCATGATTTGATCGGTATTCGTCGTCATAGGTCTTCCGCCGGCTGGTTTATCAATGGTGTCGTTTTCACCCGCTCTGTATCGTCGAAACCATTCATCCGAAGTGATAAAGTACCATCCCCCAAAACCCCATTAATCTCACGGAAGGTTTCTCTATCGGATTTGCCTTTAACGAAGAAAAACTTTAAAATAGCGCGAAATTCGACGTAACTGAACTCCATGTTTACACGTATATAACTGTTGAACGCAATATCCAATCTAATCATGCATAGCGTCGTTTTGTAGGACCTTTCAAAGATGTATAGTATTGTCAGATACGAGCTCTTTAGCGCTTTATACGTAGCCGCGAAATTCAAAATACAAAAAGGCGGACGGGAGATATTTACCAACCTAATATTTACGATTAACATATTCATATATTTCCTATAAATGTAAAGAATCGAGTTTGTTTGATTGCAACATATGTATCTAGTCACATCTAGATATTTTTTCCTATAACAATGGTGAGGCTATTAAAAATTCAACGCGAAAATTGATTAAATATGTATACTTATTAATATATATATATATATATATATACCTTGGCAAAATTGCATAATCTTCATATTTAAATATGTACTTAATTAACAGAGTTTTTAAAATTTTTTGCTCTCAATGTTTGTATATACTGAGCTTGTTATGGCAAGCGACTAATAATAATAATAACAGATATGTATTTGCCATTGCGCTTGAAAATATAACACCTATTGAAAATTAAATGAAGTGTAAAGTAAAATAAACTATTAGATAAGCATAGCTTACGACGTATCTTACTTTTTGTGGAATATAACTTAATGTTTTAGAAAATATCTAGAGTTGCGAGTTTAAGTGGCCTTAAGGCGATAATTAGGCGTTCTTCTTAAATGTTTCTAAAGAAAGTACTCGATCGAATGTTTCGTTTTTTGTTTTTTGGACAAAATAAGGTATATTTTCAGCAATATTTTACGATTTTTTTTACAAAAATATTGAAAAATAAAAACTTCTCCAACTCCAACTCCAACTTCTGACATGATTCCGTCCGAAGGAGTAGCTGAAACAAAAAAGTTCAAAAAGGTTATTAAAGTTGAAGGTATTTCCTATACAATGACCTACGATTATTGAGAAATATAACAAATTAACAAAATAGCGTAGCTCTGAAAAAAAATGTCGGTTTTTTAGGTAAAAAATTTTCTTTTTTTAAAGACAAAATGAAAATTTTTAACAAATCAAAAAGATCTTGGTCAATTTCTCGTTGAGTTATTATGTCAGCAATTTTGAGAAATTTCGTTTCGAGAAAAACGTGTTTAAAGTTTCGACTATAGCAGCTTATACCTGCGGTCGCTCTTTAGAACGCTGCCATTCTATTCAAGACCTTACCACTTTCACAGGATATTTTTGAAAGTATAAACTATCAAGTAAACAAAAAATAAAAAAAATCAATTTTTTTAAAATGTCACTCTGGTATAGCCCCTTAAAGATGTAGGATATTTTTGGAAACCTATGAAGAAAAAACTTTCTATTCATAGTAATATTTATTTACAATCAATATTTTGTATATATACTATATATTTTACACACTATTCATTCAAGTTTATGCTTATTTAGTAATTAAAAATTAGTTAATTTTAATAAAACTAGGCATATGCATTAGCATACTGCTAATTACAAATTTAATACTTAATTAGGCAATTTGGGTGTAAGTGCAAACATTTGTTGATATTATTTGCAAACATAAGCATTACTACTTTCTAGGTTAGAATTAGCTCTGGCATTGTATTACATTTAATATAATATTTTCCTGTAATAAAATTTAATTCGAAATTTTAAAATTAATATTAACAAATATTTGTGACTGGTTGTAATTTGCGTTGGTTTTAGCTATTTTGGTTGACATTAAAATTATTTGTGACCTCATTCTTGTATAAATTTCACACCGATATAATTTAATTTCTCACTTTCCCTATTGCATAGCGTTAGGCGCTTAGCAGCTAGTTTTTGCGAGTTAAATAAATGAATAAATAATGCAATGACAAATAGTTCAAGGTGATGAATATTCAGGTGCGCATATTTGATATGCTACCGCATAATTTACATTGTATATGTGAAATATTGCGGTTATCATATATGCTTACTGTGTATCGCACTGACACTTGTAATATAGTCTACTTTGTAAATATTAAAAAAAAAAACAAAACCCGAAACAACTTTAAAAGATCAGAGTTCAACATTTACAAGTACATTCGATTCACCAAAATTTGGAGAGCAGCGGGCATAGTGAAATAAAAATGTAAATTTGGTAATTTAGCGCATTAAATAAAAGCAGGAATTTTCAACTCACTGTTGTTCCACCCTGTATCTAATTAATAGAGTGTCATATTCAAAATATATATCTGTACATCTATAAAAAAGTAAAAAGCCGCAATTCAATTTATTTTTGTCGTTTAACTCATTACAACTAACCTCGAATGGCTAATTAATGATGTAGATTAAAAGTGGATTTCATTATCTAAATATGTCACTACTGTTTTTTTTTTCCTTGTTATTATTTAATTTGTTTACAATTTTGTGCAACTGTTTGTTGATGATTGCGTGCTTTCATAAAAGTTTATTTCGTTTTTCACACCTGTGTATGCTGCAGAAAATTAAATTTCACCCGCTAAAATGACATATACATATGTATGTATATGTACATATATATATATATATGTAGTTTGTATATACGTTTATATATTCATGTGTTTGTATTAATAAGCCTGTGAACTGTAAATGAAATTGTATTCCAAACTTTAATTGAATTCATTTAAAGTGTTTTTATTATGCGGTGTATTTTTAATATTTTTCCATTGATTGCCCATATTAGACATTTAATTGCGTTTAAATGTAATTACACAGATAGTTTGCGATAATACTTATGTATATATGTACAATATGTTTGCTTTATTTTAATTGCATTAATTTCATATGGGAAAAAAATTTTAATTGAGTTGCGGTGCGTATATGCAAATACTTTATATAACGGTTGGTTTTCGATGCAATTTAAATAAATAATTTTTAACTAAAGTGTGTGTAAAGATTCTTTTTTTACTTGAAAAATTATATTATGTTGGCAAATATCGGCTTTTTATACTGTAGCAACAAAAGTTGCTAAGAGAGTATTATAGTTTTGTACACATAAAGGTTGTTTGTAAGTCATAAAACTGAACGAGAGTTAGCCCATAAAATGGCGAAAACCGAAAACACATAAAATGTCATTACTAAGTCATGAATAAAGTTATAAAAGTAAACTTTGGTACAAATGTTCGCCCTAGTAAGTGCGAATACTGTATATGATCTGTAGCATCACTTGTGAAAAAATTGTTGAAATCGGACTATATCTTTTCAATGCCCCGGATATCGAATATGAAGAACTCAGTGCCTTAGAGTAATTTTTCACTGAAAATATCGGTAAATCTCTCAGATATCTTAATTTAATTCAGAGGAAATCTTTTTCTTCTAATAGTGTGTCTCTGTACCAGAAATGGTTAAAATCTGGTCATAACTTACCCTAGCTCTCATATACCTAATTATAGGATTTTCAAAAATACGATGGGTTTAATAGCTTATAAATCGGTTAATATGTGAAATATCTTATCCAAATTAAATGAGCATATAATCTTGGATATAATGTATGTTGATGGTGAAAATGAGTGAAATCTATTCAGGAATTATGCCGAATATATGGGTCAAATTGTGTGTTATCTTAATAAAAATATAGCATAAATTGCGAGAGTATAAATGTTCGGTTGCACCCAAACTTAACCTTTCCTTACTTGTTGTCTTTTGAATTTCGCGGCTATGTATAAAGCGCTACAGAGCTCGTATCTGGCAATACTATATGTATGTATATAAAAGTCTTTCGTAATCTTTGTAGAAGAGGCCTTTACTAATACAAACAACACTTAATTATCGTATATTTTCTTAATTGGCATTGATCAGAAAATTAGCATACTAGCTAAATCGGTAAATTCTCAGAGTTATATAATGGATATGGAACCGAAATCTGAAACCCGTCTATAACGCTTAAGTAGATCAACAGTCATAGTTATTTGATATAAAGATGATAGTTCAGTAATCTTTTTGAGTATGCCACTGCACCTATTTTATTTCACTATAACGGATAATACTAATAAAAATCAAGAATCAAGTTACACAAAGTTTTCAAAATTTTGACAAACTTCCGGAAAGCTGTATATAATATATTAGCAACACTGTCAATCTACTTTTATGATTTGATTTGATGCGCTGATTTCGCACAGTTTTCGATTGTATTTACTATTTACTAGAACCGGATATTTTGAACTAACTAAGAGTTTAATTATTTCTCTTTAAATAAGTCAATAATTGAACAATTGATTGTTATTATTTATGCTGTCTGTAATACAATGTCTTTCGTTTATGTGCTACAGAAAACCTCTTTTTTTATTTACCAACCATGTCTAATTTCAATTATCTGTTGATTTATTAATTATATTATTACAAATACATCATGCTATATTTGATATATTTTAGTCTTATATACAACTAGCTGTGCCCGCGACTTCGTCTGCGTGGAATAGTGATTTTGGGCTTCATCTTTATCTTCGTCCGCGTCAATTTCTGTTATCAAAGAACTTCTGCGTAAATTATATTTTTTGTTTTATTTTCTGGTGGAAGAAGAACATAGTGATTTTCTCCGCAACCTGATCTTGACAACGCGACATATAATTGGCCATGTGAAAAGCAGTCTTGGCGTAAATCGATCCCCACGTGTTTAAATGTTTGCCCCTGCGATTTATTAATTGTAACGGCGAAAGATCGGCGAAAGATAGCTTAAGGGGAAATTGAATTATTTTAAAATTAAAAAGTATATCATTTGGGATCGTCGGGATGCGAGGTATAAGTACTGTTTGACCAACATGCTGGACCAGTCAAAACGATTGCAACGATCACGTTATTGCGAAGAAATTTGACTTGAAGACGGGTCCCGTTGCATAAATTAGGTGGTTTCAGACTTCTAAGTAAAATTATTGGGGCGCCTATTTTTAGCTTAAGAGAATGTGGAGGAGGGCCACTTGAGTTCAAAGAATTTAGAAACTCCTGTGGGCAATGGACCACTTGATCCTTGATTCTTGATCCATTACATTATCAATAGATGTGTATGTGACTATATCTCCTTCAAGTTCATTTAAAATTATGTCATTAATTTCGTCCACGCTACTGTTTTGCGCCGCAAATATTGCCCTTTGACACATCCATTGGTGATCTTTATTTTCTATTTCGCTGATGTCAGGCTAAACTTTTAATATTAAATCCTCAATGTTACCTACTCTTACTCCTAAATCGCGGTCAATTCCAATTTCATTTTGAAAATGAGGTATTTTCCCGTCTCCTACTAAAAGTAATTTTGAAGGGAAAGTTATACTACCTCCTCCCAAATGGGCTCTAATATTTGTCGATAATTTTAAAATATTTACAAACTTCCATAATGGAGAACTTTTAAGGCAAGACTTTACAATGTCTGCTCTAATTCCCCTTACTATTACGGCTAAAGTTTGTCGAAAGTCGCCAGCAAACATAACAGTAATCCCACCCATGATTTTATTTAATTAATAATCTACATGAAAACAAAAAAAGGATTAATTACTGTGAAACTATTAGGAACAAAGTAATATACTAAAACAAATAAATATATACTATATAGAAAACAACTACAAAAAGAAAATGTGTTTAAAAAGTATTATTACGATGATAATATATCGCAAAAACAAATTAGCGCTGCGTTCGACCGTTCAGTACGGAGCCGACCGCGCGAGTGAGCAGCGCGGCATGGTATCTCGTAGAGCAACACCCCTCTCCGGCGCGCCCGAAAACACCACTTCTCGCCCGCCGGCCAGCGCAGCGCAGAGTGGGAGTTGATTTTGTTTCGGAGTTATTTATTTGTACTATTATCTTTTAAGTTGTTCGTTGAAATTAAGTGTCATCAAAGACATATTTATTCAGAATTAAATACTCTTAACCAACAACACATTTATTTGGATAAAGATTAATATTGTTATTTCTAACAATATATTTCTAACAAATAATTTCGACCAAATTAGTTATCACAAAATTAGTACTCACGGACTTTTTTTAGATCATTAAAAGAGAAATAATTCTTTCATACATAGCTTTTGTGTATCTTGAACCGCTTTCGCAGCGCAAGGAACGGAAGCCCTCAAAGATAAATAATTTCCCCCGTTTTTTACACATTTACCACTGTTTATTCGCTCCTATTGGTCATCATAGCGTATATAGCCTATAGCCTTCCTCGATAAATGGACTATCCAACACAAAAATAATTATTCAATTCGAACCAGTAGTTTCGGAGATTAGCGCGTTCAAACAAACAAACAAACAAACTCTTCAGCTTTATAATATTAGTATAGATATAATTTTTATTACATTTAATTGCGTATACTGGTAAGAGATTTATATTGTGTATATCTATACTTTCCTCAAAGAAAATAAGCTTACAATTTAATTAAAACTAAACTATTACCACTTTATATAAAATAGTGTACTACAATACTTGCTACATCTATTTTAAGTAGTTAAGGCCGTTAATACACATTTGATTGCCACTTAAGTGATTTTCATTCGAATTTTCTTCTAATATTATGAATTATTACAACATTCTCAAATATTTTAATGTTAATTAATTAAATCTAATAGAAGAACTAAATAAGTTTCTTATATTATAATTAATGCTTATAATGATTACCGTTACATTTACACACAAACTTTAAATATTTTAATGAATTTCTACTTCGTACATATAGATAATTTAGTTGTTGCTTTACATTGTGTAACTTATAACTAATATATAAGCACCGATGTGCAAATACCGTGCATATTTACATATACGTATACATGTACTTGCAAGTAATTGCACCCGCCTACGCTTGATTTTAATGTGCAAAGTTTGTCTTCGTCAATTTGCCGCTCGCTAGCCGAATACTCTGCACTAAAATCGTATAAACTAAATGCTTAACACACATAAAACTACAACCATTTAGACAACGCTACATTCGTCCATTGTATTGCATTGTGCTGTGCGCAGCCATGGTGTGGCATACACGGCGTATACGTAATTTCATTACATACAAAACTTTTTCAAAACTTCTTGGTCCATACACTTTTCGCTGTCAACGACACAATTCACCTGCTCACCATTTCATTGTTTACTTGTCTGCACATAGTGATTGTTATTTTTAGTTGTTTGCGCTTTTGCTGTTCTACTTGTTGTTGTGTGAGTACTCATTTCATTGATTGCTTGTTTGTAGCCGTTTGTTGACATTAAATTTGTGTTGGACGTCCATTGCCACTAATCCTGTTGACAGATATCATAGTTACATACATATATTAGTTATATACATATACATATGTGATAGATAGATGTGGGTCTAAGTCAATAAAATTTGTAACAATAGCAAGGCAAAAACAAAGACAACAATATGTATTAGTAGCAGATATATACTTGACCGTATTTGTGGAGAGTAACTATTGTATACTAATGCTCTTATATGTACCTTAGATCAGTTAGTAGTACCACTTGTCATCCACATAGATGCATCACTACAATGCATTTATATACGAGTATATTCAAAACCTTATACGAGTATGTGTATAGACGTCGGTATTGTCTAAGCGACAAGCTGTCAAGTTGTCAGTTATCAACAATTATATTTATCTTCCCTTCTGCATTGCTACTCAAACAAAACTCACTTCACACACTGTCAGCAACAATATATAAGGGGCATTCTCTGGAAAAAAAGCCACTTGAAAAAAAAAGTTCTTTATTTTTTTTGGCAATTATATATCTTATAGTACATGTAAAACCTAAACTAAAACATATAGTTTTAGGTCTGTGTAACGCGGGGTTGCCATATTATAAGGGGCCAAAGTTTTTTGTAAAAAATTTTCGAACCGCCATAACTTTAAAACTAATGAACAGATTTTAAAACACCATGTGACTTTTTGTACAGAATTTCTCAAACTTTGAAACTGTATATCGTAAAATTTTTAAAATTTATATTTCATAGCAAAAAATTAAAAAAAATTTTTTGGAATTTTTAACAACTTATACCCCCTTCGATTTTTTCGAAAATATCTTAAAATGTTCCTTATTTCATCACCTTTTTACCCCCAAAGGGAATTTTGGGACAGCAATATTTGTATGAGCTACAAATAAAAAACCAACTCAGAACAAGATGAAAAATCATTGATTTATGCACTATTATTATCAGAATTTAGCGTAACCCAGGATTAACGACGTGGACGTAGCAGACATTTAATCCCTTTTTGTTTTTTTTTTTTAAATATTTTTTGTAATTTTTTGTATATATCAAAATTTAAATTTATTTTTGTTTTTTTTTGGTTTTTGCTTTTTTTTGAATTATAACGTAGATTTGATTCAAGTACGTAATAATTTTAAATAAAAAATAAAAACCAAAAAAACAAAAAAAAAAATAAAAATTTAAAAAATACAAAAAAATTAAAAAATATTAAAAAATAAAAAAACAAAAAGGGATTAAATGTCTGCTACGTCCACGTCGTTAATCCTGGGTTACGCTAATTGCAGATAATAATAGTGCATAAATCAATGAATTTTCACCATGTTCTGAGTTGGTTTTTATTTGTAGCTCATACAAAATATTGCTGTCCCAAAATTCCCTTTGGGGGTAAAAGGTGATGAAATAAGGAACATTTTAAGATATTTTCGAAAAAAATCGAAGAGACATAAGTTGTTAAAAATTCCAAAAAAATTTTTTTTAATTTTTTGCTATGAAATATAAATTTTAAAAAATTTTACGATATACAGTTTCAAAGTTTGAGAAATTCTGTACAAAAAAGTAACATGGTGTTTTAAAATCTGTTCATTAGTTTTAAATTTATGGAGGTTCGAAAATTTTTTTACAAAAACTTTGGCCCTTATAATATGGCAACCTCTGCGTTACACAGACCTAAAACTATATGTTTTAGTTTAGGTTTTACATGTACTATAAGATATATAATTGCCAAAAAAAATAAAGAACTTTTTTTTTCAAGTGGCTTTTTTTCCAGAGAATGCCCCATAAGTATAATACATATTCAAATGCATGCATGAGTAGCAGCAAGTGAATGTAATGTGGTCTATATTAACGCTGCTGCTGTTTTGCTGTTTTTGTTTAAATTTCAATAAAGCAAAGCCGTATAGAAATTACTGCTAACGCTTGTATTGAATTAAGGTGCTCTGATGACTACTAGTATTCAATTTCATCAAACTTAGGCACACAAACTTAGCTTACCAACAAGGTACATACGAATAAATTACATTTAACACTTCTGTAATAGCATTTATAAGCGGCTTTGGCTTATGACGAAATCTATGTTAATTCATAAGAGTGTAGAAAATTTATAACAGTGTATATTTTGAAAATCGAAGCTTAAATTTAAACAGTTATATTGGATATTGAGCAGATACTTGTTCTCTTTTAAGCTGAGAGTTTTACTTTGTTGTTTCGTATACCCTTAAAATTATATTTTAGCTTCACATTGTTGGTATGTATTTATAACAAACAGTTGGGGTTAAAGAACTTAGAAGAATTTTATTTATTATGACTAAATAAAACTCGAAAAAAAGTAATGAGACATTATTTTTAATAAATTTGCTATAGTTAAAATGTGTTTGCAATTTTGCGTGCTTAAAGAAAGAACTAATTTCTGCGAAATATGAAATCTTTGCATGCTAAATTTAATTTGGTGAACAATTTAATTATAACTTCACAAAACAGTAACTCCCTCTAGCTAATTGTCGCAAATTGTCGAACTATGTATGTAGAAACTATAATATTAGAAATTTTCTTGCAACACTTGTTTGCAATTTCTCTGGGTAGCAGTCACCTTCAATGTTGCCACTACAAAGTCTTGTTTGTTTGTTGAGTGCAAGTTGCTCAAGTTCTATGCAAACATTTAATCACCACCCCCTTTTACGGCATTCATTTGTGGTTTAAAGGAAATAAAAAAACGCATGCAGCAAATCCACCAGAATACAATAACAATAATAATAGAGAGCAACTGTTACTATACTAGATGTATGTATGTATTTCAAAAGGTAGTAGAGCTACTTATCGTGTGTACATATCTAAAACTTGCAACTTGACCTACAGATTTTAATTTCCATGATGCATTTTGTGGCCATTGTTTATTTTGTTCTAAAATATTTCTTTTTTACTTTTGCTTGCAGCAAAAAAGCGTTGAGTAACTCAAGAAAAATGCATATTATGTTGCTGACCGCAGGTAAGCCAAAAGTTAAACAGAAACTTTCAACAAAGAGTATGCCACAAAAATGTTTGATGAAAATTGAAAAAATATAAAAACACATTTTGCAATTACAACCATTTTTGTACTACCAATATTCATTAAATGCGCACTCGACCTAGATTTTTCTGTTGGCTAAAGGAAAAGAAAACGTTTTATTACAAAAATTGCAAGAATCTCGAATAAATTTTATAAAAATTTTTATACAGGGCGTGCCATCTATCAGTGCGGCATATAAACATTAAATCATTTTGAAAATAATATACATATGTTGGTGATATTTTTATTAGAATTACATCCTTTATTAATTTTACCACAAGCCTTCACTGCTTGGATATGCTCTGATCTTTGATCTCGAATGAATTTTTGGTTCCCCAGATACAGAAGTTTTGTTTTTCAAAACTGCCATATACAGTGAAATTAAACTCATCTCTCACACACTGTATTTGGGTATCAATTGCATATTTATACTCTCGCAACAAAAGTTGCTAAAGAGAGTATTATAGTTTTGTTCACCTAACGGTTGTTTGTAAGTCCTAAAACTAAACGAGTTAGATATAGGGTTATATATACCAAAGTGATCAGGGTGACGAGTAAAGTTCAAATCTGGATGTCTGTCTGTCCGTCCGTCCGTCTGTCCGTCTGCCCGTCTGTCCGTCTGTCCGTCCGTGCAAGCTGTAACTTGAGTAAAAATTGAGATATCTTAATGAAACTCGGAACACGTGTTCCTTGGCACCATAAGAAGGTTAAGTTCGAAAATGGGCGGAATCGGACCACTGCCACGCCCACAAAATGGCGATAACCAAAAACACATAAAGAGCTATAACTAAGCCATAAATAAAGTTATGAAAATAAAATTTGGAACATAGGATCGCATTAGGGAGGGGCATATTTGAATGTAATTTTTTTTGGAAAAGTGGGCGTGACCCCGCCCCCAAATAGGTTTTTTATATATATCGTGCAAACCAATAAAGCTATATAAACCAAACTTTCTGCAGTCATTTCTTTTCGCCGTTTCCTTATACAGCCCAAAAATGAAAGAAATCGGATAATAACCACGCCCACCTCCCATACAAAGGTTAGGTTGAAAATGACTAAAAGTGCGTTAACTCACTAACGAGAAACGTCAGAAACACAAAATTTCACAGATATGATAGCAGAAGGAAGCTGCACTCAGATCTTTTTACAAAATGGGAAATGGGCGTGGCATCGCCCACTTATGGGTCAAAAACCATATCTCAGGAACTACTCGACAGATATGTATTGGTTATATGTATTGGTTAATATGTGATATATCTTAGCAAAATTAAGTGAGCGTATAGTATTGGATATAGTGTACCTTGCTGGTGAAATTGAATGAAATCGGTTCAGGAATTACCTCAGCCCTCATACACTATATAGGACGATTTTCGTTATTCTATTAAACTTTATGCCGAATTTATGGGTAAATTTGTGCGTTATCTTAATAAAATTTCTTCAATAAATTGCGAGAGTATAAAATGTTCGGTTACACCCGAACTTAGCCTTTCCTTACTTGTTTGTATAAATATTTCCTAAATCGAGCAGTTTGCAATCATCGGTTTGATATTTATATATGTACATCGAAATGTTTGCACGGATATATATTTTCATACTCGCCCAACTCTTTGCGGTTCCCCTAGTTTATTCCTTATTACTGCGGCTGACAGCCAAACGCCCAGTTGTCAAGCCCACCCAGCCACTCAAAAGGATACATAAATTATTCCAGCTATTCTTCAAGTGTTTGTAGAGATTTAAGAAAACTTGCCACAAGCATTATTGTAAGCTGGTAAATATTTCTACAGTTATTTATCAAACAATGTGGTTTTGGTGTTTTCTAGCTAGCTCAATATTAACTAAATTCCGCACCAATAATACGAAAGGTGTAGTGGGAAGCAAAAGTTTCTTGTGAGTTTGATGTCCCTAAATGCTAAATAAATTATTTGATTAGTCGGCTAATTTTGTTGAAAGTTTCAAAGTAAACATCAATTATACCTAGGGAATTTGATACAGAGACTGCTATATATTGCATAAAAGCTTATTGCAAAGCTTAATTGCAAGAATGACATGGTGACCTGAGCAAATTGGACAAGTTCAAAACTGCTATTTAGACAAAAATAAATCCAAATGCATGTGGCTACTGATTTGATTATGATTAATCTAGGGGGAATCTGGTTTTCAGTAATGCAACCTTTGTATCTTAATTGATGTGATGCCTAAGCAATTTGTTAGGGAAAATTTTTCCAGCTACTGATGAGGATATCTGTGTGTTAAGCAGAGGTTAACACTACTGTTTCTCAGTATATTTTAGGATATACATATATAAACGAATATATTATATATTAACTGGTTGGTGGCAATCTGAGTTACACGTGCGTATTGGATATTGCAAGGTGTGACAACAAAAATTGATGTATTCGCTACAGAAATAATACAAATTTGTACTCCTAGAAGTTTAAGGATTTAATGTAATTTTCCACAAAAGTGTTCCTATAAATAAATTAAATTGAAAGAAAATAAATATTGTCATAGTTTTCTAAGACACTGTACACATTTAGCTTGAACCAAATAATTTTCAATTCCTTAGCATTACTTTAAGATTTAATTCACGTCTAATGACGAAAATTTTGCTATCAATGCGTTGATTTAAATAACTTTTTGAGCGCATGCTGGAAGTTTTCCGTTAATGTCCAAAGTTTCTGATGTCGAACTGTGTCATACAAAATCAACAAATCCCCGATTGCTGCGCGCAAATCACTTGAATTTCCCATTTCAACGGCAAACAAAGAAGAAGAGTCTACGCAAAAAAGTTGAAAGGAAAATTACCCACTAACTCAATATGAATTGAGGAATATTTTCGATTCTTTTATTATTCTTCTTTTCTTTTTTTTTTGAGACACAAACACATTCTGGATACTTCGGACCATTTGGCATACAACCATAAACGACGGCATTATGAATGTTTGCCAGCAATTTTTTTGTTGAATTTGGTAGTCATTTTGGTGATTTTAAGTTGGCTTATGTTGTCAGAAATTCAAATATTCAGCAAAATTTACGCAAGCAGATGATGACGCTGAGGTTATAGGGGTAGTTATTTGTAAGTAAATATACCCTGTGAGGTAATTTAATAATGCGCAGCAATTATATTGTAATTTAGTGGAGATATTGTGAAGTATGAATTTAATTAAATTGGTTGCTAAATATGGTAGGTGTCTCGCCTAAATATATTGTAACGAACTGCCGTTTTCTAAGTGAGCGTTATTTTGTGCCAAATTTTTCCAACAGGGTGTGTAGGATACTCTTACTTAAATACATCTAAAATATTAAACTCCTTCGAGATGTCAATAAATGGTCCCATTGAAAATTTATGAATTCAAGTATGGAAAATATTTGTGAGAACAAACAGAGAGAGTATAAAGCCGAAAAAGAAAACCAATAAAATAAACCCACAGTAAAACTATTAGAAATAGTTGGCAATCAGCAGACGTTGCTGATAGTTATGACTGGGGAGCGGAGACGGTGGTTAAGTTGATTAGGTTTGTGTTTGGTTAGGCAAGCGGAGCGAGATGCGGTGTATGGCTAGAAAGCACTCAGCTGCAAAGTTGGATCACTGAACGGCAAGTGTGTTGAGTTGCGCGCTTTGGTTGACTGACTGCCATACTTCGTGACTTAGTGGCCAACTAACAAACTGACTGCCTGGCTAGCCTGCTGGCTGGTTGGTAAACCTGTGGATTTCTTTAGTCAAATTGACAAATAGTTGATGGCACAAATTTACTTTATGCCACAAAATTTATTTTTTTTTTGGCAGTGGAATTTTGAATATTGTTTGAGCAGTGGTTGAAAGAAAGGAAAGTAGGCACGATTTGTTCGGTCAATGCTGCTGGCAATTTGCGTCAATCGATTGGAACGAGCAAGCTGAAGAGGCTGGTTGCACACACATTCAGGCATTTCAGCCTTTCAAGCGAGACACACCCAGTAATCATTCGCAGTCATTTGACTGCCACAAGCGCCAAAAAAGTTCAACAAACATACAATCAGATTAACAATATACACACACACAGATATATGTATGCATATACGAAACTATGTGTGTATTTATATATGTATACATTTCAATTTTACATCACTACTCGGAAAATAAATATACGATTATAATATGCATAGCAAAATGTGTTTGAGGCGGAACAACTCGTGTTGGGCAAGCACCAAAGTCAACACAAATTTCCCAACAACAATGCTTAGTTTAGCAACAGCGCTCAACTCACGAACCACAACGGCGGACCGGGTGGAACAATAACCAACGCTCTCTGGGACCAATAGCTGTGGCGGCATTTGTGTGTATACTTTTGGTTTCCGGAGCGGAAACCACTGAAAACCAATTTACGAAATAACATAATTTTGCGAAAAATAAATTTTGTTTGCTGTCACAGCGAAATTCTGTAACGCAACGCAACTATTTGCTGCTCTGAGCGTATATTCGTATATTTACATTTACATCTATATAAAGTAATATCATTGTAGTTGTGTTTGTGTATGTGTGTGTCACGCATGCTCCTGCCTCGCACAGCAACTCGTTATTGGGCTGCTGCGACCGTATCATCGACGCATAAACACTCATTCTTTTACAAACTATGCAAAGTAGCCAAATAACGATAAAAGTTTTGACAAAAAAATATATATATATATAATATGTAGATATGTGCGTATAGCTAACGCAAGAGCGAGGCACAAAGTGTCTGTGGGTGCAATAAACTGCAATAGGACATGATGTGAGATGACGGAAACTGAGTGGATTGAGCGCTGTAAGAGAGCTATTATTGTTTATATAAATATCTTATAAATAACGTAATAAAACTATTTTAAGTTGAAATATCCGGTTAGCTGAAAGCATCGTATCATCTAGAGAAAGCGCAACTTTAATATAAACCATATATTCTGTTGTCTATTCTTCAAAAGACATGAGTTTCGTGAGATATGGTATTACACTGAAGTATACCATTAATTTTGCAAAACAATGTGTTTCCTTTAAAAAAGAAATAAATCTTTAGACTGACATTAAAGTTCCTATAGAGGTCGGACATCAATAGCAAAGTTTCAAGAGTTAAAATCAATGCTAACTTAAAAATAAAACGGTTTAGAAAAGATACCAAAAAATGGCATTGTCGTGAAATGTTTAGCAACGTTAGTATTCCCTCTATAGTTCTTGCGAATACTTTTGTGGTCCTTATCGAGATATTATACCTTGTCATCGACCCGACTACCAAGCGTGCGAAACATTTTAAGATGTATTCGAATAATCTTCTTCTTCTAATATATAAAAAGCAAAGGCATTTTTCGTTGTAATTTTATAACTTAAGAACGAGATCACCGTTTCAAACCAAATATTTAGGCTTTTAGGACTACTGAGTAGATGGTTTATGTGAAGTTTGAACAAAATCGCTGGAGCGGTTCTTCATTTATCTATATATATGTATATTGCTCTCCGTTAGTCTCGATAAAACTCGAGAACGGCTGAACCGATTAATTCTAGTCTTAAAATGGTAAGGTTTAAAAGATGACAAAAGTTCGAATAATTGCAGGGAAACCCCAAAAAACAGCCCTGCGCTACATTGAAAAAAAAAATTTGGAAAAATTGCAAATAAATATTTTCAACACAGTATAAATTCCACTTTGTTTTCTTTTCAAAACAAATAATTTCGCGCAGGGCAACGTCTACGGAGTCAGCTAGTATTTAATAAAAAGTAAAATTCTTCATTTTAGAAAGCAGTTAAATGTCAAGAAAGAAACTGAAGATTTGTTTACAAGGGAATGTTCTACATATATTTTGAAATCTATTGTATCTAGATCAGACAACGTGATGGCTTTGGATGAGCAAATAGCCAGTATCTTCACCTACTTCAATGTGTTGAAAGATGTTATATAAAGACTATTTGAATAGAAGAAGACTAATGAAAGAAATTGTGGAACTTATATATCTTCATAATATAAATAAAACTGCAGATATAGAAAAAGCCATCAGCACAATCTCCTTTTTATGACCGATAACTCTCTGAATAAGAGACCACCAGACTCTGAACAGTAGACCACACAAAGTAGAATACATTTATTGGTGAAAAAATAATAAATGGCATTCGGATAATGTTGGACAGAGAAACCGATTCTACCAAAAGCGTGTAAATATTGGCGTTTTTTGAACAATGAATATACAGTTGCTTTGTGAAAACTTGCGTCTGATGTACTTTTGAGTATTGATCCAAAGCCGTCTAGGCAGTGAATCGATTGAAGATGTCGTTACCGTTTGAGTTTGTCAAAGATTGTTTTCTTAAAGAATTGTTTGTCTCCAACGGAAAGCAAGGATGCATATATTCATCATATCTACTGTATAAATATTCAAGCAAATTTTTTGTGAAAATAAATACCGATATTAAACATGGTTCTTTAATTATATTTCTTTCTTTCACATATACTAATGTCAGGATCAGAAGATGTCTTTACTATGTAAGAATCATTAGAAGAAAACAAAATAAGGAAGCTAGAAAAATAATCCTTTAACTCCTTCAGTTTAAAAGGAGAGTGAAAGCAGAAACAGCACAGCAAGAAGCAGCATTGATGGAATATACCCTACCAGCAAAGTTAATTAATTGCATAGCATGCCAGGGCAAATGTTAGAAGCAGGCAAAAAACGGCATAAATTGTGTACTTAATGCAGGAGTTAGTTGATCTCATTACTTTTGTTGCAATTCAGTGCGTACAGTGCCCGTCGACGATGAAGAAGAAGTAGAAGACGTGCCCGTTGCAGTGGAGTCATTCGATGATACTGTGGATGCCGAGGACGTCGAACACGCCGAGGACGATCTGGAATCTGTTGAACGCGCTGACACTGAACTCAGACAGGAGTCACGTAAACTTGCCTGCCTGCTGACACTGCCGCAGACTGTTGATGTTTTCTGTGCGCCGGGCGCCAAAGCTGCCTTTAAAGGCTTTGTTTGCGCCAACTGTGCGGCAATGGCATCTGCTATTGTCCTTGTTGCGGTTGGCGTTGTCGTTGTCGCTGTCGCAGTGGCTGATGTGCAATTGACAGGTATGCGTAACGACGTTGCTGCTGTTTTTGCTGTACCACCGACTACGCCGTGTTTTGTCAAGGCTGCTGCCGGTATGCTTTGTTGCCGTTGTTCGGTTTGCTTTGGCTCTAATCGTGCTTGTATGCTGTCACCAGAACAGACATCACTCGATGGCATTTGCGGCATGCATGAGTGTACGCCCGCTTTACTTACTGTTGCACTTATGTCGTTAGCCGTGGTAGGAGCTTTCTGTACCATTGCTGCTGTCACAGATTCCATTGTTTGCCTGCTCATAGCTGTCACCGCTTTGTCGTCGACGCCAGTGTTTGTCAATTCCGTTGCACCTGAAACGGTTGTAATTTTAGTTGTTGCTGCCGTCGTTGTTAGCGAGTTAGTTTTAGCTTTGTCATCGTGTGGAGCGGTAATGCCGCCTATCCGGGGTGACTTGGTATGTTGTGAGGGTACTGCTGCTATTGCCGATTGTTCGTTGGGCATTGTCTTTCCTGATGCTGTCAAATTCGATTTCGCTTTAGTTTTCGACTTACTGGATTGTGCATAAATATCAGTAATGTCAGTAGTAATTGCTTTATTGTGGTTGTTGTTACCCCTGGTAGTCATTATATTATTGCGTACACCGCCATTTTGATGGCCTGCCAAATTCATTAATGTCGGTGTAATTAGCGTTGGTGTTAATGCATTTGCCATGCCTGTTGCTGTCGCGCCGTCATTTGATGTCGCCGGCAAATTAGTTGGCTGTTGTATCGCATAAATACGCTCCGTGTGGTGTGTATGTTTCTCGTTGGTTTGTTGTTGTTTGCGCTGCAATTTGTCTTCCATTTCGACGGAAATCGGACGGCTTTCGAAGCTTTGCAAGCCCGCAGCATCACCGTTACTTAAGAATGTCGTCACACCAGCAACACCACCTGGCGTCATGGCGTTCGACTTTGAGCCGAATTGAGCGTTGGCCGGCGTTAATGATGCTTCCGAATAACTATGCATAAGTTTTGTTGCTGCCGCGCTTGTGTCGTCTTCCGCTCTGATGCTTGTCAGGCTATTAAAGGGCGCCCTGTCAATTGCGGTGGGCTCAGCGCGCTTAAGCGTCGAGTAATTAGCATCACCGCTAGCGCCCGTCTGCGTCTTCTGCTTCTGTTGCGGCACTATGGGACCCACGATAAGTGTATTCAGCGTGATTGGCGGCTCGTCTTCCTCCTCGGCTGTGCAATCGTGTGCCAGCATTAATGGCGATGTGGTGATATTACTGCTATTACGGCGCGCCGAAGGTCGCCGTCCAAGCGTGGAGATGGTGCGTGGCGGCGGAAGTGGTGGATAACGTGCACCCATAGTGCCACCGGCACCTAGTGTGCTGCTGAAGTGCGGCAAAAAGCTATTAGGCGGCAATGAGTTGCGTTTATTGGTGGTGCGCAAGTCCAGCGTCATGGGTGGTGAATCATTAGGGCTTGCATGAAATTCGATATTTGTATTGGTCGTTGGCAAAACCTTGGGATAATTACGACTTTTGATAACTTGTAGTTGCTGCGCCGGTGTACGGCATGCGCTTGCAATTCCAGCATCATCATCATTATCATCACGACTGGTGACATTTACATCCTCACCCAGAAAACTGGTCACCTTTTCATTCTCTTCAATTGTATCGCACATACTACTGTAGTAGTGCTGCATATCTACGGGGTCCGAGTGTGAGTGCGCATGATGCGGCACTGGCAAGTATGGTGGTAATTGGCCCTGCTGTGGCAATTCCGCCTCACATGGCTCAGTGGCGGCCGAGTGCTGTCGGGTAAGCGCATAACGTGAGCTATCCAACGAGTTCTGCGGGGTGAGCAAATCCTGATCGGTCACCTCTACCTCCTGGCAGATAATTATATTGCGCCCATCTGACTTTATTTTGTGCACCTCAATCGGTTCCTGCTCCAATATGCTGCTGCTGCGTGCCGATGGTGTGGCATCAACTCCGACGCTCACTTTCTGCGAACCCAATGGCTGCTTGAAACTGCCACCGGCGCTGCTGCTGCGTAACGAGGAAAATGTTGGTGAGGAAGATTTTTTCGAACCACCCTTAGAGCTGTCCGCACCGCCCCCACCGACGCATGCTTTCGCATCGGCAGCAGCGCCAGCTGCTGCAGACATCCAAGCGCACACTTTGGTATGCGTATCCACAGTGGAGGTGCTCAATTGGCGTGTCATTTGAAAGCCATTAATCGGGGTACGTTCCGTTTTGACTGCTTCGTAAGTGTTCGATTTGCGTACAATGTCTAAAATGTAGCTCTCATCACCATCGTTTTGCTTTGACCGCTTGAATTCATCGTCCGTGGTGCCATCGTAGCTGAGTATGCCACCCAATTTTCGTTGCATTGAGTGCGCTTTCTTCTTCCTCTGCAGCAAGAATGTCGAGTAAATGATGACATTAAGCACAATGAAGACGGCAATCAGTCCGATGAGTAGTTGTATTGTCGTCTCTGATTTGGCAACTTCCTCTTTGTTACCAGTGCTAGCTTCGTCACCAACGACAGCGCTGCTGCCCGCATCATTACCTATACCACCACTGCCACCACCACCTCCGCCGCCAGTACCATCAATACCATTGTCATATTCTGCAATATCCGCTTTTGGCACACCATAAATTGCACTGCCGCCAGCCAGCGTTGCGCCAGAGCCAATGCCAATTTCGCTAAAACCACCCAAGTCATTTATTCTGGCAATACCGCCCACTCTACCAATGCCAGCTAGCCCATCCATTACACCATTCGCGGTCATTGTATAGACTTGTTCGTCGTTCGTCTGTTTGGTCACACCGAATGTCGGTGGCGCATTGTACATATTCTCCGAAAAGGTATCGCCTGTCGCGCTCATATCACTGGTGCTGCCGCCACCACCACTCTCCTTGTTGCCACCTAATTTCCACGGTTCCTGTAGCAGTAGTTTCAATGTGCGCACTGGATCCTCGGCACCATTATCACGTGTGCCAAATTGACTCATATGCCCGGTTATTACTTCGCCACCACTATGCCGCTGCCCCGGATAGGTATGCTGCGTAGCTGCAGTGGCGCTACTCGTAGCAAAGACACTATCGGCTCCATTGTACAGGGTTGTATGCAAATACGGTTGCCGTTGTATGTTCGCAATTTGGTTCAGTTCATCGGGCAACTCTTTGTTCCAGAAATTCATATAGATTTGTCGGTACTTGTAGCCTATCGTTGGTGGTATGCCTGTGAATGTATAATGAAGAAATTTGTCAGTGGCGTTCTGTATTTCTGTATGTATGTGTGTAGAGGTGGGTGAACAAACACAATATGAAGTAGAAGCGGGTTGATGCAATGCAATGTGTTGCATTGACTTAAGTGAGTAAATGGCTCTTCATTCTGAAAAGCCTTAATACATTCGCGCAAGGTTTGGAATGTCGATTGACTATTGTCTACCTTACGAGGGTTATTCCACTAAAAAACTTTCAAAACCAAACTGTTTTAAGCTAAGTGTTCATTTTTTAGTTTCTATTTGATTTCCAGAATTAAGGGAATAAGTTTTCGTGATCTACTCCAAGATAGAGCTCATTATCGTAAGCCTATAAACAAAAGTCGAATATGCGATATTTTTGGGAAAGTAATTGCAACATAGACTTTATTAAATTTGGCTGATTCTATTTTGTGGCTTGTTTCAGTTTTTTCTTTTAATGGAATGATAATCAATGAATTCCATAGACTTTAAATATTATCTCAACTATTTTCGGAATATTTAGAGAACTGTTCTGCGAACACCAAAAGATGAAATGTAGTGGAAAATGGACCGATGTTCAGTTATAGGCATTTCACACACGAGCTAATTGATCAATTAACTGGACTCTGCTCGATTAAAACGCTGATTAAGATCAATTTACCATACAAAATAAAAATCTACATTAATTTTTAATTGAATTTTTATCGACTTGAACATGAAATGCAACTCTGCTGCAAAAATCGTACTTGTAATTATATATATGTTCTTTATCTGCGAGTTGTTGCTCACGCTTCACGACGGTAGATGTCGCGGCAATCAGCTGATGAAACTTACCAGCTTCTGAGGTTAGGTTAGGTTAGGTACGAAGGCTGTTTCCCTATAAAGGGGGAAACCCACTTAGACTATCGAGAGCAGTCCTTTGTGATGCCGTAAAAATTCAACCCCTTCACTTATTTATGAATCGACAAAGCGCTTGGAACCTACCGCAAATCTGCAGAGGTTTTTAACTTCTGTGTCCGCTAATTAGCGGGGGTGCCCAAAAAAGTGAGATTCAAGGATTTTTTGTCTAGATCTCGCAAAGGCGGGACATTCCAAAAGGAAATGCTGGGAGGATTCTACCTCACCTTCTTCTAGGCAGCTTTTGCAGCTAGTATCCGATAAAATTCTTAATTTGACCGCGTGAGTCCCAATGGGACAATGGCCAGTTAGAACACCTATAACTTGGGAAAGATTGATCTTGTTTAGGGCAAAGGGTTCCCATGACCTCTTGCGATTTACATTGGGCCAGAATCAGGCTTCCGGACCATTGTAGCGTGTTTCAAACGGAAGTGGCGGCCATAAAGGTTGCAGCGGGTTCAATGCTGCGGAGTGCAGCAGCTTTCGAAAAGGTAACGATCCACTCTGATAGTAGGGCGGCAATATTAGCCTTAAGCTCAATGACTGTGCGCTCCAGGCTGGTTAAGGATTGCCAGTCCTCGCAATCAGTTGCATCGGAGCACTTTGCTATATAGTTTGGGTGCCTGGCCACAGCGGAATCGCAGGAAACTGCAAGGCTAATGAGCTTGCTAGGATAGGTACTTCTGTTCTAAGTTTACTGATGATGATGATGTTTAATCTCACAAGATCTGTAAGAACTTCGTTCAACATATTTTCCCATATGACTCAGAATCGACTTAAATAAGTTGGGTCTTATCAATGTCGTCTACAATTTATAATTTTACCATTTAACTGTATCAAATGATGGTGCCTTGTAAGGTCAAGAAACACAGCAGCTGTTATGAAATATAGTATTTCGTTAGGGGACAATCATTTTTTACCCACGTATTTAACATCTGGCAATAATTAAACCAACCAAAGGTCAGTTTATTAACCCTTAAATTTGAACTTTAATGTCCCAAAGAATAAAAATTTAATTTTATGAAAATTTGTTCAAACCAGTTATATTCAGAATTCCAGCTGTTTCATATTTTGTATGGAATGCTCCCATAATCCTTTTTCGAACACACACCAGCGCACAATTTCAGCGTGTATGTGTATTCACTTGTGTACAACGCTTCGAACGAAAATCAAATTGAATTAAACGGCTAGCAATTAGTGGAATACTTTCGCTCGTTACGCTACACAAACATACACATACCATATACACACATACATAAATTTATTGCTTTAATAAGCAGTTTATGGTTGCAGGAGCAGCTGAGAGCCTACTGAGCGCATAGCAGATAAAGTGTGTACACACAGAAGTACACACGCATACACACTTATCCTAGACGAAGGCTACAGCTCATCGTCCTTTTTAGGCTTTTATAAATCTTTATTAATTTAATGGTCTATTACGGCTTATATTACATAACTACAACGATTTACACGAGACGAGTTGCGCTCCATGCAGCCGTAAGGCTATAGACATTTTATTGAGAGCATATTAATCTCATATTGCTTTTCCTAATTATAACAATATATTTAGTTGCTGCGTTTGCTATTCGCAACAAGAACAAACAATTCATTAATTTTACAGTTCGCAGGTTATATTAATGAGATTCCGTATTTTCTAATTAAATATTATAAAAGCATTGCTGCGATGTAGAAAGCTATAATGGCAAAGGAGTTATGTGTGTAGTAGCTTCAACTCAACTCAACGGTGTGTCTTCGACAGCCTACATGTCCATCAAGAAATGAAATTTTACATTGTTCGGCTTATAGTTAATGGCGATTAATAATTAACCAAGTAAGCAGTGAAATTTACTTTAACAATGAGAGTATACCACATGTTGTAAAGAGGTTTTGCGTAGCTGATGCTTTAATTTATATCTTAGTGATCTAATATTCTTACAATGCACTTTGGAATTTGCAATAGTTGCTAATACCACTTAGCAGCGAGATATTCAAGAGAGATTTCGTGCATCTAGACTTTAAATCAATTAAATCTTTAGTGCTTAGAGCTTTTGTATGAATAGAATGAGATATTCGGTATTTAGGTAGCATTAAATAAACGAGTTGGCTGACCATTTGTGGAGAAAGTAGTAATTTATCTACGACTAATCAAAATTATTTTTAAAAACTGCCAACACAATCAACGAACATTTTTTATACATAACCTTAGATACTTATTCAAGTATTATCACCAACTCACCAATATTCATATAGGATTGTGTACGTTTATTGAATTCCGGCCAATCAAGATCATACCTATCCCATTCCAGCGCATGCAAATTGATGAAACTACCCTTCCATGGAGCCTTCGGGTTGCTGTTGTTAATATAAAATTACAAAATAAATGTTAAATGCTGCAATTTTCAAATATATAACAATATATAAACAATTATTTGATGCTGTGCAATCTCGGCTATGCAATCAACTTTATAGATCATGAAAATTCACTTTCTACTCTTCGGGTCAACGAGAGAAAAAAAATACAAATAAAATTTAAACGAGCATTTTCAAAATAAAATTGAAATTCATTCCGGCTTGTGCTGAAATATACATAAGTATAAAAGTTTATTTCTATTGATGCTGTTGCTTGCCTGATATCTGCAAGGAGTCGTCACCAACACATGCATGCTTATACAAATATTAAGTAAGTGTTGCATACTTGCAGGCGCACGCACACATTGGCACAATGTAACGCTTTCTCCATTGCAGTTTTGCGCACATTTGCAGTAGAAATTGAATTTGAGTGCATTTGCTGGATACTCTTACGTAAAATCCATTACGGACAATGGCTCGAAGAACACATTTGGGTTTTTATTTCACAATAACGCAAATGCGATTTTGTCGACTCACAGCAGGATTTAGTTAAAATAATTTAATTCGATTTTGGAAATAAAACTTTAATAAGTATTGGTGTGAAAGTAACGAAAATGTTCACGAAAGTAATTTTTGAACCTTTTAGATAATAGTTAGATGTTTAAAGTATGAAATCATGAATATAGTAAAGGCTTACAGCTTCATACATGAAACCAAGTTTTTAAGATTTAAAATAGAAATCAGCATACTCTTACCCTGTTTTTGCGAAATTTGTCCAGTACGTCATCACGGCTTCGGAGAGCAGCTTTTCCTGTGCGCCATACGAATTGCTAGGGAAGGGACCGGCCGGCGCAAGTGGTGCACCGAAAATGAAGGCCAACTCTTCACCCGTTATGCTGTGCGGTAACTGCGCGTTAAAGAAAAGCAAAATAAAAAAAACATTATTGATGAAGTAGTAGGCTATAATTATTGCGTTCATAACCATAACATCATAAATATTTTTGTAACAATATATTTACCAAAACATTTTACAATATTTTCTATTTATTTTTTAAAAAGAAAAGCTTTAAATTCATTAAAAAAAATACCACGCAGCTAAATGTTAAAAATAAAATTTCCAAAAAAATTCCAAATGAATGTCACGGTATTTTCGACTTTCAATGGAATAACTTGAGCGTAAGCGAAAAGTTCAAATTAAAAAATTCTATAAACAACAACGCTGTAAAATAGTTTGTGAAATATGAATAAACAGCAGATACTCTCATGTGGTTTGGTGAAAAATGATTTCCTGTCGCTATTTCAAATCAATTTACTGCCGGAAATTGTATACAAATATGCGTATTGTTCTAGTTTTATTTGCTGTATGTGTGTTTGTGTGTTTCATGCAAATGTTTTCCGTTTTATTTTAATTAGATTTAGAAATGAAACATATCAGCGCATATAAATAACCCCAAATTTATTTATTTATTTTTTTGCCGCAAAATATTCATGACAAATTATCTAATGATCCATATTTGCATGCAACACTGTTTTTTGTCTGGCAATTGAATTCCAGTTATGCGAAAAAATTTAATTAGTAGGCTGTTGCTACAATTTTGCAAAAATTTTGGTATTGAATTAATTTAGCGGTAAGAAGATTTTACAAAATTTTTTCAGGCAGAAATACGCATAAATTTCTAATAACACTGTTTTTTTTTTTGAAGTAAAAACACTTATTATTAGTTGATTGTGAAAATAATTTTTTTTATCAATTTTTTTGAAGTTTCATTACTATACAGTAATATATTTTGCATTTAACCATTTAAAGCATTTTTTTCTACGTACTCTGCATTGCTTATTTTAATATTTAAAATGTGGTAATATCTTTGTTTTTCCTTCGTTTTTGCTTACTCTCAAATTTTGTTATTGTTTTCTGTAGGTACATTGACCCACAAACTTTTGAAAAATTAATATGAATCATTCTTTTAATAAATCATATTCAATAGGAGTATGTACAGTATCGGAACATTAAATGAAGCACCAGAGAAAATTTGTATAATACTTAATCGAGGTAGAAATAATTTTTCATTTTCAAGAAAATTTAAAAATCATGCGTCCCTTAATTTATTTTTACAAATTTAAGTATAACCTATAAGGATATATTAAAGAGGTTTTGTTACACAAATTTAAAAAATTAAATTTTTTATTATAAAAATCCACGATAAGTTCATATCCTAATTAGAGAAAAAATAATTGAAGTAAGCAAATTCAAAAGATAACTGTAATAATTTAAGTAAGCAAATTGTCCTTTTTCCGAAATTGCAAATAACTTAACGGAATGTATAACTTTCATTTTCGTTCATAATTCAACGGCGACATATTGTATTCTTGAGAACAGACATACTCGTTAACTATGATACACAGTCTGCTGCTCCAACTTTTGTTGGAATTTTTTCTTGAAAAGCAAATTTATGGCAATTTGTTCATTTTGAGTTTTTTTTTACTTTTAGCGTTCATGTTAGTACCGGGTGCGTCATTTTCTATACCATCTAAATAGTATTAAATTTTGCTTATTTTTCATCGTCATTCCTCGATACATAATTAATATTTCTGTATATTATTTACAATCATTATAATTATAATATTATTTATCGCTTACATTAAGGTTCAACTTACTAAATTCTCTAGTAGAAGCAAATCTCAGTATAAAATTTGCTGCACTTACTACCATTCATTTATTTAATATTCTCTGTTCCTACTGTCAAGGAAGTTAATGCAAATCAAAAGTGCAGCAAAGTTTTGGCCTAATAGCTGTTTGCAACTACATATTTTCGTTCACTTTATTTTGCAAATTTTTGTTTGAGTAAGTTAAGTTGCGAAATTGTTGTGAATTTACAAAATTTAGAGTGAGTTCTTGTAGATATGAATATTTGTAGGTGAAAGTTGTCTGCAGCCCTTCTAAATGTCGTTGTGGAAATATTTGCAAATTGAATAGTTGAAAACTGGAATATTCGCATTAAAAATGAAGTAGTCTTCAAAATTAGAAAATATAATTATCTATTTTTATGTATAAACAGTTCAATTAACTGAGGCAATTAAAATATTAATTAGCAAATAGCCTTTTCACACAGAAGCTAATTGATCAATTAATCGGTCTCTGCTCGATTAAAACGCTGATTAAGATCGGTTTACCATACAAAATAAAAATCTACATTAATTTTTAATTGAATTTTAATCGTTTTGAAAATGAAATGCAACTCTGCGACAAAGATCGTATTTTTATTATATATACGTTCCTTGTCTGCGAGTTGTTGCTCACGCTACACGACGGTAGATGTCGCTGCTAAAAATAGCAATTAACTGATGAAACTTACCAACTTTTTACGAAAAGCAAAAGCAAAAATGTATAGCAGCTGATCGGTTAATGAGTAGCCGGGAGTGTGACAAAAAGGGTTTCCCAATCAAAATTCTAATTGATCAATTAATGTGGCGCTCAAACGCAGCCAAGTTGTCTCATACAAATAATATTATCATTCGACATTCCGATAAGTCTTGATATGCCGTTTTTGTTACAGTTAGTAAATTGACCGTTATTGATTTTTTTAATTGAGAGTCTTCTCTTAATTGCTCAATTAGTAGTCTATTTAACTATAGGTTAACATAAATTGAAAGATTATTTTATTTCTAAACTCCTTCATTTGGAACCAGGTCAGAAATAGTGTGAACTATTTTTATATATCTTGAGGTTAATATCGATTAGTTTGCAAATAGTTATTTTTATTGCAGGTTATATAACACTAGTTTACAGTACATTTGTTGCCGAAGAAATTTTAGCTGTTGCTGACTACATATAATATGCTATTTCCAAAAAATATAATTTAAGTATTTTTATCCGCTCTAGTTTCAGAGTTTTAGCCTACATAGCTGAAAAAAACTTATATTTATTAAGAAAAATTTTATTAAGAAAAATAATTATTCATTAAGTTCTAAACAACTTCGTTTTAAAGCTCTTCTCCGATGTGTAGACTTTGGAAAATGACGTATTAGAGACCAACAATAGTCAGACATCATATTTGTATCCCAGAAACCCTCTAAACTAGTGTAATATATGTGAATGTGTTCTATGGTTGTTTTCATTACAACTGTGGAATGTTTTTCAATAATCTAGTATTTTCAACACTTTTTGTCATTGTTGGCATTGTAATTTTAAACCTCTATGATTTATACAAATAAAAAACTTGCTCGAATGAAAAAATTGTATGTAGTATTTATGCAAATAGTTTACATTTTATTCGAATTTGAACTATTTTTCGAGCATCATAGAGTTTTATGAAATTTAATTTGAAGTATAAAATTAAATCTATATAACTATTAAAGTATTAAATTTTAAAGCAACAAAAAAATTGTGTTTTCGTAAACCAGCAGTTCTTAACTATCTTCGATCCGGAGCAAAATTTATATGTGATATCTTTTATCTCACCTTTCTTTTTATCGACCATTCTCAAATACATATATTTGTAGCTGTACGAATTCTTAATATTTCTACAAAACATGTTTACGGCACAAATGTCAAGTTCGTGACTAGAGTTTTTTATTTATTTTTCAGTATAACATAATACTTTGCCCAGAACTGTCTATATATATTTTGGTTCCTTTTATTTACATTATTCTTTTATACTTTCGTTATTTTCGATTATCTAGTATTTATCCATTTTTTATTCATTTCAATTCATGTTTCTTTTTGTCACTTTTCTTTCAGTTAGTTTTACACTTTCATTTTCTCGCCAATATAGTGAAATCAAAACTTCCGGCTTTCTTTTGACATTTCCTTGCCATTGTAATTGTGTGCGAAAATGTGATTTTGGCGCAAAACATGACGCAAGGAAGCACACACGTGCCACAACCATATACATTCATATATTTGGTGACAAGGCCGTATCCTTGTAAATATAACTGCACGTGCGCTTCGGTTATAACCTCACAAGCAGATGCTCCGCCAAAAATTTACGTGCCAGCAAGTGTGAAGTTTTCTTTGCTATGAGGTGTTACCGCACAACTACGCTATCACACACACATGCACATGTACTTTTGCTTACAAATGAGTCTATATACTTTTATTTACTTGTTAGTTGTGCAAATATACATATGTGGTTACATTCGTATAAACATGTGTTAGCGGCGCGTTTTGTGTGTAAGTGGATCAGTTTGCCCTTAACAAACAGAAATATGTTTTGTTGTAAAGTTGTTTGCTTGCCAGTGGCATGTGTTCTGCTGTTAACTCAACATTTCTAAGAAATTCATTGGTTTTATATCCTTGTGCCGCATTCATTCAAAACTTCTCCGCTTTTTTGTCGGCTACGTACATAACATAGCTTTGTTATCATTTCTAACGTTTTTGTTGTTGTTTATTATTTAGTTTTACCATTGGATACTTGCCAAACTAGCGGATCGCCATCGTTGTGTGGCAATGTTAGTGTTATATTGTACCAAGTTCCCTGCCAGCCAGGCCTAACCACTTTCCCCTCATGTTTCTTCAATTACTAACACCAACGCACACGTTTGGGTTGTTTTGCTTTTGTATTCGTACGTGTGAGGGGAATAGTGGTTAAAAAACTCACAAGCAGCTATGCTGGCCTGTGGCAAACTCACCACATTTTTTACCACTTTTGTGGGTTTAAAAAACTTCGGTTTAACCAGCTTTTTCACCACCTTTGGCTGGCAGGGTTGATATTCTCTTACATAAACGGAACGTGTTTTTGGAAACATACATTCAACAACAACATATTAACATTAGCAAATAAGCAGTCCTGTTATAGAGATTTCTTAAAGATTTTTGCAATACTAAAGTGCGAAGATTGGGCGTTATATACTTCTATAAAATCACTTAATCGTCATACTAAGCGCATTTATACAACCTTGGAAGACAGTATTTGACCTCGATAAGTGAAGATTCGCCATAAAGTAAGATGATTGATTCTTTTATTACTGAAATTTAGGTCGATAATTTTCGTAATCTCCAGAAGCCGTTAGAACGGATGTAAAAACTCATGGTTTTATGAATTTAAGAGTATCTATATATATTTTTATACTCTCACAACAAAGTTGCTAAAGAGAGTATTATAGTTTTGTTCACATAACGGCACTGCCACGCCCACAAAAGGGCAATAACCGAAAACATATAAAGAGCTCTAACTAAGTCATAAATGAAGCTATTGAAGTAAAATTTGGTAAGAAGGATCGCACAATGAATGGGTCTATTTAGATGTAAGTTTTTTGGGGAAGTGGGCATGGCTCCACACCCTATTAAGTTTTTTGTACATATCTTGTAAACTACCGAAGCTATATCAAGGAAACTTTCTAGAGTCGTTTTCTAGGTACTAGCATATACATTCAAAAAAATGGAGAAAATCGGATTATAACCACGCCCACTTCCCATACAAAGGTTATGTTGAAAACATCTAAATTTGCTTTAATTTAGTAATGAAAAACACCAGAAACCTTAAATTTCATTATAAAGATGGTACAGAAGAACTGCATACAAAATGGTATACAAAATTTTAAATGCGCGTGGTTCCGCCCACTTATGGGTCACAAACCATATCTCCAAAATTACTCGACCAATTGAAATTTGGTTCTTAATATCTTCTAGCTTCCCAATGATATGCTGTGAAAATAGTTCAAATCGGTTCACAACCACGCCTACTTCCAATATACCAGAACTTCGAAGTCGATCTGAATCGTTTACTTTACAATATATGAAGTAAGCACTAGTGAAGATATCGAAACAGAACTTTGCAAAAATACTGCATTTAAAGAGTGGCATCGCCCTTCTAAAAATTTCTGATGTAAGTAAGTTTTCATGACCCTATATATCGAATATGAGGACCTCAGTGCTTCTAACAAATTTTTTACCGAAAATATAGTTAAGTCTCTCAGATAGTTTGAAGAAATTCAGAGGAAAAATGTTTCTTCTAATAATATCACTCCGTGCCAAAAATGAGTGAAATCGGGTTATAACTTCCCCTAGCTCCCATATACATAATATTAGGTTTTTCAAACGTTCAATGGACTTTATACCATATATATGCCGAATATGTGAGTCAAATTGTTTGTTATATTAATAAAATTAAATTAATAAATTGTGAGAGTATAAAATGTTCGGATACACCCGAACTTAGCCATTCCTTACTTGTTATTGCTAGTTGACAGGTACATAGGTTTTGCATGAAAAAACCCTCAGCTATAACGTAAGCTTCAACACTCGGAAAAATTTTACATGCTGGACTTAATGCTTAGAACCGTATTGATACTTTTCAAGCTCAATTAATTTAAGGAAGATATTGAACTCTACTTCTTTTAAACTGAAGACAGAACCTGCCTTACTCAGTTATGTCCGGTATGAAGATCAGTTGTCTAGGTGCTTGCATCTAGAATATCTATATGGAAGCTCTATTGGAACATACATGTTGAGTAGTTCACATTAAGATTTAATGGTCTACCTCTTGTACAACTTATGTATTTAATGGTGGGATCAGGAATCATTATAATGAAAGAATATCTGACAGAAGGAACACCCTTTATTTCATGTGACCTTATATTAAGCAAAAATTTCTCGAATTCTGTCAGAATAACCGGAACAGTTCTGTTTCTCTTAAAGTACCCCGATTTCTCAGTTGATAAAACTAAATTGGCTCACCTATCACAGAACTTTCACAAACAAATATTTGCTTTGCGGATATGCAGAGGGTACATATGTATATATTCCTCTCCACTCCTCAAATTCTGAACAACCTGCGTGAGCTTATATTTTCCTTATTTAATGTGCAACTATTTGCGAGGCAAACAAATAAAATTGTCAAGTGTCAAGCGTGGAAAACGGACCAATAAATAAGACAACTTAAACCAAACACGACAAAGTTTAAAGTTGTCAAGCTGTAAGTGAGTAGGAGCGTACATGCTTAATATGCTTATGTATTTACTATAGAACTTGGAAAGCAAAACACAGCACGCTGCTCTCACTACAACAGCGCTGTGAGCTAACAAGCAAACTCTTGATGCATGCAAACTTTGAGAAATGCCATGGCGCGCTGTGTAGGCGCTACACATTTCCTTTTTTCCTCTTTGTTGTATTTGTTGTATTTTGTTATTGTATTTGTTGTTTGTTGTAAGTCCATTGTTAGCTGTGACCTACTGCGCTTCATTTTTCGGCTAAACACAATCAAAGATTTGCGCAAGTCACGTGGTGAAAGTGCACAACAACAACAAAAGCAGCGTTAGCCGACCACCAAAAGCGGCAACTTTGTGGAGCGCTCGTTGTATTTCAATTCAGTTGGTTGTTGTTGTTGTCGCCTTTTCCGCTTGCCGTTGGTAGCCAGCGATTTTTCATGCTTTCCGTATTACTTCTACTTACAACTTTACTTAGTCGTTCATGCATTGCGGGTGCTTCATCCAGCTTTATATATATATTTTTAATATTCCTACGTAGACCGTTATTTCATTTTATTTATTTAATTTTTTTTTGTATTTTTTACCGCCGACTACATCATAAAGCCGGGTCTTTGAGTTAACATGAATTTTATTTAAACGCCCTTTTATTTATTTGGCTAAGGGCCAAACATATAAGGCGGCTCAAGTAAACAAATATCAACATACAGCCACACATACAAGCACATCAATGTAAATATTTGTATGCGTAAGTGTGTGTAGCCACATAAATTTATTTATTTGTCCCGTTAGTGGGCTCAAAAATATATTTTATTTGCTTGAAAAATTACAACATAATCGAAATAAACGACAAAATGTAAGCTGTAATAACACAGATTCCTGTCTCTTTCATACAAGGTGCCCTTAAGGAGTTTTTAGTAAATGCCTTTATGATTGTAAATCTGTAAGATAATACAAATAAATGATTGTTCAGCGGAGCCCTTAGGGAGGCCAAGGTATTTTACGAAAAGGCACATGTATATCAATTTGGCAGTAAAAGCCTAGAATTGCTTTTGATGTCATCGTTTATTGGCAATAATCATTAGATATTCATGGAAGTCAAAATCGTTGGATTAAATATTAAGTGTGTATCGAAAATCTCAAAATTTAAGAATTTTTTAAGAAGTCCAATAAAATAACTGGCATAATTACAAGAATCTGGCGTAATAAAATAAAAATATAATAGAATCGGTATGATCTGATTTTATGTAATCTCTCAAAACTGCTTAGCTTTCAAACTGTTGTTGCTTTAAAATGCAATTTTTTTTATATATTTTTTTTATTATTCATCCAAACTAGGGCTCTTAAAATTATTCAATTAACCTGAAAACCGATTATTCGAATATCCTGTTTGTAACCGTTCGTACGAATATTAACCGGTTAGTACTATTCGATTAGTCGCAATGTTACGACCATTCGAATAGTCGTTCTACTGCGGTTATTCGAAAAGGCGCATGTATATCGATTTGGCATTAAGAGACTAGAATTGCTTTTGATGACGTCCTTTATTGACAATAATCATTAAGAATTCATGGCAGTCAAAATCGATGACTTAAATATTAAGTGTGTATCGAAAATATAAAAAATTTAAGATTTTCTTAATAAGTAGAAAACATGAAAAATTAGAAAGAACGAAATATAATCAAAATGTTATGGTCTTGTAACTATTTTATTAGCGGGCAAAGAAATTGTAGTCACAGCCAATCATAGTTGTGTTATTTTTGCCAAATTAAAAGAGTGGTGAATCGACAAACAACTGGCATAATTAAAAAATATAATAGAAAGAGGTTATACCACTGTTATGTAATTTCTTTAAACTCATTAACTTTCAAACTGTTGTTGCAATTTTTTTTTTATTATACATCCAAACGTAAGCTAAGTAAGACATATTTACAATGAAAACCGTTGATTTGTAGACTCGCCATCACTGGGCGGACATAATAGTAAGAAGAAAAAGTGCAAAGCTAAAAATACACACACTTGGCAAAAGAATTACAACGAAGCCATTTTGCAAAGAAAATATGAACATAAAGCAGACGCAACGCAAAGTGACATAATAAGACAGTACAAATAAATTTAGACCTCGTTATGTGTGCCGGAGTAGAAAGTGTCGTACTCAGATAGTTAAAGGGCGCAAACGTTCTGGAAGGACTAGTATATTGTGGCTAATGTAGTCCTTAGAACATGGAATCTAGTATAATATAACCAATTTTATTTATTGTAGAGAAGAGCCGCTCCAGGTTTGATATGAAGTAAGCTCAAGTTACGATTAAGTATTGGAAGTAGCACAGTCTATTGAGTAAAGCGTACTCTTTACCATTTGATAGCAGTTGGAGTACTGCTATTTATTATAGAACGCATCATAACCGTAAGTAGGTTCGTGTGCGATTTATGCTAGGTTGTATAGGGTGCTCTTTTAAGAAAAATTAGTTCAAATGTGAAATATTTAACTTTTCCAGCACAGTGGGATTTATGCTGTTATTGCTCAACAGTAGCATGAGTATTAGCGTGAACCGTTGACTAACGCCGCACTAACACATCAAGCTTGTTAGCAATCACTCTAAAAAGTTATGTAACTCTTAAAACACCCTTTAAATATATAAACGTGTTATCATTTGTTAACTGTTTGAAAGAAGTAATCAGACATAATGTAAGCTGATGCCTTGTATTTTGCTAGCACAGGCTATATAAACTTGTTTGCTAGTATATGTATGTGTGTAAGGGCTTTTCATTGCTATGCCTGCGTGCTTGTGTCCATTGTGCAGAAACTAATCCGACAAAATGAAGTTATAAGTCAAATGGGTTTTTGCAGAAATATGAACAGCATCATCTTAGCTGCATTACACTTGATTTGCAGCTGTAATTCGCCCACTGCACTCTAATTGATGAGACGCATAGCGCACTCACTGCACCGTTGTATTTTATGTACTTGTACATATGTATACATATGTATTTGTACTTGTGTGCTGTTAAGCTTGTAAAATGATTATGAGGTATGTAGTTAAATCTGTGTGAAAAGTAGCTGTTACAGAAAAGATGAATATGCGACTAACTGAGATAATAACATTCTTTGGGGAAGAAGAAAACTGCATTTACTTGGAAATATGTGTAAATCTGAATAGGTAAGGACAGCTCATGAAAGCGTTTCATCTTCTTTTCATTTTGAGTACTGTAATGAATGAAGTTAGAAAATATTCTTTCATTCCTAGAGCTCTCCCTCGATGTCACTGTACGATCGTATACTTGTCGAACAGTTCATGAATTCTGTATGTACTGGTTCATTGGATCATCTAAAATAAATTTAAGATAAGTTCGGAATCTATCGTCTACATATATTCCTTGCAGAAATTCTGAGTTTTCTCAAAGAAGCATATATTGCTTGGTTCTCAATGACAAAAAATGATAGCTACAGGTCTCTGGACATCGCGAGTGATTTTTTACTTAGGGAATATAACCTAAAAAGTTTAGACTTTTTGGTCTTCGCTGCAGTCTCAGAAGTCACGTGCACAAAATGGGAATTCACTCGACGGAAAAATGTCAATTCTGTAATCTCTTTCGGACTATACCAGTCGAATGTGGCAGGTCAGGGCAAGATGATGTGAGTGAAGGAAGAAGGAGTATATTTTCGTTGATCATTTTCTAATAAAGAAAAATCTGGGTACAACCGCTCCACTTCTAATTGATGTATGTTCAAAGATTGAACGCTGTTAACTTATTATACTTTTACATTCGAGGATTGATACAGGTGTAAAAAACTAAACTAGATGACAAATCTGATCTACACATAATTGATATCGGTCCAAATCTTCCTGACTCCTAGATTTAAGCATTTTTCTAAAATGTGTCTTCTTTATTGAAGACACTCGAATGTACTCGTATTTGTGCGGCTAATTTTTCCGGTATTTTGACAAAACACACTCAAAATTGTATTTATTGTATTGAGTACAATTGGATTGTATATCATCTGTAGTACTAGATTCCAGCATAAGAAAATCCATCAAGCTACATGGCTGTCCCCGGATCGAATCACTCGCAACCAGATCGATCATGTTGTGATAGATGGACGACATGTCTCCAGTGTTTTTGATGTGCGTACGCTTCGTGGTCCCAACATCGACTCGGACCACTATCTTGTAGCAGCTAAGATACGCACCCGCCTCTGTGTAGAAAAGCGCACACGTCAACAAACACAAGGAAGGTTCGACATCGAGAAGCTGCAATCACAACCGACAGCCGAACGATTTTCTACTCGACTTGCACTCCTGCTCTCTGAGAGCACTCATCAGCATCTTGGTATAAGGGAGCTGTGGGACGGCATATCAAACTCCTTACGTACAGCTGCAACCGAAACCATTGGCTTTCGGAAAAGCCCAAAAACAGCTGGTATGATGAGGATTGTCGTCTCGCAGTGGAGAGAAAACAGACTGCCTACCTCGCAATGTTGCGATCGACCGCAACACGAGCGGGATGGGAAAGATACCGAGAGCTGAGGAGGGAAGCGAGACGCATTTGCAGAAAAAGAAAGAAAGAGGCCGAAATGCGTGAGTATGACGAGCTTGACAAGCTGGCCGACAGGGGTAATGCTCGAAAATTTTACGAAACGATCCGGCGACTAACTGAAGGTTTCAAGACCGAGCACACTCCTGTAGGACCCCAGCGGTGATCTAGTGGTTGATGACCAGAGTATACTGTGTTTGTGGAGGGAACACTTCTCCAGCCTGCTGAATGGCAGTGAAAGTACAACACCAGGAGATGGCGAACCCGATTGCCCAATCGACGACGATGGAACAGATGTTCCATTGCCCGACCGTGAAGAAATTAGAATAGCAATTACCCGCTTGAAGAACAACAAGGCGGCGGGGGCCGATGGATTGCCGGCCGAGCTATTCAAATACGGCGGCGAAGAGCTGATAAGGTGCATGCATCAGCTTCTTTGCGAAATATGGTCGGAAGAAAGCATGCCCGACGATTGGAATCTCAGTGTACTCTGCCCAATCCACAAAAAGGGAGACCCCACAATCTGCGCCAACTATCGTGGGATAAGCCTCCTTAACATCGCTTATAAGGTTCTATCGAGCGTACTGTGTGAAAGACTAAAGCCCACCGTCAACAAACTGATTGGACCTTATCAGTGTGGTTTTAGACCTGGAAAATCAACAACTGACCAGATATTCACCATGCGCCAAATCTTGGAGAAGACCCGTGAAAAAGGATCGACACACACCATCTATTTGTCGACTTTAAAGCTGCTTTCGACAGCACGAAAAGGAGCTGCCTTTATGCCGCGATGTCTGAATTTGGTATCCCCGCAAAACTAATACGGCTGTGTAAGTTGACGTTGAGCAACACCAAAAGCTCTGTCAGGATCGGGAAGGACCTCTCCGAGCCGTTCGATACCAAACGAGGTTTCAGACAAGGTGACTCACTATCGTGCGACTTCTTTAACCTGATGCTGGAAAAAATTATAAGAGCTGCAGAGCTAAACAGAGAGGGTACCATCTTTTACAAGAGTGTACAGCTCCTGGCGTACGCCGATGATATCGATATCATTGGAAAACAACACCCGCGCCGTTAGTTCTGCTTTTTCCCGCCTGGATAAGGAAGCGAAGCGAATGGGTCTGGTGGTGAACGAGGACAAGACGAAATATCTCCTGTCATCAAACAAACAGTCAGCGCATTCGCGTCTTGGCTCCCACGTCACTGTTGACAGTCATAACTTTGAAGTTGTAGATAATTGCGTATACCTAGGAACCAACATTAACACCGATAATAATGTCAGCCTTGAAATCCAACGCAGAATCACTTTGACAACAGGTGCTACTATGGACTGAGTAGGCAATTGAAAAGTAAAGTCCTCTCTCGACGAACAAAAACTAAACTCTACAAGTCCCTCATCATTCCCGTCCTACTTTATGGTGCAGAAGCGTGGACGATGTCAACATCCGATGAGACGGCACTAGGAGTTTTCGAGAGAAAGGTTTTGCGGAAGATTTACGGTCCCTTAAACATTGGCAACGGCGAATACCGCAGAAGATGGAATGATGAGCTGTATGTGTTGTTCGACGACATAGACATAGTCCAGCGAATAAAAAGACAGCGGCTACGCTGGCTGGGTCATGTTGTTCGAATGGATGAAAGTGCCCCAGCTCTGAAAGTTTTCGATGCAGTACCCGCTGGTGGAAGCCGAGGAAGAGGGACCTGTCTTCACTTGGTATTACCAATTGGCGCCAAAACGCCAAAAGGAGAGATGCGTGGCGCACTGTTGTGGACTCGGCTATAACCGCGTAAGCGGTTTCTACGCCAGTTAAGAAGAAGAAGAAGAAGAGTACGAGTACATCTGTCGAAGCATGATCAAATGTTTGTATACTACTTATGCACGTACTCTCACGTTCGAACAGCTGTGCAAATACGTGTACAATACTACTTATGCACTTTACGCTCAAGTGCTCATTCACTCACTTACGCACTTATACTGCATACTAGCACATATGTAGTTACATGGTTGTGCATTTACTGAAATGCTTACCGAAAGAAGTCTTCCATTCCAAACCATTAAAAATAACGGCATATTTTGTAAAAGTAGAAAAGAAATTCCAAGAAGAAGTGTGTGTACGAAAATTTGCTCTCAACATCTTTAAAGAAAATGTTGCCACTCGGATAGCTGACATGTTAGCAACAGTAGTAATATGGGAGATTTTGTTAATAAAAATCATTTTCATATCAAATGACATCAATTGTGGGTTAGTCTATCAATTTGATATCTTTGCGGATGCCACTCCGTAGCAACGGCAGCTTCACAGTCCATATGCTGGCATCAATCTCGTGTCATCTGCGCTTGGATTGACAGCAGGTTTCAGTAACAGTCTCTATCTTCGTATTTTTCTACATCCACCAATTTCTTTTTCTAGCGTTTGCTTTAATTTTTTCGTTCATGTGGGCGAATGATCGCCGCTGTATCACTCACGCATCAACGTTAGTGTCATTGAGTGAGCTGAAATTTTTTTATTGCATCGCTTTTGTGGAGCATCATGTGCTCGTGCAATTTCTGTTGTTGATACTGCTTTTGAGAAGAGTTGGTAACTACAGCAACATGTTTGTCTTGATTTCCAATTTTGCTTTCTCAAAGAAGAATTTCTGTTTTTATCCGATACCACTAAATTGACTCATTCACTCGTCCGGTTCACCGTATTTATTGCGCTCGTGTTTGTTTATCGATTTGTACATAAATAAAAATCAAATGAAACGTGTCTGTATCATAACTGGCAATTTTTTGTTTCACGAAGTAAACTGGTAATCAAAATATACAGTTATGAGTTGTATGGAAGTATGCTACACTGAGAGGAATTATAGACCAGATTTAAGCCGTGGAGAGTGCGCAAGCTTCAAACATGTGTTTATACATTAGAAAGTCTGTAATCGAAATGATAACCATCGGATGATATTTGCATCGTAGTTGTGGTTAATGAAAGAAATATAGAATAGTGCATAATATAAAGGGTCTACATATGTGCGATTAAACTTATTCTTATGGAGCTAGGTAGTTTTCTTTTCTAAAGCTTTTTATTCTGTTAAATAACTAGGACGAAACAGTCATAACTTCGAAGTCGTATCGTATAAATATATATATATATATATATCCAGCGCAGAATCACTTTTGCCAACAGGTGCTACTTTGGACCGAGGAAGGGGAAGGCCTCCACTCCGTTGGAGGGACCAGGCGGAGAGCGACCTGGTTACACTGGGGATCTCTAACTGGCGCCGAACTGCGAAGGGAAGAGAGGAGTGGCGAGCTATCTTCGATTCGGCTATAACCGGCTAAACGGTTTCTACGCCAAACATATACATACATAATAGGACGAAAGTTGTAAGCAAAGAAGGAGACTGAGAGAGTGGAAGATACTATTTATTGTAACCCTTGAAAGCGGTTACGGCAATACCTTACCTTAGGTTTCAGGACTCAGTTAGAGTTCTTGGTTATCACATATGCATATTCCTCTCAGTGTACAAAAAATATCACCAAATATTATGCGTCACGGTGGTCCTCGACTAAATTCAACCCTGACTTCCTAACACCTCCGATTTTCTTCTTGGGAATGATTAGGGACTATTTCAGGACCATTTTGCAAAAAAAATTAAAATCGTAGAGTGAGCACTTTTTTTAAATGCACTTTTTTTATTTCTCTTATAATTACTTTGTGCTAAATTCGTTTTTAACCCTCCGTTCATTCAATTTGTTGATAAATTTGTTGATTTAAAAGTTTGTCTCAGTGTACAGTCAGACTCAGATTATCATTTTATTGAAAGTGAAAAAAAGTGTAGTCGTCAATTGTATAGTGGTGGTATAGAAGCCAAAAAATCGAAAAACTCGAGTGTTAAAAAACTGTTTATTCTTGCTCTGGCTCCCTATGCTCAAGAAAATTATGTGAATGTGTCACAGTTGTGGGCAGCATTAGGGATTAATGAGTTTGAAGGAACAATTGCTTCTGATTTAAAACTCGCAAACATTATTGTTGGTATTATTTCCCATTCAAGTTTATGTCCATTTTGTTGGTGTTATGCAGACAAAAATAATCTCCATGATGATGATGAGCTTCGAACTATTGGTAGTGGACTAAAAAAATATATGGACTGGTGTGATGCTGGGAGTAAGAAATTTGATGCAAAAACATACAAAAATTGTATACACTCACCTATCATCCAAACAAGCAGCGATCAACTTATTTTAGATTTGGTTCCTCCTCCGGAATTGCATTTACTACTTGGAGTCGTGAACACAATGTTTTCCCACATGTTAGAGGAATTTGAAGAAGAGGCTAACAAATCTGCAGAAAATTGCAGCGTTCAACGTGAAATGACATATGGCAGCCCTTCTTTCAAGGGAAATAGTTGTAAGTTATTACTGAATAAAGTTGATTTATTGCGTTCAATCTGTAGCTTAGGCTGTTTAAAATATGTTGATGCTTTTCAAAGCTTTAATATGGTAGTTAAAGCCTGTTTCACGGTAAATTTGGATACAAAATTCACCGATTATATCGATGAGTTTAAAGAAAAGTAGCTGCAGAGCTAAATCGAGAAGGTACAATCTTCTATAAGAGTGTACAGCTACTGGCGTACGCCGATGATATCGATATCATCGGAAACAACACCCGCACCGTTAGTTCTGCTTTCTCCAGACTGGATAAGGAAGCGAAGCGTATGGGTCTGGTGGTGAACGAAGACAAGACGAAATATCTCCTGTCGTCAAACAAACAGTCAGCGCATTCGCGTCTTGGCTCCCACGTCACTGTTGACAGTCATAACTTTGAAGTTGTAGATAATTTCGTCTACCTGGGAACCAGCATTAACACCAATAACAATGTCAGCCTGGAAATCCAACGCAGAATCACTCTTGCCAACAGGTGCTACTATGGACTAAGTAGGCAATTGAAAAGTAAAGTCCTCTCTCGACGAACAAAAACCAAACTCTACAAGTCTCTCATCATTCTCGTCCTACTTTACGGTGCAGAAGCGTGGACGATGTCAACATCCGATGAGACGGCACTATGAGTTTTCGAGAGAAAGGTTTTGCGGAAGATTTATGGTCCCTTAAGAATTGGCAACGGCGAATACCGCAGACGATGGAACGATGAGCTGTATGTGTTATTCGACGACATAGACATAGTCCAGCGAATAAAAAAACAGCGGCTACGCTGGCTAGGTCATGTTGTCTGAATGGATGAAAGTGCTCCAGCTCTGAAAGTATTCGATGCAGTACCCGCTGGCGGAAGCAGAGGAAGAGGGAGACCTCCACTCCGATGGAAGGACCAGGTGGAGAGGGACCTGGCTTCGCTTGGAATAACCAATTGGCGCCAAACTGCCAGAAGGAGGGATGCGTGGCGCGCTGTTTTGGACTCGGCTATAACCGCGTAAGCGGTGTCTACGCCAGTCAAGAAGAAGAAGATTTAAATTTAAACATTTCAGTGACCCCTAAAGTTCATGCAGTGTTCTATCATGTAAAACAATTCTGCTTGAAACATCAAAAGGGTTTAGGTTTTTATAGTGAACAAGAAATGCAATATGAAAGCTGTACACTATGATTTTTCAGTTACATGGGCTAAATATAAAGTTTCACAAAAAAATCCTAATTACATTGAAAGACTATTACGCGCTGTCTGCGAATATAATTCTCAGCATCTTTAAAATGATTGCTTCTTATACAAATGTTTCGTGATTGTATCTTTATGCATTATTTTTTATGAATTAATAAAATGTTTTTAGAGTAAAATGTACATCTTTTGTTTTATTTTATGTCATATATTCTCAAAAGAAAAGTATTGTATCAACAAATTGAATGAACGGAGGGTTAAAAACGAATTTAGCACAAAGTAATTATAAGAGAAATAAAAAAAGTGCATTTAAAAAAAAAGTGCTCACTCTACGATTTTAATTTTTTTTGCAAAATGGTCCTGAAATAGTCCCTAATCATTCCCAAGAAGAAAATCGGAGGTGTTAGGAAGTCAGGGTTGAATTTAGTCGAGGACCACCGTGGCGTACTCTTCAGTAGTTAAAGTTGTAGCTACTGGCATTGGAAAATATTGAAAGTCAAATAATTCGCAACTCAATTCCGAACTACTCAACGAATTTTGTGTGTGGCAAGTCATCAGCTTTCTGCTACAGTCACGACCGCTTGATGGCTGCCTAGAGAGACGTGCAAGTACGACCAGTGACCACCAATACAAACTACTTAAGTATAAATGAACATTCCGATGCCACACTCCTGTGGAGCCCATAATACGCAGAGAGCACTTCAACTCATGGCGTAACGCAATTGGTAGCATTTGGTAACTTTTGGTTAGATTAACACTCGAGCAAAGTGAACAAGTTCAAACGCATTACTGCCCGGCACTCACTCGAAGTGCTTGCAAAAACTTCAAATGTAAATAAATGCATTTACATTACATTACATATTTTCTTTGTATAACCATTGACCGCAAGAATAACAACGAAGCGTCAGTATACTTTTTTCAGCGAGAATTAAGGTTCTTGTTTATTTTTCGTATTATATTATCCATTTGTTGTTCTTTCTACTTTGCAAACCCGCACGACTGACTGATCAAAATCGATTTTTTTTTGCGGTGGTGAAAATGTAAGCGCGATTGTAAATGTTTATGTGTAATGCTTTAATGTAATGCGCTAAGGAAAAGTAAATAAATAAATAATCACTTGAATAAAAACATGATTTGACTGCAAGGGAAAAAAGTGATTGCTGTATGAAATGGAAAATACAAGCAATCAAGTCACGAAATGCAAATGCTTTCCCTTGATAATATACAAATATATATATATGTAAAAGTATTAAGCTGTTATAATCAATTTGCTGCTAACCGCCGGTTAAGTGCTCCAGATTCAAATAAAATCTTGAAAGCATAAGAAAAATATATAATTGATGTATACTTCATCGGTGGGTTGTTGTGCGAAATTCTCATACCAATTTTGAGGAAATTTTCAATTTCTTAAACTTTAACTTCCATACAATTGCTTGGCTGTTAACTCCCGGTTAAACCTTAAATTTTAAAATGAATCTAATGATATGAATGTCATATGCAGGAAGATATAGGCATTATTTCAAAATTGGAATGAAACTAAAGTTTTAAGGCACTTAAGCCAATAGTATTCTTTGCTGATGGACTCTTTCCAAAGAAATACGGTTTTTGAGTTGTTAAGCATTGCCTCTTTTGGACCATATTTTATTATCATCGGGTTAAAGTAGAGTACTTGAGGATATAAAGACTAAGGTTTCATCAATCCGAACTCACGCTGTATCGATTTCAGTACTGCCCTACCCACTTTTGCAATCACGACAGACATTCTAGTGTAAGTCCCAACTATACTGTAGTCGAAAATTTGGTTTACAGAGAGCATTTTTATACATATTGAAATAAGAATATCGGCTTAATTAGCATTCAGCTGTAGAACTAAGATTTATTGATTGGATACTGCTTTTGTTTCGATTCTTATTCCTTACTCAGGCTTTAAAATACTATTATAATAAAGTACACTTCCACTTCAATTATACTAATAGCTAATACAATGACGCATATAATACTTACATTTCATAAAATCTTACGAGTATACATATGTGTCACCATTTATCTAGCTGCCAGTAATTGGCTGATTTATTGATATTGTGACCTTGAGAGACTTTTATTTTAATGCAGCTTACGACAATTTCGGAACTTATTTTAAATTGCAAAGGAATCAGTGAAACGATCCAAAAGATTCACACAAGTCAACACAATAATAGCGTATTCGGTTAACCCAAGGCAGTTAATAAATCACAGTGAACTTTTCTATGTTTATGTTGTAGCTCCGGCAGGTTTTTGAGGATCCGTAAGCAATTTGCTAAATGATTTCTAAACAGATATAAACGATATGTTCGTATCATATGCATAGACAATTTAGCTGTAGATTATCTTTTGTAGCAGTGTTAATGTAATATGCACGGCTATAAAGGGTGTATTCTTAGGAGCTATATAATATTTTTTATTTATGACAAACATTTTTTTTTTTATAAAACATTAACTTTTTAATATTTTTTCTGTACGAAATAAAGAAAAGAGACAAAGTCGTATATGCTGAAAAAAGGTAAAATTTTTAGATTTTTTATAAGAGCGCCTATTATACTATCCAATATTTCATTTGGTTTCATTTCAAACAAAAGTGATGTACCTCTAAAAGCGCACCCTATATTTGTAAAAATGTATATGAATATAGATATAAATATCTACAGATCTAACCAAGAAAATGTAAGATGGTGCAAAAACAAAAGTTTTGTATACGTAAGTATGTATGTATACATTTGTAGACAACAATAAATCCCCTGTGACACTTATACAAAAGCCTCTTACATGTGGCATACCCGGATGTGTGGCGTAATGCGCCTAAAATCTTATGCTATCCTCTTTTATTTATCCATATACATATTTGTAATATATGGGTTTAAGAATATGTGCTGCACAGTGATGTAAGAAGCTAACACATTAGCGGCGTGTTTAGGGCAATTTAAGGCCCGAGTGACTGTCTTTTGAGGTCTTTGTGGTGAAAAAGACATGAACTCTGTGGAGTAGATAACTCACAATAAAACAATTTGCGCAAAAGTATTTTCGTGTTCTAGCTCAAACATATTTACAATTACAGCTTTAAAATATCAGAGGGTGTGTGTGGTTTCGAGCCCAAGAAACGAACAAGATAATACGTTTAATGATACTGAAGCGTAATGTTCGAGCATGGTTTTGCGTTTCAATAAATAATTTTTTTTCATTTTCACAAAAATATATTCTGTCAAAAATTTAAAATACTTGAAATTGTAAAATTTTTGTATATTCTATTCCACGCGGCCCTAAAAGCTCACGGGCCGGAAAATCCTTCCTTCATTAATATTATTTTGCTGATGTGTACAAATGCTTACAATAAGTGTATGTAGACAATATAAAATATTCAGACACTAATACCGTTATGTAGCCGGAAATAATTTGGCATTTCAAACTGGAATTTAATTAATTAAATTTGCATTGCCTACATACATATATGTATCTCAAGTATGAACACATGTGTGCACTGAACAAAAAACAATGATGCATGTAAGTACACACAACGCCCCTATGTTTGAAAAGCTAAATAAATAAAGCCAAATTCCATGGTAATCATATGCACACCCACACACACACCGCAATATAATGAAGTGGGTAAACATTCTCTCAAAACACAACAAAATATGGTTGATATGGTTTTAAAGTACAAAAAAAAACCAGATTGACGTGTTCATATAATTTATTTACCCAGTAAACGTTTTGAAAGTATGTGAAGGTGATTCAATGGTGTTCTTGTAAAGAAATCCAAACCTAAATTATTAAAATTAAATCTAATTGTGGAAAGCTTTGTGTAAGAAGGCTTAAAAACATCTAAATTTCTCCATATAGTTTCGACTATAATGCCACTTTCGACAGCACAGAAATGTCTTAATTGTGTTTGCATTTCATATCCGGAAGTTCCTAAAATACTCGCTATACTATTTCATGAGTAGATAAGAGAGAGAAAGAGGGTCTCTTTTGAGATTAACAACAGACCTTATGCTTCAAGTTAGCACCAACCTGCGGAACGTAGAAACCGCTGGTGTCATATGGAGGTTACAAGTCAAGAAATGGTATTCATGGAAATCGATTCATTGTTTGTAACGACAATTTGGTGTAAGAAGCTTCTAGAAATATCCGGAATCAGATATTTGTAATACTCGTTTATACCCTTATATTGTCCACTATGATATTATGAAAAAATATGATCACTTTTGTAAGCCCTTCGTACGACTCTATTAAAATTCTACAAATTACGTTGGTTTGATGGGCACAAATATGCCTTTCCATGTATGTTTCCATATATATATTTATATATTTTCAATTTCTTAAAAGAAAATTCTGTGCTCCTTCTTCCAGAGAGTCTACACATACATAGATCCGTACATTCATGGCAATATCTTCCTCCGGTATCGCAGTTTGAGCCGCTAACTCTGACCGCCTACAATGGCGACCGTTTTGGCAGCCGCCAGAATAACCAAACCGCAATTGCGCGGAAGTAACGAACGAGCGTTAAGCAGCTTCATCTTCTTAGGGCATGAAATAACGAAACGAAAATTCAGCAAATAAATGAAGACCGCTGGCGGCACCATTAGCGCTAGTCGCCGCATCGAATATGTATGTGTGCCCCGTTTTCTTTGTTTGATTTCGGCACGCTTGTTAAATTTAATTTGTTGGTATTCGTTTATGCTGGCCCTGCAGGCAAACTTCAAACTTCGAAATTAGTTTTAAACCAAATTTCCTTTTTTGTGTGTGAAGTGGTGCAAAGATTTTCTGGTGCGATACTAAATTCTCTAAAGAAAGAAGGGCTGCGAAGTAAAAACTTTATAAATTTGAATTAAGAAACAATACAATTTGAGTAAGTAGAGATCAAGCGTTAGTTTGGAATATATAAAATCGTAAGACATTTGTTAGAAAAGTATGTGAATGGAAATTGTTTCGATTTAAGTTGGTACTTTTGGTGTAACATACAATAATATATTTGAGAAAATGCAAATAGAAAAGTAACTGTATATTTCATCGTATGCATATATAAATAGACTTAAGAACTATATTTCAATCGTAGATATGATATGAACTCAAATTGATTTTTTTTCCTTCCTTTTTTCCTTCAACTACAACTTAATCTAACGTTAAGCAAGTTAATTTTCAAACAGAAATGGGCCCCCATTAGTTTTTGCAATGGTGTAAATTATGATCACTCTCTTGATCCTTATAGAATCAATGTATCGAAGATATATTCATAGAATATAAAAAAATTCTCGTGACAGTCTGTTGTCAACAGCTGGTGTAAGGTGTTCGATTCGCTGCACTCTATCGCTTGGCGTAATAGCCTTATTAATTGATCAATTAAAACTTTAATTGAGAAAACAGTTTTTGACCTTCGCATTGCCGACTACTCCATAATCCATAATCGATCAGCTGGTATACATTTTTGTTTTTGCTTTTCAGAAGAAGTTCTTTGTCGCAGAGTTGCATTGCATGTAGAAAAATCAGTGATTTATTGATAAATTAGCTCTTGTGCGAAAAGGATATAACGAAGAAAAATGTAATATTTATTTCTTACGGTAAATCGATCTAAATCAGCGCTTTAATCGAGCCTAGGTCGGTTAATTGATCAATTAGCTCCTGTGCGAAAAGGCTATAAAGAAGACTTCCAATATTAACTCGAAAATTCAACTTAGTGCTCTTATCAAATCCATTATATCTCATTGCACACATTTAAAATAAACAATTGCTCTATTTTATTTGCTTTCCACTTAAAAAATACGCATTAAAACCTTAATTTCTCGCATGAAAAACTCGATCAAACTTATTTCATATACTCATATATCAAGTGCACTCAATTATTAAGTTATATCACTACTCTCTACAGGGCAATTGTATCATTATTGTATAAGCGCGCATTGTTTGCTCTATATTTCCATAGAAATGCCACACGCTTTTGTCTCCGACTGAATGCCATTTGTCCTTCCGCTACTACTGCGATATAAACTTTGTCAGTAGGGCAAATAGGAACGTTTGTTTATTTCTACACATTCGCATGCGGCATATAAACTTATATAGAAGCATACCATAGATACATATATTATTCCATAGCATCATATATATGTATTTATGAACGTATTTATAGCGCAAGTATTGGTATTAGCTACTCCAGTGGTAGCGCTGGCGACCGCTTTGGTAAAGACATTAAAATAAATCTTTACATTATACACAAGCATACATATGTGCGGTATAGCAGTAGCTAAGAGGCAAACAAACTAATACACACATATCTACATGTTATAGAAGTTATCGAGCCCGATACACTCAAGTATCGCTTTTATTGATTTCCAAGAGTAAATTAAGTGACATTGCGAATTACGAGTATTTTTGCAATATTCATGGCGACATATTTAGTGGTGTGACAAAATAAAGTACCAATCAAATAAATAAATAAAAAATGGCATGAGGCACTATAACGTGAGACATGTGGGAAGTATAACGTGAAAGTTCAGAACTGTGGCATGTTAACGTCAGTGGCTGTTATTTAGTTTTGAAGACAATTAATAGTTTCTTTTTCGATATTTAGCAGCCAAGTTTTGGTCTTTGCAAGTTTTTCGTAAATTCTCAGTAAATATTTTTAAACTTTTCATATTCTGTTTTGTGCACAAAATAATAAATATAGAAATCTTACAAAGAACAATTTAATTACAATAAATTCACTCACATTGGCATGCGGTCCCGAGGCGCTGTTATGCCCAAAGACATACATATAATTGTGACGATTAACATCAGCATGAAATAAACCGGTCTGTATTAGCGGTCCCACCACGCGTGCATCCGAGAGTATATCGAGTACAACATCACGATGTTCCGAGGTAGTGCCCTTCGTGGGATTGTTATACATATCCTCGTATCTGTAATAATATTATATTATATAAATAAATGTAAAAACAAGTAAGGAAGGGCTAAGTTCGGGTGTAACCGAACATTTTATACTCTCGCAATTTATTTATTTAACTTTATTTATATTATATAATACACAATTTGACCCACATATTCGTCTTATATATTGTATAAAGTCCATTGAAAGTTGGAAACCATAATATTAGGTTAGAAGCACCGAGGTCCTCGTGTTCGATATATGGGGCCTTAAAAACCTATGGTACGATTTCGGCGATTTTTAGAAATGGGCTGCCACACTATTAAGATAGTATTTGTGCAAAGTTCTGCACTGATATCTTCACTAGTACTTACTTTATATATTGTAAAGTAAACGATTCAGATCGTCTTCAAAGTTCTGGTATATAGGAAGTAGGCGTGGTTGTGAAGCGATTTGGCCTATTTTCACAACATATCATTGGAATGTAAGGAAACTATTACAAACCAAGTTTCATTGAAATCGGTCGAGTAGCTCCTGAGATATGGTTTTTGACCCATAAGTGGGCGACGCCACGCCCATTTTCCATTTTGTAAAAAAATCTGAGTGCAGCTTTCATCTGCCATTTCTTATGTAAAATTTAGTGTTTCTGACGTTTTTCGTTAGTGAGTTAACCCACTTTTTGTAATTTTCAACCTAACTCTTGTATGGGAGGTGGGCGTGGTTATGATCCGATTTATTTCATTTTTGAACTGTATTAGGAAGTGGCTAAAAAAAACGACACCAGAAAGTTTGGTTTATATAGCTCTATTGGTTTGCGAGATATGTACAAAAAACTTAGTAGGGGGCGGGGCCACGCCCACCTCCCCAAGCAAATTACATCCAAATGTGCCCCTCCCTAATGGGATCCTATGTTCCAAATTTTATTTTCATAACTTTATTTATGGCTTAGTTATGGCACTTTATGTGTTTTCGGTTTTCGCCATTTTGTGGGCGTGGCAGTGGTCCGATTTTGCTCATTTTCGAAAGCAACCTTCCTATAGTGCCAAGAAATAAGTGTGCCAAGTTTCATCAAGATATCTTAATTTTTACTCAAGTTACAGCTTGCACAGACGGACAGACGGACACGGGCGGACGGACAGACACACAGTGGGCGATTGGGCCTCGTTAGCGGCATTTAATTAATAACTTCTAAACGAAAAAAGATATCTTCAGACGGTTTTTTTTTCACAGCTCAGCAAAAAATCATAGAATTTTTTAAGAAAAAAAAATTTTGTTTAAATTTATTTTTTTAATTTTTAAAATTTTTTTTTATTTTTTTTTTAATTTCAAAATTTTTTTTTACCTTCAATAAACAAATTTTATAAATCAAAATTATCTTCGGAATCTTCGGAATCAGAATCAGGCATATCTAGATGCTTCTTTAAAAGCAAGCTCTTAACATCATCGTCCATAATAATATTTTTTGCAGTCGAAATTGAAGACCCATTTGACAATGAAGATATCAAAGGGTCAGACGAAACTAATAAAGCATTTATGATATCTTCCATTGTATTTTTCCTGGAATTTTTTCTTGTATTGCTCTCGCGTATGTTTCGATAGTCCTTGTTCCTGGCCTCAAGAGATTCTTCGGACATCATACCAATCGGAAGGGAAAAATGGTTTATTATATCTGCTCCATGAATTAAAATTCTGTGAACAGACGATGGCATGTAAAACCAGGAGTATGCTTTAACAAAAATTTCGGCAGTTTCCAATGCGTAAGATCCGAATGCGTCCGAATTTATGTCGTATCCACAAGCCAATGCTCGTAAGATTACGCTAAATCGATATATTAAATCATAGCTTACTCCTGTTATACGAGCAGCCAAATTTGGTTGTTGGAAAAACCTCCTTGCAGTGTTTCCGTTGTTCGTGCTGCCAGTACCAGCTATTGGTATATCCACCAACAAATGCATTTCTTCCCTTAGCTTCTGCTGAATACTTCTTTTATTTTGTTCAACGACATCCTTGTCAGCACCACGAGCTTGCCACTTTTGTATTGGTATTCTATATGCAATGTGCAAAACACACTCGAAAAACCTAATCCATGCGTGGAGACTTGATAAGCCATATTCAAATAGGTTTGCATTAATAGGAAAGCTTTTCACCAAATTTAGATCGTTCATATTTTTGGGAGTCGCGCTACAGATTCCGCATGTTTGCGAAGCCGATTCCGATATGACACTGAACGTTTTGCCATCAAGCATGGTCATATGAAATTGGTGATCAATTCTTAAGGTACTCACAAATGTTGGAAAAATATTTAATATTTGGCTCTTAATGTTTTGAATTTCTCTGCTAGACAAGTCTGCCGATTCTTTCTCGCAAAGTAATTTAATGGGTCGACAATATCGGGTAGAAGAAGGCCGATTGTTTTTCCATAAAACTGTCGATCCTTTCTGCCCTATCAATGGTACCATACAAATTGAAAATAAATATTGATCTATCATCTCTCCATCTAAGTCATTAAATTTTTGCCTGTAAGTAGAATGGCCGCTGCTGCCATCACAACCCCATTTGTAGGTAGCAGTTAATTGGGTGTTATTGTTATTTTCAATATGGTTTTGAAAACTTTCTGGGTGTGCTTCAATAATCCTAGCAATCGTATGGTCTACTAAGCTTTGTAATGGTACTTCAGCGAAATGATCAGTGACCGTGATGACACTAGGATAGCATTTTTTTCGCACAACGCAGTTTGTCGTAGCATGGATATATAGCGCCAGTGCTTTTTCATCAGAAAGTTTTGTCGGTAGACGCTGAGGGGTACTCATAGTGTTCAAAATCTTACCGATAAACTCTTCGTCGGCGTTTAGCATTGACACCACCTGTGAAGCACTACGTTTTCCACCTTTATACAAGCTGCAGCTTGCAGCTACCAACAATGCTTCTGATGGCACATCTTCAGTAAGGCCTGACAATTTCTTAACTTGCGTTTTTTTGCAACACTCCGAAATATCTTTTTGTGGACGTCCAATAATTTCGGAAGATGATCTTTCAATCAATACTAACGGCGTATCTAGCCATTCCTGGTTTTTGTTTTAAAAATAAACCTTATTTCTTCTACAGTTTTTCCACTTTTCTACAAGCTTACTAGTAAAATTTCGCAGCTTTTTGCCAATCTCGTACTGCTCCTCCTGAGTATATTTAAGGTTTTTGAGAACAGTACCAAATACAAAGTTTTCCATGGTGAGAAACCTTTTTTTTGGGATCGCTTCTTCATGCCATACTAAAAAAAGTACCCGTTTTGCTACCGACATTGTTCCTAAAAAGTGCCATGATTTAAAGGTTAGCAGGTAATAGCAGTTCATATTACATATTTTGGACGCACAATGACTCACACTTCCAGCTAAACAAAGAGTTAGACCGAATCCGTGCGAATGTTGTAACTTCTACTCCACGAACGACAGGTGTACGCTAGTGCGGGCTAGTTGTTAATACACTTAATTGCCACTACGTTTGATGAACAACACATTTACAGACCGATCACAAAAACTGATTTTTTATGTAATACATACCTTGAAGTTAATAAAAAGGCACACTTTTAATGAAACAAGTGAAAATTGTAAATTTCAAAGGAGCTAGAAATCAATGCGCACTACAAAGAAAAAATATTGTAAAGCACTTGCTAAAACATATTTTGTGTTTGAGAGCTCACAGCTGATGATCAGCTGATCGTAGGCTTATAAAAAACCGCCAAAAATCTAATCAAAGCATCTGTTATCGATTTGTGAAAAAAAATTAACGCTTTTTCAAATTTGAAAATTTGAATTAAATGCCGCTAGCGAGGCCCAATCGCCCACTGTGAGACATCCGGATTTCAAATATACTCGTCACCCTGATCACTTTGATATATATAACCCTATATCTAACTCGTTTAGTTTTGAGTGTTACAAACAACCGTTATGTGAACAAAACTATAATACTCTCTAGCAACTTTGTTGTTGCGAGAGTATAAAAAGCTGTTTTAACAAGTAAGGAAGGGCTAAGTTCGGGTGTAACCGAACATTTTATACTCTCGCAATTTATTTATTTAACTTAATTAATATTATATAATACACAATTTGACCTATATATTCGTCATATATATTGTATAAAGTCCATTGAAAGTTGGAAACCCTAATATTAGGTTAGAAGCACCGAGGTCCTCATGTTCAATATATGGGGCCTTGAAAACCTATGGTCCGATTTCGGCGATTTTTAGAAATGGGCTGCCACACTATAAATACAGTATTTGTGCAAAGTTTTGCACCGATATCTTCACTAGTGCTTACTTTATATATTCTAAAGTAAACGATTCAGATCATCTTCTAAGTTCTGGTATATAGGAAGTAGGCGTGGTTGTGAAGCGATTTGGCCAATTTTCACAACATATCATTGGGATGTAAGGAAACTATTACAAACCAAGTTCCTGAGATATGGTTTTTGACCCATAAGTGGGCGACGCCACGCCCATTTTCCATTTTGTAAAAAAATCTGAGTGCAGCTTCCATCTGCCATTTCTTATGTGAAATTTAGTGTTTCTGACGTTTTTCGTTAGTGAATTAACCCACTTTTAGTAATTTTCAACCCAACCTTTGTATGGGAGGTGGGCGGGGTTATGATCTGATTTCTTTCATTTTTGGACTGTATTGGGAAGTGGCTAAAAAAACGACTGCAGAAAGTTTGGTTTATATAGCCCTATTAGGTTGCGAGATATGTACAAAAAACTTAGTAGGGGGCGGGGCCACGCCCACTTCCCCAAAAAAATTACATCCACATATGCCCCTTCATAGTGCGATCCTTCATACCAAATTTTATTTCCATAGCTTAATTTATGGCTTAGTTATGGCACTTTATGTGTTTTCGGTTTTCGCCATTTTGTGGGCGTGGCAGTGGTCCGATTTTGCTCATTTTCGAAAGCAACCTTCCTATGGTGCCAAGAAATAAGTGTTCCAAGTTTCATCAAGATATCTCAATTTTTACTCAAGTTACAGCTTGCACAGACGGACGGACGGACGGACGGACGGACAGACAGACATTCGGATTTGAACTCCACTCTTCACCCTGATCACTTTGGTATATATAACCCTATATCTAACTCGTTTAGTTTTGGGTGTTACAAACAACCGTTATGTGAACAAAACTATAATACTCTCTTTAGCAACATTTGTTGCGAGAGTATAAAAATAAGATTAATAATAATAAAGTCATATTTCTCAATGTGCATATGTTGGCTCAAAATTTTTGGAACGACATATACATATGTTACTTAATGGACCAGTGTTCGCCGGAAAAGTAAAAACAGTTTAACAAAATAATTATGATATTATCTTGGAAGTTTCAAGACCGGAGCATCCTCATGTAGAGACCAATGTGGTAATCTGGTAACCGATGTCCAGGGCATACTGGGATTATGGAGATGGCGAACCCGATTCCCCAAATCGATGGCGATGGAACAGATGTTCCATTACCCGACCATGAAGAAATTCGAATAGCAATTACCCGTCTGAAGAACAACAAAGCGGAGCGCCGCCCCGCCGGGGGCGGGGGCCGAGCTATTCAAATACGGCGACGAAGAACTGATAAGGTGCATGCATCTGCTTCTTTACAGAATATGGCCGGAAGAAAGCATGCCTGACGATTGGAATCTCAGTGTGCTCTGCCCAATCCATAAAAAGGGATATCAGACAATCTGTGCCAATTACCGTGGGATAAGCTTCCTAAATATCGCCTATAAGACTAGATACTATCGTGTGACTTCTTTAACTTGACATGGCTCCCACGTCACTGTTGACAGTCATAACTTCAAAGTCGAAGATAATTTCGTCTACTTTGGAACCAGCACCAACCAACACCAACAATGTCAGCCTCGAAATCCAGCGCAGAATCTCTCTTGCCTACAGGTGCTACTATGGACTGAGTAGGCAATTGAAAAGTAAAGTCCGCTCTCGACGAACCAAAATCAAACTCAACAAGGCGCTTTTCGTTCCCGTCCTGCTTTATGATGAGACGAGACTAGGAGTTTTCGAGAGGAAAATTTTGCGCAAGATTTATGGTCCTTGGCAACGGCGAATACCGCAGACGATGGAACGATGAGCTGTACGAGTTATACGACGACATTGACATAGTTCAGCGTATAAAAAAACAGCGGCTACGCTGGCTAGGCCATGTTGTCCGAATGGACGAAAACGCTCCAGGAGGAAGCCGAGGAAGGGGAGGCCTCCACTCCGTTGAAGGGACCAGGTGGCCACTTGGAGTCTCCAACTGGCGCCGAACTGCGAGCGAAAGAGAGGAATGGCGCGCTATCATCGATTCGGCTATAACCGGCTAAACGGTTTCCACGCCAATCACATACATACATATTTTGAAGAAATAATTACTGTTATTGTTTCTGGTTGTAAGGTCGAATGGTGATCTATCCTAAAAAGTACACCCAAATTTTGCAAAGGGATGTGTATATGTTTACATTTTACCTAAATGAAAGACTTCATTTATTCGTGGTAATGCGAAACTTGGCTTTTTCTTCTATACTCGTATCCAATGAATAATAAAATTGCAAGTTTCTACCACATTTTTTAATAAATAATATTTCCGTAAAACCATTGACAAAGTGAATATATAAAAATATTCAATTTAATCATTTGCGCTAGTTTATTAAATAACTAACACATTTTGAGTCACCAGAGAAATTGTGCAAAAATATAGACATGATTTCATATTGAATGTGTTCATTTACACATATTCTATTTCCATTGAAATTTAGTTACATAAATCACATGTCGAAAACACAGCACGGTTTCGCACAAAGAAAGTCAACAACAACCAGCAACTAAATGCTTGATGTCACTTTTGGCATTTTGCTATTGTAAACGCAAAATTTGCTGCATGTTTGAACTTACGCCCGCCCGTGGCTACGAATAATGATGTTGGCGTGGCTGAAAATCAGCGGACGCAAACAGTGATATGCTTAGTTAATATTCTTGTTTTTTTTCAACATCTATAGCATCTTTTACAATTCGCTCAGCTAGAGGTGTTGCGTTGGTGGTTTAACCTGAAACCTTTTGTCATAAAATGCAAATTATACATTTCCCGTTTTGTTGTTGTAGAGGCGGTCTTTGGCGAAGAACCACAGTGCTAGTGATATTTCAGTGGGCAGATCAAAAACACAACATGAAATGTTGGTTAACGCTAGCATCGATACAACATCCTTACATCTCACTACGCACACATATTTTTCGCTGCCATACCAATATGTGGTCATGTACAAATATGTATGTTCATGCATATGTAGTTTCCATAATTAGTTTCAGAGAACAAATCAAAACAAAAATATATTTTAAGCTTTCTTTTGTGCATGCTAACATATCAAATAGTATTTATTAATCACGATGTCATGGCGATGACATGCAAAGCAAAACAAAATGCTAGACTAGTGTATTTGTCAGTGAAAATACAGACAGCTATATTTGTATTTCGGCTTATGTACCCTACTGTATTAATTATAAAATCGTAATTAAACTTCATGTTGTTTTCTAATGATTTCATTGGTTATATGTATTTACAGACACGTATGAAGCTCTGCGGGGCGTATACGTAACATTTAGTTCTCATTCAAATTATGTGATATAATGTTAAAATTGAGTAAATACTTTATATTGCAATCAGTTCTTCAATTTATGAAATTATTATTAAATAAATTTTTAGCAGGATAATATAAAATTCAAAGAAAATCTACGATCAACTTTCCCATTAAAATTGATATTGAAATATATCATGAATTTACAAAGAAAATTAATAATTATTAATGAATTAATTTCGTTCTCACAGCACATATAAATATTTATATATGTATTAATAAATATCTAAAACAATTTTAAGTATGATAATAAATCCTATGTTATGAGGTTAATAATGCAAAATGATGAATGTATTCATCAGTGAATTGCATGTCGTTTAATTTCAATAGAAATATACATATATGTATGTAGATACAAATATTATTTCAGTTTTTAAAATATTGAAACTGAAAAATTATACGAAACAAGCCGCCAGTTTCTTCAATCGCTGGTATAGTAAATCATAAAATATGTATGTATATAAATATATTTGATTTCTTTCAGTAGATACATTGGTTGTCCCAACCAACACCATAGCTTACACTAAATAATTAATCATTTGTAATGTTTTAACAGTTCATAGCTTGTGAGCACAATATTCCATTTGCACTCTTGCAATGGCATAGTGACATTCGTTTTGCAAAGGATATACATTTACATACACATAAATTCATCAATAGCATTTTCATAATACTTTGTATGGGTGATTCTACGATAAGAGGTTTCAATTGCATGGAGAAAACGGCCAAAGAAAAACTTTGGATTTTTTTTCATGAAACCTCTATATTATGATTTTTGTCCCTTTTATTTATCTTCTCACGTGAGGGCAAGTCACTTAATACATACTTAATACATGACGTAAAGTTTATGTTAGATATTTATTTTAACAAAAGCAAAAAATTAATTTAAAATAGTATTACAAATTAAAGGTACTCTCTTTCCTAGATAAATAAATCAAAAAATTAAAATAACAAATCAATAAATTCACTCTATATCCTAAATAAACGTAAAAAATATTAAATATAGAATCTTTAGATCTTTCAAAAACAATTCTGACTTTTTAAAGACGTAATATATCCTCTGTCCTTTCAAAAGAAAATTTGGCATGGGGAGAGTCTGGCCAACCTGATCTTATTGGAATAACATGACGTAGCCTCTGTCTTTTTATTACTACATATGTAGTAATACATATGACAGTGTCGTCGTATAACTCATCGTTCTCAATTGCGGTATTCGCCGTTATCAATGTTCAAAGGACCATAAATCTTCTACAAAACCTTTTTCTCGAAAACTTCTAGTGCCTTCTCATCGGATGTTGACATCGTCCATGCTTCTGCACCATAAAGCAGAACGGGGATGATAAGGGACTTGCAGTTGGTAAGAGCGATTCTTCGTTGGTTTGGGAGGCTAATATTTTTGGTTTTATTAATGCTGGTAATGGAAGGAGGTGGGGAAGGGGTCATGTTCAGAAGTTCACGCAAGAAAGTATCAAGACTCAAGCAGCTCACGACTTCCGGTCCTGGTGTCATGATGAATAGTATCTTCCCTGGTCTCTAACTTTCTCCCCTGGCAGTTATTTTGCCAGGGGAAATACGGCAGGGAAGAGACGTTTTCATGAAAAATTTAATTGTTTTAATTGACTGAATTATTTTTTGGGTTAATTATTTATTTCACTTTAATTATCACAGTATTAGTAATTTAGGACAATAAAGGCAAATAAATTAAATTAAAAGTATACGTTATATGAATTGCCAGGGGAGAGACAAAATCAGTTTTTGAATACAGTACACCGCACGATCGGGGCGCAATAACTAAAAAACTACCGCGCTCAAACGGATTTCGAGATTAGTATTGTTAACTTCAGGCTGAAATGAGCCCATGAGCAATTTTTTCAATGCGTTCGTCTTTGAATTTATGTCGTACAAGCGGAACAAAATTTGGCAGGTTAGATACATAAAAAAATCGGGATAAAAGTTAATTTTAAAAATTATATGAAATAAAAAAAATAATTTCGTTTTTTATTTAACAATACTTAATTTTAATTATTTTACTTCCCATTGAACTTAGTTTTGGTTTAGCATCTCATACAAAAACAAGTAAGGAAAGGCTAAGTTCGGGTGTAACCGAACATTTTATACTCTCGCAATTTATTGAAGAAATTTTATTAAGTTAACGCACAAATTTACCCATAAATTCGGCATAAAGTTTAATAGAATAACGAAAATCGTCATATATAGATATGAGGGCTGAGGTAATTCCTGAACCGATTTCATTCAATTTCACCAGCAAGGTACACTATATCCAATACTATACGCTCATTTAATTTTGCTAAGATATCTCACATATAAACCAATACATATATGCGGAATAAAGCCCACCGTATTTTTGGAAAACCTATAATTAGGTATATGGGAGCTAGGGGATGTTATTTTAGAAAAACCTATAATATCCCTATATGGGAACTAGGAGATGTTGTGACCCGATTTTAATAATTTTTGGAACAGAGTCACGCTATTGGAAGAAAACAATTCCCCCTGAATTACATTAAATTATCTGAGAGATTTACCCATATTTTCGGTTAAAATTTACCCTTAGGCCCTGAGTTCAACATATTCGATATCTGGGACCTTGAAAGGTTATAGTCTATGTTCGACAATTTTTTCACAAGTGTTCTAAATTGAGTTATAAGGAAAGTAGTCGTGGTTGTGAACCGATTTCGCTCATTTTTTAACCGTGTTGTCAGGGTGTCAAGAAAATTTTATATTCCGATTTTCATTGAAATCTGTCGAGTAGTTCTTGAGAAATGGTTTATGACCCATAAGTGGGCGATGCCACACCCATTTTTCATTTTGTAAAAAAATCTGAGTGAAGCTTCCTTCTGCTATTTCTTCTGTAAAATTTAGTGTATCTGACGTTTTTCGTTAGTGAGTTAACGCACTTTTAGTAGTTTTCAACCTAACTTTCGTATGGGAGGTGGGCGTGGTTATTACCCGATTTAGACTGTATAAGGAAATGGCCAAAATAAACGACCGCAGCAAGTTTGTTTATATAGCTTTATTGGTTTGCGAGTTATATACAAAAAACCTATGTGGGTGCGGGGTCACGACCACTTTTCAAAAACAATAACATCCAAATGTGCCCCTCCCTAATGCGATCATATTTTCCAAATTTTATTTTCATAACTTTATTTATGGCTTAGTTATGACACTGTATAGATTTTCGGTTTCCGAAATTTTGTGGGCGTGGCAGTTGACCGATTTTCATTAAGATATCTTAATTTTTACTCAAGTTATCGCTTGCACGGGCAGACGGACAGACGGACGGTCAGACATCCGGATTTCAAATCCACTCGTAATCCTGATCACTTAACCCCATATATAACCCCATATATAACTCTTATATTTCTTAGTGACACAAACAACCGTTATGTGAACAAAACTATAATACTCTGTGCAACAGGTTGCGAGAGTATAAATATATGTATTGTCCGCAAGTTAAATAAAAAGTAGCAATGGGACAAGCCAAGGGAGAGACTTTTTTAGACTTTGTAAGGAATTCCAGAAAAAAATGTTTTAATTGTGCAGTAAATTGTAATATTATTTAAAACACTACATTAATATGATGTGATTCATTTAAAAAAATAGCAACATAAAGGACAAAAAAATACTTTAAGCTGATTGCCGCACAAGTTACCTCTTATCGTAGAATCACTATATAATAATTTATTTCTGACAAAAAGCTGGCTGCTAGACAAAAATTTAAATTTCATATCTGCAAAATTCGCATAGTACTACGAATCATAAAGCCTATACAACTTTTCTCCACCGAAGTGGGAATGCTAAAAATAACCAATTCTCATATATTTGCCTATTTACATACCCTGGTGAGATTAAAATCCCCTTAGAGCAAATTAGAGCAGCTAATGCAAGCCTTCCTTTGAATATGTGTATGTATATATAAAATCTTTAACATACATATGTATAGTTATTTACTTAATATACTTAAATATTTATGTTTGCGTCATTGTGCATCCAAATTAAGTGTGTGTGAGTCGTTGTCCATATAGATAAATCGAAAATTTTTACTATATTTTTAATTGCTGTCGAAACGAGTGACAAGTAGGTTTATAGTAAGTAGTGGTAAACTAGGTAGATCCACTTTTAATAAAAACGAAAAGCACAGATTTTGATAATTACATAAAATATATTAGGATATGACTAGCGTTGGAAAGATTATAGTTCAATCGCTTAGGAGAGAGCGATTGCGTGTTTCTTTAAAGAAAAACAAGGAAATCATTGAAACAAGTAAGGAAAGGCTAAGTTCGGTTGCGACCGAACATTTTATACTCTCGCAATTTATTGATGTAATTTGATTAAGATATCACACAATTTGACCCATATATTTGGCATAAAGTCCAATAGAATAACGAAAATATGATGATTATTATGAGAGCTGATGTAATTCCTAAACCGATTTCACTCATTTTCGCCACCAATCTACACTATTCGCCCATTTTTCATCCATGTTGTCAGGGTGTCAAGAAAATATTATATACCGAATTTCATTGAAATCGCTCGAAGAGTTCCTAAGATATGGTTTTTGACCCATAAGTGGGCGACACCACGCCCATTTTCCATTTTGTAAAAAACTCTAAGTGCAGTTTCCATCTGCATTTTTTTTATGTAAAATGTAGTGTTTCTGAAGTTTTTCGTTAATGAGTTAACTCACTTTTAGTAATTTTCAACAGAACCTTTGTTTGGTTATTATCCGTTTTCTTTAATTTTTGGACTGTATAAGGAAACGGCTAAAAGAAACGACTGCAGAAAGTTTGGTTTATATAGCTTTATTAGTTTGCAAGATATATACAAAAAACCTATTTGGGGCGGGGCCACGCCCACTTAAAAAAAAAGTACGTCCAAATGTACACCTCCTCTGTACCAAATTTTATTTTCATAACTTTATTTATAGCTTACTTATGAAACTGTATAGGTTTTCAGTTTTCGCCATTTTGTGGGCGTGGTTTTGCCCATATTTGAAAGCAACCTCCTTAGGGTGCCAAGGAATCCAAGTTTCATTAAGATATCTTAAATTTTACTCAAGTTATCCGTTGCACGGACAGACGGACAGACAGACAGACAGACGGACGAACAGACATCCGGATTTCAACTCCATTCGTCATCCTGATCACTTATATATATATATAACCCCATATCTAACGCTTTTATTTCTGGGTGAATGTTGCTGTGCATTCAACTACGCAAACCAATGTAGGCTTGATCAACTTAAGCGAACCTAAACTAACTTTGTACAAATATTTGGAATGAAATTGTACCTGATATAATTGAAATTCTTTGTAGCAATAATCCTCGCTTTTCCTTGAATAAGTCCAAATCTAGCCGCTTGAAAACTAGTCCATATAGGTTGTACTACCCCACACTTCAATGAACACATGTAATTCCACTGGTTTTGCATTTTTCATGCCAGCAATGAGCTGTCGCACAAGAAATTGCCTTAGCTTCTAACTGAGTGCAATTATTTGTATACGTATTTGTATCAGCATGTGTCTGACATTCTTGCTTATTTCCTCTGCAACTCCAGTGGGATTGTCGGAGTTCTGCGAATCTCATACAAATGTAATGCTAAGTCGCCTGAGTGTTGGCTCACATGTTGAGCTGTGATGTTTGTTTGCACATTCGTGCGTTACAAGTTGTTATGCAAACACAAGCGCACATTTAGATACCTACTTACAACTGCAGCAACAATTGCTGCAGTCAGTGCACAACAAATACACACGCACACTCAGCTGTGTTTGCGATTCCTTACGTGCATGTTTATGCTGTGCGTATGTGTGATTGTGTGTTGGCATTGGAGTAGCATTTATTTTCTTCCTGCCACAATCGGCTTCATCCCCCTTCAGTCACATAAATTTCCGCAGTCAAAATCCTTTCCCTTAAGTGCGGAAATCTTTAAAAAGTCATAAGTACAAACGGAAATCAAATGTTATGCATGTTGTGTCGCCACACACGAGTTGCTGCTGCCGTCAATCTGCGCTGCAGCACATTTATCTTAAAATTTTATTCGTTGTAAAATTTTATGTTTTCGTACCGTCGTTTTACAGGCGTCAAGTTGCCATGCACGGCCCACAAGTCATTCGCGTTATATTATCTTTACACGTGCGCCAACCAACCTTTGGCAGTGACGACAAATAAATTTGGCAACTCAAATGTGAAACCCTTTTGGTGACAACAAAATATGCATTAAAATATACAAACCATTTACTTGCTTTTCCCGCCGCCACTTTATGTGGTAGCGTCAAGCTTGCGCATCCATCGGACAGGGCGTATAAGTAATGTTAAATTTATATGCAAACACTTTGTCGTAATTGATATTTAAATTGATTTATAATATAAGTTTTATCTGTCACTCCGTTGCGTGATTACAAGTTAAACAGCACATATATGTATATATAATATATAATTTTTATATATATATATATATATATATTTATGTATGTGTATATTTTCAGTGAAATTAAATTTGCATTTTTCTTGACATATGAGCACGTACATACTTATGTGTGTTCAGCTCTGACATAATGTCAAAAGTGTCACATTCGTTTTCTGGCTCGACTTCCTGTGAATTTTGTTGCTTTTTTAAAAACGCTACTTTTATATGACTTCTGACATTGAGTTTAATGGTGTCTTCAATAAATAATAACACTTTGACTTTAGTAATTTGACTTGAATTATAACTGACGTGTGTAATTAAATAAATAATAAGTACGAAGGCGTTTAATTCCCCAATATTAAATTACATACTCAAAGTTATTTATATATTTATATATATAAAGAATTATAAGCATAAATAAAGAATAATTTTAAATGTTTTTGTAAAACTCCAATATCCTTCCAACTGATCATATTTGCAAACAACAATACAAACTACAAATCGTCATAAAGTCAAGTAGTAGTCTAAGTTGATCAAAAAGGCAACTTTTCAGACAAATATTGCATGCACACAATGCAACCAGCTTGCGAACAGCAAAATACTGTACCATACCGACCATCCACAGACATACAGACAGCAAAAGCAACAAATGAATGCCTTCAGAAACAATAAAAATGTATGCAAGTAAATGTTTGCTTTAGAAATAACAACTCAAAATAAACAGCAGTCACCATAATAGTAGGTTGACTCAGTTAAATGCAATGCACACATTGTTTTTATATATATTTTTTTTGTTTTATTATTTTTTGTTGTATTTGATTATGCTTTTGTTTTAATTTTTTTCCTTTTGTTTTAAAATAAAAGCAATTGTGGCTGCATATGAGTACATAATGTGGGGATTTTCATATTGTGTGTGTTATTATATTTATGATGGATGTGTGGGGCCTTTATCTCTATTCCACCATAGGCACAAAAATGGAATTAATTAGCTTTAAATTAAAATTTAATTAATATTAAAATCCTATTTGAATTTAAATTTTTATTTTTAATTATTAATCCGATTAAGGCGTTTCTTCATTTCATAAAATTAAGTTATTATTCACAAAAGTATCATGCTTTATCAAGTAGCATTCACACATTGAAATCAAGAAAACAAATTTTGTAGTACTCAAAATGTACATTTGGTATTTAATCTCTTTGTATTTGAATTGTAAGCTCCACAGACCAAAACTAATTGCTTTTAAAGTAATTTAACTTACACAAATTCTTCCTTGTCATTAAATTTCTGTAATTCACTAATTTTCAATTATAATCTTTCTAGCCAAAATGGCAGCAAAAGCAAAATTTTATACGCGAAACTGTCGACATGAGTATAATTTACGGCTTCATTAGTGGTAAGTCCAATCTCTATTAATTTCTGCCTTAAATAAAATGAAAATTCTTTCTTCGAACAATTTTTACAAGTTAACCTTAACTATACCAACAAAAGGATTACTACAATGAATCAAGTAAGAATAATATAAAATTTTCGTTTCACAGAATTTGAGTATTTAAAAGATATAAAACCTCGATTTCACATAAATACCCTCATTTATCACTTAAACACATATATACAATGCTCGTGTAATGCTCGTTGAAAAAAATCCTGATTTTTCCGCGCCATGTAATATATATTATTCAACGAAGACAGCAATCCGCGTTAGCACGAGGGTAATACTTTTTCCAATTTAATCCCCACTGTTATTACGGAAAATAAAATTTTATTCCTTTCCATTACATTTTCTCCCATCTCTATTGTAATCTCTTTCATTCATTCAAGAATGAAAATGAATGAATGTGTATAACTTTTTTCATTATTGTTTCCACTGTTAATTACTGCTGACAATTCGTTTTTATTATTTTTTAACTCGCTGATTTATCTCGCATTTTCACTCTCTATGCTTATGTATCATTAAACTGCAATTAAATTAATTATATTTCTTGTAGTGACAATGGCGATGACCAAAAGAGCAAACCACTGACCGAAAAAAAAATAAAGAGGTTATACCCTTTTAGGGAACAAATTGAAACCATTGTGAAAGGTATATAAATAAGTTTAATACAGATGAGCTAAAATGTTACGTATACGCACCAGCAGCCTAGCAGCCTAAGTAGATTTATAATTACAAGCTTTGAATATTGGACTTTTTGTCCACCTTTTTACTTGTTGTCTTTGAAGGCAGTTGAAAGGTATTAAAATCGTCTGTGACTAAAAACTAATAATTGTTTTAGAAGTTTTAATTTCTTACTTAAAATGTGTTTGTGAGTGTGATTTTAGCTTAGTTTTTATACTCTCGCAACAAAAGTTGCTACGAGAGTATTATAGTTTTGTTCACATAACGGTTGTTTGTAACACCTAAAACTAAAAGAGTTAGATATAGAGTCATATATACCAAAGTGATCAGCGTGACGTGAAATCCGGATGTCTGTCCGTCTGTGCAAGCTGTAACTTGAGTAAAAATTAAGATATCTTGACGAAACTTGGCACAAATATTCCTTGGCACCATAAGAAGATCAAGCTCGAAAATGGGCAGAATCGGACCATTGCCACGCTCACAAAATGGCGAAAACCAAAAACACATAAAGTGTCATAACTAAGCCATAAATAAAGTTATAAAAGTAAAATGTGGAATAAAGGATCGCACTAGGAGGGGTCATATTTGGATATAATTTTTTTGGGGAAGTGGGCGTGGCTCCGCCCACAAATCGGTTATTTATATTTAACTTGCAAACTAATAAAGCTATATAAACCAAACTTTCTGCAGTCGGTTCTCTTATATACCCCACCACACACCATGAAAATAGTTGAAATTGGATAATAACCACGCCCACCTCCCATACAAAGGTTAGGTTGAAAATTACTAAAAGTGGGTTAACTAACTAACGAAAAACGTCAGAAACACTAAATTTTGCAGAAGAAATAGCAGAAGGGAGCTGTACTCAGATTTTTTTTTACAAAATGGAAAATGGGCGTGGCATCGCTCACTTATGGGTCAAAAACCATATCTCAGGAACTACTAGACCGATTCGAAATTCGGTATATAATATTTTCTTGACACCCTGATAACATGGACAAAAAATTGGCGAAATCGGTTTACAACCACCACTACTTTCCTTATAACTCAATTTTGAAATCCATCTTATTCCTTCACTTTATAATGTAAACATAAGGAACCAATGAAGATAACGGAATAAAACTTTACACAATTAGTGCATATCATCTCTGGCTTCACTTGTGAAAAAATTGTCGAAAACAGACTATAACTTTTCAAGGCCCCAGATATCGAACATGTTGAACACAGCGCCTAAGGATAAATTTTAAAAGAAAATATGGGTAAATCTCTCAGATATCTCAATTTAATTCAGAGGAAATTGTTTTCTTCTAATAGTGTGTCTCTGTTCCAAAAATTATTAAAATCGGGTCATAACATTTCCATATACCTCATTTTAGGTTTTTCAAATGTATCTTCTCCTAGCTCCCATATACCTAATTATATTTTTTTCAAAAATACGGTGAGCTTTATTCCGCATATATGTATTGGTTAAATTTCTTCAATAAACTGCGAGAGTATAAAATGTTCGGTTGCACCCGAACTAAGCCTTTCCTTACTTGTTAAAATGGAATTTCTAATGAACGTATATTTTCTTTTGATAACATTACTACTGACTATGACCATAAAGCTAACTACTAGAAATTTTCTAAAAGAGTTCTAATTTAATATTCTAAAATGTAGAACAACGCTTAAAATAATTATATACATATACTTACATGTATATACATATATACATGCATGTACATATACATGCAGAGATTGAAAAAGAAAACAGTAATTTATTAAATAAACACAATAATGAAAAAGAGGAAACTAGACGATAATGTTATAATGACGACAAGCTAACCACCAGACAGGCCATTGGACAGACCGGCCGTTCACTAATACTTTCATAAAGTTAATATTCCCTGTAGGAATTTTACAATTTGTTACACTATCGAGCTTGGAAAATTAAATTTAATTAATTAATGATAGTCTTTCAAGTACCAAGAAAAAAGGTAAAAAAGGAAAAAATAAAGATAATTTTGTATACAGTAGTATAGCTTGATCACTTAAAAACTTGATAATATTATTTTTACACAGACAAATTTTTTTTTATTGATAAATCCTTTTTCCACTGTCGGCTACTCGATAACCGATCAGCTGTTACACATTTTTGTTTTTGCTTTTCATAAGAAGTTAGTAAGTTTCATCAGCTGATTGCTATTTTTTATTTATTTCCAGCATCTAGCGTCGAGTAGTATTAATGCTATTTTATCAAAAAATACAGCCAGTCGCAGACAAATAACGTATATACATATAATTACAAATACGGTCTTTGTCGCAGACTTCCATTTCATGTTCAAGTCGATTTAAATTCAATCAAAGTAGATTTTTATTTTGTATGGTAAATCGATCTTAATCAGCGTTTTAATCGAGCAGAGGCCGGTTCGGGTACTGCATCGAACACTTTCAGGGCTGGAGCGTTTTCGTCCATTCGGACAACATGACCTAGCCAGCGTAGCCGCTGTCTGTTTATTCGCTGAACTATGTCAATGTCGTCGTATAACTCGTACAGCTCATCGTTCCATCGTCTGCGGTATTCGCCGTTGCCAATGTTCTGAGGACCATAAATCTTGCGCAAAATTTTCCTCTCGTAAACTCCTAGTGTCGTCTCATCTGATGTTGACATCGTCCAAGCTTCTGCACCGTAAAGCAGGACGGGAATGATAAGCGACTTGTAGAGCTTGAATTTGGTTCGTCGAGAGAGGACTTTACTGTTCAATTGCTTACTCAGTCCAAAGTAGCACCTGTTGGCAAGAGTTATTCTGCGCTGGATTTCGAGTCTGACATTGTTGGTGTTGTTGATGCTGGTTCCCAGGTATTAATTATCTACGACCTCGAAGTTATGACTGTCAACAGTGACGTGGGAGACAAGAATGCGCCGAATGCGCCGACTGTTTGCTTGATGACAGGAGATATTTCGTCTTGTCCTCATTCACCTCCAGACCCATTCGCTTCGCCTCCTTATCCATGCGGGAAAAAGCAGAACAAACGGCGCGGTTGCTATAGTTCAAGAGCGCAAATTTAACACATCAGCTTTTCCTACAGGGATTAAACGAGCCTGTTTTTGGCATAAAGTGTGCTGAGACAGTTAACAACAATGCGAGAGAATTACGACCGCTATTAACATTTTGCATTGTGTGGCGGGTCAGTTGCCAAATACTCTCTGAATGGGCGACTATTATAGCTATTGTAGTATTACTACCCAAAATGTGCAGTCAAATTTATACACAAATTTATACGTATATTTCATAGTGTGTGTGTTCAGAAATCAAAATGTTTGGCTAGATTTTCATTAACATAATTCAAACAAAGTTTGCAAAAACTCCATAATCCGGTTTTCTATTTGTTTTATATACACCGGAATATGTTACAAAAATGTTTACAATTGAAGCATATTCCGGTGTATATAAAATTCGGAAATACATATTTTCAACATTAAAATACCATTACTGAGGTCGTTCAACTCTATAACAAACAAAGGGTAAAACTGGAAATTAGGTTAATGACCCACCGAGGGACATAAAGAAACACGACGAACGTGGGTGAAATCAATAAACCAAAGGTTTAATATTTACTGGTTTTCGAATTTTTAATTTGTGAAGTATTAGTACTCAGCCAAAGTTACTTTTACTTTTTTAAACTTTTTTAAATAAATTCATATGTAGTAAATAAAAAAAGTATGTCTTCAATAAATATCACACCAAACCATTTACCATTATTAAATTCTCCGAAAAATAACAGTGTTTCAGTAACTCACACTTACAAATGCATAGACAAATACGAGCATTGATTGAAATAACATATGCTCTTTTAACCATAACTTTCTTGTCGAGAAACATTGAAATATACCGTAGCAACTTTTTATTACATCAATTACGCTGCAAACACGTTGTCAAAACGGTCAAAATGCCATCATATAACGTATGCGCGCACAGATTTTGACAGCTTGCTTTCTACTCGCCTCTACTTCTGTTTGAAAAATGTTAGCAGCAATTTGTTCAGTGATTTTTATTTTCATATCATTTTTTGTTTTTTTCGGTTTTCGCAAATGGTGCAGCATTTTACTTCAAAAACTCTTGTTAAAACATTTGTAAATGGAGTGTGTGAGCAACAGCGATTTACAGCTGTCACTCCTGTCAGATGCACACATTTGCACTTAGTTGAAAGGGCTGCACACAGGCATAGCTACCTACATTGCTACCTATCATACTTATTTTACCCTTCACTCACTCACATACAGCTATGTTACGGCTCAGTCAAACTCTCTCCACGTAACGCATAGCAACGTGCGCGACTTTATCCCCATGTGAATTTGTGCCCAAAAAAAAAAAAATTCGCCGCAAATTTTTTGAAAAATAATGGAAATATGTTTTCACTTTTCACTTGTAAAATAAATAAAACAGCACTCAGACAGCATGTTTGCAATTCGGTATTTTTACATCATATCCATGTCAGTTAGAATAATTTCTCGTTTATTATTTTATGAAGCAATTGTTTGATGGGAAAATCTACTGATACCTGTAAATTGAGCTGCTATATGAGAGTTGGATAGATGTTCGGCTTTCACATTCAATAAGGCAAATTGTCAAAAAGCAAGAAAGTACAAATGTTTTCAAAAATTTTAATTTTTAATAATAAATTATTTCGATTCTAAGCAAGCTAATATCAGTCAGGAAGGTAATAAAGTGCATTTTAAGAAATTTCCTAAACCTTCTATGAATGATATTGTGAATTTGGTCGCAACTTGTAATTTCTTATCTCCAATGGACTAAATATATACAGACAATATGTGTATGAATTGAAATAACTTTAATTAAACAAAATACTGAACCAATGATGTGGAAAGCGTATAAATATTACGAAACTTCTCACTGTATATTTAACCTATAAAGCTCTTGATATATTTGGTACTTGCAAGTATCAAAAAAGTTTTCCCATGAAACCACTCTGAACTATAACGAAATCAACGAAGCGAACAGCATACATTTCATCAGTCGCAAGCAACAAAGTAACAACGAAAAGCTTCTTCGGCACTTTGGCAGATTGGAGTTTCCTAGGGAAGTACGGTCGCTGCCAACTGTATATGTGGAATCAAATTTTGAAAAACACTCGTTTCTCGGTAACTTTTTGAGTAGTGCTTGTGAATCGTTCCACTGGAACTCAAGTCACTTTAGACTCTGTTTGTCTGCATTTTAAACAAACTCATGTGAATATATTTCGAGTTTTATATTTATTTATTTACTTATATTGTTTCGATCACTCGCAGACATATGCACATAATCTTTAAAGCATTTTAATTTGCTATTGTACCTGCAACTTTTATATACGAAATTAGCTGTCATATTCAGAAGCACCTTTTGATAATTTGCCATGCACATTTATTGTAGATGTGTCCACTTACGGACTGGTATTAAAGGGTTTTTAAGTCAACAGCTCGGAAGTGCCTTAATCAATCTATTGCACACTTTAGAGGTCCTAAGAACCTTCACTTCTTGATCGATAATTAACTGCTCTTCTTGCTGTTATTGCTTGGTTAACCTTATTCAGGCACATCAGGGTTTAATATCCCGTAATTATTGAGATTGTAGGAGAGCCTCAAATACAACGAGTAAAAGAAAATATTCCGTCTTTTTCGTAATTTTGTTCCAAATATCATGAAACTGAAGTGTACTGAAAAAAGTGCGATAACAGTACAAAAAGTTCCAATTAAGTGAGGGCACATCCAAGCCAGTTGGAATTTATTAGATATAAAGACTGGGCTGGTGCTATTATATAGTTTAAAAGGAACTATTTATAGTTCTATTATGGGCTAATTAAACCAAATGATCGATTGATTTTTCTTAAAAAAAATTCCTCGAACAGAGCTTAAGTACGATTTTTTTTTATACTTCTAAGCCACATCACATATTTTCAGCTGTGCAAATATTTTATATAACAGTTTTTCAATTTCGAAATTCGTCAATTTGACTTAACGCACTGTTAGCACTCAAAACCACTGCTGGTGTTAAATAGTTCTAAACCGAATGCAATTTCACTCTTTCTCCTGTGCTCCGCTATTTTTCAACCATGTAGCCTTGTTACGAAAAGCAATTTCGCGATCTTTCTAACCCAAATTAAAAAAAGAAGCAAGCTAAAATGTATTTCGTAGCGTCTAAACGGCCAATGCCAACAACCAATCACGGCGGCGTGCGTATAGCAATTCATGTTACTCATACGCCATGTCGTACACGTGCATAGATCATAACGGTAGCGGCAAAAAGAGTCAAAGCAAAGTTAAGTGAGCGTGCAAATACTGCTAAAAAATGTTCAAAGGCTACGGACGGAAAACCTGTTGAGTGGCACATAAATTTTGTAACGGAAACACAAGTACTGGTTGGGTGCTGGCTGGCACGAGCGATACTTGGATTGTTTGTGACAAGCTAACATGCCCGCAATCCACTGCTTTTTATGTCTATTCGAGATTTGTGTAGGGAACTGAAAAATGGAGTCGAATAAGCTCCCGAAAACTTTTAGGAATATGATTTGGTGGGACGGAAGGCGTTGTTTTTTCTACAAAGATATTTTAGTATGATTTTCAATCTAGTTTTCTGTTTTAAAATTCGAAGTATCACTTATTTGGCTCAAATGAAGCACACTGGTTTAATATAAATTTATTTAGGATTATTGCCAGATAACTGTGAGTGAAAATCTTAAATAAATACTAAAATATGAAATTGTTATTTTCATACGAATATACTTGGATAAATATTAATAAAATAAATCAAATATATTGCAATATTAATTCGAAATTGTTGAAATACGTTTTATAAATTTCTATCTTTCAATAACTTGGATAATAAATAATAAATTTCAGTAAATATTCTGCAATTAAGTCTTTCAAATACAAGCACTCAAATTACCTTGAAGAATACCTGAAGTTACAATATTTCTTGCAATAAATTTTAAGAAACTAATAACGAAAGTCGATATTTACTTTTATTAAATTCAAGTTTCGACGTATGCTAAAGCGCCACACTAAAAGCTTAAATGTATACCGCACACATTGCGGTTTAGCATATTTAAACGTTTTATGAGCTTGAAAATCTCACTCACACTTACAACGCATTTACACATGTTTACAAGTTGAAAAGCAAGCACTCGTCCAATCACTCAACTGTGTGGGCACTTGTATGTATGTATGTATGCATGGTGTCATTGAAAACTGATGCCGTTATTCAGTGAGCATCTCCACCGCAACATGCATGCACTCGTATATTCTGCCTACACACAAACACAAAAGCCCTCAAGCATACAACAAGGCGTTCATGCAACTATGCAAGCCAGCTATCCATCTAGCAATCCATCCAGCCATCCATCTATGCGGCCAGCAAAGCGGTAAGCAGCCATTCGACCAGCCAGCTTAAAGTGCTCAAAATGCACAACCAGCAGATTATCTTATAGCGCTCGCTTTGAGCTTACTGCCGCAAGCGTTTGTACTAAGCGCATATGTATGTGTTAGTGGTGGCGCAGCTGACAACACTTGGACCATTGCAAAACCCATTCCGCCCGTGGTAGTGTCCGCTATGGATTTCGCCTTCCGCTTGACGTTCATCCTCCAGCTCTACCCTTGCCCTAAATTACTAGAGAACGCTAGCGTTTGGACGGTTTTTTTTTATGTCTGGCAGTTGACGAATAGCTGGCAACATGTTGACATAATTTTACCAAAACCTTCCACACATACATGCATCCACACTTGTAGATCTGTATGTTCTGGAATGTATGTATATATGCATAATATTGGTTGAGCTGTTGAAAAAAAAATAAAAAAAATATGTGCGGAAATATAGAAATATAAAAGTTCAGCGCTGACTGCCCGGCAGCTATGCAATTTAGCTAAAACACACACACGTAAATATGTCATTGCATTTATGAATTATACCACGAGGGCAGTAAGAAAAGTCAGTGGATTCTGGAGTACGTTACTTTCTTAGCATAACAATAACAATAGCAATAACAATTAACAAAATACCAAAAGTCGTTTTTTTATAAAACAGTCAATCCTTAGCTGGGAATACCTGAGATCTGAAGTTATTTCTGATAAATGATAATATCATTGAAGAATGAATCTCATCTGTCGGAAAATCTGAAAACAAATATGACAAGAACGAGAGGAATCTCAGTTGTTAGCAGATAATGGAATTATAAAATGACTATCGAAAAATAAAGAATCTTCTTTCATACATTTACGACCCCATACATTTTACCCAACTTAATGATATAATATAAGGAAGACTTAAACCTTTTTCCGAAGTATGAAATATTTCTAATTTCAATGCTTTTTACTTCAAAACAAAACTCAGTCTCAGTCGATCAAAGGAGATTTTATTTCAGCAACCAATATCATGAAGTTTAATCGATATGGAAAATGGAGAAAACTGGATTATAACCACGCCTACTTCTCATATAAATGTTATTTTGAAAACTACTGAAATCTCAAATTTCATTGTAAAGATGATACAGAAGGTCTGCACTCAAATTGGTATACAAAATTTTAAATGGGCGTGGGTCCGCTCACTTATGGATCAAAAACCATATCTCCGAAACTGCTCGACCAATTTCAATGAAATTCGGTTAATAATATTCTTCTGGCATCCCAATAATATGTTATGAAAATAGGCTAAATCGGTTTAATACTGCATTTATAATGTGGCATCACCCTTTAAATTAGCGAAATCGGACCACAAGTTTTTTAGGCCCCATATATCGAATATGATGACCTCAGTGCTTCTAACTATTTTTTTACAGAAAATATAGATAAGTAGCAACTTGTTTTTTGAACAAATTCAGAGGGAATATTTTTCTTCTAGTATTAGGGTTTCCAACTTTCAATTAGAGTCCGACCGATTAATCGGCCAGTATCGGCCACAAAATTCAGTATCGTCATCGGCCGATTCTTTCTACTGCTTTTGAATTAGACTTACATCATTTTTTTCTCTTTCCGTTTTGATTTCTTAAAAGCCTAAAATATAAATCCTTCTGTTCACCTTATTCAACTCAGTTTAATTCATATTTGCCTGAACCAAGCATTCCTCACGATCATAATATTAAGTCTAGTATAAAAAAAATTCATCCGATCCGATCCGATTTATTTCAAATATACACTGCTTTGTTCAACAACATGTTGAGCTTTTGAAGATAATTGCATAATGTCACCCTTGTTGCTATTGACAAAAAACTAAGGTAGTCTATTTTTAAAAGTTTCCCTTGAGACAAATTTTGATAATGAACATCATTCACCATAGACGGGAACAGCTATTAATAATTTCGTGCTGGTCTGGACTATGAGTTGCATGCAAAAGAACCACCCAAAAAAAGCTTTATTATTGTCCTTAAAGGAAAAAGGCTATATTGCTGACGTAGCAACTAGTTTTTAAAAAAGGCGAATAACTTATTTTTTCTTTCTATCTATACTACTATTATAAAGAGGAAAGATTTGTATGTATGTTTGTAATGAATAAACTCAAAAACTACTGTGCCGATTTAAAAAATTCTTTCACCATTGGAAAGCTACATTCACCCCGAGTAACATAGGCTATATTTATTTCTAGAATCTCAACTTTCAGGAAATAGTTCCCAGGTGAGGGTATCAAAAAGACTCCGTGATGGAGAATCTTAATCTGAAACTGAAAATCGTCTTGCAAGTCATTCTCTTCGCATCGCAATCGCATACCAAAGAGGCGAGTAACGAGTACTCGCAGCTGCTTGCTGCACAAAATTTCAAAACCTGGCAAGTACGCGCTTGAGAGTCGAGCACGGAGCGTGTGCAGCTGCTTGAAGAATAAAACATTAGAAATATAAAAGCTAGCACTAGGGCGTCGAACTCTGAACGTTCCCAACGCCTTCATAATCATAGAGAAAGACAATGGACATCAAAGGCTAGAGGTCGTAATCAAGTTTTAGCTCATTACAAATAAAATATTATTTAATGTTCAAATTTTCCTCATTTTACTTTTTTTAAATGACCCCACGCAAGAAACAGGAAAGTACATACATACCTATGGGAGAGTGTGTAAAAACTTATAACTTTTGAAATGTTTGTTTAAGCCCGTGCGAAGCCGGAGTGGTCTGCTAGTATATTATAAAAATAAATTATTTAGTTTTGAATATTAATTACATTAATAAACACCTTCATATTTACATATGGACTAATTTTTTACTTATTTTGTGATGTTATTTGCTTTTGTTTTTCTTTTGTTACTATACTAGTTTACTAAATAAATTTGTCCATAAAAGCATCGGCATCGGCTTCGACCGAAAATTGGGTATCGGTCGGACACTACTTTCAATCGTTTTTGATAAGGACTCGGGGTAAAATAAAAGAGCCATATTTCATCCATGATCATATATTGACACAAAATTCTGGATATGAGCTTTTAACTCACGAAAAGTCTGAACTCATTTTTTGTTGATCTTAGAACTACTCAAGTTTTGCTAAAATATCTCTACTTTGCTAAATTTTTTAAATTGATTTCTCTTATCAGACTTATCAAACCACCACCGTCAATAGTCTATGGGACAAATTTAGATGCATGTATCCGAGTTGAGGGTCATTTACAGTAATAGCTGTGCATATGCTTTTGTGCTCCATCTCCATCTAGGGGCAAAGCATCGAGTTGGAAATGAATTCTAAGTGGCTTTAAAAAGTGAACATCACACAAACGTTTTGCAAATTTTGCGCATTACCCCTTAGAGATCGGCCCTTATGCCCTGTCGGAACATATGTACGTCCATTTTACATTTACAAGCACGTATGTGCACATTCAAGCTTTAATGTACGGTTTCTCTTTGTTGTTGCTCTCACCCATCAAATTCGATCATACTACTTGTACATAGTAGCAAAGTACATCAAACACAAGTGCTAACTGTAGATGACATAATCGGGGTTATGGTTGCAAAATCATCAGTGTTGTCGTACAACAACAACACAGCATACTCGATAAATGTACATATGTTTGGTGGAGAAGGTATACTTTGTCCTCATATGTAGTTGTCAAATGTGCTATAAATACGAAGCTGTAAGCTATTCAGGACACTAAATCATTTGCATGTAATTGAATTGTAGCGAGTGATTTCAAGCATAACCCAAATGTTAAAGAGGAATCGATGTTGTGCTGTGAAATAGAGATGTTTACCGAAGAGTTTACAATTTGAGCTTCAATTTTGAGTAGGTATACTTTAAGCTCCAATTACATTATTGGACAGAGAGATCAGAGATTTTTTGGAAATAGACTTAGTCTTTCGAAAGATATTTGTAGGTAGAGTTAACAATTAATCAAACAAGTAAGGAAAATCTTAGTTTGGGTGCAACCGAACATTTTAAACTGTCGAAATTTATTGATATAGTTTTATTAAGATAACACACAATTTGACCCATATATTCGGTATAAAGTCCAGTAGAATATCGAAAATCATCACATATGGTGTATGAAGGCTGAGGTAATTCCTGAACCGATTAAACTCATTTTCACCACCAAGGTACACTAAATCCAGGACTTTACGCTCACTTAATTTTGCTAAGATATCTCAGATATTCCCCAATATATGGGGCATTCTCTGGAAAAAAAGCCACTTGAAAAAAAAAGTTCTTTATTTTCTTTGGCAATTATATATCTTATAGTACATGTAAAACATAAAATAAAACATATGGTTTTAGGTCTGTGTAACTCGGGGTTGCCATATTATAAGGGGCCAAAGTTTTTTGTAAAAAAATGTTCGAACCGTCATAACTTTAAAACTAATGAACAGATTTTAAAACACCATGTGACTTTTTTGTACAGAATTTCTCAAACTTTGAAACTGTATATCGCTAAAATTTTTAAAATTAATATTTCATAGCAAAAAATGAAAAAAAATTTTTTTTTGGAATTTTTAACAATTTATGCCCCCTTCGATTTTTTTCGAAAATATCTTAAAATGTTCCTTATTTCATCACCTTTTTACCCCCCAAAGGGAATTTTGGGACAGCAATATTTGTATGAGCTACAAATAAAAAACTAACTCAGAACATGACAAAAAATCATTTAATTATGCACTATTATTATCAGAATTTAGCGTAACCCAGGATTAACGACGTGGACGTAGCAGACATTTAATCCCTTTTTGTTTTTTTTATTTTTTAATATTTTTTTAAATTTTTTTGTATTTTTCAAATTTTTAATTTTTTTTTGTTTGTTTTTTTTTGGTTTTTGCTTTTTTTTTAATTATTACGTAGATTAGATTCAAGTATGTGATAATTTTAAATAAAAAACAAAAACAAAAAAGAAAAAAATTAAAAATTTGAAAAATACAAAAAAATTAAAAAAATATATTAAAAAATAAAAAAAAAACAAAAAGGGATTAAATGTCTGCTACGTCCACGTCGTTAATCCTGGGTTACGCTAAATTCTGATAATAATAGTGCATAATTCAATGATTTTTCGTCATGTTCTGAGTTAGTTTTTTATTTGTAGCTCATACAAATATTGCTGTCCCAAAATTCCCTTTGAAAAAAATGATGAAATAAGGAACATTTTAATATATTTTCGAAAAAAATCGAAGGGGGCATAAGTTGTTAAAAATTCCAAAAAAATTTTTTTTTTCATTTTTTGCTATGAAATATTAATTTTAAAAACTTTTACGATATACAGTTTCAAAGTTTGAGAAATTCTGTACAAAAAAGTCACATGGTGTTTTAAAATCTGTTCATTAGTTCTAAAGTTATGGCGGTTCGAACATTTTTTTACAAAAAACTTTGGCCCCTTATAATATGGCAACCCCGCGTTACACAGACCTAAAACCATATGTTTTATTTTAGGTTTTACATGTACTATAAGATATATAATTGCCAAAGAAAATAAAGAACTTTTTTTTTCAAGTGGCTTTTTTTCCAGAGAATGCCCCATATGCGGAATAAAGCCCACCGTATTTTTGAAAAACCTATAATTAGGTACATATATGGGAACTATGAGATGTTATAACCTGATTTTAATATTAGACCCGAGACACACTATTAGAAGAAAAAAATGTCCTCTGAATTACATTAAATTATCTGAGAGATTTACCCACATTTTCGGTTAAAAATTATCCTTAGGTGCTGAGTTCACCATGTTCGATATCTGGTTCCTTGAAAAGTTATAGTCCGACAATTTTTTCACAAGTGAAACCACATATCATATACGGTTTTTGTGTAAAGTTTTATTCCGTTATCTTCATTGGTTCCTTATGTATACATTATAAAGTGAAGGAATCAGATGGAATTCAAAATTGAGTTATATGGGAAGTAGTCGTGGTTGTGAAGCGATTTCACCTATTTTCCACACGTGTCATCAGGGTGTCAAGAAAATATCATACACCGAATTTATTTAAAATTGGTCGAGTATCTCCATAGAAATGGTTTTGACCAATAAGTGGGCGTTGCCAAGCCCATTTTCCATTTTGTAAAAAAATTTGAGTGCAGCTTCTTTCTACCATTGCTCCTGTAAAATTTAAAGTTTCTTACGTTTTTCTTAGAGAGTTAACGCACTTTAAGTAATTTTCAACCTAACCTTTGTATGGGAGGTGGGTGTGGTTATTATCCAATTATATCAATTTTTATGGTGTGTAATGAGGTACGTAAGAGAAATGACTACAGAAATTATGGTTGATATAGCTTTATTGGTGTGCGAGATATTCACAAAAAACTTACTTAGGGCGGGGCCACGCCCACTTAAAATAAAATGACATCCAAATATTCCTCTTAGTAGTGCGCTCCTTTACACCATAATTCGGTGTTCGGTATTTTGTGGAAGTGGCAATGGTCGGATTTCGCCCATAAATATAATACCAACCTCCTCACGGTCCCAAGGAACATATGTACCAAGTTTCGTCAAGATATCTTAATTTTTACTCAAGTTATGAAGGACAGACGGACGGACGGACAGGCATACCTCCGAATTTTAACTCGTCTCTTCATCCTGTTCATTTTGATATACATAACCCTATATCTAACTCGTTTAGTTTTATGACTCACAAACAACCGTTATGTGAACAAAACTATTATACTCTCTTAGCAACTTTTGTTGCGAGAGTATAAAAATATAAATTAAATTGAATTGAAACAGGAAACTGAAGTGCATGGCAATCCTAATCGAACCTTTTAAAAATTAAAAATTGGAAACAGTTGGCAACTCTTAATCAAAACAATTTTAAATTAATATCTTTTTTACTCGGCAATATTTATATTTTTTTACTTGCAATTTTGTCTACGTCATTTTAAAGCCTTAAGCGATTTTCAATATTGAACTTTATTTTAATTCTGTTATAAAATGTTTGCAGGAAAATCAATAACACTTGACCTACTAAGCGTGCAAAGTAGCGTTTATATATATACATACACTCATATATTTTGTGATTTTTGCACTCTGGGCGACAGAGTTTGCAGAGTTCAAAAACCGTTTGCATAAACTCGCATTTATTAAACAACTTTTTAGGCTCGAAACTATTGCAATTAATTTTGCCAATATTGGCGTAGCAAAAATGCGATATCGTATTTTTTACCCCCGTCTGTAAGCATATGATGGTATTGGTTATTGCACTTAAAAAATATTATATTACAATTATTTCGCATAGCAACTTCCGCTTTTACATGCACTCATCTCAGTCGGTTTTCTGCCACCGCAGCATTTTCAATAAAACTTTTGGCTTTGCAACACAACTTTTGCTCTCAGCACTATACCTACTTACAAATGCGCTTTTGACTACAGGCTTGTGTTCGTGTGGTGATGTGGCAGCAACTTTATTCAACAAATGCAATTATTCACATGCGCTTCATTGAATTTTGTAGAGACAACAAAAAAGCGTTGAGCTGACGCTAAAAGCTGCAAGTAAAGCTGACAAGAAGCCGTTATTACAAGAGCAAACGCCTTTAAGTGTAACTAGGTATTGCAAATAAATTGAGATAAACGGCTTAAAAGCCTTTGACGGCCACAACGGAAGATGCTCTGTTCAACAAACACAATAGGCTACTTATTTATATGGTGCATTCCATGGTGAAGTGTTGAGTTCTTGATTTTAAATATAAAATTGTAGTAAATTAAACCTTATAGCCTTTTCACACAGCCAAATTAATTGATCAATTAAATTGCTATTTTTATACTCTCGCAACAAAAGTTGCTAAAGAGAGTATTATAGTTTTGTCCACATAACGGTTGTTTGTAAGTCCTAAAACTAAACGAGTTAGATATAGGGTTATATATACCAAAGTGATCAGGGTGACGAGTAAAGTTCAAATCCGGATGTCTGTCTGTCCGTCCGTCTGTCCGTCCGTCCGTGCAAGCTGTAACTTGAGTAAAAATTGAGATATCTTAATGAAACTTGGAACACGTATTCCTTGGCACCATAAGAAGGTTAAGTTCGAAAATGGGCGGAATCGGACCACTGCCACGCCCACAAAATGGCGATAACCAAAAACACATAAAGAGCTATAACTAAGCCATAAATAAAGTTATGAAAATAAAATTTGGAACATAGGATCGCATTAGGGAGGGGCACATTTGAATGTAATTTTTTTGGAAAAGTGGGTGTGACCCCGCCCCCAAATTGATTTTTTGTATATATCTTGCAAACCAATAAAGTTATATAAACCAAACTTTCTGCAATCGTTTCTTTTAGCCTTTTCCTTATACAGTCCAAAAATGAAAGAAATCGGATAATAACCACGCCCACCTTCCATACAAAGGTTAGGTTGAAAATGACTAAAAGTGCGTTAACTCACTAACGAGAAACGTCAGAAACACCAAATTTTACATAAGAAATGGCAGAAGAAAGCTGCACTGAGTTTTTTTTACAAAATGGAAAATGGGCGTGGCGTCGCCCACTTATGGGTCAAAAACCATATCTCAGGAACTACTCGACAGATTCGAATGAAATTCGGTATATAATATTTTCTTGGCACCCTGATGACACGTGTGGAAAATGGATGAAATCGGTTCACAACTGCGCCTACTTCCCATATAAATCAATTTTGAATCCTTCTGATCCTTTCACTTTATAATGTATACATAAGGAACCAATAAAGATAGCGAAATAAAACTTTACACAAATACTGTATTTGAGCTGTGAGATCACTTGTGGAAAAATTGTCAAAATCGGACCATGACTTTTCAAGGCCCCTGATATCAAACATGAAGAACTCAGTGCCTAAGGGTAATTTTTCACCGAAAATATAGGTAAATCTCTAAATAAATTGCGAGAGTATAAAATGTTCGGTTGCACCCGAACTTAGCCTTTCCTTACTTGTTTTTATTTATTTCCAGCAGTGACATCTACTGTCGTGTAGGGCGAACAACAACTCGCATTAAAAGAACTTATATATACACACGTTCTTCTACAAATACGGTCTTTGTCGCAGAGATGTATTTCATTTTCAAGTCGATTAAAATTCAATTAATGTTGCACAGAGTATAATAGTTTTGTTCACCTAACGGTTGTTTGTGTCACCAAGAAATATAAGAGTTAGATATGGGGTTATATATACATAAATGATCAGGATGACGAGTGGATTTGAAATCCGGATGTCTGTCCGACCGTCTGTCCGTCTGCCCGTGCAAGCGATAACTTGAGTAAAAATTAAAATATCTTAATGAAACTTGGAACATATGTTCCTTGGCACCCTGAGGAGGTTGCTTTCGAAAATGGGCAAAATCGGTACACTGCCACGCCCACAAAATGGCGGAAACCGAAAACCTATACAGTGTCATAACTAAGCCATAAATAGAGTTATGAAAATGAAATTTGGAACATAGGATCCCATTAGGGAGGGGCACATTTGGATGTAATTTTTTTGGGGAGGTGGGCGTGGTCCCACCCTGAAATTGGTTTTGTGTACATATTTCGGAAACCAATAGAGCTATATAAACCAAACTTTTGCAGTCGTTTTGTTTAGCCACTTCTTAGCACAGTCCGAAAATGAAAGAAATCGGATAATAACCACCTCCCATACAAAGGTTAGGTTGAATATTACTAAAAGTGCGTTAACTCACTAACGAAAAACGTCAGAAACACCAAATTTTACATAAGAAATGGCAGAAGGAAGCTGCACTGAGACTTTTTTACAAAATGTAAAATGGGCGTGGCGTCGCCCACTTATGGGTCAAAAACCATATCTCAGGAACTACTAGACAGATTTCAATGAAATTCGGTAAATAATATTTTCTTGACACCCTGATGACACGTGTGAAAAATGGACGAAATTGGTTCACAACCACGACAACTTCCCATATAACTCATTTTTGAATTTCATCTTATTCCTTCACTTTATAATTTATACATTAGGAACCAATGAAGATAGCGAAATAAATCTTTACACAAACACTGTATATTTCTCTCTGTACCTGAAATGGTTAAAATCGGGTCATAATTTCCCCCGGATCCCATATACCTAATTATAAGTAATAGTAAATTAAGTGAGCGTATAGTGTTCGATACATTGTATCTTGGTGGTGAAAACGAGTGAAATCTATACTATTTATGATGATTTTCGTAATTCTATTGAACTTTTTACCCAATATATGGGTCGAATTGTGTTATCTGTATAAAATTACATTAATAAATTGCCTTCCTTACTTGTTTTATTTTGTATGGTAAATCGATCTTAATCGATCAGAGGCCCGTTGATTGATCAATTAGCTCCTTTGTGAAAAGGCTATTATGCCGGGATTATGCTTGTCACGATTGTCTCATCTCTATAATTGATCAATTAGCTCCTGTGTGAAAAGGCTATTATGCCGGGATTATGCTTGTCACGATTGTCTCATTTCTATAATTGTCACAATTGTGAATTAGTGACTTTTTAGTCAGGATGTATCAATTTGACAATTCTGGGAGATACAGTCTCAAAAATATATTTACAAAATGGCGTGGTGAAAAGAAGAGCAAACAATCAGCTGTTTAATTTATCGTAATTAATGAACTGATTGCATGCAATTCTTTTTTTTATCAAATTTCAGCAGCAAAATTTCTCGTAAATAATTAATGAAAAAAAATAATACTGAAATAGTTTGAATCAATTGTTAAGTAAATTTGAAAAATTTTAACAGTCCAACAATCGATTAACACATGTGCTCATCCTCACATATATATATTATTATATATTTTGGATATATCTTCCTCGCCTCAGTTTTTTTTTCATTATAATATATTTTTGGCCAATTGCATCCACCATTTTTGCGCTCTTTTTTCTGTGACCTGGTTTAAAGCAAATCACAAAGTAGAGACTGATATTGCTCTATTTGAGATCAGACAAACTTACGAGAAAACCAAAAAGTCACTAAATAGATTTCATAACAGATTATTGACAAAATTAACGAAGCGATCATATCAGGTTTGGCTATTGATAGGTTTAGAAAATGTGGCAACTCTGAATACTATTTTACAACTTGTGTAACCAAAAAAATTACATGTGACCAACGGTGGGTTTCAGAGAACTGTCTATTAATATTGTCATATATTTTTGTTGCCATATTTCTAACAGAATAACTCCCAAAATCGACTATCTATAGCATTCACCCTGTGAAGCGGCAAGTTTCCTGTTCACGTTATTTAATAGGCATGCTGTGCCGCGCCCATTTATGCACCAACCCATTCGCATTACATAACTATGAAGAAATAATGTAATCATAAATTCAATAAATTCTACTTACTTCTTGAGCGTGGCAGCCAATGCTAGATCGGGTCGAACATCAAATCGTGTCTGCATATAGAAACGCAATAAATTATCGCGCTCATTTTCACGTAATCCTTCTTCGAGTGCTAATGCGCCCAGCGTGTGATATGATTCGGACTCGGTGACGCCAAATAATAAATCATAGCTAAAATGAATAAACCAATAGCGACAGCATGCATTAGTATGTATGTATGTTTATCGTAAGTGTATTTGTATAGAGTTGTGTAACTATTTACGCTTGTATATATGGTAAATAGTAGCTATAAATAATACTTGCAGCGCAACTTAAGCGCACGTATTTATGAATGTGTGTGCGTGCATAAGCGGCTGAGTGCTAAATACGTTAGTGAGAGCTTTATTTTGTGTATATATTATAAATGTAAATAATTTTATATGTTAGTTATAATGTAATGCCTAATCACAACAACAACGCTAATGCAACCATGAGTTTGAGCGTAACCTCAAAGCCACAATCAACTTCTATCGAACCGCATATAGAAGCGCAACATTATTATATTTTAGCTATATCATACGTATATGCATATGAGCATATACATACATACAGACATAGAAAATATAATATGCTTGCGCTCAATTTTCTTATACATTTCCTGTTTACCTCAACTTTGCTTGTTCGCTGCGGCATTTGAGCTAATACACAGGCGTTAATAGCAAATAATGGCAGCGGTAAATTTTGCTAAATTTTTGGTAAGCTCTCGCGTTTCTTCGAGTTCTCTGCGAAATGATAGTCATATATGTGGCTCAAGTAAACTACTTAATTTCGCGTCATACAACAGCATCAGCACAAGCACACTGAATAAGTTGCGGCTTTTGGGTGCGCAGCGCACACATTGAAATGTTTATATGTATGTATATGTTAGTGTGCACTGCTTATCGCTTTCCGGTTAGCATTAGCATAAATATGAACAATAGACGACTGATTAGTTACGCAACTGCTGTGGGTGTGTATTTGAATTAGTTGTTTACCTAATGGGTAGGTATTTAATTACTAATTAGTAACATATGTAAGTGTATAATTCGCGATAAAATCGATTTGGTTTGTGTTCTTTGATCTTTTTTATTTACATAGGTAGGTGTGAATAGATGGAAAAGGCTTAAATGTGCTAATTATTTCGAAGATGTAATGCATTTCAAATAAACGTAGAATATAAATATTTTATAAACGTAGCTATTTTATTTTTCTAATAATTAATGCTATAGTAAAAACTATTTGATGATTATTTCGACAATCGCCTTTAAATTGGTAATGTCATAAAAATCAGAAATATGAATTCTCATTATCACTTTTCCTCCGATCTGCATAGGTTCACCCCTCTTTAAGTTCTATAAATAAGATCTTTTTTAAACCTCTATGTATCACCAAAACACCTTTATGTAATCTGTTCAAATTACTTATTTTTTTAGGATGACTAAGGGTATCACGAAATTTAATCTAAGTTTTACCAAGACTGTACAATTTAGAAAAAAGTGCTGCCTTGACTCCATCTTTCAAAACAAGTTTAAAATTAGCGTCAAATAATATATTTGGCCTCATTGGATACTGAATGTATAGTACATCAACCGCTATTGCAAGAATCTATGGCATTCTACTCTGAACAGAAATACTAGGAACTGTGTGTGGAATTGTTAACAAAACACCTTTCATAATATTGAACAGTACTTGCTGCAGAAAAAAATTGGATCTGAATTTATACATCTAAAAAAAATTTCTCCTCGTATATACCTCTCCACTATTGCTTTTCTGTACACCTATAAATATGCAACAAAAAGCCAATAATACATATATAATTCAGCAAAATCATGAAATTTTACTTAAAAAATATTGAAGAGGAAAGCAAAAAATATTACAAACCGACTGAAGTGTTCAGTGTATTGTCCCATCACTTTATATGGTTGATTTGGTATCACATGGCCATCGACAATTGGACCCAATGGAGTTGAAAATTGGGGAAATGATGTTGGTATTTTTAAGATGTCCTGATAGCTGCAAGAAAAATATAAAGGAAAGTAAAATAAAGTAAAAGAAATAAAAATCGCATTTTATTATAAACGAAGGATTTTCTGCAAGCAATGAATAGAAATAAGCATGCATAGACATACAAAAAATAACTGCAGATATATTTATACAATAATAATAAATAAATATACTAGTCAAAATAGCGGAAATAGACGAAAATGTAATAAAAGGCACAGAAAGAAAGTGTGAGAAACAAGGAAATTGCAAGTATGCAAAATTTATCACAAACTAAGTTTATATATTTATTTCCGCCACACAGACCATTGCGTATACGCCATGTACCACCCACACATGCCACACACCATTAAAGGTAACACAAGTATGATAAAGCTAAATATTTCACAGCTTTATAAAGTGAGATAGAACGATACACATTTAAATGTTTTATTTTCTACTTCGTCTCATGCATTTTCCAGCTGAATGCTTCCGTTGTTTTCTAAATGGTAGATCCGTATGCGCGCGTTAAAATTGAATTACATGAAGGAGTAAGTTATATTTCAATGTTTCTGTTTAATGCGCCATATAATAGCTACATATAGGGCAAAGGAACATGTGTTCTCGCGTAACAATTACAAGGCAATTTCACGATGAAATAATCAACAGGGGTGCGAATTACCGTAAAATAAGGAGTTAGGGTACATATGTTGTTTCATATGCAGATGTGTATTTTTTTTTCATATTTTATATTGACGGTGACATCTTCTTGTCGATGGAAATCTTAAGGAAAATCTAATACTCCGAACTCTGAGGAACGAAATGAAATGAAACATTTGCTTCAATGAGAGAGAGAAGGGTCACCTAAGATAGATATGTATATAGTTGGATCTTTGGTTGGGATATCACAAAGGCAACCATCACAAAGAGTTGGTTTTTCAACTGCACAAGATCGCTGTCCTGATCTTGATGCCCTAATTCAGTTACCGACACAAGTACTCTTATTTAGCCTCTGGGGTATCTGATAATTTGTTTTCTTTTTTTAATCAAAACCTACCTGAAAAACACTTTACTCGCCTGTAACTCGAAGCGATTTCATTAAATTCCATCACCTTTGAAAATAAAAAATATTATGAAGCAATATCCAGTAATTTTCCACCTATGTTTACGCTTTTACTTGAAAATTAAACGCAATTGCTTATTTTTAAATTTCACACTATAAGATTGCTGCTGTTAAAAACTTGTGGAAACAAATTGAATTGCGCACATTAATGGCGAACCACAAAGCATTTCCAGCTCAGCCACTTAAGCTGAAAAATCTCGAGTGCATTTTATATACCATATGTATGTACATAAGTATGGTCATATGTGTTAACTGTAGCGATTCCGAGTGACAAATTTCCAACACGTGCTTATCGAGAGAAAAAGATTGAAAAATAAACAAAGAGCAAAAAACAAGATATGCAGCATGAAAGCTAAAAAATAAATAACAAACAGCCGGATGAGAAGAGGAATAAAGCAGATTTTGAGCCACAGCAGTCAGCGGTTGAATACGAATGGCTACGAAAAGGCGTGTGAGGCAGCTGTTGGACAAAATAGAGCTGCGTAACATATATAGCGTAGTACAATATATAAGCACAAATGGCGGGCATTAAAAATGTAAAACCACACACGTATGTCGGTATATATGCTATCAAAAGGAATATTTTATTTTGTCAACAACAATAAACACAATAGTGGCGAGAGAGTTTCCAACAAAGTGACGACATGCCCGCTTGAGTGATGGCGCAAAAGCAGTAAAACACCAAATTGCAGTGGCCGATATATCATAAATCACAGTTGACTGCATCAACGAAAGCTGCCTAAAGATATTAAAGAGACACGATATATATAGATTTTGGTACCGACAAACAACAAGAAACAATAAGAAAGGTACCACCCGGCGCATGTTGAAGAATTGCGTACACTTCACGTTCAACCTGGAAATGCCACAAAATGTACTCGTATGTATATAGATGTTCCGGATAAAGAAATGGGTTATGGATAGACTACTTCTTGTCGGCTAAGTTGCGTTATAGCTTTGATTACTATAGACCAAATACGTTGTACAGTTAGACAAAGTAACAAATCTACTTTTTCATGATATGCTTTTACTCTGCTATATTAATTTAATTTTCATTACTCATACCAGTCAAAAAAATTAGGTATATAGAATATAAGTCAAGGCAGTAAAATGAGAAGCATATAATGTATTTGGGTACAAAAGATACTAAAGAGATTGTCAAATATCTCTTTTTGCCTTTTCACGGCTGTGTGAAAAACGCTACAGAGCTCGTATCTGCCAATACTATACATCTTTGAAAGGCCATGCACGATTAGTTTGGATATTGCGTTCAACAGTTATAGACGTGTAAACATGCATTTCGCTAACGCCGAATTCCTTCGTCAAAGTCAAAGCCGCTAGAGAAACGTTCCGTGACATTAATGGTGTTTTAAGGGATGTTACTCTATTAATTCGAACTGCGGAGATGGTTTCGACGATTCAGAGAGGGTGAAAAGGACACTATGATAAGCCAGCCGGCGGAAGACCTGTGACGACGAATACCCATAAAATCATGGAAAACATCGAGTTAGACTGGCATGTGGCATCTCGTGACATCGCCCAGGAGATGGAAGTTAGTCACCAAATCATTTTAAACCATCTGCAGAAGGCTGGATACACAAAAAAGAGTGATGTTGAGGTGCCGCATGATTTTATGCAAATAAACCTTCTGGACCGAATCAACGCCTACGATATGCTGCTGAAACGGAACGAACTCGACCCATTTTTGAAGCGGATGGTGACTGGCGACGAAAAATGAATCACATAGAACAATATCAAGCGAAAACGGTCGTGGTCGAAGGCCGGTGTCGAATTAAATCGTGCCGAATTTAATCGTTCCAAACAGTGGTCAAGCCGGTATTGACAGCCAGGAAGGTTTTGCTGTGTGTTTGGTGGGATTGGAAGGGAATCATCTACTATGAGCTGCTCCCATATGGCTTGAAGCTTAATTCTACCATCTACTGCGAACAACTGGACCGCTTGAAGTAGGCGAGCGTCCAGAATTGACCAACAGGAAGGGTGTAGTGTTTCACCAGGACAACGCCAGACCACACACTTCGTTGATGACTCGTTAGAAGCTACAGAAGCTCGGATGGGAGGTATTATCACATCCACCACATATCCCGGACATAGCGCCAAGGGATTACCACCTGTTCCTGTACATGGCGATCGCCCTTGGTGGTGTAAAGTTGAACTCAACGGCGTATATTTGAACTAAATCCGATCACTGTAACACTTTTTATAAAGCATCGAATAAAGCGCAAAAAAGCGGAAGTGAAATATTTAATAACCTAATATTTATTTAAACCACTAAACCACATTGGGATCATGAGACTATTATAGTTATTAAGCTAATTCCCATATTTACCCATATTTTCTGTATACAGTAAACTGAAAAAAATTAGTGCTCCATTCAGTGTGGTTGGTGAGCGTTGGGAAATAATTATAATCCCTCTGCTCTCAGAATTACCACATATCCGGAACATTTGCTTATAATAGATACGATATATTGGGACTTAACATTTTTCCAGAACTAATAACTTAGTGAGATATATATATGTTATAGTTATAGAGCGCCGTTATAGAATTTAAGACACGAATAATCGCTAGAATATAGATTGTTTGGGTTAAAATGATATCCTGCTGGTATGAAAGATCTCTAAATCCTTGTGGTTGAAGTCCGGAATAGCGAATTTCCTCCAAGCGTCACTCTTGGAACATGCTCGGATTTCTCCAAAACTAATTTTTTTAATATATAGATTTAAAACTGAATTTGAATGTACATACATTAAAATTAGGGTGAATTTTAAATATGATATTGTTTTTTTGTTTTGCAAGGCGGAAAGTGGAGTTGCATGTTTAAACGAAATAGTTCATATTCGAGCTCAAAAGAGAATTATTTTACAATTTTATACGAATTCTTTGCATTCTACTGCCAAAAACATATTGGAAATTATGTTCAGTCCATGTATTCGCCAAGCACAATAATAACTACTAAAAACTCTCATTAGTTCTAATTTTACCAATATTTATAGCTAACGTTTCAAAAATTGTCTGCTCACATAACCTTAAGTAATAGGAGTTGACGAATAGCCTACATTTATTTCTAAATTTATTGCCTTATTAACGCGCTGAGTAATAAGCTGTTTAGCTGCTTGTTAGCTGCAATACGTTGCATGTCAACGATAAGCTGACACACTGTTTGGCTTAACTTCAAATTATATACTTCTTAATTTTGCCAATTTTCCCCTTTTCAACATGTCGTAGCATTTGCTTCAGTAAAAAATGAGCTTGCAAGTAGTCGGTATAGCAGCTTTCAAACAAACTGTCGCGTGTGTGTTTGCGTAAATGAATTTGTCTAAACTTTTGTGCTGTCATCTATCAATTGCTTGAGACTATAAAATAATAAAATTGCACTTCCATAAAGCTCAACGGCAATGCGGAGTAAATGTTGTGTGAAGAAAATTGATTTTCCATAAGACTTTAGACAAGCGGATGTTTACAGTAAATCAAAACTTTTTCTAAATGTGAGTGTGAGTATATAAGGGAATATGTATGTTGTAAGTAAATTTCTTTTTAGAAGCATCAAATATGCCAACTAAGTTCTAAATCCTGCCAAACTAAAGAGGCAGAGTTGAAAAGTTTGTGGCGCAACTTCAATGATTGTGGTGAAATAATTCCGCTTGCCAAACTGTGGATTGAGCTTCATAGTGATGCTACTAATTAATAGAAAGCGTTGAGTAAAAATATGCTAGAGCTAGAGAAGGGATAAATAGTTGTCGAGTAGTGAATATACGAGTATATGTTTAGAAATTGAGTTGTAGCTACACATATTGTTTTCTTATGGTCATTTCAAAATGATGTGGTCACAAGTGACTCGACGAGCGCTGGTATATTTATACAGCTCATGTCATCTGGCCTTTCTAGATCAGAGTGAATCGCAAGAAGATCTCGCAGTTATTTGAAAAATCTGATTATTTCTAGATCATTTTTAGATACATGACGTCCTCATGACATTTCGTTGATATTGAAAAGCTTTTATAATTTTTAAAGATATTTTAGAAATCTGCCACGAATTTGTTAAGTTCAACAGTGACTTCGATCTTGTCGCTGAAAAGACATTTGGAAACGAGATTGAAGATGCAATCTCATTTTAGCGCATCAGAAGACATTCTGACTTTCACATCTATTAGATGAGATAATAATATTTGTATATTTCAAATGGTTCTTTGGTCGAAATTTTGAATATACAAGTACGAATAGTAAGAACTAAAATACGATGAGTTAAAAAAATAACAGTAATTAGCTTAAAAAAAATATTCATTCGTCTGCATTAATGTCGTCACCTTTAAAATAGTCCCCATTCGATATTTTGCAGTTATGTCAATCGTCAAAACTCGTCTCAAACTCGATTTTCGGAATAAACTTCGGCACTTTCAGCAATTGCATCTATGACGGCCTTTTAATATTCTCTTTGTTTTTGTCTGGCGAGTATGAAAGAATTCACGAACAAACAACGAAGTGTAAGCTTATAACAAACGAAAATCGTCAAGCTCATAAAAACAAGTCCAACCTTAACGGTTACTCCAGGCGAAGCAGAAAAATTTACCCTACTTCAGAGGCATGTTTATCAGCACCCGTGATTTCAATTTAATTTTTACAATTCCCGTTATTTTTTGAACACACCACGTACCAAGTACGACTCTAAACCATAAGAATAACTTCAGAAGCTTCAAATTATTTCCGATTTAAAAAAATCAGAGAAAGCATAAAACTTTTCAAATAGTTCACTTCATAACGATGTATGTTTATAACCGAAGCATTTAATGACATTCACGAATGATAAAATTACTGATAAAAAAATATTATAGTCACAATGCTATTATTTTCCTGATAAAATGCACTTGATGTAGCTTTTTCACCATCCTTGACATCATAATAAATACATAAAGTCATAATTTTACTTTCCGGCTTTCCATATATCGTAAATTGTTAATAGCACATTTGAATACTAACATGGAAATGAATGGAAATTTACACCTTGAACTGCAATACAAATAAGCCTAAAGTAAACTGAAACTACATTACTGGCGTTAACAAAGTTTTGAATATATGCAAATTACACAAAACTAAAGTTTATAATTTCACAAAGCGAAGTAAGTGTGAAAAGGAAAATTGCATGAAATTGCAAACGCCTTCGAAATAAAAAACTTTATGTTTTTGCATTTAGCATCGCCGGACGCATAAGCACATAAAAATTATCATTTTGGGAACAAAGTTAAAATTTTTAAACTCCCAAAAAACTTCAATCTTTTTCACAGCATAAGTGGGAAACTAAAACTCTGCTCATTCTGTCAAATGTGCCAGTTTACACGGCATATCATAACTTGACATGCGACGGAACTAAATAATTGAAAATAACTTTATTATATTATATAAATTTATTTGCTTTCCCAACTAGTTTGTTTAATTGCCACATTTATGTCCGAAAACTTTTTATACGCAAGGTTTTGGTTTGGTGCATATACAACTTTTTGACGTTTTTCGTTCACTCATCAACCACTTTGGTTCACGCAACTCAACAAATATTTATTTGCTCAACAATTTGTCAGCATATTTTCAAAAGTTGTTCAAATTAAATGAAAATCTGTAAGCTGTACACTGGCAAAAAGGTTACTTTGCGGCTATTAAATTGTTGACTAAACTGCAATTTTTGTGGTTTGATCTCAAACACATACTACTATCATTTGCAGTTAACACTTGCTAAGGAAAAAACTTTCGAAACTATTATGAGAGTATTATTTGATTTTTTATTATGTTTAATTTCAAATTTAATTACAACGATTTACATAATGAAAATGTTAGTAACCATATTTTTCCAAGTATTATATGAGATACTTTCCCTTAAACACAATAAAAAAAAAACGAATAGTTAATCCATGCTTGAACGCTGGAATTATTATAAAACAAATATTTCACAATAACTTTTCAAAATTTCCTTATTTACTGGCCGAAATATTGTAAAGAGCTCTCAAATATAAAATAATGAATATAGATATGACTATATTTGAAGCACTAAAATAATAAATATTGTTTTTAATATTTTCCACAGGATAAAGCTTAAATAATATCGTATATCTTATTTCGTCACACAGATTTTTGAAATTTTAAACCTTAAATAAATCTAAATAAAATAAGAAGAAGTGAATAAAATAAACAAACAATTTAAGTTCTTAAATTACAGTAGTAATTAAAATGATTTTCTGATTAATTATGAACAAACACGACAAGAAAGTACCTTCTTTCCGTATAAAGTTTGCTTTTGGGGTTAATTAAGAGATAGTACCAATGAACATAAAATAAAGAGTAAAAGTGTGCACTTTTAAATTATTTTTTACTTTTTTGTAAGTTATTTTGATAGTAAAACTTAATTAAAATATTTTTTTAAGTGATTTCATTTCAATTAAAAATTAAAACCACATATTTTAAAAAATATCGTTAAAACGGTGTCCTAAATAAAAAACCTACCTTTTTCATGGCATATATTTTTTTTTTCGTCTAATTAAGACCTAAACAATGGAAATTAACTGCTTTAAAGTTATGGTCAAATTTTGTGTTGACCCGTGTTATGAAACATTTAAAAATGTTATTGCTCGAAAAGCTTATCAAATAATGTTTAATATTTACTTGTTTGAAAATAAATATTTGTTTATATGTGTATAACGAATGTCTTGGGAAATATAATAAGTAACTTACTTATATTATTTCCCATAAAGTTCATGAATAAAAATATTCACTCAAAACACTTATATAAATACTAGCTGACCCGGCAAACTTCGTTCTGCCCAAAATAGATTTTTTTTCATTTCAAAAATTACACCGGTATTGGTTTTAATAGAATATGAACGATTTTTTTAAATTTTACTCGGAAGTGAATTGCCAGAACCTGCCTGATAAACATTTTTTTCGAGGGTACATTAATGCTTTTTGAATTTAATTGCTTGAAAAATGCTACTCTTTTCAATAATGCTGACACATCACGTCCAGGATTTGTTGGCCATTTAATTAAAATAAGTTTGTACTATTCTCATTCAATTTTATTAGTTTTAATCGTGTCTCGAAAATATATAATTTTAGTACATATTTAGTTTAGGGCTGCACGGTACACGATATTTTTGGTTTTCTGTTCCGTGGCGTAAATAAACAGTGAGGAAGGTTTTCCAACACAGGAACACGCCACATAGAGCTAGCCATGTGAAAACAAGACATTTCTAAATTTATGCCGCATACTTCCAGCGACTGCCCTTGTGACTTGTTTATTGTCATCGCAAATGCAAGTTTCACTGGGAACTGCAAACGTCTGAATTGGAATGGCAAATCTGTTGAAGTTAATGGAATTCGGGGAAGTAAGCATTCCTCTCCCTTGAACGGGTCTTTCAAAATGCTTGCCACTATTAAATTGTCCATTAGCTTGGTCACAATCAGTCGAGTACCATTGCACAGTTTGGGAGCATGAAGATTCCGTAGCATAATAACCACAGACCCAACTTTGAGACGCAAATTATGAGGCGGCATACCAGGCGGCATCAAAGAGTTTAAGAACTCCACTGGGTAATTTACTACCTCGTTTTCATTTTCAACGCGATCGATTGATTTATATGACCGCAGATCTCCCGGAATTTGATTTTGAATCGTCCAATTCAAGTCGTTGACATCCATATTTTTGCTACTAAAATTGCGCGCGTGCTTAACCAATCGCAGTTACCATAATTTTGAGCAATATTTGGATATACACTACTGATTAGTTCATATTTAATAGATGTGAATTGGATTTCATATTTATTAGTTGGAATCGATATTAATCCACTGCAAGGATCTATCGGAACTTGTCCATTTCCGATTCGCAGCAGCTCTTTTGAAAACACCTCCTCAGTTCTATCGTTTTGCAGCAAAACTCGCATATTCATGGTAAATGAAATGGTTTTAACAAACCTCCACAAATGCGATGACTTCAGACATGCGTTTGCTGCTGTTGATTTTGGAATCACGGGAAGTGTTTGTCTAAAGTCGCCCGACAGCAATATCATCACTCCTCCAAAGCAACGATTATTGTTGCGCAAATCTCTCAGTGTTCGGTCGAGTGCTTCTAATGATCGTTTGTGGGCCATTGTGCATTCATCCCATATGATTAACTTACATTTTTTTAAAACTTGTGCCATTGCTTTGAAACATTGCAAACAGGACTTTCGTGTATTTGCAAGTTTAATGGAAGCTTTAATGCTGAATGTGCCGTTCTTCCACCTTCTAACATTGTTGCAGCAATCCCGGTAGATGCAAGAGCTAATGCAATACCACCTTGACCACGTATTGCTGCTAGTATTAAAGACAATAGGAACGTTTTGCCAGTCCCGCCGGGCGCATCGAGGAAAAATATGCCACCGTTTCCACTATCTACAGCATTTATTAGCTGATTGTACGCACTGCTTTGCTGTTCATTCAACAGTGGAACATTTGTTTGTACTTGTTGTTGCAAGTGAGTTATATCGTAAGCACGCTCGCGTTCCAATTCGCGACTCACTAAATCCCTTGTTTGACGGCATATGAACTTCAATCAATAGTTTTCCACTCATAAGTAAACATAAATCTTCAATAAGGACTAATGCCTCATTGTAGATGTCAGCGTTCATTTGTAAGTCGACATTTCTCGTCGCTAATCGCAGGCGATGCAAAATATCTTCTGCCATGTCATCTTTGTAAAAGAAAAATAGCACGTAACACAACCAAAATTACGATATAACCGCTACTGTCACCGATAAATAAACAAAAATAGCAAGAAACAACCAAAATGTCGTGCTAGGTGGAAAATGAGATAAATATATGGTGGATTAACAACCAAAATAATTAAAGATTGTATGGGTGGCTCCACGCCCCCTTTTTCGATAACGCCAAGTTTTATGTGTGAGAATGGTGTTATTTCCCATAGCTCTATACCAATTTTCATGTTCCAACTTTAAACACTTTTGAAGATATTCACCTTGAAAAATTCAGTTTGTATGGGAGGTGCCACGCCCCCTTTTCCGATTACCCCTTCTTTTATGTGTAAGAAGGCTTTTGATACCATATAGGTCTATACCAATTTTCAGGTCCCTACCTTGAACCCTTTCACAGATATTCTGCTTAAAAAATTCAGTTTGTATGGGAGGTGCCACGCCCCTTTTCCGATTACCCCTTCTTTTATGTGTAAGAAGGCTTTTGATACCATATAGGTCTATACCAATTTTCAGGTCCCTACCTTGAACCCTTTCACAGATATTCTGCTTAAAAAATTTAGTTTGTATGGGAGGTACCACGCCCCCTTATTCGATAGCCCCCGGTTTTATAGGTGAGAGTGGTGTTGTTATCCTGTAGCTCTGTACCAATATTCATGTTCCTACCTTAAACACTTTTGAAGATATTCGACTTGAAAAATTCAATTTGTATGGGAGGTGCCACGCCCCCTTGATATTTTGTTTTTATTTTTAGATGTTGGTCGATTCTCATAGATACCGGATAAGCACAAAAAATTTCATCAAAATCGGTCAAGCCGTTTCGGAGGAGTATGGGAACGAAAACTGTGACAAGAGAATTTTATATATTAGATTTCACAATCATTTCATAGGATTACAGTCTAAACTTGAATTGTATTGACAATCAATTAAGCTTTATGTGAGCATTTACGAGTAAAATATTTAATAACGTAAGAAGGATATATACATGTACATATATTTATGTATATATTTACAACAACGTTCTCTACTTATTTAGAACACATTTTATATAATCAAGTGCAACATATTAGTTGCAAGTTGCCTTCGTTTTTAAAAATTTTGTAGTCGGGCGAATCGAACATGTAACATGTATAATCCCGTCGTCGCTTTTATTTTTCGAGGAAATTATAGGCGCAGTGTTCCAGCTTGCATTGAAGGATATTAATACACACATCCTCACACATAGCTGATGGTTAGAGAAGTGTCAAGCACCTTTACTTAAAGAAAAATAACAAGTAAGGAATGGCTAAATTCGGACATAACCGAAACATTTTATACTCCCGCAATTTATTTATTTAATTTTATTAATATAACACACAATTCTTCCCTTGTATTCGGCATTAATTCCATTAGAAAACCCGTATATATAGTTTAGGAGGCTGGGTAATTCATGGACCGATTTCAACTATTTTTGCCACCTAGCTGCATTCTATCCGTTTTCACTCATTTTTGCCACAAACTCACACTATTAGCAGAAAAATAGTCCCTCTAAACAACATTAAAATATCTGAGAAACTTACAGATATTTTCGTTAAAAAATTTATTAGTACCACCTAGGTCCTTATGTTCGAATGTTAGAAGCACGATGTCACACTATAAATGCAGTATTTTTGCAAGTGGCTAAAAGAAACGACTGTAGAGAGTTTGGTTGATTTAGCTTTAGTACTTTACGAGATATGTACAAAAAACTTAATAAGGGGCGGGACTACGCCCACTTTCATAAAAAATTACATTTAAATATGCCCCTTCCTGGTGTGATCCTTTGTACCGAATTTTACTTCTATAACTTCATTTATATCTTAGTTATGACACTTTATATGTTTTATGTTTTCGTCATTTTGTGGGCGTGGCAGTAATCCGATTTCGCCCATTTTTAATACCAACCTCATCAGGGTACCAAGGAATATGTGTATCAATTCCTAAATTCTAAATTTTTACTCAAGTTATCGCTTGCAAGGTCAGACGGACTGACATCTGGATTTCAACTCCACTCGTCATCCTGATCATTTATTTCTGGGTGACACAAACAACAATTTTGTTGCGAGAGTATAAAAATAAGTTTTCAGATATAAGTTTCATAATTATTAAAGTGTGCAGGCGATTTCTCATTATTCCTTTCCCTTTGTAATTCTTCACACGCCTTAATTAGAGGCCTATGTACGCATTGCGATACAAATAATGATGGTGTGATGCTTTTGTAAAATGAGTGCAACCTCATTGGATTTATTCTCATAATTGCTTTATTTTTTTTTCTTCTGCACTTCATTGCGGGAAGTTTAACAAAATTGGACAGGACCCGCAAACATTTGTGTACAGCAAACATTTTCTCTTAAAACTCCTTTATACTGTATAAAATTGGGTTAGAGTAACAAGACAGATACCTCATATACATCATAGGTAATGTTGAATACTTCTAAGCGTACTATACTAAAAGATATTGACGCTTCAACTCTAGATTGAAGTCTCTCAAATAAACAAATTTAGCCTCACGTGCCCTATCTAAATGTAAGCAAAAGTTGTCCCCAAGACTTCGGAGAGAAAATTTATTATAAGGAAAGTGGAAATATAGGAATCTCTTTTACATTTCGAATTTTGTCATTGAACTGCAAATTAAAATTATTGTATTTGACTGGAAAATTAAAATATATCCGATATAACTGATAATAAAAAATAACTACATCAAATGTGTGAATTATTATCTTAATTCACAGCTTCACTTCTGAATACTTAACTATTAGGTAGACACCTTCAAACCGTTAGAAATTATATAATTACAATTGGATAAATATTCGATTTCGTTTAACGATCGCGAGCTTCCTTTGTACTTTTAATAAATAATTGTATGCAAAATGTATAGCCTGCAGAAAGTAGATATTTTGAATATGTACATATATATGAATAAATATTCATGGAAAAAGTGAGGCTTTGTTTTGTGAATGTGCAACATTTTCCCCGTGGATAATAGTGATATTTTTGGGTAATACGGAATATGGCGTGTGAGCGTTTGTATCTTTACATTGTATTATTACTGTGCGGAAAAAAGACTATATAATAAAAATAAATAAATATAAAGTGAGATACTGAAAATGTTTTTGGTAATATGCAAAAGGGATTACAAAAAATAAAACACATCAATCTCTGTATAAATTTAAATCACTCAAATTGCCGCAGAAATTTTTGCACAGAATTAGACACACACACATACAAAACATACGCGTAAATAAATATTTAGAGATTTCTACTTCAATAATGAGCCTACTAATAAATGATTAAAATCTATTTAGATGCAAAAATTTATTCTTTATTCATAACAGACAAGTGTGTGTATATCTACTATATAGACGCTCATACATAATTAAGTAAGAAAGCTATCCAGCACTCGCGACCAGTTACTTCACAATGGATATGGCAAATTAAGTTCTTAGTGATTTCTGAACCTTGTTTAAGTAGTCGGTCGCAATGTTGACAAACATACTATAAGAGTTCAGCGTTAAGTTGAGCAACAAAAGCCATTCACCGCCATTGTTGCTTTGCAGATACGCGGAAGATTTGAAGAAGCTCAAGACACTGCGAAGTGGCTCTGCTGTCGCTGATCGCATTAACGCCACAGTGCGTTACATTGAATTGCAAATTGACCGTAAGATTATTCACGCCACACCCCCGTTCCCACTTGCGCTATAACTAAAGCTGCGTTGAACGCAACTGGGAATGACAGGAACTGGCTACACTGAGCACGAATTTTATGTTTTAATTAAAATTACAAAGTGTAACCAATAAAAGTAGTTGAAAATATCCCCAGCGTAGTGCATAGTATTATAATAATTAAGTAATGGCAAGAAGTTGGAAATGCAAATTCGAAGAATGTTAATTAAGTGCTAGAAATAGGTGAGGTAGTTCGAACAGTAAGTACTTTGTTCTGCATGCGCAAGTGAGTGTGTGAGAGTTGAAATAAGTTAAAAGATAAGCGTAAAATACGTAGAAGCTGCATTTGTAGTCAGCTTTAATATCTTGAAGGGAGTTAATCGGGTTATAAAGAGAATGTTTGTGCTATTAAATAGTATTTAATATATATACAGTTTTTTCAGTTGTACTACTTTTAGAAATCTCACGTATAATATTTATATTGAATTGGGCGTGGCTAATAAACGATTTCCAAAATTTTTCGTCATATTACGAATGGCTCATTTAGTACAATAATTTGCGTGATACATACATTATGAATACACGCGTATTGTAAATAGCACGTAGTTGTAGTAAGGCTTAAAGCCCTACACTTCAAATAGGCGTATAGAATAATTAATATAACCGGAAAAGGAATTTCATCACACTATTTTCCTTAATCAAGCAACAAATATAATTAATTCATCCGCATACTGATTAATTAATCAAATATTAATGCAAGTCATTGTAGCAAATTTCGCTCAGTGTGTAAGAAAATCGCCAACAATGACGCAGCGCATTACGTTAAACTACATAAATATACATGAATTAGCGCACAAATACATACAAACATAGCAAGCATTACCCCCATTAAGCCGCACGAGCAGAGATCAAAGTGTCTATACAAACACAATTTCTCAATTATTTGCCGAAACTCTGCTTGTCCTCATTTCCATGAACCCATATACACATACACACACATAGAAATGAACCGCATAATGCCATGTTATGCTATGATATGCTGGTGTGTAGTAATGGAATTTGAAATGTGAGATGTCAGCCGAAACTAAAACGTGATTCTGGGCGTAACCATCATTGCGCCACTACGAGTATTGTATAATTAAATAACTTACCGCTTTTCACGCAAACAGGACAGCATCTCCTCGTTGTCATCGTTTAGGGGACAATTGAGCGTGTGAGCGATTTGCATGGTGAGCTGAAGCGAATGATTACTGACCGCCCAGTCTGACATCGCCGAACCTGACATGAGAATGGCGCGATGAAAGAGCCCTGTGAGGCGGTGTTTACCCGTCAAAGTGGAATACAAAGGCGCCAGTGAGCGTTGCGCATCGAAGCGGGTCATGGCGGTAATATGAAAAGTAGAAGGGATTCAATTAATTTAAATGAAATTGTAGCGTAAATGTGTGATAAGTGACAGAATATCGTGTCTTCATGAAAACTCATTCACGACCGTAGTTTGACACGTGCGTCTCTGTGTGTGTATATGTGCAACAATTATTGCCTACCGGATGCAACAGGCGATATCATTAAATAATTGATGCATGCAGCGCCTGTGCTGTGTCCCATGAGCGTTACGCTGTCCTTATCGCCACCAAAGGACGCTATATTCTCCTTAATCCAATGCAAGGCGGCAATTTGATCGAGTAGTCCGAAATTCGCAACAGTATTCTCATCAATACTGGGCTTCAGAAAACCTGTGATATATTGTAAATGGAAGATTAAAAATTTCTGTAAAGTGATACTTAAGTTGGCGTAAGATAGAGTGCGCCAAAACATGAACAAGGGCAGTTCGGTAAAACGGTGATTTTTTTTTAATAATTAAAACTATGTTGTCCTTTTAGCGAAGCTAAAAAATATTTCATTTACGCTAAGGACACTTAATAAAAAGTATTAACTGGTTTCGTTAGGGTCGTATAAGCACATGCCATTGATAAAACTTATAAGCTTACATATATGGCGTTATCAAGAAAAAGGAAAGCTTGGAGTGCTTCTGATATCTCATTCTTATGATCAACGGTATACAGACGATCGAACCTTCGGTTAATTAATTTCTTGAAAACGATTGAATTGGAAAAAATCAAAATATAGTCTGATTTAAAGATTAATACGACGCTTTTTTAATCAAGATCTATCAATCTCTATTACAAGAGATTTTAAATTCATTCAAAACAAGCAAGGAAAGGCTAAGTTCGGGTGTAACCGAACATTTTATACTCTCGCAATTTATTTATTTAACTTTATTTATATTATATAATACACAATTTGACCCATATATTCATCATATATATTGTATAAAGTCCATTGAAAGTTGGAAACCCTAATATTAGGTTAGAAGCACCAAGGTCCTCATGTTCGATACAGGGGGCCTTAAAAACCTATGGCCTTCTATATTTTTAGAATGGGGCTTCCACACTATAAAGGTAGTATTTGTGCAAAGTTCTGCATCGATATCTTCACTAGTGCTTCCTTTATATATTGTAAAGTTAACGATTCAGATCGTCTTCAAAGTTCTGGTATATAGGAAGTTGGCGTGGTTGTGAAGCGATTTGGCCTATTTTCACAACATATCATTGGGATGTAAGAAAACTATTACAAACCAAGTTTCATTGAAATCGGTCGAGTAGTTCCTGAGATATGGTTTTTGACCCATAAGTGAGCGATGCCACGCCCATTTTCCATTTTGTAAAAAAATCTCAGTGCAGCTTCCTTCTGCCATTTCTTATGTAAAATTTGGTGTTTCTGACGTTTTTCGTTAGTGAGTTAACGCACTTTTAGTAATTTTCAACCTAACCTTTGTATGGGAGGTGGGCGTGGTTATTATCCGATTTCTTTCATTTTTGGACTGTATAAGGAAATGGCTAAAAGAAATGACTGCAGAAAGTTTGGCTTATATAACTTTATTGGTTTGCGAGTTATATACAAAAAAACTATTTGGGGGCGGGGTCGCGCCCACTTTTCCAAAAAAATTACATCCAAATGTGCCCCTCCCTAATGGGATCCTATGTTCCAAATTTCATTTTCATAACTTTATTTTTGGCTTAGTTATGACACTGTATAGGTTTTCGGTTTCCACCATTTTGTGGGCGTGGCAGTGGACCGATTTTGCCCATTTTCGAAAGCAACCTCCTCAGGGTGCCAAGGAACATGTGTTCCAAGTTTCATTAAGATATCTTAATTTTTACTTAAGTTATCGCTTGCACGGACAGACGGACAGACGGACGGACGGACGGACGAACAGACATCCGGATTTCAAATCCACTCGTCATTCTGATCATTTATGTACTCTTATATTTCTTGGTGACACAAACAACCGTTATGTGAACAAAACTATTATACTCTGTGCAACAGGTTGCGAGAGTATAAATATAACTGACAGTTGTATCAATCAAAAAGCAATATGTATATCTAAATTAATAAATATCATTTACGTCTACAATTTTCTACCGAATAATTGAATATGAGCTGATATTTTAACATATACGAAATTACTTCATTTAACTCTATGTAGATAATAAAAAAATACTCCAGGTTTAATACGAACTTTTTTCACCTCACTGTACATACATATATGTTTGTATGTATAGACATTATACACATTTTTATTCCGATGTACTCGTATATACAAATAAAATTGCAATTTTACACTTACCCATCACACCGAGCCGATAATTGATGGTAACAACAATGACTTGCCCATAGCTGGCGAGCACTGAACCATCGTAGGGATTACCACTGTTCCACTCAAAAGATTCACCGTGCACGTACACCATTACCGGTAAACGTTTTGCGGATTGTGTGTCCATATCGTAGGCGTTGGACGCGTCGAACACACCATCTGCGATCAGGATAAAAGGAAAAGTTGTACGGCATTAAATTTGACTTTGTTAAATGGATTGGTGAGCGAATGATGTGCGAAAAAAAGGTGTCATTATACGAGTACTGTCACCCAACTCTGCGTAGGCGTAGGCAGAGTCGTAAGCACTCGGACATGTCGGGAGGTTAAGGTTAACACACGATAGATATACAAGGTATTGCACGCTTATAATACGATATATCCGTGTCCTTGTACATATATATAATATGTATATATATAAATAAACTCACCCACACGCGGCACATACACATTCAAGTAAAGACAATCTTCGCTCTCCGTCTTCAGGTAGGGTAACAGGCGTGTCAATTGCTTGTAACGACCGCGTGACATTTTCACACTTCCCTGCGCCGTGACATCGGGCAACTGCTGCAGGCAGACCGGTGGCAAATGACGGGCCATTTTCAATCCTTGCCAAGGCAATGGCGCACCTACACACGCGAGCGTAGCAAAGCAAAGAAGAAATTCAAGAAAAAAATGTTAACGAATGGTGTTAAATTAAGCGAAAGTGTGTGAATAAAGTAGATGTTGTACAGAAAGATAGATGATAGTATAGGAGTATAAGTGAGAATATGCTTAAGTAAATTGCAGTGACACCAATAAATTATAACGATTTAATTAACAGTGTGAATGAGGTATGTAATGAGCAATGAATCTAAATAGTTTTTTGTAATTTTGACTTATTTGAGGAATTACATTTAATTAAATTGAACAGTTATTAGACATATAACTCTTAGTAATAGTAAAAAATCCGAAAACTTATTTTCAGAACATATCAGGATTTAGTAGGTATGAATTATGTCTGACAATTGGAGCGTAATCGATCAAAAGCCTGCCAGACAATATTAAAAATGATAGAAACCGAATTTTCCATATAGTGGTCCACAGTATTTTGATAATTACAGCTTTTTCTGAAGAAGACGTTTTAAAAAATTTAAAGCTCCCTAAGTCCACATGAATATAAAGAATACATCGAGTAATGGTACACATAAGTATGAACATCAAATGTATGTGTACTGAATACATAAATACATGTAGTTATGTACTCATATTTACCAATGAGCATTGGTAAGCAAAGAATTTTCGGTAGAAATTTCAACAAAAAAAAAATGTATGTATGTAGAAATGTACTTGCGGATAACTGCACGTTCTCAATAAATTCGTGTATGTGAGCCACAGTGCGTCTGTACACATTTATGCGTTACGTTCAATATATGGAATTTCGATATTTTACATTTTTTATAGTTGAAATTAATAAATATTTGTCACCAAATATGCAGAGTATTTCCAATTTCTGCCGAAATGCGTATTCATTTGTATTAATTTCTTTCACTTGCCAGATCAACAATATGTACGCATGGTAATGCAGAAAGCACTCATCAAAATGGAATCCCTGCAAATTATTATATTCTGGTTGTAAACACATTTATTTTTAATTTGAGCAAGGCACAAACCAATGGTGCAAGCTTCAATAAATACCGTTAACATGTGCTTTAATGGATGTTGTGGAACTTAAAGAGACTCACGCATTCGTTGGGAGAATCTTTCACGTGCCGATAATACTCACCTACTTAATAAATGTATCCGATTCTTTGGAAATTTTTGAAAAATTCTTCATGCTCCTGTTAACCTTAACTTTAAATTGTGACATACACAAACCAGTGACTCTGTTATTTGTTTATATGTACTGTCATCTGCTTGTAGCTTTATAACGTTGTTTGTTTTTGTTTGTATGCGCGTGCAACACTGTTTTGTTTTGTTTTGTTTTATTATATTTGTGTTTGCTTAGACGTCTGAAGCTTTGTTTGCCCACATGTAGAGAGCTTGTAAATGCTTATTGTTATCGAGCACGCGTTTGTGCATGGAAAGTCGGTGAATCTCGCAATAATGAAATATGAAATTTTCTGACTGAAATAATTGCGTGTGTTTTGAAGACGCAACATGACTGACACTCAATCAATATGTGAGAAGAAATTTGTTTGATTCATGTGTATTGTATGCTATTGAAATGGTTAATTCTGTCAGCCGATCCTTTGAACGGCAACAAATCCACGATCCTGAAAACCAAAAAAGTTCTTCTAAATAGCACTATTTCTCAAACAATTTCACCAATGTAATGTTACAGCCTTTTCACACAGCTAAATTAATTGATCAATTAAAAAATTTGATTGACAAACCAGTTTGTGCCCTTCACACTGCCGGCTATTCGATAACCGATTAGCAGTTACAGATTTTTGTTTTTTGCTTTTCATAAGAAGTTGGTAAGTTTCATCAGCTGATTTGCTATTTTTAGCAGCGACCTCTACTGTAGCTTTTTTAATCAAAAAATACAGCCACTGACAAAGAATATATATATATATAATTACAAATACGGTCTTTGTCGCAGAATTGCATTTCATTTACAAGTCGATTACAATTCGTAATAGACAACAAATTATTACTATAACAATGCACACGTGTGGTAATCATACGCATGTGCATCTAGTCTACCACGAACATACAAATAAACATGTGTACTTCAATTAGACATAGTATTAAACGCAACTGGTATATATAAATGTGTGTGTTTCGACCAGCAGGTGGTGTAAATAGCAGCAGCATATCCATGCGACCTCAAGCCAATGACCGTTTCGACAAGATGTGGTTGCATGGTCAATAGCAACCAGCTAACATTATAGCTATTTAAGTCAGTCTGTCTGTGCGTGTACGTGTGCGTGTTTGGAAGTGTATAATTGTGCTATTTTGGTTGTCTGCATCCACACATGGCTGTAAATTTAAGTGCAATTGCCAAATACGCAGACTAATACATACACTTAAATGCATAAGCTCCCTATATTCAATACGCAGAGCGACTGCAACTGGTTCCCAAAACTGTGCAAATATCAACTGGAGTCCATGCAACAACTTAGTCGAGTGCCTCCTGCTAATTATAATCACACGTCGATCGAACTTAATTGAGTGGTCAATGGTTCCAGGCACCCATTAAAGTAGTCATCCCAACAACAGCTGTTACAAACCGATAGCCTCTGGCTTATTTTAATGTCTACTACCAGTCTATTAATCGCACTAATGTGTGGAATTACTTATGGTGTTGAAAATCGTGCCACAAAGCACATTAACTAAGCAAGCACAAGATACATATTATCAAATTCAATGACTTTCCAGTCACTAATTTTGCAAATTTGTGTATTGTGTACACTCCCACTTGCTTCAATTAAAGTTGTGCTACAAAATGGTGTACTAGGCGTATGAGTAACTTAGAGGGATAAGTGAATTGAAATGATAAATTAAAGGTTGTACTCATAAAAATTATTTAAATTAAGCAATAAAGAAGATAATCAAAAATAAGTAAGGAAAAGCTAAGTTCGGGTGCAACCGAACATTTTATACTCTCGCAATTTATTGATATATTTTTATTAAGATAACACACAATTTGACCAAATTTGAAAATCCTATAATTAGGTATATTAGAGCTAGGGGAAATTACACTATTAGAAGAAAAATATTTCCTTTAAATTAAATTAAGATACCTGAGAGATTTACCGAAATTTTCGGTGAAAAATTAACATGGGGCACTGAATTCTTAATATTCGATATTCGGGGCTTTGAAAAGTTATAGTCCCATTTCGACAATTTTTTCACAAGTGATGCCACGGATCATATACAGTATTTGTGTAAAGTTTTATTTCGCTATCTTCATTGGTTCCTTATATATATCTTATAAAGTGAAGGAATCAGATGGACTTCAAAATTGAGTTATATGGGAAGTTGTCGTGGTTGTGAACCGATTTCATACATCTTCCACACGAGTCATGAGGGTGTCAACCGAATATATACCGAATTTCATTCGAATCCGTCGAGTAGTTCCTGAGATATGGTTTTTGACCCATGAGTTGGCGATGCCACGCCCATTTTCCATTTTGTAAAAAAATCTGAGTGTAGCATCCTTCTGCAATTTCTTCTGTAAAAGTTAGTATTTCTGACGTTTTTCGTTAGTGAGATAACGCACTTTCAGTAATTTTCAACCTAACCTTTGTATGGGAGGTGGGCGTGGTTATTATCCGATTTCAACTATTTTCATGGTTTGTGGTGGGGTTCGTAAGAGAATCGATTGCAGAAAGTTTGGTTTATATAGCTGTATTGGTTTGAGAGATATATACAAATAACCGATTTGGAGACGGGGCCACGCCCACTTCCCCAAAAAAATTACATCCAAATATGCCCCTTCCTAGTGCGATTCTTTGTTCCAAATTTTACTTTTATAACTTTATTTATGGCTTAGTTATGACACTTTATATGTTTTCGGTTTTCGCCATTTTGTGGGCGTGACAGTGGTCCGATTTTCGAAAGCAACCTTCTCACGGTCCCAAGGAACATGTGTTCCAAGTTCCATCAAGATATCTAAATTTTTACTCAAGTTATCCGTTGCACGGACGGACGGACAGACAGACATTCGGATGACTCGTCTCGTCACCCTGATCATTTTGATATATATAACCTTATATCTAACTCGTTTAGTTTTATGACTTACAAACAACCGTTATGTGAACAAAACTATAATACTATCTTCGCAACTTTTGTTGCGAGAGTATAATAATATCATAAGCATGGTCGATGCCTATACTAGGTTCAATGAGTTCTATCATAAACCTCCATTTAATTTCAACCAAATGCAGTGAAATAAGATAATGGGCATGCATCTATCATCTCTGGTATAGCAGTTAGGTTCAACACTACTAACACATCACATAACTGTAAAATTTTAGAATTATTTCATAAGTTTAAAGTGGCTACACGATACACTCTGTCGTATGAGTAACACATTTCATGCTAACTGCTATATATTATTGCTTCAACTATTTCATTGTACTGTGCTTTCCAATCGAAAATGTAATTTTGTTTTAAAAAAATTGAAACCAAAAAACCCCTATAAAGACTAAATCAGCGTGCTTGCATATTCATACTACAAGCCACTACGTACCAGCTATTTACTGACTAACTGGTTACGTATACGTCGCACACCACACATTGGCGACAATAATTGCTTACCAACATATAAGCTAATATGGTGCATGGTGCATAGATACTTAACCATTGTATTTGCACAGAGGTTAAAAGCAAATTCAAATTTGCCCTTTGCCAAATTTAAATTTGCTTTTAATAGTTGATTTTCGGTGCGGTGCGGTGCCATGCCATGTTCACATTATGTTTTAACTGCATTTACAGCGTCAATTTGCCGTTCTAATTTACGTACACGGGAGTTCGCTTGAAATGTGTCGCTACTAACACCTAAACAACTGCCGCTGCAAGGGAAATGGAATGCTCGGAAGCGCACGCTGTACTACGAATGTTATGGTCAATGCCAGCAAGGGGAGCATATTATGGTGTGGAATTGCTAAAATTACCGAAAAACGCAAAACAGCGGTCGATAGTGGTGCGCTATTGGAATTTGCAGCTTATATTGCTTTTGTTTCTACATATTTGTGTACATATGTATGTAAGTTCGTGTTGTGACATGTGTAGTGTGTATAAAAACTAAATTTGAATTATCTGCGTACTGCCAGCACTGGATATGCATATATCTTTGTAAGAAATCTCTGTTTAGACCTTTTCGACAAAGGCAGGGTAACGAATGTGCATGTTGTTGGGAAAAATATTTTCATTCGACGGAAATAGTAAATGAACCGAATTCAGGTGAGTTGCATGTATTTACATGAAATAACGATAAAATTTCTTATTGGAAAAATATAAAAATTATGTGCTGATTCAGCAAGTGTTTGGAGTAAATTATGTATACTTTTTGCATTAAAATAAGAAGGTTAAAATAAATAAATAAATATTTTTTTTTATAAATATGTTTAGTTATTTTTGTATAAATAAAGAGACCAAGTTGACTCATTCAAAATATTAGAGTTTTTTAACTTATTTTAACTAAATTATTCTATTTAAATATATACCACACCTACATAACTCTACTACCTCACACTTTCGCCAAAAATAGTAAATATTTAGCGCATTTATAACCCTCTAATAGTCAAAACACCTTGCTCGCTGCCATATGAAGACTCATCTGTGAATATCAACATTTTTATTCTAATGCAGCAATCTGGTATCTATAATTAAATCTCTTGACCACAACGGTAGTGCTACTATGGCATTTATGGCCGCAAGAAAGAGCGTGTGCAACAAAATAGAAAAAGAGAAAACAAGGAAGCAAACGACACTATTTAGTGCTTCCAATTCACTGAGCCTCGGCCGAATGGAAATAACAAAAATGCTTTAATAATTTAAGCATGAAAAATATAGAACCTATTATGAAGGAATAAAAAATGATCAGCAGACTGCCCATATAACTTGTTTAAGATTCGTGGATTCATTAAATTATTAATTTTAAAAAGAGGATTGGTCTAGTTATCCATATATTGTAAAGTTAGGTATCTCATAGAGGTAGCGCTCAGAATTCTGAGATTAAAAGTAAAATAATTAATGTCAATATATAATATAATTTTAAGGATCCATAGCACTGAAAATAATTTTAGTTCATATGATCTCACGATGAATATTTAGAAATTCAAAAAAGTAAACATGTACACAATTTTCAACTCTTAAATTGAAGTAAATTGCTTTAAACTGCAGTAAAAATTAATTACAGACTTATCACTGAGTGTCGTAAACACATGGCTTCTAATTGTTTCTGCTTAGTAGTTGTGTCTCAGCTGTCTAAATGAGTTAGTCTGACACATTTGTATCTCTAGAGACATTTCCTATCATTGTTACCTGCTAACAGCATTTACAGCTTGCCGAAGCTTGTACGTGTCTGAAGTAGAGTTATGTGAAAATGTCACTGCATCGGTGTGACACTGTGATGTCTGCCTAGCTTCGAGGCAAACTTATTACTGTTACTGTAATTACTGTAAAATTGATGTATGATACGTATGTCGGATTGGCACTTGCAAGTGTTCTAAAATCGGCAAGAATACATGCTGCTTTGTTTGTTAGAGCTTTGCATGTATTTGTGACTAAATAAGTTCGAGTGATGTATCAAATGATTTGCTACGGGATTGTATTGGAATTTAAATGGTTTGGAAAGGTAACGAAAAGCACATGGATTTTAAAAGGGTTGGACTTAAACATTGTTGTAGAGCATAGTTGTATGGGTGCTCACTAATACCAAAACTCCGAATAATATTTCCTTGAAGTGCACACAAAATTACAAAATGAGCAGAAGGCTTCAAAAGCTTGAGGTAGCTAAGGGTCTCACAAAATCTGTAGCTACTCTACAGTTGTATAATATTATACGTTTTCGAAAATAGCAAATAAGTTGACTCACCTGGTGGCATAAATCGACGACTGCCCACAGGCGCCTCTGCATACGGCAAGCCCAGATATTGATCGACATCACGTAAACCGGTCGACGGATGAAAATGACGAGTGATGCCCATTAGACGTCCCTGCTTCATTCGTATCTCTTTGGTGTATTGCAACTTTTCCGGCACGATGTGACGGCGTTCATTGCTGTGCGGTGCTTTCGATTGCTTGTTATGAATATCACTTTTGCCATTACTGTTACTATTGTTGTTATTGCTTTTGTCATCACGGCTCGAAGCAGCTGCTGGTTCAACTAATAGGTCATCAGATAAATTTGCACTTAAGGCGATAGCAGCAGAATTAGCACTCGAAGCAACACTCATGGGCAACTTCTGCTCGCCTGTATTGAGATTGTTGACATTGTTATTATGCTCGTTGTGCTTGTTGTTAGCATTGTTTTTGCTTTTCCTATTTCTGCCATTCGCACTTGGTTTGCTACTCACAATGGAAGTGCTGTTGTTGTTTTTGTTGTTGCCGCTGTTTTCATGTACATTTCTATTAGGCAGTTCATTATTGCGTTTGCTATTTTTAAATTCATCGGCAATGCGAGCGCTTCCAGTTCGCACAGCTGCGCTATCGTTTGCAAACAAATTTGCTACATTTGATCTGAAATCGTACGCCAAATGATCGGCATTAATGGTATATTTGGAGTGCTTTAAATTCTTCGCAACGAGTTGTTTAGCTGCTTGACTTGTTGTGGTGGTGCTGCTGCCAGCAAACGGAAGCGGTGTTGTAGTTGTTATTGGTAGCGTTTGTGTTATGGAGGATATTTGGAATTTGGGTATTGCGGTCACTTCCCCTTTTATTGCCGCTATTTTTGGCTTTACACGTATTTTCATTGCTGCTGCCGTTGTTGTTGTTGTTGCTGTGTTGCTATTGAAGCTTTTAGTGGTATTATCTTTGCTGGCACCATCACCGCTTTCAGCCACCGCTGCCAACGAGTTGGTGAACTTCAAAGGCGACCCATTGATATTCGCGTTTGCTTTTGTTATTGCCACTTCATTGTTATCCTCGACGGTCACTAGGCGCTCATCACTTTCGTTGTCAAGTTCCGGCGGCGTGGCGAATGGCATTTCCGCCGCCATCTTGTCGCGCAACATGGGCGCAAGCATTGGAATTGCTTCTGTCACGACATCACCAACAACTTGCCGCGGGGTAGTCATTATTGTTGCATGAGTTGTTGTTGTTATTGCTGTTGCCGTTTGTTGAGGTGGCAACAATAACGCGCCGTCGATTTTCACCATCTGTTCGCTGCAATCGCTGCTGTCAGCTTGTGTCAGCCGGCGTGGTGACGAATGTTTTTGGAATATTTGAGTATTTTGTTGCTGTACGGCGTAGAGTGTTGCCGCTGAGCAGCCATCACCATAAAACCGCTGCTGTTGCACACTCACAAAAGTCAACCAAAATAGCCAAATGGCTGCGTGGCTAGCATAGCTATGCCAATGCCAATAGCGGCGGAAATACATTTTGTGGCACAGTTTCGTTATTCTTATAAAGAATTGTTGTTGCTGTTACTGTCACTGTGTAGGCCTTCAGCCAATTTCTAACGCACAGTCGGTTGTTTGCGCGTCAAGGCCAGTTTTCTTGCCTCAGTCTTGTTCCTCTGCTTTTTAAAGTACTTGCTTCATCGCTCTTTTGTGCTTGGACTACTTTGATGTTATCTCTGCCGATTTTATTATATTTAATTTTTGACTCTACTATGTATATATTCTTATTTTGTATCTTATTTTTGTTTACATTGATTTTGCTGCGCTGTTTTGGTTGCTTATTTTGCACTGTTTTCTATTTTCGTCAGCGAATTCTTTGGTTTCCTTTTGTAGTATCGACACGTCACTGTCACACCCGTGTGTTGCGAAAAATTTGTTTTCGTTTTCATTTCACTGTTTCAATTTAGTTTTTGTTTTCGCTGTTTTTCAGTTATTTCGGTTTTGGTTTTCAAATTGTTTGCACTTGTAAATATTATCGAGTTTTCTATAAAAAGAAATGGTTTCCAGTTGTTAATAGTTTTCAACGGCAGCGCTCTGTTTGTGTACATGAACATTTTTACCCGAAAATGTGTACTCGTATTATTGTAGTTTTACACAAATTATTAAGGACGAACCGTTTATATTATTTTATATTTACTATCTTAAAAATGTGTTAAGGCAGTAGTCTGCTTTACAGGCTTCAAAAAATCGATTTTTTTGTTTTGTTTTAAATCTCTTCCAAAACTATCCAAGAATATGTCTTGAAAATTCCAGAGGTCAATTCGACATATTTTCGAAGCTAGAGCAGTTTTAGGCAGACTTTAAAGCGCGTTTTCTCGAGTTTTCATTTTCACAAATGTTAGATAGCAAAAAGAATATATGTCCGATCGAAAAAAAGCAAAGTGATCTTCTATTTGAACTAAAAATGTTTGACAAAAGTATTATTTTAACTACTTGTTTTGCAACTTAAAGTCAATTTTTTTCTTAAAAAAGTGTTTTTTTTCAAACTTCGAAAAAAATTTGGAATTTTATAACTTCTTCGGTATTTTTTTAGTTCATAAAGAAAAGAAACTTATAAAAATTAAAAAAAAATTTGGTTCGACTGTTTCAGATGCATCGCACGACCTCCATCACCGGCACCGATTTACAAGTGCAGACTCCAGACGCTCCAGAAAAATACTTACAACTTTGAAAAAATTTCAAGATTTTTTAATAATAAATATTGTTTTTAAGCCTTAAATATAGTACACTATCGTCTTAAAATTCCGTTTACCGCAATCATTTCCGTCCCTTTCAAAAAAAATTGCTAAAAAAAGCTTTTTTTCAGCTTCTAAAGCATTACAGCCTTAATCTCGTGTAGATTTTTGTTTTGATCTTATTAAGTTTTTAAGCGTCAACTGATCAATATTTTTAAATTTCCTGTGCAACATGTTGCATGTACATAATAGGTTTATATTTTACATCCAAATGACATGGTTATTCATTACTTCAGCATCCGAAATATATATGATATCCTATATGCTTATACATATGTATATGTGTGTGTTGCTGTGAAAACAAATATCGACAAACAATTTGTGAATAGAGCTTTTTTCGCTGTAAGCACATTAAAAATATTTACGGTCGTAAACAACATGCCAGTAATTTATTCGTTTTGTTTATATACATTTTTTTATTTGTTTCATGTAAAATCGACCTATTTGCACAATTCGGTGCATTGTATTATAATTATTTGGTGCAAAATATTTATTGACTCAAAGTCAATTCATCAACGAGTTTTATTCATTGTTTAATTTTCACCAGAGCATAATTGTATTGGCATGCAAACAAGTGTGTACAAGTGTGTATATTAGGAAGAGTCTGGATTATGTTTGGTAAAATTGTATATATTTTATTAAAAATATGGCTCGACTTTATATATTAGCGAGTGTATGGCACTCAATTTAACTTGACAGTTTAAAAGGAAATATTTGGTTGTTTGGGAAAAATATTCTTCCATTCCTTTCGACACTTTTAGGGAAAATAAATTTTCTTAAAAAACAATCTAGCCAAATAATTAATGCCCCAATGTACCCGGAAAATGAGCTGTACATCACAACCTAGACACAGTACGAAAATGTGTTCATAAAAAATAACTATTCCCAAACAGACCCACATTGTGTCAACAGAAAAATTATTCACGTTATAGTACAACTGAACTAAGTGAAACACGCCTCTTCTTAAATGAATACATTTGCGTGTATATGTTGTAAAAATATTATGTATGTTTATTTATTAATATTTAATACTATTTGGTTTACAGTACTTTCATAAATTAACTTCGAAATAACATAATGCAGTGCCTACATGGATGCCCAAATGTATTCGTTATTTTACATTTTCTAATGCTTTCGAATATATAAATAATCTGTATAAATATATATTTTGAACTTTTAACCTCTAGCTTTCAGCAGCCAACTTCAAGTAATAATGACTGGTCAAAACTGAGAATTACATTTACTTGTAGCTAAATAATTTCTAACTAGTTTATTTCAATGCTGGGTAGTTGAGTACAACCATTTGTTCATAATGGCGCTTGTACATATTAGCTTAGCAAATATTACTTGAATATGGGTGCATATATATAATATATATACATATATATATGGGCGTTTCGCAAATAAAAAAACAATTGTTGATTCAATTCAGCATTTTAAATATTTTGTTGCAAATCGGTAATTGCTTTCATGTACACGTGAAGTAAATACAATTGAAATTAAATCAAACTTTTGGAATATTAATTGAGTGTGAAATATTTTTATAGCGATGTGTAATCGATGTTTTGTATTGACGTTTTTATTGTTTTTCTTTTTTAAGGTTATGAATTTTGTTAGCAGTTTGATGTATGTTGTTAGCATTAATATGTATTAAAAGCAAATGTTTGAAATGAATATTCAAATATCCACTGAAATCATAACTTAAAAAAGAAAAATTAAATATAATTGATAGTCGAACATGAAAGATGAAATAATTCAATTTATATAAACTAGGCATTGAAAGAAACTACACAGATTCAATTCATATAAATTTACATAAGTTCACTTATAGCCGCTCGAAATTTGGATCTTTTTAACGACAAGATGACAGATTGCATAGAAAAGAGAACCAGATGAAAACTATTTCGGATGAATAGAGGACTGAAGCATCCCTTAATATTGTTTTCTTAAGGAGTTAGGTGAGTTTCAGAGTGTATTTATAATATATATTTTTTCTTTTTAATATATACAAACACATACATATTTCATTTAAACAATTCAGCGTATCAAAGATACAAGTTTAAACAGTATTTTGTGAAATTTTTATTTAGAAATTCCGTAAACTCAGCCGTTGGCACCTCATCTCCCATGACATGTCCAAAAAAAGGTCTTGCGGCAGACATCATAACTCATTGGTTCATCTTAAAACAATAAACCAAAAATATTTCTATAGTACATGAATAAATCTAGTTAATGAACGAAGGAAAAAAGAAAATATTGAAATTTGAATTTGTGGCAGAATGTAAACCAAAAAACTCGAAAAGCTCAAAAAAAATATTTACAATAAAAATATAAAAAATTCAGCGTTCATTTACCAGATAATGTTAATCCAACGATGTGTGCAATATTTGCAAAATCGTTTCATAACTATTTGAGTTATCGTGACCACCGACTTGAAAAATTAAAATTTGAGATAAATGCGTTTAAAATTTTACATTCGTATTGACGTGCCCTGATGGGCGGATCTTCCAAATGTTATATTCCTTAGAATATTACTCGGATTGATTTAATATATAATAATAATAATAATGATAATATTTTAAACGTATTGCACTCTTTGATAAAACAAAATTTTTTTTTCAATTTTTGAGATTTTGAAACCCCCCTAAACCTTTAACTTATCTATGTACACAATAATCCTAAATAAGCATTTCCACTGAAGGTGATGTAGCACAAAGAGGAAATGAAGTTTATTTTCTTTTTTGAATGAGGTATACTAAACACAACTGTCAAACACAAGATTATACTTTGACAGTTTGTTTATCAGCAATCACTCTAGGAAATGCGATACCCCTAAAAGAATACCTTATTTGTATATATTACAATTAATAAAAAAGTTTACTGAAAGCTATATTGAAGGTCCGTAAGTCATAAATATTTGCACAATAAAATATTTATTTGCGTTCACAAGCGGCACATAAAAATTTTTAAATGCACTACAAATACTAAAAGCAAACAACAACTGTTGTGGTACTTAAACAGTAAGCACAACCATGCATGTGTATGTATGTAAGTTGATAAATTCACAAAGGCCAAAATCTCTTACAACACTTTGACAGGCAGGCAGCTCCAAAACATTATTGCCACTTTAATGGCCGTATCAAAAACATGTGTTTAAATTAGTGTACAACACACGCATGCAAACAAAAAATATTTATAATCCGTTATAAACTTATATGCCATGAACTTTATTGCAACATTTTCAGGTTCATAAAAAGGGAAATGCAGACCTGTGCGAAATTCACACAAAAAAGAACGAAAAAAATATTTTTTTTTTAATTATTCTTTGGTGTGTGTTTTTCCGCCCGTGTATGTAATTTTTTTACACACCGGTGTGAAGTTTTTTCGTCGAGCGCAAATCAGCGAGTTTTTAAATTAGTTCAGTGATTTCGTAAACAAATGATTTAACGTGAGGCCTAAAAAGTACAATACATACAGACATGTGTGTGCAGATGTGTGCAAACTGCGCGTGTGTTAAGTGCAATGCAATAATAATGTATAAACAGATGTATGCATATTTTGAAAAATGTCGGAAAAGTGCGGCCAAGCATACAAATCAGGCCAAAGCGTGGCAGGCACGCTGAACATAATGTGTTTATTAACTGTTGCCAGCTTTTGTTTTGCTAAACTTGAATGTGTGTTGTGCGAGAAAAAAGATGTGAAATTTGATTTGAAACAAACTAGTTTACAAAAAATACATTTAAATAATGGATTTTAATAGAACATTGAATAGAAAATAGCAATTAAATATAAGTTTACAACTAGTTACAGAGCTATAAGGCTATACACTGTACCTAAACTATAGCATTCAAGTTGTGAGCAATCTAAGAGCTGCTACAGCTGCAGCATACATATTTGATATTATTTGTGGAAGAATCTCTCTAAATAAACCAAGCGATTAGTTTTCCTGCGCCTACTCTGTTAGGAAAATTAAGGAGAACTGCATTAAATCTTTTTTCTATGGGTGTTCGAAAGGAATCATTGAGTACCATACCATCAAAATAATAGAGTTCTGATCTTGGCAATTTTAGGAAAATTAAACTTGAACGATGAAACCTTAAAATATGCTGAGGCAGTTCGACGTCGTCGAGTGCAAATTTGGATTCTTTCACTCATTTTTAGGTTAAGTATTACATAAATGCAATACAATTACCGAATAAAAAGTGTAGAAACAATCAGTTTATTATAAAAAAATTCTAAATTAATAAACAATTTATTTATAGAAATATCATATACTTTACATGTACTACATTACATACACAACGAATACCGCAAATACTATTTTTATTTTCTTATAATTATTTAATAATAATATTTTATTTTATTTTTAATGATTTGGTCATAACCACAAAACCGAAAATTCCTCAAAAGCAATTAACAAAAAAGTTTAGCCATTCAATAAATCAGCGAAAAATCGTGCAAAATAAATACAAATATGTATAGGCCAAAACAATATTGCTTGACGTCCCACACGCTAATGCTCATTGAATTTTATACATTTCAGATTACAGTGAGACAACGCTAAACTAAACATTGTATATACATGTATAAATATTTATATACACAGATGTATATTGATGACATATATACGCAGACATATATTGATGACAATAACTATAATTGGTATATAAACGACGGTACAATAATTAGTAATCAGGCACTCAAAATATTCGGAATATTTTTTTATGCAAAGAAAAATATACTCTTTTATTTTTTTTAGTATCACAACGAGCGCGTGCCAAAAGTTCAAGACTTCAAAAATCTCTTTTATTTCAAATTGATCTCATTTTGCTTTTCGTTTATCCACAAGCATCTGCGTGCGCACTTTAGAATATAATAAATATATTTGTATGTATTTACACTAGTAGTGCCCAGAAGGAAAGTTTTACGCCGAAACTGTTAAACATAATGCTATTTAATTTTCAAACATACCGTTGGAGATCTTTTCAGAAAACAAGGAACAACCCATTTAAATATCAAATATTAAGAGGTTCAGCAAACGGAGCTTGTCAAGATCCGTTATATAATTTTTGTTTTACTAATAGTTTTGACTTATACCAGTTTTTTGTTCGATTCGTCATACGAATATCTTATGGTGTATAAATACCACGTTACAGGAAATGGTTACCTTCGAAAGTAACTTCAAGTAAAACAATTTCTTTTTTTTTTTTCAAAAATACATGTCTATGTGAATTATACCAGTTGCATATATGTATTATGCGTGTGTTGATTTATTGTTTATGACAAATTAAAAATTCTTAATTTCGTTTCAGCTCTACTTTGCTCTAAGTCTAATTCTCTAAAATCTAATTCATATTTCATTATATGGCTTATTAGAGTTATTTGATCGATTCGCTATTATTCAAATTTTTGCAAATGTGTTCAAAGTTAAGCTAATTATTAGAAATTCCTTTTTTTTATATCTGGTATACAAACCAGATCTTTTGAACATCTGTTGATCTGTTTAAAGTTTCCTACTTATATGTTCTTCTTTAAATAGAAAACATGGAAAGCAATTATTAGTATACAACGTTGCATTGCAAATCTTAGGCGCCAAGATATCGGCAACCGGTAAACCGTAAATTATTTTCAGAATTTCATGGCATACATGTATACATACATATATACTAACATTTAGCAAAGCTTCAGGGGTTCTGTCACGTTTTTATTTTGTGCAAGTGGCATACATTTTCTTGGCACTTTTTTCACTCATTGCTTGCTTGAATTTGTATTTTCTTCTGCCGCTTATGCATTTGCTTTTGCTTGGCTTTTGTATTTATTTATGCATTTCAGCATTCAAATTTAAATTAGCTGCGAGAAGTTTTTACATACGCGACTAAGCGTTGGCAGATGCCAAGTAGCGATAGCGTTAAAAATAGTCAACTGCAGTCGAGCAACAAAAACAATAACCCACACAAATACGTCAGACCTGGTGGTACAACGCAAAAGCGCAGTGAAATATTTATTAAAATATACTAAAGTAGACAAATGGCAAAAAAATTATCCCATACAACATGCAACAGCAGCGTACGAAAACAATAACAAAAACAACAAAAATGTTGCTAATATATTTACATAGCACATACATATGCATGCCGGGTGTGCGCCACTTATTTATTGCGCCGCATACTACAAAGGAGGCGCTTTGAAAACTCCAACGCGCAGCTCAACAATAGCGCTTAGTAGCAGCGTTGAGACACAAAAGAGCAGCAGCCACTTTGAGTGTCTAAAATATATTGCCGGCTGCAAACAGAGCGGACACTACGCTTTAGAGGTAGTAGCCGGCTAGAGGCGAAAGGTCATCAGCTGAGTTGCGCTGCGTAAAGAGGTACCTGTGTGTGTGTATTTGGAGTATCTATGTAACCAAGTGCAGAGAGTTTGTCCTGCTTTTACAATGTTCCGCTTGTAAAATTTATTTTTGTTGTACGCTTCATTTGACAGCGAAAATGTTGAACTTTTTCGTAATGCTTTTTTTTGGTTTTTTTCTCTTGCATCAGCTTCCAGCTGCAACTGCTTAATGAAAAGTCAACAAGCGCTAAAAGCTTCGCTGTAGTGCTTTTGATATATCCTCGCTGCCGCTTTTGCTGCATGCCATGCCGTGCTTGTCAGCTGCGCGAAATTTGCGTTCCACTTTTACTCTAAAAATTCAAACTCATAAAAATGCACTTAAGTGCTATTTAAAATATAAATTTTTGACCAAATTTTCTTTTGCACGCAGCAGGCATTTGCGCTAATATCTGCCTTAGGAGAATCACTTCTCTCAACTAGTTTAAAAATTTACAAAACAGTTTGGGGCTTTAATAACTTTTATATAAGTTTAATGAATGTGAAGGCTTGAAATAAAGTTATGTGCTCATATATAGATTTTTAGCGAATAAACTATACCAGAATCAGCACCCAAATCGACCGTGGTAATATTCAGTATGAACAAGTTACACCCATAAACTGAAGAAGTTGTTGAGATTCAGGTTCAAGCAGAAAGCAACTTATAGTATTTTCACACAGGAGTTAATTGATCAATTAAGAGGACTTTGCTCGATTAAAACGCTGACTTAGATCGATTTACCATACCAAATAAAAACCTCATTTTTTCTACATTAACTTTTAATTGAATTTTAATCGACTTGAAAATGAAATGCAACTCTTTAATTATATAAACGTTCTTTGGTCTGCGAGTTGTTGTTCACGCTACACGACTGTAGAAAACGCGGCTGGAAAAAAATAGCAATGTGCTTATGAAACTTACCAACTTCTTATGAAAATCAAAAACAAAAATGTGTAATAGCTGATCGGTTATCGAGTAGCTGGCAGTGTGAAGGGCAAAAATTGGTTTCTCAATCAAAATTTTAATTGATCAATTAATTTGGCTGTGTGAAAAGGCTATTAGTGAATTTTCATAATTTAACCTATAATTATTCTAAATGTATATCACGTATACCTTATTGGTTTAAAAACTACTTAAAGTGTTAACTACGGTGGAATTTCCTTAACTCGAAGATCTCCATAACTTGAACACTTGAATTGGCAATAGCGTTTATAAGCCAAATTTCATAAAAATTTCATTCCCTAACTCGAATTTCTATAACTTGAAGTTCTCAATAACTCGAACTCTTGAAATGGCAATAGAAGGCAACTTGCATACAAATTTCCTTCCATAAAACGAATTTTTCGACCAAAATTTAAAATTTTACTTTCAAGGGACAATTTTAAAGAAGTCCCTATACTCGTATGGAGGCGAACAAGAAATATGATATTACACTCATAGATTTCATAAATCGTGTAACAAAGGCATGAGATACAGACGTGAAGAGCCAAACAAAAGCAAACTGCAACAAACAAAGTTACAGAATACATGTTTTAACAAATGAACATAAAACTTTATGCGAAGTAAAAAAAATAAAACTGTGTATAAATCTATATTACACAGCTTTTTGAAAACTTTTATGGTTTAATGAAAATTCTATAACTCGAAGTCTCTCTAACTCAAAGTTTTTTGCGGATTATGGTGTTTGAGTAGAGAAGTTCCACTGTATTTCGACTTTTTAGGACAACAACAACAAGGAATAGTAATAATAATACTGTTATTAACTGATTACTTCTCATCACTATACGCATTTTTCTTAACATCTAAACCTATACTATCAAATTCAATTTTATAATTACACTTTAAGTATTTATAAATAAAATATATATAGATATATATATGTATATGCTGTTGTTGTTGTACACAAAAACTTTAAAAACAAATGCAATTATATTTGTTTGTTCTATTTATAATACATTTCCCGTACTCAATGTAACTAATTTTAGTTTAATGAGCCCGCAAGTAAATATTTTCAGCAAATTTCATGCGAGAGTTTTTTTTTTTCATTTTTACTGTTTGAGTTTGCTTTGCCGCAGTCACTTGGAAATTGCAAGCGAAATTAAAACAACGATCACAACTGTTAATGCACTGCAAATTTACAAATTCTATTTTTTTTAGATTTTTTTTTTCTATTTTATTTTGGTCGCTGTTTTATTTTTGTATTCGCCACGTTGTAGCTAACTACATAAAATTCCCCCCAAAAATGTGCGTTCTGTGCATTGTTTGTGTGTGCAAGTGCATTTAGTTTATAAAATGTGTGTGTGTGTGTGTTTGCGTGTGAGTGCTGGTGCACTTTGTACACAACGCGCGCTGTGATATTTTAAACCGATTTGAGTAAAAACAAATTTCGGAATTCCACAGATGTTTGCATTTTGTGTCATCAACATGAAAAATGGGTAAAGTGGAAAAGCGGAACAGTCAAGTATTTTCATATGTATGTATGTACAATTTATAAATAAAATGTGTAAAAAAAATTGTTTTGGATGAAAGGTAAATAAATGAAACTTTAATAAATTCAACTATTCACTGGAACTTGCTATTTATTTTACTATGGTCGAAAAAAATTATATTAACTTGAACTTCAAATAAATTACTCAAAAATATCAAATTTAAATTTATTTTTATTATTATTTATTTATTTAAATTTAAATTTAAATTTATCAAAAATTATTTAAATTCTTGTATTAAATATCAAAAATTATTTCATAAAATATATAATAACTATTGATCAACGTCAAAAACGTTTTTTTTTTTATGAACAATTCCTTAAAATCCATGGTAGTAAAGTAATCGAATTACTGTAAAAGAAGTACTCTCTCGAAGAATTTGTTCATAGGTATATAGGGGAGAACTGATTAAATTGATAATACGTCGTTATTTCACAATATACACATATATTTTTCAAAAAATGTTGTCATCTTGGGCACAAAATATCGATTAGTGAACTTTTATTCAAGTTCTTATCTTTCGATTTATAAGGTATAAAGCCCTTCGTATTTTTGAAAACCCTATAATTAGTTATATGGGAGCTAGGGAAAGTTATTAACCGATTTTAACCATTTTTGGTACAGAGATACACTATTAGAAGAAAAAGATGCCCTCTGAATGGAATTAATCTGAGAGATTTACCGATATTTTCGATGAAAAATTATCCGAGGGCACAGAATTCTTCAAATCCGATATACGGGGCTTCAAAAGGATAAAGTCCGATCTCAAAAATGTTTTCACAAGTTATGTCACAGATCACATACAGTATTTGTGTAAAGTTTTATTACACTATCTTCATTAGTTCGTTAAGTATATATTAAAAGGTTGAGGATAGAGATGGAATTCAAAATTGAGTTATATGGGGAGTTGCCGTGGTTGTGAACCGATTTCATACATTTTCCACACGTGTCATTACGGTGTCAAGAAAATATTATATACCGAATTTAATTGAAATCTGTCGACTTTTTGACATTTTGTAAGAAAATCTGAGTGCAGCTTCTTTCTGCTATTTCTTCTGTAAACTTTAATGTTTTTGACGTTTTTCGTTAGTGAGTTAACGCATTGATAGTAACTTTCAACCAAACTTTTGTATGGGAGGTAGGCGTGGTTATTATCCGATTTAAACTATTTTCTTGGTGTATGATGGGGTACGTAAAGGAAACGACTGCAGAAAGTTTGGTTTGTATAGCTTTATTGGTTTGCGAGATATATACAAAAAACATATTTGTGGGCGTGACCCCGTCCCCTTCCCCAAAAAAATTAAATCCAAATATGCCCCTTCCTAGTATGATCCTTTATTCCAAATTTTACTTTTATAACTTTATTTATAGCTTAGTTATGATACTTTATGTGTTTTCGGTTTTCGCAATTTTGTGGGCGTGGCAGTGGACCGGTTTCGCCCATCTTCGATAGCAAACCCTCTCACGGTCCTAAGGAATAGTTGTACCAAGTTTCGTCGAGATATCTTAATTTTTACTCAAGTTACAGCTTGCACAGACGGACGGACAAACGGATTTCAAATCTACTCGTCACCCTGATCACTTTGGTATATATGGCTCTATATCAAACTCGTTTAGTTTTGGGTGTTACGAACAACCGTTATGTAAACAAAACTATAATACTCTCTTAGCAACTCTTGTTGCGAGAGTATACAAAAAGAGTCCATAGTGGAATAGGTCAAAACATTTTAAGCATCGTAAGTGCAAGTAAAAATCTTTTATAAGATGATGCCGAAGTTTGGTCCAGGTGTCTCAATTTTGTAACAAAATGCCAGTATGTAAAGCCTGAAAGGCGACATTTGATTTTTTTACTCCCAAAATAAATATTCAAAATCATAATTTTTTTTAGATTTTTTATGGTGATTTCAGATTTCAAATTAATGTTCCCCTATTATTAAACACAAATTTTCGTCATCATATGTACATATATGTATAAAAATCTAAGAAATCTATTTTATACTTCATTTTCCGTTTTCACATTCAATAAACATCAGTCTGATATTACCATCTAATTATAATACTTTTTTATGTATATCGACTTCCAACTTCATGAAATAACTTAATTAGTACCAAGAGAAATAAATAATAGCATCCAAATATTCAAACTTAAAATGGTGTGCATATACTTTCATATGTATGTATATTTTCACATTTCAGAGCTATAGGTGCAATAAAATCTATAACTATGGTTATAACAAGCACTTCAATGACTATTTGCCATTGTTTATTATAGTTATTTTTGTATTTTCACTTTTTCAGCTATCATACAGCCGGCTCTTGTTGAGTTTTCCCCGATTTGTTTATATACCAAATTGCCTTCAGTTGCTTTCATCTACAATCTGGCCGAGTTGAATTGTGCGCTGAGTGAGCGATTGTCACATTTGATTATTTCTAAATAAACATTCCGTACACAAGTTTACGCATACAACATACGAAGTACATTTGTACATATGTATATACATATATGTATGTATATTCAATTATTCACGTTTCGGCACTGTGAGGGTGGCACAACCAGCACGCTGGCGTTTGAAGCACAGAATCATAACGTAAATAAACATATATGTACGTATGCATCGTGTTTTATCCAAACCTTACGCACACTTTTATGGCGTTGGGTACACATGTGTGTGTGTGTGGTGGAGCAGCAGTGTTTTGTTATGCGTTAAAACCATTTCGAATTTAGGATTTCGCTAGCGCTTTGCCGCAATTTTAGCAGCATTTAATGCAGCACATAAATTCTCATTTCACTTCACATGTTCCATCAATAAATTTTAGGCAGTCATAGTGCTCTTTAATGCATGTACATATGTATTTATATACATTTATTTTATATTTTTGTACTCAACACATATACATTCAAACGCATAGAGCAGCATGTGTGTGGCTAGCACTGCTTCCTCTTTCACACTTTATTGAATTTTATTTACACTTAATTTTCATTTCATTTTCTTAGATTTTATCGCTTAGCTTATTTTTTATCTTCACCACTTTATATTCAATATTCGACAACATTCCTTGGCTTTCGGTTACACACACACATACTTTTAGTGCATATAGAGAGCATTTTGCAGTTTATCCACTTATATTTTTTTTTCTGTGCACACATTCAGTTTAATTTGCTTTTCCACTTTAATATTTCCTTTTCACCAAATTTTCTTCACAGCGCGCGTTTATTCAATGTGTGGAAACGTCTGTTGTGCATCTTTGCCAAAAGTCAACTGACGGAAGAATTTGGTCACGAGAGCGCCTTTAGTCTCAGTATTGCTCTTCTGCGAGGATCGTTGTAAAAATAAGCCCCACAATCTCAGTGATCAACATCTCAGCGTTGCTTTTGCTGAGCATAAAGTTCCCCCTCTGTTTTCGTTGAACTCAATTATGCATAGATATTTTTGGGACAATTTACTTTGAGATTTTAATAGAGAATACTATGTAAAAGAAAACATTTGTTGTGAGCAGATACAAATTGGGGATCTTTGCGACAATGGTGTGCATATTATTGGATAACAATGTTCCACCAACTTATTTGAACCCTCCATTATGTTATTTTAACATGAATAACAAAATTAGAGCGCAGTAAGACAAAATTTTGACCAACAAGTGCTATTACGCACGATAACGTAAGTAAATAACTTCATGTCCGAATGAATATAAGCTCTCAGACACTGAATGAATTCAATTAAAAAAATAGTTAAAAAAACACATTTTCTTAACATTTTCGTCGTTTTTAAGGAGTACTCTTATATAGAAAATCGAAGTATTTCTCGGGTTCGGACGCACAAGCATGATCTCTCTAGTAGTTTAGCCAAGTAAAATAAATATATTGTTAGAAAGAACAGTAAATATATCAAAAAGCTTCTTGTACTAGACGCATAATTGCAGTAAGACTACTAATTTGTCTCACATTTGATAGAGAGTCCGTCGTAACTAAAGATGTTCTGTGTGGGTTTCAATAATGTAGCTAAACATATTAAACAATGAGTTCTAGTTGTAGCAGTACAAATTCCGTTCCTAAAGAATATAAATTTGGGTATTTTCTAGTAGCATGAAATACTTTTATCGTGAGTCGGGAAAGTTGTAGATCATGCGGTTCAACTTTGTTATTCCCATTCCTACTGGAATTGTATGACTCTGATACAGAAGCAATTAGGGACTCGGTATTAATCGAACTTTGTTGTTATGGGCATTACATTACGTAATGACAATTTACTGTATATTATGAGTATAAAATAATTCAATATAATTATCCTACAACGAACATTTATTGTTTTCAATAGCGTCACTTCAACCGAAATGCAAGTTAATACCACCATCAATATATTTTAATAGACAAATATGTCCGATGTCCTTGGCACAGTCACTATTAAGGATCGAGGGTCACGCGTGTTGTACACATGTTACCATATTACATTATAAGATAAACATTTTCAAGTGGACATTTGTCACACACATTAGAATGTAAGAAGAACCTTAACTCTTACCACCTGTGGTGCGTCTCAAGTGGAACATATGTTTATAAGATGAATATTAGATTGTAAGAGTATTTGTATTTAGTCTTAAGGATTAGAATATGTATAAAAAGAAGCTAAAATAAAGAATAGTCAGTCAGTCCTTTGGCTGACTCAACCATCACACCCAAAAAATGTAGTTTCTACTACACGACATTCCGGTCGAGTTCGAGAAGTTAATTGGTAATTCTGAAAAGAGACTTCCCCGAACAAAGCCCGAATGATTAATTTGCATCCATCTGCTTATAAATAAAGAAAACTGCAATTGCGCAGACAATGAATGAGGGTAAAAACTCAAATAAACTTCCGTGACATTATTCAAGTTACACTAGACACAATTATACCGCTGCTCTTCAGCGTCGGTGATTAAATATACCGTCTTCGTTAACTAAGTGTACGATTATTGCTTGTGTCCACTTTATTATTGTTGTTGCTGCGTATTTTACATTCTACAATTTCCCTAGGCACTTGCAATGCTTAGTTACTTAATTGCATGCCACGACCACCTGAATACTCGGCCAAGTATGAAGAAGAAGCAAAAGGAGATAAAATGCAATCACTGTCGCACTATTTACGTTTTCAGAGAGAACGCGTAGCACCTAAGTATATAGATATCAATGTATATATGTGTATATAAATTTATGTATATGCAGCAGACCCTCAACAGCTGACGACTGTCTTTATGTAAAGACATGCCTTTTTCTTAGATTTCCTGTTTAACCACCCATGCCTTAGATCTAAAACTACCAAATCTTTGCGTTTTCTTCACATTTACTTTCGCAGAGATCCCATAATGCAGCCGCAGCCACAGCTTCCACCAGAAGTTCGCAAAATAAATTAATGCTGTCAGCAGATTTTTCTTCAATGTTGTAAGCGCTTCACTGCAAGTGTTTACAGCACCCTACCTTATGCCATCGCTATCAGCGTAAGTCTTTGCGTAGGATCTGCGAGTTTTAATGTCCTGCATTTTATTTAGTTGGTTTTCATGCGACTTTTTTCGCTTGTCCCTTTGTATTTGTATTCGCATTCTTCACGCTCAGCGTACTTATCTTAAGTTTATTGCTTTTAATGTTATTTCATTACGCTTTTGTTTAATTTCTTTTCAATTTTCTCATTGGTGTCAATTGATTGTCGCGTTACAAAAGCGAAGTTATAGTGCGGAAGCGCATCTCACCGGCTGATAGAAGCGATGCATGGTGGAAACATTGTTGATAAAAAAAAATTTTGGAATGCATAGAATTTTTATACTCTCGCAACAAATGTTGCTAAAGAGAGTATTATAGTTTTGTTCACATAACGGTTGTTTGTAACACCCAAAACTAAACGAGTTAGATATAGGGTTATATATACCAAAGTGATCAGGGTGAAGAGTGGAGTTCAAATCCGAATGTCTGTCTGTCCGTCCGTCCGTCCGTCCGTCCGTCCGTCTGTGCAAGCTGTAACTTGAGTAAAAATTAAGATATCTTGATGAAACTTGGCACACTTATTTCTTGGCACCATAGGAAGGTTGCTTTCGAAAATGAGCAAAATCGGACAACTGCCACGCCCACAAAATGGCGAAAACCGAAAACACATAAAGAGCCATAACTAAGCCATAAATAAAGCTATGAAAATAAAATTTGGCATGAAGGATCGCACTATGAAGGGGCATATTTGAATGTAATTTTTTTGGGGAAGTGGGCGTGGCCCCGCCCCCTACTAAGTTTTTTGTACATATCTCGCAAACCAATAAAGCTATATAAACCAAACTTTCTGCAGTCGTTTTTTTTAGCCACTTCCTAATACAGTCCAAAAATGAAAAAAATCGGATAATAACCACGCCCACCTCCCATACAAAAGTTAGGTTGAAAATTACTAAAAGTGGGTTAACTCACTAACGAAAAACGTCAGAAACACTAAATTTCACATAAGAAATGGCAGATGGAAGCTGCACTCAGATTTTTTTACAAAATGGAAAATGGGCGTGGCGTCGCCCACTTATGGGTCAAAAACCATATCTCAGGAACTACTCGACCGATTTCAATGAAACTTGGTTTGTAATAGTTTCTTTACATCCCAATGATATGTTGTGAAAATTGGCCAAATCGCTTCACAACCACGCCTACTTCCTATATACCAGAACTTTGAAAACGATCTGAATCGTTTACTTTACAATATATAAAGTAAGCACTAGTGAAGATATCGATGCAGAACTTGCACAAATTTTATGTTAATAGTGTGGCAGCCCCATTCTAAAAATCGCCGAAATCGGACCATAGGTTTTTACGGCCCCATATATCGAACACTAGGACTTCGGTGCTTCTAACCTAATATTAGGGTTTCCAACTTTCAATGGACTTTATACCATATATATGACGAATATGTGGGTCAAATTGTGTATTATATAATATAAATAAAGTTAAATAAATAAATTGCGAGAGTATAAAATGTTCGGTTACACCCGAACTTAGCCCTTCCTTACTTGTTTCAGTAGAGATTGTTCAATTAATTAATGAATTTGGTAATGTGAGCAAATCGTTTTAAATGAATGAGTTAGGGTGAAAGCAAATATCGAACTGAAAAATAAATAAATATATCACTGGAACTAATATTATCCCCAACTTCTCAGTATGGAGTCAATGTGTGTTAGTATAAACTTTATTATTGTTTTTTTTTTTTTAAATTTTCCCCAAATCTGTGTACGATGATTTGAGAGCTGTCCTTATTATAGCGAATTCTTTATCTCTAAAAAATACCTTTAACTTCTCATAATCTCCGCCGAAATATATACGATCTGAATATGTGGCTCTCGGTATATAAATAAAAGTTAAAAATTAATTTTACAAAAAAACAAGTAAGGAAGGGCTAAGTTCGGGTGTAACCGAACATTTTATACTCTCGCAATTTATTTATTTAACTTTATTTATAATACACAATTTGACCCACATATTCGTCATATATATTGTATAAAGTCCATTGAAAGTTGGAAACCATAATATTAGGTTAGAAGCACCGAGGTCCTCGTGTTCGATATATGGGGCCTTAAAAACCTATGGTCCGATTTCGGCGATTTTTAGAATGGGGCTGCCACACTATTAACATAGTATTTGTGCAAAGTTCTGCACCGATATCTTCACTAGTACTTACTTTATATATTGTAAAGTAAACGATTCAGATTGTCTTCAAAGTTCTGGTATATAGGAAGTAGGCGTGATTGTGAAGCGATTTGGCCTATTTTCACAACATATCATTGGGATGTAAGGAAACTATTACAAACCAAGTTTCATTGAAATCGGTCGAGTAGTTCCTGAGATATGGTTTTTGACCCATAAGTGGGCGACGCCACGCCCATTTTCCATTTTGTAAAAAATCTGAGTGCAGCTTTCATCTGCCATTTCTTATGTGAAATTTAGGGTTTCTGACGTTTTTCGTTAGTGAGTCAACCCACTTTTTGTAATTTTCAACCTAACTTTTGTATGGGAGGTGGGCGTGGTTATGATCCGATTTCTTTCATTTTTGGACTGTATTAGGAAGTGGCTAAAAAAAGCGACTCCAGAAAGTTTGGTTTATATAGCTCTATTGGTTTGCGAGATATGTACAAAAAACTTAGTAGGGGGCGGGGCCACGCCCACCTCCCCAAAAAAATTACATCCAAATGTGCCCCTCCCTAATGGGATCCTATGTTCCAAATTTCATTTTCATAACTTTATTTATGGCTTAGTTATGGCACTTTATGTGTTTTCGGTTTTCGCCATTTTGTGGGCGTGGCATTTCCGATTTTGCTCATTTTCGAAAGCAACCTTCCTATGGTGCCAAGAAATAAGTGTGCCAAGTTTCATCAAGATATCTTAATTTTTACTCAAGTTACAGCTTGCACAGACGGACAGACGGACAGACGGACGGACAGACATCCGGATTTCAAATCTACTCGTCACCCTGATCACTTTGGTATATATGACTCTATATCTAACTCGTTTAGTTTTAGGTGTTACAAACAACCGTTATGTGAACAAAACTATAATACTCTCTAGCAACTTTGTTGTTGCGAGAGTATAAAAATGCTATGAACTGTACTTAAAATTGCAAAACCTTATATTAATCAACTACCTGGAATACCAAGCGAACCCACATAATTAAATATTCAATGTAAATAAAATTCAATGCATACACATGAGCATACAATTCGCATGCATACACTGCGCGACATCAGGTTAGCACACCTTTGGATCAAATAGATTTAATTCATTTCTATCAAAACTCAATAACCTAAAAGAAGATGTGAAATTTTGAGTGATTATTAATGAATCAATTTTCCACCAAAAAAATCAAGAAATTCCATTTTACTTTCCTGCAATATTTTTTAATAATTTTTTCACGAAATCAATAGAAAAATTAGTGATTTAAACTTGGTCATCAGGTTAGCACATATCCGATTTGCTCACATTACCAAATTCATTAATTAATTGAACAATCTCTACTCTCTAAAGTTCTAATCATTCCAAAATTTTTTTATCAACAATGTTTCCACATAGGCAACATTGTACTTACCGGCTTCTAATTCTCGTTATTTAAATTTTTTTGACCAGCGGTTTTTTCAATTATGAGACTTATGTGTTGTGCAAGCTTACAGTTAGATACATTTTTTGTTATAAGCTGTTCACGTATTCATTCAGTAGTCGTTATTCGCTGAGTGGAATTGTAAAAATCGGTTTCGCGAAAAAAGTTATACTAAAGTGGTTATACAAAAAGTGTTCAAAAACATAAAAATAATTGTTTTATTTTAAAACAAAGTGAACTATATAAATAAGTAAAGATAAAGGAGTTATTTAACAAAAAAAAAAAATCATGAAAAAGTTTTTAGTTTAATTTGTGCCTATAAGCAACATCCTGTAACTAATAAACCGGGATACATAGGCCTTTGAAATTTTTATCACTTCATATTTGAGTTAAGACTAATATATATCTCTCCAAAAAAAATGTTAGCTCCGCCCATTTCAATTCGGGCATGAGAGGGTTAAGAGTATGTCGACCACCCCTTATTGAGAATTACATCAAAGATCCGATTGGGTAGCGATTCGTACAAATTACTAATATAATTTCAGGAAATTAATGACCAAGCCTTTTTAATGATTTGAATTTGCTCTTATTTAGTGGAATATTGCCTGCGAGACTCGTAAACTTTCCCAACTAATGATATCTACACGTTTTCTATTATATGTCCGGTGAGTAAAGCAGCCAATGTGTTAAAACACCATTTTGTCCCTTGATTCAAGACTTAATCCCTCGATTATTATGATGGAAACACCATGACAAAAAAATTTAGATAAAATCAGTTTCCCGTACATTTTATAAGTCTTTGCTGTCATATTAGTATTAAAAAATTGCAGTCAGTATATGTCATTGTAGAATATGGCTCTCCGACCCATCATACCACCCCCACGACTATGTAGACAATTCAGCTGACCTTCCTCCGACCGAACATCATGGAAATAATAATTATACACTTCTGATTCTTCCAAATAATATTTCTTTTCATACGAAAAAACAGCATAGGACCAATTAGTTGCCATCTCTATGCACTTGGACAAAATGTAATCGTGTATCTCTTCGGTCATCGTTAAGGGGTAATTTTTTCTTTAGTTTTAATATTTTTAAGTATGGAACTTACACCACCATTTACCCTGATCTTGACGGTCGATTGATGTAAATAGAATGCTTATATTGAAATTGCTCAACTATTAGCAGCGACAAATACTTTATTGTTACTGCCTTTATCACTCTATCCGTAACTCTTATAAGCTTCGGATATTGATTTCTCTTCAACCTGATGACGCGGAGTGTATGTGTAAATATCTTGGAAATCTGAAATATAGCGCGGTGAACAGCAAATAAATCAAATTTCACTTAAATAAAAATTCATAGCCATAAATCATATAGGAACACACATACACACGATTGCGCACAAATACCAACAGCGGAACCCACAAATTTGCATGAAGCGTTTTTGCCGAGAATTTTTTTACAGAAATTTACTGTAACAAAGCCACATGACGAGTTTTTGTGGTGGTAAATATTAGTAATTATTATAATATGAAGCATCTAAACAGCCTGGAAAAATATGAAACGAGTAGCTATACTCATTTGTGGTTTCGTTGCTCACATGGTGAATTTATTAAAAATTAATAATTAACTTATGTATATGAGCGATAATTTGGTTTTTTCTAGTGAACATGTCAGCTTATATAGCTATTTTCTATATTCCCACTCTCTCATTCATGTAAGTTGTGTTTAGATGTATATGGAAGTTATTTAATTAATTAAAATACGCTAATTATACGACCCTTAATCAATTTACAACATGTATGTAACCATGAATATGTCAAAAATGTCAGTTAGTAATAGCTTTGATGGGGGATTGCTATTGCCTCAGCAACAATTCTCTGATACTTTTGTATATATATTTTTTCAGACACCTAACGACCTAGCTTAAATCTCATACCTTGGTGACGCTTTTTCTGTTATTTTTAGAAGAGAAATGTTCAAAGCAAAATACTGCGGTTATCATGCACCTTTGTGCTTTTGTTTAAAATTATATTTGACCTAATGATAAGGCAAACAATAAAGTCGTGCAAGCGAAGAATATACAATTTTCCATTTTCAAATGTTCAAAGAAGCAGAACAATTGTAAATTGTCAATCGATACACGCGCAATATCTAAATTGGAGTGGAGGGATAAGTAGATAACATAAACATGTAAATAACCAAAAAAAAATATTGACTCGAGTTATTTACACGTAGCAATGAATGAACGCATAAACCTAGTATAAATGGCGTGATAATCTTATTACCTTCGAAGTTCAACTTACGGTTGCGTGAAATTACACTTAGTGACAGAAATAATACAACGGTAATTCAATAACAATTAAAGAGACAAAAATATGAAACAAGTAGGTCTCCAACGTGGGAAACATTTTAAAAATATATTTTAAAAAAGAAATGACACTAGAAAGCTGCACTCATATTTAAAAAATCATGGAAAAGGGGCGTGCCGTCGCCCACTTATGGGTCAAAAACCATATCTCAGGAACTGCTCAACCGATTTCATTGAAATTCGGTATATAATAGTTACTTGACACTCTGATGACTCTGATGAAAAATGGGTGAAATTGGTTCGTAACCACGCCTCTTTTCCATATAACTCAATTTTGTGTGTGTCTCTGTACCAAATTAAGTGAGTCCTAGATATAGGAATTACGGTTCAGGAATTACCTCAGCCCTCATATACTATATATGATGATTTCCATTATTCTAGTGGACTTTATGGTTAATAAAACTATATAACTAAATTGCGAGAGTATAAAATTTTCGGTTGCACCCGCACTTAGCCTTTCCTTACTTGTATTACTTACTGTAGGCATACATACATTGACTGTATTAAACAAAAATCGAATGAAGTATATTTCTAAGATATATTCAGCATCTGGAATCAAACTGAGATGCTAATACGATGTCTCATCGTTTAATTATTCCTTAAGCTTTGTTTTATTGTACGCTATGTTCTGTGAAATTTAACATATTTAATGTTATTCACTCACTGCGCGTGGAGTTGCACCGAAGTTAATAAACACTTACAAAATCAGTTAGTACATAAAAGCAAATTACTTTCTCTACACTTGGTGTCTTGCAAGCAGCTTTTCCGAGAACATGGAAAGGTAATTGAGAAAATTTACTAAGCAAATTACATAAAAGAAAACTGCTTTGTGTAAATCAATTTGTTGCAAGCAAAAGACAGCCAAGCGCCGACCACTGTTATTATTTTCTTATTTGCATAATTTGAACCGAGCGAAAAATACAAAAGCATTCAGACAGAAATTGCAGTGAGAATATAACAACAAAGTATTGCAAAAGAATGCTAAAAGAAGCATGATAAATGTTGTGGAAAATAATGCGAAGAAGTAAAGGGAAACCACCACAGACAGTAAAGGAAGTGAAATGAGAGAGTGCAAAGTGCGAAAATCTACTTAAGTTAAGGAAGACACTTATAGAGACCGTATTTCCTACGGCCGACGCATCTTATGACGGTACTATAGCTATATATGTTTTAGTGGCTCTTTTTCCATGTATTCGCTCTACTCAAGTACTCTAAACGCATTTATTATATAAGTTGCTTGCAGTACATTGTTGATGCTGCTGCGTGGCGCTGAATTGAAGGAAAAAATTTGGCATTTTTGTTATGCTTTTGTCATATTTTACGGGCATTACTTATGCTGTTGGTATTCGTACTCGTACCTTTGTCGCTGGGCAAACTTATAACTTCTCTTTGCCATTTATCTTTTTGTTGTTTAACGCAACTTTTTCTCTTCACTTAAACTGCTGGTGTCTCCTTTGTCCTATATTACTTTCACAATATAACAAAAAAGTGGGCTTAAATAAATATATGTGCACTTGAGCCACAGTTTTTCATGCTTTAAGTGTGTTAGTGCATGTAATTACGCTAATCTAATGCAATTAAATGCTTTTGCTTTCAAGAGGCAATACGATGCTAATTAGGTGGTAATTGCAGCTACTATGTATATAGTGAGCCTCACTCTACCATGGCCATTCTTTAGTCTTCGGAGGAATGCAGCAAAAATGAAGTTGCGTATAGATTTGTATAGAAATTTGTCCTAACGGTTTTCACAAACTTTTAAAGTGTACTATGTTAGTTATAGGACGAAATCCTACAGGATTATGATTACTCTTTACAGATATACAACTTCGTAGAGGGTTAGCTATTGAATCAGCTGTGAAAGCAAACACATGGCAATTGACAATTATAACATAGCTGCTAAACCAGCTGTCAAACTGTTTCACATTTATGAATATATTCAGGATACTTTAGAAATATACCGCCGAAACACAACAGCCAAAAAACATTTAAAAATCGTGAAAATTTACACTTCGCTTAAATCACATAATTGACAGAAGGAGAGGCTCATCGACAAATAAACAGTTGAAGATAAATATTACATGTGTTCCCTATGACCATCATTACATATATATATATGTATGTATTTATATATGTATATATTGATAGCTTCTTATGATTGTATAAGTTTCCACAGTTATAGCCATTATATGCTTCATTTTTGGTTGAACATTATTCACAAGAATCCGTTGCAACAACGTACTAGCCTCAGCGCATTCTTAGAGAGCACAAAAGTGTGCCTGAGCGATGCTTTTTCTTTCTTCTTTCCACGTACTTCTGCCCATTAAACAGCTGGCGGCAGTTTGCAATTGTTAATCCGCGATTGCTACAACTACAATTGCTATCAGCATTTTGTTTCGCTGATGCTGTTATACGCCGTTACGCGTTGCAGCTGTGCCTTCGCTACACACGGGCGTCCTTGGCAGCTTAACTGATGTTACTCGTATACGTTTGTATTCCTACTATTTCCATTGCGGTTTCTCGTATATTTGTTGCCTCACCCGCTTGCCTGTTTACTTTTTACGTTTACTCTTTATTTTTAATTTTACACAAATTTTTTTCCAGCACATTCACATTCAACTCTTACAAAATGCACTCAACTGCATAGCAAACCTGTGCGGTTGCGGTGGGGCGGTGTGTGCGCCTGCAGCTATTTTGCATTAGACCGAGCAGCGGATTACTGAGCGAGGCGCGCATAAAATTACGAGTGGTTGGAAAACAAAACAAAGTGTAAGTAAATAAAATAAATTAAAATAAAGTGAAACACTGTCTTCCACTAGAAGAATGCAAGTCCCGCCTTATTCCACATTTTTCTTTACTATTTTTCCCACTTCCTTGCTATTATGCTGATTTTTTCATTTATCATTTTAGTCTACTCTGTCAGAGTATTTCTGCATTTTTTCCGCCATACACTTCAGTTCGGCTCGCACGCTGGCACGGTTAATCCTCTAGGCACTACTAGAAGAAAGGCGGTAAACCAAAAGACTGCAAAGCACCAGGTAAGCTCTCGCTATCAAGTTTGATTTGAGTTTTTTTGCGTATTTGTTTTTTGAAGAAAATTGGTTTGCCTTAAAACTAAAAAAAAAAAACAAAATACTTGCTAGGTGGGAGCAGCTAAACTTTTGCGGCGTTTCGCAAGTCTTGAGTACGCTGCGTTATCCTTGAAGCAGATCAAGTGGGACTTAGCGGCTGGCCAGCAAAAACAAAAAACTAAAGCGCATAGTCTACACGTTTTTCTGTTGTTGTTGTTTTGGCAATACCTATATTAAAAATTTTCTGTTTCAAACAGAACTTGAGGCCACTCAACCCTCGAAAGTTGCATGCAATTGTATGAGAAAGCAAATAAGCAAAAACTAAGCTAAACTGTACTCCTCACCGCTGAACTCAATTCGATGTGCAACTAAGCGTTTTTTTACACTTCTGACATTGCACGGATTTACTCCCGTCTTCTTTGTGCATTTGTATTTGTTTTATTTCTTTAACGTAGTAACATTTTTGATAAATGAACTCAGGTTTCAACAGTTTGGCCGCCTGCAGTTTTTTGCTACTTTCCCCTTGCCAATAAAGCTGAGAAATCAATTTGCCCGCCTGTTGTTGAATGGGAAATTAGCGGTGAATGTGTAACATAGCGTTGACCCAGGGCCATATGTTTTTCAACTCTGCCAGCATTTCACTTATATTTAATTTTTCAATTTGTATTTATTTTACAAATTTTTCGCCGAAAATTTCTGAGTATTCCCCTGAGCAAAACATTGCTTTATTGCATCTACATTTGTTTGCTGTAAGCAATAAATTTATGATAACGGTGTTTGTAGATTTTTTGAAATTAATGTTTTTATTAACATGTACACCACATCCTTGTTTTTACTGACTTCTTCTTTTTGTATCTTTTTTAAATATTTTGGGCTCTTAATCCACCTCAGAACATATTTTTGGACAAGTAAAGACTCCGCAATAAATTTCTAATGCATTACCGCTTCAATAGAACTCTTATTATGGTTCATAGAGCTAAAGCTTTATATGTAATTATCAAATTATTTGAGTTCAGGAAGTTTACCACACGGATCACAAGCTTTGGAATTAAAACTTTTTTTTTACATATTTCTTTATTTATTGAATCTGCTTTGTTTAAAGCCTAACAATAAGTAATAAAATCTGAAATCTATTTACATCTAAAAAAGCTCAGGAATGTGGTTGAGCGGTTTTGGTAGAACGGTGCTCTCTAATAGGCTGGTAGATCTCTCCTTTTTAAACGTGTTTGATTGCAGGAATGTAACACGGCATTAGCCAATGGATTTGGATGTTCACGAAGTTTAGAAATATATTTCTTTCTGCTGTCTTCTATATCCTTCTTTACCATATGAATATCAAGATCTTTATGGATATATTCGTTACGCTTGTACCATGGTGAACCCGTGATATTTCTAAGCATTTTAGATTGGGATCTGTGAATTATATCATTGTTGGTTGCACAGGTCGTACCCCACATTTGAATACCATACATCCAAATCGGTTTTATGATTGCATTGTATAACAGGACTTTGTTGTCTATGCTAAGTTTAGAATTTTTGTTGAAAGGCCAATTTAAATTTGCTGCTCTTACTTCATGCATGTTATTTTACTCGCTATATGTTTCCGCCACGTGAGCCTTCGATCCAGGTGAATCCCAAGATAAGTTACTTCATTCTCTTGGGGTACTAATACATTGTTAATTTTAACTGTCCAGCATGTTTCTGATCTTAGCGAGAATTTAACATGCTTGCATTTTTGCTCATTAATATTTATTCGCCAGTTGGCTAGCTCGGCTTCGAGAAATCTTAAGTACTCTTTATGCTCTGATAGGGCATTGGTTACGGCTTACTAGAGCTGTGTCATCCGCAAAAGTGGATGTCAATACGTTATTTGTTGTTGGAATGTGTGCAGTATATATTAAGCACAGAGTTGGGCCTAATACACTGCCCTGAGGTACACCAGCCCTTAATGCTTCTGATATGAAATCTGCTACTTTAACTGTAAACTTCCTGTTTCTTAAATATGACTCCAAAGTTTTATGCAATTCGTAAGGTAAAGTGTTTTTGATTTTCCATAAGAGGCCTTCATGCCAGACCTTATCGAACGCCTGAGCTACATCTAGAAAAATAGCTGAACAGTACTCTCTGTGCTCGAATGCCTTCCTGATTTCGTTAGTAATTCTATTAACTTGCTCTATAGTGTCATGCTTAGTACGAAACCCGAACCCACCAGGGTTGGTATTATTTATATTATTTTCGTGCAGGAAAGGAGACATTGTAGATAGTAAAACTTTTTCGAATACTTTGGAAATACAGGGTAAGAGACTTATTGGTCTGTAGGAAGACGGCTGTGTTAAGTCTTTCCCAGGTTTACCTATCATAATGATCTGCGACTTTTTCCACGAAATTGGATAGTACCCGAAACCAAGAATTGCATTAAAGAGCAAAGAGAGCACTGCTATAGCAATATTTGGTAACTCAATTAACATTTTTGGAGTAATATTATCGTGTCCTGAAGCCTTTTTCGGATTTAGCTCTTTTATTAATTTCTGAAGTAGACGTCCTAATAGACATGCTTGATACATTTGCGGTATTGGACAAAGTTGGCAACTTAAAATTGTTCTTTGGGTAATTAGATTGAAATACCTTTTCTAGGTGATTTGCAAAGCAATTTGCCTTTTCCTCATTACTTCGTGCCCAATTACCATTTGACTGACGGTGGCTTAAAACACTTTTGGGTACTTAACGTAATGGAAGTGATATAATGGATTCACTCCGATATTTTGGTTTTATCTGCCATTAAGCGAGACTCCAACCAATAACAGCAAGGCATTTCGGATAAAGGATACAAAAGCGCTATCGCAAGAGTCAAGCCCTAATGCCGTTACACAACTATACACACTTCAATGTATGTGCGTTTAGCCTTTCAATGCTCTCTTACAGCTCATAGGAAGAAAGAAAAAGAAAATCACCTCATTCTGTTATATAGATGCATTCATACGTATACATATCGCTCATTTACTTGAATAGTGTCACAACTCAAAAAACACGATTTTTGAGTTGAGTATGCAGAAATGTGCGAAATTTCAGCGTCCGTATTGTATAAAAATTTCACTCCGATGCGTAGGAAAATAAGCGGTGAAATAAGAATGTGCCATTATTAAACTTGTTATGTTGCAATATTTTTTAACCACAATAACGACACTTCTCAGTTGTGCCAGAATTAGACATGGATTTTTTTCTGAAAGAAAGACATATTTTGTGTTACCACACATATTGTCATAGAGTGAATTTGGTTTTATTTTCAGAATGAACGAAATATTTTTTATTACAACGATATTGGTGAAAAGTAATTAAATTTTTCAAATTGCTTTTTTCAGCAAAAACGACACATTTGACTTATGAAGGCGAAATTGATTTATATTTTTCACAAATAACGACACAATTCAAAATGGGTCACGTTTATGCCGAAGAAAAAGCATTAGTACACTCTCTTTGGTCCATTTATGCTCAACATTGTAACTAATATATTACACGCCACTAGATTTGTTAATAAACGTGTGGATTTTTTCTATATTTGCTAAATAAGAGACAATTGAAAACTTTAAATCGCTCTCCTGAAAAATCGACTTTTTTGAGTTGTGACACTATTCAAGTAAATGAGCGATATGATTCACGCTATTGTTTTTACTTTTACTTTCAATTTTTGTTGTTTATCATTTTAATTTAGTTCATTTATTTTCACTTCTAGTTGCATGCATTTTTTGCCAATGTCAACAGCGCAGTCAAACGACCGCACTCATTAGCTGTACTTTATTTTCATTCATCTTCGCCGCTATTTCCGCTCTTAAGGGTATAGCGGCAGCTAATTATATCCAACAGGAGTATAATAACTAGCAGTATGTATTTATACCGCAAATATATACATATATCTTAGTATATATATGTTTTTCCGGACTGCCTCTGCAACCGCCGCACATCTGCTTTGAATTAAGCACGTCACATCCTGTTCCACTGCCCTTGAAGCTTTGCAGAGCAAATGCATCATTTACGCGCAAGCAAGAAAATAAGACTCTTACAAAGACTGACGACGGAATAAATGCAGATAATCGTTGAAAAATACACACACAGGAGAAGAATTTTCTTATAATTCACGCTTTTGAGAGCACTTCATGAGCAATGCAAGCGTTACGTTGTCAAAAACACTTGAACACTCTACAATCTTGAGTGCATTAAGCGTATTTTTTAATTAAATTGCAATTTAATATCCATTCTGGAGAGCGCCAAAATTGAGCAGCCACAAAACGAAGCTTAAGCGCAAAATTAATATTGTGAAGGAGAGCAAAAATTAAAAAAGAGGGTAACACTCATTAAGGTTTTCTTGTCATAATTTTATACGAAATAAAAATGCTTTGTTTTGAATTTAAAATGTGTAGCAGTTGTTTTGGATTATATATATTTTAATGGTTTTATGGTGGAATTGGATCACCATCTATTTATATCTATATGAGCTTTTAATCCAATGCTAATTTACCACAATGCATTTACTAAGGTCTATTCAGCATTTACCATTTTTTATGCTAATATATCCTCGGAAATTTATTTAGTTATGATATTTCTGATGAAACTGACAATAGAATAAATTAAACATAAATAAGGACAAAGCATTCAAACTTAAAACTGTAATAAAGGAAATATAAGATTGTAACATGATTATTGCCAGGATTAACAAGAAAACATTAGACTTAGATAAGCGAATGTCATTCATTTCACTTTGAGCACATGTCTTATTAAAAACGAAGTCGGGCACAAACAGAGGGCAGAGATATAAAACACATTTTATTAAACATTTGAGTTATAAACTTTTAATAACCGTTCAATATGTTGCACTGAGTATAATGTTTTTAATTACTCCTTGGTGGTTTGTAATAAACATAGGTTGTTTCCCATATTTAAAACTAATAGAAACATTTAGAGGGTTAAATATAATAAAATTATATGGTTAGTAAAAGCTTGTCATTAAATATGGGCGAACGGAATATACATACTTAAAGTGAAATAACTCTTAATTTTGTATATGAGAAGGATTGAAGACTTTTGTAAGAAAATTTAAATAAATATATATTATATAGATATTACAATCCATTGTAGATATCCGCTAATAATTTCGAGTGTATTATCTGTTTAACAAAAACATCTTGTAAACACTGCGAAATATTTCATCCCTTTTAAATGTTTGCACGTTGCTTTAGCCTCAAAAGTTTTTGATGTGGCCGAATTTAATTCTAACTTACTTGATTTCAATCACAAGCCGTTTACTCGATTTTGTATACTGCAATATTTGGTCACTAACCTCGTTTTTTACCCCTGCTCAAACCCATTAGGATTTGATATCGTCTGAGCTTGATCGCCCCCAAGACGATAACCATTTCAGTGGATTGTGAAAATTGTTATTTATGTATTGTGATTGTAGAAATAAATTTTGAGTAAACTTGGAAGTGAAAGCTTTTAACCAAACAATTTTTTTTTGAAACTTTATATTTTTGAAAAGCTTATTATAAATTAATGGTTATTATGATTTGATATAAAGGTAATTATACCGTGAACAATTTAAGGGGTATATGGGTTTTGTCGGGTAAAAAAGGGCCTATTTTCAATATTTTTTTTTATGTAAAAAATGATTTATTTAAATCAAATTTTTTCTGTCTCACAGCCGGTTTCTCGAACTTTTTAATTGAAAATTTAGTTCTATTTAATTTTAATTTTAATTTTAAATTTTATTTAACTTTTTACTTAAGTTTTTTATTCAAAATTGACATACAAAAAAGGTATGAATGTTAGATAGAACAAAAGCATATTTATGTAAACACAAAACTTTATTTATTTGTATCAATGGAAAAAAATATTGGAAATCAACTGATAGAAAAACGTAACCATAGTCATTTGACAATATTTTAATAATATTTAAATGGCAAAGCGAGATCATGTAAATAAAAATTAAGTCAAATGGTGAAACTGAAATAGATAATTTTTCACTTAAATTTGTTTCGTGAAACCGGCTGTATCTATATTTAAAGAAGAATTTCTGTAATTTCAAAATACGAGGGCTGCTATATATATTTCTGGCCCAGGCAACACTAAGTGTTGCCAGGTGCAATCTGACATTTCCATTGGAAAGTTTGACATTTTTTAGCATAACATCACTCATAACGTTTTGTCATTTAATCGTGAATTGTTTTATTTACAGGGAATTAAAAAATTCATCTCGGCCAAAAAATGGAATTAACTCGTGAACATTTTCGTGCGATAATTTTTCACAACTTTCGGATTATCGCGACAAGAGTGCATCGATGAACTAAAATCTTTGTATGGCTATGAAGCACCATCCTATAGCACTGTGAAAAACTGGTACAACGAATTCAATCGTGGCCGACGCTCGCTCAAAGACGAATTTCGTGAAGGTCGTCCAAAAACAGCCGTTGTGCCAGAAAACATCGATGCCGTACGTGAACTGATAATGCAAGACCGTCATGTAACATACCTTCAGATAGAGGCATGCCTATGCATTTTTCCCACCAGCATACATTCGATATTGCATGAACACCTGGCCGTAAAAAAGGTTTGTTCTCGTTGGATCCCGCACAATTTGACAATCGCTAAAAAAAGGCTCAAAAAAAGTGCTTCGAAAATTGGTTTGAGCGCATGCAAAAGTGTATAAATCTTGATGGAGAATATTTTGAAAAACAATAAAACCATTTTCGTTGATAAATATTCCTATTTTCATTATTAGGCCAGAAATATATGTAGCAGCCCTCGTACCACGTCAAATGCGAAAATTTTCCATACAAGCCATTGATTCCGATCGTTCGGTTTGTATGGCAACTATATGCTATAGTGAACCGATCTGAAAAATTTTTTCGGAGATTAAATTATTTCTATGAACAATAACTCACACCAAATTTCGTGAAGATATGTAGTAAAATGCGGAAGTTTTTCATACAAGCCATTGATTCCGATCGTTCAGTTTGTATGGCAGCTATATGCTATAGTGAACCGATCTGAACAATTTTTTCGGAGATTAAATTATTTCTATGAGCAATAATTTACACCAAATTTCGTGAAGATATGTAGTAAAATGCGGAAGTTTTCCATACAAGCCCTTGAATCCGATCGTTCAGTTTGTATGACAGCTATATGCTATAGTGAACCGATCTGAACAATTTTTTCGGAGATTAAATAATTTCTATGAGCAATGATATAGTGGTCCGATATCGGCAGTTCCGATGAGCAGCTTCTTGAAGAGAAAATAACATCTGCAAAATTTCAAAACGATATCTTAAAAACTGAAGGACTAGTTCGTATATATACAGACAGACGGACGGACAGACAGACAGACGGACATGGCTAAATCGACTCAGTTCGACATACTGATCATTAATATACTCTGTATAAAAATAAAAATAAAACTCCTCCATTGTGACGTCATTTCCGGTGACCCCTCGGGAAAGAGGTGCATTATCAGCATAACTCCTGACATAAACAAAAAAATTAAAATTTCGGTCAAATTTGCTTGACATTTTTGTTTTTTTTTTTTTTTTTAAATAGTTGTAATTGAAAAAAGAAAACATCCTTCGTTAAAACACAGGTAAATTGTATCTCGAACACCTGTGCAAAATTTTATCATGATCGAGAACATTTGACAACTGATTTTGAAAACAGGGTTCCGAGAAAACAGGGTTCCGAGAAAAAAGCGTTTAGAGTTTAAAAAAGTTTAGAGTAACTATAATACCTGACTTGGAGCACACACATTCTAAAGGCTGTATCTCCGAAACTATTATTCGGACCGACTTAAAAATTTAGGATAAGTTTCTAGAGATATTGTAGAAATTAATAAACAAAAAAACATTTTTTGAACCCTCGAAACCCATGTAACCCCTTAATTGTGCTATCAAAATAAAAAGTTATTGTTATTTACATAGTTATTCATATTTCCATTACCATCTCCATTGTCCTTTTGATAAAATAATAATAAGGTAGTAATGAATAGTTCTTTCTACGGTCGACTGTACACATTTTCTCGCAAAACAAAATTAGTTACAGGTGAACTATCCAGTCAAAATCTCCGCGGTAAATTTGTGTTGTACTTTTTGCATTTATGTAAGTTTTCCGTGTATTTTCTTTCCCCTAAATTTTTCCTGCGTTTCATGTTCATTCCCTTTTCGAGCATGACACTATTAGTATTGAAATGGAGGGGACATCACACTATGAAGTGTCACGTGCCACATGCCTCAAGCTAAAAATCTCTGATTTTATTTTGGGAGAATATAATAGCGCAAATATTTTTTGCTTATACTTTTCCCGTTGTTAGGTAAGAACTTTGTTATCTGCGCGCCAATTTGTTGTTTATTCTCGCAGAAGTGAATTTGAGAAGTCGAATTTTGGCATGATACATATTTCGTCTAAGATATTTATGTGAATGTGTAATCCTGCAAGTTTTCGGTTATTAAAAACATTTTTAGTCGATATCAAACTTTGGTTTTAGAAAACATAAACTAAGATTCAATTCAGAAAAAGAGGCATATCTGAGTTATAGTTTTGAAAAAATACTTGACCACTTAAAGTAATGTTTTCTTGAAGAAATAAAGCAATTTGATTTAAGTTCCATTACACATCACTTTAAGACGTTGATAAAATTCTCAATTCTTCAATTTTTGCAACATTTTCTTACTAAATGCTAAAAGTGGCTTCGGCAAAAGTTTTACAGATTTAAACCATATTCTGTAAGTTTTTCATAAGAAAACTCCACATACAGTCGAACAGCTTGCGAAAATATCAACAATCTCTACGCAAATGACAAATCCCCTGCAGTAAATATGCTTTTATCCAAAGACTTTGCGTTTTCCCCAAGTTGCATGCACTTGCTTTCTCAAATTAGTGCAACAACCGCAAAGCATGCAACATGCTATAATCTCCTATGTGCATATGCAACAAATCCACAACCCACAGAGACTGTCTGTCTGCAGAAAATGCCGCGGTTGCGCGGCACAGCTCCACAAGAATTACTTTTTACAAATAAGATTACATATTTATGTATGTGTGATATTCGTATGGACTATCAGCTACTTGCGCAAAAATATAAATATTTTTATGTGCGAATTTACGTAGCTAAGTAGCAGTAAAGTAATGTACATAGTATATGTATGTACACATATAAAGGCTATATATTTATATAACATATAATGTATATATGTTTGTTAATCTTTGCTTTTGTAGTAGTATGATTGATGGTCCTACAAAGTGTTGACGAAAATAGCACAGTTTTGAGTGTGCGCGAATGCAGGAAAAATTGGGGTGCCTACACATATCTATAATTCTTTACTTTTGACACTGGAGTGGTATTTTGCATTAGGGGAAGTGCTAAGATATTAACTACTTAGATGAGTAGCTGCAGCATCATTATGAAACTTTTAAAATTATGGTGTCTCAAAAGATATGTATATGCTCAAAATTATCCCTATCAAAAATTTTTACAATTAAAAATCTAATCTAATCTAATCTAATCTTTTGAGATCGAAAAAGGTTCTTCATAGTGCAAATACCTATTACAAATTCTAATAAGTAAACGAATATTTATAATAATAATTGTGCTCACAATTTCAAACCACTAAATTTAGGAAACAGGCGTGGTTGCGATACGATTGTGTATTTTTCATATACTACTCGTAAATATCTTATTTTATCAAACTTTGTTCATTTTGACATTCATACATTAGTTATGGACATACTGTACCAACAGTTGTCATAATAAATGTATATTTTAATTAATCGACTTGCTTACTGTGCAGATTTGACAGTTTTCTCCAAAATAAGCACTCAATATTTAATATTCATTTAGTTTGGATCAGCTTAAATGTTCATCACGCATTTAAATATATAAAGCATAATAGTACTATAGATATATTCACCAATACAAAGCAAATGCGCACAGAAAGGAGGTATTACTTAATTTTAAATCACTATAAGAAAGCAAATAAATCTCAAGTCAATAAAGTCTTTATATATACTTACATGTGCGGTAAAGATTACATGGCTTTGTAGCGATTTTAGCATAACTGATTATATGATAGATAGATTATTTCCAAGAGAAATTCATAAACACTTACACATGTGCAAGTTTGTATAAGAAAGTTAGTACTTTTGTATATGATTTTCAAATATTAAGCATAATAAATAGATGAGGTATATTTGGTAATATGACTAACGAAAGTATTTACAAATATCTTTTTTTGTATTAGGATATTCAACTAAGAGCTTTAAGTATTTAGTAAATTTTATCAAAATTTGTAATAGCCCATGAAACCTCAAAATGCATTGTAAAATAATAAATGATTATCATTTGCTTCGCATTTATTACCAACAAACTAAATATTCTTGATAAAGATTTAGCCGCGAGATGACGCCCCATATATCGAACATGAGGACCTTAGAGCTTCTTATACATTTTTTACCGAAAATATAGGTAAGTCTTTCAGATATTTTGAAGAAATTCAGAGGGAATATTTTTCTTCTAATAATATGCCAAAAATGAGTGAAATCGGTCATAACTTTCCCATATACCCAATATTAGAGTTTTCAAACTTTCATTGGACTATATGACATTATGCCGAATATGTGAGTCAAAGTGTGTGTAATATTAATAAAATTAAATAAATGAATTGCGAGAGTATAAAATGTTCGGTTACATCTGAACTTAACACTTCCTTACTTGTTTAATCATATAACTAAAATTCTCGCGAAGAATACAGGCAGGCAGTAATGTCATTACATCCGAAATATTTCTAACTCAGATTATTATGTTAAACTGAATGACGTTAAATGAGCAGTTGAATAATTTGGATGAAATGCGTATAAAGAAGGCCAAAAGCTTCCGTTTTCCAGAGTTGACAGTTTATACCAACTGTCTATAGGCAACATTGTACTCACCGACTTCTAATTCTAGTTATTTAAATTTTTTTGACCAGCGGTTTTTTCAATTATGTAGACATATGTGTTGTGCACTCTTACAGTTACTTTCTCTGTTATGAGCAGTGCACGTGTTCATTCAGTAGGTGTTCTCCGCCGAGTGAAATTGTCAAGATCGTTTGGGGAAAAAGTTAAACAAAAGTGGTTATACCAAAAGTGTTCAAAACCATTAAAATAATTGTTTTATTTTAAAACAAAGTGAACTATATAAATAAGTAAAGATAAGAGAGTTATTTAAAAAAAATCAGTCATGGGAAAAGTGTTTAGTTTATTTATAATATAATAATATAAAGCATTTTCTTTTCTCAAAAAAATTTAACATTTATTCTGTCCTGTACTCGGTTTATCAAATTGTGAGCGAGAGTTGACCAGCATAATAGGAAGACATTTCGCAGTCCGGCGACAGTTGGGGATTCCAAGTGTAACCAGGTTGCTCTCCACCTGGTCCCTATAACGGAGTGGAGGCCTTCCCCTTCCTCGGCTTCATCCGGCGGGTACTGCATCGAACACTTTCAGGGCTGGAGTGTTTTCGTCCATTCGCTGAACTGAACTATGTCAATGTCGTCGTATAACCCGTACAGCTCATCGTTCCATCGTCTGCGGTATTCGCCGTTGCCAATGTTCTGAGAACCATAAATCTTGCGCTAAATTTTCCTCTCGAAAACTCCTAGTGTCGTCTCATCCGATGTTGACATCATCCAAGCATCTGCACCATAAAGCAGGACGGGAATAATAAGCGACTTGTAGATTTTGGTTCGTCGAGGGAGTACTTCAATTGAACCTACTCATTCCAAAGTAGCACCTGTTGGCAAGAGTGACTCTGCGCTGGATTTCGAGGCTGACATTGACGAAATTATCTACGACTTTGAAGTTATGACTGTCAACAGTGACGTGGGAACTAAGACGCGAATGCGCTGACTGTTTGCTTGATGACAGGAGATATTTCGTCATGTCCTCATTCACCTCCAGACCCATTCGCTTCGCTTCCTTATACAGGCGGGAAAAACAGAACTAACGGCGGGGTTGTTGCTTCCGATGATATCAATATCATCGGCGTACGCCAGAAGCTGTACATTCTTATAGAAGATTGTACCTTCTCTATTTATATCTGCAGCTCGTATTATTCTCTCCAGCATTAGGTTAAAGAAGTCACACGATAGTGAGTCACCTTGTCTGGTATCGTTTGCTATCGAACGGCTCGGAGAGGTATTTCCCAATCATAACGGAGCTTTTGGTGTTGCTCAACGTCAACTTACACAGCCGTATTAGTTTTGCGGGGATACCAAATTGAGACATCGCGAATTGTCATCAATTCTCACAGATTGTGGGATCTCCCTTTTTATGAATTGGGCAGAGCACACTGAGATTCCAATCGTCAGGCATGCTTTATTCCGACCATATTTTGCAAAGAAGCTGATGCATGCACTTTATCAGTTCTTCAGGCGGGTAATTGCTATTCGAATTTCTTCAAGGTCGGGTAATGGAACATCTGTTCCATCGTCATCGATTGGGGAATCGTCATGTCCTGGGGTTGTACTTTCACTGCCATTTAGCAAATCGGAGAAGAGTTCCCTGCATAATCCCAGTATGACCTGGACATCGGTTACCAGATTACCATCTTGGTCTCTACATGAAGATGCTCCGGTCATGAAACCTTCGTTTATTACCTCTGTCGGCCAGTTTCTTAAGCTTATCGTACTCATGCATTTCGGCCTCTTTCTTTTTTTGACTGCAAATGTGTCTCGCTTCCCTCTTCAGCTCTCGGTATCTATCCCATCCTGCCCGTGTTGTGGTCGTTTGCAACGTTGCGAGGTAGGCAGTCTGTTTTCTCTCCGCTGCGAGGCGGCAATCCTCATCGTGCCAACTCATTTTTGTTGTTGCCGAAATCGAATTGTTTCGGCTGCAGCGATACGCAGTGAGTTTGAGATGCCGTTCCACAGTTCTCTTATACCGAGATGCTGATGTGTGCTCTCAGAGAGCAGGAGTGCAAGTCGAGTATATTCGAGCGATTGCAGCTTTTCGACGTCGAACCTTCCTTGTGTTTGTTGACGGGCGTTCTTTGCTGCACAGATGCGAGTGCGTACCAGATAATGGTCCGAGTCTATATTTGGTCCTGGGAGCGTAAGCACGTCTAAAACTCTGGAGACATGTCTTCCGTCTATTACAACATGATCGGGCTGAATTTTCCGACTGTTGTGCCAAAGACACCTTCTTTACCCACCCTAGCGTTGAAATCGCCAAGCACGATTTTGACATCGGGGCGGGGGCAGCGCTCGTAGGTGCGTTCTAGGCGCTCATAGAAAGTATCTTTGGTCACATCGTCCTTCTCTTCCGTTGGGGTGCGGGCGCAAATAAGCGATATGTTGAAGAACCTCGCTTTTATGCGTATTGTGGCTAGACGTTCATCCACCGGGGTGAATGCCAGGACTCGGCGACGGAGTCTCTCTCCGACCACAAATCCAACACTAAATTTGCGCTCCTTTATATGGCCGCTGTAGTAGATGTCACATGGACCCACCTTCTTCTGTCCTTGTCCCGTCTATCGCACTTCTTGGTTGGCGGTGATGTCAGCCTTCCAAATTAAGGGTCCGGATATTCCATGCCCTTAAATCATTATCCTTAAAACGTTTGCAGAGGTCGTCATCAAAAGGGGGGTGTCTCATCCGAGGCTTAATTAATTTTCGGGATTCCGGATTCCAAAAAAATGTGTGTGCGAGTTTAAGCAACGGTAATTAAACGGTATTGAATGTCATAAGAGTTATCCCCATATTAGATTTTGTCATCTTTTCATATAAATATACAAGCAGATACACTGACCGGCAGTATGTACAATATGTAATAAATATATTTGAGATATTTACTAAAATTCTTGTTCTCAATTACTTTCCTGTAAACATAACTTAATAGCTGCTGGGTTATTGGTTTTAATAAATTGAAGAAATATATGTATATATACATAGATTTCTCCAATAATGCAGAGACTTATACGGCGGTTGAAAACGTCTACCATAAGTATAGTGTGTTGATAGCAAAGCTTTAGCTTAACAATTTACGCTTGTAAATTATTCATTTTATTTGATTGATGCAGGATGTGATAAAGATGAATGGCCTTTTGTTTTTGCATAACATATTCCTTTGACTTGAATTTTGTGGTAAATGAAATTTTAATTACACAAATTGTTTTCATTAATTTTGAAGAGATTTACATGATTTACATGAAACGAAATTTATTTTACAGTCAATTTAACAACAATTGATTTCAATTATCTTATGCCTTAATCCATGTACCTATTATCGGATATGAGTGATCAAAAATAAGATAGGTAAAAGCTGCTATGAGCACGCACTTTGTTGTGATAAACTTTACTACGAAAATGATAAGCTTAATGCATGTAACTATGTATATCTTGAATATGCTTTTACTCGGAAATATTTTGCATTAAAAATACAAAACAAAAATATTTACTGAATTTCACATCTATTCCATTCCCTCCATTATTGATAATAAAAAAAACATCGGAATATTTTATTGAAAAATTCACTTTATCGGTTTTACCAAAAGCTCTTTGATAGCATCAATTGCGGATTAAACCGACTTTTTGTACATATGTAATTGCACTACATGTGCATATAACACTTTTACCAATCAATTGCAGCTTTGAACGAAAATGTGTTATGAATTTATATAATATGCGAAAACTTGAAAATAAAAATATAAATAAAGTTGTGCGCTTGATTAGACGTTTGGCATTGGTAATCTTTAAATTTGAATACATTCACTTTGTGTATTTTTTTTGCAGCAATAAAGAGTTTTTGGTATTAGGTAAGTATTGAATACTTGCCCAATAAACAGAATTTTGCTGAATATACGTAGAACATAATATTAGTTTTACACAAGGCATTTTAATTTTTTATCACACAGATATTGCCAATAATATTGGACATAGTTAAACATAGAAATTTAATTATTTTTAGGATAAGCCCCAAAAAGTATGCTTCAAGTAGCTTCATAATATGAGATTACATTATTTTTCTTCGTTTTTGGTTCGCTGTACTATCGCATGGGTCTGTTAAAGCACATCAGCTAATGTTTATTGTCCGCAGCTTTAGGTATGTTTCAACTGTTAGCATAAATGGAAAAATGTTACCTAAAGTGGAACTCACTATTCAAAATAAAATTTTAGTAAGATTTTTAATTATTTCAGAGCTTTCGAATATGTATGTAATTCAGGGTCTCTATTTAATACTAGCAGACCGCTCCGTCTTCACATGGATTTAAACAAACATTTCAAAAGTTATAAGTTTTTACACACTTATACACACCCTCCCATACATATATATGTACTTTCCCGTTTCTTGCGTGGGTTTATTTTAAAAAAGTAAAATGAGGAAAATTCGAACATGAAATTAAATTATATTTGCAATGAGCTAAAACTTGATTACGACCTCTAGTCTTTGTTGTCCGTTGTCTTTCTCTCTGAATATGAAGGCGTTGGGAATGCTCAGAACTCGACGCCCTAGTCTGAGCTTAAATATTTCTAATATTTTGTTCTTCAAGCCGATGCACACGCTCCGTACTCGACTCGCAAGCGCGTACTTGGGAATCTTTCACGAAGCGTTTTTGATACCCTCACCTGGGAACTATTTCCAGAAAGTTGAGGAGCCTAAGTAGGCTAGATTCTATGTTACTCGGGGTGAATGTAGCTTTCCAATGGTGAAAGATTTTTTGAAATCGGCACATTTGAGTTTATTCATTACAAACATACATACAAATCTTTCCTCTTTATAATAGTAGTGTAGATAAGGCTTTCAAGGGTAATTAAAGTAGTGCTGGGGTTTGCTGCTGACAACTGGATTAACAACTCGAACAAAACAAATTTACACTGAGTAAAAATCATCGCAATATTATTTCCAATAACATCGTACACAAATATAGAATTGTACGAAAGCATTTATTAATTCTTTTGACAGCTTAATGCCTGCACTCTGCAATAAAATAAGCCCGGCCGAAAATAAGTCCCTGTGCTGTCCCTGTTACACAAGCATTTCAAATTGTGCGCTGTATATTTGATTTTTTTCTAGCAATTTCTGTTTCACTTTTTTGTTCGACATATGTAGTTGTTATTGTAGTCCATTTGCTTTGTTATTATTTTAGATGAATGGAATTGAGTTTATTCTTGATTTGCTCAATGTTATGCATTGCTCAGTGCAGTCAATGTCGCTGGCGCACAGTTGGATGCAGTGTGCGCGTCATTTTGCTGTAATATATGTATATGTATATATATATATATATATATATAAACAATCTATTTTGTTCACCTTTTCATTCGGGGAAAAGTGTAACTGATATAAAAAGGCATAGCAATCAGCCGTCGTTGCACAATTTCTGACATTTAGTTAGAATAAAGTTGTGTTCAATAGTGTTTCACTTTGTCGTTTTATCGCCGTTCAATTACTGGCTGCTGTTGGAGACGGCTAAGCATTGCCAGCGATTGTTGATGGGCGCAACGGTGCAGAAAAATTCTATAGTGAATGCCAGTTTGACTATTTTATGTTTTAAATTCAAATAAAACGAAAATGTATATGTATTCAAAGTACACATATGCATGCATCCAAACACCGAAGCATATCTGTATTTTTGCTACTAAATTGAGATAAATTGTTGCAACAACTCTTTGCCACACACTCCACACATACATACATACATATGTACATGTTCAACAAAGTTCGCATATGTTAGTTACAAACATGGTTACTGAGTTGCGGCCACTGAGGTAGAAAAATATCACAAATCAGCCAACGATATTGTAGAAGGCAACGCTTTGGCCTAAGCGTTGAAAAAGAAAAATTTCCATTTTTACAGCATGACTGATAGACAGGAGTTCAAATGCGGCATGCGGTGGAGGTGAGCTGGACTCTGTGGTTTTATGTAGCTGATGTAGTAAAATTTTTGTAAAATTTCTATGCATAGATATGTGTGGTGCTGACTTATACCTACGGACAGTTGAATTGATTTTAATCTTTTCACAGCGAGTGGTTCTTGTTTACCCAAAATCGGAAAATCAAAATTTGGTAAGTGTATGCATTTACATACATAACATAGATACTAGTTTGTTAGAAAATTTTAAGAGGTACTTGCAGTAATTTTGATTTTCATCAGTAATACAAGTGCTTAATTTGGAAGTTTAAAAATTTAAAATTATGAAAATGTAATATATGAAAACGGATAACCACTTATTTTAATTCAGTATCACAGAAACTACTCGACGAAATTTTGTACATAACATTTTTCTGGGCATGTCAATGCAACTGTTCGATATATATTTACAATATATAAATTAAGCACCAGTGAAGATATCGGAACAAAATTTTGAGAGGTCACGGCAGCAATGACTATTCAGTTGCAGCAATGAAATATCTCCAGATAATTGACAAGCCAGTATTCAACGCATGGCGTGCAGTATACTCAAATGATGCACACTCTGTAATACCAGCTGTATGCAAATAAGTAAGCAACTTTCCAAAAATACATTTTTGCCAAACACTTTATTTTTATGTGTGGATACCCACAGTAACAAGCAAAAACTGTGGCTATGTAAATCAATAGCACGCAAATGGCAGGGCGCTATGCAGAAGCTGTTATTTATTATTGAACCTATGCGATGGTAAATAATGCACGCTGATTCACATCTATACACTGCGCTTCATCAAGTTAGCACACCTCTGGATCAAGTAGTTTTAGTTAATTTCTATCAAAACTAAAGAAGCTACAAATTAAATTTGTAGTGATTATTAATGAATCAATTTTCTGCTAAATAAAACAAGAATTTTCATTTTACCTTCCTTCAATATTTTTTAATAATTTTTTAACGAAATCAATAGAAAAATTAGTGATTTAAATTTGGTCATCAGGTTAGCACATATCCGTTTTTTTACTTTTGTTTCAAATATTCTGCCAAGATCATATTTTTGAATTTTTGTATTAATTAATTTAAACATTTATATATTTTTTAATAGTGTGTCGATCACCCTTTATTGAGAACAACATCGAAGAACCGATTAGGTAGCGATTCGTACAAATTTCTAATATAATTTCAGGAAATTAATGACAAAGGCTTTTTTTATGATTTGAATTTGCTCTTATTTAGTGGAATATTGCCTGCGAGACTCGTAAACTTTCCCAGCCAGTGATATCCACACTCTCTTATATTGATATCCGGTGAGTAAGGCGGCCACTGCGTTAAAATACCATTTTGTCGCTTAATTAAAGACTTAATACTCAACCACTTGTAATATGTGCATTAGTATCTTGGAAATACCATGGCAAAGCTCCAAACAAATTTGGAAAATAGATAAAATCAGTTTTCCGTACATTTTATAAGTCTTTGCGGCCATATTAGTATTCAAAAATTGCTTTTAGTATGTACCTTGGTTGAAGATGGCTCCCCGACCCGTCTCCCATTTATAACCTAAAAAATGTCATCTAATTTTTTGACTTCTGACGCTTTTTTTTGATATATCAGTTATCGAAAGCTGTAACTCTTCTAAGCTTCGGATATTAATTTCTCTTCAACTTATAGCAAATTTCTCTTACCCATATTAAATAAAATAGAGCATTTGAGCAGTACAAAGAATTTGGTATCCATAACTGTCCGAAGAAGAATAGAAAACAACTTCGATGTGCTAACCTGATGACCAAAAATAAAGCACACTTTTCGGCAAAAAGAAGGGTGATATAAAAAAATTATATAACGGGACATTTATCTGGCTTGCTCTTTTAAGCAGAAACAGAAACATACATAGAAGAAGCTTTATGTTAAGAACAAAAAAATTAGAAGCAATTATATTAGTCTGGTGAAAGTGTGCTAACCTGATGACGCGGAGTGCATATGTAGATATGAGGATAATATGGATTATATACTAGAGAAGTGTACATATGTATATAAAAATATACAACAGTTTTTTCAAGTAAAATAAAGAAACTATTTATGGTATTTTAGAAAAGTTTCAGATAAGTTCTTATCCAACAATTTATAGCGAAAAAATTACAAAAATCAAGAGTTTTCCAATGAGATGTTAGAAACCAATTAGTTCAATGAATTTGTTTGTGTTTGTATGATGTTTCAAATTATACCTTAAATGTAAAACAGAAATATGTTGGGTATGCACTACTCAATTTAGCTACACTGTACAAGTAACTGAAATAGCTACCATACATGTATATGTACATAAAAACGCATACACACGCAACTCACATACACACAATATCAATGCCAGCTTTCCGCTTTCGTACGGCACATGTCAATAAATTCAATTAAAGAACGAGGGGCGCTCATATGACTACAAACTCCGCTGCGGCGTGTCCTAAAAATAGCTGCCCACTGTAGTACGCAGCTGCCACGCTGCTGCAGTTGCCACTTAAAGTGAACTAAATTAAACTGAATGTTCCAAAAAGAAGAGAGAAATTTTGTTTTGCCGCTGCCGCAAAAACGCAAAGCGCGTGCATGCTCTCGTGTTTACGATGCAACTGCCTAGCAAATTATTCTTTTTTCACTTTCGCGGTTGTTTATGTATCGTTGCAAAAACAGCAAAATAAGGAACGTTGACAACGACGAGCGTGTAATGCGCATCTGGCATGCCACATCACTTTCGCTTGCATGCGCGTGGCCAAAATTAGCAGCTCCTTTTATACGGGAGTGAATGCTTGCGCCGATAGGTGGTGTGTGCGCGTTGCAATTACACCGTGAGTAGGACGTTCGAAATCTGAATATAGAGTATTTGAGATTATAGAAAATATTGTGGTGGCAACACTATTTGGAACAAAAAGAATATTTCTTTTTATATAGTTCGGCTTAACAATTTGATATTTTTGTTATTAATATGTAACCATCATATGTCCCTGTAGGAAAATCAACATAATTTGGAAAAAATTATTCAAACCTAATTTTAATTTGTTCTAAATTAGACAGATTGCACTTCAAGCGAATCTACATAAAAATATTAAAAAACGAAAAACAAAAAAAAAATATTTATTTTCAAATATGTATTAGGTATTAGGTGCTTAGTTTTGCTTCTAAGTTTTTATTTATTTATTTATTTATTATTTTTATTCGTTAACGGGATATCAACACTATTTAATGACACTCATATTCGATATTTTATTGTTTGAATATAAAAATGTGGCAACTCTCCAATCAATGGCTGGGCTTCTAAGCATCTTTTTGAAAATGCACATTTATAATGTGTAAATTCTGTGGGTAGCGTAGGCTTATTTGCGCGTAAGTAAAATTAGGGGAACATTTAGAAATAGAAGATGCACAGAAAATGGGTTGTTGTTGACTTTCTAATTTTGGAATTGTAAACAAAGGAAATTTAAAGGAATTCAGTTAATTATTATTATTGATGAATTGTTTGGTAGTCATTTATTATTGTATGTATTATAATATTTTTCGTTTTAAATCGTAAAAGTATTCCACTATACTTCTGATAATTTTTCCAACATAATTTTAACCTTGACTACGTCAATACCATATTTGTGTGCATTTTTTTGGCACTGTTTATACTTATTCTGATTATATAGAAACATATTATTCGCCTACAAATGTCTGTCAATTTTACCAAGCTTAAATAAACATTTAGGCAAAGTGCTTGACATGATATACAAATTCGACAATTTGAAGCAATAAGAAAAGCAATTGCTGTAATGCGCCAAATATGACAACGAGAAAAAAGAAATTGCAGTCTGAAATTATCGAATTTTGCACACCAATGATTAATTTCTCAAATATCTAACTTTGATATTCATGAACGAAATACAACACTAGCTTTAAACATTTTTATGTCTGAAATATATGTATACAATTGTGATATTTCTTAGATTATACAAGGGCAGATTACTAATATAAAGCACTTACTTCAAAATTCAATCAGAATGTCCACAAGAAATTGGCGAATTATAAGCTTTTTATATCTGTATATTTTTCTAAAACTATATCGAAAATAAAATTAGAAATCACCATTTAGTAACATTACCTGTTGTTTTATATATTCTGCATAAATTCTAATTATTTTTATATCTTCTTCATAAAAAATTAACGAAATAGATAAACATATAAATACAGGTTCAATAATCCTTTGTTGAAACTTTTTATTTTCAAGGACGAGCGAAATGTCTGACATCAATATCCTATCGTATAATAGCAAACATAATAATAATGGATACTCGCTAAGACTAATGCTGTTTGTTTTTGAATGAGCTAAAAATAACGATTTCTGGTATGTAAAGGCTTTCCATGGATTTACACCAGTGAACTTGAGCTTTAAGTTTTGCATGTGTATCTACAAAATATAAATTGAGCAACAGCTTTATGGTTGAAATGTGACGCCCAAAGCTCATAAGGCTGAAAAAGCTTTATATGTAACAAAAAAGCTCACTAAAAAAAACTTAGAAAGCTGTAAATATATTAAAACATTTGATGTCGTTGTCCACACTTTTATAAAAAAGCTTTTGGACCCAATGAAAAGCTTGAGGTATTTTAGCTTTTAGTAGAAGTCTTCTCTTATAAAATGTCAAACATGTGAGGATTATTAAATATTGGAAGTTTATATAAATTTTGAATACATATGTGACATGCTGTGTTTCCTGTAAGAAAATTGTATTGGAAGAGAATAAAAAGACTTGAATTGTAGGAGGCGCTGTTGTCAGTACTGCTCACTGTTAAACACTAAAATCTTTTGAATTTTTTTATTTTTGTATTAATTAATTTAAACATTTATATATTTTTTAATAGTGTGTCGATCACCCATTATTGAGAATTACATCGAAGAACCGATTAGGTAGCGATTCGTACAAATTTCTAATATAATTTCAGGAAATTAATGACAAAGGCTTTTTTTATGATTTGAATTTGCTCTCATTTAGTGGAATATTGCCTGCGAGACTCGTAAACTTTCCCAGCTAATGATATCCACACTCTCTTATATTGATGTCCGGTGAGTATGGCGGCCACTGCGTTAAAATACCATTTTGTCGCTTAATTAAAGACTTAATACTCAACCACTTGTAATATGTGCATTAGTATCTTGGAAATACCATGGCAAAGCTCCAAACAAATTTTGAAAATAGATAAAATCAGTTTTCCGTACATTTTATAAGTCTTTGCGGCCATATTAGTATTCAAAAATTGCTTTTAGTATGTACCTTGGTTGAAGATGGCTCCCCGACCCGTCTCCCATTTATAACCTAAAAAATGTCATCTAATTTTTTGACTTCTGACGCTTTTTTTTTGATATATCAGTTATCGAAAGCTGTAACTTTTCTAAGCTTCGGATATTAATTTCTCTTCAACTTATAGCAAATTTCTCTTACCCATATTAAATAAAATAGAGCATTTGAACAGTACAAAGAATTTGGTATCCATAACTGTCCGAAGAAGAATAGAAAACAACTTCGATGTGCTAACCTGATGACCAAAAATAAAGCACACTTTTCGGCAAATAGAAGGGTGATATAAAAAAATTATATAACGGGACATTTATCTGGCTTGCTCTTTTAAGCAGAAACAGAAACATACATAGAAGAAGCTTTATGTTAAGAACAAAAAAATTAGAAGCAATTATATTAGTCTGGTGAAAGTGTGCTAACCTGATGACGCGGAGTGCATATGTAGATATGAGGATAATATGGATTATATACTAGAGAAGTGTACATATGTATATAAAAATATACAACAGTTTTTTCAAGTAAAATAAAGAAACTATTTATGGTATTTTAGAAAAGTTTCAGATAAGTTCTTATCCAACAATTTATAGCGAAAAAATTACAAAAATCAAGAGTTTTCCAATGAGATGTTAGAAACCAATTAGTTCAATGAATTTGTTTGTGTTTGTATGATGTTTCAAATTATACCTTAAATGTAAAACAGAAATATGTTGGGTATGCACTACTCAATTTAGCTACACTGTACAAGTAACTGAAATAGCTACCATACATGTATATGTACATAAAAACGCATACACACGCAACTCACATACACACAATATCAATGCCAGCTTTCCGCTTTCGTACGGCACATGTCAATAAATTCAATTAAAGAACGAGGGGCGCTCATATGACTACAAACTCCGCTGCGGCGTGTCCTAAAAATAGCTGCCCACTGTAGTACGCAGCTGCCACGCTGCTGCAGTTGCCACTTAAAGTGAACTAAATTAAACTGAATGTTCCAAAAAGAAGAGAGAAATTTTGTTTTGCCGCTGCCGCAAAACGCAAAGCGCGTGCATGCTCTCGTGTTTACGATGCAACTGCCTAGCAAATTATTCTTTTTTCACTTTCGCGGTTGTTTATGTATCGTTGCAAAAACAGCAAAATAAGGAACGTTGACAACGACGAGCGTGTAATGCGCATCTGGCATGCCACATCACTTTCGCTTGCATGCGCGTGGCCAAAATTAGCAGCTCCTTTTATACGGGAGTGAATGCTTGCGCCGATAGGTGGTGTGTGCGCGTTGCAATTACACCGTGAGTAGGACGTTCGAAATCTGAATATAGAGTATTTGAGATTATAGAAAATATTGTGGTGGCAACACTATTTGGAACAAAAAGAATATTTCTTTTTATATAGTTCGGCTTAACAATTTGATATTTTTGTTATTAATATGTAACCATCATATGTCCCTGTAGGAAAATCAACATAATTTGGAAAAAATTATTCAAACCTAATTTTAATTTGTTCTAAATTAGACAGATTGCACTTCAAGCGAATCTACATAAAAATATTAAAAAACGAAAAACAAAAAAAAAATATTTATTTTCAAATATGTATTAGGTATTAGGTGCTTAGTTTTGCTTCTAAGTTTTTATTTATTTATTTATTTATTATTTTTATTCGTTAACGGGATATCAACACTATTTAATGACACTCATATTCGATATTTTATTGTTTGAATATAAAAATGTGGCAACTCTCCAATCAATGGCTGGGCTTCTAAGCATCTTTTTGAAAATGCACATTTATAATGTGTAAATTCTGTGGGTAGCGTAGGCTTATTTGCGCGTAAGTAAAATTAGGGGAACATTTAGAAATAGAAGATGCACAGAAAATGGGTTGTTGTTGACTTTCTAATTTTGGAATTGTAAACAAAGGAAATTTAAAGGAATTCAGTTAATTATTATTATTGATGAATTGTTTGGTAGTCATTTATTATTGTATGTATTATAATATTTTTCGTTTTAAATCGTAAAAGTTTTCCACTATACTTCTGATAATTTTTCCAACATAATTTTAACCTTGACTACGTCAATACCATATTTGTGTGCATTTTTTTTTTGCACTGTTTATACTTATTCTGATTATATAGAAACATATTATTCGCCTACAAATGTCTGTCAATTTTACCAAGCTTAAATAAACATTTAGGCAAAGTGCTTGACATGATATACAAATTCGACAATTTGAAGCAATAAGAAAAGCAATTGCTGTAATGCGCCAAATATGACAACGAGAAAAAAGAAATTGCAGTCTGAAATTATCGAATTTTGCACACCAATGATTAATTTCTCAAATATCTAACTTTGATATTCATGAACGAAATACAACACTAGCTTTAAACATTTTTATGTCTGAAATATATGTATACAATTGTGATATTTCTTAGATTATACAAGGGCAGATTACTAATATAAAGCACTTACTTCAAAATTCAATCAGAATGTCCACAAGAAATTGGCGAATTATAAGCTTTTTATATCTGTATATTTTTCTAAAACTATATCGAAAATAAAATTAGAAATCACCATTTAGTAACATTACCTGTTGTTTTATATATTCTGCATAAATTCTAATTATTTTTATATCTTCTTCATAAAAAATTAACGAAATAGATAAACATATAAATACAGGTTCAATAATCCTTTGTTGAAACTTTTTATTTTCAAGGACGAGCGAAATGTCTGACATCAATATCCTATCGTATAATAGCAAACATAATAATAATGGATACTCGCTAAGACTAATGCTGTTTGTTTTTGAATGAGCTAAAAATAACGATTTCTGGTATGTAAAGGCTTTCCATGGATTTACACCAGTGAACTTGAGCTTTAAGTTTTGTATGTGTATCTACAAAATATAAATTGAGCAAAAGCTTTATGGTTGAAATGTGACGCCCAAAGCTCATAAGGCTGAAAAAGCTTTATATGTAACAAAAAAGCTCACTAAAAAAAACTTAGAAAGCTGTAAATATATTAAAACATTTGATGTCGTTGTCCACACTTTTATAAAAAAGCTTTTGGACCCAATGAAAAGCTTGAGGTATTTTAGCTTTTAGTAGAAGTCTTCTCTTATAAAATGTCAAACATGTGAGGATTATTAAATATTGGAAGTTTATATAAATTTTGAATACATATGTGACATGCTGTGTTTCCTGTAAGAAAATTGTATTGGAAGAGAATAAAAAGACTTGAATTGTAGGAGGCGCTGTTGTCAGTACTGCTCACTGTTAAACACTAAAATCTTTAGAGTCAACAGCATACGCAATAAACGATACTTATCAGAAACAAGTTATAAAAGATAGGAAGACTGCTAGGTTCAACAGGCTTTTAGCGCCGCTAAATAAACACAAAGTAATATATGAGGCATTCTCTGAAAAAAAAAGCCACTTGAAAAAAAAGTTCTTTATTTTCTTTGGCAATGATATATCTTATAGTATATGTAAAACTTAAAATAAAACATATGGTGTTAGGTCTGTGTAACGCGCCAAAGTTTTTTGTAAACAAATTTCGAACCGCCATAACTTTAAAACTAATTAACAGATTTTAAAACACCATGTGACTTTTTTGTACAGAATTTCTCAAACTTTAAAACTGTGTATCGAAATTTTTTTTTAAATTAATATTTCGTAGCAAAAAGAGAATTTTTTTTTTGAATTTTTAACCCTTTATGCCCCCTTCGATTTTTTTCGAAAACATCTTAAAATGTTCCTTATTTCATCACCTTTTTACCCCCCAAAGGGAATTTTGGGACAGCAATATTTGTATGAGCTACAAATAAAAAACCAATTCAGAACATGATGAAAAATCATTGATTTATGCACTATTATTATCTGCATTTAGCGTAACCCAGGATTAACGACGTTGAATTAGCAGACATTTAATCCCTTTTGGTTTTTTTTATTTTTTTTTTTAATTTTTTTTTTGTTTTTTTTTTGTTTTTTGGTTTTTGTTTTTTTATTCAAAATTATTACGTACGTATTATATTTTTTACAAAAAACTTTGGCCCCTTACAGTATGGCAACACCGCGTTACACAGACCTAACACCATATGTTTTATTTTAGGTTTTAAATATACTATAAGATATATCATTGCCAAAGAAAATAAAGAACTTTTTTTTTCAAGTAGCTTTTTTTCCAGAGAATGCCTCATATACTAAATCATTGATACATGTCAAATCATGTTTTCAAGTTAAGGGTGCAGACCACAGTTCACATTTAATGAGTATATCCTTTTACATCAAAACAAAAATTATTAGTATGAAAGGAAAAAGACTGTAAGATCATATTGCTCTTCGCATGACATTTTCACCTGATTATCTCCAAAGATATTTGTTTCGGAAAACTGTCACATTTATTAATAGAAAAAGTAGTGCGTAATCTCATCTTTAAATGACCCATAAAAAATGTAATAGATAACAAGTAAGCAAAGGCTAAGTTCTTATTGATGTAATTTTATTAAGATAACACACAATTTGACCCACTTATTCGGCATAAAGTCCAATAGAATAACGAATGAATGAACGAATTATGAGGGCTGAGGTAATTCCCGAACCAATTTCACTCATTTTAACAACCAACATACATTATATCCAAGATTATATGCTCACTTAATTTTGCTAAGATAAAAATAAAGTCCACAGTATTTTTGAAACACCTATAATTTTGGTATATGTGAGCTGGGGGAAGTTATGACCCGATTTTTGGATCAGAGACACATTATTAGAAGAAAATAGTTTCCTCTGAATTAAATTAAAATATCTGAGATATTTACCGATATTTTCGATGAAAAATTACCCTTAGGCACTGATTTCTTGAGGTACGATGACCGGGGCCTTGAAAAGTTATAGTCCGATTTCGAAAAATTTCCACAAGTTAAGCCACAGATGATATACAGTATTTGTGTAAAGTTTTATTCCGCTATCTTCGTCGGTTCTTTATTTATATATTACAAAGTGAAGGAATCAGATGGAATTCAAAATTGAGTTATATGGGAAGTTGTCGTGGTTGTGATTTTCATTTCCATTCTCTGTCCGTGTAATTAGTATTATGTACCAAATTTCACTGAAATCGGTCGAGTAGTTTTTGAGATATGGATTGTGACCCATTATTGGGCGACTTCACGCCCATTTTCCATAAAAAAATGAAATCTGAGTGCAGCTTCATTCTGCCACTTCTTCTGTAAAATTTAGTGTTTCTGACGTTTTGCGTTAGTGTGTTAAGGCACTTTTAGAAATTTTCAACTTAACCTTGGTATGGGAGGTGGCCGGTTATTATCCGATTACATCAATTTTTTAGCTTTATTGGTTTGCGAGATATTCACGAAAAACTTATTTATGGGCTAGGCCATGCCTACTTAAAAAAAAATTACATGCAGATACGCCTTTTCCAAATGCGATTCTTTGCACCAAATTTTACTTTTCTAGTTTTATTTATGGTTATGACACTTTATAGGTTTCCGGTTTTCGGCATTTTCAATAGCAACCCTCTCACACAACCCTGTCCCAAGGAACAACCGGTCGTTGCTCACAAAAGAAAAATCTTATTTTACTACTCGAATAGCGGGTTTTCCGAAAGGCAAAATCTGGTTTCTCAATTACAAACTTAATGTATTACATTAATTTGTCTGTGCGAAAAGGCATTAAGTAACGGTTAAAAAAAATGGATTACTCTTATAAATTTTTGAGTTCTTGAAAACATTAAAATATAATGTGACATAAGAAGAGAATTTACTCAATATCGCACAACTAAGCTGTTCATTAATTTTTAAACATTGCCAGTCAACTGGCTATTCGATGCTCTTGCCTACATACATACATACCATGCTATTTGCCTTATAATCGCTGCCCATTTGATAGCAGTAAATTTTGACTGAGTGACCAAAATGCTCCCAGCAAAATTACAACAGCGGAAAAGGCAACACCAAAAGCTGGCTGTCGTGGTGGCGACGAAATTGAGTGATCAAAATTAATGAAGCACACATTTATGCGGTGGACAAATTACATGTATGCTCAGGCACACACACACACACTCAAGCTTTTATACACGACTGCGAATTTATGCGAAATGAGCATAGAAACTCAATTGATTCCACATGCATATACACAATTGCCAGCATGCTTAAACTTCTGTGCATGTTTTAGTGTACAAATGCGAATTTAGAAATGTGTCGATGCCATGACTGGCTCAAAAAGTCATTAAAAATTCACAAAACAAACATAACGCATGAACTTCGCAGTGAGTGCACCATTTACTGTTCATATACATACATGTACATATGTATTATATCGGAAAACACATTCTCATAAATAATAAAGCCAACAAATGTTTTTGTTGTTGTAATTGCTGGGAAGTGTGTGAACTCTACGGCGCGTTTCATATTTGCTATACGTATGTATGGATGTGTGTAGCCATGTATGTATGTGTATGTATGTTTCACTAAACTAAACACACTAAATTACGCGTACATTAATGCCTGTTTGTATGATTGTTTTTGCATTTTAGGTTATTTGCATGTCATGTGTTCTACTCACACAAACATACATACACATTCACACAAACACGTGTTTCCTTCACACTCCGCGTTGCTTTCCTCTCTGCTGCAGTGCAATGAATATTATCTGAGCTCATTATACGAAATGATACGCTATTAGCCGAAACAAACAGGCAAACATTCAAAAGTTACGAAAAGCCGGCTTTTAGGCGCTCAATGCATTACGTTTGAGTGATTTCCTATAATGGTAGAAATCAAATGTATTCACACACCACAACAAATGCATTTCCCATACAAACTAACGGAATAATTAGGAAGTAGTGAAATTCAGTAATACGTGGAGCTTAAAACGTGCAACATTCTGAATTAAATTGATCTAGTCGGCTGGTCGCTGATTCAGTAATTTTTTGAAGTAGCCTAGGATAATTATCAATTATACGATAGATTACTTTTTTTCTTAAATGAGTTTAAAATTGCTACAATTCTATGAAACGGATAATAGTTTTGACTATACGAATTTCGATACCACGCTTTTCTGATCTAAGTGACTCCTGTGGAATATGAGAAGTGCTAGGAAACTAATGGTTTCCTTGCCAATTAAAGTATAACTGATTCATGTAGATTGGAATATAATTAGACACATCACACACTAACCAATAATCCATAATATAATGATTATGTGAAAAAAAGAAAGAAAAACAAGTAAGGAAAGGCTAAGTTCGGGTGCAACCGAACATTTTATAGTCTCGCAATTTATTGCTATATTTTTATTAAGATAACACATAATTTGACCCATATATTCGGCATAAAGTCCAATAGAAAAACGTAAATCATCATATATAGTATATATATATATATATATATTTGGCGTAGGAACCGCTTTAAGCGATTATAGCCGAATCCACCAGAGCGCGCCACTCATTCCTCCTTTTTGCTTTTTGGCGCCAACTGGAAACACCAAGTGAAGCCAGGTCCCCCTCCACCTGGTCCTTCCATCGGAGTGGAGGTCGTCCTCTTCCGCGGCTTCCTCCAGCGGGTACTGCATCGAACACTTTCAGAGCTGGAGTGTTTTCATCCATTCGTACAACATGACCTAGCCAGCGTAGCCGCTGTCTTTTTATTCGCTGAACTATGTCAATGTCGTCGTATAAATCGTACAGCTCATCGTTCCATCGTCTGCGGTATTCGCCGTTGCCAATGTTTAGAGGGGGATGGGGTCATATGGGGGGATGGGGTCATATGTAGAAGTTCATGCAAGTGAGGAAAGTTTCTGATTGCCATTCACTTGGAAGTGGCCAGGAACGATTCTTTTGCATATGACTCAAGCAGCTCACGACTTCCGGTTTTATACCAAGTATCCCCTGGGTAGCTAACAGACATCCGTTTGGAGGCGAGCTAAAGTGAGAAGGCGAAGCCCGCTTCTGCGGTTGTGCGTAGGGCTTGGGACCCACCACATAAAAAAATCTCCCCAATGAAAACAAACACAGAGCCTCGGATGACACAAGAGATATATAGATAGAGATATGCGAGATATATACAAAAAACCTATTTGGGGGCGGGGCCACGCCCACTGTTCAAATATCATTGAACATGCATTCTTTTATGCCTTAGCAAATCCGAGGAGCTACATATAAAACATAAATTTGTATACATAAATAAACACATAAACATATATGCATTAATATGCAACAAACATACATTATATGTTGCACGCATACATGCAACACACATACATTTATATGAGGCACGCATGCATCTATATGCAACACGCATGCACTCAACTACTAATAAATAAACATATTTATATGTATGCACAAGATAACCTATTGGTTATAAAAATACATTGGGGCAATTGCTTGTGTGCATTTGAAATAACCCCTTATCGTGCAACATATAAAATATACATATAGACATACACACATACACACATACACATATAATTAGTTCTTAAGATAATTCTAAAATTTGTATATAAGTAAGTAAAAAACCAAAATAAACCTAGAATGAAATCATTTCTCAATAAGGCTAGACTATCACTTATTTTCCCCCACCAGCGGTAAGAAATATTTGAAATAGCTAGTTTTAACATTTGAGAATGAATTAAATTCTCACTCAATGCAAGTCTAACATTGCCCCCCACCAGCGGTAAGGTTTGTTAGAAACTACATTGTTTTATAAATATTAGTAGGCCGGATGTTTCTTACACCCACTTCCCCAAAAAAATTACGAAAAAATGCCCCTAATAGGACGATCCTTTGTACGAAATTTTACTTTTATAACTTTATTTATGGCTTAGTTATGACACTTTATGTGTTTTCGATTTTCGCCATTTTGTGGGCGTGGTAGTGGTTCGATTTTCGATTTTTTCTCAAGTTATCCATTGCACGGACGGACGGACGGACAGACATACATTGCGATTTTGACTCGTCTCGTCACCCTGATAATGTTGATATATATAACCCTATATATAACTCGTTTAGTTTTATGACTTACAAACAACCGTTATGTGAACAAAACTATAATAATATCTTCGCAACTTTTGTTGCGAGAGTATAACAAGTAAGGTGGGGCTAAGTTGGGGGTATATGTATTTAATGTTAATAATAATAAAATAATAATGTTAAAGATAATACAAAATTCGACCGGTATATTCAACAATAAGTTCACTAGAATAACTAAAATCATTATGTATAATATATGGAATCTGGAATAATTCTTGGATCGACTTCAACTATTTTTGCCACCAAGCTACATTATATCCAATATTTTACGTTCATTACATTTTTGTAAGATTTCTTACATTTTAACCGATATATGCGGTATAGAGTCCACAATATTTTTGGAATTCCGAATATGAGGTATGTAAAGGGTGATTTTTTAAGAGCTTGATAACTTTTTAAAAAAAAAAAACGCATAAAAAAATCTCATCGGTTCTTTATTTGAAACGTTAGATTGGTTCATGACATTTACTTTTTGAAGATAATTTCATTTAAATGTTGACCGCGGCTGCGTCTTAGGTGGTCCATTCGGAAAGTCCAATTTCGGGCAACTTTTTCGAGCATTTCGGCCGGAATAGCCCGAATTTCTTCGGAAATGTTGTCTTCCAAAGCTGGAATAGTTGCTGGCTTATTTCTGTAGACTTTAGACTTGACGTAGCCCCACAAAAAATAGTCTAAAGGCGTTAAATCGCATGATCTTGGTGGCCAACTTACGGGTCCATTTCTTGAGATGAATTGTTCTCCGAAGTTTTCCCTCAAAATGGCCATAGAATCGCGAGCTGTGTGGAATGTAGCGCCATCTTGTTGAAACCACATGTCAACCAAGTTCAGTTCTTCCATTTTTGGCAACAAAAAGTTTGTTAGCATCGAACGATAGCGATCGCCATTCACCGTAACGTTGCGTCCAACAGCATCTTTGAAAAAATACGGTCCAATGATTCCACCAGCGTACAAACCACACCAAACAGTGCATTTTTCGGGATGCATGGGCAGTTCTTGAACGGCTTCTGGTTGCTCTTCACCCCAAATGCGGCAATTTTGCTTATTTACGTAGCCATTCAACCAGAAAGATGTAGACCATAAATCGGACGTAAAGCGCGAAACACATTTCGAACCGAACACTGATTTTGGTAATAAAATTCAATGATTTGCAAGCGTTGCTCGTTAGTAAGTCTATTCATGATGAAATGTCAAAGCATACTGAGCATCTTTCTCTTTGACACCATGTCTGAAATCCCACGTGATCTGTCAAATACTAATGCATGAAAATCCTAACCTCAAAAAAATCACCCGTTATATGAGGGCTAGCGCAAATATTGGTCTGATTTTGACCATTGGCACAGACGCACATTAATAGAAGGAACACATACATTTAGCATATCTTTAGAATATCTGAGAAATTTTCGATAAAAAATTAGCCACAAGCGCTGAGGTCCTCATGTTCGATATCTGAGATTTGGAAAGTTAGTAGGACTATTACTATAAATATGGTATTTGTGCAAAGTCTTGTTCCGTTGTTATATTCACTGGTTCTTAATTTATAGATTGTAAAGTAAACGATTCAGATAAACTTAAATATTGTGGTATAACGAAAGTAGGAGTGGTTGTAAGCCAATTTCGCTCAAAAATTTTCAAACAATAGCAGTGAGATACCAAAATAAAGTTCTAAACAGAATTTGATTGAAATTGGTCGAGTAATTTCTGAATATATCTGTTTTTAACCCATAAGTTGGCGACGCCAATCCCATCGGTCATATTTTATTCCATCAACTCAACCTTCTTATGGTACCCAGGAACACGTGTACCAAGTTTCATCAATATGCCTCAATTTTTGCTCAAATTATCGCTTGCACGGATGGACAGACGTACTTACAGACATTTTTCACTTGTCGTCCTGATCATATTGATATAAATATATATTCCCATATCTAACTCGTTTAGTTTAGCGAGAGTATAAAAAGAAGAAAAATATTGCATTTACTCATATATCCCCTCTTATGAAAACATATGTCAATTCTCCTTTCACTACACAAGGTGCTCCTTAAAATAAAGGGAAATGATTAATTCTCGCACTCAAATCACATAAGAGAAATATCCTTAAAGTGGAGAGTAAAACGTTGCAACGCATGCGTCAACTCTGCAGCGCTCACTGCACTTCGCGCCAGGATAAATATGTCGCTGCTGACACTAGCGGCAAAATTGACTCGTGCAGCGACTATGCAAATACGAGTTCACCGTTACGAGCTCTCGGCAATTTCAATGGACTGCCATCAGTTGATGTTCGATATTTGTGTTGTTTGGTATGGATGTACACATACAGACGGCGTGTACGCGTAGCGCAACGACGGCGCATACTAATTTCCTGTGATTTTTTAGCGGAATAACGGTTCAATGCAAACAAAACGATTTGAAAATCGTTATTTAATTTGTAATTTGATTGTGTGTGTGTGCAAAAATGCAACAATGTTGTTATAAATTGTTAAACGTGGTGACTCTATAGTAAACTAAAGTACAGAAATAGTCAGATTTCCCAGCATCTAAAGAGTTGTAAGCGCAAACAATGTCACGATAAGTTTACGTGAAATACTCGGTTGTTGACTAAAGTGTTGAGTGAACATTAAAGCGCCCAGTTAAGCTGTGCGGCACTAATAGCTTTTGCCAGTTGCGCTGAAGCTGTGAACTACCGGATTATTGTTGCCTAGTCACGTTGACAGTTTCTATTGCAATAACAGCAACAATATAGTAACAGTAGTTTCGTGTTGTCAACAATTTAATTGCGTGGCATCTGTGCAATTTTGCTAGAACTGCTGGAACTCAAAAGCACTGGCAACAGACTTCAGTGCGTATGAGTACTCAGGATTGTGGTCAACTTTAGTAACATAGCAGTAGCGAATCAATTAAGCATGGCTAACTGTGTCTTGTTGTTGTTATGAAAGGTGGAAATAGCTGTAAGAGATCTTCTGTCCAAGTTAGAATCAACAAACCAATTAAAGCTCATATGTGTGTGCTTGCGTGCTTCCGTTTTGGCGTGTACAAGGCGCCACTATGTCGTCCTTGCAGTGTCACACGTAAGCAGGCGAATGTCTGAAAGTCCATTTTTACGTCGCAGAAGTTATTTGTGTCGGTTTAAGTGTCGTACGGTCGGTTTGCCGGTGGCGCTGTCGTACATTTAGCCATTGCTATAGTGTGTAAATATATATTTATAGTGTCTATATGTGTATAATTAACGTTTGCTCCTGTCTAGCTAGCAGTGTTGTTGGTATCTATCATGTGTACTACTATGTAGTTAAAGTGCTGAAATACATTCCTCCGTAAAGCCGTAAGACATTCATATGAGTGCTAAATACTCCACTTTAGTGCATGTGTATGTGTGCCGTCACTAAAAGTTGTGCCGCACAGCAATTATAAGGAAATACAGCACTCCATCTATAAGCGCTGTAAGGTCTGCTGCTGACCTTGTAACATGTGCAAGTGAAAGGTATAGCATCCATAAAAAACAAAGACAAAAAGAAAGAAACCATCTTACGAAAGATTCAAGCCTAAAGAGGTGTATTGTGAAAATTGTCGCAGTTATGTACCTTTTTGTCGATATTTGGCATTGGCATTGACAGATGTTTGCTGCCATAAGTTACGTGCACAGCATGCTCAACGCGCTGTCACAGTGAGAAAGTGAAGTAAACCAAAAAAAGTTGAAATCATATATATCTGTATAACGGGAAGTGTTGAAAAGAGCAGTAAGCGAAGTGAAAGCGCTGCTGGAATGTGTTATAAAAAGAAACAAGCAAATCAAAAATATGAAGTCCAAAAAAAGTGGAAAAAATGTGTTAAACACAAAAGCTGCGCAAATTAAAGCTGACACAAAAATATCCCTTGCGCGGCTGCAGTTTTAAGTGCGTGTTTATGTGTTCTGCCAGCTGCTAATGTTGGCGCCGAAAACGTGGCGAGAATAAGTGAAGTGTAATTTCATTAAATTTAATACAAGTGGAACGGAAGTAAAGCAAATTGACAACAAGCGAAAGTTGAATAGATAAGTTTAGCGGTGGTATGAAAAACGCCACGCCAGCAATAATTGAAAATAAATATATAACAAATAAAGTAGAAGTGACTTATAGAAAAGCTGAAATGGGCAGCGGATTTTGGAAAATTCAATAGGTAAGGACAAGTCAAGGTGTTTCGAAATTTTTTATTAACTTAGATGCAAAGGACACTTGAAATATGTTGAATACACTCAAACAATCGCATTAATTTAAAAACGGTTTCAATTTCAAGTACAATCAATCAAAGAAAGCTAGTAATTAGAACTGTAATAAGATTATTTTTCACAATGTGATTTTTATTCAAGTTAGTGAGTGGAATTGCTTATCGAACCTCAAATAGTCAACTGGGTCAAAGTAATTGAATTTTGACACAATGACAATTCTTTAAAAACTATTTAAAAAATATATTTTTAGATAGAACACATCCATTCCATTGGCGTAACTCTTTCAACCAAGTTTAGACCGATCAGAAATATTAAGATTTTTGTAAGATGATAAGAGTGTGTAGCAATACATATAGCAAAATTAAGGTAGTTTTGTTTCATCGTATTGCTTAGTATTTAGGGATAAGAAAAAGTAATTATAGATATGATGCTGAAACACAATGGCTCGACTAGAAGGCAAGAAAAATGTTTCTAATATTTCATTAGTAATAGTAACGCTGTCTAACATTTTTGTTGAATGTCAGGGATTGCAAGAATATTTTTTTTGTAAACATAGGTTTTCCTAATAGGCCCAAGCATATTTTTGACTCCTCAAAAACTAGAGTTTTATCATAGTAAAATATAGTTTGTCATTGCACATAGTTCCAGAAGAAAGAGTTTAGAAATACCAGAAGAAATTTCGATGGAATTGTCACTATTATCTGTTTTGCCAAGTTTTCTCCTCAATCCTCAATTTTAAATCAAATATAAATCGATAATTTTCGACACAACGTGAAAGTATAGGTCTACAACTTTGCTTTCGCCGTTTTTTTTGTAAATTTAAGTTTTTTTTGTATAAAAACGGTTACAAAATGTCGATGAGCCTCAGCCGCACTTTTCTTGGACTTAAAAAAGAAAACCAAAATTTCCCGCAAATGTCGAGAATTCGGCTCAAAAAGTGACAATTTCAGTTGAGAATAAGTTTGGGATGAAAACAGATCTCTACAAATATTTTGTTGGGTTAATGTTGACACAAATTTCCAAGATCGATATAAAACGATTTAATCGATTGTTTTGGAAATACTGCCAAAGTTATAGGGGATTGTGTGTTCTCACCACTTAGAGTTCTAAATCGTCTATAATTTATAAATATTAATATTGAACAATTTCTACATTAAATTGCAGAAAATTTTTCGGCAAAAGTTTGGTTATACTAACAGTGCATATAATTGTTTGTGTTTAGATATGTGAATTGGGTTTTACTAAACCCAGCAAGACTCTAAGTGAAAACAGAAAAAAATCGTGACACTTTGAAAGACAACTCCATTCAACATATCTATTCTCATATTACTAGAAAGCATAAAGCATTTAAGTATTCGCTATTGTTTGCTGATAATAGCAAAGTTGTTTGCTCATCATAAACTAAGTAAAAATTTGCCAGTCACTTAATGACCCACATATGTGAGCACACTCCAAAATCAGCGAGCACAATCAGCAACTGTGTGTGGACAATTGTTAATTACGCGTAATACCAGACATTTATGCTTTCTCATGCACGGCTACTTAACGCTAAGATAAAGTTTATATTCATACAAATGCACACATATTGTATTTACATATGTATACCTCGTAGCGAGTGCTCCTTGTTACATTTGCTTTATGTTCTTATACATATCACACCAACTAAGAAGTAGACGATACGAGCATAAGTAAGAAAGGAATAACACTTTTAAAAACAACGAGTATACGTATAATACTTACTTGGAAAGTATTTATGATATGAGTAATCTTCTCATAAAAAGCAATCTACCGTTTGGAGATAACATAGAAGTTGTAGGAGTAATTATATATATTTATATTTATTTTATTTATATTTTACTGTTGGATGTATACTAATATAATCAGTATATTTTTTTCCTGATATAGAGTATTAAAATATTGCACATACGCCACGTAATAAAATGGTTTTGTCAGTACTTCTGTGGGAATGCTTTAAAAGTCTCTAGTCTATTAACGTAAATAAAATTGTTTGTTTAAGGTAAACTTTTCCAATTATTAAACACGGAATTTTACTTAAAATTCCTTTAAATCAATCAGTTAGTTGGAGTTAGTAATCGTCATCTAATTAAACCAAGTAATAAACAGAATTAATATTACTAAAAAGAAGATTTTACTTCTCTAGACAATTTTTTTTGAACACAAAGCTTTAGTATTAACTGTAAAAACTCAAAATATTAACTGAAGTTCCAGTTGTATATTTAATGCTTAACGTATATGTATAGAGCTTCACTGTTGTTGAATTCAAAAATAAAACAATAGGAATTAAGGAATGACTTAGCTAAGTAATCAGAAACCGCATAGCATAATCAATCACCATAGCAAATGACAACATCGGCACTAATATCAAAATCACCAACAGTAATGTAACAGCAATTCTTTTGATTCGCCATCCTTAAGGATTATGTTTTCATCCTTATGGCTACAAATAACTACTTATCGCATACCAGAGCTTACACGATACATCGTTGGTATGTATTTAGTACAACCAATCAGACAACCATTCAAGCGTTTGCCGCTGGCGATTTCAATTTGTTATTGCTAAATTGAGTTTATTTCATATGAGTTTACTGACATGGTTTTCGCCCGATTGATTTCTGTTTTCCGACAGTAATTTTCTATTGCATTGGTTGAATTTAATTTTGTTTTATGTTTTGCTTTTATAAAGTCTTATGTGTGGGTTGTTGCTGTTGAGTGTTTGGTTACTAGCTCATGACTAAATTTAAAATCTACATACATAAGAAATTCTAGTATTATATATGTAGGTTGAAGTATCCTTAAGCAAGCATTGTTAGAAAAATCATATCATTATTTATAATAATTTTCCAAATATATCGCATATTTACAGTAAAAAGCTTATTTTAGCTTATTTTGTTCAGAAATTATTATTATTTTCGTCAAGTACTGGCTATCTGCACATATGTATGCCAGCTTATGTATACAACTTTAATATATAGTTTTCTGAATTTTATTTTTCATTGTGTCTTTAACACAGTAGGAAACTAACATGCTTCACATTGCTTTGCATAATAATTGCTTTCAACCGGAGGTAGACTCTTTGCATGCATGAAAATTCATAAATGCAAATATTGGAATAGAGGCTACCTGAATATGCATGCATTACTCCGGATATGAACAATTATTTGTATACATATATGCAGTTGTGTCTGTACAAAAATGCGCTTTCATTTATGCATTTCTGTGGATGAAAAATTAAAGAAGTCTAAACTGCTTGCAATAGCGATTAATTGTAAAAAAAAAAAACATTTTATTTGAATGCAATTTTCATTTTAATCGTTATGCAAAATTTCAAATAAATTTATTTGCATTAACTATTTATTTCAATATGAGATTCGTACATTATCTACGAATGTTAGATGCAATTTATTTTTATACATATGTATAATATAAACTAGTAATGACATTAATAGAGTGGTGCTTTAAAAAAATATAGACTTAATACTGTTTGTGCAAAGATATCTTAAGAAAAAGAAACAAACTGGAGTATAAAAATTTGGGTTTATTTACGACGTTGGAATCTATCTCAAACAAATAATTATATGTGCATGAACTGTTTGCAAAAACAATAAAAGATTACAAAATTGCAAAATATTTCTGGGTATGCTGGTTTGTTATTATTAATATATACGATATAAAGAACAAAAAATTAACAAATTGCATTTTTTTTAAACTAAGAAACATAATTTAAGTTTAGGCTTATAGTAAATATTTATATGTACATACATTTGACTATTTTTACCAGCAAATCCTATACATTTGAGTTTAACTGAAAGAAATGTTTATTTTAATAGTCAGTAGCATTGTCTTTATATTTTAAAACTAAATTAAGCCCCTTAATCAGAGAATTAACTAATGATTGTATAATCTATATATATAAAAAGAAGTTACATTTCCTTGGTAATCTTATAACTCAAGAACGGGCTCACCTATCCAAACCAAATTTTTAGGCTTTGTTTGGACTATTCAGTAGATGGTTTGTGTTTTGAAATTTTAAGAATCGGATACCAGGGTCTCGAGAAATAGGCCAAAACGTGGACCCGGGTAACCCTAGGATGTGTTTGTACAATATGGGTAGCAAATGGAAGCTGTTGACGATATCTATAGGATAGAGTATTTTTGATGACGCTCCGTGACTAGGGTCTCGAGATATCGGCCAAAATGTTTCAAAAATTTCACCACACATGTAGGTATGTATGTAGCAGGCAATCAATCGGATACCAGGCAATCAATCGGATACCAGGGTCTCGAGAAATAGGCGAAAACGTGGACCCGGGTAACCCTAGGATGTGTTTGTACAATATGGGTAGCAAATGGAAGCTGTTGATGATTTCTATAGTGTAGAGAGTTTTTTGATGCCGCTCCGTGACTAGGGTCTCGAGATATCGGCCAAAATGTTTCAAAAATTTCACCACACATGTAGGTACGTATGTAGCAGGCAATCAATCGGATACCAGGGTCTCGAGAAATAGGCCAAAACTTTGACCCGGGTAACCCTAGGATGTGTTTGTACAATATGGGTAGCAAATGGAAGCTGTTGATGATTTCTATAGTATAGAGTATTTTTGATGCCGCTCTGTGACTAGGGTCTCGAGATATCGGACAAAATGTTTCAAAAATTTCACCACACATTTAGGTACGTATGTAGCAGGCAATCAATCGGATACCAGGGTCTCGAAAGTAGGCCAAAACGTGGACCCGGGTAACCCTAGGATGTGTTTGTACAATATGGGTAGCAAATGGAAGCTGTTGATGATTTCTATAGTATAGAGTATTTTTGATGCTGCTCCGTGACTAGGGTCTCGAGATATCGGCCAAAATGTTTCAAAAAATTCACCACACATATGTTACATTTTTTTTTTATTTAACTCGTACCTACTTGGAAAGCTGAAAGCGCTCATATTAGCATGCATACATCAATAATAGTTTAATCATTTACTAAACGATTTGTTACCTACTTAGCTACGCTCTTTCGCTCTCAAAATTTATGAACTTTCGTCTTAACTACCATACTTATTATTCCCACCTACAAACTTACTGCATTATATTTATATCAACATGTAGGTATGTATGTAGCAGGCAGATCGACAAACAAAGTAGGCTTTGAAAAGACATCGAACTATATTACGGTGCATTTATTTAAAAATAAAGAAATACATGAATATTTTGTTTTTTGTAGGTATATAGAACTTTGACTCTTAGCATTAAGAAAATTCAAATTAGGAGAATATATGACATTGGAGTGTAAACATCGCCGGAGCGTTTTCTTTGGCCCCATACGTTCAGTAGTGTCCGAAATTACATGGTGCAAAATTATTAGTTATTATATTTTTTTTAATAATTATTAAAGTTTGTGAATTTGTGAAAAAGTAAATATAGCGCAAAGCGAATTTCCAACTAGGCCAAAACATGGCAATGAGGCAATGAATTATCCAACTGAATTTTTAAATTCATTAGAACCGGCTGGTATGCCACCGCATTGCTTAAATCTGAAAGTGGAATTATTGCGAAATATTAATCCACCAAAACTGTGTAATGGCACCAGATTGGCAGTGAAAAATTTATTGCCAAATTTGATTGGAGCTACGATCTTAACTGGTAAATCAAAAGGAGAAGTTTGTTTAATACCGCGTATCCCTATGATTCCAACTGATATGCCATTTGAATTCAAACGATTACAATATCCTGTGCGTTTATCATTTGCGATGTCTATCAACAAAGCTCAAGGGCAAACACTTAACGTTTGTGGTGTGAATTTGGAGGAATCATGTTTTTCACATGGACAACTTTATGTTGCCTTTTCCAGAGTCGGTAGCGAAGCACGTACCGGGCCGCTATAAATATTATATGTATTCATTGTATTGCTTTCAAAAAATCATAAAGTTCTGCTTATCTGTAACACCACATTCATTGACTGTTAGGCGGTACAAAGTTCGCCGGGTCAGCTAGTAATTATATAAAAATCTTGCTCTATGCTTAATTTAAGGTGCCGTACTGTCTCAAACACATAGATACGAGAATTTTCCGGTCGTTATATGTTCTTCGTGTGGATTGAAGCGTTATCCTGCTGTCCAGTTATATGCCATAAATATTTCCAGCAAATTTTATTAACTAGCTGTCCAAAAGATCTACATAAATATTGGCATTCATTTGAGTGGATATAAAACATGATGATGTCTTTCCACTGTAGCGAAATGCAGCCCGAGAAATCAAGGTGCCGCTTCCAAAACATCTCTTGTAGCAGGACCGTCGTTCTTGGTGCGAATCTCTCCAATATTTCTTGCAATGATCTGGGCCGACAAAATTAATTTTTTTTTCGTCATTAAAGATTATATTCTATCACTCATCCGTCCGGAATTAATTTGCAAAACTCAAATGTGATTTATTGTGCCTTTGTTTAGCGTTGGTTTAGGTGCCATGGAGGTGCGTTTGAGAAACATATTTTTATGTATAATTTGGAAAAGTTATATTTCTTGTTTATTGTAGTCTTATCTAGACCCTTATTTGACCGCTGCTTATCAAGTCCCCAACTGCCAGACGTCGGATCATCCTTTTGCACCGATCATCAATGTTGTTTTTCGTCCGCTGTGTCGCACTGTGTCATAATTAGTGGGGTTTTTAAGAAATTTTGATATACAGTTTCGATGACGCTTTGGTCTAGACGCATTTTGGAACCGCTTTCAAGGATTTTTATGATTATTCCTTGTTCCATGGCTGATAAACTAGTACCACGAGGCATTTTAGGCTTAAAGTTAAATAAATGTAATCAAATTTTTAATAAATCATTAAGTTAATGCACCTACAATAATTTTGCAAACAAATTTTAACGAAAAAAGATTATGCTGCGACAATGTCAATAAGAAAGATCAGCTAGACTTATTTTGCACACATAAATATTTACTATGCAATACCCAATTCACAAGCACGTTCTTAATGTAACGGTACAACGAACGAGAAAAGTATGAAAGAATTTTCGTTGCATAGTAATGGCAACATATCAACCTTTTGCTCCACATTTACCGAAATTCAAAAAATAACTGAGTAAGAAATATAAACAAAAGCAGAAATGCACATATAATTATTTGTTGTGTACGATCACTTACCGATATTCTTTGTGTTAATTTCATATTAACTGGAAACAAGTTAAAATCATTCTTCAATATGTTATACGCAAAAAATTAACAAAAACTGTCTTAATGCAGAAAATCTGAAAAACTTTTCTAAAATCAAAAACTGCCCAAACAAATCTTTCACTATGACCATACTTTTTATCTGAAGGATAAACGGTTTTTAAACTAAAAATGAAAAATAAACGCTCATTGAAATTGTTTTTTAATATTAAAATTCATAATTTAAAGTTTGTCATAGAGCTTCTTGGGGATACTCATTACTCATGTGCTATAGCAACCTGTACAAATTTTGATAAAATTTTGTCAAACCAGACAAATAATAGGAAAGAAGTTTCCATTTCTTCCAACAAATGTGAAAAGTAATCGAACTAAAGAGCTCACTTTGTAATTTTATCAATTTCAATATTGGAAGAAGTTTGTTTATTGAGTACTTCAAGTTAGAAGCATAAGTATTTATCGCTTGTCTTGCTTTCATTGAACGATCAGTCAAATCAAACTTTATTATTTATGTGCCTTATTTCAACGCTACAATTAAGCTTGACAGTCGATATTAAATGAAAATACGTGGCAAGGCGAAGGCAATTCACAGGTGCTTAAAGAAAACAAATAAAATTTGTATTCCTTCTAAGTGTACGAGCGAATTGTCAAAGTTTGGCGAACTTTCATTTATTAAGATGAAATATGTTGAAAGCAAACAGAGAGGAGCTGCTGACACAGCATCCTCATTGCAACAAAGGAAAAGCAATAATAAAAATTATTTGTACATTCATGAATAGAGATTAGACTAGCGAACAATTAATACATACGAAAGTTGTTCGGCTGGTAAGTATGCTTAACAACTAGGCTCCGAATTAAAGCGACAAGTAAATCGTTGTTGTAGACCGAGATAATAGAACAATGCGACTATTAATCAAAGCCACATATATGTATGTATATTGTGGTGCCGAACAGAGCAAAGTCTGCAATGAAAGCACTTCAAAATACACAAAGTTATTTGCGAATATGTTTATATATAAATGTAGGCATGTAAATGTTATATGTATATACATATGTATAGGCCTATACATATATATGAGTGCTATTGAGCCATTCGACCGAGACTGTGGCCTGGTTTTGATGTTTCGAGTGTGATGCGAAAAAATCGTCTAGTATTCATAATCAACGCATAATACATTCGAGTGCAAGTACATAATATTTATATATATTTATATATGAGTATATAAGCTTGTGTGCAGCACTACACATTTGTACACATATAAGCGCCGTATAATTAATCATGGCGAATGGGAGTGAAAGTTAAGCGAAAATAAAGAGAATGAATGCAAAGAAAATGAAGCGAATAATTTGTGTGCGGCTAACAAGCAATGAGAATAAATATGTGTGGAAAATAACAACAATAATAAATAACTATATATTATATTATAGATAAGTAGGTGGAGTGAAATGAAAATGGAAATGAAATGGTGGCATATTATACAAAAAAGTAGTATTATATAATTCTAGTATATTCGACGGAACAAATCACATGAGTATTATTTCAGCTTCGTTAAATTCTAAATTAAATATAATGGGAAAATTTTCATATCACTCTAACAAGATCATTCTTAGCTTTACTACTGTGTTGCCGGCTTACTTGCATTCTTAAAAGTTGTATTATAGATATCCTGTACTACAAACTAGTAGCTTAGAACTTCTTCCGAACTGGTATGTGTCGTAATGTAAGCTGCTATCTCTTTTATCTCTTTTATGTGTGGATGACGATGACACGTCAACTGTCAAATTAATGTCAGAAATATACTTGTTTAAAAGGAGTATATAACTATCTAGTTTAATTTGTATACTCAGGATAAATTTATGTTTTAATTGCATTGAGTTACTTCATATTTTTTATTGCAAAAGTAAGGAGTAGCCCACTTAACTATGTTCTCTTTAAGGACTACGTTCCAAAAAAATAGTACACATTTGATGCTTTCATGACTAGTTGGTTTTTTCATGCAATTCTACCTACTTTACAGGTATTTTTACTGAGTACTTCACTATTTTCCAACATGAATACCGCTGAGTTGATATGTCTTAATGTAGAAATGTGGAAACTGCAATATAGTGTATATATATTTTTATGTCACCACTTTGTCTGCCTTGTTTTTCCATCGCAAAAATGTGTCGACAAATTATTTGGCTGTGACACATTAGCCTCGCCTTTTTATAACAAACCAACAATGCATGCTCAGAAATATATATAAATGGTAGTTAAGTATGTATGTATGTGCTGTCGTTGGCTATGGGCGGCGATACAAACATAATAAATTAATCATACGCCTAGTGGTACTTCACTTAAGTGGACAACACAGTGGCGAGCATGGCAGCAAATAACAAACAAAAAGAAAACAAGTAAGGAAGGGCTAAGTTCGGGTGTAACCGAACATTTTATACTCTCGCAATTTATTTATTTAACTTTATTTATATTATATAATACACAATTTTACCCACATATTCGTCATATATATTGTATAAAGTCCATTGAAAGTTGGAAACCATAATATTAGGTTAGAAGCACCGAGGTATTCGTGTTCGATATATGGGGCCTTAAAAACCTATGGTCCGATTTCTGCGATTTTTAGAATGGGGCTGCCACACTATTAACATAGTATTTGTGCAAAGTTCTGCACCGATATCTTCACTAGTACTTACTTTATATATTGTAAAGTAAACGATTCAGATTGTCTTCAAAGTTCTGGTATATAGGAAGTAGGCGTGGTTGTGAAGCGATTTGGCCTATTTTCACAAGATATCATTGGAATGTAAGCAAACTATTACAAACCAAGTTTCATTGAAATCGGTCGAGTAGTTCTTGAGATATGGTTTTTGACCCATAAGTGGGCGACGCCACGCCCATTTTCCATTTTGTAAAAAAATCTGAGTGCAGCTTCCATCTGCCATTTCTTATGTGAAATTTAGTGCTTCTGACGTTTTTCGTTAGTGAGTTAACCCACTTTTAGTAATTTTCAACCTGACCTTTGTATGGGAAGTGGGCGTGGTTATGATCCGATTTCTTTCGTTTTTGGACTGTATTAGGAAGTGGCTAAAAAAACGGCTGCAGAAAGTTTGGTTTATATAGCTCTATTGGTTTGCGAGATATGTACAAAAAACTTAGTAGGGGGCGGGGCCACGCCCACTTCCCCAAAAAAATTGCATCCAAACATGCCCCTTCATAGTGCGATTCTTCGTACCAAATTTTATTTCCATAGCTTTATTTATGGCTTAGTTATGGCACTTTATGTGTTTTCGGTTTTCGCCATTTTGTGGGCGTGGCAGTGGTCCGATTTTGCTCATTTCCAAACCTTCCTATGGTGCCAAGAAATAAGTGTGCCAAGTTTCATCAAGATATCTTAATTTTTACTCAAGTTACAGCTTGCACAGACGGACGGACGGACGGACATACAGACATTCGGATTTGAACTCCACTCTTCACCCTGATCACTTTGGTATATATAACCCTATATCTAACTCGTTTAGTTTTGGGTGTTACAAACAACCGTTATGTGAACAAAACTATAATACTCTTTTTAGCAACATTTGTTGCGAGAGTATAAAAATATAAGTATATTTATATAGCTGAAACTAATTGTATAGCGCACATTATGCAAATAAAAATACATATATACATTATATTTTCCACAATTCTTGTAGATATGTAGATATTATCGCAATAATGAAGTTTTGTATATAACTTGCTAAGATTACAGACTCGGATATTTGTATAGACAAAAATAATTTAATAGTTGGTATGCATACACATTATATATTTTGTAGAAAATATAGTTAGTCGAACTTTAATTATCTTTAAGTTCAGTATAGATTCCATAAACCTTTCCTCTCTCTTTCTCTCTAAAGGTTGAAATTGCGTAAATTTTAACATCAAACCTAAATACTAGTTTTTATAGAATCCCATAACTGCTTTACATTGTATGATATCACATATTATAATCCAACACTTTTAGCCAAAAAATCACACACACACCGCCATTTGAATGTATATATATAAACTATGTTTGGGTCTACATACTTGCCGAGCTATTTCCCACACGTGTGATAAAATTAAATTACTTTGTATGTCCAAACTATAAACTGTTTATGCTGCCAGCAAGTAGGTGGCTTTTGGGATTGCTTCAGCCATTTATTGGTAGCTAGAATTTTTATGAAGTTCTTAAGCTAATTTTGTTTAAATTTCAAAACTAAGCATGTGTAGGCGTTAAATTTCTATGAATTTATGCACTAATTAGTGAAGAGATGTGGGTGTAATAACATAATTATGTTAGATGTTTTTCGGAAAGTTTGATTTTGTTGAAAATTCACAACTAAACATAAATGAAAATGCTTGTACTTCGTAAAGGTTTGGGAAGATATTCGACCTATGATTAAGATAAGACAAACCCTTTTCGAAATCTCTCGCGTCAAAAAATTGTGTAATTTATATTTAGTACTACGTTTAATACTAATATATTTTCCACAATTCTTGCCATTAAAAATCTATTTAATATTAATAAACAAGTTGCAATTGAAAAAATATTTCTCTACTCATATATATATACCATTGCATCTACTGACCGAATTCAACGTTACGTGAAAAACAAATGAACAATCGAGACTTTCACGTTCCATTAAAACACTTTTTTCATCTAAAACCACATTCCTTTCGTATTACCAAACAAGCTTTGTAATGTGTGTTTTGCGTGTGAGATCTGCGATAAAAATTTGCATGCCTTACTTACATCAATAGAAACACTGTTTTTCCTGAGAAAGCATTTGGGTTGCTCACTAACTTAAAATCACGCAGGATTAATATGTGTATGAGCTGCTTAAGCAGTCAACAATACAGTCTTATCGCGTAATTGCTTTCTCAACTTCAGGCGTAACTGCAAGAAAATATATTTGTTTTTGTTCAAAACGGTGGTTCGTAAATGTAGCAAAACAAATTTTAGTAAAATTGTTATTGAGTACTTAATGTTAGTAAAAGTAAATGTAATCCCTATCGAAGATGGTTGAGCCATGTCGACAAGAAGTTAAAACTCGAATCATGCTATGAATTGATCAATTAACTGGCCTCTGCTCGATTAAAACGCTGATTTTTATCGATTTATAAACTTCTTATGAAAATCAGAAACAAATATGTATAACAGCTGTTATCGAGTAACCAGCAGTATGAAGGACAAAAACTGGTTTCTCATTTAAAATTTTAATTGACCAATTAATTTGGCTGTGGGAAAAGGCTATTAATCACGTCTGCAAATTAATGAAATAAAATTATTTATTAACTAATGCATAATATTGGTATTATTGAAAAAGAAGTTCGCATATATTTAAATGTTCTTTTTTGTGTGAATTAAGAGTAATCTGATCATAAAACTCGCTGCCGAACGGATTTCATATTTAAATATATTATTTCCGACAAGTAGCTGCTGATTTTTGGTATAACAGCCAAACTCGGGTAGTCTGAATACTCTCTATGCAAGAATTCTGAATTATAGTAAGCTATTTTATTATTATATTCCATGTTAATCGGAAAACACTGATCAACATATAGGATTTTTTAGGACCACCGTAGTGTTTCCACATTTTGTTTAGTTGTACTACATTTTCTTGGAAAAATGTCACGCTACGACTATCTGAAACCAAAAGCTTTTGGAATTTCTCTAACTAATTTAATTGCGTGTTTCGCTCTTACTTTCAACCTACGCGTGCAACTGGCATTTAGCCCACCTCTTCTCTTAACTGCTGCAAACTCCAACTTTAATGATGATTATACTTTATATATAAGCTTGGTTTCGTGTGGGTGTTTCCTGCTTTCCGTAAGCAAATGTTGAAATAATTTCCAAACTGACTTCCGTCAAATCAGCGCCATGAAAATTATACAATCATCGGCTTATCGTGTTATATGGCATGCTTTGGTTGGTGGGAATTTATGTGAAAACCGAAATTAATAATAGAAATTGTCACACATTTATGCACAGTTACACAGTGAAATCGTAACGGAATTGCGTTTTGATTGTCGGTTAGTTTTTGCAATTATTTTGACATCTTATTATTTGCCGTGACTTACAACAATTAATAATCGCTTATATGGCGATAATAAAACAATAAAAAGCTGCAATTTACAGCGTAATTACAAACATATTTTTTTGCTGCAGAAGTTAACTGTATTTTATGCGTGCAGTTATGCCGTTGATTACATTCTGTTGGTCGTATATACGTAGGTCCAAGGAAAAATCCAAATGAAAGAAACAGTATTTTCACACACTCTTTGGTACATTTTAATGTTGCAAATGGGGTCAGATGCTCAAGCAATGGGTGCATAATACATGGGTGTGAGGAATTTAGATGAAAAATTAGAAATTTTATCACGGTAACTCATTTTTGAAAGAATTATGTATAGCAATTAAAATTATATATATCTTACAAGCTGGTTCACCAATTTTAATGCAGGAAATACTATACCATGATTAGCCCTATTTTCCATAGAACGTCCCGTAAGCTTTTCATTATTTTACAATAGTTAACAGGTTTAAGAAAATCCGAAAACGTTCAGGCCCAATGGAACTTGACATCTCTAGTTCTCATATACCGATTGAATCTATTTCAAGTCAGTAATTGTCAAAGATATATTTTCGATATCAAATAGGATACCTATTTAAAGGATTTACTTATTTTTATTTTTAAATACTTGTCTACAGCATTATGCTATCCTTTGTGGTGTTCTCTAAGTTTAGAGTGCGGATCTAAGTTTAGTCTGACTAACGATATGATAGACTTTGTTTGCTAATAGCGCCCGCCCTTTGGCAGGAAATGCCAATTCAAATGGCAAATATCGAGATAGAAAAGTCCATTGGCCAGTTCATGGAGGTTTTGAACTTTGCGTCGGATAACTTCAAAGTGCAAATCGTTAAGAGAAAAAAATCGTTAGAAAAAAATCGGTTAACCAACCTCGGCAGTGAGACACGGGGAGATTATAAATATATATATATATGCTCAAACACAAATTTTAATTACACATATGAGAATTTTATTATATGCACTTTGTGCGAAAAGAATGTAAGAATCAGTATTTTACAGGGGTCATCCGAGACCAATCTTTTGTTGTCATTTTCTTCCAAGTATTGGATATATATATTAAAAACTATAATATTTTTAACATTTTTAACGATAATTAACCTCAAATGACAATTACAAAAAATAATAATTTAATGTTAATTGGATTTTTAACTGGTATGAACATAAAACTTTATTAAAAAATATAATATTCTCAAAAAAAAAAGTTTCTTTATAGGCTGTTCATCAATATTTTTACATAACAAATTGCAGATGTCCAACAAAATATATTTCACAAAAAGCAAACCTGCATAATATCGACATTGTATGGTGTGCAGAGTGAGTTACCACGAAAATTCACATTGTTCTGCTCACATGCTTAAAATAATTTTCACCGAACAAATAACGTAAAATAACACAAAAATGCCTGAGCATATTTTTGCTGTAATAAATAAAATATTTGAAACACTTCTGTAAGCATAACTTTTAAAAAGCGTATTTCCAGCACTAAATAATTTACGTACAAGAATATCACTCATACGCCATGGTACGTGAGAGTTGACATATTTGCTTAACCGCGCAGCTGGGTTTTAATGTGTAACTGATAAGCACACACGGACACGCACTACATAGCTTACACAACACAACCAACTGGTGTATGTGTGCGACTGTGTGTGTCATTTATGTACGCGTACATGAAGCGCTAGTCGTAAACCTTGTATTGGCATGTGTGCCCCCGCTCCATCAGCATAAATGTGTAGTAATTAATTGGTTACCCATACAGAAACGATTTTAACGATAATTAATTTTTTTCTGTCTGTATTGTGCCACTAGCACACACAGCGGTACGCACTCACACAGCTGCTTAGTTATTGTTGTGGTTTTTTTTATATTTTCACATTTTATTATATTATTTTTGTTGTTGTGTGGTCATTGTTTGCATTTATTGGAATTTATATTGTTAAATTTTAAAGTGATTTTTTTCTTTTTATTGTTTTTATTTTACGCTACAGCTTTCAGTAATGCGTTGATTGTTTTGTATATACATAAATTTTTATTTATTTAAGTTTTTGTTTTCGTTTCTTTCACACATACATGCACACACACAAGCGTATTAATTTCAACAGCCGACGATTGTCATTATGCTCAGCGCCGGTTATGGTTTGTTGTGCCCAACTTTTGTTTGTTGTTGCGGTTGTATTTTTTATTGTTGTCAGTGCAGTTGTCATTTAGGTCATTGTTGCTGCTATTGATGTTGGTTTTTAAAATATTTTTTATCGTTTTGTTATACGAGCTGTCGGGTTTATTGCTGGTCGATAATGTTATTGTTGTGCGGTCTTTTTTATTTTGCTGCTATCATTAAGTTATTGTACAGCCTGCATGAGGCAATTAATTGCACTCTTTTAATAGCTATTGAACGGCGATGATGCAGAAAAAAATTAACCAAAGCGTGCTAAGAATAAAATGGGCCATCATAAAAATTATTAACCATGCCATAAATTGCATATAGATATATCTATCGAACCGTAAGGTTTGGTATGAAAAATATGTTGAGCTTTTGTTTATAATCGCACAAAATTCTTTTTCTTTTTTAAATATTTTGAGACATTGTTTTATTCAATTGTATGTATATCAAAAAATTTTGTCACATTAAAAAAAAATGTCTGATGTTCTAATTTTTCTTAGTGGGTATTTGTGAACAGTTATTGGGCATTTTTCTTAATTTAATTAACAAGTGAAACAGAATATTATTATAAAAAAATATACCACTTTTCTTACCAACCAAATTTTTCCTCCTGGGTATTCAAAAATGATCCTCAAAGTATACCACAAAAACAAAAAAAAAAACTGAAATTTAATTAATGACATGAACAAAAGCGGGCATTAAAACCAAATAAAGGAAGCCCAACGCATGCATTGTCTGTATACAAGAGGTCAAAGTCAGTGGAAAATCGTTTGCGAAAACTGCTATCTGTGAGGCTTAATATAACAGTAGCTAGGGAAACACATAATTATGCCAACAGTATGCTTAAACAGAAAATGCGTCAATATAAATGCAATAAATATAAGTAAATATTCATATAAGATATACATATATACATCCAAGTGTACATATATACAGCATAAATAAGCAAAAAATACATAAAACACTTAACTCAGCAATAAAGAGGGCTACTTGGGTAGTTATATCAGTGGTCGTAATCATAATACCAGCAGGCCAGTTGAGCATATTAAATGCAACCATAAAATTGCTCTTGGCTACATTTATGCCAGATGCCACGCACATTTGCATGGGACATATATCTATATGTGTACTTATATATTTAAATCCACGTATTCTTACGTAGTTAATCTATCAGCTCGCATGTCTGGTTTTAACAAACGCACGACAAGCTTATATGCTGTCAAATGTGCATGACAGCATACTACTAATAAAACCCTGACTACAGTTATTCGAACACAGCATCATTGAGGAAGTAGAAGAAAGAATATCTTCATATCAATGGTGGAAGAAAAAATGTCGCACATCTGTTTTCACTAAAATGGGCAACATAGTAAGCTGTTAATGAATAATTGTGCACTAAGACTACATACATACATATGTATTCCATGGAATCCATGTTATACTATTAATTAAATATTCAAAAGTTACCGTGATTTAATTTGCTTAATACCCCTTTCCCCACAATTTGCGCAAATTACCGTGGGATAAGCCTCCTCAACATCGCGTATAAGGTTCTGTCGAGCGTACTGTGTGAAAGACTAAAGCCCACCGTCAACAAACTGATTGGACCTTATCAGTGTAGCTTTAGACCTGGAAAATCAACAACAGAGCAAAGATTCACAATGCGCCAAATTTTGGAGAAGACCCGTGAAAATAGGATCGACACACACCATCTCTTTGTCGACTTTAAAGCTGCTTTCGACAGCACGAAAAGGAGCTGCCTTTATGCCGCGTTGTCTGAATTTGGTATCCCCGCAAAACTAATACGGCTGTGTAAGCTGACGTTGAGCAACACCAAAAGCTCCGTCAGGATCGGGAAGGACCTCTCCGAGCCGTTCGATACCAGACGAGGTTTCAGACAAGGTGACTCACTCTCGTGTGATTTCTTTAACCTGATGCTGGAGAAAATAATATGAGCTGCAGAACTAAATAGAGAAGGTACAATCTTATATAAGAGTGTACAGCTACTGACGCACGCCGATGATATCGATATCATTGGAAACAATACCCGCGCCGTTAGTTCTGCTTTTTCCAGACTGGATAAGGAAGCGAAGCGTATGGGTCTGGTGGTGAACGAGGACAAGACGAAATATCTCCTGTCGTCAAACAAACAGTCAGCGCATTCGCGTCTTGGCTCCCACTGTTGACAGTTATAACTTTGAAGTTGTAGATAATTTCGTATACCTGGGAACCAGCATTAACAGCAATAACAATGTCAGCCTGGAAATACAACGCAGAATAACTCTTGCCAACAGGTGCTACTATGGACTAAGTAGGCAATTGAAAAGTAAAGTCCTCTCTCGACGCACAAAAACCAAACTCTAAAAGTCTCTCATCATTCCCGTCCTACTTTACGGTGCAGAAGCGTGTACGATGTCAACATCCGATGAGACGGCACTAGGAGTTTTGGAGAGAAAGGTTTTGCGGAAGATTTATGGTCCCTTAAACATTGGCAACGGCGAATACTGCAGGCGATGGAACGATGAGCTGTATGTGTTATTCGACGACATAGATATAGTCCAGCGAATAAAAAGACAGCGGCTACGCTGGATAGGTCATGTTGTTCGAATGGATGAAAGTGCTCCAGCTCTGAAAGTATTCGATGCAGTACCCGCTGGTGGAAGCCGAGGAAGAGGGAGACCTCCACTCCGATGGAAGGACCAGGTGGAGAGGGACCTGGCTTCGCTTGGTATAACCAATTGGCGCCAAACTGCCAGAAGAAGGGATCAAGAAGAAGAAGAATACCCCTTTCCATCAGTAATTTGCTTGCAACCGGTTCAGTAGCAGTAAGGCTTTTCTCCACCGCAATGATTTATAAGAACTCTAGAAAACTTCTAGCGCTCAGTGAGTCACATACCTATTCCAATGCGACAAGGCGTACTACTATTTACCCTCCGATTTAAGAAGTAAAAATCACTCTGCAAATTATATCACACAATTTTTCGACAATCGTGGCGTATGAGTAACACATGAATTGTATATATATTTAACGTGTCTAGCTTTAATATTTGTCAGTATTCATTATATGTTTATTTCTAGGCTTTTAAGCTATTATTTTTAATTACACTGTACGCAGCCACAATACCTTAGCCGCAACTGTCAATTTTGTATTTTATATAATATTATATTACCAAACCACGACCAACATTATGGCAATGGCGGCGAAAGCAGTTTGTGGAATTATTATAGTTTGTGTGCACTAACAACTTTAATAAACATTTCGCACTCCGAAACAACAGTTACTTTCAGCTTGAAACGGTAAAAATTACCTTTTATGCGTATGAAAGTTGCTCTGCGAAGGTTTCTTATTTTTTAGCGCTCGGTTACTAGTGTCCGGGAAATAACTTCGTTTTTAAAGCATTCAGCTTTCATATATTTACTTATTTGGTAGTTATATGTATAAGCAAACACCCGATGAAGTGAGTGACTGGCTCTGGAGCTTGAGGTATCCTCGAAGCTTTTCCTTATATAACGCAGACACTCTCGCAACACACATTAACCGCGTTTTCGATTAATTTTTTCTCATTTATTATTTTCAGCAGTTTGTGCTGGTTTTTATAATGACTTGGGAAGTTACATTGTTGATTTTTTTAATTTCATTTAGCTGCCGTAAAGGGTTATAAATTGTCTCAATTAAATAAAGAGTTTATTTCACGAATTTACTGCTTCCTATCGGCAGCGTTTCAATGAGAAGTGATTATTTTACATTCTTGTGGTTACGCGTATATGGTGTGTTCCTTTGCGAGTCCCAGCGAGATAGGTATCGCAGCAGTTGTTGAATGGACGAAAACACTCCAGCCCTGAAAGTGTTCGATGCAGTACCCGCCGGAGGAAGCCGAGGAAGGGGAAGGCCCCCACTCCGTTGGAGGGACCAGGTGGAGAGCGACCTGGTTACACTTGGGATCTCCAACTGGCGCCGAACTGCGAAGGAGAGAGAGAGATGGCGCACTATCGTCGATTCGGCTATAACCGGCTAAAAGGTTGCAACGCCAATCACATACATACAGTTGTCAAAATAAATACATATGTTTGACAACATTAACGGTAATGGTACAAGCTAGAACCATTCATTCATGACATATCAAGAAATGGGTATGTCAGGACACATTGCTTTTCCCGCAGTGGACTACTTTTAGTCGGAGTACTTACTCCTTACTAACCCATTAATTTTAAATGCGTTAGTTCATCAAATTGTTGCATTACTGTGAAAAAATTTACCCCAAATATATTCAAATACAACTAAGCATTCTTTCATTGTCTCTTTTAACATCACAGACATTCATTATGCTCACATTACTTAATTTGCAGTCATTCAATCACGGCCACAACATTCCAAGCGCTGGAAAATGTATGTGAAAAGTGCCTGTAATACAAGATAGTTCAACTGAAATTACCGCTAATTTATCACAGATCCTTTTTCAAGCCCATAAGCGTTGCATACACTGTCTTTACTGAAGAATTTTGCTACCTTTTTTCATGAAATTTGCCATGGTAATACGCTGAAGTGTTGTTTCGCCTCGAAATATATATATAGATACATATATACGTATATACTTATAAATATACAAACAAACATAGGGAGCAAATAAATACTTAGGTGTATATATATATATGATTTGCAAGCACATGTTGACAGCTTGGGCTAAGGTTAATGCCGCTGAATGGGTTGCCATGACGTATACGTAACAAATTTATTGTTATTAATTTGCAATACAATGAAAAACGATAGTAGGTGAAGTGCTTGTTAAACTTTAGTGTAACATGCGAGCAGAACACTAATTTAAATATATTGAGAAGCAATTAAATTGAAAGCTGAATTCTCTTTCTGTATGTCCACTCATAAGTAATAATTTCTTCAATTTATACATTTTTATATATTTATATTTATAAAATTTACAATATTTTTTGTTAAAGAATAAATATTTTTTAAATAGTTAAAATTCTATAATAAGTATGTACTTGGTTCAAATTTCAGATATCACAGTCAGTAACGTGTAACAACCTAGTCTGATGCGAAAGTGAGCTTAAAGAAATGTAAGTAGAAACATGTTAATAATTGAAATGTATTTTAATAAATTTTATTTATACATATTTTCAGCTTTTCCTTTTACTGTTAATTTTATGCTATTAAAATTTTATGTATTCTCAACTAGATGCAGTCATTTCGGTACTCATTGATGCACTGACACATACATATATATTGTGAATTATACAATGCAGTTGTTAAGTGTTCTCAACTCAAATAAGTACATTTTCAGTAGTGTGTGTCGGTGACGGGAATTTATTATTTGCATATACGCACAAATACGCGTTTCTGCATATTTGTACATGGATATAAATAGAGAAATTCCATAACAAAAAATTACACAATCATTATAAGTGAAATACAATGCGTAACGAGAGAAAAGCAAGCACATACATTTTTATGGATATTTGTATATTATTTAACCCTTAAATTTAGTCTAGGACTTAATATACTGTATAATATCAACAGTAATGCTCACAAAATAACTAATAGATAGTTTGATACTTTTATAATTAATTCATGTATCAAAATCAAGTCAAATAAAATTATTATTATTTTTTGTGTTTTGAAAATTTATTTGATTTTTGTGGAAAATCATACATATGTATATAATACAGGGCAACCCTAAATGTAGGCAACATTTTATTTTTGGCTGGTATTTATTATTCGAAAGAGATAGGTTATCAACAATTTTAAGCTTATTTCAAATATTTTGTGAATTTTTTCAGGGAAGACTTTTTAATACGCAGCGCAGTAGTAATGCACTCAGTGGCATCTGCGAAGCTTTTCTACTTATAGTACGTTTATATTTATTTGTATCAATCTTTTTCCGAAATTCGAAGGGTTGAAGTAGCAATATTGGAATATCAGTATATTTAATAAAAAAAATTGTTTTTATATACTTATTTACATTCGTTTATATTTTAATTTCATATTTTATATGTGCTTTTATATCTGCGTAAACATTTAAGCATTTACCATGTTTTTATTTGCACAACGCTGATTTTGTATTTTTGAAATGCACTCAACGCATGATGAAACAAACGAAGAGCCCACTTATAAATTGTATATTTACACTACACCGAGTAAATATGTATGTTAGCATTTTGTCAGCTTATGTGGGTTGGTATATACTTGTCGTCTGCACTTTTTGTTATGCGAAGTTACATTGCTGGTATGAGTACCATTTTGTATTACTATATATGACACACATCGCCCTTGATGCGCATTAAATACATACATACAAACATAGATCCTTAGTCCGATTCGTGTGAAGAAAGTGCTTTGCATCACTGTCGAAAATTCACACATTCAAAATAAGTCTGTATGTGACAGTGAGTAAAATAATGTATTTTCAACCAAGACTAAATATGGGGTGTGCCATTAAATTAATTATGAATATAATAAAATTTGTCGTTATTGAAGAGTAAGCGTGAGAGAAGATTTCAGTTCATTTGGAAAAATAACATATTTTTTCACAAAAAGCAGGGAAAAGAATCGGAGTGTTATTTTTAATAACATTTATTAATAAGGTAGGTGTTTAAAGTATAAAAAGTGTCTTTCTTTCGAAAATATGTATTCAAAAATTTTATAAAAAATTAAATATTTTCAACAAAAAATCAAAGAATTAAAAATCCTTACGTTCTTCTATATATATTACTTTTTAAAATCTCTCTGCCAATTTTTGGTTTGTTTTAAGAAAAGATTATCTTTTTCTAAAAATTTCATGTTTTCGTTTGAAAGGTACCAAAAGATCTTCAAAAATTCTCTATCAAAGAGTTCAATTAAGTTGTGCAGTAAGTGCTTAACAGCACATCCAGTATATTTCACTAAAAAAGAATATGAGGAAACACTCATAAATATCCTGGATTACGGTTTGATGGACTATTGATGTAAACAAACAAAGCCAGTCAGCTAACAAAAGCAACACAAGCATACTATTTTGCGTGCATAATATTGTTTTCTTTACAAGTCTGCTTGATTATTATGTACATTGTGCATATATAATCACATAAATATATGTATATACTGTCCTTCAACATGCTGCAAAGGCATATATATGTATATGTATATTTCACATACAAGCACACTGCAGTGAAAGGCATAATGTTATCTCTGTGAATTTGACTGACAAATTGGTATCTCTTCATTTTCATTTTCATTTTAAATTTTCTGCTTCATTATTTGTGTATGTTGCGCGTGATTTCCACTTTTATGCCTCCATCCTTTATGCGTACATATATATAAATGCCTGTGCTATTACCCCTCTATATGAATATGCTCACCTTTGTGTTCAGCTGGTAAAAATATTCCAGGTGGTGAAAATATGCAACAATTTTTCGTTGCGTTCGGCATTCAGTCCATCATTTATACAATACTTTCAAAGCTTTTATTTTTGTACATAAATTTGAATGCCGTATGTGTGTATAGAAAATAACAGTACGTCAATGAAAAGATTGTGATGCAAAAAAACATGTAAGTTATTAACAAGCAGGAAAAATATGATAATAATAATTGAAATTGTACAATTTTTTCTCAAGTGTATATATTTGCGGGAGCTATTTTATTCCGTTTTCATATATATAGAAAATTATATATTTTAACTTCTATACACCAACTCAACCGTTAGTAGGTCGCCCCAGAAATAACACCTATATACTTCCAAATATATATAATAACAGTTTTTGAAGTTATACTTCTTATACGACTTCGGAAAAGGTTGCGAAAGAAAGAGAGAGAGTGAATGAGAGTAAAGCAGGGAACTTAAAGCACTTGCCATGCTAATGCTATTTGAGCAATTCTTGTTTTTGTAGAACAATGTTTAAATTTTTGGTTGGTGCCATATTCACATGTGTACGCATATGTATGATTGTATGCTTGCGCATTATTATACTATCGCAACATGTTGCACAGAGTATTATAGTTTTGTTCACATAACGGTTGTTTGTGTCACCAAGAAATAAAAGAGTTAGATATGGTGTTATATATATATAAATGATCAGGATGACGAGTGGAGTTGAAATCCGGATGTCTGTCCGTCCGTCTGTTCGTCTGTCCGTCTGTCCGTCTGTCCGTCCGTCCGTCCGTGCGAGCGATAACTTGAGTAAAAATTGAGATATCTTAATGAAACTTGGAACACATGTTCCTTGGGACGGTGAAAATCGGTCCACTGCCACGCCCACAAAATGGCGAAAACCAAAACCACATAAAGTGTCATAACTAAGCCATAAATAAAGTTATAACAGTAAAATTTGGAATAAAGGATCGCACTAGGAAGAGGCATGTTTGGATGTAAGTTTTTTGGGGAAGTGGGCGTGGCCCCGCCTCAAAATCGGTTGTTTGTATATATCTCGCAAACCAATGAAGCTATATAAACCAAACTTTCTGCAGTCGATTCTCTTACGTACCCCACCACACACCATGAAAATAGTTGAAATCGGATAATAACCACGCCCACCTATCATACAAAGGTTAGGTTGAAAATTACTAAAAGTGGGTTAACTCACTAACGAAAAACGTCAGAAATACTAAATTTCACATAAGAAATGGCAGATAGAAGCTGCACTCAGATTTTTTTACAAAATGGAAAATGGGCGTGGCGTCGCCCACTTATGGGTCAAAAACCATATCTCAGGAACTTCTCGACCGATTTCAATGAAACTTGGTTTGTTTCATTACATCCCAATGATATGTTGTGAAAATAGGCCAAATCGCTTCACAACCACGCCTATTTCCTATATGCCAGAACTGTGAAGTTGATCTGAATCGTTCACTTTACAATATATAAAGTAAGCACTAGTGAAGATATCGATGCAGAACTTTGCACAAATTCTACGTTTATAGTGTGGCAGCCCCATTCTAAAAATCGCCAAAATCGGACCATAGGTTTTCACGGCCCCATATATCGAACATGAGGACCTCGGTGCTTCTTACCTAATATTAGGGTTTCTAACTTTCAAAGGACTTTATACAATATATAAGACGAATATGTGGGTCAAATTGTTTATTATATAATATTAATTAAGGTAAATAAATAAATAGCGAGAGTATATTATGTTCGGTTACACCCGAACTTAGCCCTTCCTTACTCTTTTTTCTTTCGTTTCTGTTTCATTTCTGCGAATTCTCAACTATTTTGTGTGACTTTTGGTTGAAATACTCTGCGTTGGCCGTTGAAAAGATAAGACTATACTTCACAGGATCATTTATGTAGTCAGTCTTCATTTACTTTCTTTGCAAATCGAAAGTATTAGCACCCGCGATGAGGAGGTATATCGTTTAATCTGACAGCGCGAGGTTTATGAACTTCATTTCTTAGTTTGTCTTGTGGCATATTAGATATGATGTCGGTACTCCTTGCGGGAGATTTCAATGTAAATTTCTCATTGCCAGAAGCTGAACCATTACTGAAATTCCTCAGAGAGAAATTTTCATTAGAAATGATCAATGGAAAAAATGATCCTACGACAAAAGGAGGTATATCGTTTAATCTGACAGCGTGAGGTTTATGAACTTCATTTCTTAGTTTGTCTTGTGGCATATTAGAAATGATGTCGGTTCTTCTTGCGGGAGATTTCAATGTAAATTTCTCATTGCCAGATGCTGAACTATTACTGAAATTCCTCAGAGAGAAATTTTCATTAGAAATGATCAATGGAAGAAATGATCCTACGACAAATGGAGGTACGACTATTGATGCGGTATTCGTGAGAAATATAGATAAAATAAATTAAAATATATACATATCATGTTTACTTTCCATTAATGTTGAAACAAATTATTTAATGGTTGATCTCTTTGTTGTACATTTACAAAATCATGACGATTTGAATATGCAATAATTTCCATTTAAATATTTTCAAATACATTTATTCTTGTTTATGCAAGTTTGTGTACCCTATTCCAATTATTTATGAACAGCGGATATGTATGGCCGATGGATTACCGGCCGAGGTAAGAGCTGATAAGGTGCATGCATCAGCTTCTTTGCAGAATATGGTCGGATAAAGCATGCCTGACGATTGGAATCTCAGTGTACTCTGCCCAATACACAAAAAGGGAGACCCCATAATTTGCGCCAATTACCGCAGGATAAGCCTCCTCAACATCGCGTATAAGGTTCTGTCGAGCGTATTGTGTGAAAGACTAAAGTCCACCGTCAACAAACTGATTGGACCTGATCAGTGTGGCTTTAGACCTGGAAAATCAACAACAGACCAGATATTCACCATACGCCAAATTTTGGAGAAAACCCGTGAAAATAGGATCGACACACACCATCTCTTTGTCGACATTAAAGCTGCTTTCGAAAGCACGAAAAGGAGCTGCCTTTATGCCGCTATGTCTAAATTTGGTATCCCCGCAAAACTAATACGGCTGTGTAAGCTGACGTTGAGCAACACCAAAAGCTCCGTCAGGATCGGGAAGGACCTCTCCGAGCCGTTCGATACCAAACGAGGCTTCAGACAGGGTGACTCACTATCGTGCGACTTCTTCAATCTATTGCTGGAAAAAATAATACGAGATGCAGAGCTAAATAGAGAGGGTACAATCTTCTACAAGAGTGTACAGCTCCTGGCGTATGCCGATGATATTGATATCATCGGAAGCAACAACCGCGCCGTTTGTTCTGCGTATTCCAGACTAGATAAAGAAGCGAAGCGTATGGGTCTGGTGGTGAATGAGGACAAGACGAAATATCTCCTGTCATCAAACAAACAGTCAGCGCACTCGCGTCTTGGCTCCCACGTCACTGTTGACAATCAAAACTTTGAAGTTGTAGATAATTTCGTTTATCTGGGAACCATCATTAACAACACCAACAATGTCAGCCTTGAAATCCAACGCAGAATCACTCTTGCCAACAGGTGCTACTATGGACTAAGTGGGCAATTGAAAAGTAAAGTCCTCTCTCGACGAACAAAAACCAAACTCTACAAGTCTCTCATCATTCCCGTCCTACTTTACGGTGCAGAAGCGTGGACGATGTCAACATCCGATGAGACGGCACTAGGAGTTTTCGAGAGAAAGGTTTTGCGGAAGATTTATGGTCCCTTAAACATTGGCAACGGCGAATACCGCAGACGATGGAACGATGAGCTGCATGTGTTATTCGACGACATAGACATAATCCAGCGAATAAAAAAACAGCGGCTACGGTGGCTATGTCATGTTGGTTGAATGGATGAAAGTGCTCCAGCTCTGAAAGTATTCGATGCAGTACCCGCTGGTGGAAGCCGAGGAAGAGGGAGACCTCCACTCCGATAGAAGGACCAGGTGGAGAGGGACCTGGCTTCGCTTGGTATAACCAATTGGCGCCAAACTGCCAGAAGGAGGGATACGTGGCGCGCTGTTTTGGACTCGGCTATAACCGCGTAAGCGGTGTCTACGCCAGTCAAGAAGAAGAAGGATATGTCTAGTCTTCATATTAAGAAAATCCTAAATATACCGAATCCAGTTAATTATTTTAATATTAAACACAATAACCAGTTTGGTGGCTTTTTCTTGACTTCATATATTGTCTTTAATATATTCTTTTTATAATTTTATATTTTTAATGAAAAACAAGTAAGGAAAGGCTAAGTTCGGATGCAACCGAACATTTTATGCTCTCGCAATTTTTTGATATATTCTTATTAAGATAACGCACAATTTGATTAGGTTTATGAGAGCTAGGGGAAGTTATTACCCAATTTTGACCATTTCTGGAACAGAGACACACTATTAGAAGAAAAATATTTTCTCTGAATTAAATAATTAAATTAAGATACCTGAGAGGTTTACCGAAATTTTCGATGAAAAATTACCATGGGGCACTGAATTCTTCATATTCGATGTTCGGGGCTTTGAAAAGTTATAGTCCGATTTCGACAATTTTTTCACAAGTGATGCTACAGATCATATACAGTATTTGTGTAAAGTTTTATTTCACTATCTTCATTGGTTCGTTATGTATATATTATAAATTGAAGGAATAAGATGGAGTTCAAAATTGAGTTACATGGGAAGTTGTCGTGGTTATGAACCGATTTCATCCATTTTCCACAATTGTCATCAGGGTGTCCAGAAAATATTATATAATAAAATATTATATTACATTATATATTTCATTCGAATCGGTCGAGTAGTTCCTGAGATATGGTTTTTGACCCATAAGTGGGTGATGCCACGCCTATTTTCCATTTTGTAAAAAATTCTGAGTGCAGCTTCCTTCTGCTATTTCTTTTGTAAAATTTAGTGTTTGTAATATTTTTCGTTAGTGCGTTAACACACTTTTAGTAATTTTCAACCTAACCTTTGTGGGCGTGGTTATTATCCGATTTCAATTATTTTCATGGTGTGTGGTGCGGTATATAAGAGAACCGACTGCAGAAAGTTTGGTTTATATAGCTTTATTGGTTTGCGAGATATATACAAATAACTTATTTGGGGGCGGGGCCACGCCAACAATTACATTCAAATATGCCCCTTCCTAGTGCGATCCTTTGTACCAATTCTTACTTTTATAACTTTATTTATGGCTTAGTAATAGCACTTTATGTGTTTTCGGTTTTCACTATTTTGTGGGCGTGGCAGTGGTCCGATTTTGCCCATTTTCGAAAGCAACCCTCTCACGGTCCCAAGGAACATGTGTTCAAAGTTGCATTAAGATATCTCAATTTTTACGGACGGCAACGTCTCGTCTCGTCACCCTGATCATTTTGATATATATATCTATATCTAACTCGTTTAGTTTCATGAGTTACAAACAACCGTTATGTGAACAAAACTATAATACTCTCTTAGCAACTTTTGCTGCGAGAGTATAAAAATCATAAACTATGAATATACTTTCGCTTACCCAGCAAAATACTTCATAATTCCGCCATAAAATATTCTTCAACTCATTGAATTTTTTCAGGACAGTGCGTCTGTTAGCTAGAATATATGCAAGTATGTGTACATACATATTAATATATAAAAAGCATATTCCAAGTATGTCTGGTATGCATGTCATATATGATTAAGTTATTCGCAATATAAAGTGTATTCACCAAAAAGAATGTCTACAAAAAAACGAAATGTAGTAGTGTATTTGTGTGATATGACTCTAGACAATTCGACACCCCTGAAAACCACACGCTTTACTATTATATAAAATATTTATTCCACTAGCTATTAAGATGATCCATTTCCATGACATTCATTAAGCGATATTGGCAATGCCTTGTTGCCAATGTTGCGTATACGCAGTGGTTGCTCATACTAGTTACATGTAGGGATGAGCGATATTTCACTACCGGTGATTTTTTCACTGTGATTGAAAAATCGCATAAAGCAACTGTGATCAATTTTTGTAAATATCAGTTATTTACAACCGCAATTGCAGTTCAGTAATTTGAGTTTGATGAGAGTAGCTATAGAGACGTTCAATGCTTTTGTTCGATCACAGTACATATAGGAGTTCAGTAAATCTAATTCGGTCACTGTAGCAATAACAGTTCAGTAATTCTAATTCGCTCACTGTAGCAATAGCAGTTCAGTGATTCTAATTCGATCACTGCAGCAATATCAGTTCGAAAAGTAACAATCACTGTTCAGAAACAATATCAGTTCGAAAGTAACAATCACTGTTCAGTACCAATATCAGTTCGAAAGTAGCAATCACTGTTCAGAGTTCGATAATTTTGGGTACGGTGATTACAAAAGCAGTTAAATGTACCCAAAATGTATTAATTACAAAAGCAGGGAATTTGTGGATATTGTTAAAATTAATAAAAATATAAATGTAAAAAATTAAAAAAAAATGTGGAGTACAAATTCTCATAAATTCGTTTTTTTTTTGTTGTGATCGCAATAGCAATATAAAATCACAGTGATTTAAAAATAGCAATCACTGAAATCACAGTGATTCAAAAATAGCAATATCGCTCATGACTAGTTACATGTAACCTAGATATTAACATAAGATATGCTTTAGCAGATGGTTCATCGTTCAGTGTATATTTGATAGGTATAATTAATGCATATGTACTTAGATATCAGATGTATGTATATGCATATGTGTGTATGTTTTCTTTTGCATTTAACTGCTATTCCATTTAAAATATCAAATTTAAAGCTTCTATATGTGCTAGTGTAATTTATAAGGCGCTAAGCTCGCAGGGGCGTTAGCTAATATATTTATGGAAACTTAACTCTTTCAGTCGTGGTGGTTAGTGTCAATAACCACCTCTTTCCAATTTTTTATATTAAAATCCACGTCATCTATCGACAATCGCGTTAATTATCATGAATGTTTGTACCTTTTTTTACAAGGTGCGACCGGTTAGCGGCATATTCGATGAATGACAGTTCATTTGTTTTCATTTGAAAATTGCGCTAACGTACATTTTTTCTTGTGTTTGATAAAAAATATCTGTGAAGTGTGTAAGTAACGTTTTTCTTTAATGTTTTGTATTCAACCTATTCTCCTATATCTATTTCATATGTATGTGTATGAAACTATCATTAATTTTTTATTTTCAATGTGTATTGACGACGAAAATATAGTGGTTAGTAAACTAACCACCGTGACTGTTGCAGGGTTATAGGTTTAATCTATATATGAGTTCTGCATGTAAGTATTCATGCATTTTTATATTTATTTTAGTATGTCGCGCAAGCTAAATAATAGACAAATCGAAAAATACTTGTTTGAAGATATTCCTTCAGATAGCGAAAGTATTTGTAGGGATGAGGGTACAGGAGATTAGCCAAATCCGCTGGTGTTAGGCGATTCGTTTGGAGAAGTTCAAATGACTGATTATGACAACTTTAATTCCGATGATGACATCCCTCTGTCTAACTTAGTACTTCGGAATCATGAATCTACAAAGTCTAACACTGTAAACTCAAACAGACCGGCTGTATGGCAGTGGAGTACATGCAAGGTGCCTCTTTGTCTACGCAAGGGAAAAGCTTGTTTTTCAGATTTTCATAAAAAAAATTTAGTTTCTTAGTTTCTTTCCGGAGAATTTCATTATATCATTTAATATTAATAAACAATATAAGTAACTCATAATTGTTTTGTTTCTAGCAATAGTCACGGTGGTTAGTGCCACTAACCACCTCATACCTCGAAAACCTTCATACGTAGATTTTTTTCATACTTTCAGTGATATTTCAGTTGTAGATAATGCCAAAACAATAATTGAAACATTCAACATATTCTTAATCTAAAAGCGTGACTGAAAGAGTTAAAGGAGTTGAAGTCTTTTTATTTGTATACCTTAACAAGATAAACACATGAGACCTTCCGTCGAAATATACTTATAAATTTATATACGAATATACACATTACCGCAACTATGACTACGACCGCCTAACTGTCTCTGCCATTCCACGATATTCACACTGATTAGCATTATAAATATGAGAAACTTTGCACTTTTATAAATAGACACATAAATAACATTTTACTGGACACTGAATGAGAAAGTATTTATGTTTGTATACATCCGTGAAAAAAAAAAAACGTTAATCGCATCTCAACGGCGAACATTTTAATACCACTTTACGCTCTTCATTTACACATTAAGCAAACTATTTACATTTTCAATGCGATTACCATTTGGCTGTGGGAGAAGAGTAAAAAGCGGAATCTGAAATAAATAAAACCGCAATAAAATGTTAACATAATATAAATATGGAGAAATTTATGTGGTGCAGCGCAATTGAGTGGAAGCTTGCTGATAGGCCCACAGTTTGCCTGAATAGTACTGTATGTACGTACATAAATAGGGTTATAAAATTTATTTATGCTGGCAATTTGTGAAAAAAATAACAAACAAAACAATTCCAATAAATTTTGTGAAAATATCACAAATTTATTGTGGCAGTCAGTAAGTAAATTTTTGGTACCAAGGAGCGTTACAATTTTTGTAGATTTTTCTGCATCCACAATATTTTATATAGTTTTGTAAAAATTATATTTTTGAAAAATAATTCGTAATATACCTATAAACTAAGAAGGCTTCTTTTCCCATTTTTATTTTTGTTTGATTAAGTATTATTTATATTTGATTAATAAAGAAAACCAAACATTATATGAATATAAGAAAGTTATTGAAAAAAATCTCCTCAGCTTTAAAAATTAAAAAAGAAAAATATTTAACATTGCGCATTTGTTTAATAAAATGAAAATAGATAGTCGAATATAAATAATATTTCCATCTTCATATATACACACACACATATTCATTCCAATTCCAACCGCATAGTACTAAAAATTACTTTCTTTTACAATAACATACGCATATGTATGTACATATATCCATACATATATACAAGCAATGTAAATACAAATGTATGACTCGGATACAACACTCTTTTATTTGTTTTTTACTGCCTTCAGGATATGCTACCGTGTAGCATGTTGGGGTAATCCCAGTCGGTAGACATTTTACACCAACCGCCTGAGGCAAAAAACGCAGTGAGGGTCCAGGCTTATGTTGTTACATGCCATTGTTTGTACACATGTACTTTTTATTTCCACACACACACAAATACAAACACAATGTACCACATACACATTCAGATGTACATATACCAGCAGTAAAGCCTCAGCAAATCTGTGATATGAAATGAAATCCAAGGGATTTTCTCGATGCTACACAACACTGTGCTGCTGTTCACCCGCTTGTCTTTCGCTCTGCCTGCGCGCACACACGCTTCTGTTTGTTACACTGTCCATTGATCCCGCTATCAGAAAGTTGATGTACTCATTGTATTCTATTTTGCTTCATCCATAGCTATCAGTTATCGGCAATCGAAAAGACATTACAATAACAATACATAGGACGGAAAAATAATTTAAGAGAAAAATAATAAAGAGAAAGACAAGAAAACTCGAAATTCGCCTGCGGAAATACATATTTCGCTTTCTATTTCATTGCGTAGTTTTCATTCAAACAAATTGTAAATAGTAGTAAGTTATTGCGGGATTTGTATAATATTTGAACTGAAAAGCGATACGCTCGATTATTTGATTCGAAGGTTTCAATTTTCATTGAAGTAACGTATGTGAAGTAGTAAAATGGAGACCAGTAAACCGCCATATAATATAAATTTAAATTCGAGATTTTGTGGATAAACTAAATATCTCTGGGATTGTATGATTACCAATCAAACTCAGCCAAAATACTTACACTTTGAGGACATTCAACAGCTAGAGGAAATACATATTAGGTTGGCAAATGTCTGCATTCCGATTTTTTACTCTTAATTAAATGTTTTATAAAAAGTGTTATAGTGATCGGATTTAGTTCAAATATGTGCCGTTTCATTTGATAATCTGTTTCCATCTAGACGGCAACACAATAATACCCCCTCGCAGAAGCCCCTCTCCTTATTTGCGAAGAACTCGGACAGTCACTTTTCTCAAGCCTATTTTGAGTTCAACTTTACACCACCAAGGGCGTTCGCCATGGACAGGAACAGGTTGTAATCACTTGGCGCTATGTCCGGGCTATATGGTGGGTGCGATAAAATCTCCCATCCGAGCTCCCGTAGCTACTGACGAGTCATCAACGAAGTGTGTGGTCAGGCGTTGTCCTGGTGAAACACTACACCCATCCTGTTGGTCAATTCTGGACGGTCGATCGCCTGCTTCAAGCGGTCCAGTTGTTCGCAGTAGATGGTAGAATTAAGCGTCTGGCCATATGGGAGCAGCTCATCCCTTCCAATCCCACCAAACACAAAGCAAAACCTTCCCGGCCGTCAATGCCGGCTTGGTCACTGTTTGGGACGATTCACCGGACTTCGACCACGACCGTTTTCGCTTGATATTGTCGTATGTGATCCATTTTTCGTCGCCAGTCACAAGCCGCTTCAAAAATAGGCCGAGTTCGTTCTGTTTCAGCAGAATATCGCAGACGTTGATTCGGTTCAGAAGGTGTTTTTAGCCTCAAATCATGCGGCACCCAAACATTAAGCTTTTTGTGTATCCAGCCTTCTGCAGATGGTTTAAATGGTTTGGTGACTAACTCCCATCTCCTGAGCGATACGATGGCTGCTATATATATTTCTGGTCTAGGCAACACTAAGTGTTGCCAGGTGCAATCTGACATTTCCATTGGAAAGTTTGACATTTTTTAGCATAACATCACTCAGAACGTTTTGTCATTTAATCGTGAATTGTTTTATTTACAGGGAATTAAAAAATTCATCTCGGCCAAAAAATGGAATTAACTCGTGAACATTTTCGTGCGATCATTTTTCACAACTTTCGACGTGGATTATCGCGACAAGAGTGCATCGATGAACTAAAATCTTTGTATGTCTATGAAGCACCATCCTATAGCACTGTGAAAAACTGGTACAACGAATTCAATCGGGGCCGACACTCGCTCAAAGGCGAATTCCGTGAAGGTCGTCCAAAAACAGCCGTTGTGCCAGAAAACATCGTTGCCGTACGTGAACTGATAATGCAAGACCGTCATGTAACATACCTTCAGATAGAGGCATGCCTATGCATTTCTCCCACCAGCATACATTCGATATTGCATGAACACCTGGCCGTAAAAAAGGTTTGTTCTCGTTGGATCCCGCACAATTTGACAATCGCTCAAAAAAAGGCTCAAAAAAGTGCTTCGAAAATTGGTTTGAGCGCATGCAAAAGTGTATAAATCTTGATGGAGAATATTTTGAAAAACAATAAAACCATTTTCGTTGATAAATATTCCTATTTTCATTATTAGGCCAGAAATATATATAGCAGCCCTCGTATCACGAGATGCCACGTGCCGGTCTAACTCGATGTTTTCCATCGATAATTTGATCAGTATTTATCGTCACAGGTCTTCCGCCGGCTGGCTTATCCATGGTATCGTTTTCACCCGCTCTGAATCGTCGAAACCATTCCTGCGCAGTTCGAAGTGATAGAGTACCAACCCCCAAAACACCATTAATCTCACGTAATGTTTCTCTAGCGGATTTGCCTTTAACGAAGGAAAACTTTAAAATAACGCGAATTTCGGCGTTAATGATCTCCATATTTACACATCTACACGTTTTGTAGGTTATGTCAAGGCCTTTCAAATATGTATAGTATTACCAGATATGAGCTCTGTAGCGCTTTATACATAGCCACAAAATTCAAAAGACAAAAAGGAGGAAGGGATATGTTTGCCCTTCCTAATTGATCAAAATTGGGACTTCTCCTGAAGGTTACTTTGGTCTGAGTACTTCTTAGATAAACTGATATCGCAGATATTCTTGGTATCAAATCAATAAGTAATGAGGGTATATTCTTCATCATTATTAACTTAACAATAAATACTCTTAGACTCTAGAGGTAGCGCAAAAAGAGCAAATATTTAATTTAACGAGAGGTAGTAGAAGTAGGAAGAGATCATCCAGCCACTCTTCCCTGCATGGGGAAGTAAATATGTATTCCAATCTCATGCTGAATCTAATCACTTTCATTGCAAGTATGATATTAGAATGGTTGTGAGTTCCAACCAAGTTGCATATAATATTTATATGACATATGCACTATTATTATGTCAAGTTGTTTCGATTTTTTTCCAAGCCTTCCTAAAATCTGTAATCATATATACCTTTAAAATTTTTTTAAATAATATAAATATTAGTCCTTGTATGCTCAATAACTATTCTTACAAGTAGATTCTCATACTTTTTTTCAAATTGAATTGGCATTTTAAATAGCTATAAAAACAAATTAAATTTAAATAAATAAATAATAAATTACAATAAAACTGATTTAAGACGTCGCTTTGAAGGCAATCGAAACTAGAAATCACATAAATGAGTCTTCCTTATCGTCCCTGTACCCATAATTTATATGCAAATACGCAGCCATACATATACGTTCTATACATACGCACCAATTACGATGCGTTGTTGTTCGTACAGCAGGCTGCTCCGATAACAAAACATCGACTAAGCTCTCATTTTGCACTTAAAGATTGAAAGCTTATCCTATCGACAGGTATGTTAGTACCAAAACCCAGCAAGAACAGCAGGCACATAGACGACTTAGCAAGTGACAAAATTGTATGAATGGAACGCAACGTTAGCATGATTAACCATTTGTCATGCGTCAATCACACACACACAAAACAACAATACAGCCATCCATAGAAATAAACAAAGAACGGTGTGCTACAGCACTCAGAGAGGCCACAAAAAGCAAATTGAAGGACGATAGACAGCACGGATAGATCACAAACCTACCATATGTACGAGTAAACTAGTATCGCTTCTATAGCTTAGTGTTTTCGTATTGGCAATTTAGCATATGCAATACCCATTTTCCGGCTGCTACACGCTGCTACACGCTGCAACACGCCATGAGGCCAAAGAGGCTTTTATCATTGTACAAGCATAGGCTGTCAATAAATGTATTTATATGTGCGCACGTAGGAGCTATAGCATTCAAATGATTGAATGACTGCTTGGATGTCTCAACTAACTTTTATGCCACATGCAAGTGTCTGTGTGCAATGTGTGTAAACCCATACCCATTCATGCTCTAGTTTTGTATTTTTCTATTGGCTCGCCCATTCATATGGCTTTTTATCGATCCAAATTGGCGTAAAAAATCGGAAAATTCAATAAAACAAATTGATTGCCTAGATACTCTGCAGAAAAAGATAACAAATCGTTCGTTTGTTAAAACAGTGAAAGGAAAACATGGCGCGTGTTGAGGCGCTAGAAGTGTGTTACGTGCTTGAGTTACGATTGCGACATTGAGGTATCGGATTATTTATATATACAGAAATATGTTTTCATGCGTACACAATTCAATTCAATATCGTAGACTGGCTAGAATTGTTTGTCTCGTTTAAGCGGTAAACTTTTGTTGTACGGGGAGGGTGAATTTAATATTAAAACAGAACTATTTATAACCAACCACTTGAAATTCTTCCATAATATTTTCGACAAATTTTTACTATATTTTATAAAAATAAATTTGTAATGTCACGCTTCCGTTGAGCATGTATATTTTTTGGACTGACTGTGAAGCAGGTGATGTATTACAGTTAGCTTCTCTTCTTTCAGCCAACATGTCCTTTCTAGTTAGCATCCTGTGTATTAATGTTTATCGTACATTTTTTTTCATTGTTGGCTTGACTCATCTTCATCAACTTACCTCCTTTGGCTTTCAGCTACAAAATATACATACCTTAACATGAATAAATATATACACTTGCCTAATGTTTCATGCTCTAATAAGCTTTTTGCTCTTTTACATCCTTTTATAAAGTAGTCACAGCTTTGATGTGCAAACACATCACCTCAACTTTCCGGCCTGTTCAGGAAGCACATTAAACTCCCTTTTATGACACACGTATTTTTGCCTTTCCTTTTTCGTCCTTGTATATTTCACCAACGCATTTCCCTTTTTACTGCACCCTAACATTACGAGTATGTGACCTGTCTGCTTATCCAGTGGGTACACATTACGTTGTTTTGCGCTTTGGTGAGATATTTTGCCACATTTACAACGCCTTGGCGTAATCCTTGTTGGCTCTGCTGCTAGTGAGGTTGGAATGTTGAATTTTTATATATTTGTGTATGCATGTATGTGGCTACGCTAATACCCTGCAAAGAAATGCACTGGTCATTGCGATGACTTCTTAATGGTCGTACTTCCTCGTTTGTTCCGAACTCATCCGCTGTGGTGAGATAACACAAACGAATGAAACGAAACGAAGTGGTAAACATTATCACGAAAATCCTACTCACTGTCGATGTTGTAGATGTGGTGAATAATTAAAAGAAACGAAGAAAAAAAATTAGAACAGAAGTCTAACACACTATGGTGAAAAACGAAAATAAACGAAGGTGTAAAGTTGATCACGAAGCTACCACTAACTAACGAAGCTTTCTAAGCTGTGGTGAAAAACGAATTGAATCGAAGATGTAAAATTGATCAAGAGCTACCAACAAATAATGGAGTTCAATAAGCTGTGGTGAAAATCTAATTGAACCGAAGGTATAACGTTAATCACGAAGCTACGACTAACGAAGTTTAGTAAACGAACATATTGGAGCTGACACAAATATAATAAATACTTTTAGTTCGGAACTAGTTCGAATTTCACAATATGATATACCCACATTACAGCAACAAATACAAATATATGCCAATATTTTAGTTAGCTACATATTTAAAATGAGGCTAAATTTACTAAAAAATGTACGCACATTTTTCTCTTTTGACGTCCCAAGCTGAGATTTGTTTGTTGATCCAATTTGAGAAATTGTGTTGGCAGCTCAACGCAACTCCTCGCAATTCAACACATTTCTACAACCAGGCCATATGCCATACCTTAGACCCGGAGGTAGTCACACAATTCGTTAGTACTGTTCTGGATTGCTGTGTCTTCGAGCCAAGTAGATGCGCTACATATATATACATACATGTAGATATGACTCCCCTGGGACTCCGAACTCTTTCATTCATATACATATGTTTGTGTGGAAGTAACGGGTGATTTTTTTGAGGTTAGGATTTTCATGCATTAGTATTTGACAGATCACGTGGGATTTCAGACATGGTGTCAAAGAGAAAGATGCTCAGTATGCTTTGACATTTCATCATGAATAGACTTACTAACGAGCAACGTCGAATTTTCAGTGAATGGGCCCTAGAAAAGTTGGCAGAAAATCCGCTTTTTTATCGACAAATTTTGTTCAGCGATGAGGCTCATTTCTGGTTGAATGGCTACGTAAATAAGCAAAATTGCCGCATTTGGGGTGAAGAGCAACCAGAAGCCGTTCAAGAACTGCCCATGCATCCCGAAAAATGCACTGTTTGGTGTGGTTTGTACGCTGGTGGAATCATTGGACCGTATTTTTTCAAAGATGCTGTTGGACGTAACAAACTTTTTGTTGCCAAAAATGGAAGAACTGAACTTGGTTGACATGTGGTTTCAACAAGATGGCGCTACATGCCACACAGCTCGCGATTCTATGGCCATTTTGAGGGAAAACTTCGGAGAACAATTCATCTCAAGAAATGGACCCGTAAGTTGGCCACCAAGATCATACGATTTAACGCCTTTAGACTATTTTTTGTGGGGCTACGTCAAGTCTAAAGTCTACAGAAATAAGCCAGCAACTATTCCAGCTTTGGAAGACAACATTTCCGAAGAAATTCGGGCTATTCCGGCCGAAATGCTCGAAAAAGTTGCCCAAAATTGGACTTTCCGAATGGACCACCTAAGACGCAGCCGCGGTCAACATTTAAATGAAATTATCTTCAAAAAGTAAATGTCATGAACCAATCTAACGTTTCAAATAAAGAACCGATGAGATTTTGCAAATTTTATGCGTTAAAAAAAAGTTATCAAGCTCTTAAAAAATCACCCTTTACATACTCGTATGTGTATGTTTATATTTTTGGTGCGTTTTCGTGAGGAGCGTCGTAAAATCTAAATGCACGACCAAATTTTCCTTATTTTATTGGCACTTCTAAGCGAGCGTGTCCGGTTGCAGATAAGCCGCCACAATTTGATAGCTGCCTGCTGCCCAAAATAAAGGCAGAAAGACTCCTCGAGCCATTTGGTCTGGCCAATTTTGATTGCATTTTGTGAAATATTTGAAAATGAATTTTTAAGCACTTAATTTCCAACACAAGTAAACAAACAGCAGCAGCAGCGCACATATGTGCATTGCTTACGTATTACACATATAAAGACGTCGTATGTTTACAAATACAACAACATTTAGGTGATTTGTTCATTTTTATTAGCTTTCTGCCTCATCTTGTTGCAAATTTGTCTACACACGATTTTGTAGGCAACATATATAATATATTCGGTATGCCTACATATACATCTACAAACACATGTATGTATGTATGCATGCCTGCACGTGCCAATGTGTGTGAGTTAACTGTCGGTTTCGTGTGGACAGCCATGCATAATTTACATTTCTGGCAGTTGTTAATGGTTTGACATTTGTGTCCTTCTAACTAGTGTCCACGCTGTTGTTGTTGTTGCCTTTGTTGATGTATGACTTTGCTGCCTTGCAAAATGTATTGCAATAAATTTCGGCAATCATCAAATGTCTCCATGCAGCTGGCAGTAGATTCGTTAGATTCGGTAAAATATGGTTGGCATGCAAAATACAAAAAAGAGATTTTCAAATTGCTTTGAGGACACACTGCTTTCAAGGACTAAGGTTGTTTGGCGATTTATAAGCTGGGCGTAAATTGTTTGGAAGTAAGTTTTTATACACTCTTTAGCAACTTTGTTGTTCACATAACGGTTGTTTGTGTGATTCAGAAATAAAAGAGTTAGATGGGGTTATATATATATAAATGATCAGAATGACGAGTGGAGTTGAAATCCGGCTGTCTGTCCGTTCCTTAGCACCCTGAAGAGGTTGGTATTGAAAATGGGCGAAATCGGACCATTGCCACGACCACAAAATGGGGAAAATCGAAAACATATAAAATGCAATAACTGAGCCATAAATAAAGTTATAAAAATAAAATTTGGTACAAAGGCTCGCACTAGGAAGGGGCATATATGGATGTAACTTTTTGAGAAGATGACCCGCCCCCTATTAATCCTTTTGTACATATCTTGTAAACTACTAAAGCTATATAAGCCAAACTCTCTAGAGTCGTTTCTTTTAACCCCTTCCTTATATAGTTTAAAAATGGAAGAAATCGGATTATAAACACGCTCACCTCCCATACAAAAGTTATGTTGAAAACTACTAAAAATGCTTTAATTCCCTAAAGAAAAACATTAGAAACCTTAAATTTCATGGTAAAGATGGTACAGAGGAGCTGCACTCAAATTGGTATACAAAGTTTGAAATGGGCGTGGCTCCGCCTACTTAAAACCATATCTCTGAAACTACTGGACCAATTTCAATGAAATTCGGTTCATAACATTATCCTGGCATCCCAATGACATATTATGAAAATAGCCTACTTCCCATATACCAGAACTGGAAGACGATCTGAATGGTTTAATAAAGTAAGCACTAGTGAAGATATCGGAACAGAACTTTGCACAAATACTGAATTTATAGTGTGGAATCGACCTTCTAAAAATCGCCGAAATCGGACAGTAAGTTCCCAAGGCCATCGAACATCAGGACCTCAGTGCTTCTATGCATTTTTTACCGAAAATATAAGTAAGTCTCTCAGATATTTTGAAGCAATTCAGAGCGAGTATTTTGCTTCTAATAATATGTCTCCGTACCAAAAATGGGTGAAATCGGGTCATAACTCCCCCTCACTCCCATATACCTAATATTTGGATTTTCCAACTTTTAATGGACTTATTACCGAATATGTGAGTCTAATTGTGAGACCGCTTGTTTTCCACTTTAGTAGCTGGATGATCCCAGTATCTATCCAGCTAAATAATTTTTAAAGGGCTTTAATTGCTAGACCCACTTTCAGTACTGTGCGGAGAAAACTGATTTGCTTGTTGTTACGAGGAAGTACAAAATTCCCACATGGAGACACCTCTCGCTAAATGGGATAGAACTCCCTCTCAAGGAAAGCAAACTGCTGTGGAAGTACAATTCTGCTCTACGGTGCTTTAGTGTGGTGGACAGGCGCACGGAAATCAACGTATCGAAAGCCAATGGAAAGGGTTCAGCGGCTTGCGGCTATTTGCATAACGGGAGCACTAAGAACTACCCCAACGGCGGCTCTTGAAATAATACTAAACTTGCCGCCTATAGATTTCTTCGCTGAAAACAGCGCGGCAAAATCGGCGGGGCGCCTTATGGCAGCAGGAGAATTTAAGTATAGAACCTTTGGGCATAGCTCAGTGGGTAATAGCAGTTTGGCGGATACCGAGGTGGTCGGTTCAAAGTAAACCTAGAAAGAGATGGCTGGCGTAAGGGAATAGCACCCGCACGCAGCAATTTAAACATATTTACGGATGGCTTGAAAATGGAGGACGGAGTAGGCGCTGGGATATAATGCCCGGAGTTAGGTATAAGGCAACCATTCAAACTACCGGACCACTGCAGTATATTTCAAGCGGAGGTGTTTGCAATTGGAAAAGCCGCTGAGCTATCCTTAAGCGCACCAACAGGATATTCTAAAGTAAACATATACGTAGACAGTCAGGCGGCAATCAAGGCAATATCCTTATCAGCATATCGGCCAAAAGTGTCTTAAGTGGTAGGACAGCAGTGGATGATGTCGCCAGAAATAGGCGACTTCAATTCTACTGGGTGCCAGGCCACAAGGGCATAGAAGGTAACGAGATAGTGGACGAGACTGCCAAACGAGGCGTAAAACTGTCATCCGAAAATATGATGAACGTAGATAGACCTATACACTGTCTATATGATGATCTAGACAGAAACTTGGTAAAAAAGTTCAAAGCGCGCGGGAAGAATATACCGGGATGCAAAACCTTTTCTGTGAATGTCCTGCATTATCAAGACAACGGCTTCAGCATTTGGGGGCTGCACATTACGTTAATCTGGAAGAGATTTCGTTAATAAAGCCACAAAGCCTTTTGAAATTCGCAACAAGGTCTATATGTGGCGTTGTAGCCTGCCTTTATCTTTGAAGGATAAAAGTCCTTTTGGCAAACTTATTTGACATATTTTGATAAGTGTTTACCTAATGTACCAAAAATATTCTTGAGGGCGGGGGAAAATCTATAACAAACAGACTCTATCAGATTATTTTCTTAATTTGTACAAGCTCACTTAGAAAAGAGAATTTTAGATAAAAGATCTTTTATGTGTGGAAAACTTTATTCGAGAGTAAAATTTTTCATTTCGAGTATTATTTCTACTTCTTACAAGACGACAGGAGGTAGTAACAGAAATGTTCCCTATTCAGCAACTTCCATGTAGCCAAAGAGTTTGGAAAAGGAATTGACTGCAACACCAGGGTAAACTTTGAATGCTTGCATATTTGTTTGTGTCAGCCAACTTACAAACACCAAACACGGACGTCAATACTCTAATACATAGTTAATATCAACATACGCCACTCACTTGGCAAGCACACACAGCAATATCAATTGCAAAACCTATAAACAAACACTTGTTGTAGTGTTAGTGTGTAGTGTTAAAACGGAAATGTCATTCATTAGCATTGCGCCAACATATCCTGCGCACGCAAAAACTTCACTAGGAACCCCTTCACTACTCTACGACTGTACGTGTTAGTTGGAGAAAGTTTGTACGGAGATTCGTACTTGTCAGCTAATTATGGTAGCTCATTAATAAAGTATAATTGTTGTTAGTTGTTGCAGGGCACGTATGCACATGCGCGCTATATCCTTGCAGTGCTACGCAAAGTAAATTGTTTTGAAAATTGTAAACAGCTTCGTAGGGCGAAGAGACAAGTATTTGCTAAACTTCACACTTCTCTAGGTAGATAAGTGAAAAATTTTAGTACTTTCGTCGACACGTTTGCAATTGAGCTCAGCTTGTTATAGAAGTTAAATATTAATTTATAAAGTTAAGCCAAACACTCATTTATGAGTGTGAAAAGGAAGCTGAATGTCAATTAAAATTTGCTAATTGCATATGCTTAAGCATCATTGAAAGCTATTTCCTAATTTATATTTAGGTAAGGAAGCACATATGATACACCTAATTGAAAACACATGTATACATATATGTTAATTGCAACAACAAGTATTTGAATTGCAACAAAGTGGCAAATAATATTTTGAGAAGCATAATTTAGTCTTATGACTTCAAATAAGGCAATTATATATTTTACATAAATTCATTTGTGATACAGTAATAATAAATTTGAATTATAAACACCAAATTAATTTAAATCTTTATTATTATTACTAATAATAACTTTTGTAACATTAGTGCGTTTGATAAAACACAATTTCTAAATTCCTGGAAAGTAAAGCTTATTTTGAAGCTAAAATTAGCAAGCTTGTTTCCTGCTAATCTTATGTATGCATGTATGCGAGATTATATTCGTCTATAATTTGCATGTTTTTTGTCATTCAAATTTGTCAAAAAAAAAAACATTTATGAGCGATGGAAAGTTTGCATGATGAACTGAATGTGAATCTGAAGTTGATGCCAATACATACATTTTTAACACAAACAAAATAAAACAAGTAAGGAAAGGCTAGGTATAAGCATAAAGTCCAATAAAAAACGAAAATCATCATATGTATATAGTACATAGACTGAGGTGATTCCTGAACCTATTTCACTCATTTTCATTACCATCATACATTATATCTAATATTATATACTAATTTATTTTGGCTAAGATATTTCATATATTAATCGATATTTAAGCTATTAAGCCCATTCGAAAGCACCCCTCTCACGGCCCCAAGGAACATGTGTACCAAGCGCAAAAAGCGAATGCTTTAATACATGTATTTATAGCAATAGATATTGTATTGCTGAATATGCTTGTACACACTCAACTAATTTTAAGCCAACCAGCAGCTTCAATCAGCTTCGTAAGAGTGGCTACATAATGTAGAAACTAAATATTCCATAACATTTTATAGTTTTCATCTATTTATGAACTTTACAAACACTTTCGTTAAGATGAAATATTAAATTTTCAGTTTATATGTCATTAACTAGCTTCTGCTAAACTATGTCATATAAAATATTGGGTTTCTTCGGTTCCAAAATATAGTTGTTTGCAAGATTTTCGTATCAGCTGATGGCTTATATGATTGTTGCAAATGAATTTAACGGCCACTAAATTTCATTTTATGACGCCATGCAAGAATTTAACGACATATACACACATAACAGAAGATACCAGGCGTATGAGTGACATAAAGTTAGTGTAATCAAGCGAAAGTGAGTTTGCTTGAGTGTAAACAAGTGGGTTCGTTTGAAAGTGGTTGAGTTGGCTAACGTATTGTACACATATTTCTAAGTTTATAACGAATGCATATGTGCAAAACAATTCCCTAACGGCCAAATCTTTGCAATTATGTGGCTGCCACATCTAAGCGCAGTTCTTGTGGTCGTCTTAATTACTATGCACACACAGCCATCCACTCGAAGGTACCACAAGTGCTGTAGCCTCTCGCTGCCTAAATATTGAGTGTGCTTTGTGTTTATACACGAGAAGCCACAATCAAATGTTATGTAAAATGTGTTTGCTGTACTTATGGACTTTACACAATTTAACCACTAAAAACTTTCTTAATTGCTTAACCAGTATGGCTAAAAGTTGTCGCTTTGATAATCACACATACATATGCAGGCAACTCAAGTCACGGTAGTGTGTGTTGCTCTTGTTGTTGGTTATGTACAGAGCGCTTGTATAAAATGTACAGTTATTCTATTTATAAACTTTAATAACAATTTGTGAAATAATTACAAATCAGAACTTGGGTTGTTTTACAAATAATTTATCTTAAAGCAGCAATTATGCAATAGTTCAAAGATGTGGCTTTGAAAAAGTGTTAAGTAACCTCCTAAAGGTTGTTGAATTTAAAGGAGAGAATGTTGCATGTTAGAAAATTGTCGGAAGTTTCACCTTGTTTTCTGTTAAAAAAGGGCAAATTTTTTTTGTATTATATTCGTTTTGCTTTTTTTGGTAATCCAACTGATTTTCTTTCGAAACCGTTTTACTAAATGCGTTACAAGCCATCTGATTACCTAAGCCATTGACTCCAATAAAGTCTATGTATTATGAACGAAATCATTAGAAGCATACAAAAAATAATTTTGAATGACAGTGAAATGAATTTGCTCGGGATATATACAGATCAAGAGACAATATGTATAATAGGGGTTTGCTGTATATTTGAGTTTGTTCTGTGCAAAGTGGATATCTCGCGAACTCCAGAGTCACTAAGACAAGACATGAATTGATGATCCTAAGTAATTTTTAGAGCTATGCAAATTCAATAATGCTGAATTTTTGCATAGGTCTATTTACAATTGTTACAGCATGACTATCGACACTACACTACCCGACAGTCTGCTGAATGAGCTATGTATGTGCGATGAACTGAATAGAAGAGAGATTTGGAGATTGTCCACGTTCAAATTATACTGGAACATCGAGTAAGAAATGTAAAATTTTTTTTTTTGTACAAACTACTTTCTAGCGAAATGCAAATTAAATTCAATAATCAGCCATATTGTTTGCTGATCTTTTTCCTCCTGATTGCTTCCCATTCCATAATAATTTTCTTTGAGAAATTTACCGTGAATGCTTTGTGACTCAAAATAATAGTGTATTTGACAGGCATAATCGTTTCTAATACGTTGATTCATGTTATTGAATTATATTTATAATTCTCAAAACAAAAAAAAAGTTTGCTTTGTTTACTAAATATAATACTCGTTGTTGGCGCGCAACAAAAAATAATTATATAAGTTATCTAATTAAAATTCAAAGCATTTTATTTACTAAAATGCAACTTTGTCAATATATCAAAAAATTGCACATGTACATTAAAATGCAGCACTGCTGATCTATTACATTGTTAATGTACACAAAAACGCGACCTTGTAGATGTATGTCCCGCTATTCATAGTATGTTCGAGTCCGCCTTTGGCTTGCCCTTTTGCGTTGTCTCATTCCTTTTTAATTCGTTGGCGGAGTGGTACATACGACTACAAGAAGCACAATTATTTTAGCGCGCGTAAATTTATATATTGTATTTGAACTAAAATTGTAATTGAAATTAAATATAATACGAAACCGCTTAAAATCCGTGTTTAACTCTGCCACCCGCCAACATTCTAAAATAATTGTGCACAATTATAAAATAATTGTGTATAAAACAAGTGTGAACAATTCCTGGAATAATTGTTCTGAAATCGTGGAAATTTACGCTTCAAACTAATTAGCATATACTTATTTGTGGAGTACGGAGTACCATTTGCTGACCCGTTATGCCTGACTTACGGAATCTGGATGGTGCCGTTATTGATGGGAGCGTGCCCCCATTTACCGGTGCACATGACAGTTATATGGAATCACCGCTACATGTGGGTAACGCTCTAACTGGGACACAGTCATCAAGATTAAGTATATCAAATATTGATACGACGCAAATTAATTTTTCACCTATCTTTTCCACAACTGCTGCTGCGACTTCGGTGGTCGCACCTGTTCAATATCAGTCACATGGTCTATATCAAGCGTCGTCATATACATCGCTACCATTTGGGTCCGGAGGTGTGAGCTTGGCCATGAATCAGCCATATGCATATTCGAGCGTACTTACCGGAAGTAACCACTCTGGGTCTTATGACAAGATGGCCTCTATTATCGGTGGACCCCAGATGAACTCAACGTTTGCTCATCCATCTGCCTGCGTGTTCGGTCAGAGCCAACACGTACCCATAAACTCATCGTTGACTCATCCATCTGCCTGCGTGTTCGGTCAGAGCCAACACGTACCCATAAACTCATCGTTGACTCATCCATCTGCCTGCGTGTTCGGTCAGAGCCAACACGTACCGATGAGCTCTGTTCATACGTCCACTTATGGAGGCATGGTCTTTCAAACCGCACAATTACCTCCTATCTCGTCTCTAGCAGGTGGGTGCAGTGCTGCCGCACAACATACACCTTTCGTCCCTGCACGCAACTGTTTCGGGCAACCACATGGAGGTTATGCGCCCGTCAACGACAGTACATGGAGACATATTCGGAACAATTCTGATGCGAGTTTGAGCCCATCACATATAGCGACAAGACAGGCGATAAGCAAAGATCTGCCACCGTTCTCTGGAAGACCAGAGGAGTGGCCGCTGTTTATAACAAACTACGAGCAGTCAACGGAACGCTGCGGGTTTTCTGAACAAGAAAACTTAATTCGACTACAAAAGTCACTACGAGGAGCTGCATTGGAAGCAGTCCGGGGAATGCTGATGATGCCATCTACAGTTCATCTAGCCATCGAAACCCTTCGTATGCTTTTCGGTCGACCAGACATCATTCATAACACGCTACAACAAAAACTGAGACAGATGCCAGCAGTGAGAACCGATCGACTGAATAACTTGATCGATCTTTCATTGGCTGCATTCAAAATTATGCCACAATGCAGGCGTTAGGCCTTAGTGACTATCTTAACGATCCTATGCTAATTAACGAGTTGTTGAGGAAACTCCCAGGGGATATGAGGTTAGACTGGGGTCGTCGACGAATATCAACATCTCGCGTGGATATTGTGGCCTTTGATGATTGGTTATTTGGGCTCGCATCGTGCGCAAGCCAAGTAACACCTTTAAACGAAAAACCCACTGCCTTAGAAGAAAGAGTTGGAGGAAAGGGCAACCGTCAAAGAGTTCTCGTACACGACGAGATACCGAAAGGGCGTGAAATAGCAAAAACGCGTGATGAGGTAACTGATCATACTATAGTTTGTCCTCTGTGCGACAAGCAACACGATCTTTCCGATTGTCCTGACTTTATAGCAAAGAGTCGAAATGAACGCTGGCAGTTAATCAAAGATAAAGGACTCTGCATCCGATGTTTTAAAACCCACATGGTAAGACGGTGCACATCCAAGCAAGTTTGCGGAGTAGATGGGTGTTGTATGGGGCACAACCCACTACTACATAGTCAAAATGCAGCAACAAGCACTAGTCGGGTAAAAACAATATTGATTTCAACGTGAGTTTAAGAGAGCCATTTTCCGTTATATTCCCGTCATTCTGTATGGCCCGAAAACTACAGTGGAAACCTTTGCTCTAATTGATGAAGGGGCGTCATGCACATTGATAGATAGTAAGCTGTCTGAGCAGCTAGGTCTCGACGGTCCTGGTGAGGAGTTGTGCTTGAGATGGACAGGCGATATAACACAGCAAGAGATGAGCTCCAAAATTTTGAGTTGTGAAATATCCGCCAGAGAGAAAAACTCTAAACGTTATCGTATGCACAACATACGCACTATCACCGACCTCGAATTACCGCAACAGACTCTAAGCATGGACACCCTAAATGAACACAAACACCTGAAATCACTACCCATCCTACCATACACCAACTGCAAGGCACGTTTGTTAATAGGCCTGGATAATATGGCTAAAATTTGTGTGCCAGTGGAGGTAAGACAAGCTGAAGGTGACGAACTCATCGCTGCGCGTTGCAAAATAGGATGGTCAGTATACGGTCAAGACAAATCCTGTTATTCACCAGACGAAAATTTGCTCCATGTTTGCACCTGCACCAAATATGATGATATGGACAAATTAGTGCGAGCCTATTTCTTTATAGACTCAGTGGGTATCACTCCTACCCTCAAACCACTTAGGTCAAGAGCAGATGAGCGTGCATACGAAATTATGGAGAAAACGGTTTCATATGATGCCAAATGGGAAACAGGCCTCCTGTGGAAATATAACCACATTGACTTGCCCAACTCATATCGAATGGCATACAACCGTTTACAATGTCTGGAGAGGAAGATGGAAAGAAACGCAGAGCTAAAACAATTTCTCGTTGGGAAAATAGATGACTACATCGAGAAGGGTTACGTCAGAAAACTGAATGTCGATGAGATATCGAAAGGAGGCAAATCATGGTTCATTCCGATATTCACAGTTATGAACATCAACAAAAACAAATTGAGGATCGTATGGGACGCAGCCGCTAAGGTGCGTGATACAAGTCTGAACGACGTATTGCTGAAAGGCCCCGATCTCCTACGATCATTGGTAGGTGTTCTATTGAGATTTCGTGAACGTCCTGTGGCTATATGTGGAGACATACGCGAAATGATTCACCAGATTAAGGTAAGAAAAGAGGACCAGATAGCGCAACAGTTCCTCTGGCGGAACGGCGACACTAATATTAGTCCTGATGTATTCGCTATGACTGTTATGACGTTTGGCGCATCGTGTTCTCCTTCTTTGGCAAATTACATAAAGGATAAGAATGCTCTACGATTCGAGAAGACTCTTCCGCGAGCCGTAGCAACAATTGTCCAAAATACTTTTGTGGACGACTGGTTGCACAGTATGGATGATGAGGACGAAATGATTCAACTTGCTACTAACGTTCGCTTCATCCACAATGAAGGCGGTTTCGAGATGCGGAATTGGTTGTCTAATTCTAAGCGAGTTTTGGGAGCGCTCTCAAGCCATCCCAAGCTAGCCAACAAATGCTTCGTAGAGCCAGGATCCGAGCTCCAAAAGGTTCTCGGTATGTGGTGGTTGCCTACCAGCGATGAGCTAACCTTTGTTCAAAAGTTCAAGCCTGAGGTCTTCGACGAGTCCACCTTTCCAACAAAACGACAAATACTTCGAGTGGTGATGACTATATTCGACCCTTTGGGTCTATTGGGGTTTATTGTAGTAAAGGCCAAGATGATACTACAAGATGTATGGCGATCGGGCGTAACTTGGGATGAACCTGTACACGAACAGGAACGGTTAGAATGGTGGCAATGGCTGCGAAAGCTACGTTGTATCGACAAGGTTCGAATTCCACGATGTTACAATTTGGCTAGTCACAGCAACGACAATCAACTTCATATCTTCGTTGACGCTAGCATATCAGCATATGCAGCTGTGGCCTTTCTACGTTCAACTATGGCTGGCAAAGTTAATTGCAGCCTAGTTGCATCCAAGACACGAGTTGCTCCGTTGAAGCCACTATCGGTGCCGAGGCTTGAGCTGATGGCAGCTATTTTAGGACTTCGTCTAGCTAAGTTTATTGGACAGGAGCTCTCCATATGCGTTAACCGTCGGATCTTTTGGTGTGACTCGAAAGACGTACTATATTGGATAAGGTCAGACGCCCGAAAGTTTAACCAGTTCGTAGCCGTACGCATTGGTGAAATTTTAGAGGATTCGCAAATCAATGAGTGGCGGTATGTGCCGACGAAGGACAACGTAGCTGATGATGGCACCAAGTGGCACAACAATTTTGAATTTAACAACTCAGAGAGATGGTTTACAGGGCCTGAGTTTCTAAACCTATCAGAAACCCTCTGGCCAGCATCCGGATTCAAAGAGCCACAAACTGCAACCGAAATAATACAACACATGGCAATGGATCCAAACAAAATTAATGATTCCCAACCAGATCCTAAACGATTTAGTAAATGGGAAAAACTGCGCTCTGTACAGATGTGCATTCTTCGGTTTCTTCGCTTAATTATGAAAACTACAGCAAGAAACCCAATTACTCAGACATTTCTTCACGATGACACCTGTACAAGCGCTGAACTTCTTCTTTTTCGTAAATGTCAAGAAGATTGCTACGGCACAGAATTCGATCAACTAAGAAAAGGCTTGGTAAGTCGAAAAAGCTCAATCTATAAACTTTCTCCATTTATAGACAAATTCGGGCTGCTGCGCGTAAAGGGCCGGATCGAAGAAGCCAGAGGAGTAACAACAGATCTTAAACAACCGATAATTCTTCCCCGCAACAACACTGTGACTGATCTGATTGCAGACTTCTACCACCGCAAGTTTCATCATTACCATAATGAGATAGTGGTGAATGAGATGAGGCAGCGATTCTGTATAAGTGGTCTACGAGCTTTAGTACGAGCGGTAGCACGGAAATGTCAACAATGTCGTAATCGGCGGGCCACGCCGACTCCACTAGAGATGGGAAAGTTACCCGCGGAGCGTCTGGCGGCATTCACTCATCCCTTTGCTTACACTGGAGTTGATTATTTTGGACCCTTTGACGTGACGGTTGGCAGAAGACATGAGAAGCGGTGGGGAGTTGTTTTTACCTGCATGACTATACGTGCAGTACATATTGAGATATCACCATCACTATCGACAGATTCGTTTCTCTTAGTTCTAAAATTGTTTATATCGCGACGGGGAGTTCCACGGCGAATCATGTCGGATAATGGCACTAATTTTAGAGGCGCTAGTCGTATACTAGCTGAGGAAATTGAAAAGATATAATCTAACACGCTGATGGAAAAATATCCCAACATCGAGTGGACTTTCATACCACCAGCATCACCGCATATGGGCGGAGCATGGGAACGTATGGTCCGATCGATAAAATCAGTATTAATGGACATATTACCAAAAGAGGGCCTCAGAGAAGAAGTACTGAGAGCCACATTAGCCGACGTCGAAAATATCATTAACATGCGTCCGCTCACTTATGTCCCGCTGGAGTCGCATGACAATGAGGCTTTAACACCTAATCATTTTCTTCTCGGAAATTCGAGCGGTATAAGAGAAAAGGACGGCCACGATGTGGATCATCCTTCTTTACTGAATAAACAATTTCGTATGTCCTGCGAGTTGGCCGATCGATTTTGGAGGCGATGGATTCGCGAATACTTGCCAGGGCTGACAAGACGCGCAAAATGGTTCGAAAATGCACCAGAACCAATCGCTCCCAAAGACATTGTAATAATTGTTGATGAAAATACTAAACGAAACACTTGGACAAAAGGAAGAGTGCTGGATGTCATCAAAGGAAGTGACGGACAGATAAGAAGCGCTGTAGTGGCAACTTCCAGCGGCTTGACTAACACGACCAGTAGTAAAACTTGCGCGCCTAGATCTTAAGGGTGAACCCCACGTCGTAGCATGAAGTTCACGGAGGGGGAATGTTGGCGCGCAACAAAAAATAATTATATAAGTTATCTAATTAAAATTCAAAGCATTTTATTTACTAAAATGCAACTTTGTCAATATATCAAAAAATTGCACATGTACATTAAAATGCAGCACTGCTGATCTATTACATTGTTAATGTACACAAAAACGCGACCTTGTAGATGTATGTCCCGCTATTCATAGTATGTTCGAGTCCGCCTTTGGCTTGCCCTTTTGCGTTGTCTCATTCCTTTTTAATTCGTTGGCGGAGTGGTACATACGACTACAAGAAGCACAATTATTTTAGCGCGCGTAAATTTATACATTGTATTTGAACTAAAATTGTAATTGAAATTAAATATAATACGAAACCGCTTAAAATCCGTGTTTAACTCTGCCACCCGCCAACACTCGTACTAATGCAAAAAGCGTATTATAATCCTTCAAACGCGTTTTTGTATTTGACCACAAAATATTTAAGCAAATTTATGCAGAATATTCGCAGAAATTTCGTCCTTGCACTCGTGTGTACATACACAAACAAAAGAAACCGCAACCGCAAATCAATCACAATCCTATTGATTTGCTTTATTTGCGAAAATACTTAGGTGAAATTTGTGCAAACTGCATTAAAGCTGCTTGTTGTAGTTGTCAAGTTGAGGTTTAAGGCGGCGGCTATAAATACATATTGTAGATTTGTACATAAATGCAAAGTTTCAGTCTGATTAGGCGCAAAATAATGGTTGGTATGTATGGAAAACCACAATATCTACTTGCGGTGTGGCTTTAAGTAGACAACAAGCACGCAAAAGGCAGCGCCACACCGCATTGAAATACAAATGCACGCGCAAGCATATTTGATGAGAGATTTATAGTATGTGAACACATGTGATCTATTGCGAAAATTTAAACAAATAAATGGCAAAGGAAATGTGAGCAAAGTGAACGCCACAGCGAAAATGCTTGTGTACTAAATTGAAATGCTGCGGTAGATATAGCATATGTTTATGTGTAACATTATCCACACAGCACAGTTTTGGCATCGGGCATTATTTGCAAAGACATTCTTCAAATATTTGCATATGTTTTCGTTTGAGTGTGTGCACCTTTTGGCTTATAATTGGCTCCAAGAATAATTACCAATTATTAAATACTATTATATATACTATATAATTGAACACACACACATATACATTTTACATAACAAATTGCAATTATGTGCAATTTCCCATTGAGGTTGCCAGACTCTTTATTTATGTGATTTTCATGCGTTTATTTCCGCCGTATTTGAGCAAATATTAAGTTCTTTGTGTTTACAATCAATGTATTGTCAATGAGACCGCAAATACTGCAATTAACTTCTATTTGTTTTCCAGCTCAAGTTTACAGAAATTAATTAAATTGCTGTTTAATTTTAATTAAATTTCCTTTGCGCAAATATACATGATATTGGTTATAACTTTTTCTTTATTTTAACTTCATACATTAGGACAGGCATTATGTTCAAACGCATAGGTTTCTAATGTGAGTAAGCTCAAAATTGTAAATCTCTGTAGTGAAATTTACAAATTTGCAGCAATTAATAATCAAGAGTATCAGCAAAAATTGGCACTAGCTGGTGATTCTTTGATTTTACGTGGCATCATATTCGAATAGAAACTGAATTAAATTTAAATTTATTATATTTATGTAACATATAGAACATATACAGTTATTTTCGTTTGTTTTCATTTCAATACATGAATTAGGCAAGCTTAATGTGCGGAATTGTGTAAATATTACTTTTAAAAGATATAATAATTGTATAGTTTATATACTTTTATGAGCATTGACTATCTTCCACCACAACTTATTTAGTATGTATGATATATAAATATCAAGTTAAACATGAATTTTTTAAGACATGTATGTATAATATTTTGTGGGCGTGGAATACCAATATTTATGTTGCAAAGGTATACGAAGTTTCATCAAGATATCTCAATTTTTCCTCAAGTTACTCAAGCGCAGACGTTCGGACAGGCGGACATAATTCCCGATTTCAACGGTATTAATTACCCAGATTACTTTGATATATATAATAAGGTGGAGCGATAATGTATGGAGAAAAAATTTTTGTTTTGTTTTTTAACGACATAGATATGAAAAGTTGCCTTTTAATAAAAAAAAAACATACAAAATATCAAACAGCAGCCTTAATGTTTTGAGGTGCCCCAGTACAGTCGAAAATTAAAAAAATACATTTTAAACATTTATTAAGAAAAATATTATCTTACATTAATTAAAATACTATTTACACATCAAACTGTGTTTTTATGTTTTGAAATAAGGCAAAACCATCTCGTTTATTTTCCCCACAAACTGCAGCACTCCACGGCTTAAAGTAAGAGGTGGCTCAGTTATATCACAGTCCCGCCACATAATAATGCCGGTGTAACCTTTGACATCGAAGTTGAATGCAGGTACTTTAGACCTTCGAAGTCTGGGGCAGTTTTAGTGGCATACAGTCGTAGAATTCGATTAGCTGTTGTTATTCATCTAGAAAGGTTCTAGGTTAGTAGCTAAATCAGAAGAAAATATACCAGTAATAGTAGCTGTCATTATGTCATATATATACTTTTTGTTGGTAATATTGTAGGTATAACGGTAAATTCGACTATCGGCATTGTTTGACAAATTTGTATTTTAGATCCGATCCGATGTTGGAAACTCCAGTACGATCACACACAAGGGCTAATGACGATAAATTTAATCTCTTTTTTGCAGAGGTGGTGATAATTTTCATTGACCTGTTCTGGGTCCTTTTGATTAGGACTAGATGGTACGAGAAAACTACTACATGAGCTGCTGCTGCTGCTGAAAAGAACAATAACAACAGGACAAAATAGTCAAAATAGTGTACCTCCGTGTTACGCGATAAGCTTTTTTCTTTTCTATCTTGTTTTTTCTTATTCTTCACAGTTGTAACTATATCGACACCGCATGTCACAATTTTTCTGATTGATCTTTGGTCGAGTAAGAAACTTACTTCCTCCTTGGGTTCACGATACCCGTATAAACAGCTATAATTCCTAATATTACAGATATTTCCTTTGTTATTTTATTGGGCTTTAATTCATGTTTTATGAACTGACAAATTTTCATGTGGGTATTTGTAAACATGTAACTTCTCCGGCAAACCAAAGATAGGACAGCTCGTCGTTTGCGTGTTTGAACTTAAGACATATTTCTGCAATTAAGGGGTTATATACAGTTAGAATTTTAAAAAAATCTATTTTTTTTTTTTATTTAAATTTCTTAATGTACATATATTTAAGAATACACACAGAAAATTTCATATCGTTCCGGTGAATATTTTCAAAGTTACAAGCAAATGAAAAATTTGAAAAGGCGTTTCAGAGTGCTTTTAAGTACAAGGTCCAAACTTTAAACGCGTTTTTCTCAAAATGGTGTTTTCAAAGTCGGTGACCAACATTACTCGAAAACGGCTAGACCGATTAGTCTCAAATTTTAACACGACCTTCTTAAATATATTTTTTAGTAATTAATCGTAGATTTTTTCTCTCCGATAAATATTTTTTTTTATAAACAATTTAAGGCCGAAATTTCGGTGAAAAATCGATTTTTTTTTTTTTGAGAAACCGCCATTTTGTCAAAAAATTTTATTTTGCTTATTCCTTCGATTAATTACTAGATTTAACATTATTTTAACGAAATCTGTTTGGTTTTTTAATTTCGGATGATCCAGTTCCGAGATATAGTGGTCACCGCAAAACGTCTTTTTTGAGAGGAGCTCCTGGAGATCAGCTGTAGCTCTTTTTCAAATAAATATTTTTACTAAAACTAAGTCTTGAAATACAGTTAAAAGGTACCATAATATGTGTATAAATTTTTGGATCAATAAATTAAAAAGTTTTCTCAGAAAAAATTCTGGAAAATTCACTTTTTTTCGGCCGTCTAACTGTATATAACCCCTTAAAACGAAGTTAAGAAGTACTAATTACAATAATAAACTAAGCTACAAGCATCGTATATTCATGAAAAATACTACTTACAGTAAATATCCCGATCCCAGCTGTAACATATAAATGATTGGCGAACAAGTGAACTGCTGTAAGCGCGCGAAAACTGTAAATGTCACTGTCACTCTATTTGTGGGTGGAAAGAAAGTAATACCCCTGCCCGTGTTAACTAACAAACATGTTTTAAGGTCATTTATCAAAAATTAATAAAATCGCTCCACCCTAACATGTAACCTTATATCTAACTCGTTTATAAGAAACCGTTAGGTTAGATTTGTATAAAAACATATAACACATTTAAATTTATTAAACACTTCTCAGATGTTCTTAAACTCGATTTATCTATTTATTTGTTTTATATTCTTTATTTTCATGGAAGTTAATTCAATACCATATAAATAAATATGTATATATGTAAGTATTTTCTCGTATATTGAAATTTTTAAGTATTTTGTTTTGGCTTTTACTAATCTCGTATAAATTCTTTCTATTACAGATGTTATTTTTCAATACAACATATGAGTAATTATCTCGTCAGAAATGAGTCAAGGTAAATAAATACACACATATATATATATATTACATTCTAATGGTTATTATGAGATTAAAGCAAAGTGCTAAGAGCTTGTCTATACAAAATTTAAAAAGAAATACTAAAATTATATGTTGGTAAATAGTATAAGAGTGTAGTACTAGATTACAGCATAAGGAAATACATCAAGCTACTTGACGACATGTCTCCAGTGTTTTTGATGTGCGTACGCTCCGTGGTACTAACATCGACTCGGAGCACTATCTTGTAGCAGCTAAGTTACTCACCGGCCTCTGTGTAGCAAAGCGCACACGTCAACAAAGACTTGCACAACTGTGGAACGGCATCTCAAACTGCGTACCGCTGCAGCCAAAACAATTGGATTTCGGCAACGTTAAAAAACGAGCTGGTACGATGAGGATTGCCGTCTCGCAACGGAGAGAAAACAGACTGCCTACCTCGCAACGTTGCAAACGACCACAACACGTGCGGGATGGAATAGATACCGTGAGCTAAAGAGGGAAGCGAGACGCATTTGCAGACAGAAAAAGAAAGAGGCCGAAATGCGTGAGTATGAAGAGCTTGACAAGCTGCCCGACATGGGCATCCAGCGACTAACTGAAGGTTTTCAAGACACACTAATTTCAGAGCACACTCCTGTAGAACCCCCAGAGGTGATCTAGTTGTTGATGACCAGAGTATACTGAGTGAGAATGGCAGTGAAAGTACAACACCAGGAGATGGCGAACCCGATTCCCCAATCGACGACGATGGAGCAGATGTTCCATTGCCCGACCGTGAAGAAATTCGAATAGCCATTACTCGCTTGAAGAACAACAAGGCGGCGGGGGCTGATGAATTGCCGGTCGAGCTATTCAAATACGGCGGCGAAGAGCTGATAAGGTGTATGCATCAGCTTCTTTGTGGAATATGGTTCGGAGAAAGCATTCCCATTCAAACTTGCAATAGGCTTAAGCTCTTGCGCAAAAATTGTACTTATTAGAAAGTAGCAAACTCAAAGCTATTCATAACTAAATTCACACTGCACACAATGCGCAAGTAACCAATATTGCAAGAAAAAACCGCACATAATGTTGCATTGGAAACATTACTCAGATATGAAAACGCCTACTTTCAAACAACGTTCGAATGGAATAACAGTTTTTCGATACAAGCACGAAGAAGCAACATATTCATAAGCATTTATGCATTTGAATTTCAAATTTCAATTGACAACAGCGAAGCAGAAAAGAGGAAGCGTATGGCAATCATAAACCATTGAAAGGAGAGCAAAGTGGAAAATGTAAACAAACTGCTTGTTGGCGTGCAACTCAAAATGTGTTGGTGTTGCATTAGAATTGGATGGCATGCAATGTTTGTGTAAAGGGCAACAGTGAGCTGTGGCAGCAACTGCCCCAACAGCAACACACTGCGACGATGCATTATGATTGCGCAATATGCGTGCTGCAAAAGTGGCACACAGCCAAACTTGATGTACAACTGAAGGACGCACATACACACACGTGCGCATATATGAATACGAGAGCAGTGAAACCGCTGTAAAAGAAATATTTCAACAACTCGAAGATGCAAAGCGGTTGATCCAGTTGCTAAGCCAATATTTGTGTGCTTCCATAGTGTTTGTGCTGCGTAGGGACACACCGAAACAAGTTGGTCATATGAAAAAAAACAAGAGCGTATAAAGAGCGAAAGCAGTAGAGGGGCGGAGAGCAAGTTTGACAAAAGTCAAGGACTAAGCCAGCGCGCATACACACACCCCTTCAGTTCTTATACCATATACAAATGTATGCATATTCTTGGTAGCATTGCAAAGGCCCTTAAAATGCCGCTAACCAACCGCAACTCACTTTAATTTAAACAGACAGTTTTACATCTTTTGTGGTTTTGTGATGTTTGCACAGTTGCTTTTTTGGGGCGACTTGTGGCATACAAACTTTTGCTTAGCTTGTTTCTCACTATACACACATCCATACATATGTCTACTCGTATGTTTGCTAATTTACATATTTACGAAAGCTCTTTAGCTCGTGTTTTATTTCTATGTGTACACATGAAAATTTTGTGTAACTCATCTATATGTTGGCTTCTATCAACATGTCATTATGTGCATGAAACTGTAACGATACGTTTACTTGCGCACATAAATATACGATCTCTGTTCATTCATAGTTTGTAGGTCAGGGTTTTCCCTTTATTACTTACAAATGAAAGCACACAGCTCATTTACGGTCTACAAATGAATGCGCAGTGCATTTTCAATTTAATATTAATTTTTATTCAAAATTTTTGTATGTGAAACATAGAATTTCAAAGAACTATATAATAGCAAGAATTTAGGTTAGCCAAATATAAACCACATATGTAGATGGTGAACGTATGCAGACACAGCGTGGATGTGGTGTTATCCTTCAATTGATTTTGTGTACTTACATCATATATAACTTATAGTAATATAATGCCACAGAACTTTAATATTTTCCTTTGAATATGCTTCAAATTTCAATGTAAGGTAAATATTAAATTATTTGAGGCACCATTAGATATTGTATGCCCCCCATACGCTGCACAAACAATCAAAGTACGCGCGTAAATACACATAAGCGGTGACCGCTCGCAGGTAAACATACGACGCAAATACTAATATATTCCTAATACTATATTTGCACTAAGTACAGAGCATGCCTCAATGATTAATTAATATACCGTTTCCGTACCATGTATGTCTGAACACACATACATAGTATATGTATACATTACTATGAATATTGAAAACTGTATCTCATTAAAGATATCTCTTCTAAATAGTTAGGTTCTTAAAGCTAGCATTCTGTGATTGTTAGCTTTAAAGGATTTTATATAGAATTTTTCAATGAATACCTTGAGAATACATTACATTATTTGGTGCTTTAGTATGGGAATAGCGGTTGTTTGTGTCACCCAGAAATAAAAAATGTATCTATATATAAATGATCAGGATGACGAGTGGAGTTGAAATCCGGATGTCTGCTCATCCGTCTGTCTGTTTGTCCGTCTGTCAGTGCAAACGATAACTTAGAACCTGAGGAGGTTGGTATTGAAAATGGGCGAAATCGGACCATTGCCAAGGCTACAAAATGACGAAAAAATATAAAGTGCCATAACTAAGCCATAAATAAAGTTATAAAAGTAAAACTTAGTACAAAGGACCGCAGTAGGATGTAATTTTGTGTGGATGTATTTTTTTCGGAAAGCGGGCGTGCCCCGCCACTACTAAGTTTCTTGTTCATATCTCGGGAACTACTAAAGCTTTATCTACTAAATTCTCTAGAGTCGTTTCCTTTAGCCACTTCCTTATACAGATCAAAAATGAAAAAAAAAATTAGATTATAACCATGCCCACCTCCCATACAAAGGTTATGTTGAAAACTACTAAACAAGCTTTAATTCACTAAGGAATTTCATGGTAAATATGGTACAGAAGAGCTGCACTCCAATTGGTATACAAAAACTATATCTCCGAAACTATTCGATTCGTAATATTTTCCTGGCATCCCAATAATATGTATTGCAAATAGGCCAAATCGGTTCGCAACCTCGCCTACTTCCCATATACCAGAACTGTGTGGTCAATATGAATCGTTTACTCTATCTATATCTATACTACTATTATAAAGAGGAAATATTTATATGTATGTTTGTTTTGAATAAACTAAAAACCTACTGTGCCGATTTTAAAAATTCTTTCACCATTGGAAAGCTACATTCACCCCGAGTAACATAGGCTATATTTATTGCTAGAATCTCAACTTTCTGGAAATTGTTCCCCAGTGAGGGTATCAAAGACTCCATGATAGAGAAACTTAATCTGAAATTGAAAATCATCTTGCAAGTCATTCTCTTTGCATCGCAATCGCGTGCCAGAGAGTCGAGTAACGAGTGCTCGCCACTGAATGCTGAACAAAATTTCAATACCTTCCAAGACCGCGCTTGAGAGTCGAGTACGGAGCGTGTTCCTCGGCATGAAGATCAAAATATTAGAAATATACAAGCTCGCACTAGGGAGTCGGGAGTCGAACTCTGCGCGTTCCCAACGCCTTCATAATCAGAGAGAAAGACCACGGACACAAAAGACTAGAGATCGTAATCAAGTTTTAGCTCATTGCAAATAAAATATAATATCATGTTCGAATTTTCCTCATTTTACTTTTTTAAAATGATCCCACGCAAGAAACGGGAAAGTACATTTGTATATACAGGTGAATGTGAATTTATTCGTTACAAAGTGTATTTGATACATAATTTATAGCACTAAATTATTATTGAATTCGTTAATATTGAAGTTATGAAGTAGGGGAAAGTACAAAAGTATGCACATATATATATTTGTTTTGAAACTCCTAACTCATCCCCAACTAAGGAACAAAAAAAACGTAATCAAAGTTGCAGGAGGCGTTATAATAGAAAGCTTTGCTAAGATGCGGAAAAATATAAATGAAAATTGTCACAACAAGATGCATACAAGTTAAAGCATATCGATCAAGATAAGTACACTTGCTTTATATTTATAATCGAATTAACTTGTGACAATTGTAAGACACGAATACAAAGCGCATATATTCTTACGTTAAGCAATCACTACATGTTCGTATAAGTAGTCGAAATGTAATGTTTACATTTATGTATATATATTCGTAAACACAATGTAAAGTATGCATCCACATACAAAAAAGATATATAAGCATATATGCTACGCTTCTTGTATCAATTTATTGCTGTCTTCGTAATTCATTGTAAATTCGTATTATGTAAAGTATTTACATATAAGACCCTCGAGCAGAGTACTCAAGTCCTCAAACATAAATTAAAATTCAATTACTTGCACTGACAACAGCAGCAGCAGCCATTTAAGAACAACAAAACATTTATAGCAAATATAAATAGCAAGTGAAAATACAGATTTTGTGATAACAAATATAATACAGTGGGACAATTTGGTGAATAGTAATAGGAAAAAATATCTTAAAGAAAATGTTATTTAAAAACATATCGGAATTCGAAAACATTTAACAATTTCGAATTATGATCCATCAAAATAGTTACAAAATTTTTAGAAGTTGCCACCTATCTGGTTTTTTAGATGTTCTATATAAATTATATTGCCAGTAATGTTATCCAATTGAAAGTATTTAACTATCACAATGTATCCCAAAACTTTTACAGGCTTTTTGGAGAAGAGAAATGTAATATTAGGTCATATTAAGGTTCATAGATATCATTCTACAACATAAACAGACACTGTACCTCAAAATTGTTTTACATATACCTTAAAGTATGAATATGTATACGAATACTCTTATCGATGCCGTCGGTAAACGATTGATTACTTGCGCCCAGCAATTTGCCCGCTCCTATATATGAGTGGTATGAACTCCGTCACAATTCAAGCACAATTGACTTGTACAAAAAAAAAATAATAATTTTACTTTGCCGAGATAAATTATCGAATTTTTAGGCTTCACAATAAGTCAAAGGCAATTGAAAATGAATAATTGGTTTAAATGATGGTATGCCCTTAAACAATTTGATTTATAAAAGCAAAGTGATTGATTGAATTCAAAAACACGTACAAAATACTCAAATAAATTCACTTACGATTATTTGATAGTAATCACATGTCATGAAACTTAATTAATACGAACTTCATTGAAGAGAAATTCTCACTTACACACATACATATGTACGTACTTGCTTACAGGCATACAAAAGTCGGACTTTTTAAGTAGAAGCCTTTAAGTTAAGAATTTAAGTGACTGCTCGGTGCTGGAATAATTCTGAGATTAACTGAGTTGGTGCGACAAATGCTGGATATTTCAATTTAATACAACTTTATTTATAAAAGTACCCTCAAATATATTAAAAGATAGTAAAAATGTATATAATAACGTAAGCTCCACATCACCCACATACACATATAATATTATCCATACACATACGTATCAAACATATCTACATTTATATTTACATAATTAAAATTACATATGTTACAACTAACTACTTTAGTTTAATTAGAGAAATTAGAGGATATATATGTAAAGAGAGTAATTGAGATTAAACTTTAAAAATAAGATAGGATAAATGCAAATGAAATAAAGTAAAAAGTGAGTTCCTATTCAGACACTAAAGAAAGCGTTTGGTTTTAATCGAAGAACATAATTATATTTCAGTGACGTAGTTATATCAAATATATTAAAAGACAGTAAATATTATAATATATTTCATTGACCCAGTTATAGCTAAATTTTAAATTTTGCTTGCAAATAAACTGCAGATTTGCACACGAGCGATCAATTTTACATACCTACTTATACATTTTTTAATATTTTAACTTTTTGCGGTCCTATAAGTAATACCCGATATACAGCTGTCGGTAAAGAGTGTAATTTGTGTGGTGTAATTAAAGAAATTTTATTCATGATCACAATTTGCCTAAATTCGCACAACTTTTCTGCTTATTTGTAGCACGTGTCTCTGATGAAAATGCTCCCAATGAGTTAGCTAACAACAAGCTCGATGAAACTCTATTTGTTTAATGAAAATCGAGTAGAAAATTTCCACACAAATAGTCACGCACTTTCCGCAATAAATGAGTGTACAACAGAGTATTTGTTGTTGTAATAACAGTATTAACAATTACAGTTTGAGTGCGATGGGTAAGAGCGTAGCGCACATGTGTGCCATCAGCACGTCGGTGGCTACAACAAAAGTTTCGATGTGTACCTGAAAGCAAGCAAAAACATGAATAGTCACTTACATAATTACGTGCGTTGATTTAAATAAACTAACATAGATATGGCAGTGTGTGGATGTGCATATATTTAACGCACTCTGGTGCCATGTTGTTTGCTGTTGTGCAGGATGAAACTTTCTAAACACACATCAGAGTTATCAGTTCTATAACTCGTTTAAGTAGCATGCTAGAAGCGTACCGTTACGTTAACTAATTGGCGCAAAAACTGTCGAATATGTTGAATTTCATCAATGGCATTGTACTTAATCTGATCAAGTTTAAACTGCATTACTCACTTCACATTGTTCATATGTCGTAGATAATTATAGATGTATGTATGCGAGACTACATACATTTGTTTCGTTTGGTAGAATCCAATTTGCTAGTTTTTCAGAATATATTCCGAGAGAAAAATAGGGAAATTTCACAAAAATCACGCTGTTATAGTGGCATGGCTTAGTGATTTTGTGTGTTCAAAACCGGTTATACTCTCATGAGCCGAATGTGTTTAAAAAGCCACGCAATGTTGTCTATTCATGTTTAACTATAGCATTTCAGTTGAAAATCACTTTTTGACTTTATTGGTTGTCATTCGTCGGTGTAGATTTCCATAAAGGATTAAATTACTGAGATTGTAATATTTAAACTTGTAATATACATATGTGTAGAATTGCATTTAAATTGAGAAGTTTAAATTTTATTAAATCGAGCTCAGTGACAAATCTGTTATAGTTTAAATGGTGGAATATCATTGCTGTAGCGTTTTTCCATATTTTCGGTACCTTCTTTTGTAATTTCAAAAGTCTTTTGTTTCAAAATAAGGCTCAGTCACGGCGATTTCTCGCAAGGGATTAAATATATTGAGGTCTAAGCCCGGGATATTGTCGTTATGTAGCAGTTCGAGATACAGTCATCTTAGCATTCCGTAAACATCTTTTACTATTTTTTCTTAAAGTTAATCCATGAATAGAATCCCCTAAAATATCTTTAGTGCCTTTAGAAAGTATTATGCCTTCATTTTAAGTATTTCCGTTATAAATCTTTGCCATTGGCTTCAGAGGTTGGAATGTTATTAAAACGAAATTTCTATAATTTAATAAGTCGAAGTTATATAAGATTATAGGCGGCAACAAACAGACACAGACGCAAACAATTTAACAACGGCAACCAGAAAATAAGTTTTCCAAATTTTAAAAAATTTAATTGAAGCCAAATAGATCACAATAAATATTCTCAAACTCCATTAAACTTTAAAACACTGTGAAAATGTTGCAGCGTTCGCTAAAATGCTGTAAATATAAGTTGATATTCAACGAAAATCGAAACTCAATAATAAATCTCATCAAAATTAATTGCAATTTCCCACAATTCCGAGTACGCATAATCGCACAAAAATTGAGTTAGTTTGTAAGTGAATGCGTGCATGCGGTGGCGTATAAAAAGCTGCAGGCGACACACATACAAAATTTTGCGCAAGCATTGGATGCGGTGGCATAATTTTTGCAAATTTTCGCTTTACATATATTATTTTGTTACCGCCACTGTGCAGGCAAAATTAATTTTCAGTGATTTTTACCTTCAAGGGCGCACACACACACGTGTATATACATTTCTTAAATGAAATACAGTGGAACTTCCATAACTCGAACCTTCTATAAGTCGAAGATCTCAATAACTCGAACACTTGAATTGGCAATAGCGTTTAGAAGCCAAATTTCATACAAATTTTCTTCCCTAACTCGAATTTCTATAACTCGAAGTTCTCCATAACTCGAACTCTTGACAGGACATTATACAAAATTTAAAATTTTTCTATCAGGGAACAATTTTAAAAGAGTCTTTCTATATCGTATGGGGGCAAACAAAAAATATGATTTTATACTTATAGATTTCCTAAATCGTTTAACAAAGGCATGAGATATAGACGTCAAGAGGCAAACAATAGCAAACTGCAACAAACAAAATTACAAAATACATGTTTTAATGTATTTAAGGGGCACACCTAGTGTGAAATTTCAAAAAAATCATTTTTTTTTGTTTCATATTTCGGTAGATTAAAAATAACATATTAAAATTTCAAATAGTTTTTGAGTTACAGAAATTTAAAGAGCAGCCGCTCGGTAATTGTGAAAACGATCATTTTATCTTTAAACGCGTTTTTCTCGAAACAGCATTTTCCGAATTTGCTGCAGTGATTACTCAAAAACAAATGATCCGATCACTATCCAATTTGTTTTTACATGTTCTATATATAGTTCTCCGTACAATGACCTATCGATTTTTGATCTGATCAAAAAATCGAATTTTGGCAGGCCAAAAACGACCAAAATTTTGGGTAAAATTCGACAATTTTTTTAAAACACCACCATATTATTTTTTATCGTAGGTCATTGTATAGACAATATTATCTAGTTTAAGGAGAATTTTTTTTTAGATTTCATCCACGGGGAAGGCCGGAATCACAGCAGCAGTGAAGGACTTTTTTTTCGCGCCGTTGGAGATCGACTATAACTTAAAAAATATTTCATTTTTTTCTTCAAAAATTTCACTGTATATTCTTGAAACATGTATAAATATATTCTTAAAATTTTGAAATAATTGATAAAGTATTTTTTTTAATAAAAATTGCCAAAGGCCATCACACTAGGTGTGGCCCTTAAATACAACTTGTTGTGAAGTAAATAACTAAAACTGTGGGTAAATCTATATTTTACAGCTTTTTGAAAAATGTATGTTTTAATGAATGTTTCTGTAATTCAAAGTCTCTCTAACTCGAAGTTTTTTTGTGGATTATGGTGATTCGAGTTAGAGAAGTTCCACTGTACCTGCTAGTACATATATTTAAGTACATGTCTGTCAGCATATACTGTGTAAAGCATTTTCCATTCCAATCATTTTCGCAACTCTGCTCATGCATTACACGTAGACACGGCTTGGGGCACATTTACGGTACACTGTATATGCAGCATACGCACGACGTAGCGTATACACACGTGTGCATAATTATCGACTTATTATTTATGTATGTGCACATTTGCAATGCTTAAATTCTATTCTATTTGCTTCAACATTGAAATTTCGTACCACTAACTTATACAAATTTTAAATATGGAAAATAATAAGCAGCTTTGGCTCAAAGGAATCTCATTAACTTTTTTCCAATTGCTTGTACTCATATACTACAAGTATGTTACTTGCTATCCTGTGGTGCTTTACTTTAATTAATTTCATTTACACTTCGCAATGCTTAATGTTTAAACACAGACCCTGAGTTCTATTTCAGACGTTATACATAAAAATGTATATACAGCGATGTTTGAATAAGGAAAATTACCATTTAAAATTTAAGCTACCATGTCGTATGAGTAATATTTTTATTGTGCTATTTCCTCAAGGCATGCATAGGTGTGTATAAGCTGAAATATGTCTGAGTACAGCTTATTGACGTCTTTTTAAATTAATTATCCTTTTTCGTAAGTATAACACATATCCGTTAGCGAAGAGGCTAAACGTGTTTTTAGAAGCCCCCTATGTTATGTCCCTCTGAAGTTGTCGAAATAATAATTTATTTCATTAGATACTTTGACATATGAATACTAATGTATTTTAATCTTTTTTTTATACTCTTGCAACAAAGTTGCTAAAGAGAGTATTATAGTTTTCTTTACATAACGGTTGTTTGTGTCACCCAGAAATAAAAGAGTTAGATCAGAGTTAGTTAGAATGATCAGGATGACGAGTGGAGTTGAAATCCGGATGTCTGTCCATCCGTCTGTCCGCGATAGCTTGAGTAACAATTTAGATATCTTAATGAAACTTGTTACACATATTCTTAGCACCCAGAGGTTGGTGTTGAAAAGGGGCGAAATCGAACCATTGCCACGACTACAAAATGGCGAAAACCGAAAACATATAAAGTGCCATAACTGAGCCATAAATAAAGTTATTAAAAAAAAAATTTGGTACAAAGGTTCGCACTAGGAAGGGGCATATTTGGATGCAATTTTGTTTATCAAGTGGGCGTGGCCACGCCATACTATGTTTTTTGTATATATCTCGTAAACTACTAAAGCTATATCAACGAAACTCTCAGGGGTCATTTTCTTCAGGCATTTCCTTATACAGTCCAAAAATGGATGAAATCGGATTATAACCACGCCCACCTCCCATACAAAGGTTATGTTCAAAACTACTAAATATGCTTTAAACCAATTTGAAATGGGCGCGGCACTTATTGCTCAATAACCATATATCCAAAACAATTCAACCACTTGCAATGAAATTCAGTTCATAAAATGCTCCTAACATCTCTATGATATGTTATGAAAATAGTCCAAACCACGCCTACTTCCCATATACCAGAACTTTGAATCGATATGAATCGTTTACTTTACATTATATTAAATGAGCATTAGTGAAGATATCGGAACAGAACTTTCCACAAATACTGTATTTATTGTGTGGCATCGGCCTTCTAAAATCGAATCGCCGAAATCGAACGAAAAGTTTTCAAGGCCCCATATATCGAACATGAGGACCTCAATGATTCGAATAAATTTTTTACCAAAAATATAGGTAAGTCTCTCCGATACTTTGAAGAATTTCAGAGAAAAATACTTCTTCTAATAATATGTCTCCACGCCAAAAATGAGTGAAATCGGGTCATACCTTTGCCTAGCTCCCATACTATACCTAATATTAGAGTTTTCAAACTTTCAATGGACTTTATACCATATATATGCCGAATATGTGAGCCAAATTGTGTGTTATATTAATAAAGTTAAATAAATAAATTGGGAGAGTATAAAATGTTCGGTTACTGCCGAACTTAGCGCTTCACTTCACAATTTTATATAAATTACATTTTACATAAGATATATGTAACATAGTGCACTATACGGCAAAATCGTTTTTTTCTCTGGGTATTGGACTAAATTATTTTAATTATAATTTAAGAGATTGATTCATAAGCGAAAAAAGTAGGTTTTCCTTTTTTTTCGAAGATAGCCTCCAAAATCGAAATATTTGCCTTGAAATTTCAAAATTTAGCTTACTAAAAACGCCATTATTAATTACAGATTAATTATTAATTTCCTTAATTTCCTCATGCTCAATTTGATATATTCGTATAAATCTTATACTTGACGAAATTAACCTACCAAATACTCTGTAATTATTCAGCCATGGCAATAGTTTTTTCGTAGTAGGTAAAAAAACACAAATCTGTGGCACAGAAAAACAGTTTATTGTTAGTTGGAGATTGCTTTTCGCAATCGCAAGTCAGGCACACAAAAAGGCAACCGAAAATCTGTGCTATATATATAAAAACATATATATGTACAGTATTGTAATAACAAAAAAGGACCGTGAGTAAAGATGGCTGCTAACTGACCAAAAACATGTGTTAGCAACCACTTTTTCCCAACAATATTTTCACTAGCAATTTTTTTGAACCGACGACAATTTTTGTTTTTCAGAATTCTTGTTTTTTTTTTTAGTTTTCACGCTCGTCGGCAGCAATAAAGATGGCGCCATGTTGATAAATATTGCTTATATGTGGTACTGGTGAATACACATACGCATACGATCACGCGATGGTACGCGAATAGGATGGAGGAGGCTTGTTTGTTTTTCGTAACAGTGTAAGTGCTTAGGCCGCGCCTGCTCTTAACAACAATTTCAAATGGTGAAGTGTTTCATGTACATAACAATGAAATGACCATTATAGCGGAGCTAAATGAGATAAAGCGGGAGGCGGAAGAGCCAAGCGGTCATTGTTGATGGTGCTGATAGTGACCTAACAACTGAACAAGCAAATGAGTTGAATTTGCAATAAAAAATAGCAAACAAATTTTATGCGCACAAAATGGTAGGGGTTTTTAGGGAATTACGCTTCAAATTATTATTCTTTTTGTGTTAGAACTCTTGGCCACTCGAATGGCGATTGAAATTGTTGGCAAATATTTACGCAGCATTTTGGGCACATTCAACTGAAACCAAATTTTAGCAGTTCGCAGTCGATTTTGCCTTGAAATTAAAAAACTATTGTTGTCTAGTTAAGCAGTCTGTAGCACAGTGCACTGACTTTGTAACTTGGGTTAGTAACAGTACACACAATAGCTTTCTTCATGCTTTGCCATATAGTATACTTATAGTATACGAGTACGCTGAATTGTTCCTCCTAAGATATTTAACAGGGCAAATTGTGAATTATAAAGCTCATAGCATAATTCTATTGAGGGTTAATTTAACGATTTAAAAAAAGTACTTAAAACTAGGTTAAATTATTCACTTCATAAAAAAAAAAATACCTTTTTAACTCCCGTGGTTGACTTGTTTGTGAAACTTTTTTAAAGAAACACATTTAAATTGACAATGATGACTTGAGCGCGCACTTTTTCCACTCATTATAGTTGTGATTACTTTTGTTGTTCTTTTGTAGAAAACAAAGAAATGGCGAAGGAAACAAAGAAGGCGCTAAAAGCTTCCATACAAGGACCCAACAAATACAAGAAGTTTTATATTACTCATTCCATTTTCATTAAATGATGCATACAACTTTTTCATTAATTTTTTAGAGAAGCTATAAACTACTTGAAGTTTTCCCGTTGCCAACATACGCATTTGTTTGCCAAGTAAGGCAGCCATTAAACTATATTTTCACAAAATACATACATACGAGTGTATGTAACGCTAGATAAATATATATGTAAACATTCCAGAAAAGGCATAAGTATATACATATATGTATATATATATAAATATATTTCGAAATTCCTTAATTTATACGCGCCGTTATACGTAGTGCAATGTATGGCATGTTTGCTGCTTCGTGATTTTTGGACGCTATTTCTCACACTACTCACAGTAAATACGAGCGAGTAAGCAGAAAACTATTTTCCTGCTGTGCATTTGTTGAACTGTCATAATTTTTGTGCTAAAACTTTGACTTACGGCCGTATGCCGCTTTGGCCGCATTTCACTTGCTGCAGAAATTGCAGCACTTTTGCACATGTTGCAGTATGCCAGTTACTGGCGCATATGACCTCACACACTAACCCTCAGTTGGCAAATAGCAAATACGTATATGCAGACAAAATGCATTGGTATGGACGGCCCTTAACGGTGCATTGACTTCCGTTGTTATTTGACCCACATTTTATAACTGCGCTTTTCCTTTTAACTAGAGCGCAGTAAGTTGGAGTGTTTTTATAAGTCTTCGTCTCCAGTGATCTTATGGCAAATACATTCACATATTATATACAAATATATTTTCCTGGAGTTGGAGATGAGTTTTTATCTATAGGTAATATTTTAGATTTAAACTAAACTACGGTTGCATGAAACATGCAAAGATGCAATGTAAAAACTTATTTAGAAAGTCTGAAAGCTGATCTTGTTTACATGCATATAATACATCGAAAGCATCTTCACAAAAACTAGTCTATTATAGTGAAATCATTAAAATTAAAAGAAATTCTTGACATTATTTATTTTTAGGTCGAACGTTTAACCTGCATGAAACATTTATGTTCTTAAATAATCAATATTGACCTGAAGAGCAGAAAAGTAGAGAATTGTCTGTTTGCAGCATTCAAAGTATGGACCATAGTGTGAAGACTATTTCCAATATCAACTACTTTATTTAATTGGTGATACCCATTTATGACAAACGTTTGATAACGACCCTCACAAGTTTCACCATTTACTCAATCCTACTTGTATACTTAATTATTTCTAACCTAAGATGAGACAGCCGTCCCATTACACTCCTGCAATTCCATTGAAAATATAAAATGTCCAGTAAACTTTCCGTTGAGATAATTCATTTCTCAAGTGACATGCTAATTTTTCAACCTTACTCAATATAGACGTGAAGTTTAACGGAGGTTTCATAATTCTCACAAAGGCTTTTTCGATTTCTATTAGCAATGCATTTACGATGTCATTAAATAACTTAACCGTAGTCAAAGTGATGTTAAGCCACATTTATACGAATTTCTTAGAACTGCATCATCTTTGGAGGCAGGTAGCAAATATATCATAAAAAGCTGTTGTGGGTTACCCTAGAGTTAGGTCGGAACAACAATAACTATTTTATTTGGGGAAAATATTGAATGAATTACGAACATGAATCAACTTCATATTGCACTTGTAATAAATTAAATAAAATTGTTATTTCAACTATAAATAAGAACTGTTTGAATGTATTCTAATGGTGTAAGAGTAGGGCAGCAAGGAAGCTGGGGGCAAAATATTCAATTTTTTTAGTCTAAATATGAAATAAAAGTTTAGTGGCGAACGCCAATTGAAAAAATAGTAGAAGGTCAAAATATAAATGAAATGCGTAAAAATAAAAATATAAAGACAACTCATTTAAAAAGATAGTACGCATTGCCAAATATACGATACACATACATACATAGACACTAACACATATGTATGAAGCCTGTGAAGGACGCGAACGTTAATAGCGGCGTAGGCCAAAGGCAGCCCAAAGGTAAACAATAACATCAGAAATATAAAAAGAATTGAGCTAGACAAATTTGACGACCATTATATGGGAGTGAGAAATGCACAAACAATAATAACTACAAGAATACGCGATGCCATATACATACGTTGGTAGATGTGGAATGCAACCAAACAAAGTAATCCAAAGAGAGCATTTAACAAAAACAACAAACTGATTCTTTCACTTTGTCTTCGTTGTTGATTTTTCACAACAAACCATTCCTTTGCTATTGCTGCACAATTACGATTTAACACTCTGGTGATATTTGCTGCCTTGAGTAACTGCCTAGAAGTGGGCGTGACTGAGATTTGTTCGCTTATGCTCATTTCCACAACGGGAAGAAATAAATGAGAAAATGATACAAATCCGAGAATGTATATGTCATATATAGATGTATATTTGTATGTATTAAGCGATTATAGCCGAGTCCACCAGAGCGCGCCACTCATTCCTCCTTCTTGCTTTTTGGCGCCAACGGGAAACACCAAGCTTACTTTTCACTTGGTCCTTCCAACGGAGTGGAAGTCGTCCTCTTCCGGGGCTTCCTCCAGCGGGTGACGTGGGAGCCAAGATGCGAATGCGCTGACTGTTTGTTTGACGACAGGAGATATTTCGTCTTGTCCTCGTTCACCTCCAGACCCATTCGCTTCGCTTCCTTACACAGGCGGGAAAAAACAGAACTAACGGCGCGGTTGTTGCTTCCGATGATATCAATATCATCGGCGTACGCCAGCCGCTGTACACTCTTATAGAAGATTGTACCTTCTCTATTTAGCTCTGCAGCTCGTATTATTTTCTACAGCATCAAGTTAAAGAAGTCGCGCGATAGTGAGTCGCCCTGTCTGAAGCCTCGTTTGGTATCGAACGGCTCGGAGAGGTCCTTCCCGATCCTGCCTGAGCTTTCGGTGTTGCTCAACGTCAGTTTACATAGCCGTATTAGTTTCGTAGGGATTCCAAATTCAGACATCGCGGCATATAGACAGCTCCTTTTCGTGCTATCAAAGGCAGCTTTAAAATCGATGAAAAGGTGGTGAGTGTCGATTCTTCTCTATAGGGTATTTTCCAAGATTTGGCGCATGGTGAATGTATATGTCATAAAGCATTTAATATAAGTGTAAATAGTGTGGCATATGCGCCACACTATTAATTAAATGTAAATAAACAGAACTAACCACTATTATAAGATTCAGAAAATATTGCTTTGAAGCAAAATATTTTGCGATATATCTACAATATCTCTTCAGCTTGCTCGAGCGTAAATCATCCATGCGTTACAATGGAAAGTGTATATCAATTTCAAAAGCATATATTAGAATATTGTTCTTGCAAATGTAAATCAATATTGACTGCCACATATTTGGTAGTATCTTAAATATCTTTGGCAGCGCCAATCACCACGCAATGATTATGGCCTATTTATCTACTCTTGCGTATATAAAGAAAATATATGAATATTTTGTGTGCTTCGTTTGAGGAAGTGAAGAAATATATTCGCATATAATTTTTCATACATTAGGGTGTTACGAAATTTGATAATTTTCTTTATGACGACAGTAAATAACCGTAACGAGAATTAAATCGAGTGATAACAGCGGAAAGGTGTAACAATTTATACAATGCGTAAAATCATCATTCGAGTGGAAAGAGCTCTTTTCACGACATTATTTAAAAAACGGGCCTATAAAGAGTGTGTCAACGACAGTTTAAATTTTTTTTTTAGTTTCTAAAAAGATAAAATTAAATTTCTACTACAAGGAATTAGTTTTGTTGAAGACGTATATATGCAGGTATCAAAATTTACCATATTATTGGCTTTTAAATTTTTCACGCCTACAAGTTATCGGACTCTTAATTATAACTGAAATAAATTATAGCAAAAATCATATTGAATTACATACCAAAAATGTTGGGACCCAACATCTGCTTTACAGCCACTTTTTTCTTAATATTTCATAATATTTATTTTAACTCAAAGCACAGCTAAAACTGCACTTATGAAGTACGCCAGTGCCATCAACAAACAAATAGGGTTTATATATACATATACATGCATATAATAGTAAATATATTTATTATATATCTATTATAATAGTATGTATCAATGTATTCGTGGTTTGCGTGCACGCGAAAGGAAACTTTTGAATTATATATTTCCGATTTTGGTGTGCAGTTTACTTGCGGTACTGTTTCTATTGCCCCTAATACTATAGCAAATATACACAAACAAATATTAAACAAAGCCTGAAAGTATATGTATATATGTATATACATAGGTATGTAAATAAATATGTATTTATGCAGCGGATTTGTTTACATTTCTTCTCCACAAAGTAAGTAACTATTTGCCAAAAGCATCTTATAGCTATTTGGGAAAACTTTAGCACTTCGTATTTGACTTGCTTATTTTATTTTCATGTCTTTGCATAGAATTTGCTGCGTGTTATATTACTTTATTTGATGGAAATATTTACAAGGGCGTGCCAATTTCTTTTTTCATTCATTTTACAATTACGTTTGCAAAATTAAGAAATAAAATATTGACGACAGGTATTTTTGACCAGGATTATTGCTTGTTTTAGTTTCTACCGAAAGAATAAGGGATCCAAACATCTATTATAGGCGAATTTAATTACATTCATTCCACTACACAAAGACTAACTGGCTATTCTGTGAGACATCATGTGAAATCTGATCCCAAGTAAGCTTTAACATTCATTTGATATTCCTAAAACTTACAACACCAAAACTATACAAACTTTTTCACCAGCCCTAGCATACAAGTATTACGACATAAATATCGGAGTAATTAATATTTAGTGTCTCTAATATACATTTGTGTGTATGCCAACATACTGCATTATAAGTGCCGATGTCCTTAGGCGATGACTGATTAAATTTTCGGAAATACTTTAATGTGGGGTCAGTTCAACGGATGAGAAGGACGATCCTTTCAATTGGCAGCATTCACCAACAATTATGCGTGTTTCAGGTTCTCAACTAGTTTCTGTATGTGTGTGCGTGTTCACAAGTCTGCCAAGAATGTGCCACCTTTTCCCATACGAAATGCCCACAAAATAATCTCGCTTCTACTTGGTTAGTTACTTTGTTTTCGCATTTAAACCCAACAGAATCAATAAATGGGCGAAGTGCGTATTCGGTGAAAGCTGCTCGCCATTTATATTACACTCACTCTCCCACTCGTTGCGCTAGTTGTCAGTATGTATTTGGCTGCGTTCTTTTTCGTTTCCAGATTTTAATGGGTCTCAGTATAGCTTCACTTTTATCGAGATTTGCTTTCTGCTTATCTGGACATTAATAGTATGCTTTGTTGTATGATAAATGTGCTAGGCAAGGCAGTTATGTGCATTTCAAAGCGCAAATATGTACAATATGTACATACATATATTTATGTAGACAAGTATATATGTAGCCCTAAATGTTGTGTTATGTGCAAGTTTCTATAATTCTGTGAATATGTGCGTTCCAAATGTCTGTTTATTTTCTCTCTATTTGCCATATTGATTGTTTGTGTTGGCATTTCCGCTCTGTGCGCTTGGCATTGTGCCAATGATTTCGCACACTTCATGAGCATTTCGCAAGCAATAAAGCCCAAATGCAGGCGCCTATGCCAGCAACGATAAAATCTATTCAATACTGCTTTATGGCAGTTTCGGCATGCCCTACCCTAGCCAAATGAAATTACCTACTAAAATAAAAGTTATGTTATTGTAATAGATTTTCGAGATATCCTTATACATATATGGAATTAGGATTTTTTTTACCAGCATAGTCACAATTTATTTTTATATACCGTCTAAATCATCTTTAGGTTATAAGAGATTATCTTAATCATGGAACAGCACAAAGATTGTTGTTCATGATTACTTGTGAAAAATAATATTTGGAATAGCAAAGGAACGAAATTCGTATCCTCATCGTAAAGCCAACAAGGATGAAAATATTTTCTTAATCTCACAGTCTCCCTTCTTGTTTCAAAGAGGGGGAGCCTAACATGTTTCGAGATTTGTTAAGTCATTTAGTACCTTGTAAGTTCGACTCGTACACTGGATAAGAATATGTTGAAATCATCTGAAATTTTCAAATTCATATTTTCTTCTTTCTAGTATATATTAAAAAACTTCAAAATTCGATGGATATATTTCGATATATATCATAAAACTATTTTTGGTGCCTACATTTAGGAGCGCATATATCTGAGTTAAAGGGAGATCTGTTTAATTGAGCAAAAAATAAATTTTACAATAATAATTCACATCGGTATACTTAGTATTTTAACTTACGATATATTAATGAATTTAATATTAAAGTAAAATGTTTATATACATATATGTGCGCTCCGCTAAATGCTAATCTGTTATGCCCATTTGCATAGCTACTTGATTGTAAAAAAACCATGACTAATTTAATTATTTACAAATCAATTAACTGGCAATTTATCGCGACATTTGCATACCATACACACATAAACAAATCATGAAATATGCACGAGAAAAGCAAATTTGCACAATCGTGCAAACAAATGCAAACTGTTGTATGTTCAAGCATTACCACTACATAAGCAGACTTATTTGCCAATTTATTTATATTGAATAAGAAAATTCAATTCGCCTTGGCTGCGCTGAAATAAGAAAAATCAATTACTTTTCGTCTGCAAGCACATTTAATCCACCCTGTAGCAAATAATTCGACATGGAAGACTAGCAAATGTAACAGTTTCTCACTCAGAAATAGGTTTAGATTGATAAAAAACAAAAGGAAATTCGTCGAATACAGTCAGTTAGATGTTATCTTGACTTTAATATTATTAAAAACTTATTTTTAATAATTGTTGTTTTTAATAATTAATGTTCAATGGCTCGTAAATGAACAACAGGTGGGATTCGTGCGAAACTGAACACATTATATAAATCCCGCAACTTAAATTTCCTACAGGGTCCCTACTATAAAAAATTGCAACTAATTGCAGAAAGAAGACAATATTCCATAGTATACATTAAGGCGAATTTGCACTGTTAAGAGGAAAGGAATTTTCAATAATACTAGTATGGTCTGAGAGCGCCATAGCCAATTTTTGTTCTTCTTTAATGTGTGTTTAAGTCTTCTTCGATTTTTTTTATTGCGCACTACAAAAACCTACCCCGAAGTGTGTGTGCAGATCTGTATGTGGGTTTGAGTTATTATGCAAAACATTAACTTCGTAATTAGTTGCGGATTGTTGATGGCAGTGAGTGCATGCTGGCGACGGCTTGAGCGGCTACGAAGAAGAGGCGACTCAGCAACGCTGACACTGGCAATGGCAATGGCAAAATGTCCATGACATAGTTTTCACCGAAGTACAAACACATAACTATGAAGATATACAAGTACATATAAATATGGGGCATTCTCTGGAAAAAAAGCCACTTGAAAAATTTTTACGATACACAGTTTTAAAGTTTGAGAAATTCTGTATAAAAAAGTCACATGGTGTTTTAAAATCTGTTCATTAGTTTTAAAGTTATGGCGGTTCGAAAATTTTTTTTACAAAAAACTTTGGCCCCTTATAATATGGCAACCCCGCGTTACACAGACCTAAAACCATATGTTTTATTTTAGGTTTTACATGTACTATAAGATATATCATTGCCAAAGAAAATAAAGAACTTTTTTTTCAAGTGGCTTTTTTTCCAGAGAATGCCCCATATTTAGACATCTCGCTATCAATTCGTGAACTTTTCCAGCCGCAGTATTGCGCGTTTTGTTTGTGTTTTGACTTTTACTTGCGGTTTCAATTTCACTTTACACTTTCATTTGAGTGTTGCAATTGGCAGCAGCCACCACATTGGCCAACATTTTGCATAAATTCTCATTTAAATATGCGGCTTAATTAATTGAGGGTACGCGAGCGCCTTCACAGTGGCAGTTAGTTGCTGTTGATATTTAGCTGTTAAATACATTTCACTTCTTTTCACTCTCAACAATTCTGTTTTGATCTGCAGCTGTTTGCTGCTCTTTGCGTTACCAATAATATATTTTTTTTCAACCCACTTACTTTTTCTTTGAATTAAAAATTTTCAGTTTGCGTTCCAGTGTTAAATGCTAGTTGGTTTTCAATGTTGCGCCACGCTTATTAAGCACACAGCGCCACAAGTCAAGATATTTGTGTTGTGCATTCCTTTTAAACGTGTTGTATTTGCTTGTTTTTTAATTTCCACTTAGCTTTTACGCGCATTGGCTCATTTCCATATTTTACAGCTTTTAATTATACACAAAGTCTTTGTGCCGCCCCCACCTCTTACTCGCTCAAAGTAAGTAGTAACTACTCGCTAACCACTTACTATATATACATGTATATGTATGAATAATAAGTACCTATATTGTACCGTTATTTGTTGTTGTAATTTTTGTTGTAGTGAAGGTTGTGCCGCTAGCAATTACTTATTCGCTTGCTTTCATTTCGCCCCTTTGTTATTGGCTTAATATCCTCGTGCCGTGGCTGTTCGCCCAACCACAGCATACACACACACAAATACTCATACACCGATACTCACAAACATAAATTGCATCTCCCCCACTACTCTACTTAACGTCCATTGTGGCGGAACACGCTCGTGTAAGCGAAAAGTATTACAAGTTGATAAAGTCGCTGCTTACACTGAGTAAATTACTTTGGTAAATAATTGCCAATGAACTGCGAATCTTATTGTTTTCATTAGGACTTTGTGTGCGTTAGTAAACAATATTTAAATTGTTAATTGTCGTCGATTATGGTGCGAAAAAGCAATCTGATTTAGTGGCGCATTTCTTAGCCGGCGCACACATTTTCACTATTTTATACGTTTTTGTCTTTTTATTATCGGTCTAGGGGTAATAAACGAGAAATACAATCGCTGCTTAAGCCGCTTAATTGGCTCCTTATTTATTTTCTAATTGCCATTAAATTTAGGTCTTTATTACGCGTTAATTTGCCTGATATTTAATTAGCGTAGTTTTTATTTAAAAAAGTGAGAAGTGTGGACTTTATTTTCCATAAAAAATCGTTATAAAACCGTTTTATAAGACCCTGGAAACACAAAGAATTTTTGACAAAAATAATTCCGGTTGATCGAAATTAATTGTGTATTGATTAAATTCCTATAGCGTTTGATGCTTATATGCGCTTAAGCTGAATAATTTTCCTCACATCAATATCAATCGTGTAAGTCGGACTATTCAACTAGCCGTATAAGCGGTAAAACGATCACTTTATTTGAACAAGCTTAAGATGATGTGCATTGATTCCGACAGAGCGCTATTTGTGGTGTTGTGAGGATTTTTAAGGGCCTTGGTGAGGAATCGGTTCTTTCGGCATAGTATTTTATATGTTCGAAAAAAAGATTATGTAATAACAAACAACCGAGCTTTCTAGCATGACTAAATTAAAGTGTCAAAAAATGTCGTATGTAATAAACAAGTAAGGAAGAGCTAAATTCGGGTGTAAGCGAATATTTTACACTCTCGCAATTTATTTATTTAATTTTATTAGCATACGACACAATTTAACCCACACATTCGGCATATATGTATATGAAAATAAGTCCATTGAAAGTTGGAAACCCTAATATTAGGTATATGGGAGCTAGGTGAAGTTATGACCCGATTTCACCCATTTTTGGCACGGAGACATATTATTAGAAGAAAAATATTCCCTACAAATTTCTTCAAAATATCAAATATGTGGGTCAAATTGTGTGTTATGTTAATAGAATTAAATAAATAAACTGCGAGAGTATAAAATGTACGGTTACGCCCGAACTTAGACCTTCGTTACTTGTTATATAAGGAAGTGGCTAAAAGAAACGACTCCTGAGAGTTTCGTTGATATAGTTTAAGTAGTTTACGAGATATATACAAAAAACTGGGCCACACCCACTTTTTCTTTACCAATTTTGTTGCGAGAGTATAACAAATTAAATTATTAGGAAACCATCTACCCTTTAAATATCTATAATTGTATGTATGAGCAACTTAATTTACTTTAAATTGAAATACTTTAAGATTCACTTTATTTTGTTTCTACATAAATACGCTATCACATCACGCTATTCACGCTCAGTCAAGTAAGAATTTCGTAAGCTTCAACTCAAGTAAGTTAATGCAATTCAAATGCCACTTTTATGCCGCAATGAAATAACAGAAGAGTGCTTTTACACATCAAGAATCGTGCGCTAGCCGTACTCTCAACAAAACACGAGCGCAAATGTATTTTGAAATGAAACCCAAGCACATACACACACACCCACCCACAGACATTGCCATTTTCATTGTTTGTTAGTATTGTTATTGTTGCTGACGCTCCGTTATTCTTATTGCATTTTTATTGTTGTCTTGCTAATGGTGCTGCCTTTGTCTGATATTAAATGAAATGCAGTTGGCAACGCCAACACCAACGACAACAACGACAGCAACGGCCTTGTCCTTGTTTGTTGCATGTTGCACACACTCCATTGGATTAACTGGCTCACTACGTACTTACTTATACATGTGCGAGTATGCAAATAGCAGTAAAGAGCTTTCGTATGAATGCATTTGCTAGCGCATGCCATGACCGTCTGATAGTGGCGCATCTGTGGCATTCATTCAACAGTCATACGCTTAATGCTCGCGCAGGTGTTCCATAAGTTCAGTGTGTGGCATGTTGTGCGCAGGTATAAGTGATTATGCAATTCACGGTATTACAATTGTTGGTTGTATTTCTACAGCACGACACTTACAGTTTTTATATACTTACCCAATTGTACGTGCACGCGCCACAGCTTTGTATAGCGTGCTTATATAAACCCAGCGCTGAATTGTAGTGTTGCTAGGCTGAGGTTGTAACTTGACAAGAGTTTTTATCAAGAATATTATCAAAAAATAGATTATGTTATTATTTTTCCTTTTTCCAGCATTTACTCACTTAAGTTTTTCTTACGGTCTTATTAAAAATGTTACTACTAGTATTGCTCTCTGATAGCCTTCGTATCCATCATATTATTTGTCACATTGAATTTCAATTGCTAAGTAACATATGTAGTTTGCAGTTGTGTCTTTAAATGGCTTTTCTAATGATATGCGTATATGTATATTAGGACTCCTCTGAATATCGGGAAGTATAGTCAGGGACGGAGGAGGTAATCTGGGAACGGATGTCCAGAGTATACTGGGATTATGGAGGGAACACTTCTCCGACCTGCTGAATGGCAGTGAAAGTACAACACCAGGAGATGGCGAACGCGATCCCTCAATCGATGACGATGGAATAGATGTTCCATTACCCGACCATGAAATCGAATTCAAATTCAAATAAGGCGGCGAAGAACTGTTAAAGTGCATGCATCAGCTTCTTTGTAGAATATGATCGGTAGAAAGCATGCCTGACGATTGGAATCTCAGTGTGCTCTGCCCAATCCATAAAAAGGGAGACCCCACAATCTGCGCCAATTAACATGGTATCGTGCAGAGCAAAATATAGAAGGTACAATCTTCTATAAGAGTGTACAGCTGCTGGTGTACGCCGATGATATTGATACCATCGGAAGCAACAACCGCTCCGTTTGTTCTGCTTTTTTCAGACTGGATAGGGAAGCGAGGCGAATGGGTCTGGTGGTGAATGAGGACAAGACGAAATATCTCCTGTCATCAAACAAACAGTCAGCGCACTCGCGTCTTGGCTCCCACATCACTGTTGACAAACATAACATTGAAGTCGTAGATACTTTCGTCTATTTGGGAGCCAGCGTTAACAACACCAACAATGTCAACCTCGAAATCCAACGCAGAATCACTTTTACCAACAGGTGCTATTTTGGACTTAGTAGGCAATTGAAAAGTAAAGTCCTCTCTCGACGAACCAAAATCAAACTCTACAAGTCGCTCATTATTCCCGTCCTGATGTATGGCGCTGAAGCGTGGACGATGACAACATCCGATGAGACGACTCTTGGGGTTTTCGAGAGGAAGGTTTTGCGCAAGATTTATGGACCTCTAAACATTGGCAACGCCGAATAGCGCAGACGATGGAACGATGAGCTGTACGATTTAAACGGCGGCTTCAAAATGGACTCAGGTTTGAGCATGGATGTTTGGTATGAAGAACAATCGGTGGTGCTCTGAGAGAATATTTAAAGCAATGTGTAGCTAGCAACACATGGAATGGAAATAAAAAAGGCTTTCCTTTTCATTCAATTACTCCGTAACAATAATAGTAAGCTACCATATTAAAACCTCTGAACTGAAAAAACATAAATTGTGCATTTTTCCATAAAATTTTCATAAACTATTTCTTTTTTTTAATATTGACCAATATATTTTATTTATTACTCAGAGATTCTAGAGATCTAAGATTCACTATTTTACTTCATTAAAATTTTATAAACATAAAAATTTAGTAAGATTGTAAAATGCACTTTTTAAAAACGTTTATTTTTACATACAGCCCTTAAACGTAAATGCATTCCGACATTCAAAAGAATGTGTCTGCTGTAGGCGCATGTTGTGTTCGAGGCGCGGCCTACAGTTGGCGTGTGTGTTTTTTTTCATAGCTGGCAATGATCCGCACTGCAACTGCACTTATTTCACGCTCAGTTGCGTTGCGTTACGCTACTTTGCGCCAGCGTAGATATTTAAATCGCAGCCTAAGGACAATTGTCATACTACTGAAGTTGTCAGGCATCGTTACTTTTGTTGTGCTGTTGTTTTCACCATTCTTCTTTGTTAAGGCTGCTGTGTATGGCATGGTTTTTTATTCTGCTTCTTCCTGCTGTTTACATGCATTCTTTGCACACTCATTCCAATCAATTTGCATACAGCTCACACGGGCTTAACTTCCCTATTTGCAAGCCAATCCCACGGCGTATACGTAACAAATAGCTACTCGGCTCGTTGGTATTTATTTTGATGCCACAATTATTGTTGTTGTTTTTGCAATATGCGCATATACACGTGTTTATGAAGTGTTGCATATGCGCCTCAGTGCATTTAACAACGTTTTGTTCAGTTGCATGTAGTTCTCGCTGTTGTTGTAATTTTAACTACTTGTGTGAGAGTTGCCTAAAGCCTCGTTGTTATTTTTATTTTTATTTTTTTCAGTGTTACAACACCTGTAGCGACATATTTACGCTGTATGAACAGCTTGTGAATGCATTACTGGCGTAAAAGAAGAAGAAGAAGTTTGCTGAAATTGTCTCAAGTTAAATATGCTAACTATATTTTGGCTGCAATAATATTTTTTATAAATCCGAAGACTTTGTATTAGCTTGTTAAGAATGCTTCTGAAACCATTTACGTTGAGCTTTTTATTATAACAGCTGTTTAGGTAGCTATGACCTATTACTAGAGTCTTTCAGATAATGTCTAGTGGCAAGTCAAAGCTATGATCTCTTTGGCAGAAGTTGTGACTCGGAGAAATGTTCCTGAGGAAAAAACAATTATTAGAGGTTCAATAAATCTTATCTAACATTCGAAAATATTTTTTTTTTCGAAAAGTTGCCACCTATTTTGAGTATTCATTTTAATAAATTGTTGAAACGTATTATTGAAAAATGGATGAGTTGAAATATTTTTTTAAAAAATATTTTCGTTTGAAAGTCTGAGCATAAGGAAATTATAATTATTTTTTAGATTACCAACTGCTTTTAATTATTTATTTAATCAAATTGTTAAAAATGTACAAAGCAGTTATTAATTTTAGTATATATAGACAATATAGATATTTTTAATCAACATACGATACAAATAAATTCCTAAACAAAATACTCTCTTTCGATTGTTTTAGGTTAACAAAGAGAATCGCGGTTTAAGGACAAATGTTGGAAGATGTACACTGCTACAGAAATATATTTTCGAATATTACGAAACTCAAATGCCAATACGAATGGATGCATTAAGCTCAAAGGTAATACTTCCAAGAGGCTGTGAAAGAGCAGTTCGCTTACTATACAAATAATAAATGAGCAATATGAAATTACAAACAAACGAATGTGGAATAAGGCAGAAGTGAAACTAATTCAAATTGCTAGAGAGTGAAATATGGAGAAAGTTTAATACTCTACGAAATTGAAAAAAAAGAACACATAATTTTACCTTGCCGACAATGAATGCACTAATTAGCATAAAAATTAGATCGAAGTTTGCGGAAAATTGAAGCAACTTAGGCATAATTAAATGCGGCAACTTTTGCAATTAACACAAGAAAAGCAATTTACCTAATAAACACTTAGAATACTAAAAACTGCCGGCAATTTAAAGTTGTATGAATTTGTAACAAAATGGCGGTTGAAGCAGAAACAACAAGCAGCAAGTGCATGACATAATTTTACTGCCAACATAAACGTAGTACGCCATTAAACGCTAGCCGTTAGGTGTATAAATAGCAATAACACTCAGACAACCGAAGAGCACAGAGCACGGGCAGCAGCAACGGCAGCGTCACTAGCTGCAGCAAGCATAATAAATTCAGAGGGGCGCTACATAGCGCTATTATGATAATGTTACTACGTTATTTTCACTTGCTAGAAACCAAAACAATCGTACTTTACACACTTATCCTACTGTTGGCATGTGTCGGCGGCGGCGGCGGTAACAGCGGCTCATTTGCCACCGCGGCAACAACAACACATGGCGCGTACAATCAAAATGGCAGCACTCGCAACTACAGTCGCAACGGACGTGATATCACTGCTTATGGCGGCAGCAGCAGTTCTTCGGCGGTTTTTCGTGCGCTTGTCTCCGCCTCGCTAACGGACAACAACAATCGTCTGCAATCAGCCGCCGCATTAGCGTCCGAAGAGAGTGGTTTGTCAATGTCGCTGGTATCCTCGCCGAGAACAACGGCCTCACTGAGCGCAAATAATATATTTTTGGGTCCATCGCTCTCGTTGACCAGCAGCAGTGCCGCATCTGTTACCTCCGGCGCTGGCTCAATGCTACAATCCGCTTCATTGGCGGCAGGTGGTGGCGGCAGCAGTAGTAGTGGTGGTGGTGTCAGTAGTAGTGGGCGTAGCAGTCGTCAAAATGTCGGTGCTGGCATAACCAACAACAATGTGAATAGTCATACACATGGCGATCAACTGCCAGCGCAATTATCCTCGCGCATAATACACACACGTAACGGCGCCATATCCGGTGTTATTGTGCAGCTTGAAGGTCGTCACTTGGATCCGGTGGAAGCGTATCACGGCATACCGTATGCTTCGCCACCTGTGGGCAATTTACGCTTCATGCCACCGGTTTCGGCGGCCATGTGGTCGGGCGTTAAGAAAGCAGACAGGTGAGTGCAACATTGCTGATTTCATTAATCTGTATATTAAAGTTTATGGTAGCTTATATGTATGATTAAAAATCAACTCCGATGTTGATGCAGAAAATATCTCTTGTTTTTTTTTTGTAAAGCTCATAGCTGTGTTCCTTGTCAGAAAAGTGTTGAATATTTTTTGGCACAGTCATGGTTCGGCTATATTGAAGCCATTAAACATTCTTTTGGCACCTGCGACCTTAAATTGTGTTCAAATTTGCTGTCATATTTCACTACCAAAGGACTGAAAACATGAACAAATATTTTTGAGCCTCGTCGAAATTTCATGCAATTCTTTCACACAAATTGTACTTGATACATATACTTCTTCTTCTTAACTGGCGTAGAAACCGCTTACGCGGTTATAGCCGAGTCCACAACAGTGCGCCACGCATCCCTCCTTTTGGCGTTTTGGCGCCAATTGGTAATACCAAGTGAAGACAGGTCCTTCTCCACCTGGTCCTTCCACCGGAGTGGAGGTCTCCCTCTTCCTCGGCTTCCACCAGCGGGTACTGCATCGAAAACTTTCAGAGCTGGGGCACTTTCATCCATTCGAACAACATGACCCAGCCAGCGTAGCCGCTGTCTTTTTATTCGCTGGACTATGTCTATGTCGTCGAACAACACATACAGCTCATCATTCCATCTTCTGCGGTATTCGCCGTTGCCAATGTTTAAGGGACCGTAAATCTTCCGCAAAACCTTTCTCTCGAAAACTCCTAGTGCCGTCTCATCGGATGTTGACATCGTCCACGCTTCTGCACCATAAAGTAGGACGGGAATGATGAGGGACTTGTAGAGTTTAGTTTTTGTTCGTCGAGAGAGGACTTTACTTTTCAATTGCCTACTCAGTCCATAGTAGCACCTGTTGGCAAGAGTGATTCTGCGTTGGATTTCAAGGCTGACATTATTATCGGTGTTAATGTTGGTTCCTAGGTATACGAAATTATCTACAACTTCAAAGTTATGACTGTCAACAGTGACGTGGGAGCCAAGACGCGAATGCGCTGACTGTTTGTTTGATGACAGGAGATATTTCGTCTTGTCCTCGTTCACCACCAGACCCATTCGCTTCGCTTCCTTATCCAGGCGGGAAAAAGCAGAACTAACGGCGCGGGTGTTGTTTCCAATGATATCGATATCATCGGCGTACGCCAGGAGCTGTACACTCTTGTAAAAGATGGTACCCTCTCTGTTTAGCTCTGCAGCTCTTATAATTTTTTCCAGCATCAGGTTAAAGAAGTCGCACGATAGTGAGTCACCTTGTCTGAAACCTCGTTTGGTATCGAACGGCTCGGAGAGGTCCTTCCCGATCCTGACAGAGCTTTTGGTGTTGCTCAACGTCAACTTACACAGCCGTATTAGTTTTGCGGGGATACCAAATTCAGACATCGCGGCATAAAGGCAGCTCCTTTTCGTGCTGTCGAAAGCAGCTTTAAAGTCGACAAATAGATGGTGTGTGTCGATCCTTTTTTCACAGGTCTTCTCCAAGATTTGGCGCATGGTGAATATCTGGTCAGTTGTTGATTTTCCAGGTCTAAAACCACACTGATAAGGTCCAATCAGTTTGTTGACGGTGGGCTTTAGTCTTTCACACAGTACGCTCGATAGAACCTTATAAGCGATGTTAAGGAGGCTTATCCACGATAGTTGGCGCAGATTGTGGGGTCTCCCTTTTTGTGGATTGGGCAGAGTACACTGAGATTCCAATCGTCGGGCATGCTTTCTTCCGACCATATTTCGCAAAGAAGCTGATGCATGCACCTTATCAGCTCTTCGCCGCCGTATTTGAATAGCTCGGCCGGCAATCCATCGGCCCCCGCCGCCTTGTTGTTCTTCAAGCGGGTAATTGCTATTCTAATTTCTTCACGGTCGGGCAATGGAACATCTGTTCCATCGTCGTCGATTGGGGAATCGGGTTCGCCATCTCCTGGTGTTGTACTTTCACTGCCATTCAGCAGGCTGGAGAAGTGTTCCCTCCACAAACACAGTATACTCTGGTCATCAACCACTAGATCACCGCTGGGGGTCCTACAGGAGTGTGCTCCGGTCTTGAAACCTTCAGTTAGTCGCCGGATCTTTTCGTAAAATTTTCGAGCATTATCCCTGTCGGCCAGCTTGTCAAGCTCGTCATACTCACGCATTTCGGCCTCTTTCTTTCTTTTTCTGCAAATGCGTCTCGCTTCCCTCTTCAGCTCTCGGTATCTTTCCCATCCCGCTCGTGTTGCGGTCGATCGCAACATTGCGAGGTAGGCAGTCTGTTTTCTCTCCACTGCGAGACGACAATCCTCATCATACCAGCTGTTTTTTGGGCTTTTCCGAAAGCCAATGGTTTCGGTTGCAGCTGTACGTAAGGAGTTTGATATGCCGTCCCACAGCTCCCTTATACCAAGATGCTGATGAGTGCTCTCAGAGAGCAGGAGTGCAAGTCGAGTAGAAAATCGTTCGGCTGTCGGTTGTGATTGCAGCTTCTCGATGTCGAACCTTCCTTGTGTTTGTTGACGTGTGCGCTTTTCTACACAGAGGCGGGTGCGTATCTTAGCTGCTACAAGATTGATACATATACGTAAAAGTAAAAAAAAAGAAAGTCATGGTGCAAAAACTTAACGTGAAAGCCATATATTGAAGAAACTCATATGCAAGCAAAGCAATTTGTGACATGCAGCGCACTATATTAAAACGGTATATGAAGAATGTATAAGAAAAGAAGAAGCGCAAGAAAATTCCTTCTTTTTTTTGGTTTAAAATGAGCACAAAAGACACAGTTTCATCTCTGTTGTCGCGAGTAATCAAGAATGGATTTTCTGATGCGTAGCATCGTCACAAGCACTTTATTTAACGGGTTCAACTTGGTGGTGGCCTTCATACGCAACAATCGTTTAAAAATGTGTCATGATTCTCTCATCAAACGTTGGTTGCGTTGGCATTCTTGGCATTGAAAGAATGTTGATAATTTCGTTTCTCTCATCTTGTGTGCAATAAATCACATAATGAAACGCAGCAGTAAGGAAACAAAGCGTAAATAATAATATACCAATGACGTCAGTAATATGAAATGCAACTGTTGTTCGTGGTAGTGCTGTTACGGAAGAGAATTTGTAAAGCTTTTTATAAGAAAATTTAAAATTTTTTATAGAAAAGAGTAAAAAAAATTTAGTCAAATTTTATGGTCACCGGCATATTTCTACGTAGAGTGATCTTAAATGAAATAATCTATACTTTGCTCAATGTAAGTACAGAAAAAAAATTAATTAATCTTCGCATGTCGGATGTTAATTTTGCTAAGATATTTCACATAGTAGGTTACCAAATATCTCCGCCTTTTTGTCTTTTGAATTTCGCAGCTATGTATAAAGCGCTACAGAGCTCGTATCTGGCAATACTATACATCTTTGAAAGGTCTTGACATAACCTACAAAACGACGCTATGCATGATTAGTTTGGATATTGCGTTCAACAGTTATAGACGTGTAAACATGGAGTTCACTAACGTCGAAATTCGCTTGATGTTTGGGTGCCGCATGATTTGAAAAAAAACCTTCTGGACCGAATCAACGCCTGCGATATGCCGCTGAAACGAAACGAACTCTACCCTTTTTTGAAGCGGGTGGTGACTGGTGACGAAAAATTTATCCCATACGACAATCTCAAGCGAAAACGGTCGTGGCCGGTGAATCGTCCCAAACAGTGGCCAAGCCGGGATTGACGGCCAGGAAGGTTTTGCTGTGTGTTTGGTGGGATTGGAAGGGAATCATCCACTATGAGCTGCTCCCATATGGCCAGACGCTTAATTCTACCATCTACTGCGAACAACTGGACCGCTTGAAGCAGGCGATCGACCAGAAGCGTCCAGAATTGGCCAACAGGAAGGGTGTAGTGTTCCACCTGGACAACGCCAGACCACACACTTCGTTGATGACTCGTCAGAAGATACGGGAGCTCGGATGGGAGGTTTTATCGCATCCACCATATAGCCCGGACATAGGGCCAAGTGATTACCACCTGTTCCATGCAGAACGCCCTTGGTGGAGTAAAGTTGAACTCAAAAGAGGCTTGTGTAAGTGGCTGTCGCACATAAAGAGGGGGGATTCTACGAGAGAGGTATTATGAAGTTTCCGTCTAGATGGAAACAGTTTATCAAAACGGAGCATATTTGAACTAAATCCGATCACCGTAACACTTTTTATAAAGCATTGAATAAAGTGCAAAAAGCGGAGCGGGAGGTATTTGACAACCTAATATCTGTGAGATTCACCACAATTTTTGGTATTCAATAATCCATAAGCACTATTCGTTATTTGGGGCCTTGAAAAGTTATAATCCGATTCGGACAAATTTTAGATGAGCGATAACACCTCCAATGTAGTATTAGTATAAAGTTTTACTACGATATCTTAATTGGTTTTTGCTTCATATAGAAAGTATGCGTGGTTATAATCCGATTTCTCGCATATTCATAGTATATAGTATATGGTACTTAAGCTATAACTTTCCAGTAAGTTTGTGCAACTTAATAATCAGTAATGGATACCATCATAACCGCACAGGTCTTCAGGGAACTTTGTTTTGTTGGTAAAAAAATGAGTCCATATGACCTAATTAAGAAACTCAATAAATCAAATAATAAATCAATAAATAAATCAAATCAAAATCATTATAAACCGTTTCCAATCTTCCGATTTATGTATCAATTGAGCTGATCCAGCAGCTCGTATAAGAAATTGCTTTGTTTTTCCAATACACACCCCACCCCCGACACCGACTACAACACCATAAATTACACTACCGATAGAAGTGTCGTCGATTGTTTTATTATTTTATACACCTGCATAGCACCGTTACACGCGTACATTTATGGCTGTTATTACGAGCAGCGTACAACTCCCCCAACTTGGAGGATGGAGCCATATGTAGAAGTTCACGTAAGGAGGATGGAGCCATATGTAGAAGTTCACGTAAGTGAGGAAAGTTTCTGACTGCCATTCACTTGGGAGTGGCCAGGAACGATTCTTTTACATGTGGCTCAAGCAGCTCACAACTTCCGGTCTTAGACCAAGTATCCTCTGGGTAGCCAACAGACATCCGTCTGGAAGCGAGCTAAAGTGAGAAGGCGAATCCCGCTTATGCGGTTGTGCGTTGGGCTTGGGACCCACCACATAAAAACGAATAACCAGTGAATAAGAAACACAGGCCTCGGATGAGAAACCCCCCTTTTGATGACGACCACGGCAAACGTATAAAGGACTATGATTTAAGGGCATGCACCTGGAATGTCCGGACCCTTAATTGGGAAGGTGCCTCTGCCCAGTTGGTTGATGTCCTCGTAAGAGTAAAGGCTGACATCACCGCAATCCAAGAAATGCGATGGACGGGACAAGGACGGAAGAAGGTGGGTCCTTGTGACATCTACTACAGCGGCCATATAAAGGAGCGCAAATTCGGTGTGGGATTCGTGGTGGGAGAGAGACTCCGTCGTCGAGTCCTGGCATACACTCCGGTGGATGAACGTCTAGCCACAATCCGCATCAAAGCGAGGTTCTTCAACATATCGCAGATTTGCGCCCACGCCCCGACGGAAGAGAAGGACGAAGTGATCAAAGATACCTTCTATGAGCGCCTAGAACGTACCCTATGAGCGCTGCCCCCGCCACGATGTCAAAATCGTGCTTGGCGATTTCAACGCTAGGGTGGGTAAAGAAGGTGTCTTTGGCACAACAGTCGGAAAATTCAGCCTTCATGACGAAACATCACCAAACGGTCTGAGGCTGATCGACTTCGCCGGGGCCCGAAATATGGTCATCTGTAGTACTAGATTCCAGCATAAGAAAATCCATCAAGCTACATGGCTGTCCCCGGATCGAATCACTCGCAACCAGATCGATCATGTTGTGATAGATGGACGACATGTCTCCAGTGTTTTTGATGTGCGTACGCTTCGTGGTCCCAACATCGACTCGGACCACTATCTTGTAGCAGCTAAGATACGCACCCGCCTCTGTGTAGAAAAAGCGCACACGTCAACAAACACAAGGAAGGTTCGACATCGAGAAGCTGCAATCGCAACCGACAGCCGAACGATTTTCTACTCGACTTGCACTCCTGCTCTCTGAGAGCACTCATCAGCATCTTGGTATAAAGGGAGCTGTGGGACGTCATATCAAACTCCTTACGTACAGCTGCAACCGAAACCATTGGCTTTCGGAAAAGCCCAAAAAACAGCTGGTATGATGAGGATTGTCGTCTCGCAGTGGAGAGAAAACAGACTGCCTACCTCGCAATGTTGCGATCGACCGCAACACGAGCGGGATGGGACAGATACCGAGAGCTGAAGAGGAAGCGAGACGCATTTGCAGAAAAAGAAAGAAAGAGGCCGAAATGCGTGAGTATGACGAGCTTGACAAGCTGGCCGACAGGGGTAATGCTCGAAAATTTTACGAAAAGATCCGGCGACTAACTGAAGGTTTCAAGACCGGAGCACACTCCTGTAGGACCCCAGCGGTGATCTAGTGGTTGATGACCAGAGTATACTGTGTTTGTGGAGGAACACTTCTCCAGCCTGCTGAATGGCAGTGAAAGTACAACACCAGGAGATGGCGAACCCGATTCCCCAATCGACGACGATGGAACAGATGTTCCATTGCCCGACCGTGAAGAAATTAGAATAGCAATTACCCGCTTGAAGAACAACAAGGCGGCGGGGGCCGATGGATTGCCGGCCGAGCTATTCAAATACGGCGGCGAAGAGCTGATAAGGTGCATGCATCAGCTTCTTTGCGAAATATGGTCGGAAGAAAGCATGCCCGACGATTGGAATCTCAGTGTACTCTGCCCAATCCACAAAAAGGGAGACCCCACAATCTGCGCCAACTATCGTGGGATAAGCCTCCTTAACATCGCTTATAAGGTTCTATCGAGCGTACTGTGTGAAAGACTAAAGCCCACCGTCAACAAACTGATTGGACCTTATCAGTGTGGTTTTAGACCTGGAAAATCAACAACTGACCAGATATTCACCATGCGCCAAATCTTGGAGAAGACCCGTGAAAAAGGATCGACACACACCATCTATTTGTCGACTTTAAAGCTGCTTTCGACAGCACGAAAAGGAGCTGCCTTTATGCCGCGATGTCTGAATTTGGTATCCCCGCAAAACTAATACGGCTGTGTAAGTTGACGTTGAGCAACACCAAAAGCTCTGTCAGGATCGGGAAGGACCTCTCCGAGCCGTTCGATACCAAACGAGGTTTCAGACAAGGTGACTCACTATCGTGCGACTTCTTTAACCTGATGCTGGAAAAAATTATAAGAGCTGCAGAGCTAAACAGAGAGGGTACCATCTTTTACAAGAGTGTACAGCTCCTGGCGTACGCCGATGATATCGATATCATTGGAAACAACACCCGCGCCGTTAGTTCTGCTTTTTCCCGCCTGGATAAGGAAGCGAAGCGAATGGGTCTGGTGGTGAACGAGGACAAGACGAAATATCTCCTGTCATCAAACAAACAGTCAGCGCATTCGCGTCTTGGCTCCCACGTCACTGTTGACAGTCATAACTTTGAAGTTGTAGATAATTTCGTATACCTAGGAACCAACATTAACACCGATAATAATGTCAGCCTTGAAATCCAACGCAGAATCACTCTTGCCAACAGGTGCTACTATGGACTGAGTAGGCAATTGAAAAGTAAAGTCCTCTCTCGACGAACAAAACCAAACTGTACAAGTCCCTCATCATTCCCGTCCTACTTTATGGTGCAGAAGCGTGGACGATGTCAACATCCGATGAGACGGCACTAGGAGTTTTCGAGAGAAAGGTTTTGCGGAAGATTTACGGTCCCTTAAACATTGGCAACGGAGAATACCGCAGAAGATGGAATGATGAGCTGTATGTGTTGTTCGACGACATAGACATAGTCCAGCGAATAAAAAGACAGCGGCTACGCTGGCTGGGTCATGTTGTTCGAATGGATGAAAGTGCCCCAGCTCTGAAAGTTTTCGATGCAGTACCCGCTGGTGGAAGCCGAGGAAGAGGGAGACCTCCACTCCGGTGGAAGGACCAGGTGGAGAAGGACCTGTCTTCACTTGGTATTACCAATTGGCGCCAAAACGCCAAAAGGAGGGATGCGTGGCGCACTGTTGTGGACTCGGCTATAACCGCGTAAGCGGTTTCTACGCCAGTTAAGAAGAAGAAGAAGTACAACTCCCCGCCACACAAACATCGTAAATTGCGTTTGGCGTTAATGTGTTGTAATAAAAATATTTACCGGCTGGTATTTTGCCATTGATATATATTTTTGCTGAGTAAACGAAAATTTTATGATTACCAAATTGATGCAGTGCACCGAAAAGCGACGAACATACAAACACTAAATTTCTTAGCATAAATGTACAAACATACACACTCATGCGTCGAGTTTGTGAAGGCTTTTGCAGCGCTGTAGCAACATAATCGAAGACATATCAGCAACACACATACTACATGTAGCATAAAATACCTGAGATTCCGTTCGTCTACACTAAACACACATCTGTATGTTTGAAGACAGCGCTTAAAAGAAGCTTCAAAATTTTATTACCACCAGCATAATGGGACACAAGACAAACGGGGAGAGCACACATGTTTGTGGTGTACATATTGGCGTTTATATATGTATGAATACGTAATATATAATATACCGTATGGGTGTATATATTTAACATTATCATTATATTTACCAACTTATTTATATACAAGCGCATACTAAGGGTTGGGGTCAGCAAATATGCAATCGTAGCTAGTGTGACTTCAAGCCACCTGCATACACAGACAGCCACACACATATACATGCACGTACTTATGTTACCTGCTATCTAAGCACGCGTATAATTTTATTTGTAAATAAAAGTCTGCAGATTTATCGTTTGTAGGTGTTGTTTGTTATATTTTAACTGTAATTACAGTTAATACCCGCAGTAAATTTTATTATATACACAAATATAAATAATTGAGCAATTTTAATGCAATCGACTCTTAAACATTTTGTAATGTAAAAACGAGTGTTAGCGAATTCTCGTAAAAAATGCTGGTGCTCATTATGTTTTTACCGTTATCTCTCACTTAATTCTGCAATTGAAAAATGTCAGCATTTAACACACATTTTAGTCAGTTTTTAAGTAAGTTTATGTCTTGGTACAAATTTATATATAAACTTTACAAAAAGTTAAGAGTTTCGTATGAGTCAAAGAGTAAATTATTATCACTATCAGCCATGATCCTTTCTCAATTTTAAGTACAAGTTAACTGAGAGTTGCATACCCTCACATGCTATATTATAATCTTATTTTCAATTCCACATGCATTATCATTTCCCTACAGTTTTCGAACCCAAGTTTTCCGTGTGACAGTAATACTAAGTCTATGTCATCAGCTACCTAGATCCAATTTTTTACTTTTAAAGCTACACATGAGCTCAGCTATGTCATGCGAAGCTAAGCAACCCCAGTTTGACGTGTATGCCCATATTTAGCGTATAAGTTTCAGAACTTTTCACTCAACTCCCTTCAAAGGCAACACTCGTAGTCAAATTGGCAGTGACAGTGGAACTAATAGCGTTATAAATAAAAAGCTTTTCATACTTAATCTTGCTTCCCCATTTAGTGCCCGCTATCAAGTATTCTCCTATCTCTGATGTGGATTATACGCAGCATTAGGCATCTCAATTACAAAATGAGTGTGGCAAACTTGAAAGGTGTGTGCACACACTGTCGGCTTGTGTGACTTTCCTGAGATTCTCAACAAATACTCATTTGGGGATTATGTTGCTGTCGACAATACACTCATACATACATACTGTTATTTATATACATTGGGGGTTGTTATACCACCTTTGGAGCTTCTGAGCAGACTGCCTTTATATAGACACTTTAATCGGCTGTGCTCCGTTGTATGAATTTGTGGACGGTGGCACTTGACTGTCATAGCTACCACTTAAGTCAAAGATAAAAAATATTATAAAAATTTTTTATAACCATAGTTCGTCAGAAAATATGGCTAAATATCATCTAATAGGTCGATTTTTCGATAAATAGTGAAGAGAATAATATGAGTAATAATTGTGCCGCAATTCTGGGAGTAAAATTAGGGACAAGTTTTCATTTATGTCGTTACATCCAGCGAGCTTGGTCTGTCAATGATTTCATCAATTTCTGTGGAATTTTATTAAAGCGTGTCGAAAATGCACACATGAAATCTATAAGTGAAATATCATAGTTTTTGTTTGCCTCCATACGAATATAGAGGGACTCTTTTTAAATTCCGCCTCGATAGTAAAATTTTATTTTTTTGTATTATGCCCTGGTCGAATAGTTCGATTTATGGAAGGGAAATTGTATGAAAGTTGCCTTCTATTGCCACTTCAAGAGTTCGAGGTATACAAATTTGAGTTAGGGAAGGAAATTTGTATAAAATTTGGCTTCTGAAAGCTATTGCCGATTCAAGTGTTCCAGTTATGGAGACCTTCGAATTATGGAAGTTCCACTGTATGTGAATTTCAAATTTCTCAAGATTATGAATTCTTGATAAAAGTATACAGTATCACGGAACTTTGAGGTGACTGGTCTTATGGATGAAACAACCACGTATACTTTCGTATTAAAAAATACTTATTTTAGTTAGTTACGCCAACTTAATAAATTGAGATCGAAGGTTTTCTTGAGCATAATATATACAGTGCTAAACACTAGTTAAATAATAAAATCTAGCTTACACCTTTCCGTAGTCAAAGTAAAGCTTTCAGATCGAATTCATAATGAAACTAGAGCAAGTGGATAACTATCGTAGTAGGTGTGTTATAAATTAATATAATAAGCTAAGTTCGGGTGCAACCGAACATTTTATACTCTCGTAATTTATTGATATAGTTTTATTAAGATAACACACAATTTGACCCATATATTCGGCATAAAGTCCAATAGAATAACGAAAATCATCATATATAGTATATGAGGGCTGAGGTAATTCCTGAACCGATTTCACTATTAAACCCATCGTATTTTTGAAAAACCTATAATTAGGTATATGGGAGCTAGGGAAAGTTATGAACCGATTTTAACCATTTTTGGTAAAGAGGCACACTTATAGAAGAAAAGGATTCACTCTGGATTAAATTAAGATATCTAGGCACACTATTAGAAGAAAAGGATTCACTCTGGATTAAATTAAGATATCTGAGAGATTTACTAATATTTTCGGTAAAAAAGTACTCTAAGGCACTGAATTCTTCATATTCGATATCCGGGCATCGAAAAATTATTGTCCGATTTCAAATTTTTTTTTACATGTTATGATCTGATATTGATCACTTACATTTGATACTGGTCATATACATAGTAGTTGTGTAAAGTTTTATTACACTATATTCATTGGTTCGTTATGTATATATTATAAAGTGAAGTAATAAGATGGAATTCAAAATTGAGTTATATGGAAAGTAGTCGTGGTTGTGAACCGATTTCACCCATTTCCCACACGTGCCTGAGATATAGTTTTAAACCCAAAAGTGGCCGACGCCACGCCCATTTTCCATTTTGTAAAAAAATCTGAGTACAGCTTCCTTCTGCCATTTCTTCTGCAAAATTTAGTGTTTCTGATGTTATTCGTTAGTGAGTTAACGCACTTTTAGTAATTTTCAACGTAACCTTTGTATGGTAGGTGGGCGTAGTTATTATCCGATTTCCACTATTTTCGTGATGTATGATAGGGTACGTAAGGGAAACGACTGCGGAAAGTTTGGTTTGTATAGCTTTATTGGTTTTCGAAATATATACAAAAAACCTATTTCTAGGAGTGGCCCCGCCCATTTCCCAAAAAATTACATTCAAATATGCCCTTTCCTAGTGCGATCCTTTGTACCAAATTTTATTTTTCTAACTTTATTTATAGCTTCGTTATGATAATTTCTGTGTTTTCGGTTTTCGCCATTTTGTGGGTGTGGCAGTGGACCGATTTCGTACATCTTCGAAATCAACCCTCTCACAGTCCCAAGGAATATTTGTACCAAGTTTCGTCAAGATGTCTTACTTTTTACTCAAGTTACAGCTTGCACAGACGGACAGACGCTCGGACGGACAGACATCCGGATTTCAAATCTACTCGCCACCCTGATCACTTTGGTATATATGACTCTATATCTAGCTCTTTTAGTTTTAGGTATTATAAACAACCGTTATGTGAACAAAACTATAATACTCTCTTAGCAACTTTTGTTGCGAGAGTATAAAAACTAACGGTACAAAATATGACCTAGTAAACCATTTTTCAAAAAAGAGTATGGAATGTTTGGCTATGTCAGTACTTAGCATTTGCTTAATATTTAAGCCTAAATATTAAAATACAAGCAATATATTCATGCAATTAGCTACATGCCCTCAAACACACACACCCCTTGCTAAATATTTAGCGGATTTTTTATTAAAATTTAACTCAAGGCCGCTAGATGAAATGCGCGTGACCAAGGCTATGTGTGTGGCTTTCGCAGTTATTACAGGGCCAGATTGTTTTGCCGTTACTGTTTTATGCTGCAGCCTTGTAGCTGGAAGCGCTATAATCCAACAACGCAGCTGGAATTTCAAAATCAAATAAAAGCTAATATTGAAACCGTACAACTTTAATTATTATTTTATTTGTGTGAAAATATATGCATGCATAAATTTGTGAGAGTCGGGCAATGTTTTTCGTTAGAAAGCACAGTTTAACTGTCGTTATATGAGTTGAGCATGGTTTATAGGACGTGTATACACATACTTACATGAAAATATGGTAATACACCTCCCGGTGTATCAGTAAAACGAAGAAAACAGAAATGAGTCTTCTCCCATTTCAAAGAAACACGAAGTTACTGAACTCATCACGTTCTTATACTCGATGTTGTCTGTATTTCACTATAGATCAACAAAGATAGAAACATTTGCTCGATTTCGGTTTTTGAAAATATGTTTTCGGGGTGTAAAATTCTGCAAAATTTTGATTCGTCAAAATCAAAGTGAATAATAAATTAAATTTTCAGAATTTATTCCACATTAAAAGATCCACATTTTGAGTTTTACCATTCTCAGTTCGTTATAGCTAATTGGGTCTCCGCACTCTTTACGTACTTCCAAAGTTAACTAAGCAGCTCGCTTCCAATCAAAATTTCAAGCAATGTCGCTACCGCTTATGTCTTAAATTGGTTTAATATTTGCTTCTGCTCTTCAATATTGTCATATTTACTTAGATACACACATATACAGTGGAACTTCTCTAACTAGAATCACCATAATCCACAAAAAAAATTCTAGCTAGAGAGAGTTATAGAAATGTTCATTAAAACATACATTTTTCAAAAAGCTGTAAAATATAGTTTTAGTTATTAACTTTGCAACAAGTTGTATTTAAATACATTAAAACATGTATTTTGTAATTTTGTTTGTTGCAGTTTGCTATTGTTTGGCTCTTGACGTCTATATCTCATGCCTTTGTTACACGATTTAGGAAATCTATAAGTATAAAATCATATTCTTTGTTTGCCCCCATACGATAGTAAAATTTTAAATTTTGTATAATGTCCTGAACGAAAAGTTCGATTTATTTATTTGACTTCTAGTGCCACTTCAAAAGTTCGAGTTATGGAGAACTTCGAGTTATAGAAATTCGAGTTAGGGAAGGAAATTTGTAAGAAATTTGGCTTCTAAATGCTATTGCCAATTCAAGTGTTCGAGTTATGGAGATCTTCGACTTATAGTAGGTTCGTGTTATGGAAGTTCCACTGTATATATGTATGTATGTATATATATATATGTATATACGTATATATTATATATTCTCTTAACCTAGTACGAAGCTTTGTGTGCCTTTTTAATAATGGCGCTTGCCAAAGTGAGTGCTGCCACTTCCTCCTACACAGTCAGCCACTCTGTGGCATGGCGCAAAGCACTCACCGTACTCTAAAAAAAGTGAAATTAAGATTTTAATGTTGGAAAATTTTTCATTTCATTTTCGCTGAAGCAGCGTTGCCATCAACCAGCACTTACGTTCTATCTTGCTGAGTTCTTGACTTTAACTTTAATGTCTACGTTTTACGTTGTAAGACATTTTTGTTGCTATGTGAATTGCGGTTACCCGTTATGCTATTGCTGCATTACTCGTTGTGTTTGTTGGTGTTGTCGCCACTTAACTGGTGTGACGAGCACATAAACCCATTAACTGGCAAAGCGTGAGCTACTACGGATTTTGTTAGAGTGTAATTTCATAGAACCGTCTCAAAGAGATCGCTGTTTTTATTAAAATTATATCAAGTCAAATGAAATTTCTTATATAATATAATATACTTTGAATAATTTAAGGGTTTAATATTGAGGAAGTTATGCGGAAAAGCAAATTAAATGATAAGAATTATTTGTTTGCAATAATATTTAAATTTATTAAAGTACTTGATTATAACTACTAGCTTATTAGACGCGAATCATATTTTTAAATTTCACACGATTTCAAAAATTCGTTAAAGTCTATTGAGACATGTGCATGTTTACTACTAACATAGTTTTAGGCACAATACAATTTCGTCTTACTACTCTGCAGTTTTCAAAAGCATTCTGTACCAATGGAATTATTTTAAGTTAATTAAAAGTGAAGAGAAATCGTATACGCTACATTGAACACTCACAGCTTAAAGTATTCCACATTGCAATATAAAATCACTAAATTGCAAATCAAATCACGAATTTCGCTGTTACGTCACCGTCTATTAGAAAATTCTTCTGTGGCGGTTTCTAACAGAAAAAAATATTTAATGTATAATTCTTTAACAAACGAAAACAAAAATGATCTAAGTTGATTAAACTCAAGCGCTGTACAAGAGGAACGGTCCTAGCTCTATAGTGCAATGAACTGTTCCAAGTTATTATCTGCATGGCAAGTTTGAACTTTTTTTCCATCTTCTTCTTATTTTGCTTTAGAACTTTTTTGTTTATTTGCTTACAGAAGAGATTACGCATGTCAAGCGCCATTGAAAATTATGTAATGACATTAAATGCAAAGTTAAAAGTGAACTGGCGGCACTTTTATGGAAATCATGGCCTTTTGGGAAACTGTGTAGCGAGTTCAAAAGGAAAGTTTTCTGTTACAATACAGAAAAGAAAATAAAAATGTACTTATATATAGACACAAACATGTTTTAAAATAGAAGCTGAAGCCAAAAATTTGCCAGCGTTTTTTCATTTGAGAAATATCGGGAAATAAGCTGTTATTTACTGATTTGATGGCGTTTCTGAAGAATATTTGCAACCAATATCACTTGATAATTTCCGACTCAGTTCAGTTTGCGTGATTGCCACAGGAATTCATAAAAGTTTCGAAAAAGTTTTTTTTGCGAAATGTGCATTTTTAGCCGTTTCCACAATCCGATCTATAATTGAAGGTAAGTAAACAATTTTTAGTTATTGCAAAGGAAAAATAAATTATGAACTTACTTAATGGAAATATGTCAACTTCGTTTGATATAAAATGATTGAGCGGAATTATTGCACTACCGCCGTGACTTAGCGCGTTTTCTTTTCTCGATGAAAATGCTGTATATTGCAGTACCTCTTTGAATGTGTTCCAATATTCACATTATAAAATAACAAAACAAGTAAGGAAGGGCTACGTTCGGGTATAACCAAACATTTTATACTCTCCTGATCATTTATACATTAGGTTGGCAAATATCTTACGCCTTTTTGTCTCCTGAATTTCGCGGCTATGTATAAAGCGCTACAGAGCTTGTATCTGGCAATACTATACATTTTGAAAGGTCTTGACATAACCTACAAAACGACGCTATGCATGATTTGTTTGGATATTGTGTTCAACAGTTATAGACGTGTAAACATCGAGTTCACTAATGCCGAAATTCGCTTGATGTTTGGTTGCCGCATGATTTTGATCCCCATTTTTGAAGCGGATGGTAACTGGCGACGAAAAATGGATTATATACGACAATATCAAGTGAAAACGGTCGTGATCGAAGGCCGGTGAATCGTCCCAATCAGTGGCCAAGCCGGGATTATGATGAGCATTTTCATTACCAGCCTTAAAGTATTTTATTCTGTAATCTATAGGCCTGTTGACGTAAAGTCGGTATTAAGAGTAATTAAAAGTTAGATATAAACTTAAAGATTAGGCGATACTGAGAAGAAAATTATGTAGCATTAGTTACCCTTGGCCTTGGTCTCCAGTAGTGGAAATTAGTTTCCCACGCCACGGGTATAAGAGTGGATAGCAAGAAATTGCGGAGCCTATATAAATATTTATATGTTACAAATCTGCTCTAATCCTTACTTAAAAAGACTATTCATTACACTATCTGTTCAGCACCCAGCATTAACGTATGTTACATTCGAACCAAATATTAGATAACTTAATTTAGAATCTAATATTTTTATATGGTTTGGATTTATTTTTATACATTTTTTATATGTGAAAAATTAATATGATTTATCAACCAAATTGAAAAATAGCACCTAATAACAATTGTTATTTTAACATTTTTGAACCATGTGCCTTGCCAAAAAATCTACACCACTTTCATTTCACACTTTATTTTATATTTTCTAGATAGACTATTATAAATATGCATTCTCTGCCAACTTTCTCTTTTCTTTTCCTTTTTCGCATACAGATTTAGTCCAGTTTGTCCGCAACGCCTACCCGACATCGCCAACGAGACAGCCGCTTTAGAGCGTATGCCCAAGGGGCGGCTGGAGTATTTGAAGCGTCTATTGCCGTATCTGCAAAATCAATCGGAAGATTGCCTATATTTGAATATTTACGTGCCCATACAAGGTGAGTGCTATGCAAATATGTATATATGTACGATATATATATATATAACTGTTAAGTGTGAGCCTACTGTGTTATTGGGACAAGACAACCTCTGCTCTGTGTGTGTGTGTTTATGTGATTAACTAAATTTGCCAAATTCTGCATCCGTTCGTGTGAATTTCTCAAGGGACTGTTTAACGCAACAACACCATCAGTTTGTTTGAATTGACAGCTGTTGGCTACCAACTGGCAGCGGTCAAAATGGCAAATGGACTTATGGACACAGGAAAAAGGATTGTGGACGCGGCGGCAATGCAAAGTATTTGCTTATTTTACACATTAATAAAAAGGCGTGAAATAAATGGTAGTGTTATGTGTAACTTTGTGAAAAAATCGCCGTTCCAGGCAGCGATGTATTCATTTGGCATTTGAGAAAAGCAGAGAAGGAAGATAGAACGTAAAAGGGTTGCTCTGCTAGCTTCATCGCCCATTATGCCACTTACACAGTGTTGTGTAAAAAGTGAAATTCTCAAATCAAAAAAATGCTTAGTAGATAAAATAACAATCATTATAATAAAGGCTGGAAAATAAAAGCAGACCTGGATAGGTTCACTTATTGAAATGTTTGTAAATTTTTTTTACTGCATATGGCAAGCGTCCTTTTTCACTTCAAACTTTCGACACGCAATTGTGCTCGTCTTTTTTGGCTTCCAGTTGCGTGGAAATGAAAAAATATACATCTATATTTCCTTGCGTGTACTTTTTTTTATTTCTTTATGAAATTTTGTACCGTTTAATTTCAGTTTGCTCTTTGTAGTTGTAAAAAGAATTAAAATAGGATTTTTAAACTGGTAAAAATAAATAACGGCCTCAATTTGTTACTTAAAACTCCCATTTGCCATATCTTTTAAGCAAATATTTGCATTTGTACTTTAGTGCCGTTGAATGCAGTATCTACTCGAAAGGGTCAAGTCTACAAAGATTGACGCACACATCTTCAAGTTGAAAATGTCGTTTAACCGCAACTGTATGTATAGTGTGAGGTTATATATTTTTCGTTAGCTCATTGCTCATCATTTATTTTTACAGGAACTTTCTCTCTTAATCTATGATTGCTTTCATTTCCTCCATTTATTTTTGTTTACCACTTTCGAAAAGTGCAAATAAGCAAAACGGAAAAAAAACTGGAATCAAAATTTATTTGGATGTGACGGTCAACCAAATAAGCAGCCACATCGTTAAGCTTTAAGCTTGCTAACCATTTTTGATAACCTCATTAATGGCTACATCGCCGCCATCGCTCATCCTCGCAGCCACTCACTCAACACTCGCAGCCACGTCTACGTCACATTAACCCATTTCCTGTCAATCCATTTTTTTCCGCTGCAATATTCTATTTTCGCTCATTGTTCGACCCCTCGTTCGGCGCATTTTCATCAACGCCTTCAATGCCGTTATATTTTTTGGTTAGTGCAAAAAATTTTCAGCTGACATTGCTTCCAGGAATTAATGCCATATAATTCAACGAAACTGACCGCAATAAATAATAAATTCCGCTTGGCATTTAATATAGTCGAAATGGTTGCTCATTTCTCCATCTTTATCTCATAATAAACTCGTGAAAAAACAAGTGAAATTGCAATTGCAAACTTAGATGTTAAAATAAGTAAATACATATTGTACAGGGTGTACCGTATAAAATATTCGGTAACACCCGAACTTAGCCCTTCATTACTTGTTTGGCATGATTTCTCGAGTTCAGGTCACACATTTTTAAATTTCCACAAATTCAACTACATAAATAGCAACTCAAGCGTTCTTCTAATTTTTCTCATAAAATACATTTTGAAGAACTTTAGTGTTTTTCGTTTTCTGAACGATGCTTTCATCAACAACTTATTGAGTATAAGTTCCGGTAAAATGTTGAAATGGATATATAATATAGAAATTAGAAAGGTTCAATAATTTCAGGTTCTAACAACCACTGTATGACAAATATTTGTAACTGTTACCTTATGATCTAATTTTTCAATCTAATCCGGATTCAAAATTAGTTCAATCTTGTAACCCCTTCCTGTAACTATTTTGCGCAATTCGGTTGAATTGAGAGACAGTTTAAGTTTAAATGTTTCTCACGAACACAGTAGAAGGGGATCAAGGGATTATTGTGAAGTATATTAAAGAATGAATTCAAAGAATTTATAACGTATACATACGCTCTCGTACTGATACTTATCAGTATTCTTTCAACATTTTTCTTGTGAAATGTTTTCTTTCATAGAAAAACAAATTAATATTTCCCCCACCTGCCTTAATTTATATTTTTAAATTTTATCTAGTACCGATAAATTAGAATTCTAATGAAATTTGACCACATTGTGCGGTGACAGTCAAAACGAGAAAAGCTCCGAGTGTGCCCTTTGCATATTTTATGCTAATTGCTGCGGGATAATAGCAAATAAGCAAAGAAAAATATACATAAATAGCGAAAAACGCGAGATGAACTGAGATGAGCGAAGTAAAATACAAGTGGAGGGTCGCGTAGCTTAAATAAATTAAAAGAATTTCGAAAAAACTGACACCGCGTCACCTTTATTAGAAAAATGTAAATTCAACAAGCGCACTTACACGCACACGTACACCCTTAAATGAAATTCATTTCAAATATCTAAATAAATAATAGACCAGCAGTGGGAATAGCTGGCGGCGAAGTGTTGGTATGCAATGAAATGTGAAACTGTCGGCGGGAGAGTGGACGGTCTTCAGTTGGGGAGTAGAAGAAAATTAGTCTCACTGCTATTTGAAATGTAACAGCTCATTTAAATGTGAGTGGTTTGAGTAGCTTTAGCATAGCATTAGCTGTGGTCCAGATACAAGCTAAATTAAAGGGACAGATATACATAACTAAAATGTAAATTTAATAAATGAAATTCATATATCAATTTTGTTGGTGAATGTAAATTTAATAAATAAAATTCATATATCAATTTTGTTGGTGAGGAATTTGTTAGAAAATAACGGTTAACTCGCCATTGGTTTGCTTCATAACTGTTTCGCAGCTAACTTCGTTTTAAGACTCACCCTCTTACTTTAGTTGTCTAATTATAATCACGTATACTACTTTTCAATTATAATTATTTAAGTTGTCTTGCAGATATGCAACGAACGGAAATTTTAATTAAACAACTTTTTATTTTGCTTCCTCTTACTTTCATTATACATTCATATTAGAATGATTTAAGGCAGTACTGCTATAAAATATACCTTATTCTGAATGGTATATAAAAAAATGTGAATATATGTAAATTAAAGCGGTTTTGGAGTCAATTAGTAATAAATCACAGCTGCAAATAGCGACCACCATAATTTACAAGCCTTGATTTGCACTTTTTTTCGATTGTTTTTTATATTTTATATGTGACATGTGGTTTTCGCAGAGGCAATTGATCAGAGGCATTTGATAGCAGTTACTTGATTTATGTTCAGTTTGGTTTGCCATTACATAATGAACAGACTTTCTCTGGAACAACGTTTATTACTGACACACGGACCCAATTGCTGTAAAAAGTGATAAATAGTTCTTAGCATTTAAATAATCTGTAGACTTATAGAACAGTTATATTTTGTTTAGAGAATTTGATAACAATCAAATATTCTTTAAAGTTTCACAATATTTGTATATTATTTTATATGCATTATGAAACTAATACCCAAATTCCCAGTGACGCTGGTTAGCTTTCAGGTACGAGATCTTCAATCGTCATATCGCACTCAATGAAATAATATCGTATGAGACCACACCACAATAACCCGGGAGAGCCTGGAAAGGTGTCTAGAACTTCAGGGTATAACACGAAACACGTGTTGGTCCTTCATACATAGAGACTAATAAGATGGTAGGGTACTTGGCTAGGTTCTTGTTTGTCACTAAACCGAATAAAACCACGTGAGGTTTTGCATTTTAATAAAATTGATATATGTACATAAAGTACATTTAGAGTAGAGTACCATTAGAGCGATTCAAAGCATTTTTAACTTTGAAGATATGAGTGTGGAAAGAAAATGCGAAAGATATATGTTTCTTACAAGGCATAAACTGTAAGACGATTTGTTTCTGTTAACTTTAACTCGATATGCAGATAACGATTCTCGATAATGCCCATTTAGAGATATTCTCCTAAATTCTAATCAGCTATAAGTCTTATAAATATTCTTGAAAATATATATTTTTTATCATAAAAAGCTTGAGCTAATTCCCGTTCTATTTATCGTTACCGAAAGGAAAAATAGATTTCGTAAAGATAATTATTATATTTTTCCAACACATGCTCGTTCATAAAAACAACTAGGTTGGTTTACTTCTCAACGCCACTGACTGCTGCCAATATTGTGAAAAATTTTGCAATATACATACATATCACCATCTACTACACAAAAGTACAAAAATTATCGAATATTCACCGAAAGTTTGGTGCACAAAAAGGCCAAAGACAATGCAAATAAGAGCAAACATAAAGTGGTAAACTTTTGCAAAACTTTGACTTGAGCCGACGGGGCGAATGCAAAAGAACAACGCAAAGGCAAAATTGAATAAAACAAAAATATGTGCAAAACCAAAAATAAGAACAGAACAACGAACAGCAATGATAATGAAAGCAATTGTGTTACTAATGAGTGAAAAAATAAAGATAGCAACAACAACAAAAATATGGCAAGTGCAGCAAGTGGAAGAAATCAGCTATTGTATGTGTGCAGTCTCATACAGAATAATATTTCTAAACATGCCGATCTCAATAGCATATATGTACATTTGTAGTTAAGAAACTAGAACACTGCTATATTGACAGCGCCACATTCACACATATGTGTGTGGCTTTGCACTTCTTCACAGTCATTTTCGACTACGAAAGCAGGCACTTTAGTTACACTTCAATAAGTTTGAAAAGACGCACTGATAGCGCACATTAAAGTTCACATATTTTTGTGCGTCACATATACACGTGTGCATATGCTGCAGTGAATTCATGGTATTCAGCGTATAAAGAGACATGAAAAACATTGAGTATAAACAAAAATTGCAAAGTGATAAGGTTTATCGGCGTGGGAAATCAGTGTAAGTTTGCCTTTGTTACACATTTGCCACCGCAGTGTCGTTGTTCCTAATGTCCTTCATGGGCGCGCAAGTGCTGTTATGAACATGTGTACGTAAGTTAGTATTTGGTTATGTGAGTAGGTGTATATGTACATGCTTTTGAACATTGGAGGCATGTAAGTTATAAGCAAAGTTTTGCTCAACTTGTGTGTTGTGTGTTAAAAAAATGTGTGTTTCTGCACATGGCTTGATATGCTCGTATAGACCCATTGGTTCATTTGGGAATTTCGGAAAACAAGTATTTTTGAAATTTAATTGCACAGAGTTGTAAATACTTTTGTTTTAAAGCAAATTTATTTGCCACTGCAATATTTTGTGAAATTCCTTTGTTGGAAAAATGTAGTAGAAATATTCGGAAAGTACATAGTTTTATTATTTAGTATATATTTTTTAAGATGAGGCGATTTACAGAAGGTTTCAAGACCGGAGCATTATCATGTTGGGACCGAGGAGGTAATCTGGTAACGGATGTCCAGAACATACTGGGATTATAGAGAGAACACTTCTCCGACCTGCTGAATGGCAGTGAAAGTAAAACACCAGGAGATAGCGAGCCCGATTCCCCAATCGATGACGATGGAATAGATGTTCCATTACCCGACCATGAAGAAATTCGAATAGCAATTACCCGCTTGAAGACAAACAAAGCGGCGGGGGCCGATGGACTACCGGCCGAGCTATTCAAATACGGCGGCGAAGAACTGATAAGGTGCATGCATGACCTTCTTTGTAGAATATGGTCGGAAGAAAGCATGCCCGACTATTGGAATCTCAGTGTGCTATGCCCATTCCATAAAAAAGGAGACCCCACAATCTGCGCCAATTACCGTGGTATATGTTTCCTCAATATCGCATATAAGGTTTTGTCGAGCGTATTGTGTGAAAGACCGTCAACGAACTGATTGGACCTTATCAGTGTGGCTTTAGACCTGGAAAATCCGTGATGGACCAGATATTCACCATGCGCCAAATCTTGGAAAAGACCCGAGAGAGAAGAATCGATACTCACCATCTTTTCATCGATTTTAAAGCTACCTTCAATAGCACTAAAAGGAGCTGCCTTTATGCCGCGCTGTCTGAATTTGGTATCCCTGCAAAACTAATACGGCTATGTAAACTGACGTTGAGCAACACCAAAAGCTCCGTCAGGATCGGGAAGGACCTCTCCGAGCCGTTCGATACCAGACAGGGTGGTGAAATATCTCCTGTCATCAAACAAACAGTCAGCGAACTCGCGTCTTGGCTCCCACGTCACTGTTGACAGTCATACCTTTGAAGTAGTAGTCTACTTGGAAACCAGCGTTAACAACACCAACAATGTCAGCCTCGAAATCTAACGCAGAATCACTCTTGACAACAGGTGTTACTTTGGACTGAGTAGGCAATTGCAAAGTAAAGTCCTCTCTCGACGAACAAAAATCAAACTCTACAAGTCGCTCATTATTCCCGTCCTGATGTATGACGCCGAAGCGTGGACGATGACAACATCCAACGAGACGACTCTTGGGGTTTTCGAGAGAAAGGTTTTGCGTAAGATTTATGGTCCTCTGAACATTGGCAACGGCGAATACCGCAGACGATGGAACGATGAGTTGTACGATTTATACGACGACATTGACATAGTTCAGCGAATAAAAATACAGCTGCTACGCTGGCTAGGTCAAGTTGTACAAATAGATGAAAACACTCCAGCTCTGAAATTGTTCGATGCAGTACCCGCTGGAGGAAGCCGCGGAAGAGGAAGACCTCCACTAATTAATTTAGAGCGTTATGCCTCCAAAAGTGTTACAGAAATTAGTTTTGAGAAAGGTTGCAATGTTTGGACAAATACAGACACTTAAAAAAATATTTTACATGCATGTGTATATATTACGGACGACGACCCTAGTTAGTAGTTACCATTTCCTATATTTAACCTAAATCTTAGGCAAACGAAATATCTGACCAATAATTTGAATCATTCAGTCGAATTAAATGGAAAATGGCAGAAAAACTGAATTGATAAAGTTGCACAACATAAATTGCCAATTTAATTCTACTAAAACAGCAAAAAATATGTGAGCGAAAAATTCCAATAATTTTTGTCAATACCGCAAGACATATCCGCAAAATTTTTTCTACCAATCACAAAACTCCAAGAGCTAAGTCAAACCTTAATCTAATTTAGTCCAGTTTCTTCATTCTGCTTTGATATTTCCCTGCTTTTTGCTCGAGCCATTTTTTGCCAAGCATAACCATAAATCATTATTTATGTGCCTTCAATGTCAAAATAAATTATCCGAAACAACTAAGATTGTACAGCCGATGGGCCCATATCAAGCCGGTGGGAATCACACCAAAAGAAAGATGAAAAAAACGGTGTGTAGAAGGAAACGTGAAAAGGACAGATTAAAAGGAAAACAAGTAAACAAATTTATATTTGTCTTTGTCTGCATGTCTGAACATAAAATATATAGTTATAAGTGGCTATGAAAGTGGAAATCAAATACACTTTAGCGCATTGAAAGCATAAACCCTGAAAAAGATAACGCTTAATGTCTGTATTAATGCAGCAAATGTAAAATCGTAAACAAACCTTTATCATAATAACAAATAAATAAAAACAACAACACATCAACGCACAAAAACGCGAACGCAATAAAGCTTACTAAGCACTTACTAAGGATGTCGTAACAATAATGAGATATCAACTTAGTGTTGGTGGTCAAAAGATTGCAAATGAAAATTTAACATCACAAAGAGCTTAGGAAGTATACAAAAATTTTATTTATTTATTATTCAGGAGATCACAATTAATTGCTTGTATTGTTAAAGCAGAACATTAGGGAATGAAGAAAAGGCTCATCAGAGAGCAGCCTGATGTATAATTATTATTGTCGTTGTTGTATTTTTTTTGTATAGGTTTACGCATAACTCTATCAAAGATTTTTGGAAAACATTGTTAAAGATATTAGCGAATTTCATTTTAGTTGAAGAGATACTATTACGGTTATTCTAATGCCTTGCAATTTATGGGACTGTATACTTAATAACCACTTGTCTCTATTATCTAAACAATTCTTTAGAATAGATTATGTTTATAACTGCCAGGCGCGTTGAATTGAAATGGCCAAGTAAAAACGAGAGACGTCGCTAATCCGCTAACAGGCATGATAGCAGGATATTTGTGTTTTTGTTTGGATATTTAATTTTTGAACTCAAACAACAACAAAGTTATTTAATACCTACTTTAACTTGAAATAATTTCAAAGAAATGCAGAAAATGTTTGAAATGTCCACAGAACTAAACTTGCGTTAGGCAATATAACAAGTAAGTTACCCCGTGGCTAGGGATTAAATATTCGCAATAGAATAACTGAATGAATGCCTTTGTGTAGAAATGTGAAATATTTTCATTTTGTTTTACTTCTAACTGTAGTTAATATCCTTGCAGTATTATTCTACCTTGCTACAAATCATAAATATTTAAAATTCGCAAACTTGATTTTATCTGCATTCTTGACAATGTACAATTTCCTGTCCTTTCCACCCTCATTGCACCGAAATGAATTTCCAATATCAATGCCTAAACGGTAAAAAAAATATAATTAAAAGAAAATTAAGTAGCAGGCACTTGCTTTGACTTGATTATTCATTAAGATAATGTTAGAGTAATATGAATATAAGCAAGAAAGAATAAAAATCCGGCTTATTGGAACTTCTTTTGTATTCGTGCGCAAAACTTATTTATTTTTTGGATAACATACCCGTCCTGTGTATTTAAATTCATGTCAGTTAATGAACAGTAGCAAGAGAATATCATTTAGATATTTTGATGCAGGTTTAGCAGGTGTCAAACTCATAATTAATTAAACAAAATGTACAACGGATTTTAGAGAGCCCTCAAGAATAGCTTGTAATCAAAGGCAGCAGGTGCAATAAAGCACAACTGCAGGAAAAATATATATTACTTAAGCGGTCGTATTGATGAAGATAAATGAAACCTTCGAAAGTTGCAATTAAAAAAAAATTCCAAAGACGAAGAAGGAGCTAGCTCATGAATAAGATAGGCATAAATCCAGGATATTGGCTACAAATGGGATCAGATCAGCTTATAAAGTTTTGATAAATAGCGAGTTTAAATATATTCTTAAACCACGAAGTCAACCCCGCGATTAACATTTTCAGTATAAGGGGTCTATTAGTAATGAGCGATATTTCATTACCAGTGATTTTTTCACTGTGATTGAAAAATCGCTTATAGCAACTGCGATCAAGTTTTGTAAATAGCAGTGAATTACATCCACAATGGCGTTCAATAATTTGAGTTCGACCACAGTAGCTATAGAGAAGTTCAGTGCATGTGTTCGATCACAGTACCTATAGGAGTTCAGCAATTCTAATTCGATCACTGTAGCAATAGCAGTTCGGAGAGTAGCAATAGCAGTTCAGTAATCACAGTAGCAATTTTATTTGCGATTTCGATAATTTTGGGCACGGTGATTGCGAAAGCAGTTAAATCTACCCAAAATTTATTAATAAGCTAATTGTGATTACAAAAGCAGGTAAATTTTGGATATTGTTAAAATTAATAAATATGAATATGTAAAAGTTTAAAAAAAAATGTGGAGTACATACATATCAGCTCATAAATTCGTTTTTTGTTGCGATTGCAATAGCAATAGGAGTAAAATCACAGTGATATAAAAATAGCAATATCGCTCATCACTAGGGTCTATAGGAAGGTTTTATCAATTAATGGTCCTACAACTTATTTGCTGATTAAAATATAATAACTAAATAGCTGAGGTAGGAAAGCCACACATTGACCAATGTATGTGCATTGCAACATGTCAAGGGTCATATTTTTGCAAGGATTTATTTCTATATCTTACTTGGCACCCTAGCTATCAGACCCACATTTATTTCGAGCGTAGTTCGAGTTCGACTGTGACTATTTCGAAACTATATGTAGAGAACGTAGTGAAAATTTTGTGAAACAGGTTTAATCTACTATTATAGATATACATATATGTATATATCTGTGACAATAAAATTCATACGTTGTAGCAAATATTTCTAAATATGATGTATAGTTATGCCTACTTATATGCTTTAATAAGACTGGGAATAGTGTAGATGTGAGATAATGAAACTTTACGTTTTATGGAAAAGTTTTAGCTTTGCGGTAAACAAATAAGTTAAGTACGAAAAAGAGTAACAAAAAATGTAAATTTAAGAAGTTCGCTCATCATTGTTGAGGTAAACTAATTAAACTGAGTTTGAATTAAGCAAAAGAAGTGATAAAAGTAGTGAAATAAATATGGTTTGTTTAGGGAAATCATAAGGCGCATGGGAAGTTGATGCTAAGCCCATGACCAACATGTACGACTACAAAAAACAAATATACGAAGAAATGAATGTACATACATATATGAAATATTTGCCTTGCGTTATTTGAAAAAATGCAGTGAGAAGTTGTCTAACAACTTTCGAAATCATTTCTGTTATTTTGCCACACACACGCTTGCTGTAAGGCTTCATGCATGTAAAACATATTTAAGAAGAATTTTTGGAAAAGTTTTAAGTTGCAAATATTAACAACAACAAATTGCAACAAGCAATAAAATATAAAAAGTGTATAAAATAGTTGAAGAGGTGTGTAATATATGTAAATATGGTAACAGAAATATGTCAACATAACTATTTTCGAGAACTTACAAGTAATTCAACTTTACAGCAACTGCTGTTAAATATGAACTTTTGAGTTTTAAGTTGTAAATGCACATGAACGTTTTGAAAGAATGTCAACTGTCAAACTGTTTGGTGCCAAATACACCAGTTTCTTACTAGTTATAAAATATGCGTAAGTATCTAATACATACTGTATATGTCACAAAATTATATTTTAAGTACCATTTTTTCTAACTAACTTGCTATCACATTACAAATGCAACTCCTCTGGCAGCAGTGGCTCTTAAAATAAAAATAATAAAATGTGAATAAGTAAGGAGAGGTTAAGTTATGTATGTATCAGAACATTTTATACTCTCGCAATTTGCAAGGTGCAAGGCACGAAAATATTTGAAGGGTGTTGGTAAAACATGTTGCCAAGGAATTTAGTAGCTGTTATTTGACGAAACCGTAAATGAATTACTCTTATATTTAATAACATATTAAATCATACTCCAGGTTATATACTCACTAAGTTATATTACCACATTGTGACCCTTGCCCCAACCAGATGAGCTAACATCCACTTTTGTAAAATATTTACACACCACAGATTTCTTACATTACAATGATAGGATAAAATGTAAATATAATAATTTCAACGAAATATTTTATGTGCCAAATAAAAAAAATTAACTTTTAACTATTGCTTGCATTTGCTGGCATTCTATAAAACTGTAATTTGACAATTCTGAAACTATGCAGGGTAAGCAAAAAAACGTTATGCATTACGTTAATATGTGTACATGTGTGTTTTCATAATATGTGTGCTTACAAACTATTTTCGTTGAAGTTTTTGCATCCTTCTTGCTGCATTGCATTCATAAACTTTTAACGTGTTTCTGCACTGAAAATGAGTTGTATTTTGCTGCAGGATCCGGAAAATGTTGGTTAATTGTTTAAGAGCTAAATATTTTTGTTTACAAGCTGGGTAAAGAGTTCTAGTCAAAACTTATATCAAATAATATGTACGACATACAAAAATAAAATAAAACTAAATATGAGGTGTTTAGTTCAGATATTGGAATGACATTTAAAAACTCGGTTGTGAAACTTGAAAAAAAAAACAGATAGCTAAAAGAACAAATAACTAAGTAGTAGAAATAAAAAATAAACATTATTTTTGTTTCTATAAATCTCTGCATTATTTCAACCATTATAAAGTTCATCCAAGCACCATAAATTGTAAATATATAACCTATTCGGCCACTTAATCGTCCTTAATGGAGATTTACAAAACATATGCTAAAATTTAAGTGCTTTTGTCTCGCCCACTTTTGTGGATTATGGTAAATGAAACTCAATGCCAAGAGTGCACTCAAATTCTACGACAGACATGTGCCCTTTTCAAAATGTTGTTGTCATTTCAATATAGGAAAAATAATAAAAGAATACGTTATTGAACCACTTTAGCGTCATGTTAAGCTAATTTTAATAAACAGTCGATGCTACTGACACGCAACTTTCAAACAATATGACATTGTAAATTAATACATTTTATTCGTAGAATATTTGAATATTGATCTTTATTCGAGCAAACTCGATATTGGTTTACAATTTGAATATTGTTCTTTATTCGAATAAATTCGATATGGGTTTATTGTAGAACCGCTACTAAAATAGTTCGATAAATATAGAAGACATTCTTCTCTACTTAAGTTAAATTTATTATATTCAATATTAATACTAATAATAGTAATAATAAAAAAATCATAATATATCATTGCAAAACGGTTTATTTCTTTAAAACCTTGTTATTCGTCTTATATAATATTATGCCACTGATTTCTATCAGTGTAGCACATCGTGTACACTAGGGTGTCCCTTATATGACGAAAAAATTTTTTTTTTAGAAATTCAAAACGCATACCCTCTATATTTTTTATAAATGTAAATATATACTCAAATATAAATTTTCATCTTTCTACGACGAGTGCAACTCGTGCCGACCAACCCCCCAAAGTTTTCTTTGTCTTAGTATATAGCCATTATTCTGAGATATAGCCTATCTATTATTTGTGTTCCTGTAAAATTGATTAAAACGCTATTAAATAAAAAAAAGTGGTTAGGTTAGACAAATATTTATTAAAAGAACCTTAAAATTAAGCAGGATAACTTCTTTTTAGAGTATTTTTTTTACAATCTGGATACAAGTGCCTATGTTCCTGGACACATCGTAATAAAAATTGTTTTTGCTCTTCTTCGGCTGTGATTAGTCCGTTAAAGTCTTGCATTAATTTAACGGCCCTTTCAGCAGTGTCATTTACGACTTTTAACTGGCTTACTTTTCGTAAAGCATCCTGAAAGGCAGCATTACCTTCCCAAGCAGATACATCGACGTGGAGAAAGCTTGCATCTATTTGAAATCTTGAAAAAAAATGGATGCTCCGCATAGAAACAAAATCATCCAGAGTTTTATCTGAAACAAAACAAAAATATATTAAATTTTAAATAACAAAAATAATATACATAAGATCTATAAAAATTAGACTTACCAAACAACGTATTAGACATTTCTAGCGTCGATGGAATGTAGCGCTTTCCAATATTCGGACTTTCCTCTCTGTTTAAGTTGGCAATAATTTTCCTTTTAGTCTCATTATCAACTTTATTATCAAAAAGTGATAAACTAACAGTTTCTTCACAAAGGTACCATAAATGCTGACTAAACTTACTTATGGAAGCTTTAGATATAGCTGCATCAACTTTTTCATACGCTTTCAATGCTTTCAAAAAGCACAAATCTTGGTTTGGTGCTTTAGTCGCCACCGAACATTGAAGCCATGGTTTAACATACAATGTTACAATAAACAAACAAACATCTTGCAGAGCCTTTTTATCATTAGCGTTCATACGAAATTGAGACTGCAGTAAACATATTTTCAATGAATATATTGCTCTTGACATCCATCTTGCCTGGTGCATAGCTCCAGGAGGTCTGATTTTTATTTTACGTTCTTTATCTCCTCCCAAAAATACTACACATAGCTCTACCAATTCCCGATAGTCATCTCTTACAAAAGATTTGTCTAGTTCTGCCTTATAATACATCAACAAGGATGTAATATCAGTCTCAGCAGTATAATTCTGTATGAAATCAAGGCAGAGTTCAATATTATTAGAATCGATGTTTTTCCAATTGTCTCTAAACTTTTTGAAGAAGGGAATGTCAGGATTATTAGTTACTTGTTTCAGTTTGATTTCAAAGACAGATTTTAGGACCAGCTCATAAATATGATGGCGACAAGCAAATAGCAGCAACTCTCTCTCTAAAATCTGCTCTAGAAGAACACAAGCTCCACTGAAACGGCCGGTATTAGAAGCAGTTGTATCGCAGCACATTATCTGTACTTTTTCATTAAGATTCCAATCGGAGAGGGCGATTGAAACGGCATTGGCTTGATCCTTACCAGAAGAACTGTCTAGTTTTGGTACTGCGAGAAGCTGTTCTCTATTGTCAAATGAAGCAATAATTGGTAAACGTTCTTCTTTTGAACTTCGCACGTCCAACCCAGGTAAAAGTTTCCCATCCCAATGAACTGTTACTACATCAGGTATATTGTTCTGAAAGTCAGCTTTTATTGCTTCTGCTCTGGATTTTCTAGTCTGAGTACGAATTCGCTGAATTGAGGACTTGTTGATGGTGAAATCATCGCTACTTAGACCAAGTGCCTCTACGACTGCATGAAGAATGTAAACAGAGTCTCTTATGCTGAGTTGACATCGATCCAATGTCGCAACAAGTTTAGGTGTTACAATATTTTTTCGACCTCTTTTTTTAGTGCATGGAGCTTCTTCTGGTACTGCGTTTTGCGTATCCAAAATCTCTTCTTCCCCTGAATCATCTGAGTTTATTACATTAATGGCTGTTGAAGTTGATGGGACTGCCAATAACTCCCTATGTCTGACATTTCTTTCCTTTTCTCCTATCTGTCTTTGTTTAGCTCTTTCTTCTTTATCCGCTAACTTTCTGTCCACACCACCAAGACATCCTGGTCGACCTGGCTCCCGTTGTTTAATCAGAAATAGTTTGTCTTCCTCTATGCTTATCATATCAAAAGCATTAGCATGTGCGATATCAAATAAGTTATCAAGATTATTCTTAAAATCATTTTCACGATTTTTAAACGTAACTTGAGTTTTTTTGATATTTTTTTGCAGTTCTCTCCATGAATGATATAGGTCTATTAGTTTCTTTACGCAGTTGGGAAATGCTTTTGTGGGAATTCTTGCCTTTTCCCAATATATGATACACTCCCTAATCACTAAATTTGCACTTTCACTGACAGTCAATTTTACTTCTCGAATATTATAAAACAATACAGCGAGAACTTGTCGATTTGATGGTAATTTTGCACCACTAATTTGATGGCTAGGAAAACCGATAAGGAAAATATTTTGTTTATCATTTCGTAATTCAACCGACATCTTTATGTATTAAACAATTGGACTCTAATGACCTGAAACATAAATACGAAATGGCAATTGCAAGCCGTCGCTACAGGTTGCTGCGCTCAGTTGCGCGGTTCTTGTATGAACAAGTTTCAATCGCAAGTCGGCACGGGTTAACGTTGATAAAACGAGCTGATATTTTTTTTTTTAATAGTATTATGCTAAAACAAAACTTTTAAGAAGGTATGCATAAAAAATTAAACACTTCGAAATTTAAGGGACACCCTAGTGTACACCTTTGGCTCAAATTCGATCATTTAAATTCAACAGACGTGCCAGAAATGCGTAAATGCACATTTAAAACTATTACCAAGAAAAGGAGTAAACGATGCCATATTATGGCCTTACACATAATCAAAATAAGCAAATACTAATACACTACACATATATGAATGAGACCTTAACTAATGAAGTGAAATGGTTGTGCATAGAATTCAGCCGAAAAGTGGTAGTAGTGGTAGAGAGTATTGTATAGCAGTGAAGCAGTCAAATGTGCCTACTTAAACAACTCAGTTGCATATGCAGGAAAGCTATTCATATATGATATGATATGATACAGATAAAGATAAAGATAAAGATAATGCATCAAAATATGGAGTGAAATAGGATAGATAGGAGTCAACAGTTATGGAAGGAATATACTGGAACGCATCAGTTAGATTTTCTATAACAGATTATTCTCTAGCCTAACCATCCAATGTGTCTTATAAGAGATGTTGTAGGAGAGTAGGATTTCTCCAGCTATCGATTTCAATTTATATACCACATTTTGTATTCGTCTTTATATTAACCCTTTAAATGTTTTTATAACAAATAAAGTCTACTCGCATAGCAGTATCTTTCCTGCCACCTGATAGCGCACATGCAATCTTCTCAATTCCAGTTATTATGCGAATTTAACCGATAACTGAATGTGCATTTTTAAGGTACACATAACGAAGCGTATGACGGGCAAGCCCAACACCTAACTGCAGTCAACGCTTCCGAGGGGCAACCTCAGGATATCGATGTACGGCCCTTGAGCGACGTAAGTCCATACAAACATGGAAACAAGGTATCTGTCATACTAGATTTTACACTTATCACACGGTTGTCTGCACACTCACGATATGCTCTCCAGCTGGTGCAACAGTATGTCAATTGCAATTGCAGCCACGGCGTAAAACTACTCCAGGCGTTGTCACAAAGGCAATGTGATTTTAGCCATTTTTTTACTCCTTTCAGCTTGCGCATTTGCATTTCCATTCTTAACGTTTTTAACCAGAGATTTTTGCATTTACACATTCCGCCTGGTGAATGTTTACGCATCACTTGCATGGTCGCGCATACCTTCCTTGAATGTATGTAACAATTCACCCAAAAGGTATGTCACTCATACGCCCCGTCGTGCCGAATGCAAGTACGTCTTGCTAACAACTACGTCGTTGACATATTTTTACACACATATAAAAATTATATACGTATATATAGTATTTGTTTGCTAGAGGATTTTACGACATTTTTAAGCTTTATCGCATTTTTGTATTCAAGCTAGAATGGTTCTGACTGTGTACCTACTGTTGACCTTAAAGGTTAATATTTATTGTCTCTCTTTAGGCAATTGAGAATGGTTACTGTGGAGGTTGAATATAAAACCTGGCAGCCTACTTAGTCCTGACATTCAACCGAAAAAGTCGAACTTTCAAAATAAGGTCTTAAGGTGATCGAGTCGAATCACGAAGGCGGCTCATTGATATTAGCAAAGTTCGTTCGTTCAAGTTGAAGTCATCAATTTTCGGATGGTACAAGTTGTTTTCTGTAACGCTGTTACCACAAATTGAATTTCTTTTAGCTAAATAATTCACAATATTTGCTAATAATAAGTGAGCATTAGAAAAAGTGTAAAATCGATCCGAGAAATTAGGTTTCTGAACAATAACAAGTAAGGAAAAGCTAAGCTCGGGTGCAACCGAACATTTTATACTCTCGCAATTTATTGCTATACTTTTATTAATATTACACACAATTTGACCCAAATATTCGGCATAAAGTCCAATAGAACAACGAAAATCATCATATATAGTATATGAGGGCCGAGATAATTCCTGAACCGATTTCTCTCATTTTCACCACCCACATACATTATCTCCAAGATTATATGTTCACTTAATTTGGTTAAGATATTTCACATATTAACCAATTTAGAAGCTATTGAGGCCATGGGAGCTAGGGGAAGTTATTACCCGATTTTAACCATTTCTGGTACCGAGACACACTATTAGAAGAAAAAGATTACCTCTGAATTAAATTAAGATATCTGAGAGATTTACCGATATTTTCGGTGAAAAATTACCCTAAGGCACTGAGTTCTTCATATTCGATATACGGGGCATTGAAATTGATCGATTTCGAATTTTTTCAAAAGTGATGCCACAGATCATATACAGTATTAGTGTAAAGTTTTATTCCGCTATCTTCATTGGTTCCTTATGTATACATTTCAAAGTGAAGGAATGAGATGGAATTCCAATTTGAGTTCTATGGGAAGTAGTCGTGGTTGTGAACTAATTCCATCCATTTTCCACACGTGTCATCAGGGTGTCAAGAAAATATTATATACCGAATTTCATTGAAATCAGTCGAGTAGTTCCTGAGATATGGCCCCATAAGTGGGCGACGCCACACCCATTTTCCATTTTTGTAAAAAAAAATATGAGTGCAGCTTCGTTCTGCCATTTCTTCTGTAAAATTTTGTGTTTCTGATGTTTTTCGTTAGCGAGTTAACTCACTTTTAGTAATTTCCAACATAACGTGGGGTGGGCGTGGTTAATATCCGATTCATTTTTGGACTGTATAAGAAAGTGGCTAAAAGCACCGACTGCGGAAAGTTTGGTTTATATGTATAGCTTTAATTGTTTGCGAGATATTTACAAAAAATCTACTTGAGGGCGGGAACATATATACCAAGTTTCGTCAAGATATCTTAATGTTTACTCTAGTTATCCGTTGCACGGACAGACAGTCATCCGGATTTTAACTCGTCTCGTCATCCTTATCCACTTTGATATATACTATAACCCCATGTCTAACTCTTTTATTTCTAGATGGTACAAACAAACGTTATGTGAAAAAACTATACTACTCTGTGCAACATGTTGAGAGAGTATAAGAATTAACTCTGTACATTTAAGTCCTTAACGGGATACATCAACTTAGTATCTGCTAAAACTCAGTCCAGTTCAAGCTTATATTATTAGCATCAACTCCTTCCGACTGATTTTCAGCATGCTCTGTTTGCGCTATCTTCCCCCAGAGTTATCCGCTCAGCAACGTTGCGCTTACCGTTATATGTAAATAGTAGTATTGTATACCCTCAAGTGTTATTTTTTCCGCTCAACACACTTAAATTCCTGCCAGATGAGCAAGCAGACTTTCGCTGCTTACCCGCGTGTATAACAAACTCACTCACACATACATACATATACAGGCATAGCCATATACAGTTGTATAGTCTGCATGTGTAAGTGGTGTGCATTTTCCGTACACCTGACTGCTTTCATTTTAAATCGCTACAATATTGATGACTTTGCGTACGCGTGACTCTGTATATTTGTTTTTATTTCTGCTCCACACACACTCGCTCACCGTTATACAATACTTTTCAATATTCAATGTTTAGTTATATATGTTTGTATCAGACACTTGTATGTATATCTGTTGTTAGTGTCGTTTGATAGCTTGTGGCATGGCTGCGAACTGTCAAACACTCACACATACACACACGCTCCAATGGTTGTATATCGTCGCAGCAATTGAGGGTACGCTGTCTGTTCTGGCTGCTTTCATATGCATTTTTTATTATATCTTGTTGTCGCCATTCTCGTTACTCAACCTGTAATCGTATTCGCTTGGAAATATGCAATTTGTCGTTAGGATTTGTGGCTTTTGCAATTTCGATGTATTATCGTTTAACAAGGTTACGTGGTGTTCAAGCGTAAAACTGCTTAGGCAAATTGCAGCGAAAAAAAACAGCAGCAACGGACGAAAGACTTGGCTTGATATATAGTTATATGTATATGGTGAGTGTGCACTTTGCTTATGACAGCCAGTGTGTTTAAATATAAATTGAATTTGAGAAACGTTCTTAATCATGGCTTCAGGTGTCTACTGAACGTACAATTTATAAAAAACCGAGTCGAGTGCATTAATAAAACCACCATTGAAACACTTGTGGTACTGGTTGAGTGGCATTACAATTTCCTACGGGGTTATATTAAATTTCAGTTGCTTTCACGGCTTACGCGCATTACTGATAAGAACCAATTTTCTGCGTAAATATTTGATTTTACTTCATAGTTTATTATAAATGTATGTATATACCTAAATTCAATTTAGCTCAGACAATCAAAACGATACGCTTTTAAGTCTTGCGGTGTAGCAAAATTACTACTTTTATGGTACTGTAGAATTTTAAATTCTTATCATAACAGTCTCCTAAATTATTTAATTATATTCGTGATTATAACGATGAATTTTCCTCTTCTCTGATACAGTGATGCACTTTATCGGTTAAAAAATGTGTATTTTAGTAAATTATAGTAAATTATGGTCAGTAAATCTGTACCAACCATCTTACCTAATTTGATCTCAAATCAACTTTTCAAATTGGTTCGCTGTTGAACAAAAGGTTATGGAATCTTTGTATACCAATCTCACTAGTCTATATCTAGCATATCACTACACTCCAAGCCCACTTGGTCCATATAAATCCACCTTTCGTTTTTATAATCCGTGATAGCTCGACGTAGCAAAAGAAGCAGATTCTGCTCCATAGTCGACCCTCAAGCGCGTACTTTGCAGGTTTTGAAATTTTGTTTGAAATAATCAGGCGTACTTAGCTGCTAGCACTCGTTACTCGACTCTCTCTCTGACACGCGATTGCGATGCGCAGAGAATGACTTGCAAAACGATTTTCAGTTTCAGATTAAGATTCTCCATCACGGAGTCTTTTTGATACCCTCTCCTGGGAACTATTTCCAGAAAGTTGAGATTCTAGCCAATAAATATAGCCTATGTTACTCGGTGTGAATGTAGATTTCCAATGGTGAAAGAATTTTTGAAATCGGCACAGTAGTTTTCGAGTTTATTCAATACATACATACAAATCTTTCCTCTTTATAATAGCAGTATAGATAAACTAAACACTTTTCTCATGACAATTTTTTTTTAAATAACTCTCTTGTCTTTATTTATTTATATAGTTCACTTTGTTTTAAAATAAAACAATTATTTTTTATGTTTTTAAACACTTTTTATATAACTATTTTAGTTAACCATTTTTCGCGAAACAATTCCACCCTGCGGAGAACGCCTTCTGAATGAGCACGTGCACAGCTCATAACAGAAAAAGTAACTGTAAGCTTGCACAAGTGCACAACTCATATGACTACATAATTGAAAAAACCGCTGGTCAAAAAAATGTAAGTACCCAGTAAACAATCGGATGATCCAAAGATTAATCTTAGATCGCTACTTTGCGAGTAATGGATTACTCCACAATGCTCCGAGGCCCAGGCATTTACGAGGGATCATTCCTTTTGAGCTCCTAATGCAGCGCAAACCGAGCATTCTTTTGAGCTCTTTTTGACCTCCGAAACGAGAGCAGAGAGAGTGATCTTCTTTATCTCCAGAAAGAGTACAAAAGGAGTAATAATTTGGAATAGAAGAGCACAAAAAGAGTAATGATTTTTGCCTCCAAAAAGAGCACAAAAAATAGTAATATTTTTACATCCAAACAGAACAGAGAATAATATAAACAGTTTTTTAAATAATTTAATTCAATGTATTAATTTTCAAAATATAAGAATTAGCAATTCAAATAAATTATATACAAGTTATATTAATTTAAAATCAAGTTAATAGCTACTTTAATATTAAGGAATACTTCTGAGACGAAGCAGATTTGAATCGCTTTTTCAAAATCCCCATAAGACGAATATTTTTATTTAACTGAATTTGCTAAGTTTTGCCATCTGGTCGGTAGGAGATCCACGCTTTCAATCGCAAGTAAGCTGTTTATATATAATCAAGTACTAAAGCCAATTTGGGCCTATGGAGCTCAACTATGGGGTTGCTCAACTCAAAACTGTATTGCCTGCATTCAGCGCTTCCAAAATAAGGTACTAAGAAGTATAGTTAATGCTCCTTGGTATGTTAGATCTGCTGACCTTCACCGTGATCTTGGTGTGAATTCAGTAGTGAACGAAATAACCAAACATGCAAAGACTCACGAAATGAGGCTTATACAGCATGTAAATGAAGAGGCATCCAGACTCATCGGTACTCCTGGACGAGAAAACCGACTGAAACATAAGAGGCCTTCAGACTTAGCAAGGCAACTGTAGCAGCAAATTAATTTTTCTAACATTTAGCTTTCAATTATTATTTTTAAGTTATTAGAATTGAATTGTTGTTAGTATTTAATCATTGTATACTAGATACAATTGTAATAAAAAAAAAAAAATCAATAATCATCTCGCGTTGATTACAAATTTCAAACTATTTTAAAGTAACAAAATACGCATTTATTGCAAAAAAAAGAATTCCACAAAAATTAACAGTTATGATTGGCCGTTATGGTTAAACTTTCATTGATTCATTTTGGAATAATAAACGAGCAATGTATGCGTTCGCATATTATAAGCTCGTTTATTCCTCCAAAATGTATCTATAAGCGAGAAAACAAACAATTTTTGTAAAAACTAACGAAAATGCCTTTATTACTCACTTAATGCTCGAAATGGATGAACATTATTATTAAAAATTTTAATATCTTTTATATATTTGCACTTAATTTTTTTTTCCAAGAACAGCCAAAACAAACATACGTTTAAAGTCTTACGTACCTCTCTCGAAGTTATTGTGTATATAGAGCGCCATCTGTCATGTCTGTATGAAACTAAATAATTTTAATAAAGACTGTAGCATCTCACATTGTACAATATATAGTTTAAATAAATTTCTAAAAAATATTTTTTAGCTCATGCCATAATCTTTCCTACTGTTCTTTAGTTCTCACAATTTTGCCTATGGATGCCGTCAGAGGATGTGAAATACCGTTAATTTTCAAATGTTTCCTGCAAGAGCGGAAGGGTTAATGAGCATGCCTCAAATAATATTGTAATAGAGCCTTGGCATTCAGTGAAGTCAGAAAAAATAGCACTCACTGAAGGAAAATAAATACTACTTTCCACGGACAACATAAATAATCGTATTACAAAATAAAAGATAAACGCATACAACGTGCTTTATGTAGCTACGTTAATCTTTCGGCGATATCTGCGGTTTAACGTGTGCTCACAGTACATACACGTATGTATAGTATACAGACCCACATCATTTATACGGCATAATATATATTTTCTAAATGAATATATAAGATATATATGTACATATGCGCCCGCAATTTACTTGTGTACATGATATAATATATTGTCTGCGAAATCGCCGCGCTACGAATGCCCGAATGTGTTTAAGGAATGGCAGACAAGTGCCGACAAAGTGCAGAATATATAAGTCAACGGTTTCAAATGCGAGGCGGTTAAATCATTTTCGCTGTCATTAATTTTCAACATGTCAGAAATTATAGCCAAAAAGGGGGTGATATATGTGGGCATATACAAATAGAGATCCGCTTAAGGGGTCACCCCGAAAGAGGCAATATATTTTGTGTGAATACGATTTTTTCGCTTTTGTTTTCGTCGTTAAAGAAACGCTAAAGGTTGAGGTTATAAAGCAAAAAATATGTCAGCTTGGCGCTTCTCCCTTTTACGTATTTTTTTACTTGTTTTTTAACCGTAATGCTACTTCCCGTTGGAACACATGCTTTCCGGGTAAATGTCTTGTGCCTGTCACACCCTTCCGGTAGCTATTTTTCTATTGAAATATATATTTTTTATGGCGTTGCATCGCGCCTGTGAGTATCTGTGTGTGTTTTTAGGAGCATCGACGTGTTGTCTATCGTTTAACCGACTTGCTCTTCGGCCGGTAGCATATTGGAAGGATATTGTTAAAATATTGATACTAGTAAATAATACTTGCTTCCTGTGTGGTCGTACTCGTCGACTTTATGACGCTGTGGTTTTGTTTTTTTCTATCACGCATACAGTTAGTTGGCAGTGTGTTGAAAGGGAAATTGTGACAGTAGCGCAGTTAAATTTATTGCTCTGTATTTTCGAGTTAACTGGTATTCGGATTATGTTTAGTATTTTTGTATTTTGGTTCACACATTCTTCGGATTTGCAATTCAGTCTTATAATTCGTTATTTTATATGGCACTAGCAGACCGCTCCGGCTTCGCTCGGGTTTAAACAAATATTTCAAAAGTTATAAGCTTTTACACACTCTCCCATACATATGTATGTACTGTCCCGTTTCTTGCGTTGGTTCATTTTAAAAAAGTAAAATGAGGAAAATTCGAATATGAAATTATATTTTATTTGAAATCAGCTAAAACTTGATTACGACCTCTAGTCTTTGGTTTCCGTTGTCTTTCTCTCTTATTATGAAGGCGTTGGGAACGCTCAGAGTTCGACGCCCTAGTGCGAGCTTGTATATTTCTAATATTTTGTTTTTCAAGACGCTGCAAACGCTCGTTACTCGACTCTCTGGCACGCGATTGCGTGACTTGCAAGACGATTTTTAGTTTCAGATTAAGATTCTCCATCACGGAGTCTTTTTGATACCCTCACCTGGGAACTATTTCCAGAAAGTTGAGATTCTAGCAATATGTATGTGAATGTAGATTTCCAATGGTGAAAGAATTTTTGAAATCGGCACACATGTTTTCTAGTTTATTTATTACAAACATACATACAAATCTTTCCTCTTTATAATAGTAGTATAGATTATACGAATATTGTCTGTTCTAATAATTATTATACAACTATTTAAATAATTATATTCTTTTCTGTTTTAAATCACTTTTTTTTGGTGACTAATTCTTAATATGGACTAGGCATCTACAGTAGTTTTTGCTTGAATCAAATATACCGATATTTTATATTGGCATTGGTCAAATCTTCAAAGAATCCTGTACAAGAATCCCTAGAATCCAATTTTTTTTTAGATCAGCTGTTTGATGTACTAATATCCTTGCTTTTTTTTGTGAATTTATAAACGTGCTTAGTAATAGTTTCTTCGCATATAATGCAATAAAACCAAATTGATATATTTCTTAAAATTACTCAAAGTGCCTCAGAGCATTTCTGAGTATAAAGAAATTATAAAAAACACGAATTAGTAAATCATTATAAAATCACAAGTTAAAACCTCGAACAAAAAAATAAGCACCTACTGACTTCACTCACTGGCTTTAAAAATGTTCGACGCAACCAGAAGACTTTCGATTTGTTTACTTATATTGCAATTTTTTCCTGTCTATTTTATTTTATATTTTTTTGACAGCTTTTTTCCGTAATTCATTTGAACAGTTTAATTTAGTTTACGATTTCCCTTCGCACGATAAAGTGTCGTTCGTTAAGCGTAATTTATAACACGCGCGCCGCACCATACGTCACATCACCGCTGCCACCGCTGGCTGCTGTTTTACCTTCTTTTTTGCGTTTGCTACACGTACACGATTGAACTCCCTAATGTTTGCATATAGAAATTTGCTTTACGAGTGCTCATTTGCCAATTCAGGCAAATAAATGGTGGGCCGCATCACAACATCGATGTTTTGCCGGAAGTGCTTACTGTCCGTGATGTATTGACTCGGCGTGTTAGATTTTTTGCATTTCTTTTATTTTGCTTTTTTACAAACATAAATAAGTTGTCAAACAGTTATTTCTCTAACGAGTCAACGATTTTTTTATATACTCACTTATTTCCATTAGGCGCGCACATACACGCACACTTGTACTTTTGTTACTCTGAAATGCAAATATTTTTTCAGTCATTTGTAAATAACTCAAGCTGAAGTCAATTTATTTTATCAAAGCCTAGATAAATTATCGTCGGAGCTCTTTAGTCCTTCCATGTATTGCTCCATCGATGTGCGAGTGAAAGTTTTTACCATAAGTTACTTACATTTAAGTGTGTTTTTTTGGGTTTTTTTCGTTTTCTCTTGATTAAGATCAAAAACTAATAAATATTACGCTCGTGTGCAGATACAATTTAGACAAATTTTATGAAGTGTTTTTTTTTTAGCTTGTAGTATACGAGTATAGTAGTTTGTTCATGGATTATTTCAGCTGTCAAAACTTGTATTCGCGTTTTACATAAGTTGTGACAGGAAATATTTATATCATAAGAAATGTTTTGCTCCAAAGGGACATTGTTTTGCAGTCAATAAAAGTTGTAAGCTTAGTTACATATGTCGATGAAGAGATACATGTTGCTAATATATTTCTGAAACTATAACTAAATAATTTGCGTAGCTGTGACTTAAGCAAGAGTAACATAGTTTGAAACATCTGACCAGATATTCACAGCACGAAAAGGCGTTGCCTCCATGCCGCTAAATACATCTGTGTAGCTGACGTTGAGCAACACCAAAAGCTCCGTCAGGATCGGGAAGGACCTCTCCGAGCCGTTCGATACCAAACGAGGTTTCAGAAAGGGTGACTCTCTATCGTGCGACTTCTTCAATCTATTGTTGGAAAAAATTATACGAGCTGCAGAGCTAAATAGAGAAGGAATCTTCTATAAGAGTGTACAGCTGCTGGCGTACGCCGATGATATCGATATCATTGGAAACAACACCCGCGCCGTTAGTTCTGCTTTTTCCAGACTGGATAAGGAAGCGAAGCGTATGGGTCTGGAGCTGAACGAGAATAAGACGAAATATCTCCTGTCATAAAACAAACAGTCAGCGCATTCGCGTCAGCATCAACAGCGATAATAATGTCAGCCTTGAAATCCAACGCAGAATCACTCTTGCCAACAGGTGCTACTATGGACTGAGTAGGCAATTGAAAAGTAAAGACCTCTCTCGACGAACAAAAACTAAACTCTAAAAGTCCCTCATCATTCTCGTCCTACTTTATGGTGCAGAAGAGTGGACGATGTCAACATCCGATGAGACGGCACTAGGAGTTTTCGAGAGAAAGGTTTTGGGGAAGATTTATGGTCCCTTAAACATTGGCAACGGCGAATACCGCAGAAGGTGGAATGATGAGCTGTATGTGTTATTCGACGACATAGACATAGTCCAGCGAATAAAAAGACAGAGGCTACGCTGGTTAGGTCATGTTGTTCGAATGGACGAAAGTGCTCCAGCTCTGTAAGTATTCAATGTAGTACCCGCTGATGGAAGCCGAGGAAGAGGGAGACCTCCACGCCGATGGAAGGACCAGGTGGATAAGGGCCTGTTTTCACTTGGTATTACAATTGGTGCCAAACTGCCAATAGTAGAGATGCGTGGCGCGATGATGTGGACTCGGCTATAACCGCGTAAGCAATGTCTACGCCAGTCAAGAAGAAGAAGAACGTAGTTTGAACGTAGTGGTGGCGATTTTTGAGACTATTTGGCTAGTTTACTAGACATACGGTTCAAAAATACCCAGTCCAATTACTCAGCCGACTTTCCTCAAAATTTAAAACAGACTTACTCAACCAGGCACTTTTGGGGTTATTAACATCAAAAACAGATTCGTAGGTTTTTTCAAGATTTGAAAAAATAGTATTTGTAGATACGAATACCAACATCAGCTAAAAGTTAATTTAAAGAGCTTTCAGACCAAAAAACTGAACTTTCATACAAAAGTTTAAAAAAGTTGAGAAAGTATCATTTTAAAAAATCCCAAAGTCTATGCGTATCTTAGATAAAAACTTTAATAATATTCTATCATATTACTATAACAATTTCTATGTCTCAAAAATTAAAAGCTCAAATGCTTTAGGTTCACACATGTATACAACAGTTTCGCCACGATCAATATAAAACGTCTTTATTGCGCAAATCAGCTATCAGCTAAGGTATAAATTGCGGATAAATATTTCTCTACACCGTTATGTCGTATGTTTTACTTACCTACACATACACGTCTCCATTATAGCTATATTAATGCACATTCACGCCCTATTAAGCGGCAATTGTGGTAAAATTAAAATTTCGTTATGTCTTCTGCTTGAGTAGCTTAGCAAAGAGCTCCGTGATACTATTGCCGCTATGAGTATACATATACCGCTGTTGCTATTTCCGAATACTCATTCCGAACACCTTCATATATGGCACCCCTGTTAAATTGCCGTGTACTGAGCAAGCAAAACAAAGTGTCGATAGGAAGCGACCGAGGCATTTTATGTCCTCATTTCAGACTTTTCACACAGCGCTTTCCGCTTTTTTGTCTGTGGAAATATCGACAAAATGGTTTTATTGAACATTTGCAAAAGAAAGAAAAATGGCAGAAATGAGTACTCGCAACAGTAGTTTATACATACATATATATGGTTGAAGCGAGCGACAAAGTGATGCAGCAAATGATTGTGAAGTGAAGCGTTGTGATGTGCTTCGGTATTGGTGCGACATGGTTTAGAAGTGCTGAAGTGAGGTGCCAAGCGGTATCAGCTGCCATTGATATGATGATAGCGCAGGTTTATTTATAAGTTGTGAAATAAAGGTGTATGTAGTGAAATGTGTCGACATGAATGGAAGAGAGAATGGCAAATTATATAATGCAATAGTACAAGTAATGCACAGCTGCTTTGAAGTTTAATAATACGTAATTTAAAACTTGTTAAATACATTGAGATTGTTGCTATATAAAAAACTAAAAATAGTAGTGAAATTACAAAAATTAATATAATAGCCTTTTCACACAGTCAAATTAATTGCTATTAAAATGTTTATTAAGAAACCAGTTTTTGTCCTTCACATTGCCGGCTACTCTATTACCGATCAGCTGTTATACATTTTTGTTTTTGCTTTTCTTAAGAAGTTGGTAAGTTTCATCAGCTGATTGCTATTTTCAGCAGCGACATCTATCGTCGCGTAGCGTGAACAACAACTGGCAGGAAAAGAAAGTAAAAATAATTACAAATACGGAGTTGCATTTCATTTTCAAGTCGATTAAAACTCATTTAAAAAGTAAGGCAGATTTTTATTTTGTATGATAAATCAATCTTAATCAGCGTTTTAATCGAGCAGAGGTCGGTTAAATTAGCTCCTGTGTGAAAAGACTTTAGTCGACTTGAGCAAAATTCCCACAAAATTTAACCAAATTTCAAATAAAATTAAATAATTTCTTTAACAAATAGTCTTAGTGTAAACCTACTTTCAAGTTGAATGCAGAACAGGCGAGGAACTCCTAAATGTTGTCAGTTTTATACATTGTATTGAGGAGTCTTCTGATAATACCGAGAAGTACGCTACAATTTTTTGAACTCATTGAACTTACGTTGACTTTCTGCACTATAAATGGATTCTAAGAATGCATTAATTTCAGACTTTCGAATCCTTAGCTCCCTGTGTGATATATTTTTTAATTCGTATATGAAGTTTACATAAAGCTTGGTTAAGGCATCTCACTCATGCTTTGCGCACATAGGCAGCAATGCGTTGAAGTTTACGCAGATACCTATTTGAAAAATACAAATGCAACAAGAACAACAAAAAATGGGATTAAGCTTATCCGTCATCCCTTCAGTATTCACTGCCTCGTCACTATGATTACTTGAACATACGTATGTACGAGTAAAAATGTCGACAGCTCCCTCGATGTTTTACGCGCTTACACACAAAACAGTTAGGTGAACAACTTGCAACACTAGGGTATAATTATTACACGCGTCTACATGTATTATTTGCACTCGACAGACATCGCTTTTGTCAACCTTTTTTTGTTACAAGCGATCAGACTGTGCAGCAGACATGAAGGCTTGTTAAATGCGAACACGCGTATAAGTTGTATGTATGTGTATGCTTCGTTGTCAATTCAAGCGTGTGTTTTCCAGCAACAAATCACTATGTAAGTGCACATATATGCATTTGTTGTTGAAAAACAAATTTGTACAAATACTTGCGCATTTCCTTTATTTAAACCCTCATCTCTTTACATACTTGACAACCGACAAAATTCCAATTTCCATTGCAAAATTGCTTATGTATTTTGGCATTTGCTATTTTGCGCACACATGTAAAACTCACTCACACACTTACACTAATGTTATGGCGCGCATATTGGATTGTGTGCATTTTGCGTTTGTAAATTTTTCCATAACTGGTAATTGCCTGCTTATATTGGCATTATCGTCTGCTATACATAATTTCCAATTATGTTATGCGATTTTATATTGCATTTTTGTTGTTTTTGACGTTGCTCTACAAACCTCAATTGCAATAGCCATGAAAGCGGGTCAATGGCTTAATTGAATAACATTCATTACGGTTTGTCTGTATGTGGGCGAACTTGTGTATTCTAGTGTAAATTAACTGCCAAATATGCTACCAGCGCGCAAATATATCTACGTATATTCATATATATGTAATAATGCTTGAATTAATATTCCAATTATAGGCGTATAATTAACCGACAAGTAAATAGTTTTCATTTTCGGCTCAAATTTAATAATGCTTAATGCATGGTCATATAATTTTTAATTATTGTTTGCAAACCTAAAATTCTACTCTCCACTTTATCGTCATATGTACAAATATTGGTTAAACTTTGATTAATGGAAATGGATATTGGAAATACCTTAGATTCCATCTTTGATGCCTTGTTCTATTCACAGCGGGAATTTAAGACGTTATGTAAAAACTTTTCAATTAACGAATTTCATTTGTCATTAATTAACATAAGATTCATTTTGGTTATATTAAATAATTCATATAACTTATAATCTACTTCTGAAGAGTTTAATACAATTTTTAATACTACGAAATTTATTTGAAGGATATTTGTTACTATAAAGAAAGTTCATGCGAAGGTTGTCTTCAGAGATGGAGCTTTCTTCCTCCAAAAAATGTAAATATTATATTTCATAATATAGCTCTGTCACCAAATAATGGCACTTTTCTACTCTAAATCATATAATGTACCTAATGAAGCCAACATGTAATGCAAATTTAAGTACTTATTTATTATTGCTATTTATCAATAAATGTATTAACAAAGGCATACAAAGTTAAAAAAGTTCTTATATTTAAGTATCCTCCCGTTTTCATCTAATGAAGCTACATCATGCCATAGCATTTTGCAGTATAATAATGTTTAAATTCTTAATCATTACTCTTTCTATAAACTTCATAGCTGATGTTTTTTCAACTTGAATTGCCTTAAAAGTAACAACAAGCAGAAAAGCAACATCATGAATAGCACAAGCACAAGTAGAATGAAATTATCAAAAACCGCAATAAAATCAAGATACTAAGTGCTTGCATATTTCATGCGTCCGCACGTAAACGCAATGAAAAGACCAAAGAGTCTACCGAAAAGGTGTGGAGAAAGCAGACTTAAATATTAAGCTTGTATTGCATACGCACAGGCGCACACGTACTCAGCAACACTACTACAAATACAAATACATACTACAATATACATACACACTCAATTTTTGATGCTTGTACACAAAAACGTAACACAAAGGATGCGACAAAAGACATGCATATATAATATATATATATACAATAAAGCGATGTAAATATGTATGACTGGCTTCTGCAGACATTTAAATGTCAATAAATCAAGCAACTTTTTTGTTGTTATTAAAATTCGTGCGCAATATTTCAGCGCCTTCAACGCAAAATTGCTAACCTATTTTCCCATTCAGTTGCAAAAGTTCGTTGGCTCCTGCGTGCAAGTGCCAGCGGTTTTAAATGCTCCGGCATTTACTCACGCTTTATAGACCGCAGAAATGGAATTTTTATTGCCTTTATGTGTTGTATTCAGAAAACTTGTCACGACATGCCTATAAAATATTGAGAAGCACAATGAAAATGCAGGGGAATGCGTATAATAAATGCTAGATAGAATTTTTTTAAAAATTTAAAACGTATAGATTTATTGCTGGAAAGCGTAAAAACATTTCTCTGGAACTCGAAGGATCTTAAATCGAAGTAGATGCTAGATTCAACCAGCAATTTATTAGACAAGCTTTCTTATGGATGTAAATATCTTGTAACTTACTTTTATACAATCGGATATAAATTCTTATACTCTCACAGTAATTGCTTCCAGATGGGGTTTCCTTTCGAGGCAAGAAATCAAAAAAGGTTAGCTCGACTTTAGTCCACACAAATAGGTTCTTATTCGCCTGTGTTGTGGGAAGCTATAGTGCTGACGGTATACTAAATATCTCGCTCAACTTCTAGATACCATCTTCAGGGAAAATTTTTGACTTCCTGTAGCCACTGTATGAAAATAAGTCTATATAAAAAGTATCTGCAGTTATTTGATGTTCTTCAATTAACGACAACAATACTCTTATTAATTACCAACTGTTCGCACACAACTTAGCCATAAAGCATGTTGTTTGAAAATCTCGATCGGTCCACTTATGAGTGGATGAAGAAAATTTAAGCTACATATAAAAAACCAAATCATTATTTTAAACAAAACAAAGCAAATTAAGCAAATATTCATGAATACCATGCAGCACTCATACGCCGTGGTGATTCATGATATTTATATTGAAATTTACGAGCAGCTGTTGAACTGAATGATTTGTGCATTTCTTCCTCAACGCTGCCTTTATGCAATTCATGCACTCACATTTATTTATCTCATCTTTTATCAATTTGGTTGCCGCCGCCTGCGAACATTAACTGGCGAAGGCAATGAAATTAATAGACTACGAAAAGAGTACGTGTGAGCGTTTAAATTTTTGCTGATTTCAAACTAATGTATAAAAGCCAACGTACATATAATGCACTGATGTGCTAATAAAACGCTCTGACTTGCTGTGTGCTTGAGTGCATAAATCATTTGTTGCCTGCGGCTATAAAGTAATACCGCAATACCTAATTTTTCAACAGCTGCGCAGGGCAAATGAAAGAAATATTACACCGCTGCACACACATACACCCTCATACGTATGTATTATATTTAACACCAAATTGAAATTTTTAATGCAAACGCGATTGGAGGTTATACGAAGTATGTATAATGCGGCAACTTATCGCTTAACTTTGGCACGTCTTTCACAGCTATTGAAGGAACGCTGCTGCTGCTGCACCATGAGAAAATGAAGGGGAAAACAAAGCAGAATACATATAAAATGAAATGAAAAGTTGTGCGCGAAGATAAAAGAAATTTGAGTCATCGTCGCTGGCGACCGCTGTGTGGCATGCCACATTGCGATGCCATAAAAAGGGCAATAAAAAATTGCACTTGCTAAAGTATATTTCAAACAACTTTCTTGCTGCTCCACTTTCCGTCAGCGCAGGAAGACACATTTTTTCTTCACTGCAAACTTTTACATATTTGCTTCTTTATTTCTTTGCTGTAGGGCTTCGTATCTATTCTGTGCTGAGTAGCCGCAAAGAAATAAAAAGTCACTAAAATATTGAATGCCAATATGTACTTAGCAACTGGCCAAGCAACAGCCAATCCAATCGACCTACCAACCGACCTGCAGTCAAGCGAAATAAAAATGGGCCACTCACAAAAAAAACACCGAAAAAAACTGGAGAACAGCGAAGAAAATTTTAAAGGAATTGTAAGGAAAGAAATCAAGTCGGTCTTTTGGTCATAAAACAGTAGAGTAATGGTAGCTGAAAGCTGGTGAACTAATGTAGGTAGCAAACAATGGAGTAGAGTCCCACTGCACTTGAAGACAATGAGCAAAGTTTTGGCAACGCCCGGCGTTAAAAAGACATTAAAGCGCAGGGAGCAAACACATTTCGGAGGGTGGAAAGCCATAGAATACTGCAGTTGCGCATAGCGTGCGATTGCAATAAAACTGGATAAATACGCTGAGGTGGAGCAGGAGAGAGTCAACTAACTGTGCATTGAATGCGGCTAAATAAAAGGGCCACATTTTTTATGCAGCACTCAAATGAAAGAAACCATCAAATGAGATAATGGTTTTGAAGTAAAGCCAACAATTGAGTAGATAATTGTATTGAAACGCCTAGAGATAAACCAAGTATACAAGTATACAACTCCCTGGAAAGTATGGTACAAGTTGTTAAGCTCCAGCAGTTATTTTAAACCGAATAAAATTACTATGGGTCATAGAGATTACAAAGCTAATTTGACTGGTATGTTTCTTTTGATCTTACCTTGGTCACTATATTACAAGAATATAGAATATGAACATCCCAGATACTGAGGTGTTTCTTATGGGGCTAATAAAGCATATCAAACCCTTAACCTAAACTCAGTGGCACCAAAAGTATTGCTTTCTGTGAGAAGTGACTTTCCACCAAATTTAAAAGTGGAAGGATAAGAACTCTGTTATATGTATGTGTATTTATAGATATTTGTAACTTTGTCGCAATAAAGAACACGTAATTAAGAAATACCTACTGAAAGTTTAAATCAAAGTATTCTTTAAGTACTATTTTATACTGTAACTACAATCAAAGTTTTAGTAACTAACCTACTTGGTATAGTTGTGTCATTCACTTTGACAACTGCAATGGTTAACTCTACTTTTTGCACAATTCCGTGCAAGACAGATTGGAATATTTTTCAAGTTTTGCAGTTTCATTTATATGGCAATCAAAAAATAGCGAGAAGTAGAAATATAAAAACAAGAATTTATTTCTTATTTTATAATCGAACTGAAATGGCAACAGAAACAGTGCGCGTATGCGGCATCAATCGATAAGGATCGAGTTCAATTGCAATGTAGCAACTTTGTTATGTGAGAGCAAATGCTATCAAAAGAAGAAATTGTAAAATGATATATATCATTAATAGAGCTGAAAGCTATAAGCGCAAAACTTACGTTTATATTTTTACAATGGAAATAGGTGTGTTTGAAATAAAATTGCAAGATTTATACAGTTTAAAGACTAGAATGTTGCATGGAATTGTGCTAAGGAATTAAGGCTACAGTGGCTTTCGAAGTTATTATATATACGGTACTCGTATATCGAAAAATTATTGATAATATAATACTCGTATTTTGTCGTTGTGTTAATCGTTATCTTTTCAAACTGGCCTGGTAAAAAATTGGTTAAAATATTGTGGGTTTCGCTTTGCTATCGGCTTTTCGGTTTTGCAGATTGGATTTGGTACGTTCAACCATTCATACGAATTAGGTAAAAACAATAAAATAATAATTTAAGCATATTTTTAACACTTTATGGCGACTTGTGGCTTAGGCGATTCTGGATGGCTCATCTACTTTCAAATTCTCAATCTGACTTAAATACCTAACCTATTTCCTTATTGCATCGCGCATTTTAGAACTAATTTCTTTAAACACCTAACGCTTCACAACCAATTAGAGCTTTTAATCTTAACTAGATTATCCAGCATATCATTATCCGCATACACTTTATTGGTGTTAAGAAAAATATCCGTAGTCATTGCAGCAATTAAGATCGAAAGTTCACTTCGAATAGCAATGCCGTACTAATTGATATTAATCCATCAACCATGCAGCAGAGTGTAATACTACCAGCACCTCGATATCTCGGTTGCATATCTAATTTCTACTTTATTTAAGCGTGTAAGTATTTGTGTCAATCACTGCGCCATTCATCAATAATCAACTGTGGCCGTAGATATGTTTATCAGCGTGCTAATTGAAGCAATTATTCAAAGATGCACTCAATTGCAGATGCATCCGTTGGTAGGCAACCGAGTGGTCTGTAGGAAAAAGTGGACTAAGTGATTCAATTAAATGCAAATGATGTTGTCACTCATTGGTTGGCGGATATATCGTGCAATAAGGTGTTGATTCGAATCATATACTTATAAAATATAAAAGGAATTAGTAAACATTTATTAGTATCTACAAAAGAAATTCAAAATTCTTACAAAAATTACTCGAACATTCAATGAGTTGATAGTCCGCGGACTGCTAATGAATGCTTTGCTTATCAATAAATAAATTTTATATAATACATAGAACTAATGCTAACGGTATATAAATCATAGTTCCAACTTATCCTACTTATTCAATGCGCAAAAACGCTAAACTACTAAAATTTTTGTTGCAATTTATCCCATTTAGCACCAAACTTAATTAACTACCTGCTTGAATTGTTTGCACCTGTCCTTCCGTCTGCATTAAAAGCTTTACTTCACCTTTTTACGCACTCACACTAAATGTCCGTTAACTACTTTTGGTCCATTCACTAAAATTTATTTCTACTCAGCGATCGTCAGCCCAATAGCAATAGTTATTTGTTTTACCACTTGCAATACACACACACATCCAAACGAGTAAATCAACACAATTTAACGGTGCAATGTAAAGCATCATTAATTTTACGCTGCATTGTTTCACCCATGCCAGTGTTGTATCAACATAAAACCAGTTAACTGTTGCGAAACGCTATTGAATTTTGCGTTTGCTGCGTATACTATTCCTGTTTGGAGTTTTTACCGGCGAGCTTATGGCCATGATTAATGGCTAACAATGTACTAATGACGCTAATTGTATATCACGTCAATACGAATTAATATCAAGCATACATATCTACACATACATACATATGTACGTGGATTGCGACATATTTCAACCGAGTTGCTGTGAGTTACGTTATTAATCCTATGTAAATACCAAAACTAGCCAGCAATGCGCTAATTGCATTTGCTGCTACATTCATACATTTTAAGTTACTCATACCCCACGTACAGCCTTTGCATTTTCGTTACGCAGCACTGATTTTGTATAACGTTGTGGCTTAACGGATTTACAGCAACTTCAAAGTAAAAGGCGTGTAAAAAAAAGTTGACTTATGGACAAAGTTTATATAAAAGGCTCACTTCTATTTAAGTGCAATGGACTGCTTACCGGGAGAAAAGTGAAAGGAATTTTGGAATAGAACAGTAGGACTTGTTTGAAATTGTAACATAACATGGGCTAAATTCGTAGTCTGTAGGTCAAAGGTCAATGAGACTTAAATTTCAATAAGGGAGTGAACAGAAAACATAAGCGCATAAAAATGATAAACCCATAAAATTGTTTAGATAAGATCAGAGCTGTGGTAAACGGATAAAATCTGACCAAATCGCCTAATACAACGGTCAGTCACTAGATAAGCCGGAAGTTCAGAAAATAGTTCATTTTGAAATGAATCTTTAGAGTCATATTGTCCGATCAACATTTTATACATCTTGTGCTAGTGTCATAGCAGAAATATTGCTTGACTCTCTAGTTGGCAACACTTTCGTGAGTAATAACTAAATTTCTAGAAAGTCATTTTTAGGTATCTAGTACTACCAACGATACATAAAATAAGTCTATAATAAATTATATTGAGAGTTATAAAAAAATTCTACAATTTTATATTATTTTCTCTTCTTGCAGTGGCATCACGTGACGCTTCTGGTGGTGGCAATAGTGGCAGCAACGCTGGCTCAAACAACAACGCAGGCAGTAGTAGTGGCGGTGGACAAAATAAATATCCGGTGCTGGTATTCGTGCATGGGGAATCCTATGAGTGGAATAGCGGTAATCCGTATGATGGTTCGGTGTTGGCGAGCTTTGGGCAAATACTTGTCGTCACGATAAACTATCGACTGGGCATACTAGGTACATAGTGATATTTCCAATAATTTTTCGAAATGTAAATATCAAATTCTGTTGAAATTGCGTGAAAATTTAACTTAGTTGTGTTATGAAACTGTGGTGTTAACATAAGTCGTGTTGCCACTATATTAACCAGGAGTCGTTGAATTTGTGAATGAAAGCATCAAGTATCTGAAACCGTTTAGATATTCGTGTATTCTTTTAATGAAAATATATTACTCTCAAATTGGGTATTGGAGATCAGTATTAGTAAAATAAACTTTACAAAGAACCGAGACAAAGTATCAAAAACTAAAATTCAATAATAGCTTTGTATACACCCAAATTAATTGATCAATTAAAATTTTAATTGAGAAACCAGTTTTTTCCCTTCACACTGCCGGCTACTCGATAACCGATCAGCTGTTATACATTTTTATACTCTCGCAACAAAATTTGGTAAGAGAGTATTATAGTTTTATTCACATAATGGTTGTCGATTCAAATGCAATAATAATTTTGTATGGTAAATCAATATAAATCAGCGTTTTAATTGAGCAGAGGTCGGTTAATTGATCAATTAGCTCCTGTTACCTTAGGAGTTTAAAATAAATTTATTTCTTCCTTATAATCTAAAAGAAACAGAGTGAGAAATAGGGGTCGCAAAAAATGTGAAATTTCATCACAATTTAAAAAAAAAAACGGATGTTGTTAAATGGTGCCTTCACAATCAACCTACCATATATTATGCACTGGTTAATTCATAAACTAAAAAAAAACTTATAATATTCTCTGCGTACCCAACTTAGTGGGAGAAAACACAAAAGTAAAATGATTAATTAAAGCTTGCAGAGCAAAGTAGAACAGCGGGCATAGTTTTAATTTACTTTAATTTTATATAAACATGAAAACTCAACGCAAAGCTACGTCCTTTCTCTCCCGCTCTCTGTGCTTATAACATTAATTTGCTGCAGTTTTCGGAAACAAATGGCAATAAGAATAAAATAAAAGGACTTTCACACAATTTCAGCAGGGACCACCAATAACATATATTTTTTTTCACTACATATGCATGCTAATGTATAGTTTGAGCGCGCCTGCACTGTGTGGCACTCAAAATTTTATGCAAATATATGTATATGCAACGCGCACTTTATTAAAAAGCACAATTAGCGCCCAGATTGCAATGACACAGTGGAGCGGTGTTAATGTAACTACACACACACACATACACACGCAGTCGCATATACACAACTGCACTTTAGCACACGCTTGAATAATAAACTTTTACTACTATTTAGCATAGTATGTAGCTTCACGTGATATTCATTTGTTTCCTAATTTGCATATGAAATTTGCTTTCCAGTAACCCTCCGCAATAAAAAGACCACTTTCCGTGCACAAATCGCATTCAAATGCGTTTGTGTGCGTGCATTTTTGTGCTATGGTGAGTGTGTTACTTGGCGGTGGCTGTGATGGTGTTGGAGTTGGTTATGTTGCATTGCCGCAGTTGTGGCTGCTATGGAATTTATAAATGCAACTTTTGCTTTTATGAATTTTTCATGAGGCACCCACATACACACGCACATTAACCTAATGCAATGATTCGTTTGCTTGGCACAACAGAGCTTAGCACAGCACAGCAATTCAAATTGTTTTCGCCCGCTATGCGCACAAATGCGAATGTCGGCTATAAAATTAAATGAAATTTTTCATTTAAAAATTCAACTGAATTTCGAGTTTAGAAGGTTGATAGCGGCAGCATCATCAATGTTTGGTGGTGGCCATAAAAGGCGTACCGTCGTTGCTGCAGTGCAGCGCGGCTAGTGGCTAGCATTTTTTAACACACACGAGTTGCGTGGCTGCCAACGTATTTGACGCATCGAAAATGCATGCAGAATGCAAAACAGTTACTGCTAAATGCAATTCCACGAACTCGAACTCAAATATCAACACATTACTATGCGTTGTAAACACGGGCAAGCAAAAACATGTCATCACGTAAAGGGTGGCCAATAATATCAAAAGAACGGCGAAACGAATAAACTGGACTGGTATAATTGTAATAAACAGGTATTATTTGATCTTCCTATGGAAGGGCAACGGCATTTGACCTCAGAGCAAGACAGACTAATTGACATTACTAGATATAAGATCTCATAATTACTATATATCAGATTATCAGGTTCCTTGAATCAGGTTCCGCTGGCCTATGTCTATGTCGTCGTATAACACATACAGCTCATCATTCCATCTTCTGCGGTATTCCCGTTGTTGTCAACAGTGCGTGGGAGCCAAGACGCGAATGCTCTGTCTGTTTGTTTGATGACAGGAGATATTTCGTCTTGTCCTCGTTCACCACCAGACCCATCCTTATCCAGTCTGGAAAAAGCAGAACTAACGGCGCGGGTGTTGATTCTAATGATATTGATAGAAAAATTGTACCTTCTCTATTTAGCTCTGCAGCTCGTATTATTTTCTCCAGCATCAGGTTAAAAAAGTCACATGATAGTGAGTCACCTTGTCTGAAACCTCTTTTGGTATCGAAGGGCTCGGAGAGGTCCTTCCCGATCCTGACGGAGCTTTTGGTGTTGCTCAACGTCAGCTTACACAGCCGTATGAGTTTTGTGGGGATACCAAATTCAGACATTAACAACATTACGAACATCACGAACATCGAAGAAAACGGTCAGCATCACCTTGATTTTCGATTTGCTTAGGCGCGGTCGGCTCATTTTTGTCGCGCCATTCCGATGATTGTTGACTTGTTTGCATGTCGTACTCGAAAACCCATGTCTCACCACCAGTTATGAAGCGTTCGATGAACGTTGGATCGGAATTTACGCGTTCAAGCATATCTTTAGCCACCTTACTGCGATTCACTTTTTGAAGAATATTCAGATCTTTTGGCACCAATCGCGCTGCGACTTTCCGCATACCCAAAACATCAACCCAAATATGACTAGCGGTCTCATGAGACATGTCCATTATTTGGGCTATCTCTCGCAAACTATAATGACGATTTTCGAGCATCATTTTCTTTATTTTGTCGACGTTTTCTCAGTTGAAGAGGTCGGAAGCCGCCCTGAACGTGGAAAATCGTTCACTTATTCTCGCCCTCTTTGAACGATTAATACCAATCGTAAACTTGCGTTTTCGACATGGTTGAATCACCAAATGTTTCAACATTTCCAACATTTTGGCACAAGTGTTTTGGTGTTTCGTTTGAAACATACTAAATGACACATAGCAATATAAATTGACAGAATAGTGGCTGACAGTTGTGCCAACCTGGGAAAAAAATTTTGAAATATTCTCAGCGGGAAAATTTAAAATGAGAATTTCCGGGTACTTAATGACTGATGACATAATATATTCAACCACCGAATGTACCACCCGCTACACAGAGTAAACGTGTATTTTTTTGCACTCGCACAGATTTGCTAAAAACAAAGTTTGCACATGACATGCGGCAACCGGCAACGACAAAGGTAAATATGCACTTGTTTACCTGAGTTGCAGCATGCTTTCATAGATATAACGGTGACAAAAAAATAGATGCGCTTACATTAAATTGCATGTGTGAATTTGTCATATCCGTGCACTCAAGAACATAATGTATGCGTGCATATGCATCTATATATAAGGATATATGCTATACTATAACGCTTGCCACGGATTAAGCATGTGGAATCCGCAGTGTTCAGCATAAACGCCAACATGTGTCGCTTATGTGGACGCGCCAGTATGCGTGTGTGAGTGTGTGTGGATAGAGCGTTTAGGCTTTAGTGGATTTGAACAGACCAACGTAAGATAAACACGAGTGAAAGCATCCGCACAGAGTCAGCGCAATGTTGACCTAAATGTAAACACTTACACATTAATATATATGAACATATGTAGAAATGTAGAAGGTGGATACGCCAAGTGACTATTCAAACTCGTTGCCAGACAGCACAAGTCATGCACAAATATTATGCTTGAAATGTTGCAGCGATTGAAAAACACCGAACAAAATGGAATTTTGTCAGCAGTTGGTGTAGGTAAACTTCATCTGAAATATTACTTATGTATCTCTACGACATGGCACGACGTCATACTGGAGAAAGATTGAATTTGTCGCTCTGCAATTAATCGTACAATAGGTGTTAGATTGAGGTTTTTTTTAGCTCATGTGTGGAATGCGTCACTTGTTATCCAAGGAAAGGGGTACTTCAAGTATTAATGTTTTTCATTGGATTCGGTTAAAGCTCAAATCGGATTTTGTCGAAAGAACGTATTAAAATACACGAATCTCTCCGTATCTAATAAGTGTCAATACCATGTCCAGCCACTATCCAGTTGGCCTTTTCCACACAGGGACAGTCCGTCTTTTCCTCGAAACTGTTCATGGTTCCTTCGCATGTAATATTCACTAATACCAAAGATAGTTTATTCCTGTCCGAGGAAGGATCTATTCCACTATCCTTTCCATTTAAAGAGTTTTATCTATGGTTCCACCTCTTTATCGTATCTTCGGACCGAAATATTAATGATTCTTTACTCCTCTCGTTCAACTTTTCTAGCTGAAAGTATCAGAGCAATATTTAAAGATATTTATTGTTATCGTTTAGTTGAGTATGGGAACTTTTTTCGAAGACGGTATCGGATAATAGAGTAGCCGGGCAGTAAAGTTTTAGATCAGAGAAAACATTGTAAGTGGTTGCTACCAAAAATTAGGTATACATATTCTTTACATAATATATGATATTATAGTGGAGTACAGCTAATTAAAACCCTTTGTCAAGAGTATATTTCACATCGCTTATAATCAAATGCCATTATTCATTCCCCTTTCAGGTTTCTTAAACGCCAATACAGATCGTTACTCAAAACTGCCTGCCAATTATGGCCTAATGGACATCATTGCCGCATTGCATTGGCTGAAGGAGAATATCGCTGCATTTGGTGGCGACCCGCAGAGTATTACGCTAGCCGGACATGGAACTGGTGCGGCGTGTGTGCATTTTCTCATCTCCTCGCTGGCGGTACCAGAAGGTATAGTAAAGATGATGACCAACAAAAAAAATAAATTGAAAAACAATTTTATAAAAATATTTAAAGGATTACTCTTCAACCGCGCAATACTGATGTCCGGTTCTGGCCTGGCGCCCTGGTCTCTGGTTAGCAACCCTGCCAAGTACGCTGCCATTGTTGCGCATCACGTGAACTGTGCACCCGATCTATCACATGCACATCTAATGAAGTGTCTGCGCGACAAGACATTGGAGCAACTGTTGGATGTTCCCATACGCCAGCCCGAATTTGGTTTCGCTTTTGGTCCAAGCATTGATGGAGTGGTCATTGATGGCGGTGACTATGTACCACCAGCACCCGGCTCAGCCGCTGCACAAGCTCAAGCCTCCACGGCGGCCGGTGGTGGCTTGGGTGGCGGTGCAGGCATCGCCGCGGCGGGTGGTTGGGGCACACCCGGCCAGTTGGAGAATATCGGTGTGTATTGTAATGCAACATAAATATTTTTCATGCAAAAATAATATGCTTAAGTACTTATACATATATTGAAATAATGAAAAAATAAATAATTAATTTCATTTGCATGGTCACTTTCAATTTGCAACCTGCACTTATTTAACGCACTATTTGCTGCACTTCCGCCGCGGGCATATCATCCACATGCCGCTGTTGCATCTGCTATGTAAAACGCGCTACATTTCAACGGGATTACGACACATTATCGACTTGGCTGCATCCGCTTTCTCCGATTGCTGTGGCTGCTTAACGCTTGGCTCCGCGTTTAATGTCATCTTAAACTCCACCGGCGCCGGCTACAATTTATTCGCATTTACTCACATTTGTAATTAATTCAGTATTAATGAGGAAAACAGCCATTAACAAGTTGTCAAGGTATGTAAAACCTATCACCTGTGAAGGATTTATTTTTACACAGTTTTAACCCGGTACTGCCCAGAACTTTTTACGTTTCAGATTTTTCTGAAATGAAATACACCTATGTATGTATTTTGACCGTCTGAGCACGAAAGTGAAGTCTGTTTTACGATTCATTATATTCAATACATAACCTTTCCGAAAAACACGAAAAATCAGCGTAGTTTGTTGTTTTATAGTGTAATTTTCAAGTTATTTATGAAAATATAGGAAAATTTTTGCGTTACCATATGGTAATCGTGGGTTCATTCGGGTTAATGCAACGAGTGAGTGATTTAATTTCCGTGAAGTGCTCGTTGAAAGATTGAAATCTGTTGTCTTTATATTCGCATTACTATAATTAAAACTGTTTAATTACACAACGCAACTTTGCCAGGATTAAATTTCATAATTTTGATTGTAATGAAGTAAAGACTTATTGTTGAAAATTCCCTCTGTCCCTTCCAAAGCTTACTGTTTACTTGCGAACAGTTTGACGTCGGTTCAGATCAGAAAATACTCTGCCAAAAGTGAATAGCACTTTTCATGGTGGAGAAGACAAGATTGATTTCAGAACTTCCATCTTGACCCTTACGTTGTCGTAACGAAGGTTCAAATACCTTGATTCTTATAATTATATCTTGATATTCAAGTAAACCAGTTGCATCGTAAAAGTTTTGTGATTTTTGTGTTTAAAGAACTCAAGATACCCATCTTAAGAACATATTGGTCATGATAAAGGACTTTCCACAACATCATAAAATTGATCATCGTCTGACTAAACCTAACATAACTGCTAATAATTACATCTATGTATATGTAATGACTTTGTGCTCTGAAAATTAGAATCAAATCAAATCCATTCCGCTTATTTTGCTCTTCAAATATGCGCCGTTTCATTCGATAATCTGTTTCCATCTAGATCCCCCTCCTTATTTGCGAAGAACTCGGACAGATACTTATCACAAGCATCTTTTGAGTTCTAGTTCGTCTAGCCATATGGGAGCAGCTCATAGTGGATGATTTACTTCTAATCCCACCAAACACACGGCAGAACCTTCCTGGCCGTCAATCCCGGCTTGGCCACTGTTTGGGAAGATTCACCGGCCTTCGACCACAACCATTTTCGCTTGATATTGTCGTATGTGATAAATTTTTCGTCGCCAGTCACCATCCCCTTCAAAAATGGGTCGAGTTTGTTCCGTTTCAGCAGTATATCGCAGGCGTTGATTTGGTCCAGAAGGTTTGTGAAATCTTGCGGCACCGAAACATCAATCATTTTTGTGTATCCAGCCTTCTGCAGATGGTTTAAAATGGTTTGGTGCCTAACTCTTATCTCCTGGGCGATGTCACGAGATGCCACATGACAGTCTAACTCCATGTTTTCCATGATATGATCGGTATTCGTCGTCACAGGTCATCCGCGGGCTGGCTTATCCATGGTGTCATTTTCACCCGCTCTGAATCGTCGAAACCATTCCGCCGCTGTTCGAAGTGATAGAGTACCATCCCCCATAACACCATTAATCTCGGAAAACACGGAACGTTTTTTAGCGGATTTGCCTTTAACGAAGGAAATCTTTAAAATAGCGCGAATTTCGGCGTTAGTGAACTCCATGTTTACACGTCTACAACTGTTGAACGCAATATCCAAACAAATCATGCATAGCGTCGTTTTGTAGGTAATGTCAAGACCTTTCAAAGATGTATAGTATTACCAGATACGAGCTCTGTAGCGCTTTATACACAGCCGCGAAATTCAAAAGACAAAAAGGCGGAGATATTTGACAATCTAATATTATACATTTTACATTTTACGTTTTACAAGCAAGTGGTCTTTTTACATGTTGATATCCTGTTAGATGACAATTGGTAAATATTGGTCAGAAAACTACTAGTTTTATACTACAGCCAAGCAAATAAACACATAAAAATCTGGTTTAACTTCTGTCTTTAAGAAAAATTCTACCCTGAAAACTTTCTAGGTCGCCAATTTCATAATACTCTCTTTCTGAACCAACTTGCCCAAAAATAAATTCGATGCATTTATAAGTAGTACGTTTGTAGTATAACTAGTCGTGCGGTTCACTGTATGGTTTAGGTTCTATATGTAAGCACATTTCCACAGCTACAAGCAAATGCAAATGTACATATTTGTGGAGGTGTGTGCGTGCAATTAGTAATTTACATAAATTTGCGCTCTGCGATTATGTGGGTAATGCATCGATATTAGTACATGATTAGCGGAAATCTTACATTAATTAGCGTTAAATAGTTCAGAAGTGGTGACATAAGCTTCAAGGAAACATGAAACAGCACTAAGCTTATAAACACATATACATTTATATTTTAATTGGCAATCACATTCACAGTTTTGCTCTGTTTTAGGCCAAGCTTTCATTTCTATTTTCGATTTTCAACTTGGTGTTAACTAATATATGTAGCATACTCCTAAATACAATTCTAAAAATTTGAAGAATTTAACTATTCTATAAAGAAAAACATTCAAAGAAAAACAAATTACCTATATTTCATATTATATTTTTCATCACCCAATGCTTTGAACCGGCAACCCAAAGAATGCTTGTCACGCACTTAACACACTCAGTTGCGTCTCTCGCGTTCAACTTTGCCGTTGACAAATTGAAGTACACCTATTCCGTAATTTATGCAGCATTAGCGGCATATTAACACATATGCATTAGGTTCACATGCATATATTATCAAATACATATTTACAGTATTTACATTACTCAATGTGTCACACATTTATATCTATGTGTGTCTCTATCTTTAACTCAATTTCTTTGCACAGCTACTTCATTACTTTGACAGCACCACTTGCTTCACATATACACAGCAGCTGGTTACCATATAGCTTTTGATAAACTTTTAATTAATTCCTTATTTCTTACCTTATCTACTGGCAACGGGTTTTCTGCATTTTACACACGTTCACGTATACATGTGCGACGTATTAACTCATTTGGATTTACTTCAGTGTCAAGAATGGCAAATCTCTGTTATCACATTATACTCATATGAAGATAGAGTCCACATTGTTATAATATATTATATCTAAGAGAGTTATACTTGCGATGGTTTCTAAAACTTTCAATAAGTATAAACTATTATATACTAAAATTAAATCCATCGAATTAATACAAATACGGATTTATATTTGGAGAAAATAATGTTTCGCACCAATTACTACTTCGTGGTAGTTTTCATAAGATGTTGTTTGTGATACATCCTAAGAGCCCTCCGTATGTTGTTCTCTTCAAGCTTCAAAAATCGGCTTAACAACGTATATAATATCTCGAACATAATTCTGATATTTAATGTTGTTCGTTCCGTTACGTAATTTGAAGGTTATTTGACGGCGGAATACTGCTGTTGATGACGTTACGGACGAACGAAGTAAATAAAATCAATAGTTATAATACTATAAAAATTTGACACTTCAGTGTGTCACAATTATCTATTCTTTAGTTCTCTCGAGTTCTTGGAAAACTTCACTTGTTTGATGTAATCAACATTGACAGGCGAAACATGTGATCCACTCTTCAAGTGAAGAAAGTTTTCTGACAACTTACGAAACACACTGAGTGCCAATCAAACATTTGTGTGCTCTACTAAATAGGTTTGCTGAACACTTTATCAAGATTTCAATAATTTCACTGCAGTATTGTCACTGAATGGGACCATGTGTAGAAGTTCACGCAAGTGAGGAAAGTTTTCGATTGTCATTTACTTGGGAGTGGCCAGAAACGATTCTTCTCCACATGGTCCAAGCAGCTCACGACTTCCGGTTTTAGACCAAGTATCCTCTGGGTAGCCAACAGACATCCGTTTGAAGGCGAGCTAAAGTGAGAAGGCGAAGCCCGCTTATGCGGTTGTGCGTTGGGTTTGGGACCCACCACATAAAAACACCCCCCAATGAAAAATCTACGAAAGCCTCGGATGGGACACCCCCCTTTTGATGACGACCCCTGCAAACGTTTTAAGGATAATGATATAAGGGCATGCACCTGGAATGTCCGGACCCTTAATTGGGAAGGTGCCTTTGCCCAGCTGGTTGATGTCCTCATACGACTCAAGGCTGACATCATCGCCATCCAAGAAGTGCGATGGACGGGACAAGGACGGAAGAAGGTGGGTCCTTGTGACATCTACTACAGCGGCCATATAAAGGAGTGCAAATTTGGTGTTGGATTTGTGGTGGGAGAGAGACTCCGTCGCAGAGTCCTGGCATTCACCCCGGTGGATGAACGTCTTGCCACAATCCGCATCAAAGCGAGGTTCTTCAACATATCGCTGATTTGCGCCCACGCCCCAACGGAAGAGAAGGACGATGTGACCAAAGACGCCCGTCAACAAACACAAGGAAGGTTCGACGTCGAAAAGCTGCAATCGCAACAGACAGCCACGAAATACTCTACTCGACTTGCACTCCTGCTCTCTGAGAACGGCATCTCAAACTCACTGCGTACCGCTGCAGCCGAAACAATTGGTTTTCGGCAACGACAAAAAACAAGCTGGTATGATGAGGAGTGCCGTCTCGCAGCGGAGAGAAAACAGACTGCCTACTTCGCAACGTTGCAAACGACCACAACACGTGCGGGATGGGATAGATACCGAGAGCTGAAGAGGGAAGCGAGACGCATCTGCAGACAAAAAAAAAAAAAAGAGGCCGAAATGCGTGAGTACGAAGAGCTTGAGAAGCTGGCAGACAGAGGGAATGCTCGAAAATTTTATGAAAAAATGAAGCGACTTAACGAAGGTTTCAAGACCGGAGCATCCTCATGTAGAGACCAAGGTGGTAATCTGGTAACCGATGTCCAGGGCATACTGGGATTATGGAGGGAACACTTCTCCGACCTGCTGAATGGCAGTGAGAGTACAACACCAGGAGATGGCGAACCCGATCCCCCAATCGATGACGATGGAACAGATGTTCCATTACCCGACCATGAAGAAATTCGAATAGCAATTACCCGCTTGAAGAACATCAAAGCAGCGGGGGCCGATAGATTACCGGCAGAACTATTCAAATACGGCGGCGAAGAACTGATAAGGTGCATGCATCAGCTTCTTTGCAAAATATGGTCGGAAGAAAGCATGCCTGACGATTGGAATCTCAGTGTGCTCTGCCCAATCCATAAAAAGGGAGATCCCACAATCTGCGCCAATTACCGTGGGATCAGCCTCCTAAATATCGCATACAAGGTTCTATCGAGCGTACTGTGTGAAAGACTGAAGCCCACCGTCAACAAACTGATTGGACCTTATCAGTGTGGCTTTAGACCTGGAAAATCAACAACTGACCAGATATTCACCATGCGCCAAATCTTGGAGAAGACCCGTGAAAAGAGGATCGACACACACCACCTTTTTGTCGATTTTAAAGCAGCTTTCGACAGCACGAAAAGGAGCTGCCTTTATGCCGCGATGTCTGAATTTGGTATCCCCGCAAAACTAATACGGCTGTGTAAGTTGACGTTGAGCAACACCAAAAGCTCCGTCATGATTGGGAAGGACCTCTCCGAGCCGTTCGATACCAAACGAGGTTTCAGACAAGGTGACTCACTATCGTGCGACTTCTTTAACCTGATGCTGGAAAAAATTATAAGAGCTGCAGAGCTAAACAGAGAGGGTACCATCTTCTACAAGAGTGTACAGCTCCTGGCGTACGCCGATGATATTGATATCATCGGAAGCAACAACCGCGCCGTTTGTTCTGCTTTTTCCCGCATGGATAAGGAGGCGAAGCGAATGGGTCTGGAGGTGAATGAGGACAAGACGAAATATCTCCTGTCATCAAGCAAACAGTCGGCGCATTCGCGTCTTGGCTCCCACGTCACTGTTGACAGTCATAACTTCGAGGTCGTAGATAATTTCGTATACCTGGGAACCAGCATCAACAACACGAACAATGTCAGCCTCGAAATCCAGCGCAGAATAACTCTTGCCAACAGGTGCTACTTTGGACTGAGTAGGCAATTGAACAGTAAAGTCCTCTCTCGACGAACCAAAATCAAGCTCTACAAGTCGCTTATCATTCCCGTCCTGATCTACGGTGCAGAAGCTTGGACGATGTCAACATCAGATGAGACGAAATTTTGCGCAAGATTTATGGTCCTAAGAACAACGGCGAATACCGCAGACGATGGAACGATGAGCTGTACGAGTTATACGACGACATTGACATAGTTCAGCGAATAAAAAGACAGCGGCTACGCTGGCTAGGTCATGTTGTCCGAATGGACGAAAACACTCCAGCCCTGAAAGTGTTCGATGCAGTACCCGCCGGAGGAAGCCGAGGAAGGGGAAGGCCTCCACTCCGTTGGAGGGACCAGGTGGAGAGCGACCTGGTTACACTTGGGATCTCCAACTGGCGCCGAACTGCGAAGGAGAGAGAGAGATGGCGCACTATCGTCGATTCGGCTATAACCGGCTAAACGGTTGCAACGCCAATCACATACATACATTGTCACTGAATACTGAACATCTTAAATAAGTGATAAATTCTCCTTTCAAACAGACACCATTGTCATATATGATAACAAAATAATTACAATACTACTCAAAAGACTCTACTAACTAAGACTGTAGGAAAAACGTATATGGATAATATAAATTAAAGTATTACAATATTAAGGGCTTGTATAAAAATATGTCAGTCACTTCAATTAATATATGCGCCATAATATACTAAATCAATAGGATAAAAGAATTTTCTTCATGTATGTTTAATATTAAATTTCACGTGTTACAACAGACAAGTAATTCAGCAACAATTCATAGGGATTAAAAGAAAATATTTTTTCTAACCAGAATTGAATCAAAGAAAAAATACTAAAAAAGCTCGTAATATACATAAATACCATGGGTAACAGTAAATATATAAATGTTGTGTAAGAAACAATGCAGCATTGTTACGTTGGCATTGACCTATAGAAACAGAAAGAGAAATAGTAGCAGTAGCAGTTTGCACCCTGATGACCAGTGATGATGGTAGTGCAGCATGTGGCTGGTTCACAAGGCTAACTATGAAATTATTTAGCAAGAAGCTCACTAGTTCATGGCATTGTAAAATTTTGTAGCTAAAGGGAATGGAAATATATTATTTTTAGCATGGAAATGAAAAGAAAACAAATAAACAGACACTCTGCTTTGTAGACACGAAAGCTAGACAAATTAAATGGAAAATATTTAAATGAAATGTAGATGAAATGTATATACATTAGGGTGGCCATTAGTTGTATGGAGGATAAAAAAAGTTTCTGGATTCTCGATCGCACCCCCTAGAAATATGCGAATAGCCCAAAAACTAGTATATACAAAGTTTTGGGTCAATCAAAAAAGGTTTAGAGGTTACGCAAGGAGTTTGAAATCCTGAAAAAAATAAGAATTTTTGCCATTTTTATGTCTCAGACTTCCATATTTCAAAGTCACACTATCCCTTACTGGTTTTCCATACCGTAATAAGATAATAAGAATAACATTAGAACCGTTATAACGGTATATCACGAGCATGCGACGCTTGAGAATGCACCACATTAAATTTACTTTCATATTTGTATTTCTGTAACTCTATCATCAATAGACCGATTTTTAAGATTGTGGTAATTTTGGAAAGGTAATAAAATGCAGATCTTATTACGGTATGAAAACCAGATAGTGTGGCTTTGAAATATGGAGACATAAAAATGGCAAAAATTCTTAATTTTTCAGGATTTCAAGCTCCTTGTGCAACCTCTAAACCTTTTCTGATTGACCCAAAACTTTGTATATACTAGTTTTTGGGCTATTCGCATATTTCTAGGGGGTGCGATCGAGAATCGGAATACTTTGGAAAATAAGGGCCACCCTAATATACATACATATGTAGATATAAATTAATAGCTTTTTCTTTTACATACCTTATAATAAATATAAAATATTTTAGGAATAACTTTACAAATTCAAAATTTACCCATTCAAATAGTTTATTGGTTTCAGTAAATAAATACAAAAGAATCAAAAACTCTGATCTTTTGCGTTAAATAATTATTCTCCCTGAAAATTTATTGTGATACCATTTTCGTAAATATAAATTCCATTTTCTTTAGATAAATTTCGAATTGAACTAGCGCTTGTCACTTGCGATTCTTCTCTTATCTGCTTGCTATATTCTAGCTCTGTTCTTGTTAAAATAATGTGCTTAGTATATTGGCTTGCTTTTCCAGCTCTGTTTTGTTATACTACTCTCTTGCAATTAAGCCAGTTGCCAGCCGGCCGAAGATCTCAACATCAACATCAAATCATGGAAAACATCGAGTTAGACCGTCATGTGGCATCTCGTGACATCGCCGAGGAGATGGCAGTTAGTCACCAAACCATTTTAAAGCATCTGCAGAAGGCTGGATACATAAAAAAGCTTGATGTTTGGGTGGCGCATGATTTGACGCAAAAAAACCTTCTGGATCGAATGGACACCTGCGATATGCTGCTGAAACGGAACGAACACGACCCATTTTTGAAGCGGATGGTGACTGGCGACGAAAAATGGATCACACACGACAATATCAAGTGAAAACGGTCCTGGTCGAAGCCGTTGAATCGTCCCAAACAGTGGCAAAGCCGGGATTGACGGCCAGGAAGGTTTTGTTGTGTGTTTTTTGGGATTGGATGGGAATCATCCACTATGAGCTGGCGCTTAATTCTACCATATAGATACTGGACCGTTTGAAGCAGGCGGTCGACCAGAAGCGTCCAGAATTGGCCAACAGGAAGGGTGTAGTGTTCCACCAGGACAACGCCAGACCACACACTTCGTTGATGACTCGTCAGAAGATACGGGAGCTCGGATGGGAGGTTTTATCACATCCACCATATAGCCCAAATGACATAGCACCAAATGATTACCACCTGTTCCTGTCCTTGGCGAATGCCCTTGGTGGTGTAAAGTTCAACTCTAAAAAGGCTTGTGAAAAGTGGCTGTCCAAGTTCTTGGCAAATAATGTGGAAGGCTGCTACGAGGGGGGTATTATGAAGTCGCCGTCTAGATGGAAACAGTTTATCGAACGAAACTGCGCATATTTGAACTAAATCCAATCACTGTAACACTTTTTATAAAGCATTGAATAAAGAGCAAAAAAGCTAACGGGAGAGCTTTTAAATATATTGAAGAAGGTTGAGAGAAATCGCATGTTAAGACCATAAATAGTGTTAAATAATCGATGAATTTATTTTACTGAATTTGCAAGTAAATACGAGTTGTATATGTTTGGCAATTTAAACATTTATTTACAAGTTCATTTAGAGATACGAATTTTCTTCGATTTCGCCAGTGCAGAAAACCCGTAATTTAACTGATTTCATTTGTGTTCCATTTTCTGGCGCAATCAAATTTTGCATACATGTAGTGACGCCTTTTCCTGTAATTTTGCAGAGTACACAGATGGAATATTAATCTTTTTTGACTGCAGAGAGAGTTCACATTCCACATATTGCATACCCTTTAAACCGATATGATCAACGACATTTGGCTGTGTATGTAACCTTTTCGTTGCATATGCGCATACATATTTAAGCCGTTTCTTACGCACACAACATTTTCATCGCTTTCTACTTACCTGTCTTCGTCTTCCTTGTACGCAATTTCTGCTCAAATCCAATTTACATGTGAAAATGCATTTAATGTGTACCTGAATTCAAGCTCCTTATATGTATGGATTTGAGTGTACATGTGTATTTGTATGAAGTCAAAATGTGTGCGTTTTTATATGCATATCGTTTTCTGCCTTCCCTTACCACAATCAGTTTTAATTTATTTTGTATGCTTTTATCTTCAATTTCTTTGCATGGCAAACAAACAAACACACAGATATGACCTGTTGGCTGGTGTGACACGTGCCGAGGCATTTTTCTCCTTCAATTCTGGCGACGTACAGTATGGCATTGAGGCGGATCGTCGCTCGAAAATACTAAAGGCCTACGTACGCAATACGTACACGTATCATCTCAACGAAATATTCGCGACGATTGTTAATGAGTACACGGATTGGGAGCGACCAGTACAGCATCCAATTAATATACGGTAAGCATTTTAAATAAATACAGACACAAAGGCAAACATGGCAACACACGCAATATATACATACCTATACATTTATATATTCATATACATAAAACGATGAGTTATGTAATGCTTGAAATAGCGTAAAATTGCAGAAGGTTTATAAATGGATATTTGTAAATATGTCGCCGCAAGTAAGGACGGCAATTTTTGTAGGGAATATTGAATTCTTTAATGCTTCAATATAAATCATTTTTGTTACCATTAATTATTATTATTATTTTTTTTCAATATTAAACTTTTATTATTTCTAATTTTATACTCTCGCAACATGTTAATCGAAATCGAAAATCTTGAAATCTATTCATATAGATATAAGGTTACCGTTATCGAAATGACTAAAATTTTTTTTTTTTTCAATATTTCTTTATTTATTGAATCTGCTTTGTTTAAAGCCTAACAATAAGTATTAAAATCTTAAATCTATTTACAACTAAGTAAGCTCAAGAATGTGTTTGAGCTTTTTGGTAGAACGTTGCTCTTTAGTAGGCAGGTAGATCTCTTCTTTTTAAACGAGTTTGATTGGAATGTACCAAGGCATTTGCCAATGGGTTTGGATGTTCACGAAGTTTAGAAATATATTTCTTTCTGCTGTCCTCTATTTCCTTCTTTACCATAGGAATGTCAAGATCCTTATGGATATTTTCATTACGCATGTACCATGGTGAACCCGTTATTGTTCTAAGCATTTTAGATTGGAATCTCTGAATTATATCAATGTTGGTTGCACAGGTCGTACCCCACAGTTGAATATGACTAAAATGAAAAGATCAAGAAAGTATCTAATGTCCAACTTCGTCCAACCTAAGCATTCCTTGTTATACTTGATATTTGAGTATTTACAGGAGCATAGGAATACAATAAACCATGTTTTCTATATATCTAAACATATAATATTGAATTTCGTAATCACGTAGTGCAAAAATTAATTATGTTCCCCAATTTTCAATTGCTGTCCAAAAATGTTAAATTCATTTAATTTGAATCATTCAAATTAAACCAATTTTGTGACACATCAATACATATTCTTTATATAAAACATTTAACGCTTAATTACATAAACCTATCAAGTGTAGTAAAATAAATATATTTATTAGCACAACATAAATACTGAAAATTGTTAATTAAAATAACAATGAAACTACTAATTCTAAATCACTCATTCAACACTTCCGTTGTTGTTGTTGTTGTCAGTTTGCAATTTTGCATTGTCTATAGTTTTGTCTTCCGTTTTTATATATTAGCAGTTGTGTTTGTATGGACCAAGTGATAAATTGCATAAATTCGATTTGTACAATATGAGCATTAAATTCTTAATATTATTTAATGAAATTTGGAACAATAATAAAAATACAACATTTATGAAATTATAATGGGTGAACCACATGAAGAAGTTTTACATTAGTATATTAGTTTGGTAATTATAACTTTCAAAAGTTTTAAGAAATACGATGTACTCAGGATTAAAAAAAATGTTCTTTAAATTTATAGGTGTTTTAAGTACATTTTATTAATATTTCATAGACAAATTAATTATTTGAAATCAATATAAGCAATATATTTGCTTTCACCTCTCAACCAATGCCAGTATTGATACTCATATCAATATCGACTTCGAAGATAGTTGTGAACTCAAAATTTCATTGTTTTTACCCAATTTTTATTATTATTATTTTTTAAACTATTAAAAGTTTATTCTATAGTTTTTTAAGATTTATCTTTATAGCTTTGAATTAAGACCATAAATGTGTGTTTTTTTTTCAAAGCTATATGCAAATATACCAGCATTCTAATAAGTAGTGTGGCTTACAGCTAAGCCCATTTCCACCGATTTAAAATCCCTTAGCAGAGGCGACAGAGAAATGCGCAACTAAGCAAGCACTTGCCCTGCTAGGTAGCATGAGCATCTGTCTTCGTTTGGTGTCAGTGCCGCCGCAACGCTTAATGTAAATTACAAATTCACCATAGTTACGCAATATTATTATGCAAAGTATTTGCAACAAATAACTGTTAATACACATATTACATACGAGTAAGCTGTGTGCAGTTTTCATTGGGGGGTGTTTTTATATGGTGGGTCCCAAACCCTACACACAACCGCATAAGCGGGTTTCGCCTTCTCACTTTAGCTCGCCTCCAAACGGATGTCTGTTGGCTACCCGGAGGATACTTGGTCTAAGACCGGAAGTCGTGAGCTGCTTGAGCCACATGTAAAAGAATCGTTCCTGGCCACTCCCAAGTGAATGACAATCAGAAACTTTCCTCACTTGCGTGAACTTCTACATATGACTCCATCCTCCATCAGTGTGGCTTTAGACCTGGAAAATCAACAACAGACCAGATATTCACCATGCGCCAAATTTTGGAGAAGACCCGTGAAAATAGGATCGACACACACCATCTCTTTGTCGACTTTAAAGCTGCTTTCGACAGCACGAAAAGGAGCTGCCTTTATGCCGCGATGTCTGAATTTGGTATCCCCGCAAAACTAATACGGCTGTGTAAGCTGACGTTGAGCAACACCGAAAGCTCCGTCAGGATCGGGAAGGACCTCTCCGAGCCGTTCGATACCAGACGAGGTTTCAGACAAGGTGACTCACTCTCGTGTGATTTCTTTAACCTGATGCTGGAGAAAATAATACGAGCTGCAGAGCTAAATCGAGAAGGTACAATCTTCTATAAGAGTGTACAGCTACTGGCGTACGCCGATGATATCGATATCATCGGAAACAACACCCGCGCCGTTAGTTCTGCTTTCTCCAGACTGGATAAGGAAGCGAAGCGTATGGGTCTGGTGGTGAACGAGGACAAGACGAAATATCTCCTGTCGTCAAACAAACAGTCAGCGCATTCGCGTCTTGGCTCCCACGTCACTGTTGACAGTCATAACTTTGAAGTTGTAGATAATTTCGTCTACCTGGGAACCAGCATTAACACCAATAACAATGTCAGCCTGGAAATCCAACGCAGAATCACTCTTGCCAACAGGTGCTACTATGGACTAAGTAGGCAATTGAAAAGTAAAGTCCTCTCTCGACGAACAAAAACCAAACTCTACAAGTCTCTCATCATTCCCGTCCTACTTTACGGTGCAGAAGCGTGGACGATGTCAACATCCGATGAGACGGCACTAGGAGTTTTCGAGAGAAAGGTTTTGCGGAAGATTTATGGTCCCTTAAGAATTGGCAACGGCGAATACCGCAGACGATGGAACGATGAGCTGTATGTGTTATTCGACGACATAGACATAGTCCAGCGAATAAAAAAACAGCGGCTACGCTGGCTAGGTCATGTTGTCCGAATGGATGAAAGTGCTCCAGCTCTGAAAGTATTCGATGCAGTACCCGCTGGCGGAAGCAGAGGAAGAGGGATACCTCCACTCCGATGGAAGGACCAGGTGGAGAGGGACCTGGCTTCGCTTGGAATAACCAATTGGCGCCAAACTGCCAGAAGGAGGGATGCGTGGCGCGCTGTTTTGGACTCGGCTATAACCGCGTAAGCGGTGTCTACGCCAGTCAAGAAGAAGAAGAAGAAGCTGTGTGCAGAGTATAAAAGCAAGCATGCTAATTTCTACATAGCACAAAATTATTAACGTCTCATTCATACTCAAATTGGTACTCATACTCGTATTCGTATTAGTACTTGTATTCGTATTCATACTGGTATTCGTACTCGTACTCATATTCGTACATATACTCATATTAGTACTTTTACTCATATTCGTTTTCATACTGAGATTCGAGCTCATATTCGTTTTTGTACTCGTACTCAGAGGTATTAAACATATTTTTCATATTACTTAGCAACAACTGTACTTAAGTTTAAGTAGTAAAGTATTTTATGTGTGCATTTCTATTTCTATATGAGTATTCGTATTAGTACTTGTATTCGTATTCATAATGGTATTCGCACTCGTACTCATATTCTTACATATACTCGTATTAGTAATTTTACTCATATTCGTTTTCATACTGAGATTCGTGCTCATACTCGTTTTTGTACTCGTACTCAGAGGTATTAAACATATTTTCCATATTACTTAGCAACAACTGTACTTAAGCTTAAGTAGTAAAGTGTTTTATGTGTACATTTCTATTTTTTATATGAGTTACACTTTGTTTTTGTCATAAGAGTTTTATGCATTTCTTCTATTTTCAGTGACGAAACGCTAGAAGCGCTCAGCGATGCACAAATTGTGGCGCCCGCTGCACAAACTGTCGACTTACACTCGGCGGATCATCGCAATTCGTATTTGTACGTCTTTGACTATCAGACCAGATATGGAGATTATCCTCAGGTAAGTTGGATGTTTAGAGCATAATACATACATATATTTACATAACTGCAATGTGGAGGACGAATCTGCTCTTTATTATGAGTGGTTCATTAAATTGTTTTAGTGGCTTAACATTTGACTTATACAATTCTCAAGTACCTTTTAAAACTACTTATGCGAATAGTTATGGTTAAAAGGATCGGAAAAAGTTACGCTTATAATTTAGCGTATGTAATCTAGAAAGCTATACACCTACATATTTATAAAATACTTGTGAGTGTTATTTAAAGCCCGTTAATCCAAAGAAGAAAATATTTTCAGGAAGCAAAGAAATTTAGTAGTTGAAACAAAAGCCATTTTGTACTTACGATTAAGGCGAAAATACAAAATAGAATAGAACCTTAAAGCCAATAATTGGAAGTTGAATTCTGATCTCTATTTAGTCTTAAGCGGTATATTCTTTGAGAAAGAGGAAGGTATTGTTACGAGGGCTGCTATATATATTTCTGGCCTAATAATGAAAATAGGAATATTTATCAACGAAAATGGTTTTATTGTTTTTCAAAATATTCTCCATCAAGATTTATACACTTTTGCATGCGCTCAAACCAATTTTCGAAGCACTTTTTTTGAGCCTTTTTTTGAGCGATTGTCAAATTGTGCGCGATCCAACGAGAACAAGCCTTTTTCACGGCCAGGTGTTCATGCAATATCGAATGTATGCTGGTGGGAGAAATGCATAGGCATGCCTCTATCTGAAGGTATGTTATATGACGGTCTTGCATTATCAGTTCACGTACAACCTTCACGGAATTCGTGTTTGAGCGAGCGTCGGCCACGATTGAATTCGTTGTACCAGTTTTTCACAGTGCTATAGGATGGTGCTTCATAGCCATACAAAGATTTTAGTTCATCGATGCACTCTTGTCGCGATAATCCACGTCGAAAGTTGTGAAAAATGATCGCACGAAAATGTTCACGAGTTAATTCCATTTTTTGGCCGAGATGAATTTTTTAATTCCCTGTAAATAAAACAATTCACGACTAAATGACAAAACGTTCTGAGTGATGTTATGCTAAAAAATGTATAATATTTCCTAACGATCCAAAACGGAAGGGTTATACTATGAAATGTTAGAACAACAAGTTCATTTTTCTATCTTTTTCGAGGGTTTGTTTAATAGACATCATTTAGACATATAGAAGATCTATAATTATTTCATGTACTTACATATATGCTTTATAAGATGGGTTTGCCGCAACTGAAAATAATTATAAATTTTTCCCACCCTTACTGCATTTCGATATTCAACTGAATAAAAAACAAGTATTCTATAATAATGTATGCGTATATATCTAGCTAGGGAATTAATTTGCCTTTTGTTAGACATTTTGCCTGCCACAGAAATTCATAACTTCTGCATTGCTAGAATGTTTGTTTACATTCAACTGATTGCAGTCGCTCAATCTTGTATACTACTACATGCGTAAAACCATTCACATATGTACATACCCTTAAACCTAATTGCCAATATACATATGTATATGGTATGGGCTTTTGAGCTGCGCAAGCATTTGAACTGTGGCACCACTTCAGTGCGACTGTGTGAGTTTATGGGCCAGCCAATGCCGCAAACAGGCAAACAACTTATATATAGGCAATTATCTGCAATACTCGGTGCTTCGGAAACGGCTCAAGGCAAGCCAAGTGCATCATGCGTTATGCCCATAAACATAGGACGCTTTATAGCGCTCAACTTAAGTTCGGGTTGAAGTGAGGTAATGCGAGCTTTTCTAGCGTCATACCCACTAAAAGACATCAAGTGATCTAAATCGTTAGCACAGCGAACGCACCAATCGTATTTACATAGAAATACATACATACATAGCATACAAACATACTGAAAGAAATGCAGTGAAGGGTGAAACATATACATAGTAGTGCTAAGTGACGTTGACTCTATGAAAAGTTTCACTATGGGTACAATAGGCGGGTAATGTAGTAGGGACTAAGCCAATCTATGGTTATATTTCAAAAACTTGTTTCTTGTTATGGCTTATATTTTTTTTTATTATTCCTTGAGTAATCTAATTCCTTCTCATGTCCATGTATTTTTAGCGTCAAGGCTGCATTCATGGTGAGGATCTGCCTTACCTGTTCGGCGCACCATTAGTAGGCGGTTTCAGTCATTTTACACGAAATTATACCAAAACGGAAATCAATCTTTCAGAGGTTGTAATGCTCTACTGGGCGAACTTCGTGCGAACTGGGTGAGTATTCAAAAACCCTTATCTTAAAAATATATAAATTTTCTTAAATTGTATTTTATAATAATATTTAATGACGGCTTTAAGATATAAATATATCTTTTATGAGTACTATGGTACTATGAATTTAAGCATGGATATATATATTTATTTTCCTTTCTCTATGTCGTTCCTAGTAATCCGAATGATCAAATGGAAGGTGAACATCCCAGTAGTCGACAGGAGCGTAGTCGATATAAAACGATTGAGTGGACCGCCTACGAAAGTGTACATAAAAAGTACCTTAATTTCGGTAAGTAAACTCGAGCAAGATGAACATAGTATAGTCAGCTATACATATATACTGGGAAGATATAGAAATTCCTTATAAATATATATTTCACATTTACACATTTTTTTATAATTCAAGCACACTATTTTCTTGCATTTTTCAGACACTAAACCCAAACTGAAGAACCACTATCGCGCTCATCGCTTATCCTTCTGGTTGAATCTCATACCCGATCTGCACAAGCCAGGCGGTGATAATGTGCCCGCCGCACACCATCAATTGCTAGATGACACCGATGATGATGTCGACAATAATATTGCAAGTGACGGTTCGATAAAACCACTCAACCCACCTTATTCACCGCATGCTGGCAGCGCGGCGCTTGGCAATTTCACATTATTCACTAATCAAGTATTCTCACTGCTGAATCTCTCGTCACCTTCATCGGCGCGTAATGGCTCTCGTTACGGTGCTAAAATGTATGCTGGTGATGAGAGCGGTGAAGCGCATGCCGCCGGCAGTGGATCGCCACCAGACGGACAAGACGGTTTCGCCGCGTACTCCACAGCGCTGAGTGTTACAATTGCAATTGGTTGTTCATTGCTCATACTGAATGTGCTCATCTTCGCCGGTGTTTACTATCAACGTGACAAGACGCGCCTCAGTGAGCCGCGTGCGCAAACGAAGCTGAAGCGACAAGAAAACGGCCAAATGCCAAATAATATTTGCGGCGATCTCGAAACCTTGACGATACACACGAAAAACGATCCGGCGACGATACTTTCGCACCATCATGCGTTACAACATCAGCACCAGCTGCCGCCGCCCGAATTCGCCGATATACCGCATCGTGCACCGCCACCGCCGAAACATTTGAAATCACTGCAAGATGCGAGCGGGAACATGAACATGGGTGGCGCGCTCAATGCGACTGCTGGCGCGTCAAGCGGCGGTGGTATGCTGGCCGGTGGCGGTGTAGGTGCTGGTGGCAACGCTGCTGGTGTAGGCGGTGGCATGGGTAGCGCCAGCGGCCAAGGTAGCAGCGGCTCCAGTGCTAGTGGAGGCGGTGTCAACATGATGGGCCATATGCCACCACCGCATGCGCTGCAAGTGATGGGCAATCAATGTGGCACACTCACCAAAAAGAGTTGTATGAAACAAACGCAACAGCAGCAACAACAACAACAGCTCGTTGTTACCCATCAACAGCATTTGCAGAATCATCATAATCAAAGCATGACGACGGCATTAATGGGTGGCGGTGGGGGTGGTGTTGGTCCACCGCCACCGTCAGTAGCTAGCGCACAAGCGCACACACATGCCAGCGTGCAGCAGCAACAGCAACAACATCATCAACAGCAAGCACAACTACAACAAATCCAACAGCATCCACTAATGGATGAATTGCGAGTGTGACATTAATTAACAGTGCGTTTCAAATGTGATCTCTAGCGGTGATTAAATGATTGTGATGCGAAATGAAGTGGAAACAGCGGCCACACACAATGCTACACACAGCTCGATTAAAGGATGTGTGTCGCTGTCTATTTATGAGTGTGTGTGAGTGAAATTGTACGTAGTAGTTTACATAGTGGATATGCGTGGATTTAATTGCGTGCGTATGGCAATTGTTGCGGCGCATCAGCACAAAGCGTCTCTGGTGTTTAATGACCATTACGTATGCGCTCTGTAAGCGTTTATCGTTTCGTATATATATATGTGTGTGTGTACGCCAGTTCATTTAGTAGCTAACCGAAAGCGGGATTACATGACGTAGGCGCATTTTGTTAATTATACATTTAATAGTAGTAGTAGTTATAGTCTTCAAAATTGGTATATGTGTATATACTAAGAGCAAGTAAACAAATATATAAAGTCATGGTGCTTGGCACAAAAACTAAATATTATTTCACAATTCTAACTACAGCCGTATTTTGTAGGGAATTTTAAAATTCAATATTTGATTGTTATAAAAAAATGTTACACAGCAATCAAATGTGTTGTATATACTGAAGCTAAAGTTATAAAACTCTGAACGTGAAGAATTATTAGCCATAACTCAAGGTACGCAGTTGGTATTCGATCTGTTTTGTGTAATTTACGCTTTTACTTTCCTGAAACATAAATATTCCACCTATATACTATTATTTATTGCTTTAAAAATTTGATACTAATAAAGTATGTATAGTATATTCTGTCAAATAAGTACGTTCTGTCATTTTAAATTTTCCCGCTGAGAATATTTCAAATTTTTTTTCCCAGGCTGGTACAACTGTCAGCCACTATTCTGTCAATTTTTATTGCTATGTGTCATTTAGTTTGTTTACGGCGTCATGTCATTATTGGATAAAAATATTGAACAAAGAGTTTGTGTGAAATTTTTTGTTTCATACGAAATTTCTTGTGTCAAAACGTTGGAAATGTTGAAATAAACATTTGGTGATTCAACCATATCGAAAACTCAAGTTTACGATTGGTATAAATCGTTCAAAGAGGGACGAGAAGAAGTGAACGATTTGCCACGTTCAGGACGGCCTTCGCCCTCTTCAACTGAAGGAAACATTGACAAATTAAAAGAAATGGTTCTCTAAAATCGTCATTATAGTTTGCGAGAGATAGCCCAAATAATGGACATGTCTCATGAGACCGCTCGTCAATTTTGGTTGATGTTTTGGGTATGCGGAAAGTCGTAGCGCGATTGGTGCCAAAAGATCCGAAAAATGAACGAATTTTTGAACAAAAATTCAACAAATATCATCAAACAACCACCGTACTCTCCAGTTATGGCCCCGTGTGACTTTTTCCTGTTTCCAAAACTCAAATTACCACTTCGTGGAACCCGTTTTGAGAGCATTGAAGACATCAATACTAACGCAACGAGAACTGAAGACCATCCCGGAATATAGCTTTAAAAAGTGTTTCGATGAATGGATTGTTCGTTGGAAGAAGTGTATTGCCTCATAATGGGCCTATTTTGAAGGAGATATAATAAATTTAGATGATTGATAAGTTGTTTGTGTTTTATTTCAAATTTCCGGGTACTTCTTGGACAGAATATATATACAGGTTTTATTCTATTTAAATGCGATATTTGCCTCAAATTCGAGATAAGCAGCTATTCTGTAATGTCGCAGATTTGCTGCAGCTGCGGAATAATGTGCTGAATGTTTGAAGTAGCCTTAAATTGTGATTGTTGCAGCACTCATCTATTATTTTCAAGGAATCTTTCTTGTATTCTCAGTATACTCTAGCAGCCAGTTGTTTGTCGAAATTATGTAAAACATTTATTAATAATTACGTCTGCCATTAAAATAAATATTTTTTTTCTTCGGGACTTGTTATCATTACAACATTAGAAGCTTTCCGTATTTGTGTAAATTATTCTTCCAAAGACTGATTAATTGTGTATATAATATTTGACGTTAGTGTGCAACAAATACAAAATTAGTGTGTATATGTATGTAGGTTTATATGAACTAATAAAAGTACAGTAGATATTTTAATGTATGTAAATAACCAAAGATCATAGTAATACTAATATAAAATGAACGTCTTTAGAGAATTTTCACAAAAATAAAACGTAAACTATTTAATTGAAGGTAAAACTTTGGTTATAATCATGCTCTAATCTGAGACGGTGAATGCGTAAGTGTGTGCGTGTCTGAAAACTGAAGATAGCAAAAGTTTGTGCCATTACATGCACATAATAAAACAAATAAATTGGTTTGGAATTATCAGCTATCTAAAAAAATTATTGCATGATTTTAAAAAAATACTTTCACAAATTTATAGCATGTGATTAAAAAATACTTTTATAATTAAAATTCATATGTATTTATTTTTAAGCTTTATTGTTGAAGGTATTTGAAAATATTATGGCTTAACTAATTAGAGAATTATTCCTTTTATATAAATTATTTTAATATAAAGTTTTTTCTCTTTCATTACAAAAATATTCAGCCTTATTGTAAATGAAAAAAATCACACACTTGTGTTTTTTGTAACATGAATTTCACATGAGGAAAATCTCACATCTTCGAAAAATTTCCCTTTTGTTCATGTGAAACAGTAAAATTTGTTCACAAAATCAATTGTAGGGAACAAGTATAAATATTAACAATTTATTCAAAATTAACAACTTTTTTTAATATGAACTATATTAAATAGTCCTTTGGCTGTATGAAACCATAGGTGGAGGGTGCTTCAAAAGTCTTCAAGACTATTTTAGCGTTTTTTAAGCGCAAGTGAATGGTAGCAACGGATCTATTGCTTCGAAATTTTATCGGATGCTAGCTGAAGAAGTTTCCTAGAAGAAGACGAGGTAGAATCATCTTGCTGACGGAATGCCCAAACTATGCGAAATCGATACTAAAATTCCTTGAATCCCACTTTTTTAACTACCCTGCGATTTGCGGATTTAGAAGTAAAAAACTTATGCAGATTTGTAGTCGGTACACGGCGCATGGACGAGTCCTAATAGCTATTTAGGGTTTTTCTGAGTTTACAAAGGACTGTTGTTCATAAGGTCTAAGTGCATTCCTTCTCTTGTGGGGAATAGGTTTTGGTAGAAAATCCTAATAAAGCTCTCAAAGAAAATAAGGAGAAAGTGCATTCATTTGAATAGTAACATAATTCCCTCGATATAATGGGACCACCATTGATATCGATTGGAGAAAAGAACACGATTGCTACACAATGTGCGTCCGATTAAGTTCTTTTCGTACATGATCTTTTCAAATACACCATTATAACTTCTTCCGGGGTGTAGAACGCCAGTAGGGCCGGCACTGATAATTGTTATGTGGATAATTCATGTTTTTATGCTAAAACAGTCGCATTTTTATATTGAATTTTCGTTCAATAAAATTTTTTCCAATAAAAAATAATAAAAAACATCAAAAAATCAAAACAGACAGAATGCCGAAATTCGAATATAATTTTTCATTCACACGAAATTCATGAATTCATGATATGCTTTAATCACATGGAATTTACAATAGGGCTGATTATACTTTTTTCATTCGAAAATATAATTTCTATTCTTTACACATTTTATTTGTTTGCTAATGATTTGCTTACTATAATTTATTTCATTACATTGCAGCGAGTATTTGTGCGAGCATTTGAATCATCAAACTGTTGACTCACATAACTAGTTAGTTCAGATTCAAGTTAAATTGAATGTAAGTAAACAAATGTGTAATCTATAAAAACTTTGTAAACTGCTTACTAAAATTGGAAAGGTAAACCACTAAGCAAATAAATATATAGACATATATATAGTATATGATGCAACCAACCATAGCAGCTAACTAAATTTTAAGGGTACATAATGTGTATAAAAACTAAAATTATATAATATAGTTATACAATGTTTAACAAATAAGCAGCAAAAAACAAAAACTAACTACATTGTAAGTGAAGAGTGTGTAGCAAATAAATAATTAGAAATATTTACTATTAAGTATTAGCGTGAAAAAATTGTGAAGCAAAAAAGTAAACTGTAAGTACTTAAACTATAAAAATCTGTGACACAATTGTATTTTTAGTGCTGCAGTTAAAATAGTAAGTAATGGCTAATTATTTGTCAAAAACAGCAACAACGCTGCAAAACGTGTTTAACAGCTCTGTAATGACCAACTGTGCAATATATATAGAGAACTAGTTAAGTATGGAAACAATTGTGGTATTATAAGTATGTTAAAAATGGTATCATGATGAGCATACGAAAATTTAATATGCATAAAATTAAGGGATTAATAATGAATAAAAAAAGGATAATTAATATGTAAATAATAGCTGGTTTCTGAAATGGAAATAAAGGTAAGTAGGGATTGAAAACTAAGACAGATTCGATTCCATTGTGACACCCGCAAAAATCCTAAAGTTCTTAAATCGGCTAATATCGATTCCAGTCTGGCGAGTGCTGGACAATAATTTATGCTTGGACGATTCCTCTGGCAACTACCGTATGACATGATCCCTAGCCTCACCGCGTGTGTGCCTATTGCGCAATGACCAGTAAGCACTCCAATGATCGCGGAGAGATGAGCCTTACTAAGCGACAGTAGCTGCAAAGACCGTTTTCGATTCACTGTGGGCCAAAAGGACCTTGCTACTGCGCAGGTACTGGTTGTTCTCCAGAACTTGGCGAGCTCATTCAAAGACAGTGTGTCCAGCGCTCTGGCGCAAGTGGACCACGGACTGCCCACACGTTTCCACTTCGGCACCAATGTTGATAGGGTACCTTCTTTTGCAAGCTGATCCGCTTTGCAGTTTCCAGCGATTCCGCGGTGACCGCCACAAGTCGGATTTTAAAGTAGTTCGAAGCTACTGATAACGATGTTAGGCACTCCCTTACTAGCTTAGAGCGTACTGTCATCGAATCCAAGGACAGTATTGCCGCTCTGCTATCGGAGTGAATACACACCTCTCTGAAGGATGCCGCACTTCTAAGTAGTATATCTACTGGAGTTAATTGAGCGCTTCCGACAGAAAACTCCCCCCACCTTCCCCCTGAGCTTTGAACCATCCGTGAAGAGACTCATTCCCTACACAGTGTTTAGAAATATTCCCTTGACCAGCAGACCTACGTCATCCGCATAAGCTATCACTCGACAGCTTTGATGTTCGAGCTCTTCCAGTAGTGCATTCACCACCAAGATCCAGAGTAAAGGAGAGAGCACCCCACCTTGAGGGGTCCCCCTGTTTACCTTTCGACGTGCACTTGCACTTCCCCATTCCGCAACGACAGTTCTGTCGCAAAGAAGGCTGTAGATGATATACTTGAGGTTCGTTTAAACCCCAAATTCATCGAGTGTATTAATGACAGCTTCTGGACTTACATTATTGAAGGTACCTACCGCGTAGTCCTTATTGATAAGAGCCTCCTCCAGCCAAGACACTACAGAGTGTAAGGCGGTGTCTACCGACCGGCTCTTGCAGTAAGCGTGTGCGCCGTAAGCAGCTTATTTTTGGGGATTATGCAGGTCTTATATGCAGGTCCATGAGCGTCTCCAACGCTTTCAGCAGAAACGAGGAAAGGCTGATGGGCATGAAATCCTTAGCCGTAACATGGGAACTTTTCCCGGATTTCGGGATGAACGACACTCTAACCTGCTTCCAAGCCACCGGAATGTGGCCCAACCTAAAACAGTTCGTGTAGATTGGGGCCAACCAGCTACAGGACATCTTTGCCGCTCGTTGTAGGTGTGCAGTTATAATGCCGCCCGGTCCTGGACACTTCAACGGTTTAAAAGAGTTCAAAGCCCAGGTTACGTGGCGTTCATCCAGAAGGTCAAGGAAGGCGATACCGCTCTCCTGAAGCTCCCCGATAGACGCTCCTTCCGTTGAAAGGTTTCTTGCCAAATGAGCGTCCAAAAGTAGCTCCAATGACTCTTCACTACTCTAAGTCCAGGACTTCTGGCAACCTTCCACGCTTTCGCAGTCTGAACGCCAAGAAGACCGTTTGGCTCTCCTAATCTCAGATTTATAGATGGCAATTCCTGCCTTGTGCAGAACTCAGTCGTCACTTAGACCACTTTTTCGTGCCTAGTTGAAAAACCTTCGCCTTGAAGATCTAAGCTCCGAAAGGTCCTTTTGTCCATCAGAAAGGTTTATCTCTGCCCTTCCTAGTTCTCAAAGGACAGGAGCTATCGGTGTTCCTAAGGTTTCTATATGGTTTAAAAGCTGGACGTGCTCTGTCCAGGTTAAAACTAATATTTCTATGATCCGAGAAGGAATGGTCCTTTAGAACCTTCCATTCTGAGATCGGTGGCGTGATGTCTCTAGATACTAAGGTAAGACTACTAAGTCAAAGACTTCCGCCCTGACCGCAGTCACAAAAGTAGGAGAGTTTCCACTATTGCAAATGAATAAGTCCTTACTACTATTAAAGTCAAATAGTGACTCACCTCTCACGTTGAAGCAATGAAGCTCATAAAAACCGACTAACCTCAGCGGCAGCTAAGGAGAAAATAAGCTATGAATAGAGCAGAAATTTTTATCGTACCTTAGGCGCATGTACATATGTAAAAATAGTAACAAATATTGACAATTTGAGTCTCCCAACTTGTGAAAATTAAAATTTAATAATTTCTATTATTTTTTGAACATACGATATAGACCTTTTGATTATAAGCAATTGCTAAATGGAATTATATATACCAATAAATTGATTTCAGAACATTAAATTTTATATATTAAATTTCTTAGTAACACATTACTAATCTACCACATTTTTGGAGCTCTTAGCAATTAATAACTTAGCCTTTAAAGTCTATTCCTTTAATGCATATTATTTGGTGTTGTTTTCATATATCTCAGATATTTCCCTTTGTTTAGAACTGCTCTCCGAAAGTTACCTATTCCGCAATTGTAGAGGAATGGCTTGTGATATTTTGTCTGGTAAACATGTCTCCAAATCGCCACAATTCTTTTTCAATGCTAACTTTTTTTTGTACATACATATACTCGTATACGATTAATATTGTTGCATTGAAGCTACGACTTATATTTCAAAAGCCAAATAAGCTTCTACAAACTAATTAAAGTACTCATAAATAGTCTATTAATCCATGGAATTTTTATAGCCTGGATATCAAGCGACACTTATACGTTTAAGAATTTCATTGGCAACAGATGTATACATAATTAAACCAATGTTTTTCTCTTGCATTTTTAATGGAATGTTTGAATTAACAAAATGAATTTGTTAAGCGATTACGTGGTGGTGGCATATGAGCAACTTTCTAATTTAAGTTGAGCTACCTAAAATTGATTACTCGCATTATTGAAGATATGTACCTATGTATATACAGGCGCAAACAAACTTTTACAGAGTAAACATAATCTTGAAGCATATTATTATTTAATTTAATTTGTTTTATTATGGATAATATATTTTTGTTTATTCTACACAATAGTTTTCAAACTACGCTCGTATTAAGTCAATGTATGGCAATAGGCCAATCAATAAGCCATAGCGCATATAATGCAGCTTTAGTTTAAAGAGCAATAGAAAGTAAGACGAAACCAAGCCAGACAAAAAAGTTGGCAGGTCGACCCATGATGTTTGTTTATGTTTTTCTTTATGTTAATGCTTACTTTTCCTTAACTTCACACTTAACTTCATCTTTATAGATCTCTAACTCTATATCTATAGGTATCTAAAGCTATGATCGTCCACGCTTCTGCACCGTAAAGTAGGACGGGAATGATGAGAGACTTGTAGAGTTTGGTTTTTGTTCGTCGAGAGAGGACTTTACTTTTCAATTGCCTACTTAGTCCATAGTAGCACCTGTTGGCAAGAGTGATTCTGCGTTGGATTTCCAGGCTGACATTGTTATTGCTGTTAATGCTGGTTCCCAGGTAGACGAAATTATCTACAACTTCAATGTTATGACTGTCAACAGTGACGTGGGAGCCAAGACGCGAATGCGCTGACTGTTTGTTTGACGACAGGAGATATTTTGTCTTGTCCTCGTTCACCACCAGACCCATACGCTTCGCTTCCTTATCCAGTCTGGAAAAAGCAGAACTAACGGCGCGGGTGTTGTTTCCAATGATATCGATATCATCGGCGTACGCCAGTAGCTGTACACTCTTATAGAAGATTGTACCTTCTCTATTTAGCTCTGCAGCTCGCATTATTTTCTCCAGCATCAGGTTAAAGAAATCACACGAGTGTCAGTCACCTTGTCTGAAACCTCGTCTGGTATCGAACGGCTCGGAGAGGTCCTTCCCGATCCTGACGGAGCTTTTGGTGTTGTTCAACGTCAGTTTACACAGCCGTATTAGTTTTGCGGGGATACCAAATTCAGACATCGCGGCATAAAGGCATCTCCTTTTCGTGCTGTCGAAAGCAGCTTTAAAGTCGACAAAGAGATGGTGTGTGTCGATCCTATTTTCACGGTTCTTCTCCAAAATTTGGCGCATGGTGAATATCTGGTCTGTTGTTGATTTTCCAGGTCTAAAGCCACACTGATAAGGTCCAATCAGTTTGTTGACGGTGGGCTTTAGTCTTTCACACAGTACGCTCGACAGAACCTTATACGCGATGTTGAGGAGGCTTATCCCACGGTAATTGGCGCAAATTTTGGGGTCTCCCTTTTTGTGTATTGGGCAGAGACACTGAGATTCCAATCGCCAGGCATGCTATCTGCCGACCATATTCTGCAAAGAAGCTGATGCATGCACCTTATCAGCTCTTCGCCGCCGTATTTGAATAGCTCGGCCGGTAATCCATCGGCACCCGCCGCATTATTGTTCTTCAAGCGGGTAATTGCTATTCGAATTTCTTCACGGTCGGGCAGTGGAACATCTGCTCCATCGTCGTCGATTGGGGAAGGGGTACGCCATCTCCTGGTGTTGTACTTTCACTGCCATTCAGCAGGCTGGAGAAGTGTTCCCCCCACAAACTCAGTATACTCTGGTCATCAATAACTAGATCACCTCTGGGGGTCCTACAGGAGTGTTTTCCGGTCTTGAAAACTTCAGTTAGTCGCCGGATCTTTTCGTAAAATTTTCGAGCATTACCCCTGTCGGCCAGCTTGTCAAGCTCTTCATACCCACGCATTTCGGCCTCTTTCTTTTTTTGTCTGCAAATGCGTCTCGCTCAGCTTCAGACCGTTTGGCGATGCTTCATCATGGAGGCTGAATTTTCCGACTGTTGTGCCAAAGGCACCTTCTTTACCCGCTTGTCTGTATATATGTAAAAAAATTATATAAATATATGAATATATCTCCGTAATTTCATGCTCATTTTCATAGTTATTGTGTAAAACTCATAAAACTTTTTCAATTCCACTTTATTTTTTTTCCTATTTGTCTCATGCGTGCACGCAACAGCGCTTACATAACAGATAGAGACAAGTTTCCGAACAAGCAACACGCACACTTAAAAAGTTTACAATAAAAATTCAATTATACGCCATTTCAACGTAAAAATGACAAAGACAGTTTCATACTTATATGCTTTTATATATATATATTTCAATTAGGGTGGTCCTACATGTGTAAATGCATAAAATTCGTATTTTAAATTTCAGAGCAGAGACAATATTTATCACATAATGTATATACATTTGAGAATATACCTTTTTTAATATCAATTAATTTTTCTGGTGACAACAAAAACATTGAGGCACATTTAATATATCTTCTGTAGGAGTGCTTTTCCTCAACTTAACTTCTACCTCATTTACATAGCCCTATTCAGACTTTAGCAAGTCCAATAGGATACACACAGCTAACGACCATTTTAATTATGTTTCATCACTTCTTCTGACTATTGAACTGTTCTATTTGCTGTTTCAGAATTGTGGCACAATGGGACAAACATTTTATAATTGAATATAGCTTGACCTTGTGTACTCTTTAAGCTAAGAAAACATTGTCTTCGGTTTAGAGTGTATCAAAAATAATTAATATTTATATTTTTCTCCTATTTTTGAGTTCTGAATTTAATTTTTAAGTATTTTTATATAAGAAAAATTCAAAACACGAATTCAATCAATCCATGGGTTCAAAATTTGAAATGTGGCACATTTTTATCATACTGCTTTTTTGAGCACTTGCTGGGTGATTAGCCACTCTGTTGGTACTTCGGTCGCATGGTAATGAAATTAGCACAAAACTTTTTCCATTACAGTAGTGAACACAATTAGAATATTCATAGCTACATACATACAAACTCATTACGAAGAAGCGAAGAATTGAATGCAAATAAAAGCACCTACTTAAGGTTTGAAATTAAATGAAGAAAGAAAGTTAAAAGCCTTATTTTCAATATACTAGGTATGAATTTAATGTATGAGATAAAGATAATATTGAGAATATATATATATAAATTTTTTTTGGCGTAGGAACCGCTTTAAGCGATTATAGCCAAATCCACCAGAGCGCGCCACTCATTCCTTCTTTTTGCTTTTTGGCGCCAACTGAAAACACCAAGTGAAGTCAGGTCACTTTCCAAACTTTCGAATGCGCTGACTGTTTGTTTGATGACAGGAGATATTTCGTCTTGTCCTCGTTCACCAGCAGACCCATACTCTTGTCTTCCTTATCCAGTCTGGAAAAAGCAGAACAAACGGCGCGGATTGTTGCTCAACGTCAGTTTACATAGCCGTATTAGTTTTGCAGGGATACCAAATTCAGACATCGCGGCATAGAGGTAACTTTTTTTCGTGCTGACGAAAGCAGCTTTAAAATCGATGAAAAGGTGGTGAGTATCGATTCTTCTATCTCGGTTATTTTCCAAGATTTGGCGGGTGGTGAATATCTGGTCCATGGTGGATTTTCCAAATCTATAGCTACTATGGCTATGAGAAGCTAATTTTATAGACTTTTCAGCATTTATTTTCCTTACTTGCGGGTGATCTTAATTCATAAGGAAATTAATATTATTCCCTGAATAATCCTAAAAGGCACACCATTTCGAATGATCGTATAAGTGATATTCTATTGTATTTAAATTTAATCAAATAACGGAAATATCCACGCCAACAGGGGCTTTAGTTGATAATATCCGAGATAGTAATCTCCAATTACAATGTATGATAAATTCGGATTTCGAAAAAAATATTATTTCTTGAAAAAATGTCTTTAGTTTGGTAATGGCACAGAGAAAAACTTTTTCATTAAATAACCACCAGCTCCAACTATGCCAACATTGTTTTTAAGATGTGAGTTTACACATCGATGCGTGCGTTAGCACCGTACAAACTCAAATTAAAACCGCCCACAAAAATGAAATCAGCTGAAAGTGTTAAAAAGTTAAGCAATTTGCATTAAAATTACGGCAGCATGATAAAACAAAAAAGTCAAATGAAAAAGTTGTAATGCCAAATCGAACCACTCGATACTATGCATGTTTGTATGTGCATATGTGTTTACAGGGAAGAGATAACGTGTAAAAGCAGAGGAGAATGATTTGCGGCCTTCGAATTTTTCCTTTACCGCAAATTTGTACTAACATTATATGCATGTGTGTGTACGCATATACGCTGGGATATGCGTCGCTTGTATGTGTGAATAATCGTAAATTTATATGTATCTATCAGTGAATGTGTTGTAATTTGATTGCTTTCAAATTTTTGAACTTGCAAAATATAGAAATTCACACTAAACCAAATCCGACCAACACATACCTACAAGTGTAAATATATAAACTCGCATGTGTAGCGGAAGCAGAGCTGGTAATGGCTGCGGCAATGACAAAAACAACAGAATTTTCGTACAAACACATTTGTTTTATATACATAACTGTTTCATGTACACATACATATATACGTTTGTATGTGATATAAATTCGAAAAGCATTAGAAAACGCTGCTATTAGCATTTGTGTGTATGTTTGTTGGTTTTCGTTAGTGTGGAGAGTGAAATAAAAATCCATTGAAAATAGATTTATTATGCAAATACCGAAAGCATAAGTGAATTGCAATCCGCCCTCCCGCCAAACTACTTATTCAAATGTTGATTTTTTTTCAAAGTCGCTCTGCTATTATGGCCAATAAAAGCGGATGGCACATATCAACACAGAATATATAGGACAGCATATATGCTCGTATATAAAGAGTACTGTAGTAAAAAGGATTTAAGGACATGCAGAGGCATTCATACATTTACATGTATGTTTAAGTGGTATGTGTGGAGCAAAAGCTGTTAGCCTGCGTTTATATATGTGAGAGCAAATCATACCCGCGCGGGTGAAAATAAACATAATACTATGTGGCACTGTTTAGTTTGCAGAATCCCTTTAAATCTCGAAATCCTTTAAAATAGTAAGCATTCTTAGAGTTATATTTAAAAAGTTGTGCTTCTTAGAAAAAAACATTTTAAAATTTTTGCTAAGAGATATAGCAATTAATGATAGAACCGAAATATAAACATTTCTAGTAAATATATAAATGAAATTGAATAAACTGCAGTTCCAAGAAGGCCTGTCCGACTGACTGCATTTTACTTGTTTTAAAGTAAAAGGTAATATTTCAAGGTACATTTTTTTTATCGGTATTCGTTCACTAAATCATTCAGTGGTTTTACATTTATAATGGTGAGGTGGACTAATATTTATACTCTCGCAACAAAGTTGCTTAGAGAGTATAATAGTTTTGTCTACCTAACGGTTGGTTGTAAGTCCTAAAACTAAAGAGTCAGATATAGGGTTAGAGTAGAATTGAAATCTAAATGTCTGTCTGTCCGTCAGTCAGTGCAAGCTGTAACTTAAGTAAAAATTGAGATATCTTGTTGAAGCTTGGTACACATATTTCGTAGCACCATAAGAAATTAAAGTTCATACATGGGCGAAATCGTACCACTGCCACTATAACTATAAATTAAGCTATGAAATTTGGCACCAAGGATCATAATCGGATGGGGCATATTTTGAAGTATTTTTATTGAGAAATTGGGCGTGTCCCTTCCTCCTACTAAGTTTTTGTACATATGTATATCGTAAACTACTAAAGATATATGAACGAAACGCTCAGGAGTCGTTTTCTTCAGGCACTCCTTATACAGTCTAAAAATGGAGGAAATCGGATTATAACCACGTCCACCTCCCATATAAAGGACAATTTGAAATATACTCAAAATGCTTTAATTCAGTAAGGAAAAACTCCAGAAACTTTAAATTTCATTATAAAGATGGTACAGAAGAGCTGCACTCATATTGATATACAAATATTAAATGATATGTTATGAAAATGGGCCAAATCGGTTCACAACTATACCTACTTCCCATATACAAGAACTTTGAAGTCGATCTAAATAGTTTTGTTTACAATATATAAAGTAAGCACTAATGAAAATATCGGAACAGAACTTTGCACAAATACTGCATTTAAAGTGTGGCATCGCTCTTCTAAAATAGCCGAAAACGGACCATAATTATAGTATTAGTATTCAAGGCCCCATATATCGAGCATGAGGACCTCAGAGCTTCGAGTAAATTTTTTGTCGAAAATATGGGTAAGTCGCTATTTGGAAGAAATTCAGAGGGTATATTTTGCTTCTAATAATAATATATCTCCGTGCCAAAATCGGGTTAAAACTTCCCCTAGCTCCCATATACTAAATATTAGGGTTATCAAACTTTCGAGAGTATAAAATGTTCGGTTACACCCGAACTTAGCCTTTCCTTACTTGTTTCTTTATGCCTTCCTTGTACTATTTATATAAAACTGGAGGCGATCCTTTGGACATACGCCACATATGTATACTGGTAAATCATAAGATTTAAAATACAAATTGTGTTTAAATTTAGTTTATTAAGAAATGGAAATAATGCTTATGAAAGCAACTGCTTTTTTTGCTTATGTTACTCATACGCCATGGCGTATTATCACTTTTATAATCAAACTTTCAAAGTTTTAAAAGGTGCGTGGAGTCGAACTTGTTCTGTCTTCTAGACTCTCATTAGTAACAATTATAAGCGGAAAATTACTGAGGCTTCCAAAAAAAAGTATCTAATATCAGATTACCTCTACTATTTTATGAAGGAAAGATCAAAGTGTCTTTAAAACTGTTTGATAGATTTAGTCAAGGCCATTTGAAGACGACGATCTCAACGAAATAAAAGAAAATGTTTCGACTAAATCTTGCTAAAGAAGCTATAAGGTCAACACTTCTAAATGGTGCATTACTTCAAGTAAACGGAGAAATTTGCTATCTATAATAGCCATGGATTTTGAATATACTTCAACTACTCAACACAGCTAAAGTTAAAAAGCTTTTTCAAACAAAATTTCTAAAATAGATAGTTCAGATGTGGTAGATAAGAGTTAGATAATTGCTTTGTTTCATAAAATGTTTACTTCTGAAACAGCAAAATTTAAAACTAAATAAAAAATTTAAATTAGTTTATGGATGAAAAAATTGTCGTATTTTATAGAGCAAATTAATATTTTTAGAAACAAAATTTAAACTTCGTATTTTACTAAAAAAAAATTTTACACATTGCAAATAGCTTGAGTTATGTTACTCGTATCATAATTCTATTTCACCAATACCAAACATGATATTCAACAAAACACATGCGTTACGCTACTCTCTGGGATAATACTGCAATGCTAGTTAATTAAAGTCGACGTAAAGTAGTATTTATGTTTTACTAATAACCAGAACGATGCAAATACAACAAGATATGATTTGTTGTATAGAGCAATTCACTTTGTGGTGCAGATTTCGAAATTTCATTTGCACTTAATTTATAAAACAACAACTTCAGTTTTTCACCAGACGCATAAAGTATTTGTGCAACTTTTAAATTGGCAGAAAATTGCTGATACACACACACTCACATACTTATAAAACTTTGTTTATTGCATGTTTTCCGGTATATATGTACCTACATATATAGTTTATGGTCTACATAACATATGCGGTCAGTTTTGCTCGAGAAATTCATCACTTCTAGCTTAGCTGCTGCTGTTGAAACTAATGAATTGTGGTCGGATGTTGGCATAGTCGTTTTTGGACGCTGCTAGAATTTCTATTTTTTACAAAAGGGAAAAACCAAAAATGGAAAAAAACACATACAAACTCGGTTTGTAATAAACATTTGCAGCAGCTGTGGGTCAGAGGCGAAAATTTTCTGGAGCTGGCTGATCAAGAAGGAAGCAAACTTTTTTAGATTAACAGCAATCGAATGACATGCCAATGGCATTCTTGTATGCAGCAGAGCCAATGAATTGAGACGAAACTCGAAATGAAACGGAAACCAAATAAAAGATTAAATATTTTAAGAACAAATTGTGTTCGTCGCAATTTAAAAAAAGGGTAATACTAAAAATGCTGCAACATCTGAAAAGGCACAAATAAATAAAACAGAAATATTGAGCAAAAAAATAGAAAAATTACAAAACTAAAGGTTTCAGAAAGTTTGTCAACTGCAACGTCGAAAAGTTGAGTGCGCTGCTCAATTAAAAACCGCAAACCAACTCTAATTATTTGGCATTATCTGATGCGCATGCGGTCTGCTACCCGAAAAAATGGGATTATCTGCTACTTGTTCATTGGCATGAACCGCACGTCGTAGTATAGAATAGCGCAGCTTAAAAAGTTTTGCAGCTTACAAACATAGTATACTGCATGTATTTGCGTTGGAGAAACTTTATCTAATGGGGAAAATGCTCAGGTTTAGGCCAGTTGAAATCTGTTGTTGACACATATCACAACCAAAGTCCTGCAACACGTTAATATTAACTGCAGAGTTTAAGCCTTTGACTTGCTCCACATACTAGATATGTATTCAGAGTTATATAACTTAAATCTAAAAATTCTGTTTGAAATATAAGTGCTTAAAAATATTTCTGTCTTTTTCTAGACCATGCCCTAGTAATTTTTGCTGACAAAAAATTTTTTTTTGTAATTCTCAAAAGAAAAAAACAGTTATGTTTATTAATGCTTTATTTCTGTTTGCCGCACAAAAAAACGACGACAACACCAACCTCATAGTACAATTAGTATTAGTACATTATGCAAATAGGGTCGCAAGGAAAGGCTAAGTTCGGGTGCAACCGAACATTTTATACTCTCGCAATTTAGTTGTTATATACAGTTTTATTAAGATAACACACAAATTTACCCATATATTCGGCATAAAGTCCAATAGAATAACAAAAATCATCATATATGGTATATAAGGGCTAACGTAATTCCTGAACCGATTTCACTCCTTTTCACCACCAAGTTACACTATATCCAAGACTATACGCTCAATTAATTTTGCTAAGACATAAAGGCCACCGTATTTTTGAAAACCTCATAATTAGGTATATGGGAGCTAGGGGAAGTTATGACCCGATTTTAATAATTTTTGGAACAGAGACACACCATTAAAAGAAAAAAAATCCTCTGAATTAAATTAAACTGTCTGAAAGACTTACACATATTTTCGGTGAAAAATTACCTTTAGGCACTGAGTTCTTCATATTCGATATCCGGGGCATTGAAAAGTAATAGTCCGATTTCGACAATTTTTCCATAAGTGAGGCCACAGTGATATACAGTATTTGTGTAAAATTTTATTGCACTATCTTCATCAGTTCCTTATGTATATATTATTTTTTATGCGTGTTATCAGGGTGTCAAGAAAATACTATGTACAGAATCGGGCGAGTAGTTCCTGAGATATGGTTTATGGGGTTTCGCCCTATAAGTGGTCGACGCCACGCTTATTTTCCATTTTGTAAAAAAAATCTAAGTGCAGCTTCCTCCTGGCATTTCTCCTGTGAAATTGTGTGTTTCTGATGTTTTTCGTTAGTGAGTTAACGGACTTTTATTGGCGTGTGATGGGGTACGTTAGAGAAACGTCTGTTTAGTTACTATAGCTTTACTGGTTTGCGAGATATATACAAATAACCAATTTGGGGTCGGGCCACTCCCATTTCCTCCAAAAAATTACATCCCAATATGCCCCTTCCTAGTGCGATTCTTTGTACCAAATTTTACTTTCATAAGTTTACTTAGGGCTTTGTTATGACACTTTATTTTCCACGCTTTTAGCCATTTTGTGGGCGTAACAATATTCTATGGTATAAAATGAAGTTTTATTAATTCGGTTACTTTTTCTTTTAGCTTGGTATATGATTTTGTTTCTTTAAATACTACTTACTAACATCTAACAAAAAACAATCAAACATGAACAAAATGTGCAATGGTTGAATAAAAATTGAGAAAAATGAATGAAACAGTGCACAAATATCAATTTTCCTGAGGTATGTTAACTAAAAATAAAAAACTTACCACTGCGTTAGACTATTCGACTACTCTCATACTACATTAAACAGCGCGCTAATGGTACTTTGGAACACCAACAGAATAAATGTACAACAACATGATCAGGATGGGAAGTCGAATTGATTTCCGGATGCCTGCCTCACCGTCAATATTTTCGCATTTATTATGTTTCGCTTACTGTTGTTGCAGGAAAAATAATATAAGTTACTTATAAGCCATGTCGTTCATTATTTTATTTAAATAAAAAACAATAAGCTACAAAACAAAAAAAATTATATATTCAAGATCATTAAATGAATGCAATTTAGTCTAACTGACTTTTCGCATACTACTAGTTGCACCATTTATTGTTCGTAATTGCATTGATTGCAATTCTTTCGAATTCTCATGCACATCAGTTTGTCACCTGACACTTTGTGAAACTGTTTAAATTGGCAAAAGATTTCAACTGTCTACAAATTGAAGCTTTCATATGCCAAACTATTGTGAGAGTGCTGATTTGTGAAAGTCAGAGTATAGTGATGATGTGAAGTGTGTGAAAAGGCGTAAATGCCAAAGTTGTTGCAAAAGTGAAATCTCGGTCAGATTGCACATGTCGACACTGACACTAACTGCTTTTCTTCGTATTCATCCAAAAGTGAGGTGAAACAGAAGCGTAGAAGCATATCTGAAATTTCACAAAAAACATTCTTCAATGTTGCTGAAGTTCTGCGGCAATGCAAACCAAACAACGTGCAATGTCACGTACGCAAGCTTTAGTGCCGACAGGCAAACTTATATAACTCTTATATGCGTATATGCGTAGAGAGGATGCTCAATTTTGATATTTATATGTATGGTATTTATATTTGTACATCTGCTATGTATGTAAAGGCGTTTTCTGGAAAGCTTAGTTTGCTTCAAAATCTTAAATAAATAATAACTGTTCTTTCACGGTTTATATTTTTCCAATATACAAAATTAAAAGTGTTCTATGATATGCTCACCTTATAATAAAAACAAATTATATAGTCAGATCATAGATCACATTTTTATTATAACTGATGTATTAAAACATTAAGACCTAATTTTATATGGTTTATTTTGATTTTTCTACAAAAAATCCATGAAAAGTAATTTTGGTGAAGAAATTAAAATTAAAGAAATGTTTTCTTTCTGTCTCGCATAACTAGCGATTTTTTGTATGTGATATGATCTAAAATAATTAAGACAATTTTTGAAACGCGACCACGATTTACCATATTTTTATACTCTCGCAACAAAGTTGCTACGAGAGTATTATAGTTTTGTCCACATAACGGTTGGTTGTAAGTCCTAAAACTAAACGAGTTAGATATAGGGTTATATATATCAAAATGATCAGGGTGACGAGAAAAGTTCAAATCAGGATGTCTGTCTGTCCGTCCGTCTGTCCGTCCGTCTGTCCGTCCGTCCGTCTGTCCGTCCGTCCGTCTGTCCGTCCGTCCGTCTGTCCGTCCGTCCGTGCAAGCTGTAACTTGAGTAAAAATTGAGATATCTTGATGAAACTTGGAAGACGTATTTCCTGGCACCATAAGAAGGTTAAGTTCGAAAATAAGCATAATCGGACCACTGCCACGCCCACAAAATGGCGAAAACCGAAAACACTTAAAGTGCCATAACTAAGTTATAAATAAAGCTATGGAAGTAAAATTTGGTATGAAGGATCGCTCTATGAAGGGCATATGTGGATGTAATTTTTTTGGGGAAGTGGGCGTGGCCCCGCGCCCTACTAAGTTTTTTGTACATATCTCGCAAACTACTAAAGCTGTATCAAGGAAACTTTCTAGAGTAGTTTATTTTAGGTACTACCTTATACAGTCCAAAAATGGAGGAAATCGGATTGTAACTACGCCCACCTCCCATACAAAGGTTATGTTGAAAACTACTAAAAGTGGGTTAACTCACTAACGAAAAACTCCAGAAACACTAAATTTCACATAAGATATGGCACATGAAAGCTTCACTCAGATTTTTCTCTCTGAATCGTTTACTTTACAATATATTAAGTAAGCACTAGTGAAGATATCGATGCAGAACTTTGCACAAATACTTCGTTTATAGTGTGGCAGCCCCATTCTAAAAATCGCCGAAATTGGACCATAGGTTTTCAAGGCCCCATATATCGAACATTAGGACCTCGGTGCCTCTAACCTAATATTAGGGTTTCCAACTTTCAATGGACTTTATACAATATATATGACGAATATGTGGGTCAAATTGTGTATTATATTAATAAAGTTAAATAAATAAATTGCGAGAGTATAAAATGTTCGGTTACACCCGAATTTAGCCCTTCCTTACTTGTTTTATTTATAATCTTAAATCAACCGTAATATTATAATTCGATCAGATAAATGCATAAACAAATTACAGTAATTGTCAAATATTCGTCTTATTTTGTTCCATATTTCTACCATACAATTTGCAATATGACATCTGTTGCTTAGTCTACAAAGTTGTGTTAAATCAATTCACAAGAAAGTTTAAAAACTTTTCAGTTTATCGTGAATTGGTCACTTTGAACTCCAACTATGTATAGCCAGTTCGTGCGACGCGCAAGTGAGCAACTGTAACTTTCCATTGCGAAAGTACTGGATAACTTTGCGTGCTCTTCACCCAAAGTAAATGTATTTATGTATGTATGATTTCGATGTGTGTGGTAGCATGCAAATACACAATACAAATGTACATTATATACAATTACTCTTACATTTGATTTTCGTAGAAAATGTGTCTCTCTTTCTAACTTGTTGGGCAAAACTTTTTGTTTTGAGCACACGTTTTATATGTTGATTGGTATAGTCTCATACACATTAGATAGAAATTTTATTGACTCCAAGCGAAATCTCATAAGAAAGTGGAAATTGAGGTTTGAAGAAAATCGGATCAAATATATTATTTACAAGATTTTTTTTTTAATTTTTGATAGATTTTCATATTTAGGTAAATATATCCCTTCTCCTTATAATAAATATTGACCAAAAATTTGTCATTTTAATGAAAATATATTTTTTTGTTTACCAGTATCCAATTACAATTTAGAACTATCAAGTCTTTACATGTCACATTCTCATTGCCTAAACTAGTCATTTTACGAAGAAATTGCCCCAAATTTCCCCTCGCACTATTGGTGTGAAATACATGTCTGGATTTTTGACAAAACTCACTAATTGCTTTTACGTATCAACTCAATTTAATCTGTGCAATTTTCACATTTGCGCACGCTTGCAAATAAGAGAGCACTTGAAAAGCGTGCTTATGGTAAAGAACAGTAAAGAAAACACAGCTACATTTAAATTTTTCATGGACAAACTCAATGTTGAAGATTTAAAAGTTTGTATAGGACGTTCACTAAGTCATTTAACTTGAGTTTTTTATTGTGTAAAACATTTTATGAAAATAAACTTTCTCCATTTTGAACCAATAGATTTTTTCATCTATCGCACTCAACTGCACAGAACTGTTCCAAGTGGTTTTTGACGTCCAGATTTGAGGTGGAGATTCTTCCATTCAAAAAATTTTGCTGAGAATGGAATAAGTAATAGTCCGACGGTGCCACCATTTGTAGAATATGGTGGGTTTGGTAGCACATCTCATACAAGCTGCAAAAACTTTTGGCGAATCATCAAAGATGTAGTATGAGATCTCGCATTATCCTGGTGGAACACTACACCTTTTTTGTATTGATCAGTTCTGGCCTCTTCTCCCAATTTGTCCTTCTATTGATGACGATCGGTCTCGAAGTGGTTTGAGACCATGATCTTTTGCGCTTTACATTCTTATAAACAACCCACTTATCGTCGCCAGTAACAATGTGCTTCAAAAAGGGATTACTTCTTTGACGTTTGATAATCAAATCACAATCATTATTGCGACGAAACAAATTTCAATGTGTAAGAACATGAGGTATCTATTTGCCATGCTTCGAAATTAATTTTAGACGTTTCATGTTTCATGTCGCGTTAGATGAATTTAATCTTTCAACGACTTTATTTTATACTCATCGGCTTCAAGTATGCTTCCAGAACGTTATGCATCCTCAAGCTCAAAAGGGACGGAACGAAATTTTGTCAAACACTGTCGTACCCTTCACATAATTTTCGCTTTGCTGGATCCGCATTTTCCAGCTGTGTAAAATGCTGTTGATTAAAGTCATTGAGATGAAAAAACAGCAAATTGTATTCGGCAAGAAAAATGTGTGCCCCCATTATTGATTAATACACAATTTGCATATTATATATACATACATAAATATTTATGCATAAACACAGGTGCACATTCCATTTAATCCGCCACATTTGTGTAGGATGCGATATGCTCATATTTTTTCACGTCGCAAAGCCCGCTGACAACAATGATGACAGCTGTCATGCTCCTTAGCCGTGCACCATTGACAAAATGTTCGCCACACGAATGTACACCACGACAATTTGAATAACAACCAGCGAGCCGCGCAAATACATAAATACACAAACATATAAAGGCTATCATTGCCATTGCTACACCACATAGTATATTATATAATATATTTTCATTTTCATTGGGAGTACATGAGGAAGTGCAACAACGAACGTCAGAACAAATGATCCGCTGTTAGTTTTTGGCAAATCTTTTTTCTGTTATATTTTTATATTTGACCACATGGGTCTGTGTTGTAAATAACCGTATTGTTAGCTAAGAATAAGTAATTACTCATGTGTGCATGTAGTGGTTTGGCACAGAAATCTTCAGCTATCCTGTGAATTTTAGTTTGAAAACTTCTGGGAATTTCATTTGAGCACACATTTTCTTTCTTTTGTGTAGCATGTTCGTCATAAATGAGCGACAAAATAAAATTAATAATATACAACCGAATTATGCACATATTAGGTGGTAATCACTTGGCGCTATGTCCTCCCATCCGAGGTCCCGTAGCTTCTGACGAGTCATCATGGCGTTGTCCTGGTGGAACACTACACCCTTCCTGTTGGCCAATTCTGGACGCTTCTGATCGATCTTAAGCGTCTGGCCATATGGTAGCAGCTAATAGTGGATGATTCTCTTCCAATCCCACCAAACACACAGCCTTTTTGGCGAGATATTGTCGTATGTGATTAATTTTTCGTCGCCTGTCACCATCCGTTTCAAAAATGGATCGAGTTCGTTCCGTTTCAGCAGCATATCGCAGGCGTTGATTCGGTTCAGAGGTTTTATTTGCGCCAATTCATGCAGCACTCAAACGTCAAGCTTTTTTGTGTATCCAGCCTTCTGCGGATGGTTTAAAATGGTTTGGTGACTAACTCCCATACCCTGGGCTATGTCACGAGATGCCACATGCCGGTCTAACTCGATCTTTTCCAAGATTTGATCGGTATTCGTCGTCACAGTTCATCCGCCGGCTGGCTTATTCATGGTGTCGTTTTCACCCGCTCTAAATCGGCGAAACCATTCCTCCGCAGTTCGAAGTGATAGAGTACCATCTCCCAAAACAGCATTAATCTCGGAAAACACGGAACGTTTCTATAGCGGATTTGCCTTTAACGAAGGAAAACTTTAAAATAGCGCGAATTAAGGCGTTAATGAACTTCATGTTTACACGTCTCTAACTGTTGAACGCAATATCCAAAGCAATCATGCATAGCGTCGTTTTGTAGGTTATGTCAAGACCTTTCAAAAATGTATAGTATTGCCAGATACGAGAAAGACAAAAAGGCGGAAGGGAGCTATTTGACATCCTAATATATAGTAAATTAGAAATCCGGTAATTTATAGACATAATTAATTGAGATAAAATTTAATTATTATTATTATTAGTATTATTATTAAAATTATTCAAAATAGCAATTACTTGACAACCAGCCCTTTAAATAACCTACTTTATTGTCTTTATTGATATTTAATATTTACGAAATGAATTTTAGCCGCATTTATCTCGTAGAAATTGGGACAATCAAATTTATTGAGCCATTTTCGTCTAGTGCTTCATTAAGTGAATTTCTATTTTATTGGGCACTAGTGACGACATCATATTTCACCGCAATACCATAAAAGCAAATACATACATTTGCCTATAAAGACACCTAAAACTTTAACTATGTACATTATACGCTTCTGGATGTCAGGCTTATTCAGAAACTTAATTTTATAGAAATCTACGTGCTCATTAAAATTCTAGTTTCCATTCTACATACAACAACGGCATGTGCGCCATATGCCAAAGGATATTGGGTACTGCTTACGGGGGCCTATTATCTATGCTGCAGCAATTCTAATGTCAACGGCCGCAAAAATTATTGTATCTTCAACTGATGAAGTTTGTACCCTCATATATCTTCATTTCACCCGGCCTGACGACATACTACACAACTAATTAGTTGAGGCTCTTACGCCATAAAAATTCACACAAACAGATGTCTTCTAATACTGTGGGAGAATGTGTTTCGTGAACAGAGACCAACAGCAAACAGCGCAAAGGGCTAGCAGCGTGTGGGTGTATTTGTGTGTGTGTGTGTGTGTTGGTAATAAATAGTTCAAGTTGAGGCACAACAAAAGGTGGTGGCTGCTGTATGGTCTCTTGCTTTCGTAGCCTAGCTATCGCCTTAACTATCCTTTGTCAGCTTCTGCATCAAGCGTTTATTACTCTCAGCCATTATATGTACGACTTTGCCTTTTGTTATTGTTTGACTAACGTTGTTGGCCATAAACAAAATATATGTGATGTATTCTCAGCATTTGTTGTTGTTGCACACTATTGAATATTTGTTGTAGTAATGATGAAGCTTAGTAATACAAAAGCGATGTCGTCGAGTACCAGCTAACAGAGGCCGTTGGACCAGGGCTGTACGCTCATATACATACATATGTGAGAGAATGTAGGGTGTCATGCAGGGCAAACAACTTGAACCATTGATCATAATGGAGATAGTTTTGGAAAGCTGGAAACAAGCATCCAAAAACAAAATAAAATTAATAGAACCCAAAAAGTTTGAGATGTTAACAACAAGTTTGACAATGTTAAGCTCATTTCATAATCAGCCCACTTGAAGAGCTAGGATCTCGCAACTAAAATTGATTTAACAAGAAACCTAAAGATCCCATATAACGCGAATTTTATAAAGCAACTATTCATCTGTATACAATACAAACGGTAATAGGATTTCGGTATTAGAACGATCGAGATCTTCCAATTCGTTAAAAGAAGATACCTCGGATAGTTGAGACCAAATAAAGATTCCTTGTAGACGGCACATTATTGAATCAATATTATTCATTTTATGGGCAGCAGAAAGCTTTATTAAAGGATTTACTTCCTTCGGGTAACCCCTTAGATATAAATAATATCCTTTTTCCTGCTGGGTATACGAAAAACTACTGTATACACATATATGTATGTCAACGCTTAAATAGTGTGTGTTTGTGGCTATCCGTCCTTTTGTGGCGCTAATTTAAATTTATTGACGCCAAATATTTTACCAAACTATGCCTGTTTCGTTGTCATTTCGCTGCCGGGGCGCCAGCTCGCCAACTCGCGTCGTGGGAAAGCGTGGAAAACGTGTGATGTTGCTGCAAGAAAATGGGTTAAATGTGACAACAACAGCAGTTCTATAGTGCAGGCTAAAGGTTAGAGACTAAACACCCACACACACTCTTAGAGATTTCAAGCTTCTGTGCAAGCTGCTGAAAGCAGCAGCGCGAATGAGTTGCACAACAAAAGCAGCGAAATATATTGCAGCTGCCTGACTGCAACGAAAATGTTTCCCAGCAACAGCAGCAGCAGCAGTAAATGGTGCAACTATTAAGGCTGAAAAATGAATTGCTCCTCCATGCCTGCTAGTTAAGGTTAGGTACTGTAAGTGCTATGTGGGCGTTCCAGTAACCCTATGTGGTAGCGTTAGTGGTAATGCACGAAAACAAATTTGGCAGGACGAAAGGAAGTTGCGAAGAATTTCCATATACCCAACAGCCAAACCAAACAGACAAGGCATACCAGAGTGGCAAATGGGTGCATTAAAGCAGCTATGCAGCGCCTGCAAGTAGACTACATAACAGGCAAAAGAGGCAACAAATCTAATGAAACAGATATGGGAAGATAATGTACCATTTTGCATCGGAGTGAAATTTTGGTAGACATGTAGCAAGCGCGCTGCTCAGAAGTTGAACGTTGCGGAAAGCTTTGCACCACGCAGTGAGTGCGTATAATGTGCTCTTCCTCGTTGATGTGCTGCTGATATGCAATATGTATGGTGGCTGTTTTCTGTTTTGGGCTGCAGCCAACACTGTTAGTAGTATGTGGCCTCATGCGTTTCGCCAAAGATTTTATTGCTTGGAAGCTATGGTCTAAATTCAGCTGGAGCTGCACACGTTTTTTTCCTCAAGCTTATTGCGCAATGCATTGGTGAATGTTGCCAAATGGAAAAAAGTGAATTTAAATTTTGGGTAGCTTATACTACGGTCATTCGTTGTTCAATTTTATAAGAATAAGAATTATTAATAACCCAAAATATTTGAACTGTTTGGTTCGCGTCGGCGCGACTTCGGAATTGAAAACCCCATCATCAGTTGAAGCAGTGATCTCAGATTCCATGATAATATATCCGGATTAATGATAACTCCAAAGTTGAATTCAAAATCTTACCTCTCTGCAAATAAAATAGAAGAAGAATAATTGTAGTATAGTTCGTACGTTTGAGTATAATAGATATAGCCATTTTAAATATGAAAGTACATATTCAGTGGTTTTAAAATAAAATTCCACAAAGTAGATTTTTTTTATGGAAAATTTTTTTTAAGTAATTACAATTCTAATCATTTTCATTTTGACCCTGGAACTAGTCCACACGTTTTAAAATATAAACTTCAATACAGAACTCGAATTTAAAAAAAATATAATAATAGGGAAAAGGATAAAAAACCTAAATAAGATATACTCGTATAACTGCAACCGCAATGTTCATAGCATCAATAAACAGATATTGAATATAAAATTAAACAATTAGAAACGCGCGAGAGCTTTACTCATGAGTCAATAGCAAAGTTGAAATTTGAATTTCTAATTCTGTACATTATTCCATCACAATTTGCTTAGCGAAACTTCAACTCTCAACAGTTTTCACCATAAGCTAGTTGCTCGTGCAGAGAAAGTGAAAAGGCACGACCCGTTCACCGCTAAGACGCAATGTTGCAAACAAGCTTAGTGGAATGCTGAAAGGGGGGTCAGAACGTTGAATGAAGATGGGTCTAAGTAACGGCAAGCATATACATTTCAATTGGTGAACTAACAAAGACAATGTTGCAATGTATTAATTTGTAATGCAGACACAAGTGATATCTTACACAGCTTCATTTGCACGGTAGCAGCAACTCCGCAGACAAGAAACTGTCTTATCACAATAGGTTGTTGCATGCATAACCATTTGATATTCTACGCTGATTATGACTGCATCTAGCGGATATCTAAATCTTACGAAACCCTAAAGTTAACCTTACCAATGTAGTTCTTTTGAGTTTACGAAGGTTACCTGACAGTTTTCCAATTATACACGGTATATAATGATGATTTAGCATTCATGAAAATACTTCATGAAAGTATATAGGAGTAATCGAATTTTTATAGAGCCAGCAATAGGGAAAGACAGAAACTACATAAAATATTAAGACCCATTCTTGAAAAATCTAAAAAATTAGAAATGCGGAGAAGCATATTTCGGTAAAAAATGTTTGACCAGAAAAATTCACTAATAAAGCAAATGATGATATTGAATAGTCTCGAAAATATTCCAAATAATTTCCGTTCAGATGAAATCGTGGAACTGTTTGAAGTAAGATTTTTTATCCACACATTCGGCATAAAGTCCATTGGGAAACAAAAGTCAGTAATGTAATAGGCTGCGTAATTCATGGATCGATTTCAACTATTTTTGCCACCTACCGACATTCTATACAAGATTATATGCTCACTAAATTTTGTACAATACATACAAACCGATATATATGGTAAAAAGTCAAATGAAAGTTTGAAACCCTAAATATTAGGTATATGGGAGCTAGGGGAAGTTATGACCCGATTTCACTAATTTTTGGAACGGAGACATATTATTAGAAGAAAAATGTTAACTCTGAATTTCTTAAAAATATCTAAGAGACCTACTTATATTTTCGGTAAAAACTATATTAGAAGCACTGAAGTCCTCATGTGCGAAACTTATGTTCCGATTTCAACGGTTTTTAGAAGGGCGATGCCCCTCTATAATTGTAGTATTTGTGCAAAGTCCGATGTCTGCACTGGTGCTTACTTTATATATTGTAAAGTAAACGATTCAGATCGACTTCAAAGTTTTTGTATATGGGAACTAGGCGTGGTTGTGAACCGATTTTGACTATTTTCATAACATATCATTGGGATGCAAGGAAAATATTACAAACCGAATTTCATTGGAATTGGTCGAGCAGTTGCGGAGATATGGTTTTTGACCCATAAGTGGAAGTATCCACGCCCATTTCAAATTTTGTTTACCACTTTGAGTGCAGCTCTTCTATACCATCTTTACCACGTAATTATGGTTTATACTGTTTTTCCTAAGTAAATTAAAACATTTTTAGTAGTAAATGTTTGTATGGGGAGTAGGCGTGGTTATAATCCGATTTCTTCCATTTTTGAAATATATAAGGAAGTGGCTAAAAGAAACGACTATAGAGAGTTTGGTTGCTTTAATAGATTACTAGATATGTACAAAAAACTTAATAGAGGTGGGGTCATGCCTACTTTCCAAAAAAATTACATCCAAATATGCCCCTTCGTAGTACGATCTTTTGTACGAAATTTTACTTCCATAGCTTTATTTATGGCTTATGGCACTTTATATGTTTTCGGTTGTCGCCATTTTGTTCAAGCTATCGCTTGAGCTATCGCTTGTACGGACAGACCGACAGACATTCGATTCAACTCCGACATCCGATTCGTCGTCCTGATCATTTATATATATATAACCCCATATCTAACTCTTTTTTTTCTGGGTGACACAAACAACCTTTATGTGAACAAAACTATAATATTCTCATTAGCAACTTTGTGGCGAGAGTATAAAAATAATATGTTTTTATTTTATTTTTTATTGGTTATCATTCAAGCTTTTAGAAATTCAGGAACACACCCGCGTAGTATTTCATACAACGATATTCCCCAATTTCTGCAAATCAATGCCATGGAATATCTGCTTTGTTATGTCGGTTATGCTGCACAGCAAACCAACCGAGTCCAGGGAGTGTGTGAGCACTGAGAAACTTCAGTTAAGTGAGTTTTTGTACTACACAGCTTCGGTTGAATTGTCGTATAAGCTACTAAGCGTTATTAGTTCGTTATTATAATATACAAATTAAGTATATGTAACCTTAATTTGTTAGAAATTAGTAAAATTAAGATTTTATAGAACTATAAGTATTTTGAAAAATTCAAGTTTTCAATAACTGAAATACTATTTATCAAAAATAAAAAGCACTGAACGTTTTAGTATGAAATTAAAAGTAGTAGCGAAATAACTTTTTACACCGCCTTTGTGGTAGTAACTGCTTGAAGTATCTTGGTTTTTACACATTCCTTCCTTCCCGAAATTATTGGCAGTTTCGCTTGGCGCTTAAAACTCAACTTTGTGCGTAACCAAAGTTACATTTAAAGCGCGCGTTGTTGCTGCAGCGGATACCATCAAAGAGCAGAAAAAAGTAGCGACGAAACCATTACGCTATAACCAGCTAATTAAAAGAACAACTGAAGTTACTCATACGCCTATGCGCACGAGCGGTAGTAATGAAATCGCTTAATAACAGCAAAGCTGCACAAAGAAGCCAAGCCCATTACGGCGTCTACGAAAAAGCGATTATAACAAAGAAAACTTTAAAATTTCATTTAGCGCACAAGTTGCTCTTATAGCAACTCGCAGCATATACTCGTACATAAATTTTTATAGGCTCGCAAAGTAAAAGGCTCCCAACAAAGGCATACAAACCCAGCCGAAATGCTACATGCAAAAAAAGTTATATGTAATTAATTTTTTTTTTGCTTTTAAGCGTTATATACATGAATGGCATTTTGCTAGGCGCAACATTCTTTTTGTGCAATGACAGCAAAGCTTTTGGGTTTGAGACCTTAAGAGTCGCTGGAATGTAAGCCTAAATAAAATGTTAAATAAGCAAGTAAAAAAGAGACACACAAAATTTTATGGGAACTAAATGGGCTGATATGCTTATGTAGCTACTTAATGCCAGTAGCATTAAAAATGTCATTATATGCGCATTAGAATAGCTGAAAATATTGAAACAGTCATGTTATGTTAGGAAATATGTAGCAAAAAGGTTGAAACGAAATATAATGGAATTAGTGCGTATATACATATATGTATACATGTATATTTCTTTTTAGAAACCCAGTGGGGATTCGAAGATAGCGTGCATGATATAGACAGCGAAATTTTATTTAAAAAAAAAGCATGGAAAACTTAAAAATATTTTTTTGTTATAAATTTTATAGTATTTAATATTTGCAACGAATTTCGTACATATGGACACCGCAACTGCTCCTTACTAAGACCAGTCGATCGTTCCTATGCTACACAAGCCGTATGCAATTTATTCTAATTTCGTCAGTTTTATAGATCATCCAGGCTCCCTCACTTGTCCTTACCTTTTCGAAAATATATTTTTTTAATTTTTCGCAAATTCCATTACAATTCAAATATCTAAGTATTTCTTCCATTATAATTTCTTACCAATAACAAACGTGAAACAACCGCTTAAAACATCATTTCTCAAAATATTTCATATTGTTTCCTGTCGTATCTAATGCGCCTTGTAGACTATGTACATACGTACCTTACTTTTCAAAGAGAATGCCATAAATTCCATCAATGCCATACAAAGCAAAGACAACGCACTTACTCGCATATTGCTTACTAACCTACATACATTACTTGTATCTATTTATAAATAGCCGGTCGCTGGGTCATGCTTTTACGCATAAAGGGCAACCAAAATATAGGTACAACAATAACAAAAAGTACTAAAGGTATTTACTAAATTTTTTACTGCTCAAGTAACTCGCACGAAAAATATAAATAAATCGTGCATACATTTTGTTGTTGTATTATCCACTTACTTTTGCCGGCCTTTTGCCTTTTGCAACACAGTGAAATACACTGTTTAGTGAAATATTTCTTTTTTTTTCGTTGCACGCCTTTTTTTGATTCTTTATTGTCCTTTACAAATTGACTTACTTTTGAACTTAGGCACTTTACCGTAAAAAGCAATAAAGCAACTCGAAAGGGAAACAAAAAACAAGCGAAACAACAACATCGTATAGAAGAAATGTTTACATGGTTTTATAGTCTGCGAAAAAGGAATCGACAACGCTCAAAAGGAAGTTCGGCAGCAATAAAAAAGTAGCTGATTATAATAAAGTCTTAAATTTTGTGTGGGCTCCTTTAAGTTACCACACTTATTTACTGTTACTCACTCATATGTGTGTGTGTGTGTGATAGCACATAAATTAACATACTCGGGAATTTGTAACGCACGCAACTTGCTTCGCTGTCGCTGTACTTTGGGGAATAATAAGCTTTGATTTTGGTTTTGATATACACTAAATTAAGCAATGCATTCTGAAAAGTATATGTATATATGTATATATATGTATATAAAATTCTAAGGCAATTTAATTTAGTAGCATTATGTGCTAATGCCTACGGAAGGGTAATTAATTAGCTAATTGTTCTGTTCATATTAATTTCAATGAAATCTATGCGCTAAGCCATATATAAAGATATGTAAGTAAAATTTTGTAGTAGATGTCACAAGGACCCACCTTCTTCCGTCCTTGTCCCGTCCATCGCATTTCTTGGATTGCGGTGATGTCAGCCTTTACTCTTACGAGGACATCAACCAGCTGGGCAGAGGCACCTTCCCAATTAAGGGTCCGGACATTCCAGGTGCATGCCCTTAAATCATAGTCCTTTATACGTTTGCCGTGGTCGTCATCAAAAGGGGGGTTTCTCATCCGAGGCCTGTGTTTCTTATTCACTGGTTATTCGTTTTTATGTGGTGGGTCCCAAGCCCAACGCACAACCGCATAAGCGGGATTCGCCTTCTCACTTTAGCTCGCTTCCAGACGGATGTCTGTTGGCTACCCAGAGGATACTTGGTCTAAGACCGGAAGTTGTGAGCTGCTTGAGCCACATGTAAAAGAATCGTTCCTGGCCACTCCCAAGTTAATGGCAGTCAGAAACTTTCCTCACTTACGTGAACTTCTACATATGGCTCCATCCTCCCTTACGTGAACTTCTACATATGGCTCCATCCTCCTCGCCTTCGCCGGGGCCCGAAATATGGTCATCTGTAGTACTAGATTCCAGCATAAGAAAATCCATCAAGCTACATGGCTGTCCCCGGATCGAATCACTCGCAACCAGATCGATCATGTTGTGATAGATGGACGACATGTCTCCAGTGTTTTTGATGTGCGTACGCTTCGTGGTCCCAACATCGACTCGGACTACTATCTTGTAGCAGCTAAGATACGCACCCGCCTCTGTGTAGAAAAGCGCACACGTCAACAAACACAAGGAAGGTTCGACATCGAGAAGCTGCAATCACAACCGACAGCCGAACGATTTTCTACTCGACTTGCACTCCTGCTCTCTGAGAGCACTCATCAGCATCTTGGTATAAGGGAGCTGTGGGACGGCATATCAAACTCCTTACGTACAGCTGCAACCGAAACCATTGGCTTTCGGAAAAGCCCAAAAAACAGCTGGTATGATGAGGATTGTCGTCTCGCAGTGGAGAGAAAACAGACTGCCTACCTCGCAATGTTGCGATCGACCGCAACACGAGCGGGATGGGAAAGATACCGAGAGCTGAAGAGGGAAGCGAGACGCATTTGCAGAAAAAGAAAGAAAGAGGCCGAAATGCGTGAGTATGACGAGCTTGACAAGCTGGCCGACAGGGGTAATGCTCGAAAATTTTACGAAAAGATCCGGCGACTAACTGAAGGTTTCAAGACCGGAGCACACTCCTGTAGGACCCCCAGCGGTGATCTAGTGGTTGATGACCAGAGTATACTGTGTTTGTGGAGGGAACACTTCTCCAGCCTGCTGAATGGCAGTGAAAGTACAACACCAGGAGATGGCGAACCCGATTCCCCATTCGACGACGATGGAACAGATGTTCCATTGCCCGACCGTGAAGAAATTAGAATAGCAATTACCCGCTTGAAGAACAACAAGGCGGCGGGGGCCGATGGATTGCCGGCCGAGCTATTCAAATACGGCGGCGAAGAGCTGATAAGGTGCATGCATCAGCTTCTTTGCGAAATATGGTCGGAAGAAAGCATACCCGACGATTGGAATCTCAGTGTACTCTGCCCAATCCACAAAAAGGGAGACCCCACAATCTGCGCCAACTATCGTGGGATAAGCCTCCTTAACATCGCTTATAAGGTTCTATCGAGCGTACTGTGTGAAAGACTAAAGCCCACCGTCAACAAACTGATTGGACCTTATCAGTGTGGTTTTAGACCTGGAAAATCAACAACTGACCAGATATTCACCATGCGCCAAATCTTGGAGAAGACCCGTGAAAAAAGGATCGACACACACCATCTATTTGTCGACTTTAAAGCTGCTTTCGACAGCACGAAAAGGAGCTGCCTTTATGCCGCGATGTCTGAATTTGGTATCCCCGCAAAACTAATACGGCTGTGTAAGTTGACGTTGAGCAACACCAAAAGCTCTGTCAGGATCGGGAAGGACCTCTCCGAGCCGTTCGATACCAAACGAGGTTTCAGACAAGGTGACTCACTATCGTGCGACTTCTTTAACCTGATGCTGGAAAAAATTATAAGAGCTGCAGAGCTAAACAGAGAGGGTACCATCTTTTACAAGAGTGTACAGCTCCTGGCGTACGCCGATGATATCGATATCATTGGAAACAACACCCGCGCCGTTAGTTCTGCTTTTTCCCGCCTGGATAAGGAAGCGAAGCGAATGGGTCTGGTGGTGAACGAGGACAAGACGAAATATCTCCTGTCATCAAACAAACAGTCAGCGCATTCGCGTCTTGGCTCCCACGTCACTGTTGACAGTCATAACTTTGAAGTTGTAGATAATTTCGTATACCTAGGAACCAACATTAACACCGATAATAATGTCAGCCTTGAAATCCAACGCAGAATCACTCTTGCCAACAGGTGCTACTATGGACTGAGTAGGCAATTGAAAAGTAAAGTCCTCTCTCGACGAACAAAAACTAAACTCTACAAGTCCCTCATCATTCCCGTCCTACTTTATGGTGCAGAAGCGTGGACGATATCAACATCCGATGAGACGGCACTAGGAGTTTTCGAGAGAAAGGTTTTGCGGAAGATTTACGGTCCCTTAAACATTGGCAACGGCGAATACCGCAGAAGATGGAACGATGAGCTGTATGTGTTATTCGACGACATAGACATAGTCCAGCGAATAAAAAGACAGCGGCTACGCTGGCTGGGTCATGTTGTTCGAATGGATGAAAGTGCCCCAGCTCTGAAAGTTTTCGATGCAGTACCCGCTGGTGGAAGCCGAGGAAGAGGGAGACCTCCACTCCGGTGGAAGGACCAGGTGGAGAAGGACCTGTCTTCACTTGGTATTACCAATTGGCGCCAAAACGCCAAAAGGAGAGATGCGTGGCGCACTGTTGTGGACTCGGCTATAACCGCGTAAGCGGTTTCTACGCCAGTTAAAAAAAAAAAAAAGTAAAATTTTGTACAAAGGATGCCTCTTGGAAGGGACATATTCGGATGTAATTTTTTGGGGAAAGTGGTCCCGCCCCTACTAAGTTTTTTGTATATATCTCGTAAGCCACTACAGTTATATCTAGCAAACGCTTTACAATCGTTTTCTTGAGGTACTTCCAAAATTGAGGAAATCGGATTGTAGCCACGCCCACCTCCTATACAAATGTTATGTTGAAAACTCTTAACAATGCTTTAATTCGGTAAGGAAAAACATCAGAATCCTAAAAGCTCGCTGTAAAGATGATCATCGATCAAAAAGATGATCAATCCAATCATCGTAACACTTTTTAAAGCTATATCCCGGGATAGCCTTCAGTTCTCGTTGCGAATTAGTTTTGATGTCTCCAATGCTCTCAAAACGGGTTCCACGAAGTGGTAATTTGAATTTTGGAAACAGGAAAAAATCACACGAGGCCATAGGTGGTTGTTCGAAGATATTTGTTGAATTTTTGTTCAAAAACTCGTTCACAATGATCGCTTTGTGCGCTGGTGCATTATCGTAGTGCAAAGTCCAACTGTTGTTCCGCCACAAATGTGGTCTTTTGCGACGAGCATTCTCTCTCAAACTCTTCATAGCGCCAAGATAATATTCTTTATTGACGGTTTTGCCCTCCGGTAAGAATGAACAACACCACGAGTATCGAAGAAAATGGTCAGCATCACCTTGATTTTCGATATGCTTTGGTACGGTTTTTTCGTTTTCGGCTGATTTTTGTCGCGCCATTCCGATGATTATTGACTTGTTTGCATGTCGTACTCGAAAACCCATGTCTCGTCACCAGTTACGATGCGTTCGATGAACGTTGGATCGGATTCGCGGTGATTACGCGGTCAAGCATGTCTTCAGCCACCTTACTTCACTTTTTGAAGAAAATTTCAGATTTTTTGGCACCAATCGCGCTGCGACTTTCCGCATACCCAAAACATCAACCCAAATATGACGAGCGGTCTCAGGAGATATGTCCATTATTTGGGCTATCTCTCGCAAACTATAATGACGATTTTCGAGCATCATTTCCTTTATTTTGTCGACGTTTTCTCAGTTGAAGAGGTCGAAAGCCGTCCTGATCGTGGAAAATCGTTCACTTATTCTCGCCCCTCTTTGAACGATTAATACCAATCGTAAACTTGAGTTTTCGACATGTTTTTTTCAACATTTTCAACGATTTGGCACAAGAAATTTCGTTTGAAACACAAAATTTCACACAAACTCTTTGTTCAATATCTTTATCCATAGTAAATATAGCAACACACACAAAAGGTTGACTTGTTCCTAATGACGTCGTAAACAAACTAAATGACACATAGTAATAAAAATTGACAGAATAGTGGCTGACAGTTGCGCCAACCTGTAAAAAAAATTTTCAAATATTCTCAATGGAAAAATTTAAAATGAGAATTGCTGGGTACTTATTTGACAGAATGTATAGCTTGGTGGCAAATATAGTTGAATTCCGTCTAGAAATTATAGGAATAGTATATATGTATATATAATGATTTTCGTTATTTCAGCGAATTATGGACTTTTTTGAGTTGTAAATGAGCAATATACGGTGTAAAAGTTTAATGTATAAAAGGCCCCAAATGATGCTTAATAAAATGAACCCAAAGCGTAGAGAGCTACTTACTTAGAATAGGGTTAACAAAGACCTTCTTAAATTTTATAGAACGATATGGAATCGACGCTGTAGAGAGATAAATGTTTGTTTTAGATAAAGCCATGAGGAAAGCGGGATTTAATACGGTTCTAAAACAAATTTCTTGAATATTAAGGAAACACTAAACTCTCACACTCAGTAAACGAAATGCATACAAATAATATGAACTCAATAAGTTCAATAGTATAATATTTCGCAGGTGACTTGCCCGTTAAAAAATAAGAAGAGGAAAGCAGAGCCAAACATTTGGCCAAAGTGTATGCGTCGTTTATTTATACATTTTTAGGTACATAAAAATTCAACAATTTCATACTGCTGATACCAAAAAAGTTATTAAAAATTTGTAAGCTTTCCCAGAGGATTTGTATATATTTTGTATTTCTCCAATTTCTAATTTCACGTCGTTGCCAAATTGTACGTATTTCCCGAACTTTTACCAACTTTTTACGTACTTTTGTTGTAATTTCATATATATGTTCGCCAGTCCATATGGAAAAACAACTTTTGCATTTAATGCAATTGTTTGTCGATTTCAGCATTTATTGTGCCAACAGTTGGTCGTAATTTTCCCATAAGCAAAAGTTGCCGAAATTAAATTATTTCGCAATCACTTCTGTAAAGATCAATGTCTATTACAGTTTTATTTAATCGAGAAATTTTCACTTGGCACAAAATAATTTGATTTTCATACTTGGAGTTGCAACATAAAATTAATGCGACCAAAAAACAAATTTAAATTTGCCGCTAGAATTAACTCATGAGCCACACGCCAAATTAACGCGAAGCAAAAAGTAATTAAAAATCACCACCATTTGTTGATAAGCGTGTAGCAAAGTGTGATTCAAACGTTTACGAAAGTCAAATAAGCCGAATTTTAATTACACTTGTTGACCATTTTATTTCAAAGTGAATTTGCGCAGCATAAAAAATGCGTGGGACCAAATCAAAGTAAAACTCCACAAAAACGCGAATAAGTGAGAAATTAAATAAGCTTTTAATTTTATTACGCCAATGCTAGAAATTTGAGTCAGCTCAAGCAAATACGCAGCTAATCCCATTTTATATATATGTATGTATATGTAAATCAGCAAGCACTTCAACCCCTGAAGAGAACTTTGTTATAGGCTCAGCAACATTGCCGCCAAGCAGCGCACACTTTGCGCTGTTGTAATTCAACACTTTCGAAAGTTGAGTGGCTGACCGAAAGCGTCGGCTGCAGCATGAAAATGAAAATCGCCTGCAGCTCATTCCCAACGGCAACTATATGGCAAATATTGCCTTCCGCCACGAGGGAGCTTATTAAATTATAATGAAGAACAAACGCGTTAAAATGTCTCACCATAAATACGCGGCCAATTGCCACTGTCTGTTGGCCGAATAACATCATTTTCGGTCCTACTTATTACCAGACTAAGGTATCAGTGTCATTAAAAAGCTTTAAATTCTTGTGCGTTTAAATAAAGACATTATTTGTGAATCTAGTGAAAATACTACATTTTATGAAAACATCTACTAAGTTGAATGAACATCAAATGAAATATGTAGAATGATGTTGTAAAGATGATATATTTTTCTGAAGTAGTAGAATGCTGTATTGCATTACCGTTGAAAGTGGTTTACATGAAAGCCAACATGTAGACATGTAGATAGACGTTAAAGCGTACACACGAATCCTTCGTTGAGTTCTTCTTTCTCCATATATCTCCATTATTCGATATGGTAAGTTGGAGGATCGATACACACCACCTTTTTGTCGATATTAAAGCTGCTTTCGACAGCACGAAAAGGAGCTGCCTTTATGCCGCGATGTCTCAATTTGGTATCCCCGAAAAACTAATACGGCTGTGTAAGTTGACGTTGAGCAACACCAAAAGCTCCGTCATGATTGGGAAGGACCTCTCCGAGCCGTTCGATACCAAACGAGGTTTCAGACAAGGTGACTCACTATCGTGTGCCTTCTTTAACTTGATGCTGGAAAAAATTATACGAGCTGCAGAGCAAAATAAAGAAGGTACAATCTTCTATAAGAATGTACAGCTGTTGGCGTACGCCGATGATATTGATATCATCGGAAGCAACAACCGCGCCGTTTGTTCTGCTTTTTCCCGCATGGATAAGGAGGCGGAGCGAATGGGTCTGGAGGGGAATGAGGACAAGACGAAATATCTCCTGTCATCAAGCAAACAGTCGGCGCATTCGCGTCTTGTCTCCCACGTCACTGTTGACAGTCATAACTTCGAAGTCGTAGATAATTTCGTATACCTGGGAACCAGTATCAACAACACCAACATTGTTAGCCTCGAAATCCAACGCAGAATCACTCTTGCCAACAGGTGCTACTTTGGACTGAGTAGGCAATTGAACAGTAAAGTTCTCTCTTGACGAACCACAACTCAACAAGTCGCTTATCATTCCCGTCCTGCTACATGGTGCAGAAACTTAGACGATGTCAACATCAGATGAGACGACACTATGAGTTTTCGAGAGGAAAATGTTGCGCAAGATTTGCGTTCCTCAGAACATTGGCAAAGAGTGGAGAGCGACCTGGTTACACTTGGGATCTCCAACTGGCGCCGAACTGCGAAGTAAAGAGAGAAGTGGCGCACTATCGTCGATTCGGCTATAACCGGCTAAACGATTGCAACGAAAATCACATACGAGGGCTGCTATATACATTTCTGGCCTAGGCAACACTAAGTGTTGCCAGGTGCAATCTGACATTTCCATTGGAAAGTTTGACATTTTTTAGCATAACATCACTCAGAACGTTTTGTCATTTAAAAAATTCATCTCGGCCAAAAAATGGAATTAACTCGTGAACATTTTCGTGCGATCATTTTTCACAACTTTCGACGTGGATTATCGCGACAAGAGTGCATCGATGAACTAAAATCTTTGTATGGCTATGAAGCACCATCCTATAGCACTGTGAAAAACTGGTACAACGAATTCAATCGTGGCCGACGCTCGCTCAAAGACGAATTCCGTGAAGGTCGTCCAAAAACAGTCGTTGTGCCAGAAAACATCGATGCCGTACGTGAACTAATAATGCAAGACCGTCATGTAACATACCTTCAGATAGAGGCATGCCTATGCATTTCTTCCACCAGCATACATTCGATATTGCATGAACACCTGGCCGTAAAAAAGGTTTGTTCTCGTTGGATCCCGCACAATTTGACAATCGCTCAAAAAAAGGCTCAAAAAAGTGCTTCGAAAATTGGTTTGAGCGCATGCAAAAGTGTATAAATCTTGATGGAGAATATTTTGAAAAACAATAAAACCATTTTCGTTGATAAATATTACTATTTTCATTATTAGGCCAGGAATATATATAGCAGCCCTCGTACAAGCAAGTTGGCCATTTTGCTTATGCATATCCGCATAGTAATAGTTTGTCATTCATTCATGGATTGTCTACCATAATCAAATTGGAAATTTTGGAGTCATTTTATCTTTGAATCACAATTTTTTGCAATTTGAAAAATTACTCATTTTCCGCATTTTCATAGGCGCTGTTCGTACACAGATCAATCTCTTGACGAATCATCGTACGTATGTAAATATATCGATTGGGCTCAAATACCAATTTAAGTGAGCAGAAGATGTTTGAAGAATAAATCGATTGCATCATTTCTCATCAGAAATTGCAGCAGTGAGTATCTTTAGTGTATAATTTATTCAGATTTCTGAACAGTTCTTAACGGCTACAGTTAGAGATAAGATATTTTTGTAAACTATACATATACAGATATCATATTATGAATATTTATGAACATTATCGCTAAACATAGAAATGTATTTATCAAATGTATATATCAATAGAATTTTCTATAAATAAAGGAGTACTATTTCGAAACCGAAACTGAACGCGTCTCATTAAACAAATGGTATCGAAGAACTTTAACATTTTATTATTGGTTCAGAACTATTGATTTGCTATCGAATGATATAAAAGCCTATAAGTTGTATTCGATACTTTAAAGTATTTCAGATTTCATTGGCGTATCCCTTCCCTCACCTTTTCCAATGAGAGTTCGGTTGAGCTTTACGCAAACCTTTGCCTGCGATCGGAAAATGCACTAAAATTGGGAATCGGTCAGACATTACTAATATTTACTGTTATACAATTTCAGCATTTTTCGCTGATCAAGAATGCGCATTGTACTGAACAAAAAGGAATGTTTATCGACTATGTTCACATGTATTAAGATTTTAACTCAGATTTTTAGGGAAAAAAATAATAACGAACCTTTTACTAAATTAATATTTCACAAACAAAAACATACAGACTTCTCACAAAAACTTTGACGCATTTAAATATGCAATAGAAATGTTAGTAAATATGTAATCTAATTTCATATACCTCTCTCGTGATAAACAAAATTTAGAAGTTTATTTATTAGATTTAGATTGCCTTCGTTTGATTTCCAATCTACAAGAACAGTCAGCTGTATCTTGATCTCTGGATTATAAGATGTTAGGACAGTTGTTTACGTGTAGGCTTAAAACGATATACATTTTCTAGTGAATATTATCGTACTCTTTTGGGAAATTTAAAAATTACCTTACACATTTTACCGTTTTTAGTTTTTTTCTTTTTTCGAAACTTACATTTGAACAAAAATTGTTTCTAACGTATTTTCTCTGTTTTCGGTTGGAATTCCACATACTTGTAAGTAAAATGTTCCAATTCTGAGTGACTTCACGTAAAGGGTATAAAAAACAAGCTTGCTAAAAGACTCGGATTCAGACTCCATTGGATATGTACGCATACAATTAAGTTCAAAGTGCAATTACACTTGGTGATCTTAATAATCTGACTCCCCATGAGTAGATATAAGTATATATAATCATTTATAGAAACATTTACTTACTTACTTACATATTTATATGCTGATAAGAAAACCACAAACTCGACGTCGACTTTCACATACTATTCAGTTCCCGCTCGACTGTTGACTAATAGATAGTGACAACGAAATATTTTTAAAATAAAGAACACTTTTCTCCAGTATTGAATTGTGTATTTTTAAATAATTGAGTTATAATTATAATCACAAGTGACGTGAAAATGGTCGATATCAACGTGTCGTTTATCAGATTGTTGCAAATGGGTGTAAAGTATGTGATTAGAAAATAATTTATCAAAAAGAAGTAATGCATAATATTTTATGAATGAAAAATTAAATTATTAAAATTAAATTTAAAAAAGTATTAAAAAGTTAAATAATTAAATATCTTACAAAGTCACTCTCTGGAAAATAGAGTACGAAGATATCCAATACAATATTGCATTTGAATGAAATAAGCAACATTGTAGAGTGAAACATGTGAACAAAGTACAAGTTGTAACAAAAAAAAAATATAAAACTACTTAAATTCTTTACTACTTTGACAACATTCTCGTCAACTAATAGCATTTATAATAGTAGTTATGGTCATAAATTATTTATGTAAAGCAAGATGTAATGCAACAAACTGCTCACAATAATATAAAACGAATCTTAGGCGTGCTATCAAAATATATACATATATATATGTATTATAAATATTTACGTTAATTATACCGCACAACCGATATGGTGTATTAATTTTCAATGGAAAAAACCTGTTGCTCTTGCTTTCAGAATCGATTATTTTGTTTTTATTGTTATTAGAAATATACGAAATAAACCGTAATAGATGCTCCATAATTCTAGAAAGTGTAGGACTCTGGTAACCCTATATATACTTTATATATATATATTTTAGTATGCATGTATATATCTCAGTTACCCTCAGCTACAAATATGACCCATTATTGGGTAAAATAACATTATTTGTCTATAATTAGCAAAAACTCGCTAAAATAACATCTAAATTAATATATTTTGATCAGAAATGAAATAGTTCAGTCTTGCTGTTTTCTCAATTTCAGCATTAAAATTTGAATACTTAACAAGATTCTTCCATATAAAAACTCGTTCCATATCCTAGCACTATACCAACGACGCATTTGAAACTTGCTTTTATTTATAGCATTACGTTAAAAGTTTCAGTACATTAATATGATACTAATAAGATAAGATAATATAAGAATTATATAACCTTAAAATGCGCAGATTTCCAAAATTATTTAAGCCATTCGAAAGGAGTACTTTCGACTCTAATTGATACAAACTTCATCTTTTTATTGAAGATTATATACAAATGTCTCAAAAACCCGATAATATCAATACAAATAATAATTGTGTTTACTAAATTTCCATGTAAATAATGGCAATCAACTTCCCAGAATGGTGGCCCATCGCATACAGCAATATCAGGCAACAACCAATGAAACGACTGTCGTACACACAATATATGGTCAAGTTAAGGGTGTTAAACGGAAAACCAACTACAACCACGATTTTTATGCCTTCGAAGGCATACCATATGCTAAACCACCTATCGGTGAATTACGCTTTCGAGCCCCACAATCACCAGATCCTTGGACAGGAGTGCGCGATTGCACCAGCTCAGGAAATGTGCCATTGCAAAAACACTTCGTGCTCGGTATCACACAAGGCTCGGAGGATTGCTTGTATTTGAACGTATACGTTAAACAGGTAGCAGAGCTTTCAAGCACTTCCAACTATGTAGCTTCGGTTGGCAGATTGGTTCAAAATTATTTAATTTGATTTATTAAATCGTTACAGTTAAAATCTGATAAGCCTTTCCCGGTAATGGTTTGGATCTATGGCGGTGGCTTTCGTTTTGGTGAAGCTTCGAGAGATATTTATGCGCCCGATTATTTTATGGAGAGAGACATTGTGTTGGTGACTGTCAACTATAGACTGGGTGCTTTAGGTTAGTATTCCTCTAAATTTAGTCTTACCACAAACTTGATCAATAAAATATATTTAGGTTTTCTGTCACTATCTCAGCCCGATCTACACGTACCGGGCAATGCAGGCTTAAAGGATCAATTACTCGCATTACATTGGATACAGGAGAACATCACCAGCTTCAATGGTGATCCCAATAATGTTACAATGTTTGGTGAAAGTGCCGGTGCCGCTTCTACGCATTTACTAATGCTTGCGCCGAAAGCGCAAGGTCTTTTCCATAAGGCTATATTACAATCAGGCACAGCGCTTTGCTCATGGGTCGAGCAAAAATCCACAAATCGCGCTTATTTGCTGGCCGCCGAACTGGGTTACAGAGGTGAAAATATCGACAAAGATGTATTGTCATACCTATCAAATGTGAGCGCTTCAAAATTAATACAAATTGAGAATGAACTAAGACAACCAGATGAAAAGGACGAACGTGTATTTTCCCCTTTCACACCAGTAGTGGAACCATTCGAAAGCGAACTCAGTTTGCTAACAAAACCGTTTAAGGATCTACTTATAACAACATGGAGCAATGAGATCCCATTACTGATAGGTTCCACAGCCGATGAAGGTATATTGCATCACTATGAAACTGTGAAAAATCCACATTTAGTTAATGAACTCGGCGACTGTGTGGCAGTTCTACCAAAAATTGTGAAACAAGAGTGTGATATGCAGAAATGCAAAGAGTTGGGTTTACGTCTTAGAGAAGCACACTTTGGTCTTGTGGAACCACAATATAGTAAACATCTGTATCAATACTTAGAGGTAATATATAAAGCAGCAATGTATTTAATAACCCAAAATTAAGTCTTCTATTCACTTCTGTTTACAGCTTTTGGGTTACAGACATTTTTTAGTTGACATACAACGCACTCTCTTAGCTCGATCTGCATACGCGTCACATATGCCCACTTATCTTTATCGTTTCGCCTTCGATTCACCGCACTTTAATCACTCTCGCACTTTGAACTCTGGATACTGCATTCGCGGTGTATGTCATGCCGATGACCTCTCTTATATATTCTACAATGCGAACGCCTACAAATTGCCCTCCAATTGTGGAGAATTCAAAACAATTCAACGCATGATTGGTATGTGGACAGCATTTGCTGCAACGGGTAACCCAAATTGTACTGAAATGGAACCGATCCAATGGCAACCAGTTGAAACAATTGATGTGGAAAACGCACAACCGAAATGCCTTAATATTGGCGAGAAACTCGAATTCATCACTTTTCCACACAAACATCTGAAGACATGGATACGTCTGTTTACGAATGATAATTTATTTTAATTATGGATTTTTCATATCATTGAGGATATTAAGCTTTTGGATTGATATAATGTTATTTGAGTTTATAGTGTTAGTTAAGACAGTTTTAAAAGGTTCTACATGGATTAGTGTATTCTAGAAGAAGAATTTTGATCTTTCGTAGCATTAGAATATAACGGGTTTTATCATACAATAAGGAAAAATTTAACAAACATTTTTCACCATTAAGAAATTTCTAAATATTTAAAAATTATTGTGATATGTTTCTTTGAAATATGTATATCCTATTTTACTAATTCTACTTTGATTTAGCTTACAATTTTCAGAATTAGTTTCTTTATTTCATTATTCTTCCTAAGCAGAAATTAACTATTCAAATTTTTACTGTTGAGAAGCTTATCACTCTCAGTTTTTAGAATATTGTTTAAGCACTTGTTCCCCTTCAAGAGAGTAGTCAAAAGTGCTGTAGTACGGAAATTGAAGAATTTAAATCTCAGCGCTTGATTACCCACAACGCCAAAAAAATAAACATACGAGTCTTAAAAAGATGGTAAATTATAGCTGAGAGAATACACTATAGAAATAAGGCAAATCTTATTTTTATACATTTTTTGAAAAAAATTTTAATTTATTTTCATGAAATTATTAAACTTTAATTTTTTATTACTGGTATAAAGCACAAGTTCAATCCCACTTCAATCTTCAGCTTCAAAATACAAAGTATTCTGATATACAATGTCGCAAAAGTACACAAACTGGACCTCAAGTGACCCTTTCAAGTATAAAATCACATACAAAAATAAAAAAATCCTGCCAAAGGTCTTTCACCTCAGTCAAAATGTAAACAAACCCGAGCAAGTGGTCAACCAAAATGTAAACAAGCCCCAGCCAAAGGTCAATGATCTCAGCTAAAATGTAAACAAACGCTAGCAAAAGGTCAATAACCAAAATGTAAACAAACCCCAGCCAAAGGTCAATTACCTCAACCAAAATGTAAACAAACCCCAGCCAAAGGTCAATGACCTCAACAAAAATGTAAAAAAGCCACTGCAAATCAACAAATCCCAGCCATTGCCCCTGTCAAAGGTCAATGACCTCAGCCAAAAAGTAAACAAACCCCAGCCAAAGGTCATTGACCTCGAGCAAAGGTTTGTTTACATTTTGGATGAGGTCTTTGATCTTCTCCAAAAAAGTTACATCCATATCTCCCTCTTCATAGTACGATCCTTTGTACCAAATTGTACTTCCATAGCTTTATTTATGGTTTAGTTATGGCACTTTATGTGTTTTTGGTTTTCGACATTTTGTCGGCGTGGCAGTGGTCTGATTTGCGAACTTAACCTTCTTATGGTGCCAAGAAATACGTTTTCCAAGTTTCATAAAGATATCTCAATTTTTACTCAAGTTACAGCTTGCACGGACGGACGGACAGACAGACATCCGGATTTCAACTTTCACCCTATATCTAACTCGTTCAGTTTTAGAACTTACAATCAGCCGTTATGTTGACAAAACTAGAATACTCTCTTTAGCAACTTTTGTTGCGAGAGTATAAAAATTAGTTTGTATGAAAAGTGTTGATAACTTTGAATTTCGATAATTACTATTTTTCTCCAAACATTAATTTGAAATTAACTTATGTGAAAATAATCACCTGTGTTGTATTATAATCCCTTTGCCTATTTGTTAATATTTTCAATAAAATATTTTATTAAATCGCAATATTTGATTGACATCAAAAGTAATAAGAAATTTTTAAACATATTTAAGTAAAAAATTTTCAGTAAAATTTAGTCAATATATATGTTATATATAAATGTTAAAATAAGAAAATTATATTTTTTATCTTAATAACTCAACTTCGGAAGAATGATCGTATACACTTTATCCTGACAAACTGTTTGTTCGAACTTGGTTGCGTGATAATAATAATATTGCTTATATAATAAATTTAGAGCTTTTTATGAGTTCTGTGTTGCGTTTTAAGATATCCGGAGCCGCGACAAGGTCGAAAACCTGCTGCAAAATAGTCCTCATATAAACAAAATCGAAGGGGATAGAGACTTCTTATATTTTTATGCGCAACTTGTTCCAAAGTTTTGTTCACATAACGGTTATTTATAGTACTTAGAACTAAACGAGTTAGATATAGAGTCGAATATATTAAAATGGCCTCGTATGCCTGTCTATTCGTGCAAGCGATAACTTGAGTAAAACTTACTTTGAGACACGTATTTATTGGCACCATGAGAGGATTGGTGTTGAAGATCATTGTTGAAATTGGACAACCACCACGCCTAGAAAATGGCGTTAAGTGAATAACTAGAAAGAAAAGACTAAATTCGGGCGTAACCGAACATTTTATACTCGCTCAATGTAATTTTGTAATTTTATTATAAGAACACATAATTTGACCCATACATTCGGCATAAAGCACACTAGAATAACGAAAACAATTCCTGATACAGATTTCACCCATTTTTGGCCTTTACCTATGTACCTTACCATTGGACCTGATCTTCTTCATGATCGATATCTGGGTCATGAAAATGTATAATCAGATTTCATAATTTGTAATTGAGTAATGTCACACCTCAAGTGCGGTGTTTATGTAAAGTTTGTACCGGTTTCCCCCATTTTTCATACCTAACATTAAGGTGGGACCCGATGGATTGCCGGCCGAGCTATTCAAATATGACGACAAAGAACAGATAAGGTGCATACCTCAGCTTCTTTGCAGAATATGGTCGGGCGATGGCAATCCATAAAAAGGGAGACCCCACAATTTGTTCCAATTACCGTAAGAAAAGCCTCATAAATATCGCATAAAAGGTTCTATCGATCGTAATGTGTGAAAAACTAAACCCACCGTCAATAAACTGGAAAATCCACAATTGACCAGATAACCCTTCTCTGGAAGAACCAAAATCAAACTCTACAAGTCGCGAACTCCTTTATGGTGCAGCTGCGTGGACGATGTCAACATCCGATGAGACGACACTAGGTAGGTAAGTAGGAAACAAATTCGACTGTGGATGACCTGCCTAACAGACCATTATGACACACTAGAAATAGAGCCGGCAAGTACTATCTGTTTCGAATGCTTTTTTTGATTTCGTTAATTATTCTATTTGTTCGCTTTATAGTGCCATGTTTTGCACGAAACCCAAATATTTTAATACATTGGTATAACATAATTTTCAAAAAGAAAATGTCTCATCTTTGATATGTTGTAATATGTTTTCAAATATTTTAGAAATACAGGGTAGGAAACTGATTCATCAGTATGAATACTATTAAGCCTTCGATGATTTCGGCTTTTATTATTTTTAAAGTTGTCTGAATTGGAGCACTTATATTAAGTTAATTTTTCACACACAAAAATATAAAAATTTTGACGCATTTTAAATATGCAGCATTTTAAATATGTTTGTAAAAGTATAATCAAATTGCATATACCCCTCACTTTAAAAACAAGCTTTAGAACTTACTTTATTAGCTTTAGATTGCTTCTTGCTGTATCTTACGTGTAGACAGGAAAATATATATATTTTTACTCAGGAAGTTATTTCCTGATTTACCCCAACAAAATGTATATAACGTAACGTAACGTAATGTATATTATCGTAAATTACCTTACAGAGTTGAGCGGTTTTCCCTTTTTATTTTCTTTCGAGACTTTCATTTGAAAAAAGAACTGTTTCCCGTATTTTCTTTAGTTGTTTTCTCTTTGAATCCACACTTTTAAGTAAAATGTTTCAAAAGCCGATTGATTTCATGTACAGGGTATAAAATTAACATGATTGCTACAAGTGCTCAAGTACTCTGACTGCATTGGGTACTTAAAATGTATACATTAATATGCACACATACAATTAAGTTCATAGTGCAATTACACTTGGTGATCAAAGCTACTGCTTGTTAATCCGAGTCTCCGTGAGTACATAGAAGTACATATAATCATTTATAGAAACATACTTACATATTTATATGCTGATAAGAAAACCACAAATCGTCGACTTTCACATACTAGAATACTATTCAGTTCCCGCTCGACTGTTGACTAACAGTGAACACATTGTTTTTCAATACGAAAATATTTCGAAATATTTTTAAAATAAAGAACGCTTTTCTCCAGTTGTGAATTGTATATGGTTTAATAATTGAGTTAAAATTACAATTATAAGTGACGTGAAAATGGTCGATATCCACGTGCCGTTTATCAATTTGTTGCAAATGGGTGTGAAGTATGTGATAAAAATATAATTTACCAAAAAAAGTAATGCATAATATTTTATGGATGAAAATAAAATAATTCAAATTAAATAAAAAATAAAAGTAATAAAAAGTAAATTACTTTGTCGAGTGAAATATGTGAACAAAGTACAAGTTTTGACAGAAATATATAAAACAACTTAAATTCTCTTACAACTTTGACAACATTCTCGCCAACTAATAGCATTTATATTAGTAGTTATGTGCATAAATTGTTTTAATCAAGATGTAAAAAACATTCTGTTTATAATAATATGTAACGAATCTTAAGCATGCTATCAAAATATATATACATAAATATTGACATTATTTACGACGTACATTCGATACGCTGTATTAATTTTCAATGAAAAAAACTTGTTGCTCTTCGTTCCAGAATCAATTATTTTGTTATTAGTGTTATTGGAAATATACCGTAATACAATCTCCAAGTTCGTTGCAAACTGCTAAAACTGTTTTGTATGAAATTTTATAAAATACATAATACAGTTATCTGGTCATCCCGTATATATAATATATTATGGATATTTCTTACTATTTTTAGCGTTATCAATCATCATTAACAGCTATAAATATGACACATTACTGCATAAATTAACATTATTTACTCTTACTTAGCATAAGCTCACTTAAGTAATATCTGGAAAGATTACTAAAGTAATAATATTTTCTGTTCAAATACTGAGGTATTAAATATTAACAAGACTCTACAATATAATACAATAATATTACATATATATAATGTATATTATTACATAAAGTTGCATTACAATAAATAATATATTATAAATATTATGCGATGAAGATAAGATAATATACGAATTTAATAACCTTAAAGATGACAGTTAGGTAAATTTCAAAATGTATCTAATCTATTTGAAAATCGATGCAAAATTCATCAATCCCATTGAAGATTATATCTATTCTCTATTCTGTTTACTAATTTTCGACGTAAATAATGATAATCAACTTCGCAGAATGGTAGCCCATCGCATACAACAATATCAGGCAACAACCAATGAAACGACTGACGTACAAACTATATATGGTCAAGTTAGGGGCGTTAAACGGAAAACAATCTACAACCACGATTTTTATGCTTTCGAAGGCATACCATATGCTAAACCACCTATCGGTGAATTACGCTTTCGAGCCCCACAATCACCAGATCCCTGGACAGGAGTGCGCGATTGCACCAGCTCAGGAAATGTGCCATTGCAAAAACACTTCGTGCTCGGTATCACACAAGGCTCGGAGGATTGCTTGTATTTGAACGTATACGTTAAACAGGTAGCAGAGCTTTCGAGCACTTCCAACTATGTAGCTTCGGTTGGCAGATTGGTTCTACAAAAGCAAATTGTTAAATCTTGTCAAAATTATTTAATTTGATTTATTAAATCGTTACAGTTAAAATCTGATAAGCCTTTACCGGTAATGGTTTGGATCTATGGCGGTGGTTTTCGTTTTGGTGAAGCTTCGAGAGATATTTATGCGCCCGATTATTTTATGGAGAGAGACATTGTGTTGGTGACTGTCAACTATAGACTGGGTGCTTTAGGTTAGTATTCCTCTAAATTTAGTCTTAACACAAACTTGATCAATAAAATATATATAGGTTTCCTGTCACTATCCGATCCTGATCTACACGTACCGGGCAATGCAGGCCTAAAAGATCAATTACTCGCATTACGTTGGATTCAAGAGAACATCACCAGTTTCAATGGTGATCCCAACAATATTACAATGTTCGGTGAAAGTGCCGGTGCCGCTTCTACGCATTTACTAATGCTTTCGCCGAAAGCGCAAGGTCTTTTCCATAAGGCTATATTACAATCAGGCACAGCGCTTTGTTCATGGGTCGAACAAGAACCCAAAAATCGCGCTTATTTGCTGGCCGCCGAACTGGGTTACAGAGGTGAAAATATCGACAAAGATGTATTGTCATACCTTTCTAATATGAGCGCTTCAAAATTAATAAAAGTTGAGAACGAGCTGAGACAACCACATGAAAGGGATGAACGTGTATTTTTTCCTTTCACGCCAGTGGTAGAACCATACGAAAGCGAACTCAGTTTGCTAACAAAACCGTTTAAGGATCTACTCATAACAACATGGAGCAATGAGATACCATTACTGATAGGTTCCACAGCCGATGAAGGTATATTGCATCACTATGGAACTGTGAAAAATCCAAATTTAGTTGATGAACTCGGCGACTGTGTGGCAGTTCTACCGAAAATTGTAAAAAAAGAGTGTGATACGCAGAAATGTAAAGAGCTGGGTTTACGTCTTAGAGAAGCACATTTTGGTCTTGTGGAACCACAGTTTAGTAAACATCTGTATCAATACTTAGAGGTAATATAGAAAACAGCTATTGATTTAACAACTCAAAACTATGTCTTCTTTCCCTTCTGTTTGCAGCTCTTGGCTTACAGACATTTCTTTGTTGACATACAACGCAGTCTCTTAGCACGTGCTGCATACGCGTCAGACCGGCCCACTTATCTTTATCGTTTCGCCTTCGACTCATCACATTTCAATCACTCTCGCACTTTGCATTCTGGACGCTATGCTCGTGGTGTATGTCATGCCGATGAGCTCTCTTATATATTCTACAATGCGAGTGCCGGCAAATTACCTTCCACAAGTGGTGAATTCAAGACAATTCAACGCATGATTGGTATGTGGACGCAGTTTGCTGCAACGGGTAATCCAAATTGTCCTGAAATTGAACCGATTCAATGGCAACCAGTCGAAGCAAGAGATGTAGAAAATACGCAACCGAAATGCCTTAACATTGACGAGGAACTCGAATTTATGACTGTACCGCACAAACATCTGAAGACATGGATAACCCTGTTTGCAAATGATAATTTGTTCTAATTGGGAATTCTTTATACCGCTTAAGCTATTAATTTCATGGGGTTTTAACATTTTCAATTTTTATTAACCTTATTTCTACAATAAAATTTTATTTGGGGTTTATATGCTTAGAACAGTTTCGTTAGGTTCCAGATATACAAAAACAACGATTTCGGCAAAGCGAAGTTTAAAGTTTTGCGGGTATTTATATATTTATAATGGGATTTACAAAACAAGAGCTCTGATAGGATTTTTTAAAACCAAAAAATTAAGTTATATTTTAAAATATCTACAAATACGTTATTTTATACAATTAATAATTTTCTATATTATGAAAAAATAATTGTGATAATATTCATTGAAGCAATATTAAATAAACACTTTTCAGCAAAATTTAGTCCTCAGAATTATTTATCTAACTGAATAGTTAAAAGAGACAAAGCACGATCCAAGCTGAACTCATACTGTTTGATCAAACTTGGTATTTATTGGTACAATAATATTTGTATAATATGTATATTTAGCGATTATTTTATATAGCGAGGTCCCGAATAAACTTCTGTCACAAGATGACGTTTTACTTGCAACAGTTGAGGTCATTAAACTGGTTCATCTGGTTCAACGAAAGATTCAATTAAGAAAATATAGAAAAGTGCAACAGATTAAATTAAATCTACAGAATACCTATTCGCTTGCACTCAGTTTATATGTTATATACTCTCTAACAACTTTCTTACTCTCTTATCTCTCGCGCTCATTTTTCAAAACTGCAATGAAAGATAAAAACAAAAGAGAATGTAGTGTAGAAACTGATACACCAGATCCAATGATTTTTTTCAGAATACCTGTTCGCATGCACTCACTTATGGTGCATTATGCTCTCTACAAATTTCTCACTCTCCAATTGTATTGCTCTCCCTCTCACTGATCGCGCGATAAAAAACATAGTTACAAATATATGAAGGCAAGTGTACGCAACTCACATCGCATCAGTGCAACATGCTACTGCAGCTGAAAGAGAGAGCAAAACAAAAATAAAATTCTAATACTCGTAAACGTGCTCGCCAACTGCACTCAATCACAAATCTAACTGGCTATGCAATGGTTGTTTGAATGCTATTGGAGAACAGTTGCTCATTGTGTCTCATAGTGTACGGTATCACTTCAGACAAGTCAGTTGGTCGACCACAACAACACCGTAATTAGATAACAAAACTACAAGTGATAAATAAAACAAAAAAAGTGAAAAGCGTATGAGTAATATATGTATATATACAAATAAACATATCTATTTAAGCGTAGTAGGAAAATAATTACAAGTATAAATAAAAGATATCTAATAGTAATTAAATAAGTTCAATCGACAAGGGGATTTTTTTGTTTGTTCACGGTGCAATTATGACGGGCAAGTACGTTAAATAGCTAATTATTTTTTTAGTCAATAAGCACCTGTGCTAAATATAGTTATTATATTATTCATTTAAATGTAAATATTTGTTCAAATCAGCTCAGCGAATGCAGAAGTGTTGGCGCAAACCACGTTTGGCACTGTCAGAGGTCAATGCAACACATCCATTTACGATGACACTTACTACAGTTTTGAGCGCATACCTTTCGCACAGCCGCCACTAGGTGCGTTGCGCTTTAAGGCACCCGTTGCCGCGACACCTTGGCAAGGTGTGTTGGATTGTACGCAAAAGGCCGAAAAACCAATGCAAAAGAATCCTCGTACAAATGAAATCGAAGGCAATGAGGATTGTTTATATCTGAATATCTATGCGAAGAAGGTAAGTAGTTGATACTGTAAAAAATTATAGGCAAATAATTTTTTAAATATATCACCTAAAAACTATAAAAGACTCATAAAGATGAATTTCGAAAACCCATTTGACGTAAAGGTTTATAAACATATCTCGCTAAAAATGAGTCAAACAACGATAATACACCTTGCGAGATTGCCAAGTGACATAATCGTTATCAGTGATAAAAAATATCAGTGATTACTGAACTTGAATAATAGAATGTATAGTCTGTACTATAGACTTTGTCATAATGCTGAAAGCAGAGATCGCCAGAAATGATTAACAAAAATTTTATTGAGAAAACAGGTTATTATACCTGTATAATATTCACAGCTGATAGAGAAAGAGTTTCCAACATTATTTTCGAAGATAAAAGTATTTCCCAAACTCTCAGCAAACTCTCACCTAGTCTCTGCAAGACATATATTTTTTAATTCATAGTTCATCAAAGATATATCTCTCCGAAATTCTCACCAAAATGTTACTCTCTCGGCATTCAAGTGATAATGCATAGGGTTACCGATTCATCGCTGGAGCAGAACAGAAAGCTTTACAAGGCTATCAAACTAGTATATGATTTAGCAGCTCATTTTGTTTAGAGCACCCTTTATTTAATGCTATTTCGACGCTTAGATAATATATATAAATAAATAAAAAAATTTTTTCTTTAATTACTGACCTATTTGTTAAACGTAAGAAAGATTTTAAAAATGTTTAAAACTTATCAAAATGTGTCTTTGTTTTTCAGCTGAAATCTGATAAGCCGCTACCGGTTATGATCTTTCTTTTCGGTGGTGGCTTTGAAAAAGGTGATCCGACGCGGGATCTACATGGCCCCGATTATTTTATGATGAAGGATGTTATACTAGTCACAATTGCCTACAGACTGGGACCGTTAGGTGAGCATTGAATAACGAAAAGTATACACACATAAGAATATATAGGTACTGCAATTATTACGCTTTTTATTGGAATATCTAGTTGCAGTGGAAATAGTCAATTATAAATTGAAATAACATTCCATCAATTAATTTCATTGTTTCTTCTTCCTACTTGTTGTTCATATAGATGTTATCTATATACAATCAGTACTTCAGTTCAGTACTCACAAATGTAGAATATCAATTTTAGCTGTTGAGTTGATTATAATATAGAATAAAAATGTGGATTGGCTCTTATCTAAACCGTTTAATTTCAACGAAACAAAATTACTTATTTTGTGTTATTTACAGGCTTTCTCAGCTTGCATGATCCTGCTGTTGGCACCCCGGGCAATGCGGGTCTGAAAGACCAGCTGCTCGGCTTGCAATGGGTTAAAGAAAATATAAAGTGTTTCAATGGCGATCCAAATAATATAACACTTTTCGGTGAGAGCGCCGGTTCTGCATCCACACATTTTATGATGCTCTCACCGCTGGCGGAAGGCCTCTTTCACAAAGCGATACTAATGTCTGGTACCGTACTTTGTCCGTGGGCAATGTCGCCGCTAAAGAATTTGCCACAACGTTTAGCACTAGCTAATGGCTACACTGGCGATAACAATGACCGCAATGTACTCGAGTACTTGCAACAATTACCCGCAGCCGATATCATACGTCCCTACTTGCTTACCAAAGAGGAGAATATGGATGATTGCTTATTCACATTTGGCCCGGTAGTTGAACCATATTTATCGGATACTTGCATTATACCCAAACAACCGACTGCTATGTTTGCCGAGGCTTGGGGTAATGATATACCCGTCATAATTAGTGGCACTTCTTTTGAGGGCCTCTTAATGTTTGCGCGTGTACATATGGCACCATTTCTTTTACACGAATTAAATGAAAACCATCAACATATGTTACCGTTGGAGTTGAAGCAGAAGCATGATTTACAAAAACAAAGGGAATTGGCAGCGAAATTGCGCGAAACACATTTTGCCGAGAAGGAATTGCAAATGGAGCATTTGCTCAACTATTGCGAGGTGAATTTGAGTAACGGCATATATTTATTACTTTATTTCTAAACTCACTCAATTTATTTCTAGTACGCTTCATACAAGGTATTCTGGCATCCCATATTGCGCACCATAAAGGCGCGTTTGCGGCATTCACGTGCTCCCACCTATTTGTATCGTTTCGATTTCGACTCGCCCGACTTTAATCATCAGCGTATCGGCTATTGCGGTAAGGACATACGCGGCGTTTCACATGTGGATGACCACTCGTATTTGTTTTACGGAAATTTTGCTTGGAAACTGGATAAAGACACGCTTGAATTTCGCACGATCCAGCGAAAAATCGATATTTGGACTTCGTTTGCGGCAAACTCTGACCCAAATTGTGATAATTTGGATGGTAATAAATGGACGCCGCTGCAAGCAGATGGCAAATTGCACTGTCTGAATGTAAGTGAGGATTTAAAAGTGATCGAGTTGCCGGAGATACATAAACTGCAAGTATGGGATAGTCTCTATGAGGTGGCAGAAGAGTAACGAAGTTGTGGACACAGTATTGTTTTTAGTTTTTACATCGAATCTATATAAGATTGAATAAATATGTAATTAAAAAATTTGTTGTTAACTACTTTTTTATTAAAAAGTCGGCGTCGGATTGTCTCCATTGAAAATTCGAAAATACTAGACCAAGTGTGGTAATGTAAGCAAGAGTTCTACGCCCAAGTATATATTTACAGTAAAGATTGTGCCAAGACAAAAAAATATCAGGCTAGCTTTTTCACAGGAGAACAGAGAATATTAATATCTGTAACAGAGACGAACCAGAACTTTACTATGTCCGCGGATTTTTTCGCCTATTATTTTTTTCTCAACGCATTCAAATTAAATAAAAATAGGTGATTCAGACAGAACACATCATGTTTTAATTTGCAATTAGCATATATGTATGTATCTTTTAAGAGATTGATAAAAAGTTTTCACGTCATATATGTACATACATATATACACATACTGAAGAACATTCTTCTTCGTAAATACTGTACCTCTCTCACTTTAATAGCGATTTCGAAATGGTTAATAACAGAAAATAGCCTAAAGTCTTTACAAACAATGTAAAGATTTAATTGTGGGCAAACAATACCTCATTCTGAAAATAAATAAAATATTTAAATTTACATTTCATTGTACAGTTATAACGCCAAGCGACGAAGAAACAAAGAATGGCACAAGTGCAGCAACAGTCTCAGTTGTTTCGTCGCAGAAGACAGTTGCCAAAATTATGGGTTCGCAGTAAGTCAAATGACAAGCAACCAGAAAAGTTTAGACAAAAATACAAAAAGGCTCTACTCTATTTTTTTAGAATACTAGAGCCAATAATATCGACTACAAATGGAAAGGTGAAAGGTCAACTGCGTGAAGGTATCTATGGCGACACCTACTACAGTTTCGATGGAATACCCTACGCGAAGCCACCAGTTGGTGAGTTACGCTTTAAATCACCACAACCGGTCGGGCCGTGGTTTGGTGTACGCGACTGTACCAAATGTCCGCCTAAATGTATGCAGAGTAATCGTTACAGTGGCGCGGTTGAAGGCGTTGAGGATTGCCTGTATTTAAATGTGTTTGCGAAGAAGGTCAGTTTGCGAACATATTAACCTTACAAGGCATTTTGGAACAATATATATTGTAATATTACATAAATCTAGCTGGATTCTGTAAAGCCCTTACCGGTCTTAGTTTATTTGATTGGTGGACGCTTTACAACCGGAGACGCCTCGCGCACTTGCTGGGGTCCTGATTACTTTATGATGAAAGACGTAATAGTTATAAGTATTGGATTTCGTTTGGGTGCTTTAGGTGAGCGATGAAGAGTTTTACATTTGAAAGCAAAGGTGGCAAGAAAAGTACAGTACTTTATTCAGAAGAACCATTGCAGTCATATGTTAAAAAAAATATGTACATATTTTAAAAGTTTTATTTTCCAACCCAAAGGTTTCCTCAGTTTTGCGGAACCCGAACTTCAGGTACCCGGTAATGCTGGCCTAAAAGATATGATCTTGGCACTGAAATGGATCAAGGAGAATTGTCAATTCTTCAATGGCGATCGCGATAATATAACACTATTTGGACATAGCTCCGGTAGCGCAACAGCACATCTACTAATGTATTTGCCGCAATGTGAGAATCTCTTTCACAAAGTCATACTAATGTCCGGCATGCAAATGCATTTACGCCGTATTCCCCAGCTGGAGTACCGTTTCGCCAAACACTTGGGCTACAAGGGTAAGGAGAATAATAGTGAAATTCTCGCCTATCTCAAAGCATTGCCTGCCGAACGTCTTTGCAATCTACAAATTTGGACGCCAGAAGAACTGGAGCAAGGCAATTTCTTTGTATTCTCTCTTACACGCGAAAACGATTGTGCGCCAGATGCTTTACTCACTAAAGATCCACTTGACATGTTTGCCAATAAGCAAGCTTGGTGTAACGGTATACCAGTGGTATTAGGTGGCAACTCCTTTGAGTCCCTAATGCATTACAACTACTTCACTAAGCAGCCACAGCTATATAAAACACTTAAAAAGCATCCCGAGTACTTGCTCTCACATGAGGTGAGAGAGAAATGTGATTTGCGCTCCCAACAACAGCTAGCAATGAAGCTTATCCACTTGCATTTAGGAATGAAGGAGCTGAATATTGAGCAATCGCTTGATATTATGCGTGTAAGTGAATACAATATTTTTTCATTTATTTTTTTTTTTAATAGAGCATCAAATCGCTTACGAGTTGAGTTCCTTTCTAGTTGTTTATAAAACCGATTTAGTGTAAAATAATATGTAGTTATCCAAATTCCGTTACAGCTATCGTCATATGACTTTATGTATCACCCTATACATCGTTATCTTCAAACACGAGTATCTAATGCCCAGGCACCTACATACCTCTATCGCTTCGATTTCGACTCAACTTACTTCAATTTGTATCGGATAAAGCATTGTGGGCGTGAAGTACGTGGCGTATCCCATGTCGACGAACTCTCCTATCTTTTCCTAATGCCAGATTCATTTAAGCTGAATCGTGATTCAAAGGAGTTTAAGATAATTGAGTGCATGATGGATTGGATTGCAGCATTTGCGTTGAATTCGAATCCTAATTGTGAAAAGTTGAAGAGTTTACTTTGGGAACCGTTAGCTTTAACAACATATTAACAAAAAAATTACCTCCAAAAATGCCCCTTCCTAGTGCAATCCCTTGTGCCACATTTTACTTTTATATCTTTAGTTATGGCACTATATATATTTTAGGTATTCGCCATTTTGTGGGCGTGGCAATGGTCCGATTTCGCCCATTTTCAATAGCAACCCTCCTACGGTCCCAAGGAACATGTGTACCAAGTTTCTTTAAAGCAGAGTTGCCATCAATGGAAGAACGATTTTCCACTTAATAGATTTCGTTGTGTTCAGCACTCCGCTCAGCCCGTATATTTTACCGTATGCAGTATACTTAAGATCTCAACATACATTTTGCAAGTCATTGTCCTTTGTGTAAACAAAAAATATTTGCGAAACAATATGGTTTTGATCCAGCTTCGGCTAATCTGCTTTGTTTTAATATCTCTTAATTATAGCATAAATTATCTGTTAATCTTACATTTCACAATGCCTTGAAAGAGCAGCAAATAAATACATGCATGTAAGGTACTGCTCAATTCATGCCGAATTCGAACTCAATATTATTGCTTTTGAAGTTGCATATCCTCTTAGAATCGTAAAACATTAAAGACAACATATGACCACAACTCTCTCGCACAGAAACTGAAGTGTACGGAAAACATAATGAATATTAGTATGCCCTTGTATGATCCACAAAGCATCTATTAAAAGCTCATATCCCGTTATTCCGAACATCTTATGGAACTTATGCCTTTATCAACCAATAAACCAATCAAAATTACAAACAAATGTCAATGTAACAAAACTAGATATCATACGTTGTACAGAAAATTCCACTCACTTGGGGAGTAATCTTAATATTCGTCATTATATGTATGTACAATATAAAAAACTGTTATTGTATAATTCAAGTTTCATAAGAACAAAGCGATAAGTATCTTATCACTGCCTCGTTAGCTAGAGAGCTGGTAATCAACAAAACAATTTACAATACTTTAAATCTCTTTGCTAACTTGCATAAAATTAGTGATAATTTACCGCCTGCAGCGAGCAGTTCAAAATACGCAGCATGGATGCGCAGTAAGTGTTTGCCATTACTTGGTTCTTCAAAGCAAATATTATATTTTCATCTATCGACAGCGTTGACGAATATACCAAACAGCCGATAATATCGACCACACACGGTCAAGTGCGTGGTCAATTGCGTGATACAGTTTATGGTGATCAGTATTATTGCTTCGATGGTATACCCTATGCCAAGCCACCATTGGGAGAGTTACGTTTCAAGTCACCACAGCCAGCTGATCCGTGGAAGGGTGTGCGCGATTGTACTGAAGTTGCGCCTAAATGTCTACAATATAATGGTTATACCGATCGCATTGAAGGTTCCGAAGATTGTTTATATCTGAATATTTATGCCAAAAAGGTATGATTCGCTGCAGATAGGTATAATCAATAATAAGCACTCGTATCTATTCACTTTTTTATAAAACTTTAGCTTGAGTCGGAAAGACGCCTTCCTGTTATGGTTTATATACATGGCGGTGGTTTTACAACTGGCAGTGCGTCTCGTCATATCTGGGGACCAGACTACTTTATGATGCGAGATGTGATTTTCGTGACGATTGGACATCGTACGGGAGCGCTGGGTAAGTATAGCAACTAGATATGTTCGGAATAGCAACAAATTAATTAATTATCTGGCATTAATTTTGTAGAATATAATTTGGCTTCACTAATTCAAATGCTAGCCTACTTCAAATAATTCGATATTATGTCCGCAGGTTTCCTCAGTTTTCCGGAACCGGAACTGCAAGTTGCCGGGAATGCTGGACTCAAAGATATTGTAGAAGCATTAAAATGGCTTAAAGCAAATTATCAAAATTTTAACGGCGATCCAGATAATATTACGCTTTTTGGACACAGTTCGGGAAGTTGCGCAACGCATATACTTATGATGACATCACAATGTGAGGGGCTATTTCACAAAGCCATACTCATGTCCGGTCTAGTAATACATATTAGAGAAATGCCGAATATACACCTACGTTTTGCTAGACATCTTGGTTATGAGGGGTCCGAAGATAGCGCTAGCTTATTAAAGTATCTGCGCACACTTGAAGCTGAAAAGTTAGCCAACGTAAATTTTCTAACACAGGAAGAAAATGATCGGAACTTATTCTATGCATTTTGTCCCACGATAGAAAATGCCAACATACCGGACGCTGTAATTACGAAAGATCCATTCATCGCATTTGATGAGACTACAGCTTGGTCTCATAAAATGCCGTTAATGTTGGGCGGCACCTCTTCGGAGTCGCTGCTGAGTTATAAGTTCTACACAAAATCCCCGGAGTTGTACCAAATATTGAATGCACATCCAGAATATTTACTTCAATATGAAATCAAGCAAAAATACGATCTACCAACACAGAAAGCACTGGCAAATAAAATCATCGCATTACATTTGGGAAAGAAAAAGCTGGCAGTAGAGAATGCACTAGACGTGATAAACGTAAGTTGAAATACTATCGGAATTTTTACTAAAGCTATTAATATTCTTCAAATTTCATAGTTAGTCTCGTATGACAATTATTACCACCCCATGCATCGGTATATGTGTGCTCGTCTACGACGCGCAACAGCACCCACGTATCTCTACCGCTTCAATTTTGATTCGCCCGATTTCAATTTGTATCGCATTAAGAAGTGTGGTCGTGGTGTACGCGGCGTAGCGCATGTGGATGATCTTTCCTATATATTTTATATGCCGGAGTCATTTAAGTTAGCGCGTGATTCTGAAGAGTTCCACACCATCGAATCTATGATAGAATTATTCACTACTTTTGCAGCCAAATCCAATCCCAATGTAGAACGCATGAAACCAACTGTTTGGGAACCGCTGTCTGCAGTTGGTGAACGCAAATGTTTGAATATCTCTAATGAAATTCGTTTTGTGAAGTGGCCTGAATTGGAGACATGTAAACTGCATGATAAGTACTTCAAGGAGGCGGGTCTGAAATTATTTTGAATATTAAAAAATGTATGATGCCTATCCATGTATATTATATTATATGTCAATGTATATTAAAACACTTGCTAAGCGATTGCAAATGTCAGAGAGATTAGATAATTTTTTAAATAAAAATTTAAAGTTGCGAAACTGTTTAAAGCATGACTTACCACTAGTAAAAAAATTAAAACCTTTGTGGCATATAGATGTCGGCTTGTATTCCCATAACGTTATTCCCTTCCTAATCATAATTATGAGAAGTTACTATACTTTTCCTGGCCATTTAATCGGCGTTAATTTACCAATGATCTACTTACTCAGTTGGTAGTCCGATTAGACCGTTTTCACACGGGCAATTTTTGTTGCGGCAATTCTTAGTTTTATAGGAGAGGGGGCGACGAAGAGAGGAGAATTTCTCTCTCTCTCGCTTCCCTTGGTCGCCCCCTCTCCTATAAAACTAAGAATTGCCGCAACAAAAATTGCCCGTGTAAATACGGTCTTACCAATTCTATATTTTTTATATTATTTAGAGAAACCCGCTCTCTATATTTTCAATTTGTAATATTCTTACAACTTAGATTTGTCGAGAATTAAACATCTCACAATCCCGAAATTTTCGGGTCTTAAAGAATCTGGCGATTCATGACCGCTCAATGCATACATATATGCCCTCTATTCCATATATATTATTTTGTCTTTCTGTCTTATTGTGCTGTCATTTCATAATTAGGAGAGCCGAGAGAAATGTTTACACTTGCTTCATGCACCCACTGTATCGCTGAGTATCTTATATTGAAGCAAAACACTCTTTGTGAGCACATAGCACATTGTAGAGTGCCTAAAAATATCTATGCTCTCAGTGTTGTGTGTAGTAATGCGCAGATAGATGAGGGTCAATGTGCTCACGATCAATGAAAAGCTTAGATCACTAGCGCTAAGCAATTTTTCGACTGCAAATGCGTATGTTTGTGTGCGTGTGTGTAGATGTTTTGATTCTCCACTGTGTTCTTTACTCATTTCTTGAAAAGCAGCTAGTATTTTTTAAGTCATTCAGTACTTTGGATGACAGTTTTCATTACGAATGATAAATTTCTAGCTTTGTTTTTTTATTACTTTTTTTTTAAATAAATAAAAACATAATAATATTTTAGAAAATACAATAGCAAAGTAAATATTAATATTCGATGTATAAATCTTCACAAATTCTATAATTAAATGCAATAATTTACTGAGAAATAAAATTTGGTTGTACGCCGACGGGACTCTAATGACGGAGACGGAGAGTCAAGTGTGATAAATAAAAAAACATAGAACGAATATAAGTGCAAAACATAATGAGTATTCAGTAAGTGAATGAAAGCAATTGGAGGAAATGTCAACAATGGATAATATTATAACACAGCTGGAACTTATTTGCAGCTCATTTAAGGAAACAGAAAGTTTTATCACCTTACCGCTGGGCGAGATCAAGGGGCGAGTATGCAAAACAATCTACGATCAGACGTTTCACAGTTTCGAAGGTATACCATTTGCTGAACCACCATTAGGTGAATTGCGCTTCCGCGCGCCAGTACCGGTCAAACCATGGAAGGGCGTTAAGGACTGTACGAAATGTGCCAGTAAGCCTCTGCAGCAAAACCCGCTGAATGATAGCATAGAAGGATCCGAAGATTGCCTATATCTAAATATCTATGCAAAGCGAGTGAGTAATTCTCATTCATGTTTGTACTTAAAATAAATATTTTTCAAATATTTGTAACAGTTACATTCGGAAAAATCTTTACCTGTTTTGGTATTTATATGCGGTGGTTCTTTTCGTTCAGGTGGTGCCAGAAGAGAAACATATGGTCCTGACTTTTTTATGAATGAAGATTTGGTGCTTGTTACCTTTAATTATCGGTTATGCTCTTTAGGTATGTACAAATATATTTTATGTTCTCATTTACTCACTTCACTGTATCTTTATAACACTCTCTATCTCTAATAGGGTTTCTCAGTCTCGCCGATCCCTCACTTAGTATACCTGGTAATGCTGGTCTGAAAGATCAGGTGCTCGCTCTTAAGTGGGTGAAACAGTACATATCATACTTCAATGGTGATCCTAAGAATGTTACGGTTTTCGGTTCAAGCGCTGGTGCCGCTTCAACTCACCTGCTGATGCTGTCTGAGCAGGGACATGATCTATTTAAACGTGCCATTGCCATGTCTGGTTGCGCGCTAAATTATTGGGTTAATATGCCGCAAACAAATATGGCGTATCGCTTGGCAAAATTTCATGGTTACCATGGTGACAATATCGATGAAAACGTTTTAAACTTTCTAAATAAGCTAGAACCTACAAAATTGGTGGTGCACACTTTATTGAACAGAGACGAAGAGCGTAAATCGTACATGTTCCCATTTGGTCCGATAGTTGAGCCTTATGTGGAAGAGGATTGTGTTATACCGGAGCGTCCCTTTCAAATGCTTAAGAATGCGTGGAGCAATAAAATACCAATGATGATAGGAGGCACCTCGTTTGAAGGCCTGGTTATGTATAATAAGCTCAAGAGAAATCCTGACATTATGAAGGTTTTATTCAATGAGCCAGCATTAATACTACCCGAAGATGTCTTCAATTCAAATACCGCAAAAGAAAATAAACGAATGGGCGAACAACTTTTGAAATTGCATTTTGGCGAGAAAGAGCCCAATGATCACGCGCTGTTTCATTATCTAGATGTGAGTACTCAGTAAATGTATACTTCATACTTAATTATCTACTAATCGGTGAATTTTTTCTCTAAAATATTTTAGGTATATAGTTACAAAATCTTTTGGCACGATTTGCATCGCACCATTTTGGCGCGCTTAAGCTTTGCGCTAGCACCTACTTTTCTGTATCGTTTTGGTTTCGAATCAGCAGATTCTAATATTAATCGCCAGCGATATTCTATTGATGACAAGGTGCGTGGTGCAGCTCACGGCGATGACTTGTGCTATCTCTTCCATTCACGCGAGTCACGAAAGTTATATCCAAACTCTGCCGAATATAAAACAATGAAGCGTATGATAAGCATGTGGACCACATATGCTACTACTGGCGATCCCGATTCACAAACAACGGATCCGATTATTTGGGATGCCGTAACGAAATATTATAACCTGCGCGGAGTTAATATTGGTACCCATTTGGTATTTCAGACAATTCCAGAGGTAGACAAATTGGAAGCGTGGGCGAAGTTATATAAAAGTCCGGAGCAACTGTGTGGTGCCCGAAAGGTAGACGACTATAATTGGGGCGATCCATTACCACCATTGTTATGATAATTCGATGAGATCAAGAGTACTCCGACAGATCGCAGTCGTTAATAACATTTAATACTTAGAGACTTCTAAGAATTCCTCATTTGCAAGGAAGTATCATAAAAAAATAAAACTAATTTTATTTCTCAGAGAAATATTTTAAATAGCAAAAAAACAAATTACATACACATTCATAGATATAATTGTTTAGAATAAAAATTAAACTATAAAATGATGTCTTTTTGGGTAATGAATTTAGAACCGGAACCTCTTAATCCTGATCACATCTGCAGTATTTGAGTTCTTCAGGTGTAAGAAATTTCTACAACTTTACTTCCGCCGTTTTCCAATAGATGTATCTAGGGCCAAGCACTGGTCGATTAAATCTTTTTATATCGATCTTGGACAGTTGTGCCAACATTAAACCAACAAAATATTTGTAGAGATCTGTTTGCATCCCAAACTTATTCTTCAAACTGAAAATGTCACTTTTCGAGCCGAATTCTCGACATTTGCACGGAATACGTTTGCTGCCAGTAAGATGGTCAAAAGTAGTAGCTAGCGACGGCCAATATTTTAAATAACGATTTGTAACCGTTTTTCTACAAAAAAACGTTAAATTTACAAAAAAAAAAGCAAAGGCGGAAGCAAAGTTGTAGACCTAATATAATTTTCAATCCCTTTTGTTTTGGCGAGTGCTTAGAATTGTAGCAAATTTAGGTTTCCGAAACATATTCTAAAATATAAAATAAACCACATTCTATAAAAATAGTAAATATAAACCATTTTCATATATATACAAATCTATGTCATTGTGTGGTCACTTTATCATTTCGGCTCTGTTTCAATAATGCCTATTTATAGCAACCACATAAGCATCAAATATCATACTTAATAGCGAATAGCTCTAACAATACCCGATTTATCGAGGAACCAACTTTATTCTAACTATGTTATAGTGCTAATGCCCGTATTTCTTTATCACACCCTTTTATTATAAAACAAGTAAGGAAAGGCTAAGGTGGGCGTGGTTATTATCCGATTTCTTTAACTTTTGGACTGTATAAGGAAATGGCTAAAAGAAACGACTTCAGAAAGTTTGGTTTATATAGCTTTATTAGTTTGCTATATTTTCTTTTCATAACTTTATTTAGGGCTTAGTTATAGCTCTTTATGTGTTTTTGGTTATCGCCATTTTGTGGGCGTGGCAGTAGTCCGATTCCGCCCATCTTCGAACTTAACCTTCTTATGGTGCCAAGGAACACGTGTTCCAAGTTTCATTAAGATATCTCAATTTTTCACTTTTATATAACCCAATATCTAACTCTTTTAGTTTTAGGACTAACAACCAACCGTTATTTGGACAAAACTATAATACTCTCGTAGCAACTTTGTGCGAGAGTATAAATATAGTAATTTAGGAAAGTGATTTGTTAAATTCCGCTCAAGGTCGGATAGCCACACATCCATACCAAGTGTAAATACTTTCTAAGCATTTTTAAAGACACTTGCATATTCAACAATATTAAAAGGGTTTTATAAACATGTGGATATGTATATGCTCAACATTAATTTATGTATTTCATGTAAATATTTAGTTGTGTGTATGTGTATGATATGAAGGTGCAGAAGGCAACTACTGTATTTTGGAACACTGACCGATAAGATAACGAATTCATTAGGGAAATTAAAACGTTGTTTATTCCACAAAAACTAATAAGAGCAGACAACGTGGACAATTTCCAATCGAAAATAAATACAGTTTGAAATACAAACACATATATGTTATTCAAATGTAAATCACCTTCAGGTCATTATTTCTATACAAACGCAAATCGCCAAAATTTTAGTATGTTTTTAAACCTTCATGGAATTTGTTTATGCTTGCGCTAGTTATTTTTGCAATGCAAATATACTGTTATATTATTTTCAAATCGTATTCGTAGCTGCAACTTATTTTGTGTAAACATCAAGTGTTACATAGAATAAAAAAATTCCAAAATTCATTTCATTTCACGCTGCTTCTCCTAAACGGCTAGACCGATTTGAATGACATTTTTGTTTTATGTGTCTTCAGTTGGTTTGGAGAAAAGTTTGCAGTTATCATTCGATCCAATTTCCATAGTTCATAGTTAAAAATTAAAATTTTTAAATTCTGTATATAAAATTGTTTTTGGAAAGTTGTTTGGAAAATGTTTAGATCCAAATTAGATCGCTACTGTCGGTGTACAGAATCTTCAATCCAATTATATATTAATTCCAGTTTGTTCCAACAGGTGGTGCTGAGGTCAAACTCATTTTGTGAAAATGGACAACGTGTTTATTTCACGAAAGAGATTGCTCTGCAATAGACTTTTTCGAACTATGCAACCGACTAGGTATTCTCAATCAATTCATACATTAAAGTATGCTGATGTGCTATGATATTACACGTGGAACAAAAGTCTGGAAAGTGAGAACCACGAATACGAATACGAGGTATTCCAACTGGAGGATAAAGCGATATATATACATTATTATAAAAACATTTTATGCTGATTATACACAACAGCATACATTTCCTCTTCTGACCTCTGGGACAAATATAAAGATTCCATGACCGATATTCTGCATCCATCCGAATATCGATCTTTCCACGTAAACACACTAACGTTAATAAAGATTAAAGATTCGAATAAGCCACTTATTCATTTCGATGTGCCCACACCTAAACGCCCTCCAACTATTCACTAAAGAACGAAAGAATGTAAAACAAGTAAGGAAGGGCTAAGTTCGGGTGTAACCGAACATTTTATACTCTCGCAATTTATTTATTTAACTTTATTTATATTATATAATACATAATTTACCCACATATTCGTCATATATATTGTATAGAGTCCATTGAAAGTTAGAAACCCTAATATTAGGTTAGAAGTACCGAGGTCCTCATGTTCGCTATATGGGGCCTTGACAACCTATGGTCCGATTTCGGTGATTATTAGAATTGGGCTGCCACACTATAAACGTAGTATTTGCGCAAAGTCTTCACTAGTGCTTACTTTATACATTGTAAAGTTAACGATTCAGATCGTCTTCAAAGTCCTGGTATATAGGAAGTAGGCGTGGTTGTGAAGCGATTTGGCCTATTTTCAGAACATATCATTGGGATGTAAGGAAACTATTACAAACCAAGTTTCATTGAAATCGGTCGAGTAGTTCCTGAGATATGGTTTTTGACCCATAAGTGGGCGACGCCACGCCTATTTTCCATTTTGTAAAAAAATCTGAGTGTAGCTTCTATCTGCCATTTCCTATGTGAAATTTAGTGTTTCTGACGTTTTTGGTTAGTGAGCTAACCCACATTTAGTAATTTTCAGCCTAACCTTTGTATGGGAGGGGGGCGTGGTTATTATCCGATTTCTTTCATTTTTGGACTGTATAAGGAAATGGCTAAAAAAACGACTGCAGAAAGTTTGGTTTATATAGCTCTATTGGTTTGCGAGATATATACAAAAAACCTATTTGGGGGCGGGGCCACGCCCACTTCCCCAAAAAAATTACATCCAAATATGCCTCTTCATAGTGCGATCCTTCATACCAAATTTTATTTCCATAGCTTTATTTATGGCTTAGTTATGGCACTTTATGTGTTTTCGGTTTTCGCCATTTTGTGGGCGTGGCAGTGGTCCGATTTTGCTGATTTTCGAACTTAACCTTCTTATGGTGCCAAGGAACACGTGTTCCAAGTTTCATTACGATATCTCAATTTTTACTCAAGTTACAGCTTGCACGGACGGACGGACAGACGGACGGACAGACAGACATCCGGATTTGAACTTTTCTCGTCACCCTGATCATTTTGATATATATAACCCTATATCTAACTCGTTTAGTTTTAGGACTTACAACCAACCGTTATGTGGACAAAACTATAATACTCTCGTAGCAACTTTGTTGCGAGATTATAACAAGGTAATTTTTTTGGACGGTGGTACTAAAAATTTTTTCTCATTTCCCTTGTACTAGCGCGTATTCGACCACAAATTCATATAGCGTTAGCCAAAGTATTATGTGGTTTAAATGCACTATGTCCCACAAGCAGTCACTTGAAGCTCCCGATAGGATGATGAATGATCTAAATAAAAACACCAGGCATTTCGGTGGTGCCTTACTGCTGCTGTGTTTCATTTCATAATTAGTTTAATATTCTTATATATTGAACTATCATTATTTACATATGATTCGATGTAAATTTAGCTGTTGTACGCAGTTTTTAAAATAAATGCAATAGACATCATTAATTAAAAAAATGTGTAGTGGTTTCAGAATCCATAAAAATCATACTAATATTCTTAAATATAAAGAATAATTCCTAATACGTAGCTATATCCCAGAAAGTTTCTTCTACCAGCATTGCTTTGCTTTGTAGAGCGTAAAAATTCATTTTATAAACTTTGACATTTGTCTCACTAATTAAAAAAAATATATGTATATACCCCTAAGAGGTTTTCCACGTGTATGATTATCATCTTTGCGATCTATTTCAGACAACTAAATACAGTAGTTTTCCGAAATAACGAATATTCGTTTTAACGAAAACCGCTTATAACGAACAAGCAAATTTGTTACATTGAGTACCTTAAATAACGAACATCGGGGATTTGTAAGTACTCGGTTTAACGAACAACATGAAGAAGACATATGAAGAAAGAGGAAAAAATCAAATAACATCGAACCAGAATTAAAAATAAAACTGGAAAAAATGCAAATTGAAACAAATGTTGAAATTTATTAAAGCTAAAATTATTGATCAGCATCAAATAGTATAAGTGTCAGAATTGGTCCATTTTGGAAGAATTTATTGAATTTGAATTGTTTAGTTATGGTTTTTCATTTTTTAACAAATAATTAATAAAACAATTTATTATATTGCAATTTAACTCATTTTTTATTGAAAAACATACCTCTAAGTGAGTACTCGAATTAACGAAAAATTCGATGTAACGCCTGACAATTAATGTGTTCGTTATTTCGTAAAACTACTGTACAGATATATCTATATAAATACATATAACATTTGTCAACTCAAAATTAATTTGTTATCATTAATCGTAGTTAACTTTTTTTGCTAATAAATTGATAATCTTTTCATCCATAACTAATATGTATTGCGTAATGCGATTCAAATAATTTTATATAAAAGCTTGAGTTTTAAACTATCGCCCATTTGTTGTCAATACCCTGTTAAACCATCAATTTATTAATATAGTATTTCAATAAAAATTTAATGATTAGAACAAGCTTAATTTTCAAAAAATTTTACAAAAATGGAATATTGCGAAAACTACATTACGAAAGGTAAGCGCTTAAGGCGTTTTAGGAAACACCTTGTGATGAAAGATTTAACTCTAAAACATATCAAAAGCTTCTACCGTAACACAGTTTCAAAATCGTTTATTTTATCTCTACGAACTATGTTATAATTGGTAATTAGAAATGTGGTATAAAAATCAATCCGGTACGTGAAACGATCACTCTTTTTGTATTAAAAAACAGAACTTTCAATGGGCCACATATGTAGGTCACATAGGATAATCGAGTCTGATATGCGTTATAGCTCCAATAAATTCGACTACGATGGAAAAAGTTCCACTAAATTAACGACGGAGTAGTCTTCATGAAAGTCACTCACAGAAATCAAAGATCGTAACCAAGAGAAGAAGTGAAAAGAACGTATATTCGAACCAGATATGCAGCCTTGGTAAGGTAGTAGATACATAATTAAGTATCGCACTTCCTTTTTGAAATCGAATAGAGAACAGTTTGGAGAGGCAAATTCTACAGTAGCTGGCAGTTCCAAATATAAAAAGAATAGTTCATTCTAAATTAAACATTATTTTTTAATAATTTTCAACAATTATTCCTCAGGTATATTGCGAAAACTTAGTAGAGTTTTAAATCTCTTCCATTAAAATCGGCAACATTCGATACTTACCAGTGGCTAAGAACTCAACTACCTAATTAATTATTATAAAAACATTTATTTATAAGGAAAATTCCGGAAGTTACACTCCCTTTGGGTGCGATTAAAGGCCAACAATGTCAAACAGTTTACGCGCAAGATTACTACAGTTTTGAAGGTATACCTTATGCAAAACCGCCCTTAGGAGAGTTTCGCTTCAAAGCCCCTCAACCGATTGAGCCTTGGAGCGGTGTCAAGGATTGTACGCAATGCGCTAGTAAACCGTTACAGAAGAACTCGTACACAGGCAGTGTGGAGGGTTCGGAAGATTGTCTATATTTAAATGTCTATACAAAAAAGGTAAGTACGTCAATCTGCATTTTGGTTTTGTAAAATTTTCTTTATTTTAAATAGAGCAATAAAAATGTGCATAATTTAATTTCTAATATAATATATACGCAATTTGTAGCTACATTCTGATAATCCCTTGCCGGTATTAGTATTTATTTATGGTGGCGGTTACAACACAGGAGAAGCCACACGGAACCTGTATAGCCCGGACTACTTTATGGGGGAACAAGTGGTGCTGGTTACGCTCAATTATCGACTCTGTTCTTTGGGTGAGTACATATAACAACTTATATGGAAATAAAAGTTCAAAACAACTACATAAAAAACTTCCACGCAAAGGCTTCCTCAGTCTCGCTGATCCAGCGTTACAAATTCCCGGCAATGCTGCAATGAAAGATCAAATTCTCGCACTGAAATGGGTGAAACAGTATATCAGTCATTTCAATGGTGATCCCAATAACATAACACTTTTTGGTGAAAGCGCCGGTGCTGGTAGCGCTCATGCGATTACGCTTAGCTCACAGTCAGAAGATCTATTTCAACGCGCCATATTTATGTCGGGTAGCGCGCTATGTTACTGGGTAAATATGCCACAAACTGATATGGCCTATAGATTAGCGAAATTTCACGGCTACAATGGTGATAATATTGACGCAGTAGTTTTAAGTTTTCTACAACAGTTAGAACCAGCTAAGTTGGTGGAACATTCGTTGCTCAACGAAGAGGAACGTAGAAGATCATACATGTTTGCTTTTGGACCAATCGTAGAGCCGTATGTTAGTGAGGATTGTGTATTATCAGAACGGCCATTCGAACTGTTAAAAAATACTTGGAGTAATCGAATACCCATGATTTTTGGTGTAAATTCCTTCGAAGGGCTGTATATGTATCTGCGTATTAAAATGTTACCGAAAATAATTGGCAAGTTTATAAATGATCCAGAGCGTATTTTGCCGGATGACATTAAGGCTATGCACACACCGGAAGAACTTAAAAAAATGGGTGAAAAAATATCAAACTTATTTTTAGGCACCAAAACGCCAAGTGATCCCTCAATCCTTGAATTTCTCGATGTAAGTTGAATCCAACGACAATATTTGATAAATTCCATCATTTCCGGAATATTAATAATTTTCATGATTTTTTTAGATTTATAGCCACAAAATGTTTTTACACGATATCCATCGCACTATTTTGGCACGTTTAACATATGCTAGACAACCCACTTATTTGTATCGCTTCGATTTTGACTCGCCCGATTTTAATTTATATCGTACAAAATATTGTGGCAACGGTGTCCGAGGTACGTGTCATGCTGATGATTTAGCGTATACATTTTACTCAAATGATTCTTGGAAACTCAATATGGATTCAGCAGAATATAAGACTATTCGAAGAATGATTGGTTTACTAACAACTTTTGCAACTAACTCTGATCCTAATTGTGATGAAATTAAACCGATCGTCTGGACAGCCTTAGAGAATTCTAAACCGAATGTAGCTTTGAATATAAGTTATGATTTGAAAATGATGGATCTACCAGAGGCTGATAAGTTGAAAGCGCTGGATGACTTATTTACAAACAGAAAGGATTTGTACTAAAGACTTAGTGAGAATACGCAAGTCAAAATAAACTTATACATCTATACTATCTATACTTAATAGAAGCTTATAACACGAATACTCAATATAGTATTTAGTATAAATTCTATTTTATTATGTGAAAATATTGGAAATATTTAAAAGCAAAGATTTCAGGAATTGTGGTCTTGAAACTTTCAAGAAACTGTCATAAAGCATTTTAAAGGTTAATTATTATATATGGGGCATTCTCTGGAAAAAAAGCCTCTTGAAAAAAAGTTCTTTTTTTTCTTTGGAAATTATATATCTTATAGTACATGTAAAACCTAAAATAAAACATATGGTTTTAAGTCTGTGTAACGCGGGGTTGCCATATTATATGAGGCCAAAGTTTTTTGTAAAAAAATTTTCGAACCGCCATAACTTTAAAACTAATGAACAGATTTTAAAACACCATGTGACTTTTTTGTACAGAATTTCTCAAACTTTGAAACTGTAGAGCAGATGTAGAGTAACCAAGAAAATCAGTGTAACTATTGGATTTATTTGCTCAAGTACTATTGCTTAAAGATGCCTTAGTACTACTATTATTTTCAAATTTAAGCTTAAAGGAATATATAAAACTCTTTCGATTCAACAAACAAGAACCGAACATGTGTAGCATAAAATTTGTACGATCGAAATTGACGATACTTGTCGCTTACCAGTGGTTACGAACTATTTTCTATTTATGTGAAATTATGCAATAACCTACACAATCTAATCGCCCAACTGACAACTGACTTAATATCGGAACTCATTTTCAGTTGTTACTGAACAAGCGACGTAGTCAGTCGATTCTACTGCGGTGGGAGAGCAGTGATCCGCGCAAGTAACTAAATACGTGCTAATAAAGATAATTGTTTACATAGCACAGATTAAAAAAAAAGCACTTATGGGTTCAACGTAAGTTACAAACGCGAGTGGCTGCATATACATACAATTAAGCATGTATAACCTAATTAATTAATACAAAAACAGTTAATTGCATTTAAACATTTCTTTACAAGGGAAAGTCCGCAAGTTACACTGCCTTTGGGTGCGATCAAAGGCCAACAATGTCAAACCGTTTACGCACACGATTATTACAGTTTTGAAGGTATACCTTATGCGAAACCACCTTTAGGAGAGTTACGCTTTAAGGCACCACAACCGATCGGGCCTTGGAGCGGTGTCAAGGATTGTACACAGTGCGCTAGCAAACCATTACAAAAGAACTCGCGCACCGGTGGTGTGGAGGGTTCGGAAGATTGCCTATATTTAAATGTCTATACAAAAACGGTGGGCTTGTCAATTTGCATTTCTTAAATAGTGCAATAAAAATGTACATAATTTGATTTCTAATGTATTCGGCAATTTGTAGTTGCAATGGGAACAACCCCTGCCGGTATTGGTTTTTATTTACGGCGGCAGTTTCTATACTGGGGAAGCCACAAGGAACGTTTACTCCCCGGATTATTTTATGAGTGAGCAAGTGGTACTGGTTACGCTCAATTATCGTCTTTGTTCTTTGGGTGAGTACATACTCCTACATCAATTTATACGGAAAAGAAAAGCTCTAAACTACATAAACAACTCTCACGCAAAGGATTTCTCAGTCTCGCTGATCCAGCATTACAAATTCCCGGCAATGCTGCTATGAAAGATCAAATTCTCGCGCTCAAATGGGTGAAACAGTATATCAGTCATTTCAATGGTGATCCCAATAACATAACACTTTTTGGTGAAAGCGCTGGTGCTGGTAGCGCTCATGCGGTTACGCTTAGCGCACAGTCAGAAGATCTCTTTCAACGCGTCATACTTATGTCGGGTAGCGCGCTATGTTACTGGGTAAATATGCCACAAACTGATATGGCCTATAGATTAGCGAAATTTCACGGCTACAATGGTGATAATATTGATGCAGAAGTTTTAAGTTTTTTACAACAGTTAGAACCGGCGAAATTGGTGAAACATTCGCTGCTTAACGAAGAGGAACGTAGAAAGTCGTACATGTTTGCTTTTGGACCAATTGTTGAACCATATGTTAGTGAGGATTGTATACTACCAAAACCTCCATTTGAGCTGTTGAAAAGTACTTGGAGTAATCGAATACCGATGATTATTGGTGCGAATTCTTTCGAGGGACTATTTATGTATCAGCGTCTTAAGATGTTTCCGCAGATAATGGGCACACTTATAAATGATCCAGAGCGTGTTTTGCCGGAGGATGCAAAGGCTGTGCACACACCGGAAGAGCGTCAAGAAATGGGTGAAAAGTTATTGAAACTGTTTTTTGGCGCTAAAACGCCTAGTGATCGTTTAGTATTCAAATTTCTCGATGTAAGTTGAACATAAACATACCATACGACCATGTTTATTAAATTTTCAACATTTCTCACGTATTGCTTATCAATAAATTTTCAGATTTACGGCTACAAAATATTTTTACACGATATTCATCGGACTGTTTTGGCGCGTTTAACATATGCTAGCAACTCCACTTATTTATATCGTTTCGATTTTGACTCGCCTGATTTTAATTTATATCGCACAAAATATTGTGGCAACGATGTTGTACGTGGCGTTGCTCATGCTGATGACTTATCATATACATTTTTCTCAAATGACTCTTGGAAGGTCAGCTTGGATTCGGCGGAATATAAGACTATTCGAAGACTAATTAGTTTACTAACCGCTTTTGCAACTAACTCTGATCCCAATTGTGATGAAATAAGTCCGGTTGTTTGGACAGTATTAGAAGACTCCGAACCCAATATGGCTTTAAATATCAGCTATGATTTGAAAATGATGGAATTACCGGAGGCTGATATGTTGAATGCACTGGATGAGTTATTTACCTACAGAGAGCAATTATACTAAACACTGAGTGAGAATACGGACTGATCCCACTATTACTCTAAACTAGTCTAGTTAATCGTTGCAAATCTAATAGAATTTGAGAACATATTTTGAGCTCATTTACTCACATAGTTTGTTGACTAAATAATGACAACAAAATGAATGCGACAAACGAAAACTCGGTGTACTTAGTAGCTTACGTCAGCAATTTTCGATGTATTTAGTGAAGACTTGTCATTGTAGTACACTGTGAAAACAAATGGATATATTTTTGAGTAGAATGAAACTACTTAGCGGGTAGTTAATATATTTTAACATGAACTCGATACTTGTATTGTTTAAATTGTACAAAATAAAAAAATGTTTATATGTTTAAAAGCATCCAAAAACAAGTAAGGAAGGGCTAAGTTCGGGAGTATTTTATACTCTCGCTATTTATTTATTTAATTTTATTAATATAACACACAATTTGACTCACTTATTCGGCATATATATGGTATAAAGTCAATTGAAAGTTTGAAAACCCTAATATTAGGTATATGGGAGCTATGAGAAGTTATGACTCGATTTCACTCATTTTGGCACGGAGACATATCATTAGAAGAAAAATGCCTTCTCTGAATTTCTTCAAAATATCTGAGAGAATTACTTACATTTTCGGTAAAAAATTGATTCGAGGCTCTGAGGTTCTCATGTTCGATATATGGACCTTGAATACTTATAGTCTGATTTCGGCGATTTTTAGCGATGCCACACTATAAATGCAGTTTAGGTGCAAATTTCTGTTCTGATATCTTCACTAGTGCTTACTTTATATATTGTAAAGTTAACGATTCAGATCGCCTTTAAAGTTCTGGTATATATAGTAGGCGTGGATGTGAACCTATTTGAACTATTTTCACAACATATCATTGGGATGCCAGGAAAATATTATAAACCGAAGATATAATTTTTGGCCCATAAGTGGGTTGAGCCACTCGCATTTAAAATTGTGTATACCAATTTGAGTGCAGCCTTTCTGTATCAACTTTATAATGATATTTAAGGTTTCTGGTGTTTATGCTTACTGATTTAAAGTATTATTAGTAGTTTTCAACATAACCTTTGTATGGGCAGTGGGTGTGGTTATAATCCGATTTCCTCTAAATTTTGAACTTTTTAAGGAAGCACCTGAAGAAATCCTTGATATAGCTTTAGTACCTTACGAGATATGTACAAAAAACTTAGTAGCGGGCGGGTCACGCCCACTTTCCCAAAAAAAATTACATGCAAATATGCCCCTTCCTAGAACGATCCTTTGTACAAAATTTCACTTTCATAGCTTAATTTATGGCTTAGTTATGTCTCTTTATATGTTTTCGGTTATCGCCATTTTGTGATTCAATTGTACTCTGACTTCTTTCATTAAGTTATCAAATAGTATGGACAATAACTTAGATTTGCACTATACCTATTTAACTACCGCCACTGTAACATGAAAAGCTAGTATATTGTAGTAGAAACAACAAACATACGCTGTTTGCAGTCTTCTGAGTAATATATTGATTTATTTGTGATTTCCACAATTGAGTGTAGAGCTTTTGAGAGCGAATTTTACTAGTGAACACTCAGTCAGAGCTTCCAGTAAACTTTTGAGCATATATGCATATATAATATGCAATAGAAATACTGCTTGTAAACTTTGGAACTAGTGCATGCTCGATAACATTCAAACTTGGTCTTTTTCAGTAATTTTCACCAATCTAGTGTTATTTTATGATTGGGTTTTTTTTTAAACTAAATGTAAACAATAGAATTATTTATTGAACAAATTTGCATTCTAAGACTTAGATGAGATATGCTAACAGCAGCAGAGGCGCTGTGCTATGATATGTTATGCTTTGTTGTGCTATGTGTCGTTGTGCCATTCTATCTGCGGCTATGCTTTGGACTAATTCCAACAGACTTGTGTGATATTTAACTTGATTTTTTTACGGTGTAATACTTATAAACACTGCTTGCTATGATATGTGATTAATTAAATAGTTTTCATAAAAGAAGTGTGTCATTTAAGTATCTAAATTTGCAGTGTAGTGCTTAAATACAGTGCGCAGTGTGCAGTATTTAAGTAGTTGTAATATAATATCAAATATTCTACATTAATCTATATTTATATATTCATAAAAAAATATTTTACGACATTGTGATAAGCACCAAAGTAAATACAAACAATTAAATAATTATTCTCGCGAATAATAAAAAAATTATTGGGAAAACAGTTGTATATAACACCCTGTACAAATGATAAGAGTGCATCGCAGATTAACATGGCTTTTGTAAACAAACAAACAAACAACCTTACATACATACATATTTGCTCAGATTTCAAAGCACACTTTAGCTGCTGATGGATAGTGCTAGAAGTAGAACTATTGATTAGGTCTTCTTGCATTCTGCGAACGATTGAGGCGTTCAGTACTTAAAGTACACCGCAGTTGCTATAACGACACTATATTCCTGTTCTACGTACACTTCACATGTAACTGCACACTAAGATTCCAAATTTTTGTGTTTTCAATTAGAAATTATTTACATTCATGAAAAACAAACTAAAATTATAAAAATTACAAAAATACTAATTAAAAATATGTTATCTAGCTTTCACAGGACTACACAACGTCTACATAAATTTCCGGTAAAAATTCTTGGAACATACATTCGGAAAATGGCAACTGAGTGAGTTTTTAGCAAAGATCTGCACAATATTTTATAGAAAATATTATTTCTTAATTGTCCACCTAAACCACCGTTGTAGCTCTGGTATTTTGGAAACAGTGGAACTGCAGTTACCGCAGGGTCGTATACGGGGCGCTAAGCGTCAGACAGTCTATGGCGAAACATACTACAGCTTTGAGGGCATACCTTATGCCAAGCCGCCTGTTGGTGAATTACGTTTTCGCGCACCACAACCAACTGGAAGTTGGCCTGGCATATTAGATGCCACACAAAGTCCGCCCAAGCCGGTACAAAAGAACAGGCAAACCGGCAAAGTCGAAGGCAGTGAAGATTGCCTTTATCTGAATGTCTTCACCAAGCATGTGAGTGCTGGCAATTATTGCATTTTGTATATTATAAATATTTATTCCCTTAAAACTTCAGTTAGATGCTACAAAACAAATGCCCGTCATGGTTTGGTTGTATGGTGGCGGCTTTCAGACAGGTCGTGCAGCACGTGAACATCACGGACCCGATTATTTGATGCGTGAAGATGTTATAGTTGTTTCGATGAATTATCGTCTCTGTTCGCTGGGTAAGTTTCAGCTGCTGGAGTAAAATTTAATGGTTATTTCGATATAAAGCTATTGTGAAAAAACATTTCCTGAACTTTTAAATCAAAATACGCGTAATAATACGGTGTCTAGTTGTTAAATTAGTTATTTTAATATTGCTTGTTCCTTGTTTCCAGGTTTCCTTAGCTTAAACGATCGTAGTCTCGATGTACCTGGCAACGCTGCGCTCAAGGATCAACTACTAGCACTCAAGTGGATCAAGAAAAACATATATTACTTCAATGGTAATTGTAATAATATTACCGTGTTTGGTGAAAGTGCTGGCGCCGCTTGTGCGCACATTTTGGCCCTGAGCGATCAGGCCCGCGGTCTCTTTCAGCAGGCGATTATTATGTCCGGTTCTGCGCTGAGCTATTGGGCTAGCATGCCACAAAACGATATGGCCTATCGGCTAGCTGCATATCATGGCTATAAAGGCGAACCGAAAGATAAACCTGTACTGGAGTTTTTGCAAAATTTGGAGTCAGAAAAATTGGTCGATCATTCGTTGATTAATGAGGAAGAAAGTCGTACTTTTCACTGGCTAACATTTGCGCCGACAGTTGAACCTTACGTGTCAGAGCATTGTATATTGCCAACCGACCCTGTGTATATGCTGAAATCGGCTTGGGGCAATGGCATACCATTTCTTATGGGCGGCACGTCATTTGAAGGTTTACTGATGTATCAACGTGTAAAACAGTCTCCAAATTTTTTGGAACTCGTAAAAAAGGAGCCGGAGTTACTAGTGCTTGCTGAATTTAAAGATATTTACGAGAGTAATCGAATTCATGATTTGAGCACACGTATACTGAATCTCTATTTTGGTAAGGAAAAGGACGAAGTGATTACCAAACAGGAAAAACCCGATCCCGCTTTTGACCTTTTACATGTGAGTAATGTCATAAAGTCAAAAATATTGTTAAATACCTAAATCGAGTATTTCTCTTTAATTTACAGCTATGTTCGCACAAGATATTCTGGCATGGTTTGCACCGCACCGCGCTTGTGCGTACCAAACATGCCACCGCCAATACTTACCTTTATCGATTCGATTTTGATTCACCTACCTTCAATCATCATCGTTTACGTTTCTGTGGCGATGAATGTGTAACGGGTGTTGCACACGGTGATGATCTCTCGTATCTATTCTATTTGAAGGAATCGACTAAACTGGAAGAAAATACACCCGAGTATGCCACCATACAACGAATGGTGAGTATATGGACCAGCTTCGCTAAATTTGGCAATCCGAATTGCCCCGAAATAGCTCCAAACATTTGGCTACCAATAGAGAAAACAAATCCAGATTTTGGTTTGAATATTAGTGAAACGATGGAAGTTAAGCAAATACCCGAAGCGCCAAAAATGAAAACATGGGATTCTTTATATGATAAGCGTTTGCTTTACGGATCTTCATCTGATGCTGAGGAAGCGCATGGGAACGGGGCCACATTAATTACTAATTAGATGATGAAGAAGCTGTTGTAAATACTGAAAAATTTTAGTACTCAATAAACACTTTTCTACAGTAAAAAAAATTTTAGAGAAAGTATTTTGTTAAAAGTAAAATCAACAAGTAAGGAAGGGCTAAGTTCGGGTGTAACCGAACATTTTATACTCTCGCAATTAATCTATTTAACTTTATCTATATTATATAATACACAATTTGACCCACATATTCGTCATATATATTGTATAAAGTCCATTGAAAGTTGGAAACCATAATATTAGGTTAGAAGCACCGAGGTCCTCATGTTCGATATATGGGGCCTTAAAAACCTATGGTCCGATTTCGGCGATTTTTAGAATGGGGCTGCCACGCTATAAACATAGTATTTGTGCAAAGTTCTGCACAGATATCTTCACTAGTGCTTACTTTATATATTGTAAAGTAAACGATTCAGGTCGACTTCAAAGTTCTGGTATATAGGAAGTAGGCGTGGTTGTGAAGCGATTTGGCCTATTTTCACAACATATCATTGGGATGTAAGGAAACTATTACAAACCAAGTTTCATTGAAATCGGTCAAGTAGTTCCTGAGATATGGTTTTTGACCCATAAGTGGGCGACGCCACGCCCATTTTCCATTTTGTAAAAAAATCTGAGTGCAGCTTCCATCTGCCATTTCTTGTGTGAAATTTAGTGTTTCTGAAGTTTTTCGTTAGTGAGTTAACCCACTTTTAGTAATTTTCAACTTAACCTTTGTATGGGAGGTGGGCGTGGTTATTATCCGATTTCTTTCATTTTTGGACTGTATTAAGAAGTGGCTTAAAAAAATTACTGTAGAAAGTTTGGTTTATATAGCTCTATTAATTTCTGAGATATGTACAAAATACTTATTTGGGGGCGGGGCCACGCCCACTTCCCCAAAAAAATTACATACAAATATGCCCCTTCATAGTGCGATCCTTCATACCAAATTTTATTTCCATAGCTTTATTTATGGCTTAGTTATGGCACTTTATGTGTTTTCGGTTTTCGCCATTTTGTGGGCGTGGCAGTGGTCCGATTTTGCTCATTTTCGAAAGCAACCTTCCTATGGTGCCAAGAAATACATAAGTGTGCCAAGTTTCATCAAGATATCTTAATTTTTACTCAAGTTACAGCTTGCACAGACGGACGGACGGACGGACAGACAGACATTCGGATTTGAACTCCACTCTTCACCCTGATAACTTTGGTATATATAACCCTATATCTAACTCGTTTAGTTTTGGGTGTTACAAACAACCGTTATGTGAACAAAACTATAATACTCTCTTTAGCAACTTTGTTATTTTATGTTATCTTATCTAAGATCGAGTTTGGATACCGGAAATTGTGTCCATGGAATTCTCTCATAGAGCTTAGCATATTCAAAAGTTTGGAGGAATTAACAAGTAAGTGTCGAAAACTCTTAACATCTCAGAGGACAGATCTATCTTATTTTTTTCATTGACCTTCAATCAAATATAAGTCACTTTATTATTTGTCATGTGGTGTCATATAAGTGTTAAAGGAAGTAGTATTAAGGAATTTATTTTTATATCAAAGTGTAAAATTTAAAATAACTGGCTACTCTTGAGTATAAATAAATATATAACAAAGCTGATACACAAAGCAATGTACACTAAAGCTTTATACTCAAAACACTCAAGAACTTTTGAAGGAAATTTCTCATTTAATGCAATAAGCTCTAAAATATACTTTCAAGCTTGGATTTTTGCATTACATAATTAATTACATCAATTAATTTCAACTTAGACTTGACTTACTTTCCTTAGATCTCTTCTTATCTACAGATACATGTGAGTGGCACTTAAAAGTTTAATTACTTCAAATATCAAATTCATATGTATATATTTTACGCATGAGTAAGTGGATGTCATCTGCTTCCATAAATAATGAAAAAGAGCTTAACTAAATACGATGCGCATAAGCACTCCAAGAAAGTATTAGATGATGGAATTTATGAGAGGCTGATTCACCAATTTTTGTGACATTTTATTAATTACTTGAGATGAGAGAAATTTGTCAACTGCAATTTGTAATGTAAAAAACTCATATATCAGTAGTGATCATCAAACACTAACAAATCACTTGCATACAGGTAATTAAATAGGAAATTGTTAGTAGGCTTCTACTACAACGGTGTGCTGTTGCTACAGCTATTCCTTATATTGAATATCAAATGTTGTCGATTTTATCGGCATATTTGATTTCAGTCAATGCCAATGCCAAAGCCTTCATTACTTACTTACTTACAGCGTGTTCATAGTATGCCTCGAAATATGAGGTATATACATAAGGGTGGTACTTAAATTCTGGACAAATTTTTACATATTAATCGATGTAAGTTTTTCGTCGTGGCGTTGTCTCATTTATGAGTCACAGTTTGGCACTCTCAATGGAATAAAAAATTTACCGAAAATAATATATCATATCCTAGCAGCGCTAAGTCGGAAAAAAAATGTTCATGAGGCTATTTACGAATCACCTTAAAGTTAACACAGATACAGATATATGCTGCCAGTGTCATTGTAAAGAAGTAAACAAAGTAAATTAGCAAATAAATTATAAGTATTGTTTACTTTCACATAATTTCAAAATCTTCCCGAAAATGGTACTCAATATAATATAACCATAGTATCTATAAAATAAGGAACTATTAAGTTTTTAAAAAGCAAGCAAGTATATCACAGCTCATATTGATAACTTATCCATAGTGACAAACAAAAAGTCCCACCATATTGTTTGCTGGGCAACGTGCAAATTTCGGTTTGTTACATATTCATATGTACATATGTATGTTTGTGTGCATAACGTCAAAACATCTGTTTGTTTTGTGCTGCTTTTCCTTTCATACATACTCGCATCAATTGATATTTCAAGCAGGCGTATACCTAAGTAGCTTGTTTATGCCGGACGTGTATGTTGTATGGAAATTTGAAAACAAAAGCCTCTACAACAACAACAATAGCAGTCGAAATTGACAACTAAAAGAGCAATATCGGCTAGTGTTGCTTTAACATAATGGCGCTCTCGCACGCCGCTCCTCAATATACTACACTCATTGATCGTCATTTGCTTCAAGTGCGCGCCGAGTGTCGTTGATTTTTCGACTTTTTTCACATAATCAAGTCGCTTTGTTAGTATTTAATTTTTTTTTAGATACTTGGTATCATCCACTATACTGATATGAGTAATATATATTTTTGTATTTTTGTCTGGCTTTTCCTGTGCGCTATTTCTCCATTTCTTTATCTAAGTGCATACATAGTACGCACGCAGGCGGCTAGTGCTCAGCTGAAGCTGCAGTTGTTTACGCTCTAAACTTTTTCCAGTATTGTTGTTTGCGTTGTGCTATCCGGTTGTGCGGTGCTGCGGAAATTCGAAATTATATCGAAATATTAAATCATTGTTTTACGTTAATTTCGTATTGTGATATTGTAATTGTGGTCTGCCGAATTATACAGATATTTTCAAATGCTTATTTAGTGATCAACTTACATATATTTATATGTAGTTGTATTTGTTATAAAGTCCACATCGAAACTTACAAACTGAACGTAATAAACTAACTTAAAGTAATTCAACGCATTTTATAAGATACAAAATTGAACAGTCTGGAAGACAAGCCACTGATATGCCATCAAATATTGGATTTATAGAGAAATGCCGATGGCGACTGAAGTGAGTGCAGTGTATGATGAAATTCGAAATTTTATAAATCATTTTATAAACATAACAAATATTATACATGTTTATAGAAAGATAAAAAATGATTATAAAAAAGAAATGTTGTTTCAAATATATTTTTTTGTTTTTTATTAAATATAAAAAATACAATTTATATTGTTTATTTATTAACTAGATTCTTTAATTTAATATTTTGGTCACCTACTTAAATTGAGTTAAGCGCTTTTCGCCCGAAAATTCACAACTCATTGAATAATAGATATTAATTGTTTGACATTTAGCAATTTCGCAACATGACCGCGTGTCTTGACATTTTGTTTACCGAAAACCAGTCTTACATTTATGAATGTATGCATACACATGTATGCAATATTTTGTACAAGCTTGTATGCATGTATATGTGTATTATGCATTCCAAAGAGACAGTCAGTTAGTTGGCCGAATCAGCTGAGATGACTAATAAATGACTGGTTTTGTTAAAGCACACATACATCCATACATACAAATATACTTGCCCACTCAATCAATGAAAATGAGCATAGTAAACAATAGTATATTTACGCTTTTGCGTTTATTATGAAAATTAATCGATTTTTAGTATTTCAGTATTTATGACAAATTACAAAAAATACAACATGCATCTACATATGTATGCATATATGAAGTTTTAATATGATGACTAATAAAATCTCTAAATAATATCTACATACATATGTTTCTATGTATTTTTTGTTCGTGAAATTATCAATGCTTTGATGTCACCATGTTTGGCATATCAATGAAATTTCGCTTTCATTTACTCACAAAGATTAGAGTAGTAATTTCAGGTAAAAAAGTTTCAAAAGCATTACAAATATACGCAGGCGCATCTAACCAAGGCACATCAATGTATAGTTTTAGAGCGCTACCTGCTCAAGTCTCAAATTCATTCATTACTCTACCTGCGCTCAGTTCGCTAAGAAAACTAACGGGTTTGTTTAAAAAGTAAACTAGCATAACATTTTTTGGTCATGTTATTACTTGGTAGTATATTATTTGATTTTAGAGAGATTTCGCGGAAGAGGTTTTGACAGATTTTTAAATATAAAATATCTCCCTTCCGCCTTTATAAAAAGCGTTACAGTGATCGGATTTAGTTAAAAAATGCCCCGTTTCGTTCGATAATCTGTTTCATCTAGACGCCAACTTCATAATATCCCTCGGACAGCCACTTTTCACAAGCCTCTTCAACTTTACCCCACCAACGGCGTTCGCCTTGGACAGGAAGAGGTGGTAATCACTTGGCGCTATGTCCGGGCTATATGCGATAAAACCTCCCATCCGAGTTCCCGTAGCTTCTGACGAGTCATCAAAGATTGTGTGGTCTGACGTTGCCCTGGTGGAACACTACATCCAACACTGTTGGCCAATTCTGGACGCTTCTGGTCGATCGCCTGCTTCAAGCGGTCCAGTTGTTCGCAGTAGATGGTAGAATTAAGCGTCTAGCTATATGGGAGCAGGTCATAGTGGATGATTCCCTTCCAATCCCACCAAACACACAGCAAAACCTTCCTGTCCGTCAAACCCGATTTGGCCACTGTTTGGGACGATTCACCGGCCTTCGACCAGGACCGTTTTCGCTTGATATTGTCGTACGTGATCCATTTTTCGACGCCAGTCACCATCCGCTTCAAAAATGGGTCGAGTTCGTTACGTTTCAGCAGAATATCGAAGGCGTTGATTCGGTCCAGAAGGTTTGTCAAATCATGCGGCACCCAAACATCAAGCATTTTTAACGAAGGAAAACTTTAAAATAGCGCGAATTTAGGAGTTAGTGAACTCCATGTTTAAACGTCTATAACTGTTGAACGCAATATCCAAACTAATCATGCATAGCGTCGTTTTGTAGGTTATGTCAAGACCTTTCCAAGATGTGTAGTATTGCCAGATAAGAGCTCTGTAGCGCCTTATATATAGCCGCGAAATTCAAAAGACAAAAAGGAGGAAGGGAGATATTTGGTTCAAATTACGACAGTTATCTGAGGAAAAACTCTATCTATAAGATATCCAATCGATTTTTGAAATCTCTTCTTGGCAGACTTTATTTCAATCTCACGATTTTTAGCCGGTTAAAAATCTGTGTCTATTTCAGTTACGTAGACCCTAATTTCTAACTATCGTACAAGCCCTTATTTCAACTGTGATCTCAAATAATGCTTATCTTTGTCATCTGAGAGCTGGTATCAAACTCGGGGTGGCCCCACTACATTGTGTGGGGGCGCGTATTAAATCCTTTAGTATAAGTCAGCTTGTCGAAAGTCGAACATTATCTTATGTAAGAATCAGTAATTGATAGTTCATATACATAATTATGTTATTGTAAATATATTACAATTGCAGTATTAACGTAATTGTGGAAGTTATTAATAGTTGAGCTTGAAACTGAGATAAGCTGAGGTCTAACTTTCAACAAGATTAAACAACTATTTTGTGTTTATGAATAAATAAATTCTAAATAGATGAGTTTCATAATACTTTTAAAGATACAGTAAAACCTGTCTAAGCTGTACACCTGCGGTTCAGCACTTTTTGTCCAAGTTACGCGAGTCCATGTTATAAAGAACTTATTTTTTTTCATTTTATTGACTTTTTTTTTTTAATTTGGTAAAAAATGTACATTGAATTCAATATATAATAAAAAACATAAAAATTAACAAATTTTAAAATATAAATATGTATTACTACTACTACTTATTTTTTAGAAATATATGCATCTATTTCAGTTTCTTTTAATTTTGATAAGCTTATATTTTGTTCCAATTTCGTTTTTAATTTTAAAAACTTCAGCAGCAAAGTTGGTTGATGGGCTGATACGTAAAGAATGACTTCATTCATGTTTGATAAAGCATCCTTTGCAGTAGGAAGATGATAGTTTTAAGTGCACTCATCTTCACTTTCACTTGAAGAAGTTCCTTGGGAGATGTGTTTTACTTTCTCTACCTCGTTTTTAAAAATAGTTTCATGGGAATCACTCACCTGTTCATGTACTTTTATCGATTTCTCCATATTTTCACAAGTATGGGCGATACTAATACATTTCGAATTTGTTCAGAATAGTTGTAATTTATCAAACTTTCATTATTCAAATCTCTTTGCGATGGACATTCCAGGAAATCATGGCAAGGAAATCCAGCATGTTGAAAGCATTTTTTATCACAAGAGGGTCTAATTCGGCCCAGGAAAAACCAACCACCGAATAGCATCCTAAACAGAAATTCTTTTCGGCAATTCACTTACATTGTTTCATTCATCAAGATGTGTTATCACAGAAAGCATCATTTTTGATCTATATTACGTTTTTACATTTTTAATAATTCCTTGGTGGGGAGGTTGTATTTCTACTGCTAGGTTCGGTGGTAGAAATTTTATAAACACATTTGAATATTCATTCATTAAACTGTGGCTTGTAGCGTTGTCAATAAACAAAATAAATTTTCTATTTTGCTTATTAATTTGCTAATTGATAGAACTAAGCCAATGCTGAAAAATTACAATTGTCATCCAAGCCTTTTTATTGTGAGCCCACTGCACAATAAAATTTTTAGTGTCGATTTTATTTCGGTCAGCTCGCGAATTCGCAGCGTTACCTAACTTAACTTTTCTCCAGTACTGCTGCAGCAAAACAATACGCTCAGTCTTTCTTTTGCCAGTTTGCCTCCTTTACAAACTGAGCATTTTGCAACGCAACTTCGAGGAGGTAATAGACGATAAAACAGTCCAGTTTCATCCGCATTAAACTGATCCTCGGGTAAATAATTTTTAAAAAGTATTGATAGTTTTTCCTTCCAACCTGAGGCAGCTTTAAGAACTATATTTGCTCCTTCACCACTTAAAGCTTTAAATTGAATATTATGTCTCAAGAGGTACAAATACAATTGTGGGTAATATAAGTAAAAAGCATACAAATTTGCATACATATTAAATGTATTGTCCAAGATAGTAAGGGATTTTAATGCTTGGCGTTTAAAAATTTAGACAAATTTTGTCCAACTTTCAAGATAGGCAGTTGTCCAATTTGAGCGAGTGTCCAAATTATAAGGGTGTCCAACTTTACAGGTTTTGTTGTACTACAAATAATTTAATCGGATTAAATCCGGTTTTCTGTACCTTTTCTCAACCTGCCCGGCTTAGTGTATGATAGATTTAAGTTCAAACTATATATATACATAAAGGAAGTTGGAGAGAAGTGTGCCTAGTTTTAAGAATAAATATAGGTTATTGCTTATCGTATCAAAACTTAATGAGCTCCTCATTAACACCTTTCTTATTTTTGTTATTTTTCACACTCAATCTTCAGAGCCTACGAACACAAATACCAACAAAATCGACATACAACCGACGAAACGTCAATTGTAGAGACTGAGTATGGAAAAGTAGAAGGCGTTAAACGCTTAACTATTTACGAGGAGCCATACTATAGCTTCGAGGGCATACCGTACGCGCAACCACCTGTAGGTGAGCTACGCTTTAGAGCGCCACAACGACCCATACCATGGGAGGGTGTAAGGGATTGCAAAAGCACCAAAGAAATGGCTGTGCAAACACATGTGATAACCGGCACAATAGAAGGCGCCGAAGATTGCCTCTACCTCAATGTGTATACGAATAATGTAGGTGCATTTACAATAATTTATGACACATTCAATAGCTTTTTAACAATATATTAAATACTCGCAGACACAACCCGATAAGCTGCGACCAGTCATGATTTGGATACACGGCGGTGGACTCTGCACTGGTGAGGCTACACGTGAATGGTATGGACCTGATTATTTCATGCAAAAAGATATTGTGCTCGTGACAATACAATATCGACTGGGTGCATTGGGTGAGTATATATATTCGATATAATTAAGTAGATTAAAATTATAACATTAAGTTTTTATCATTTCTAAAAAGGCTTTCTTACGCTCGATACACCCGAATGTAATGTTCCTGGCAACGCTGGCCTTAAGGACCAAGTACTTGCTATAAAATGGGTTAAAAATAATTGTGCAAGTTTCGGTGGTAATCCGGACTGCATAACAGTTTTTGGTGAAAGCGCTGGCGCTACCGCCGCACACTGCATGATGCTAACTCCACAGACACAAGGCCTCTTTCATCGCGTCATTTTAATGTCGGGCACTGCCTTACCGCTGTGGGAGACAGATGAACAGAAATATCGCGCTTTCAATTTGGCGAAATTAGCTGGCTATAAGGGTGTAGATAATGACAAGCATGTGCTTGAATTTTTGCGAAAATGTAAAGCGAAAGATCTGATAACGCTGGAAGGTCGTACGCTGTCGGCGGAAGATCGTGCGCATAATATATCGACGCCTTTTGTCTACTGTGTGGAGCCGTATGTGACGCCTGAATGTGTGATAGCCAAACCCATAAGGGAAATGATGAAGACTGCGTGGGGCAATGCGATACCGCTGCTGGTCGGTCATACGTCAGATGAGGGACTGATCTTCATGCAGGGTGAGTTTCATTCATATATACAGGGTGGTACGTATAAATGTAAAAGAACGAAAAGAAGAAGAGAAAGTTCTCAATAGTTCCCAGTATTTTAAACTGATGAATAATGGTTAAAGGTCAAAACGTATGTACAGTATTTTACTAATTTTAATGTATTCAATTTCTAGGCGCCAAGCTCTTGGCCAGTGCTGCGCAAAAACAGAAATGTTATTCGCTGAAACCCTTTATACCCTATGAGGTAGCCGATAATGAGGGAAGTGAGAAATTCGAGCAAAAATTGCGAACGGCGCATGTGAGTGGCAAAACACCTACCATTGAGGAATATAAAAATGTAAGTTTACGCAGACAAAACACACCTTTAATTAGCAAGTTGTTAATATTTTCTATCTATCCACAATATTTCAGATTATCGCCTACTCGTACCTGCACTTTCCACTCTATCGTCTCATACTTTCACGCCTATCACATGCCGCCGGTGCGCCGCTTTATCTATACCGCTTCGACTTTGACTCCGAAGCGTTGCCGCATCCTTATCGTATATTGCGTATGGGGCGTGGTTTAAAGGGTGTGGCGCATGGTGATGAACTGTCGTATATTTTTTCAAATCTTTACTCGCAACGCATGCCAAAGGAGAGTCGTGAATATAAGACAATTAATCGCATGATCAGCTTTTGGACACAATTTGCGCGCAGCGGCAACCCAAATGACGAAGAGATACCTGGCATGGCAACGCTGACATGGGAACCGTTGAAAAAAAGTGAACCAAAATTAAATTCTTTAAATATAAGCGATGATTTGAAATTTATAGAATGGCCAGAGTTGCCGAAGGCGAAATTGTGGGCGAGCGCTTATGACAAGCACTCAGAGTTGTTATATTGAAGTGAAGTATAGTATTTGATTAAGTGTAATTCAGACACCAGTTTGTATGCAAATTAGTCACTTGTTTGTATTTAAATATTTATTTAAACTATTGAAACGTATATATTTTTATAAAAATTATATAGTACAATTATATATTTTGTTGATTATCCAATTGTTGTTTGATTAGATGAAAATTCATCATACTGGCATCAGTGTATATATGTATATAATAAATTGTTTATAAAGTAGAATTTTAGTAATGAATATGCATACGATAAAGCTTTAAATATTTGTAAAATATGTACAAAACATAAATACACATGCAATGCAACGAACGAAACATGCAAATATTTAGTCTTTTGATTGGGTTCTCTTTGTATCCAAATTACTTTCATATATGAAACTAATAGCTTTTTCTTTTCTCGATGAAAATGCTGCCTATTTATATTTCGTCAATATACACATTTGCATTACCTCCTTGAATGTATCCCATTTTTCACATGACAAAATAACAAAAAATTGTCATCCTATTATGCTGGTCAACTCTCAGTCGCAATTTGAAAACTCGAACACAGGGCTGAATAAATGCAACATTTTTTTGAGAAAAGAAAAAGCTATAAAATCATATATGTACAATATGTTTGAAAACAACGGTCTTGTAAGACATGTAGTTGAGTGGCAACAGGTCGTATACGGAATTGATTTTTGCATCGATTAACTCTTGGATAGCCGCTCAATGATACGTGTTACCGATTTATGAGATCTTCTTGTATGTAATGTAATGAAATGTATGTAGCTGTACACAAATATCTAGCAATTAGTAAATGCTATATATGTATATTTATTAAAACCCCACGTAATGCAATCAAGCGCAGATAATTACAATTAGCATGCAAAAAGTTCGTATAGTGAATAAGTCATTTTTGTTAGAATACAACTACATTTTTTTAACTAAAGTAGACCTTTCGTATTGATTAACTACTGCAGCGAGCTTGCATGAAATGTACACATACATTACAATTAATGTTAAGTATACGTAGTGGCGTCTAATGCTAGTAATAAAAGCGACACGGAATGACAGGAAATATTAAGTATTTTGCTACATCGATATGCGTGATAGAATAAGTGCGGTTTATTGATATTTACTTAGGACTAAATATGTGTAAATATGGCGTATTAATATAAGTGTGCGTGTGTTAAATAATTATTAATTTATTCTTGTTGTAAACATATTGAAAACTAGCAGACCGCTCCGGTTTCACAAGGGTTTAAACAAACATTTCAAAAGTTTTAAGTGTGTATACACACTCTCCCATACATATGTATGTACTTTCCTGTTTCTTGCGTGGGTTCATGTAAAAACAGGAGAAGGAGGAAAATTCGAGCATGAAATATAATATTTTATTTGTAAAGAGCTAAAACTTATTACGATCTCTAGTCTTTGATGCGTTGGGAACGCTCAGAGTTCGACTCCTTAGTGCGAGCTTGTATATTTCTGATATTTTGTTGTTCAAGACGCTGCGGACGCTCCATACTCGACTCTCAAGCGCGTACTTGGGAGGTTTTGAAATTTTGTTCAGCAAAGCAGCTGCGAGCGCATGTTATTCGACTCTCTGGCACAATCAGAATAAGATTTTCCATCACGAAGTCTTTTTGTCTCGCTTTCCTTTCCTATTTATAATAGTAGTATATATGAAATATATAGATTAATATTTGCAAGATTTTTTTATGGTGAGTCAAGTTTTAATTATTTTTTAGACCTCTACGTTTAATCTGTAAATATTTTGTTAAATGATACAGATTAAGTCTGGGTTATAACGTCCCCGCTTAATGGCGGCTAGGGTTTTAAATTTTTCATGAAAATGTTTACCATAAAATTATAATAAAAATGTCCAAAATATTTTTATAGTCGTATGGTATATAAATATTTTATATATCTCTTAATTTAATTTTATTATACAAATTATGTTTTTACAAATTTGTATACAATATTTTTATACTCTCGCAACAAAGTTGGACCACTGCCACGCCCACAAAATTGCGAAAACCGAAAACACATAAAGTGTCATAACTAAGCCATAAATAAAGCTAGGGAAATAAATTTGGTATGAAGGATCGCACTATGAAGGGGCATATTTGGATGTAATTTTTTTGGGGAGGTGGGCATGGCCCCGCCCCCAAATAGGTTTTTTTTACATACCTCGGAAACCAATAGAGCTATATAAACCAAACACTTCCACTTCTTAATACAGTCCTAAAATTAAAGAAATCGGATAGTAACCACGCCCACCTCCCATACAAAGGTTAAGTTGAAAATTACTAAAAGTGGGTTAACTCTCTAACGAAAAACGTCAGAAACACTAAATTTCACATAAGAAATGGCAGATGGAAGCTGCACTCAGATTTTTTACAAAATGGGCGAGGGGTCGCCCACTTATGGGTCAAAAACCATATCTCAGGAACTACTCGACCGATTTCAATGAAACTTAGTTTGTAATAGTTTCCTTACATCCCAATGATATGTTGTGAAAATAGGCCAAATCGCTTCACAACCACGCCTACTACCTATATACCAGAGCTTTGAAGACGATCTGAATCGTTTACATTACAATATATAAAGTAAGCACTAGTGAAGATATCGGTGCAGAACTTTGCACAAATACTATGTTTATAGTGTGTCAGCCCCATTCTAAAAATCGCCGAAATCGGCCCAGGTTTTTAAGGCCCCATATATCGAACACGAAGACCTTGGTGCTTCTAACCTAATATTATGGTTTCCAACTTTCAATGGACTTTATACAATATATATGACGAATATGTGGGTCAAATTGTGTATTAAATAATATAAATAAAGTTAAATAAATAAATTGCGAGAGTATAAAATGTTCGGTTACACCCGAACTTAGCCCTTCCTTACTTGTTTTACATATTTTTTTATAAATGTACATATGTATGTAAATACTCACATTTTTAGAGTACACTCAAATATAGGCTCAATAGTTCCATGCTATACGAAATGAGCATGAACTTACTTTGATGTGAGCTGAGGTCAAGTGATGTGACTTCGCACTAAGCAGCGTAGTGCTAATCAAATATGGTAATTTTTATGTGTTAATATTCTAAAGAATTAATATTGGCTGTGTCACGCAGTAGCTGCCTACATAATCAAGTGATTTAAGTGCGTGACTGCTACACCAAGTGTTTCAGTTTCAAATTCTTTTAAAGAACAGATGACAGAAATATTGCGCTTTCAATTTGGCAAAATGATAAGCATGTGCTTGAATTTTTGCGAAAATGTGATTCTTTTCTATCCAATGTGTACTTTTTCACATAAAAAAAGTTTCATAATTTTCTCGAAGATCTCCATAACTCGAACTTTTGAATTGTCAATAGCATTTAGAAATCAAATTTCATACAAATTTCCTTCCATAACTCAAACTTCTTTAACTCGAAGTTGTCCATAACTCGAACTCTTGAATTGGCAATAGAAGCCAAATGTCATACAATTTTCCTTCCATAAATCGAACTATTCGACCAGGGCTTAATAATAAAATTTTACTATCGAGGCGGAATTTTAAAAGAGTCCCTCTATATTCGTATGGAGGCAAACAAAAAATATAATATTACACTTATGGATTTCACAAATCATGTAACAAAGGCATGAGATAAAGACGTCAAGAGCCAAACATAATGTAGTTACATAAAACTGTATTCGAAGTAAGTAAATAAAACTGTGTATAAATCTATATTTTAAAGCTTTTAATTTTTTTTTTATGACAATTTTTTTTTTTTATGAAATTTTTTTTTTTTTATGAGTCTCTCTAACTCGTAGTTTCTTGTGAATTTTGTTGATTCGAGTTAGAGAAGTTCCACTATATATATATGTGTATATGCCGAATAATACTAAGGTATATACCAGCAATCTTTATGAAAACTCGGCAAAAATGTAGCAATTCAAGTAAAGTATACAATTCATGCCCATTTTATTAGCATATACAAATGTTTATACGCTGAAAAACATATATTTCTCGCCAATCATACTTATAATACGTAAAAGTTATTTTAAAGGGTATGAAAATATATGCATATACTTAAATATTTATAAACAAAATCATATCTGCACACAAGTAAATATGCACACACACCACCCACACGAAAATAACCACCTGTGCTGAGAATTAGAATATAATTTGTTTGAAGTTTATTGCCACGTATATTGATCGCCTCCTGCTCTGAGAGGCCAATAGGGTCACAAGACAGCCAACCGGCAAACGATAGCCGGCAACCGTTTTAGCAAACAGTAGCATGCATATTAACAAATCAAGTACATATTATTATGCATGTACATATATAATTAAATATGTCAGAGTCGCTATGAACAACAGTGGCAATGCCAACGAGATAAGGCGAATGAGCGACAGTGCATCAATCACGCTCATCCAACATTCACACAATCCAACTAATTGTTGGCATATCAGCAGTGCACCTCCACGGAAGCGATAGCGTTTACACTCCCATTTCTCACACACTACATGCAACTGTGTTCGAAATAATAGCAGTGGCTAATCAAAAATTAAATAAGTGAAATTATTACACTTAAAAACTTCTAGCCATGTAATTTTTTTATGCAGAAACATGAGCCTAAACATTGAGAATCTGTGTTTAAATTGACATTTGATACAGTTATCATATACATGGAGTACCGTTATTTTTTGTGCAACGTATTTGTTTTATGCTGTGATTAATAATTGCAGTATTGAGCATTTTACTTCAAAAACCAATTTATTCATTATAATAAAACAAAATAAAGTTTAAATAATTAATACATCGTCGAATTACTATCGTTGGATACAATCGCTCCAAGACATGGAGTCCATAAAATGCCTGCGTTTCTCGAGAGGAATGGCCTTGCGCATCTTCTTCATAATATTCCATAAGTGCTTCGAATTTGATGGAATTTTTTTCTCTACAACATCCTTAACCTCTGCCCAAAGATTCTCACTTCAATTAAGGTCAGATGATTGAGCAGGGTAACCCGTAACTTTAAATCCATGTGAAGTAAACACATTGACTGCCTACCGGATGGCATTCTTAGGGTAGTTGTCATGTTGATAGACCCTTTTTTGTGCGATTTTCGATTCAGCGTATGGGAGCATAGTCGGCTCAATTATTTCTACATACATTTTAGCATCCATATTTTTGTAAATCCAATATAATGGACCTAAACCGTAGTAAAAGAGGCCTCCGAATACGTTGATTTAACAAACCCATGTTACACAGCTCGGGAAACAAATCTAGGATAAAATTAAGATTTTTCTGGCCTTTATTGATGTTCTCGGGAACCAAATAAAACAATTTTCGTTCCGTCGGACCACAATATCTTGCGTAATTTTTCGACTGGCCAACGCAGGTGCTCTTCCGTAATTTGAACTGGGGACTGCACATGCCGCGGTTCTAGTAAAGGCACTCTCTTTGGACTCCTGCCGAAAAATGTTACCTGTTTTTAACTCTTGTCTTATTGTGGACTCAATAACACTAAGATTTAACCAGTCTTTAGTTTTTTTTTTTTTTGGTATAAATTCGCTTTTCTCAATACAAACCCACCACTGTTCTCAACCGTGGCCGCGAAAAAGTTCAATTTCTTCCCCTTGTTTCAGGATTTGGTTTAATTTTTTTGCAGTCAGATGCGTTTTGACACAACATCCGACGAAATTTTCAATAAACTTGTAAGATTTTTCTTACACCAACACTTTTTAATGATATTTCGTTATCCTTTAAAAAGTTTTTGCCACGCCCCATTTTCGTAAAATAAATGCGTTTTCAAATTTAAAGAGCGAACTAAAGAACTATTGCATCAGTTGACTTCAATTTAAATTTTCGCATTTCAATAAAATTATTTAAAATAATACGGCCATTTCGCTTGCACTAATCACAGTAAAAAACAACTACGTTGCACAAAAAATAACAGTACTCCATGTATATGATACCTGTATCAAATATCAATTTAAACACAGATTCCCAATATTCAGGCCCATGTTTCTGCATAAAAAAATTACATGGCAAGACGTTTTTAAGAGTAATAATTTCACTTATTTAATTTTTGATTAGCCACTGCTATTATTTTGAACACAGTTGTATGTATATAAATGTATATGTATGTATCAGTATATATTTAGTGCGGCTGTTGTAGCAGAATAAAAATGTTGTTATATTAGCATAGTAACGAGAATATTTTGGAGTTTGCATGTATGCTGAGTAGGTGGTGCAGAACCAGATTGATACTAGTTCAGTTAGTACTAAATTTGGACTAGTTTGTAAAGTCGAACTAGTGCATTGTTACATCTGTAGTTCTCAATAGATGATATTTTGATATAAAATATTTGGGACATTGGGTTATCTCGAAACGGAACGAAATGCCTTGAAGAAAAACAGGCATCCATATTTCATCCATACATTCACAAGAGTTATAGGTAAATATATAAATGAATCCAGGTTGTTTAGTTTTTTAGTTTCTTTTAAACTAATTGTTGTAGTGAAAGCGATCCTCTAAGTTTCTAACATAAAATTCCTAATCAAACGTAATCTCCCGACTACTTTACCACCTACATACATATGTATTGTGAATGTTTCTTTCTCAAAATAAAAACCGTACATTTAAAAAAAAATCTAAAATTCGTTAAAGAACATATTTGTTTATTTTAAATAAATTTTAAACTTTGCTGAACAGAATCAATCTATATTCTCAAACTAATCCACAACTAGTTACAAACTACCCTCCTTTCATATCTTTTTACATACATCCGCCATATTACTGCGCTGACTATTTGGTTGTGACTTAACAGCCAGTTATTCACCGACACATACATACACATAACGATTTTTTTTGTACACATTCACTTAGTCTGTGTCTTCGCGTGTATGTATGTGTGCATAGTAGACGCGTTGGCCAATGCCGCCTTACTCGCGCTTTGCAATTCTCAGTTGGCTTACAACCCTTGTGCGAAACGGGCAGACAACACGGCTGTCGAGACACGAGCCAAATAAACGATAAAAAAATAAATCAATTTGAAAAAGTATTTTAATAAAATTTAATAATTCACTGTGAAAAAGTCAATAGCAAATAAGCCTGCAGGACATTCATTTACCGTGAACGCGTCGGGTGTGATAATAAGTGAGAGCAAAGTGAATGACATCAACAAGTGCGGCGAAATTGCGCGCTAAAACGTAGCAATACACATGCGCATATGTACATAGTGAGCCAACCAGCGTACACACAGTTATCCTGCGGTCGATTTTTAACTCAATTTATGCACACATACATACACACGCGCACACACACAATTATATAATCAGCGTCGTTAAAGCGCGTTAAATTGGAATTCATTGAAGTGAAGAAAATTAACTTAAACTCAAGTGAGCTTGAAATAGATTGCTCCGGCGTTATTGTGTGCTAGAAAAATAAATGAGAATAATAATTTAAAATTTTCAAAAAAATTCGAAATTTTATACCTAGTATAAAAAAAAGACATTTAAAATTGATACAAAAAACTAAATAAATTTAACCAAAATTAAAATAATTCGTTAGAAGTATAGTCATATTTTCATATACTCGATTACTTAAATTTTGTTTATCAACAACAACAAAAACATAAAACAGCACCAATATGTCCTTCGATATACCGTTTGGTGATCAGATGCGCATTGCACTGAGGTAAGTTTGCTTAAAATTGTATAAATATATATTAGGTCTACAACTTTGCATCCGCCGTTTTTTTTTTGTTGTAAATTTGAGGCTTTTTTATACTCTCGCAAGTTGCTAGAGAGTATTATAGTTTTGTTCACCTAACGGTTGTTTGTAACACCCAAAACTAAACAAGTTAGATATAGAGTCATATATACCAAAGTGATCAGAGTGACGAGTAGATTTGAAATCCGGATGTCTGTCCGTCCGTCCGTCTGTCCGTCTGTCCGTCTGTCCGTCTGTCCGTCTGTGCAAGCTGTAACTTGAGTAAAAATTAAGATATCTTGACGAAACTTGGCACAAATATTCCTTGGCACCATAGGAAGGTTGCTTTCGAAAATGAGCAAAATCGGACCACTGCCACGCCCACAAAATGGCGAAAACCGAAAACACATAAAGTGCCATAACTAAGCCATAAATAAAGCTATGGAAATAAAATTTGGTATGAAGGATCGCACTATGAAGGGGCATATTTGGATGTAACTTTTTTGGGGAAGTGGGCGTGGCCCCGCCCCCTACTAAGTTTTTTGTACATATCTCGCAAACCAATAGAGCTATATAAACCAAACTTTCTGCAGTCGTTTTTTTTAGCCACTCCCTAATACAGTCCAAAAATAAAAGAAATCGGATCATAACCACGCCCACCTCCCATACAAAAGTTAGGTTGAAAATTACTAAAAGTGGGTTAACTCACTAACGAAAAACGTCAGAAACACTAAATTTCACATAAGAAATGGCAGATGGAAGCTGCACTCAGATTTTTTTACAAAATGGAAAATGGGCGTGGCGTCGCCCACTTATGGGTCAAAAACCATATCTCAGGAACTACTCGACCGATTTCAATGAAACTTGGTTTATAATAGTTTCCTTTCATCCCAATGATATGTTGTGAAAATAGGCCAAATCGCTTCACAACCTCGCCTACTTCCTATATACCAGAACTTTGAAGACGATCTGATTCGTTTACTTTACAATATATAAAGTAAGTACTAGTGAAGATATCGATGCAGAACTTTGCACAAATACTATGTTAATAGTGTGGCAGCCCCATTCTAAAAATCGCCGAAATCGGACCATAGGTTTTTAAGGCCCCATATATCGAACACGAGGACCTCGGTACTTCTAACCTTATATTGGGGTTTCTAACTCTCAATGAACTTTATGACGAATATGTGGGTCAAATTGTGTATTATATAATATAAATAAAGTTAAATAAATAAATTGCGAGAGTATAAAATGTTCGGTTACACCCGAACTTAGCCCTTCCTTACTTGTTTTTGTATAAAAACGGTTACAAAGTCGATGTTACAAATTTCGATGAGCCTCAGCCGCACTTTTCTTGGAATTAAAAAAGAAAAGCAAATTTTCCCTCAAATGTCGAGAATTCGGCTCAAAAAGTGACATTTTCAGTTGAGAATAAGTTTGGGATGCAAACAGATCTCTAAAAATATTTTGTTGGGTTAATGTTGACACAAATGTTCAAGATCGATATAAAAACAATTGATTTAATCGACCCTAGAGACATCTATTGGAAAACGGCGGAAGCAAAGTTGTAGACCTAATATTTTTTTTTCATAATTATAATTAAAGTAGTATTATTGCAGATTATTTCACAGCTTTCCATTAAAATATATATATACATAAATAACAATATCAATAAATATAGCAATAATGTATACCTACTAGTGCCAATAAATTACCTGAGGTCCGTATAGCGGTGCTAAATCCTTCAGCGACCACAACCAACAACAAAACTCTCTAAACAATTCGTTGATGGACAATAATCATGCACAAAATAATAAAATAAAGCATGTCAGCGCCCATATATACATACAGTTGTTTACACTACGCACTATACACAATTCTACTTTGCATAGAATTGAAATTAATGTTAAACTTGCTGACTGCGCATTTCTTTATTAAGGCCAATTTGAGTGAGTTTTAAGATATTTATACTCTCGCAACAAATATTGCTAAAACTAAACGAGTTAGATATAGGGTTATATATACCAAAGTGATCAGGGTGAAGAGTGGAGTTCAAATCCGCCCGTCCGTCCGTCCGCCTGTGCAAGCTGTAACTTGAGTAAAAATTAAGATATCTTGATGAAACTTGGCACACTTATTTCTTGGCACCATAGGAAGGTTGCTTTCGCAAAATCGGACCACTGCCACGCCCACAAAATGGCGAAAACCGAAAAACACATAAACTGCCATAACTAAGCCATAAATAAAGCTATGGAAAAAATTTTGTATGAAGGATCGCACTATGAAGGGGCATATTTGGATGTAATTTTTTTGGGGAAGTGGGCGTGGCCACGCCTAACTAAGTTTTTTGTACATATCTCGCAAACCAATAGAGCTATATAAACCAAACTTTCTGCAGTCGTTTTTTTTAGCCACTTCCTAATACAGTCCAAAAATGAAAAAAATCGGATCATAACCACGCCCACCTCCCATACAAAAGTTAGGTTGAAAATTACTAAAAGTGGGTTAACTCACTAACGAAAAACGTCAGAAACACTAAATTTCACATAAGAAATGGCAGATGGAAGCTGCACTCAGATTTTTTTACAAAATGGAAAATGGGCGTTGGGTCAAAAACCAACCTCAGGAACTACTCGACCGATTTCAAAGAAACTTGGTTTGTAATAGTTTCCTTACATCCCAATAATATGTTGTGAAAATAGGCCAAATCGCTTCACAACCACGCATACTTCCTATATACCAGAACTTTCAAGACAATCTGAATCGTTTACTTTACAATATATAAAGTAAGTACTAGTGAAGATATCGGTGCAGAACTTTGCACGAATACTATGTTAATAGTGTGGCAGCCACATTCTAAAAATCGCCGAAATCGGACCATAGGTTTTTAAGGCCCTATATATCGAACACGAGGCCCTCGGTGCTTCTAACCTAATATTATGGTTTCCAACTTTCAATGGACTTTATACAATATATATGACGAATATGTGGGTAAAATTGTGTATTATATAATATAAATAAAGTTAAATAAATAAATTGCGAGAGTATAACATGTTTGGTTACACCCGAACTTAGCCCTTCCTTACTTGTTTTTATATATTTTCTTTTGTATTTCAATTTCGAATGTGAGAGGTGTTAGTCAGCGAAAAATAAACTGTAAATTTTCATAAGTAAGCTAGATTCAAGTGGGGCGGGGAAAATATTTTATTTCGGTGGACAATTTTCTCTTGGCAAAATTTAAATGGTTTTTATACTACATTTACAAAACAAATATACTCCTTTTTATACTTTAGAGAGTATTATAGTTTTGTTCACATATCGGTTGTTTGTAAGTCATAAAAGTTAAAGAGTTAAATATAGAGTTATATATATCAAAATGATCAGGATGACGATAAGAGTTAAAATCCGGATGTCTGTCTGTCCGTCCGTCCATGTTCCTTGGGACCGTGAGAGGGATTCTATTAATGGACAAAATCGGACCACTGCCACAAAATGGCGGAAACCTAAAAGTGTCATAACAAATCCGCATATAAAGTTATGTAAGTCAAATTTGGTAAAAAGGATCGCACTAGGAAGGGGCATATTCTGATGTAAATTTGTTGGGAAATTTGATCGTGGCCCCGCCCCCAAATGGGTTTTTTGTAAATATATTGCGCAAATCAATAAATATATATATTCCAAACTTTCAGCCCCCAAATAAGTTTTTTGTACATATCTCGCAAACCAATAGAGCTGTATAAACCAAACTTTCTGCAGTCGTTTTTTTTAGCCACTTCCTAATACAGTCTAAAAATGAAAGAAATCGGATCATAACCACGCCCACCTCATATACAAAAGTTAGGTTGAAAATTACTAAAAGTGGGTTAACGAAAAACGTCAGAAACACTAAATTTCACATAAGAAATGGCAGATGAAAGCTGCACTCAGATTTTTTTTACAAAATTGAAAATGGGCGTGGCGTCGCCTACTTATGGGTCAAAAACCATATCTCATGAACTACTCGACCGATTTCAATGAAACTTGGTTTGTAATAGTTTCCTTACACCCCAATGTTATGTTGTGAAAATAGGCCAAATCGCTTCACAACCGGTGCAGAACTTTGCACAAATACTATGTTAATAGTGTGGCTGCCCCATTCTAAAAATCGCCGAAATCGGACCATAGGTTTTTAAGGCCCCATATATCGAACACGAGGACCTCGGTGCTTCTAACCTAATATTATGATTTCCAACTTTCAATGTACTTTATACAATATATATGACGAAAATATGGGTCAAATCGTGTATTATATAATATAAATAAAGTTAAATAAATAAATTGCGAAAGTATAAAATGTTCGGTTACACCCGAACTTAGCCCTTCCTTACTTGTTTTTATCTAAAATGAGCGTGGCGTCGCACACTTAAAACCAAAAAAAAACCGTATCTCAGAAACTACTCGACTGATTTCAATGAAATTCGGTTTATAATATTTCCTTAACCCCTGATGACACGGACTGAATATGGACGATAATAATATATATATAACTTTTCAAGGTTTCTCAATACCTAAGGGTAGTTTTTCACTGAAAATATCGGTAAATCTCTTAGATATAGCAAAAATATTAATATTTTCATATTTCAAAAACTTTTCAATTAGCATCTACACAAAATACACAAAAAAATTTGACTTACATTTTGCACATCACTCCACGCCTATTCGCCATACACGTACACCTCGAGTGTTTATTAAACCTAATACCTTCAAAGATAATGCCATACAATCATACAATATAATTGCATTTTCATCGTTTTGTACTAACAAATTATCGCTGCATTAATATACATATATTTTTTACATACATATGTATGTATAGGTATTTATGCATTAACATGTGTAAGCAGTCGAATATGCGTATGCACGCGTGCCTCAACTCATATGTATTTAGTTCAGTGGCTTCCAGCGCCTCACACGAACATTTCAGAACATTTATTATTTAACAGGTGTTGGCGCAGTGGCAGACGGCTGTGCGAATAAGATAACTGACCACTTTGTAATTTGTTAATATGTATGCAGACATATAAACAAACGTACACCATTTTATATAATTGTTTGGGTGGGTGTATGTGCTAGAATACCAATTGTTTTAAGTGCATACATAGGCAAGCGCAAATTACAAATGTGTCCTGCGGTTACGTGCAATTTGAACTTTGACCTCGAAGCGTCTAATACTAGATTCTCGTGTGTGTGCGTGCAGCAGTTTGAAAGTGGTATAGCTCAGTTATGGCAATATACACCTAATCAATCATAATTATGTGAGACTATTGTATTTCACTAGTGATTGTCTGATAAGCCAGATTTGCATGACGAAAAACCTTGTGACCATTACGGTGATTGAGTCGAGATTGTTATATCACTTAAAATGATTTAACTACTAATTGTCGTACTTAAGAGGATACAACACTCCATAGCTTTGAAAAATTATCTAACTTCAAATTTGTATCGCTGACAACAATTTAAGATTACAATTATGTTGAAGAGGTTCTACATAGCTGAATGTTATCAGAATTTGTTCTACACTCTCCTCCAGTTATATATATAAAACAAATATAAATATATTAAAAAAAAATTGTTTATTTATATGCAAGAAACTCAAAACTTCCTATGATTAAAAAATACCTCTCTAGAATGTAGGCTACCCTAATAACTACTCGCACAGCTGATGAAAATCATATTAAAATTCTTAATTAATCATTATTAAATATTATTTAATCAAGCTCATCATATAACCTTAGCCACCTATACATTTGAATAAATCGAAATTGTATAAACCTTCAATATAAATTAGCGCTCATCAAATATAATTTGCTAAAAACAAACTAATTGCCTTCAATCTTCTAAGAAACGTTGCTAATAACATACTAAATCAACAGCAGCGTAGATTGTTTGCCCAATATTCACTGCAGTTTTAAGGCCATTCTTATAAAAATTTATATATATTTTGATTACCTTAATTTTTTCTAGTTCAAGAGAACCATAATAAAGGAAAAAATAAAAAAATACATCTAAAAAATTTTAACATTAAAAAATTAAGCAGAAATTTAAAAAATTAAAAAGTGAATAAATTTTTATGTGAGAAATTTGAATACGCTTGCTCAACCAAACTGTAATGCACATATAAGTAGAGTCTCAATACAGAACAGGTTAAAGAATCTCCTTACCTTAGACAATTGAACCCGAAAGAGATGTGAACTTAAAACCTTGACTTCAAAATTGCAAATTCCCTTCTATAAAAACAAATTCAATTTAAATTTTATTGAGACATCATTCTCGTATGTCAACCAGTCTATCGAAACAATCCTCCAGCTTCAATAGCATACATATATACACACGCATCTATTTATTCATTTAAATCCAATTCGAGAAGCGTTGACAAGCAGACAACAAATTTGCATCAGACAATCATTTTACAATGCATTAATTGCACTGTTGCGGTCAACTGCATATAATAAGTATACTTACGTATGTTTACAAGCTTCTTCAAATATACACGCTAGCTTATATTTATGTGAACAATGCAGTTTATGTCGACATATGGAGATGAATTAATCAATTCGGAGACTAACTACATGTATTTGCGGCGGTATGCAACCTTCGATTACTCGTTCCTGCTCTCCTTCTAGGTAACACTGGCAACAGCTGCTAGTTCTTGAACACCTAGCTATAATAAAATTCACACAAGTTGAACAAGATATTGTTTTAATTAATTACTAAGGTGGAACAGGTGTAATGAGATACATATCATTCTCGATATTTTAGAAGTCATTCTCGATAAAGATTCAGCAACAATACGGACTCACACGTACAGGATTCCGCATTCCTACTTGAGGGGTGATATACTGTCAGTGTTATACGTTAGAAACGAAGGCACAATCTATATACTCACTGATGGGTCAAAATGTGAAGCAGCCACTAGCTCATGGCAACAATCCATATATATAAAATAGTTTTTAGTGAACATCATTTGGGTACCAAGGTGTAGGTATAGAAACCGAGGAAAGTTGTACCGAACATAGGGTATGCTAGAAAATTAAATAGCTCTTATAACTGGATAATTAATTAATTAGATCACCTTAATCTCTCCTAAATCAGTTGTTGTTATTATGCAGTTGTTAAACCAGATCCGAATGGCTGATGTTTATCGTCATGATGAGGGGCCACACACCGTAAGGGCTGAATTTGAATCAAATTTCTCAATATTATCCGACAGTGGCAAAGTCTCGAGAGGAAAAATCGTCTCATAAAAATATTCTTTTATCAAAGCATTTTTTCTAAATTTACGCAAATAAATCTGTAAAATATTTCAGACTTTGGTCAGCACACTAAAATCTGTTCTACTGCTTCTTATCAACGAATTTTATGTTGATAAATTTGTTGTTCAATCCATAGGATTACTAAAAATTAAAACAAAATTTGATAGTGCCGGCGCACACATGAATTTACAACGACAATAAATTAGGAATTCAAATAAATGCCAATCTAATGATGACTCAGCATTTTTAAAAAATCCATATTTTTCTAAACGAATTCGCCAACCGCATGATTTAATCCGTATTCACGCCAAGATGTGAAAAACAAGATATATAATAAATTTTGTGTGGTAATTCCAAGTAACTATCTATTTGCAAGCAATAAAGCAATAATGCTGTACGTGATAGCAATAAATTAGGCAATAGAATAACTTGTAAAAAGTCAATTAATTTATTGCACTTTCGACTCAAAGCATTTGCTAAGGATTGATAAGTGAAGCGTCGTCAAGTAATACGATAATCGTTTTCTTTCACCAAATGTCTACAATGTATATGACCTAATCAAATTATGCGTTGACAAGTGTAGATTAGTGTGTTGAGTTTAAATTTAACTTTTTTATACTCTCGCAACAAAGTTGCTAGCAACAAAGTTGCTAAGAGAGTATTATAGTTTTGTTCACATAACGGTTGTTTGTAACACCCAAAACTAAACGAGTTAGATATAGGGTTATATATACCAAAGTGATCAGGGTGAAGAGTGGAGTTCAAATCCGAATGTCTGTCTGTCCGTCCGTCCGTCCGTCCGTCCGTCCGTCCGTCCGTCCGTCTGTGCAAGCTGTAACTTGAGTAAAAATTAAGATATCTTAATGAAACTTGGAACACTTATTTCTTGGCATCATAGGAAGGTTGCTTTCGAAAATGAGCAAAATCGGACCACTGCCACGCCCACAAAATGGCGAAAACCGAAAACACTTAAAGTGCCATAACTAAGCCATAAATAAAGCTATGGAAATAAAATTTGGTATGAAGGATCACACTATGAAGGGGCATATTTGGATGTAATTTTTTTGGGAAAGTGGGCGTGGCCCCGCCCCCTACTAAGTTCTTGTACATATCTCGCAAACCAATAGAGCTATATAAACCAAACTTTCTGCAGTCGTTTTTCTTAGCCACTTCCTAATACAGTCCAAAAATGAAAGAAATCGGATCATAACCACGCCCACCTCCCATACAAAAGTTAGGTTGAAAATTACTAAAAGTGGGTTAACTCACTAACGAAAAACGTCAGAAACACTAAATTTCACATAAGAATTGGCAGATGGAAGCTGCACTCAGATTTTACAAAATGGAAAATGGGCGTGGCGTCGCCCACTTATGGGTCAAAAACCATATCTCAGGAACTACTCGACCGATTTCGATGAAACTTGGTTTGTAATAGTTTTCTTACATCCCAATGATATGTTGTGAAAATAGGCCAAATCGCTTCACAACCACGCCAACTTCCTATATACCAGAACTTTGAAGTCGATCTCAATCGTTAACTTTACAATATATAAAGGAAGCACTAGTGAAGATATCGATGCAGAACTTTGCACAAATACTACCTTTATAGTGTGGAAGCCCCATTCTAAAAATCGCCGAAATCGGACCATAGGTTTTCAAGGCCCCATGTATCGAACATGAGGACCTCGGTGCTTCTAACCTAATATTACGGTTTCCAACTTTCAATGGACTTTATACAATATATATGATGAATATGTGGGTCAAATTGTGTATTATATAATATAAATAAAGTTAAATAAATAAATTGCGAGAGTATAAAATGTTCGGTTACACCCGAACTTAGCCTTTCCTTACTTGTTTATCGTTAAGTTTATGAGCGAATATAAATTGTGGCGTACAGACAAGTGTTATTTTGTATGAACAATACATGAATATTCCATTGTAATTGAAAGAACTCTAATGTTATAATCTTAAAATGACTAATATTCTTTAATGAATCACAAATATATTTTGTTGCATACGTAGTATACATATGTGGCGTAGAATTAATATGAAATATTAATTTTAGACTAACTGTAACCACAATGAATTGAGCTTTTTTCTGGTTCAATACGAAAATATTTTTAAGCACATCTAGCATAAAATTTTGTGTACGCAAAACTTGGATGTGGTTTACATCGGTGAGCAAACATTGAGTAACTCAGGCTTCCAGTAAAATGTTATATCATGCTGCGCCGTCTTGAAATCTATATCCATTTTTGATATATTTGCGATCATACATAATAAGACAACATCCGTCCATATTTTACGGAGAAAAACATATGATTCAGTAATTAAAGCACATAAAGTGTCATAACTAAGCCATAAAGAAGTTTATAAACATAAAATTTGGTACAAATGATCGCACAACGAAGGGACATATTCGGTTGTATTTTTTTTGGGAAAATGGCCGTGGACCTCCCCCAAATAGGTTTTTTGTATAAATGTCGAAAACCAATAAATCTATGCAAACCACACTTTTTAGAGTCGTTTTCTTACGTACTATTAAAATCGGAAATTATCACCGCAAATATCGGTAAATCTTTCAGATATTTTAATATAATTCGGAGGAAATCTCTATACATAGTTATAATCAGGTCATAACTTTCCCTAGCTTCCATATACCATATAGCCTTCGATACATTGTACCTTGAAAGTGATAATGAGTGAAATCGGTTAAATTCCCTCAGCCCTCATATACTATATATGATGATTTTTCGTTATTCTAGTGGACTTTATGCTGAATATATGGGTCAAATTGTGTGTTATCTTAATAAAACGATAGCAATAAATTGCGAGAGTATAAAATATTAGATTGCACCAGAACTTAGCCTTTCCTTACTTGTTTTTAAATTCATTTATTTCGGATTTATGGTGTGATTCAGTGATTATGTAATGCCAGTCAATTATTAGTTGTACATTGTAGATCGAATTCAACATCTTGCGAGCTAGTCGTTATCTCTCTGACCTTATGGGATGCCAGTCTGTGAAATATACATTTTTACTCAATTGCAATAAGAAAATTGAAGTCGCCTCAGCTCATACATACAATTCGGAAGACGTATTGTTATAAACAAGCTCAATTTGCACTTTACATGTACATGTATTCGAAGTATTTTGCGATAGCAGCATCTCTCAAGTGCAATTATTCTATTAACATGGGCACAATGTACACGTACCTAATGTACTTGAAAATCAAATTATATTGCGCGCAAATTTACAAACCCACATATACGACATTCTTAAAAAGAATTCGTAACTGCGCTTTAATGCGCTATAAAATACTTACTAGAGAGTCTACTCAAACCGGATCCGTTGATTTGGACTATCAATTGAGAAGACTTACCGAGCTTGTATACATACATCATACATGTAGTTACAGATAATATTAGATTTATATATGTATATTAAATTAGCTATAAATTTGTTGACTGACGTAAGTAATATTATAATACTAAATTAACTGTAGCAAAAATAAATATGTAGATATATATATACTATATACTATTAGTAAACCTATATATTTTCTTCCAAAAGAAGCTAAAGCGGAACAAGACCACCTAATTATGGTATTTAAATTTACTTTATATTCAACGGTTCAAAATATATCATTCATGCGACAATTCCAGCGATAAGTTTGCCGGCATCTGGTTTCTTATCAGTTGGCAGCATAAGTTCACTCCGGGTTCATGTATATAATTTATGAAAGGACTTTGACACAGATTTTTTTTATTTATTTAAAGCGGTTTATATTTATTTAATATGATTTTAAGTGTCGAAAATATTTGTTTATTATTTGCTCATCCGCATCATTTATAATCTCACTTCTTCTGCTTTACACTTTCAGCTATGTGAAATTCAAAACAAATCAGAAGCGTATGCGCACAAATGAAAAGGTTGTGACCGACACAATTTATGGCAAAGTGAAGGGTGTCAAATGGCATTCGGTTTATGGCGGTTCCTATTATAGCTTTGAGGGTATACCTTTTGCCAAGCCACCAATTGGACGTTTGCGCTTTCGAGCACCCGAAGAACCCGAACCATGGTCGGAAGTACGGCGCTGTACGCGTGAACACCTCAAGCCTTGTCAATACAATATTATACTGAAACAAGTGCAGGGTCGTGAGGATTGTCTCTATTTGAATGTGTTCACAAAAACGGTAAGCTTTACAGATTATACCTGTATTATTTGTGGAACTGTATTATTGTATGTTTTCAACAAATTTACAGCTACATCCTCAGAAGCCGATGCCTGTTTTGGTTTGGATCTATGGTGGCGGTTTTCAAATGGGCGAAGCATCTCGTGATATGTACAGTCCTGATTACTTTATGATGGAGAATGTTGTCGTTATTACCATCACCTACCGTTTGGGTCCGTTGGGTAAGTGCGTCGTCAAAATAACCGTCTTAGGTCCGGAATAAGAATATCCGATCCTCATTAAAAAGTGCCATACATAAATAAAGTCTGCTCTAACTTAACTTATCAATCAGCAAAGCTTAAAAGACTAGCTTCAAACCGGGAGGTAATGGTTTTACAAACAAAATTTTCAATATTTGACTTTAGCTACAAAACATCGCTCTCCGACTGAACTCCACTATAGGTGTTATGGTAGAAATTGTGATTGGACACCATACTGTCTGAATACAATATTGTTTTCCAGAAAATTTACAGCATGATAGGTTAGTTCCATATTTAGAAAGCAATTTCGCTCTGACATTAGATCTCTTTAGATAGATTGGTAATCTAGGTTTGATTTTCATTGATGTGAAAATATGCATACTCTTATAAACAAACTCATATGCTGATTTTTTTTGTACTCTCGCAACAAAGTTGCTAAAGAGAGTATTATAGCTTTGTTCACATAACAGTTGTTTGTAACACCCAAAACTAAACGAGTTAGATATAGGGTTATATATACCAAAGTGATCAGGGTGAAGAGTGGAGTTCAAATCCGAATGTCTGCCTGTCCCTCCGTCCGTCTGTGCAAGCTGTAACTTGAGTAAAAATTAAGATATCTAGATGAAACTTGGCACCATAGGAAGGTTGCTTTCGAAAATGAGCAAAATCGGACCCATAAAATGGCGAAAACCGAAAACACATCAAGTGCCATAACTAAGCCATAAATAAAGCTATGGAAATAAAATTTGGTATGAAGGATCGCACTATGAAGGGACATATTTGAATGTAATTTTTTTGGGGAAGTGGGCCTGGCCCCGCCCCCAAATAGGTTTTTTGTACATATCTCAAAAAACAATAGAGCTATATAAACCAAACTTTCTGCAGTCGTTTACCACGTAAGCCAATTCTTAATACAGATCAAAAATGAAAGAAATCGGATAATAACCACGTCCACCTCCCATACAAAGGTTAGGTTGAAAATTACTAAAAGTGGGTTAACTCACTAACGAAAAACGTCAGAAACACTAAATTTCACATAAGAAATGGCAGATGGAAGCTGCACTCAGATTTTTTTACAAAATTGAAAATGGCGGTGGCGTCGCCCACTTATGGGTCAAAAACCATATCTCAGGAACTACTCGACCGATTTCAATGAAACTTGGTGTGTAATAGTTTCCTTACATCCCAATGATATGTTATGAAAATAAGCCAAATCGCTTCACAGCCATGCCAATTTCCTATATACCAGAACTTTGAAGACGATCTGAATCGTTTACTTTACAATATATAAAGTAAGTATATAATATATACGACGAATATGTGGGTCAAATTTTGTATTATATAATATAAATCAAGTTAATTAAATAAATTGCGAGAGTATAAAATGATCGGTTACACCCGAACTTAGCCCTTCCTTACTTGTTAATTATTAATTTCAATCAAAACCATACATAATTATGTTACCACTTTATTATCCATTCCATTTAGGTTTCCTTACACTGGAAGATCCTGAGTTGGATGTACCCGGTAACGCCGGCCTGAAAGACCAAGTACTGGCACTGCGTTGGGTTAAGCGCAATTGTCAATTCTTTGGAGGTGATTCCGATAATATCACTGTGTTTGGCGAAAGCGCCGGGGCTGCCTCAACACACTACATGATGCTCACCGAACAAACGCGCGATTTGTTTCACAAGTGTGTCTTAATGTCGGGTACTGCACTAGCACCTTGGGCCAATATACCACAGCACAATTGGGCTTACCGATTGGCGAAAGCTACTGGCTATCGTGGGGAAAATGTTGATCGAAATGTGTTCGAACACTTACAACACTGTAAAGCTAGCACTATGCTGAAGGTATGTGAAGATTTGCTCACCAGTGATGAACGCCACCAAAGGATGATGTTCAGTTTTGGACCGACCGTAGAGCCATATGAGAGTAAACATTGTGTTATACCACGCCCGCCTCTAGAAATGATGCGTAGCGCTTGGGGTAATGAGATACCTTTACTGATTGGTGGAAATAGTTCAGAAGGACTACTAATATTCACCGAAGCGCGTAAATATCCTGAGTTAATGGATAAATTGGGAAAAGATGCTACATATTTGGTGCCGGATGATGCGAATGTGAGTGTGGACCAACGGAGGGATTACGGTGATAAGCTCTTGCGACTACATTTCGGTGACAATGTACCTAGTTGGGATACAGTGCTGCAGTATGCCGATGTGAGTATATACATACATTATGGTTTAAAGGTATAATCCACGTTATAGACCTTTATTTATATAAATTTTAATGTATTTATCGTATCTGTCGCAATATATAGTTATACTATTGTTCTCATTCATACGGAAAATATTATTTATCTGCTACTACCTCATGTTGCTTTACTTAAAAGTTCAAACTTCCTTACAAAAATTATTCGCGCTCAACTTAATAATGGATTTGTGAAAGTATTCTTTCTAATTTCTATATTTCTCATAGATTTTGCTATATCCTTCTCTCCTATTAATTTGTTCTCAAATGATGTTTGCTTTCATTTCAGCTCTTCTCTTACAAATACTTTTGGCATGGCATCCATCGTACGTTACTTTCACGTCTTCATCATGCCGATTCGCCCACTTACCTCTATCGTTTCGATTTCGATTCAAAACACTTCAATTTCATGCGCATCATCACCTGTGGTCGCAACGTGCGCGGCACCTGTCATGCTGACGATCTTTCCTACTTATTCTACAATGCGGGTGCCAAGAAGCTGAAGCAACGTAGTGCCGAATTTCGCACCATTCGCCGGTTGACCACAATGCTAGTGCGTTTTGCCGAATGCGGTAATCCAAATATACCGATGAATGAAGGACATGACCACAGCTACCATTACCACCATCACCATCGGCCAGCGGAACAACCTGTGCAATACGCTCTGTCCAATAACCAAAATGGCAACAACAATGCACTTCAAAATGTGCAACCCAACGTAAATGGTGAAGAGCATGAACATCATAGCCAACAGCATAGTAGGCAGAGTAGCTATGATGATAGCGTCAGGGAAGGCATCGAATTGGCGCTGGAAGTGAATGCGGCTTTGACGAAAAATGAAGAGACATGGCTGCCGGTTTCACGCGACTCGGACGTATTCAAATGTTTGAATATCTCCGATGAATTGGAGGTGATAGATCTGCCCGAAGCAGAAAAGTTGCGTTTGTGGGATGAAATGTACATAGATAAAAGTCTACTCTATTGAGTTCGTGCATATTTCGTGCCCGTAATTACTCTTTCCTGTCTGTTGTGTGGTTTATTCACTTGCTTGGCGTCGCCACATGGCAGTTCAGTGATTGGCTGTGCTGAGTGGGTCGCATGTAATGTGGTGGATAGGCGTTGTATGAAGAAATTTTGTTCTTTCATTGAAAGCCTTGAAAGGTATTTCACAAGCCATCCTTCGTATGTGATATTGAGTGGAAAATATTTTCTAAAATCAGAAAAATCATATGTAGTTTTTCTTTAGTGCAAAGCAATTTAAGCTCTATTTATTTGTATAACAGTTTAATATAATATAATATATTTGTATATAAACACTATTTAAATAAAATATATGTACTTTTATTTTGTATATAAATTGCATGGATGTTTTTCCTTTAACTTATACCAACCACAATGCGAAGGGAAGCGAAGCGAATGGATCTGGTGGTGAACGAGGACAAGACGAAATATCTCCTGTCATCAAACAAACAGTCAGCGCATTGCGTCTTGGCTCCCACGTCATAACTTTTAAGTTGTAGATAATTTCGTATACCTAGGCACCAGCATCAACACCGATAATAATGTTAACCTTGAAATCCAACGCAGAATCACTCTTGCCAACAGGTGCTACTATGGTCTGAGTTGGCAATTGAAAAGTAAAATCCTCTCTCGACGAACAAAAACTAAACTTTACAAGTCGCTTATCATTCCCGTCCTACTTTATGGTGCAGAAACGTGGACGGTGTCAACATCCGGTGAGTTACACTAGGAGTTTTCGAGAGAAAGGTTTTGGGAAAGATTTATAGTCTCTTAATTGGCAACGGCAAATACCGCAGAAGATGGAATAATGGAATGACATAGACATAGTCCAGCGAATAAAAAAACAGCGGCTACGCTGTCTAAGTCATGTTGTTCGAATGGACGAAAGCGCCCCAGCTCTGAAAGTTTTCGATGCAGTACCCGCTGGTGGAAGCCGAGGAAGAGGGAGACCTCCACTCCGATGGAAGGACCAGGTGGAGAAGAACCTGTCTTCACTTGTTATTACCAATTGGCCAAACTGCCAAAAGGAGAAATGCGTGGCGCGCTGTTGTGGACTCTGCTATAACCGCGTAAGCGGTGTCTACGCCAGTCAAGAAGAAGAACCACAAGGCGATCCATTAGCCGTTAAAATTAGAATACTAATCAAAATGATGATAATTGCAGTATAGTGTTCTTAATAATACAATTTTACTTAAGCAATTATCAAACAATGTCTTTCACAAAATTGGGTGGCAGCTTTTAAATCATATCATTGAAAAACAGTATTCAAATTGGAGAAATTAATAAAGTATCAATAATAATCCGTTATTCCGAATTCTGAAGCCATATAAAATATAAAGGATTTTTTAAAAGCGACGGCACAAAAGGTGAGCAGCGTAGAACATCGAACGTTGCCATATTTTTCACCGCTCTTTTGACATTTTTATTCAGAAAGGTTTGCCATTTCATCATGGAAAGATGTACGATCCAACATCGAGTTGCAATTTTAAAATCTACCACCGAATTTCGGAGTAAGTGGCCTTAACTTTAAGAGTGCTTCGTCCAATTTATGGTCACCATAATGTCAAATCAACAATTGAGCGTATTTTAGAAAAATTTTAAAGCAGAGGCACAGTACAAAATGTTCCCGTGCCCGTGAGACATAGAAGTGCCCGAAGTGTCGAGAATATTGCTGCCACTAGCGTATCAATTGAGGAAGACCCAAATTAGTCTCTCATATGCCCTTTTCATGGGCATGGGTTGTGGCGAATTTTGCGAAAAGATATTGGCCTACATCCTTACCAGATCAAATTGACGCAAGAACTGAAGCCGATTGACCACCAGAATCGTCGTATGTTCGTGAATTGGGCTGAGCAACAATTTGAAAATTATCCTGATTTTCATCGAAAAATCATCTTCAGCGATGAGGCTATTTCAGGTTGAATGGAATATGCGTTATTGGTCAGGCAGCAATCCACACGTACTCCAAAATTACGCTTTGGTGTGGTTTAGGGCCGTACTTCGCTACTGCTAAATGATAACCGAATATGTTTGGCCGTCCAAAATTGAGTTCAGCGTAGGCCGAATGTGCTGTTTGTTTGCCTACTAACAGGTATCAAGATGCCCCTATTCCCGAAAATGAGTGAATTGGTTCTGGAATTATATATGCTATACTATATATGAAGATTTTCTATTGGACTTTATGCCGAATATATAGGTCACATTGTGTGTTATCTTAATAAAAAATCTTATTAATAAATAAATTGCGAGAGTATAAAATATTCGGTTGGACGCGAACCGAACCTTATTTGTTACAAATTGTTTTGGTCTATCGACACAACCTTATACAATTAACAATAACAAAAATATTTTAACAAAGCAACAATGACAACCTTCAAAATATTATTTTTTTGTTTTCTCTTTTTATATTTTTCTTGTCAACTCGAATAAAATTCTCCTATTATTATTAGCCAGATTGGTTTGGCCGTTCTCGACTTTTTGCGAGACTAACGAACAGCAATTCGTTTTTATATTATATTTATGTAACTGTAAATTAGAAGTAAAACAAAATTTTAATTATTAATATCTCCTAACTAAATTTCATCAAAATCCGTTCAGCCGTTTAGGCATGATAGCGCAAAACTCCCAGCAAAAACCATAAAAAAATCACTAACTCAATTCAGTTTTCTGCCTAATTCCTACCCCCTAAGTACGATGACGTGATCATTTTTAGGTAACCATCTATTGTATGTATGTGATTGGCGTTGCAACCGTTTAGCCGGTTATAGCCGAATCGACGATAGTGCGCCATCTCTCTCTCTCCTTCGCAGTTCGGCGCCAGTTGGAGATCCCAAGTGTAACCAGGTCGCTCTCCACCTGGTCCCTCCAACGGAGTGGAGGCCTTCCCCTTCCTCGGCTTCCTCCGGCGGGTACTGCATCGAACACTTTCAGGGCTGGAGTGTTTTCGTCCATTCGGACAACATGACCTAGCCAGAGTAGCCGCTGTCTTTTTATTCGCTGAACTATGTCATCGGCGTACGCCAGGAGCTGTACACTCTTGTAAAAGATGGTACCCTCTCTGTTTAGCTCTGCAGCTCTTATAATTTTTTCCAGCATCAGGTTAAAGAAGTCGCACGATAGTGAGTCACCTTGTCTGAAACCTCGTTTGGTATCGAACGGCTCGGAGAGGTCCTTCCCAATCATGACGGAGCTTTTGGTGTTGCTCAACGTCAACTTACACAGCCGTATTAGTTTTGCGGGGATACCAAATTCAGACATCGCGGCATAAAGGCAGCTCCTTTTCGTGCTGTCGAAAGCTGCTTTAAAATCGACAAAAAGGTGGTGTGTGTCGATCCTCTTTTCACGGGTCTTCTCCAAGATTTGGCGCATGGTGAATATCTGGTCAGTTGTTGATTTTCCAGGTCTAAAGCCACACTGATAAGGTCCAATCAGTTTGTTGACGGTGGGCTTTAGTCTTTCACACAGTACGCTCGATAGAACCTTGTATGCGATATTTAGGAGGCTGATCCCACGGTAATTGGCGCAGATTGTGGGATCTCCCTTTTTATGGATTGGGCAGAGCACACTGAGATTCCAATCGTCAGGCATGCTTTCTTCCGACCATATTTTGCAAAGAAGCTGATGCATGCACCTTATCAGTTCTTCGCCGCCGTATTTGAATAGTTCTGCCGGTAATCTATCGGCCCCCGCTGCTTTGTTGTTCTTCAAGCGGGTAATTGCTATTCGAATTTCTTCATGGTCGGGTAATGGAACATCTGTTCCATCGTCATCGATTGGGGGATCGGGTTCGCCTTCTCCTGGTGTTGTACTCTCACTGCCATTCAGCAGGTCGGAGAAGTGTTCCCTCCATAATCCCAGTATGCCCTGGACATCGGTTACCAGATTACCACCTTGGTCTCTACATGAGGATGCTCCGGTCTTGAAACCTTCGTTAAGTCGCTTCATTTTTTCATAAAATTTTCGAGCATTCCCTCTGTCTGCCAGCTTCTCAAGCTCTTCGTACTCACGCATTTCGGCCTCTTTCTTTTTTTGTCTGCAGATGCGTCTCGCTTCCCTCTTCAGCTCTCGGTATCTTTCCCATCCCGCTCGTGTTGCGGTCGATCGCAACATTGCGAGGTAGGCAGTCTGTTTTCTCTCCGCTGCGAGACGGCACTCCTCATCGTACCAGCTTGTTTTTTGTCGTTGCCGAAAACCAATTGTTTCGGCTGCAGCGGTACGCAGTGAGTTTGAGATGCCGTTCCACAGTTCCCTTATACCGAGATGCTGATGAGTGCTCTCAGAGAGCAGGAGTGCAAGTCGAGTAGAGTATTTCGTGGCTGTCTGTTGCGATTGCAGCTTTTCGACGTCGAACCTTCCTTGTGTTTGTTGACGGGCGTTCTTTGCTGCACAGAGGCGGGTGCGTATTTTAGCTGCGACCAGATAATGGTCCGAGTCTATATTTGGTCCTCGGAGCGTACGCACGTCTAAAACACAGGAGACATGTCTTCCGTCTATCACAACGTGATCGATTTGGTTCCGCGTGTTTCGATCAGGAGACAGCCAAGTAGCTTGATGTATTTTCTTATGCTGGAATCTGGTACTACAGACGACCATATTTCGGGCCCCAGCGAAGTCGATCAGCCTCAGGCCGTTTGGCGATGTTTCGTCATGGAGGCTGAATTTTCCGACTGTTGTGCCAAAGACACCTTCTTTACCCACCCTGGCGTTAAAATCGCCAAGCACGACTTTTACATCGTGGCGGGGGCAGCGCTCATAGGTGCGTTCTAGGCGCTCATAGAAAGCATCTTTGGTCACATCGTCCTTCTCTTCCGTTGGGGCGTGGGCGCAAATCAGCGATATGTTGAAGAACCTCGCTTTGATGCGGATTGTGGCAAGACGTTCATCCACCGGGGTGAATGCCAGGACTCTGCGACGGAGTCTCTCTCCCACCACAAATCCAACACCAAATTTGCGCTCCTTTATATGGCCGCTGTAGTAGATGTCACAAGGACCCACCTTCTTCCGTCCTTGTCCCGTCCATCGCACTTCTTGGATGGCGGTGATGTCAGCCTTGAGTCGTATGAGGACATCAACCAGCTGGGCAGAGGCACCTTCCCAATTAAGGGTCCGGACATTCCAGGTGCATGCCCTTATATCATTATCCTTAAAACGTTTGCAGGGGTCGTCATCAAAAGGGGGGTGTCTCATCCGAGGCTTTCGTAGATTTTTCATTGGGGGGTGTTTTTATGTGGTGGGTCCCAAGCCCAACGCACAACCGCATAAGCGGGCTTCGCCTTCTCACTTTAGCTCGCCTTCAAACGGATGTCTGTTGGCTACCCAGAGGATACTTGGTCTAAAACCGGAAGTCGTGAGCTGCTTGGACCATGTGGAGAAGAATCGTTTCTGGCCACTCCCAAGTGAATGACAATCAAAAACTTTCCTCACTTGCGTGAACTTCTACACATGGTCCCATCCTCCCGAAAAAGGTAACCATCTATTACCTTACTAAATTTCATCAAAATCCGTTCAGCCATTTAGACGTGAAAGAGCAATAGTCCCAACAAAAACGACTAAAAATCACTAACTCAATTTAGTTATCTGCCTACTGCCTACACCCTAAGAACGATGGCGTGATTATTTATAGCCTATGACCATTTCTAGGTTATCATCTATCATCATACCAAATTTCATCAAAATCCGTTCAGTCGTTTAGGCGTGAAAGAGTAACAGACAGACAGAGTTACTTTCGCATTTATAATATTAATATGGATAAGATATAGAAATATAATACATACATATGTTGTATTCCTAGCTCCTCTTTCTATATACAAATTATGGAAAAAAAGGGAGACAGAAAAAGATGTTATGCAGAGAGAGAAATGCTACAATCATAAATTTCACATTGACTTCAAATAAAATCCAAACAGCTGTTTTTTTTTTATTCAACAGCTTCTACATTATTCTTCGCATGTTGTTCATAATTCTCTAGCATATAAACTTGGCATATAGATGTCGCAATTGACATGGTGTGGTTCTTGGTTGATCTATAGTTCAAAATCTTATTATAATGTCTTTAATTGTTTATTATTATACTCTCGCAACAAATGTTGCTAAAGAGAGTATTATAGTTTTGTTCACATAACGGTTGTTTGTAACACCCAAAACTAAACGAGTTAGATATAGGGTTATATATACCAAAGTGATCAGGGTGAAGAGTGGAGTTCAAATCCGAATGTCTGTCTGTCCGTCCGCCCGTCCGTCCGTCCGTCCGTCTGTGCAAGCTGTAACTTGAGTAAAAATTAAGATATCTTGATGAAACTTGGAACACATGTTCCTTGGGACCATGAGAGGGTTGCTTTCGAAAATGAGCAAAATCGGACCACTGCCACGCCCACAAAATGGCGAAAACCGAAAACACATAAAGTGCCATAACTAAGCCATAAATAAAGCTATGGAAATAAAATTTGGTATGAAGGATCGCACTATGAAGGGGCATATTTGGATGTAATTTTTTTGGGGAAGTGGGCGTGGCCCCGCCCCCTACTAAGTTTTTTGTACATATCTCGCAAACCAATAGAACTATATAAACCAAACTTTCTGCAGTCGTTTTTTTAGCCACTTCCTAATACAGTCCAAAAATGAAAGAAATCGGATCATAACCACGCCCACCTCCCATACAAAAGTTAGGTTGAAAATTACTAAAAGTGGGTTAACTCACTAGCGAAAAACGTCAGAAACACTAAATTTCACATAAGAAATGGCAGATGGAAGCTGCACTCAGATTTTTTTACAAAATGGAAAATGGGCGTGGCGTCGCCCACTTATGGGTCAAAAACCATATCTCAGGAACTACTCGACCGATTTCAATGAAACTTGGTTTGTAATAGTTTCCTTACATCCCAATGATATGTTAGGCCAAATCGCTTCACAACCACGCCTACTTCCTATATACCACAACTTTGAAAACAATCTGAATCGTTTACTTTACAATATATAAAGTAAGCACTAGTGAAGATATCGGTGCAGAACTTTGCATAAATACTATGTTAATAGTGTGGCAGCCCCATTCTTAAAATCGCCGAAATCGGACCATAGGTTTTTAAGGCCCCATATATCGAACATGAGGACCTCGGTGCTTCTAACCTAATATTATGGTTTCCAACTTTCAATGGACTTTATACAATATATATGACGAATATGTGGGTCAAATTGTGTATTATATAATATAAATAAAGTTAAATAAATAAATTGCGAGAGTATAAAATGTTCGGTTACACCCGAACTTAGCCCTTCCTTACTTGTTTTTCAATTAATTTAATATCAAATTATTGGTGTTTTACATTATAAGAACAATTGTAATCCTGAGAAATTAAGCAGATAAAAAACTAAAATTTCTTAGCTTAAAAATCTTTATGTGAAAGTGAACTGGTGCCTACATTCATACACCTATATGATGGTGTTTCTATTGTGCTTGCTTAGATTAAATAGAAACTTAATATTATAGTTTTAATTCGATTATTTATTTGTATGAAAAAAAGAGCATGCTTTTGGCTTAAGAAATGTGTGGATTTTGGTAGTAAGCTCACAAGATGAGTAGAAGCACGTGTGGTATGAGTGATATTTCAGAAGTACATATAGCTCATTTACTTGAAGAGTGTCACAACTCAAAAAAGTCGATTTTTCAGGAGAGCGGTTTAAAGTTTTCAATTGTCTCTTATTTAGCAAATATAGAAAACTGCCATCAGTTTATTGACAAATCTAGTGGCCTGTAATATATTAAATACAATGTTGAGCAGAAATGGACCAACTAGAGTGTACTAAAGCTTTTTCTTGGGCATAAATGTGATCCACTTTGAATTATGTTGTTATTTGTGAAAAATATATGTAAATAAATTTCGCCGTCATAAGTCAAATGTGTCGTTTTTGCTGAAAAAAGCAATACAAAAAATGTAATTACTTTTCACCAATATCGTTGTAATGCAAAATATGTCGTTCTTTCTGAAAAGAAAACCAATTTCACCCTATGACAATATGTGTTGTAACACAAAATATGTCGTTGTTTTTAAAAAAAAGTATAACTAATTCTGGCACAACTGAGAAGTATCGTTATTGTGGTTAAAAAATATTGCAACATAACAAGTTTAATAACGGCATATTATATTATTAAATTATTGTGGTTAAAAAATATTGCAACATAACAAGTTTAATAACGGCACATTCTTATTTCACCGCTTATTTTTCTGCGCATCGGAATGAAATTTTTATACAATATGGACGCTGAAATTGCGCACATTTCTGCATACTCAACTCAAAAATCGTGTTTTTTGTTTTTTGAGTTGTGACACTATTCAAGTAAATGAGCGATATGTAGTTCAAATTTTTTCTAAACATTTTTTTAGGAATCTATATATGAAAAATATAATTAGAACTTGTTCACCTTTTTTCTATCGTTAAAATTCATTACAATTCATACATAACATTTAATTTTATAGTATGTAATATTATTATTATATTTTAAACACTTTTGTAAAATAATTTTTCAGAATTTAATACATACTAATAGTTTACAATAAATTCCACAAAGCTTTTATTTTTTATTTAATTCCATTTATATGTAGAACACAATATTTTACGCCAAAATCCATAAAAAAGTATAATTTTGTAATATCCATTTGTTTAATGTAATGAAAAATTATGCAACATTTAACCGTTTTTTTATGCAAAAAGTGCTAATCACTTACCATAAAGCCGTAGTGCTCTACTGAAAACATGCACGTAATAGCATTGTACTCTTAAAAAAATAACACTTCAATGCTTGGTAGCCATTTCCTTCATATACAATTAAAAGATTGCCTACAAACGCATCTACCACCACACACATATGTATGTATGTATGCAGCCAAAAGCCCGACCTACAGCGACTTTACTTGTAATTAAAACTTACACGAGCACTCATATACACTCACATACATATGTAGTTAAGTAATAACAATGTGCCTGGACTTTTCGCCCGCTTTTGGCCGCGAAAACCAGCATGAGCTGAGCCTTTTTGTCCGTGCAGTAATTAACAATAGTAATTTCATTACATATTTTCGTAATGTATTACAGTCATACACAAGCATGTCGCCTAGCAGCCAGCCAGCACTCCGCATAAGAATTAAAAAAAAATCACTCATAAATAAACTTGTATGAATGCGCTAAGCTTTTTATGAGCATGTGTATTAATTTAAAAATCGCCTTTGTGCTGAGTGGGCACAGGAAGGTGTAATAAATACATGCCTGTATGTATGTAGACACTTATAATCAACGAATGTAGAAAGTATGAATACATATATATTTTTTAAATGTAATTATGTTGCATATAGAGCATAAAAGATGCATTTGCATTGTAATTTGTCTTTCTGCGAAAAGTATGCCGTCTTGTGTTAGCCGACACTCAGATGTATATATGTGTATGTAAGCTTATTACATATGTATCAGCATGCATGTGGGATGAGGCAGAAGATCCATCCCATAATCCCATAAAACGAGCATTTGAAAGCATGTGTGCAGAAAAATATTATTATTTCAAATTCATTATTTTAGTTGTATAATAAAAAGGGAACATATGTATATTCATATTCAGATTTGATTTACTTATGGAAATATACGTTTTTATCTTTATTCCATTTCTATTAATAAATATCTGTAATACCACAAACTACTTCCGACCAAACTTAGTGGTAATATTTCCTCACCATTTCATTAAATATGAAAACATTCATGGCTATAGCTTATTTTATGTCGAGTTGTATCCGTAGACTTGATAGAAATTTCTTGGAAATTAAGTGTATTCCACTAGTAGTATTACAATACAAACTTATATTATTATAATTTCTTATATATAAAGGTTATATTATGTGTACACCCAAGCATTCAACTTTCATTTACCTCTTACCCCATCAATGTCAATGAACTAAATAAATGTTGCCGCTTTGTAATAATAATAATAAAAATCGATATTTGCGAAGAGGGATGACAGCTACATGACCTCAATATGCTTGACAATCAATCACTAAAATGTTATCTTTTCATCAGCAAAAATCAACACACACACACCGAGCGACGCCTCGCATGCAGCAAATTTGTGTAGGCAACCACAGCTTAGGCATTTCAATGGTTGAACGGTTAAATGTTTACCGAAGAGCCTTGAAAGTTTCAACATTGACCAACATTTACTTATATATCGGAAGTCAGGATGACCAGCGAAAAGCGTGTTGAAGCTGCTCAGCTATCCAGCACAAACGACTGCCAAATGACAATTGTGAAATACTTTATACACTTATATATGTACATACCAGTGGTTAGTGTCGACGTTTCCTTAACTTGTGAAAATCATAAATATTTTGAGTGAGATGGATTGCAAATATTATTTCCTAGAAAAAAGGTTTGTTTAAAGAGATTAATATAATTTTATATTTTTGTTACTTACTTATGCTGATTTGAATTGAAGGTACTGGTTTCCCGTTATAAGACAAGGTATACATGTTATAACTACATGAAAACGGCATTATAATTTTTAGAACTTTTTGTAACAATGATAGGGTCAATTTCCGGGTCGTACAAAACATCATGTAGGGACCGAGGAGGTAATTTGGTAACGGATGTCAAGGGCATACTGGGGTTATGGATAGAACACCTCTCCGACTTACTGCATGGCAGTGAAAGTACATCACCAGAAGATGGTGAACCCGCTTCCCCAATCGATGACGACGGAACAGATGTTCCATTACCCGACCATGAAGAAATTCAAATAGCAATTGCCCCCTTGAAGAACAAAAAAGCGGCGAGGCCGATGGATTACCGGCCAAGCCATTCAAATACAGCGGCGAAGAACAGATAAGGTTCATGCATCAGCTTCTTGGTCGGAAGAAAGCATGCCTGACGATTGGAATCTCAGTGTGCTCTGCCCAATCCATAAAAATGAAGATCCCACAATATGTGCCAACTACCTTGGGATAAGCGTCCTAAATATCGCCTATAAGGTTCTATCGAGCGTACTGTGTGAAAGACTAAAGCCCACCGTCAGCAACCTGATTGGATCTTATCAGTGTGGCTTTAGACTTGGAAAATCCACCATAGACCAGATATTCACCATGCGCCAAGTCTTGGAAAAGACCCGAGATAAGAATCGACACTCACCACCTTTTCATCGATTTTAAAGCTGCCTTGGATAGCACGAAAAGGAGCCCCCTCTATGCCACGATGTCTGAATTTGATATCCCTACGAAACTAATACGGCTATGTAAACTGACCTTGAGCAACACCAAAAGCTCCGTCAGGATCGGGAAGGACATCTCCGAGCCGTTCGATACCAAACAAGGCTTCAGACTCACTATCGTGAAACTTCTTCAATCTATTGCTGGAAAAACTAATACGAGCTGCAGAGCTAAATAGAGAAGTTACAATCTTCTATAAGAGTGTACAGCTGCTGGCGTACGCCGATAATATTGATATCGCGCCGTTTGTTCTGCTTTCTCTAAACTGGATAAGGAAGCGAAGCGTATGGGTCTAGTGGTGAATGAGGACAAGACGAAATATCTCCTGTCATCAAACAAACAGTCAGCGCATTCGCGTCTTGGCTCCCACGTCACTGTTGATGTATGGCGCTGAAGTGTGGATAATGACAACATCCGATGAGACGACTCTTTGGGTTTTCGATGTGTTCGATGCAGTACTCGCTGGTTGAAGCCGCGGAAGAGGACGACCTCAACTCCGATAGAAAGCCCAAGTGGTAAGTGACCTGGCTTCTCTTAGTGTTTCCAGTTGGCGCAAAAAAGCAAAAAGGAGGAATGAGTGGCGCTCTGGTGGATTCGGCTATAATCGCTTAAGAGGTTTCTACGCCCAATATATATATATATATATATACAAACCATCTCGTCATATAGACCTAAAGTCAAACATTTTACATATTTGAGCTGAAGTGAGAAAATCAGGGACCGGAAATAAGAGTTATTTTACAATTTTTAATTAAAAAAATCATACATAAAGGAACATCGTAGAAAAGTTTTGATTACACCATCATGATTTTTAGGTGAACTATATGCGAAATATTGTATGATTTTTAAATTTTGATTTTTATATATTTAGATCAAAAATAAAAGTTATTTTTGATTTTAATTTTTTTAGATCAAAAATAAAAGTTATTTTTGATTTTTATTTTTTTAGATCACAAATAAAAGTTATTTTTGATTTTTATTTTTTTAGATCAAAAAATAAGAATTATTTTTGATTTTTATATTTTTAAATCCATAATAAAAATCAATTCAAAATTTGTGACATATAAAAATTGGAATGATGCAGCATATTGTAATACATACGGCATAATTTAATAAATAAAAATTTTGAATTGATTTTTATTATTGATTTAAAAATATAAAAATCAAAAATAATTCTTATTTTTTGATCTAAAAAAATAAAAATCAAAAATAACTTTTATTTTTGATCTAAATACATAAAAATCAAAAATAATTTTTATTTTTGATCTAAATATATAAAAATCAAAAATAATTTTTATTTTTGATCTAAATACATAAAAATCAAAAATAACTCTTATTTTTTGATTTTTTCGATAAAAGTCATAAGAGTTACGGTCCCTGGAGAAAATATAATATAAATAAATAAATGATATTAGAATTATGTCACCTATAAAAGAAGCTTTAGCAAGTTTCAATACGACGATCTTATTGTATAAAGTTGCAACCTTAAAATTTTTTACTGATCTAATATTAATGAAATCTTAAATATTTTTTCCAACAAACAAAAATCTTTTATTTAATCAGCACATTAAACGATATTAAATAACTACGTACCATTTTAGAATGCGATATAATGCAAAAACCACCAACCACCAATAACTTTTGATTCACGAAAATTCTCAGATGTCGGCAAATATACGAGTACATATGTATGTATGTATATAAAATATATATGCACAAATGCATTTCTTCGGCACGTGCTTTGTATTTGAAAAGTATTTTGCATATTCAACTACTAAATTGATTGTGCACAGCTGCGTTTGCAAAGCAAAGCAACTGTTTATTGCGGATTATTGAGCTTTAAGCAATCCGTTAATTGCTGTGATTAGTTAATGCAAATATATACGAATATAATACTAGCACTCTCATTTTACTATTGAAAGCTTTAAAACAATTCTAATAATTCTAATAAAGCTTTATTTGTGCTGTAGTATGCTGTGCGAGTGAAAGAAGCTTCACACAAAAGCTGCATAGTCTGCATAACAACGACACATTTAAATGCGCACAACGTACGAAAGCTTACTCATATACATATACATATACATATGTATGTATGTGTGAATCTGCTAAGCTTGTGAAATAGTCGTATTTTCCAATATCAGATATTTTCTTATGTTTTTATTGCTCAGCCGTTCATATCGAGCAAAATGTAATCATAAAGCTTCGTTAGCTGACCAGCTGTCAGCTGTCAATTGTCAATTGTTTGTTACTTAAAATTTTTCGAATGGAACCATTTTGCTTGCATACTGAAGTATTTGCTTAACATTTCGCATTGTTTCTGGATAAATGTTTAAATTTTGTTAAGTTAGAAGTACAATTATGTTCTGTGGAAATTTATGTTGGTTGCTTATACGCCTGGTGTGCCAACTCTTATATTATATACTGATCGAAGACTAAACTTTATATTTTTCAAAAAATTCTTTGAAAACTTAAAATTTGTAATTTGAATAATATACCATATTCTTACTTTATTTATGCATAATATATTTTGTTTGTGGTTTTTCATATAAACTGGGTAGAAGTTCATAGACAATATTTTAATTATTTTTATACTCTCGCAACAAATGTTGCTAAACGAGTTAGATATAGGGTTATATATACCAAAGTGATCAGGGTGAAGAGTGGAGTTCAAATCCGAATGTCTGTCTATCCGTCCGTCCGTCCGTCCGTCCGTCCGTCCGTCCGTCTGTGCAAGCTGTAGCTTGAGTAAAAATTAAGATATCTTGATGAAACTTGGACCACTGCCACGCCCACAAAATGGCGAAAACCGAAAACACATAAAGTGCCATAACTAAGCCATAAATAAAGCTATGGAAATAAAATTTGGTATGAAGGATCGCACTATGAATGGGCATATTTGGATGTAACTTTTTTGGGGAAGTAGGCGTGGCCCCGCCCCCTACTACGTTTTTTGTACATATCTCGGAAACCAATAGAGCTATATAAACCAAACTTTCTGTAGTCGTTATTTTTAGCCACTTCCTAATACAGTTCAAAAATGAAAGAAATCGGATCATAACCACGCCCACCTCCAATACAAAAGTTAGGTTGAAAATTACTAAAAGTAGGTTAACTCACTAACGAAAAACGTCAGAAACACTTAATTTCACATAAGAAATGGCAGATGAAAGCTGCACTCAGATTTTTTTACAAAATGGAAAGTGGGCGTGGCGTCGCCCACTTATGGGTCAAAAACCATATCTCAGGAACTACTCGACCGATTTCAATGAAACTTGGTTTGTAATAGTTTCCTTACATCCCAATGATATGTTGTGAAAATAGGCCAAATCGCTTCACAACCACGCCTACTTCCTATATACCAGAACTTTGAAGATAATCTGAATCGTTTACTTTACAATATATAAAGTAAGTACTAGTGAAGATATCGATGCAGAACTTTGCACAAATACTATGTTAATAGTGTGGCATCCCTATTCTAAAAATCGCCGAAATCGGACCATAGGTTTTTAAGGCCCCATATATCGAACACGAGGACCTCGGTGCTTCTAACCTAATATTATGGTTTCCAACTTTCAATGGACTTTATACAATATATATGACGAATATGTGGTCAAATTGTGTATTATATTATATAAATAAAGTTAAATAAATAAATTGCGAGGGTATAAAATGTTCGGTTACACCCGAACTTAGCCCTTCCTTACTTGTTTTATTTTAAGTTTTCGTTAGAAAAACAAAAAATATTAGAAAAGAAAATAACTTATCCACATTTAATAGTTTTAAAGGAGCAAATAATTTTATTTTTTAACAATAATGATATCTTTATACTTTTTGTGAAATGATGACATCAGAGAAGTGCTTAGTTAGAGAATTCAGCAAATTTATTAAATCGCCAGATATATATCGATTAAAATAAATTTATATTTTAAATTTATATTGCATATTTTAACAATTTATTATAAACGTGTTTAAAACATAAATGAAGTTACGAAGCTCTGAATTTTCTCCTTTTGAAAGCCTTAAATTCAGTATTACTTTATGCCTTATACTCAATACTTATGTATTTTCACATTGAATACACATTTTTTTACTAAGATTACTATATAAAACAACAACAACAACTACATAACACACTAACAACATGGCGCCAATTCAATAAAATCCAACTCTACTTTATTTGATTAAGTTTTAATCAACTTTCATCTTTGTTAGCACCTATTTGAGTCATATATTGTAATTGTAAATTGCTGACGTATTTGCATAATTTACACAGAACAGAAACCACAACGAACCGCAAAATTACCGCAAAATAAAATGAAATATAACGCGTGAGTGTGCATGGCAAAAGAGCAACAAACACAAATCTCACTTGACACTAGCGCTCTCATGTGCACAAATAATTCGGAAACAGCTGATTTTTTCTGTTAGAATACATACAAACATACATATATACTATATATGTATGTATATGACTTTGTTTACAAATTCATTTAAAAGCATGCCGGCCGCAAAAGCCCGGCAGCACAAGCCGCATATATATTATATATAATCATGATTTTCTAACATTCGCATATATGTATGTGTGTAAATAGAAAGAATTTCGTGTATACATAGGTAAAACGTGTGCACACACGCAGACACCAACCAGACTATATCATTGTATTCTTGCGGCAAGCAGACACAACATACGAGTTATCAGAACTTTCAACGCACACACACTCACACAAATCAGCCAGTAGCGACAACATATCCACACTGTGGCAGCTGTAGAATTGCTCGCACAGCCAGTTGACGAGTTGCCATCGCGCTAAACGGTCGCTACAGTGCTTGTGTTATACATTTACGTTACGTCGACTTCGTTTGCGATTGACTGCGACGTGTGCTGGCGGTGACGCTTCCACAAACAGACCAATCAACTAAATAGTCAACTTATTTAGTTTCCTAATAAATCAACAATATTGAAAAGAAGAATTTATACGCTAATAAATGCTGTGTTTGGAATTGTGAGTGCGCCGAAAAAAGCTTAAACGTTTGTGCGCGCACAAAAGAAATTACCTGCAAATATAGCATTGAATTGAAGAGTTTAATAAAAGTAAATTGAACTAAATTGCGTACAAAAGGAAGTGATGAATTAGTGTAAAGTTTTTTTGCAAATATTTTACTAAGCAGCCGAAAGCAAGCTTGTGATATAAATACATACATACATATATACATATATACAAATAATTTTAATTCTGTGTTAAAGTGCGCATTTCTGAAGCAAGGACTTTTAAGAAAATATGCTACAGTAATCTGAATATTTTTACAATATTGTTTTCAACGTAGTAACATATGTACGTAACTGTATTTGTGTAGATAAAATTGATAACACTGCTTGAGCTTTTCGTCCTTGCAAGGTTATGCTGGCGAAAGCTTTTGTGTAGCAAAAAAGTTTAGGTTGTAAATCATGCAGAGATACATAGGAACTTAGATATATAAATGTGTGTGTGTGTATAAAGATGTATATACATACAGTTATAACTGACATTTAACCGAAACAGCTGCTGAGGCTAGAAAGCTAAACAATTTAAATAAAGCAACAGCATTAAATTGAAATACATATTTCAGTTTCAATATTTTTTTTTTTATTTTTTAGAGGTGTGAAAAAAATCCGCAAAAGAATTTAAACTCAGTCTAAAGTCATTAGTTTTCTTTATCTTGGCAATAATTAACAAATACTTCTTTGACTAAGAAAAAAGGCCAAAGAAAAATATTTTAAAGTATCAAACGTTGTCAACCAGTACAAATATGATATAATGTCCATATCTTCGAAGGCCACATACAGCTCGTCATGCCAACGAATCCGGTACTCACCTACGCTTGCGCGTAGCAGACCATAAATCCTTCGGAGGACTTTTCTCTCGAACACCCCTAAGGAGTGCTCATCTTTATTGGTCATCGTCGACTCAGTGACTTATAGAGCGGTACTTTGGTTTTACGAGAGAGGGCTCTGCTTTTCAATTACCTACTGAGGCGGTGATAGCACCTGTTGGCAAGTGTGATCCTCCAATTGATTTCGTGGCTGAGGTCATTGTTGTAGATTATGCTAGATATCCATACTGCAATAATACACAATTTTTATCATTTCTGCTAACATGTAATTTCAAAAAGTACAGGGTCTACCACGTCTTATAAAATTTGTGTATTTACTAATTTGCTTATTTCTCTTGAATTTAATTTGTTTCTTTTCAACTTTTGAACCAGTTGGAATGGTTCTAAATCTTATTTTAAGCCATTCGATCACACTGATCAATATGAAAAAAATCCATATCCTTTCAACCTAAGTCTATTTTCATTATGATAGGCTTCTCCAAACTGATGGAGTAAACTAAAAAGAATCGTATTGTTTTTGAATTAGAAACTAGAATTTTATTAGTTTTTCAATGGAATTATAATTATAAACAACCGCAAATCTTTAAGCAACTGTACAGTTAAACCGTTAATAATATTTTCGTATATGCTTACTTATATATGCGCTATGTATCTCCATGTGTATGATTCTACCTAATATAACAAATTCGAGTTATGCATATAATATTTACCCCAACAAATGTGTCTTTTCAATTTCCAGTGAGTGCCGACTGATTTCTTCCACAACTGATAGCTAATATATACAAACATACGTTCATATTCGCATCAATAAAATTAATTACATTTATATTCGTTGTAATTTAATTCCTGCAAAAGCAAACACACACAAAATTATATTTGAAGTGCAAATTTATCGTTAACAAAGCGAAACTAAATAATTTCAAACAATATGGCAGCAGTGCAAACCATCGATCAAATTAAGCTGGGCTTTAAGTAAGTAATTATTTGTGGTTAATTATAATTATCATTGTTGTGAAAATATGTTTTGTGCTTATTTAATATTAAGTCCTATTTATATGTATATGAGGCCCTATGTTCCATCTAGGGACTACGGGAAAAAAATGTATATATATTAATATATAAGCTCAAACAATAAAAAAAATGTTAAATTCTCTGCATTTGAATTGTGTTTAAGCCACTTTAACAGTTTTAACACTCCTTTTTAATTCTACTTTATTGTTATTATTACGTTATTTCAAGTAATTTGGTTAGTCCAACTGTTTCATTACAGCTGCTTCGAGTAAAAAAGTTATAGCAGCAATACTTTTGAGAAAATTTCAGCTGTAATTACTACGCGAGAAGTTGTTTTTAATATGAACAAAAAAGAAAAAAATCAATACATAATGCATCATAGTATATCCTTCTGTGAATACCCAACAGTGTGTACTTTCATTCAAATCCCACTTGCTTAGCAATTCTACGAATTTATTTATTATTATTTTTTATTTGTTCATACGTAAGCAATTCAATTTTTCCACTCTTTATGGTTCATTGCAAGTCCCCTCATTTGTATCAAGCTGTATATGACGAATCATTTAATTTTTGCTGAAATAAATTACGTCAAAAAGCGGGCTATTGATAGAGTTCGAAGCTTTAGAAGAAAACACAGGCCGCTCTGACGAAGTTCAAATGAGTGTAGGGCTCATATTTAAAGGAGTAGAAATTTTATTTTTAACAATGCACATTCTTATATATATATATATTTGGCGTAGGAACCGCTTTAAGCGCTTATAGCCGAATCCACCAACTTTTGGCGCCAACTGTAAACACCAAGTGACGCCAGGTCTTCCGCAGTTTCCTCCAGCGGGTACCGCATCGAACACTTTCAGAGCTGGTGTGTTTTCATCCATTCGTACAACATGACCTAGCCAGCGTCAATGTCGTCGTATAACACATACAGCCCATCATTCCATCGTCTGCGGTATTCGCCGTTGCCAATGTTAAGAGGACCATAAATCTTGCGCAAAACCTTTTTCTCGAAAAACCCAAAAGTCGTCTCATCGAATGTTGTCATCGTCCACGCTTCGGCGCCATACATCAGGACGGGAATAATAAACGACTTGTAGAGTTTGATTTTGATTTGTCGAGAGAGGACTTTACTTTTCAATTGCCTACTCAGTCTCAGTGATTCTGCGTTCGATTTCGAGGCTGACATTGTTATTGCTGTTAATGCTGGTTCCCAGATAAACGAAATTATCTACAACTTCAAAGTTATGACTGTCAACAGTGACGTGGGAGCCAAGACGCGAATGCTCTGACTGTTTGTTTGATGACAGGAGATATGTATTTCGTCTTGTCCTCATTCACCACCAGACCCGTACGCTTCGTTTTCATATCAAGTCTGGAAAAAGCAGGACAAACGGTGCGGTTGTTGCTTCCGATGATATCAATATCATCGGCGTACGCCAGCAGCTGTACAATCTTATAGAAGATTGTACCTTCTCTATTTAGCTCTGCAGCTCGTATTATTTTTTCCAGCAATAGATTGAAGAAGTCGCACGATAGTGAGTCACCCTGTCTGAAGCCTCGTTTGGTATCGAACGGCTCGGAGAGATCCTTCCCGATCCTGACGGAGCTTTTGGTGTTGCTTAATGCTAGACGTATTACTTTCGTAGGGATACCAAATTCAGCCATTCAGTATACTTTGCTTTATTTGTCAACATAGAACCGATGCCCACGTGAAGTACCTTCATATCCATATAACTTAAATAGCCGATTTCCAGCAATCATTAATTTCATGTTAATTTATGTTAAAGGGTAACTTCTTATCAGATTATTACAATTTACATTTGTGAATGTTTGTGCAGTAATTATTATGATTAATTGATTGATAATATTACATAAAAATCATTTGCAAGTTGAGCTGATTGCATAAAGAATAAAATAAAAAAAATATTTGTTTTTCTGTCCAAGTAAATTCCTGGAAATAGTTCTTTTTTTCAATAATTAAATCTAAACTTTTCATGATCGATGAATTTGATTTTTTCAATTAAATTATTTAACCATCAATTATAGTACGAGAGCTAGCAACGTCAAAAAAACACGAATTTCAGGTAGGCCAGTTTTTAGATATGCTATCTCTCTCACTCCCACGGACATCCTGTATGGCTGTCTGGCTGGCGGTAGCGGTTGCGTTCATCAGTTGCGTTCATTTTACCTATACAGGTAAAATATTATGATGCTCTATCACTTGACACTTTATATCGGTCTGGCAAAAGGTTTAACAACCGATTTTTTATCTGGCAAATTAATTCTGAGCTTTTAATTACTTAAATGACATGCTGTAAAAATTTCAACTATACTAAAATATTTTGAAAAAAATTTATTTTTTAATTAAAAATAGCCGTTTGGCACCGTTTAAACAACATCAAAAATATCTGGCTATAATAAGTTTTTGTTGAGAATTGTTTAATAGAAATAATAAAATAAAAAAAAAACTTCTTAAAATAATGTGAAATTATAATATTTTACCTGTATAGGTAAAATGAACGCAACTGATGAACGCAACCGCTACCGCCAGCCAGACAGCCTGTATGATGTCCGTGGGAGTGAGAGAGATAGCATATCTAAAAACTGGCCTACCTGAAACTCTTGCTCAAAAACGTTGCTAGCTCTTAGACTATTACATGAGGTATTATTCATTGTATTATTATTCTAAAAGCTTTTTTGTTCACAAACTACATATATAGAGCTCTTGGTATTCGACTAATCGACGAACCGAATTAAGCGGATAGGGCATTATTCGAATAATAATTTTCGTTTTGCAGCATGCGGATAATCATATGTCGTCTCCTATTCGTTTAACCGCCCATTTTCGAATATCCGGATAAATCGTTCGTTGTCGGCAATTCGAATAGTACGAGATCATTAATTTTTTTAATTTTATATACGCACACAATGTTCATTTTCATAAATGCAAAACAACAAAAATCCAAGACTGCTTGGATTTCAAATAATTTTCATTTATTCATATACTCGCTGCAGAGCAACTATTCGAATAATCGTAGTAGAACGACTATTCAAATAGTTGATCTGCTGAACTATCGTAGTAGAACGACTATTCGAATAGTATTAATCGGTTAATATTCAAACGAACGGTTACAAACCGGATATTCGAATAATCGATTTTAGTGTTATTCGAATAAATTTAAGAGCTCTAGTATATTCGCTAAGTATTGACAAAAGCTGATGAGAAATATTTTATTTCCGAAGTTGACGTGTATGTATTTTAGGATCTCATAATGCAAACTAGTTTTCGAAAGTAACGACTAACTTCATTGAAATCGCTTAAGAGTTTTTTAAAGCAAATTTTTTCTGACGCAACTAAAGATGCAGCTTTTTTTTTTCAACATACATGTATGCTTATGGCAACGCAGAATTCTTTATTAAACCTGCTTAACTAATTTGCGTTCTATTATTATTCAATTTCATTTACAAAATTACATAATTTCACAGAAAAACAACATTTCCCTTGTGAATGCATTATTTGCATTTCATTACAAGTTTGTATAAATGTGAGCGCCAACAAAAAAGAGAAAACAAGTATTTAAATGAATTTTATTAATAGCAATAGTAGATATGTATATACAAGTAGCTACTATTAAATACACAGCGATTATTTTTAAGAATACCAGCAATGACAACAATCACTAATTATGAATGATCTCACTTTAACTAGCGCAGGCGTCAGTAAGCGAATTACATAATGCCGCCTTCAGGCAACTGTGAGTAAAGACAATGGCTGAAGAGCAGATACATATGTGAAATAAAAAATACGAATGTGGTTGGGTGTATGTCTGCTTGTGTATTAATTCATATATTGAACTGTTAAAAAGCAAAAACTAGCCTGTTTTTAGCATGCAAGCCTATCGTAAAACAGGATGGTATAAAAAATTAGAGCCTTTCATAAACATATCGGTGTATAATATACGGAGTTAGAAGGGCTTAAGACAATAATAATTTAACCATTTTGCAGTAACTTTAACCTTTAACTACTGAGATGAAATATTTGGTGGTACTGAGGTGGGGGTAAATTTTACCCCTTTATAATCTATAAATAATTATTGTCAACGAAAATTTTTTTTAATTTTATTTGTTTTTAATTGTAATAATAAAACACATTTTTAAATGAATAAAATAATAAATTTAAAGAAATCGAACTTCTAGTTTAACAAACAAGGACTTGATTTCATAGCCACTTTTCTTAAAACTAAAAAACAAACTACGAGGTGTAAAATTTACCACCACCTCAATAGTTAAAGGTTAAAGTCGAAAAGGCCTAACTTACGCCTTAGATATTTTAATTTTTTTCGTTTGTGGCATTCAATTTCAATTTACAATCTTCATGTCCAAATTTTTTTGGTTCAATAAGCTCTTTGTTTAATAAATGTCAAAATCTGTTATCAAAGTTCCCATTCACACCATTGTCAACTGAGCATTAAATAGTAAAATGATACATATGTACGAGTATATTTTTTTGGGGTAGATATCTTAAATGGCAAACTAAACTTAAATGAATAACTAGGAAACCAAAGTCGGCTGATCCAAGTTACAAGTGAAATGAAAAATGACCCAGTTGTGATCAGAAATAGAGCTTACACCCTCGAGTCATGTCCAGGCCACAAAACAAATTTCTAAAAGCACGATATGTGTCTGTGTGAAGGTTAAGCCAGAGAACTTGGTCAGTTCCCGCACAACTGTTACAAAATGAGCATAGGTAGCTCAACTATAAAGCTTTCACAAAACATGCTGTTGTTCAATTTGACCAATTTTCAAGGTCAAACAATATAATTCCACTAACGTCGAACAAACATATTGAAAACAGCATGACTCAGAAATATAATTAAAATTAAATGTAAAATTAAATTAAATGTGCGGACTTTGTACAAGAAAAAAATTTGGTTGCATGCATCGGAAGACAAACAAAGAACTTTTCTCAGAATTCGCCAAAAAATTCGACAAAATCTAAGAAAACTAGTGGAAGTTTTCAAAACAAAACAAAAACTATTTACTAAATACATATGTGTATATATGGTACACACGGATAACTGCAGCTATATATTTTGGCATCTTCAAACACATTCACCCTAACCTCGTACAATCCACTTTCAACGACCTCTGCCGCCTGAAAGCTCTTCGTTTGTGCAGTTTTCATTTCTTTTTGTGTATATAAAATGTATGCACAGAATTTGAGCGTAGCTGAAAAGAGCTTTTCATCTCATTCACCAAGCGCACACACGTACACATACTCTAAAACACAGAGGTCATGTCGGTTGGAAAAGCAGCACGTGCCACTGCAGATAGTTCTCTTGCTGTAACAACGAAAGTGTATGAGTGTATGAGTATCGTGAATATATAAGAATTTTTATATGAAAAAACGGACAATAGCCTCGGGAAGGCGCGTATACACATATACACTTGGCAGTTTGCATGGAATACAAAGAAAACAAGTTCTATTGCCAGTACTGTAAAATTGCAATAGCTATTGCATGCTCACGCATACATAAATGGCAAAGCGTGAAGGTCATGGTAGAGAGTGTGGGTGACTCATATATTTCTCGGCCTATGTTATGGCATAATGTAAATATGAGAAGAAAACTATTGGAAAAGTGAAAATTGTAATATATTTATTTCTAATTCCCTGGATTCCGTGTAAATTCGATTACTATCGTTCGTGACCATGATTTTATTAAATTTCCAAATAAATTGATTTACATGCAGAAAATGTTGACTTAGTTAAACAAATTCTATATAAATTCGACATTTGTTGTATGGATGGTTGATTCATATGAAGGTGTGTTTTAAATAATTAAAAAAATGCCAGAATAAATTATTGAAATTTTAATATTTAAGGGAACCCAGTTTCGACAATCTTACGGCAGATCAAATTATGAAAATCCAAAACTTAAAAATATTCACGACTTCTCCGATATCGTGTAAATTTATGACACTTACTCAAGAACAGTTTGTTTTATATTTACTCTAGGGCTCTGGATCGTCAAGAGAAAACGTCATAGAAGCTCCGAAGAGTTAAATTTGAAATACATTTATAATTACAGATCTGATGTTAAAATAAGCTTACTTCACCTTCTTAATAAATCTGCAAAGAATTTATAAAAGTATATGCGATAACCGGATCTGACGTGAAAAATTAAACAAATTTTTTTATAATTTCAAAATGATTTTGTATGTATGTATATGTGGTCTAGTTCAACGAGTCGAACTCGGTAGTTTTCACGACGGCATGGTCCTTTGTAAACATAACGAACCACACTTTAATCTGACCTTACACTCTCTATCCAGCAGAGATCTACAAAAATATTTCTGTTATATTAGACGACGCTACAAGGACATCAACAAAAATTGTGTTCAATGACTGAACCGAATGCATGTATGTATGTGATTGGCGTTGATACAAATGACAAATGAGACACTGGAACCATATTTGATAAAAAATGATGGCGCCACATATCGGAATTTAAATATGTCTGCAACCTTCTCACAAATACAAATCATAAGCGTATAAGGCACGAACAAATAAACAAACATTATTTGTTACAATTTTTTCTATTGAAAAAAGTACAATATAAATAGAATATACTATTTTTATTCGTAAATGTAATTGTCAGCCTCGTATATGGAATAACCCATATCGCTCGTGCGCAGTTCGTGAATCCACAAAATCCGATTATAATTGGCTTTATGATTTCTTCCGCTGGTGGAAATTTTGCGTCACTATTGGCAAAGAGCCAAACAATTTTTGGTTTATCTTCTGTAAACAGAAAAAAAGACATATCAAGCTTTTCGACAAGGCAAAAAGCATGTGTTTACATTTTTAATAGATATGAAAGCCTCATATTACATTATATACGTATCGCCGTAGGTATTCACCTAAGTACATACCTATATGTTTGTTGAGTGTATGGCCTTTGTTTGCTTATGATATGTGGGATTTTTCAACAAGTTGTTGATTCTTTTTTATGTTGGTGGTATATTTGTATTTTACAGTGTATTTCTTTATTTACCTTTTAGTTCTTAGTACAATGGAATAAGTAGAATTTTGAATCACTTTCGGGTGTGTTATTGTTTGTTTTAGTGAATAGCACTTTACGCTTGGGCTTAACTGATACTATTAGGGAATTCACAAGTTATGTAATATGTCAAACAGTGAATAGAAAATATTTTGTTTGGAAAACCTTTAAATATTTTTAATTAGTTTTATTTTTTTTTGTGCTCACTCGTAAAATTACACTTACTTGTTTCACCCGAAATTCGATTTTATGCCACTTTATTTGATTGACCACACCGTTAAAGCAACAAATAAAATTATTACTACAACACAATAACAACAATAAAAGCGCTATAAAAATGTGTCAAAATAAACACCGCACAGAATGATGACTATGATGACTACATACGAGTATAATTGACTCAGCCACGTGCATATGACAACATGTGCAGCCCCACACAGTCATACAAACATGCATAAAAATTCACAGTTATGCGGTTATTTATAAGAGAACATGAGCCCATAATATTTGATAATAAAGTCCAACTGGCATTTGAGCAACGAATGTTGACAGTTATTGCTACTATGTCTGCCATTTCAATAGCCGCCTGCGCTCAAGGTCAAATTCTGCTACAAGTAATGGGTTATAAATCCGTGTGGCTCAGTCATTTTATTGTTACACTCTTTCCTATTTTTAGACAATTGACCACACCTGTGTCGTGGTGTATTACATAATTGCAGGCTGACACGCAAAATTAGGAATTCTGTTTCAAATTTGGACTAGTTGGAATAAGGGTGGTGACTGCCAGTTAACTTGTTGAATTTCACGTGTCTATAGGGTGGTTCGTAAAGTAATTTCTAAAACGTTTGATGTTTTTGGCAGCGAAATGAGAATTCCACTGGACTATTTTTTCAGTTTCCAGAAAGCTTAATCAACTGTTTGGGGTTGCTTGAAAAAGCTTTCTTCTTGGAAATTGCAGAATTAAATTTTGGAAAGTTTATTAAGTTCGGAAATTTTATTCTGAAACATTTCGACGATAACACTCTCTGTTTCCACGTTTGTTAGGAATCGTGGAATAGTTCTATTTGTGTGCTATTCTATCCCTCAGGGCGATAGAGACTTGAATCTTTCAAGAATATGATCTATTTGATTCAAAAATCGATATATTTTCAGGGAACTTGAGTCATGGAGTTAAACACGAAAGTCATGTGAACTTCTGAAACGGTAGTTCTCCAAGTAAGAGCAGATAGTTATGGAAACGCAAGAGTTCTTGGAAATAATATCACATTATACACCATTATTAAAATAAACTTAAGGCCCTGCAATTCTTAATTTCATTCACAAACAAAAAGCATTCATTATTATGCTTCTTAAAAGAAATTCCCTTTAAAAGCAGCCAAACTAAAGCCCAGCCCTTCATAAGCCCCTTCGTAATATTCCCAAATTTACATACACATACATGTACTATAAACTTTCTAATTCACCCCTTTTATTGTACTAATTGTACTATTGAGCGGATATTTGAACTACCACAGTGAAATCGACACCATTCATGTCCGCGCTGAGGAGATCGTAAGAAAAAAATTAAATAAAAGCGATTTTATTTCTAAAATGAATTATTGAATGAAACGATAACGCTTTATTTTTTTTCAATCAAATGTATTTCAGTCACGCCATAAAATGCGAAATGTGAGTTTGAAGTGTATGTATGTATATCATAATATTATAACATTATATATACATATACATATATGTACTTATGTAGTATATGCAAAATATCAAATACAACCGCTGTGCCGTAAAATCTTTTCGTTCGCTTATTCCATATGTGACACAGCAGCCAAATACTTTGTACGACAATTTCTGTTCTGTTCAATAATTGAATTCTCTATAGCTTTGCTTTACTTTGTTGTTGCCGCATTGTATTTGTCTTATTTCAGTGCACACATATTGAACTTTTATGTACACTTATTCACGCTTTTAAATAGAATAACATATTTGTGCTTCGTCAGCAAAAAATGAGCAAAAAAATCAAGCGTTAAGTTCGTTAGTCAAATCGCCTACGAGAAATTTCATACACATATGGTTTGAGAATTGACTATATGCATATAAGTATGTATTAGTACATTCCATAATTGCAAATATGATAAAGTTTATGTTATTATTCTTGTCAATTTCTTTAAGTTATTTTCAATTTTCCTTAACTCGCTCAATTCGATAAAATTTATTTGCATAAGGCGGCATATTTGGTAGCGTGTTATTGGCAAACACTGACCTTGAAATATCAATACTGTATTTTCTGCTATATCTCTACTATATTTTCATTGATTGAGGTTAATTGAGTTTTATTCGCAGTATTTTCAATGCTTTGTTGCAGTGAAAAATATTCAAAAAACAAGTAAGGAAGGGCTAAATTTACTTAACTTAACTTTATTAATGTTATATAATACACAATTTGACCCACATATTCGTCATATATATTGTATAAAGTCCATTCAAAGTTGGAAACCCTAATATTAGGTTAGAAGTACCGAGGTCCTCATGTTCGATATATGGGGCCTTGATAACCTATGGTCCGATTTCGTGAATGGATTTTTAGAATGGAGCTGCCACACTATAAACGTAGTATTTGTGCAAAGTTCTGCATCGATATCTTTACTAGTGCTTACTTTATATATTGTAAAGAAAACGATTCAGATCGTCTTAAAATTCTGGTATATAGGAAGTAGGCGTGGTTGTGAAGCGATTTGGCCTATTTTCACAACATATCATTGGGATGTAAAGACTATTACAAACCAAGTTTCATTGAAATCGGTCGAGTAGTTCCTGAGATATGGTTTTTCGTTATTGAGTTAACTCACTTTTAGTAGTTTTCAACATAACCTTTGTATGGGAGGTGGGCGTGGTTACAATCCGATTTCCTCCATTTTTGGACTGTATAAGGTAGTACCTAAAAGAAACGACTCTAGAAAGTTTCCTTGATATACCTTTAGTACTTTGCGAGATATGTACAAAAAACTTAGTAGGGGGAGGGGCCACGCCCACTTCCCCAAAAAAATTACATCCACATATGCCCCTTCTTAGTGCGATCCTTCATACCAAATTTCCATAGCTTCCATAGCTATATTTATAGCTTAGTTAAGGCACTTTAAGTGTTTTCGGTTTTCGCCATTTTGTGGGCGTGGCAGTGGTCCGATTACGCCAATTTTCGAACTTAACCTTCTTATGGTGCCAAGGAACACGTGTTCCAAGTTTCATTAAGATATCTCAATTTTTACTCAAGTTACAGCTTGCATGGACGGACGGACGGATGGACAGACGGACGGACAGACAGACATCCGGATTTGAACTTTTCTCGTCACCCTGATCATTTTGATATATGTAACCCTATATCTAACTCGTTTAGTTTTAGGTCTTACAACCAACCGTTATGTGGACAAAACTATAATACTCTCGTAGCAACATTTGTTGCTAAAATATTATAAAAATATTTTCATTTTGTTTGATTTAATAATTTTGCAAATTTACTCTTCTTGAGAGAACATAAGCGTCTTTGTTTTAACTAAAAACTAGTACGACCAACAATTTACTTCGAATTTCCGATTTTATTTTTCGTTTTTAATAAAGTTAAACGGTCTTGCGGTAGTCGCTAATAACTACATCCGTACTATTTAGATAAGCGTCACTTCTCAGAAGATATTTGCGGAATTTATTATCGAAATTATTAGGAAACCCCAGAATTTTAAGTAAACGACTCTTATTTGATTTGGTATTAAATTATATCAACAAAAAATTTAAACGAAAACAAAACACTTTATTAAAATTTATCTAAATTCATTTCCAAGAATTTCAACTGTTATCACAATTCCGGCAAGACTTTGTTAGAAATATATTGTTATATAATTACTTAGTTTAAACATGTTTCCAGGGGAAATATGTATGTTTGCTTAATTTGGCAAGAATGTGGTACGATATAAAAATATTTAGTAGAAATACACATACTAATTTAAATAACAGTATTTTATATTTTTTGAAATACTCATTTAAATAATTACTGATTCCTAACATCATTTGTGATACCCTTAATCACTTGTGCTAAATACGAGTACAACATTACAATCCGAAATTTCCGAAAAAATAGGTCTAGGTTATATATAAATTTAAATATGTCTGATTGTCACATATTCCTAAGTAATTATGTACTTTATGTAAAGGAAATTCATGCTTATTCGGCAAAATAAGTTTTATTTGCAAAAGACGTGGGATTATTTATATAATTGATAGCATAATATTTGCTAAATTTGATAAGATTTTTCTTTTTTTGAAAGTAGTTATGTGCTATTAAGAAACTTATAAAATTGTTTGTGTCGGTTTTTCGCATCAACATTATCGCTAATTACAGGATTAATGACACATTAAAGCAACTTATCAGCGTTTATTTACATATAATAGTTTTCAAACTTTCTATGACATTTTGTTTCGAATGACACCTTCAAGACAGCTTAACACTCGTGTCCCATGTTTTTTTTTTCTTTTACAATCAACTAATAAGCGATTTACTTATTTGAGCAGTCTTAGAGGCTACTTTAATCACGTATAATATTTATTATTAAAATTAAAAGGCATACCAACCAATAAAATACATTTGTTTATAAATAATGGGGCAAAGGCGCATCTAGTGAAATCATTTCCAGAAACATCATTATCAAAAAATTTGAAAAACACACACATACAATAAATAAGAGTACGCATAATATAAAGTATTTACTTTATTAAGCTGGGAAAAGATAGATTAGAATAAATTAGTTGTTGACTTTTTACCTATTACTTAGATTATGTTTAAGATTTCTATTTTGATTCAATTTTACGAATGCTTCTTTTATCAGCTAAAATACCATGAACAATTGTATATTAATTCTACTTGAAAATATTTTTTAAGCACCAGCGTTTATTTTTAATAAACATATTATATTTTTTTCAACAAAATATCATCTCTGATCATTACTAACAAAGCTTTCTTTGCCGAAATTAAATACTATTGTTCGAAATATATTCCATTTACTTCATCAAAATTAAAGATTTGACAAAATACTGGATTTATAAAACAAATATCAGATTTTCGGCGTCATTCTAATAAATTATGTACACCAACATTTGTATTGCAATGACGATTCCATGTGCAAAAGTTCACACCCTTCAGTTGTGGGCGGCCAGAAATAAAACATTTGCATTGCATTCCGATAACGCAAATTATATTTTTATCGCAATATACTGGTTTCATCTACCAGCATTTCAAAGAAAAACATTTTTGTCTAACATAAAAGCTTTAGTGCTTAATATTAACAAATGTGTAAGTACTGATTTATGAGATCAATTTCGCCCGCAGCTTGATATGTTCGCTGGAACGTCTGCAATTTGATAACAAGTTGTAGGTGAAGGAGTATACATATATGTGTAGCACATAAGGATTTCCGCGAAATTGAAGGCGCCTGCTGACACAGATTAGATCGATGCACTAGCCCATTATCGTAATGATAATTTGTACTTCCAAACCTTTAATGACTAATTTGCAATACCGCTTTGATGAATGACAATATTTTCCTGTCTCAACCGATTATAACTAGTTATGTTTTTGGGGAATTTTTTGTAAAAAAGTACCGTTAATAAAGCTTTCATAAGATAAGAGAAAAGTATGGCGGTACGTTGCGTCAATGTTAGTATTTGACAAATTTAACATAATGACGTAATATAAATGTAATTAACAGGTATTTCAATTAAAAAATTGTTTAAAATATACAGTATAATTCAACCTGTTTTTTAGATCAACTATTAATAAAATTCTGTTAATTTAGTGCAGAATATAGAACACCTATGTCATACTTCAAGTCTACCTCTTTAATATAATGCTTCTCTGATTGATTTTGGTTCAGTACAAGAATAGAAAATTCTTACAGCGAAATATTGAAGACATATAATATGGTATATTTATTTTTTGCAAGATTTAACTAAATGCTCGAATGTTTACGTGCAAAGCACAAATTAATGTTTGACATTTCTGCTGAGAAACTATTAACTTTGGGTCTTGGTTAGGCCTGGAATTGTACTTCCAAAGCCAAGACTGTAAGAATTTTTTCATTTCATTTCAAATTATACAAATGAAACTCATTATTTATCATTGTCTATTTTAAACCTACCCCAGTAATTAAGACAACATTTTAATAATATTACTTCCCTTTCTCACTTCCTTTTTCCTTCTCCTACGCACTATAGAATGGTGGACTTCAAAGTGCAACAGCGACGCTTTCGTACCAATGAAAAAACCATTGTCAGCACCATATATGGACCCGTTAAAGGTGTTAAACGTAATTCCATCTATGGTGATTCATATTACAGTTTCGAAAAGATACCCTTCGCGAAGCCACCAGTAGGTGAACTACGCTACAAAGCACCGCAGCCGCCAGAACCTTGGATAGAAGTGAGAAGTTGTACGTCGCGTGGTCCAAAGCCGTTACAAAAACATTTTGTATTTCAAATGACAGATGGCTCAGAGGATTGTCTCTACCTAAATGTTTATACAAAGAATGTGAGTTTATTTGCTTGGCATATGGTTATATTTTTATACGAAAGATTTTTTGGGTTTTGTAGATAAATCCGCATAAACTTAGACCGGTCATGGTGTGGATTTATGGTGGCGGTTTTCAGTTTGGTGAAGCTTCACGTGAACTCTATAGTCCGGACTATCTGTTGCGCGAAGATGTTGTCATTGTATCCATAACTTATCGCTTGGGACCTTTTGGTGAGATATTATTTTAGCGAAAGCATTTTAATATTATGAAAGTTAGAAGACTATTTTTCTTCTCTCCTGTCCTTACTCAGGTTTTCTCTGCATGGATGATCCAGCTTTCGATGTGCCTGGCAATGCCGGACTCAAGGACCAGGTCATGGCATTACGTTGGGTTAAAGCAAATTGTGAACGCTTCGGTGGCGACAGTAATAATATAACCCTTTTTGGTGATAGCGCAGGTGGTGCCTCTGTACATTACATGATGATTACCGATCAAACGCGTGGACTTTTTCACAAAGCGATTTCCATGTCTGGAAATACATTATCTCCATGGGCAGTTACGCCGCAACACAATTGGCCATATCGTCTAGCTGTTGCTGCTGGTTATACGGGAGAAGATAATGATCAAGATGTTTTCACATTCTTAAGTAGAGCAAAGGGTGCCGATATAGTCAAGGCCAATGAAGATTTATGTTCTGACGAAGAGAAACGTGAACGTATTGGCTTTTCTTTTGGCCCAGTGATCGAACCTTATGTGACAGATCAATGTGTGGTGCCTAGAAAACCTATAGAGATGATGCGTACCGCATGGAGTAATCATATACCTATGATTATCGGTGGCGTATCGAATGAAGGACTGTTGTTGTATTCGGGTAAGCTCCAACTTTTGTGGCTCCATAATTTCAAATTTAAATTAACACTTATTATTGTATTGTATTTTATAGAGACGAAAGCTAATCCAAAACTACTTAATGAACTCGGCGACTGTCGTTTTGTGGTACCACTCGAACTCGGCATGGATCGCGAAAGCGAACTGTGCAAAGAGTACGGCATGCAATTGCGGCAAGCGTATTATGGTGATAATGAGCCCAGTTTAGAAACTTTACACGAGTATCTATTGGTATGTTAAACGAAAATAAAACAGAATATTTTTGTAAAATGTATTTAATTTCTGCTTCTATTTTTTTAAATTCCTCACACAGATGGTTTCGCACGAATATTTCTGGTTCCCCATCTATCGCACAGTATTGTCGCGTATGACGCACGCCTCAGCTCCCACCTATTTGTATCGTTTCGATTTCGATTCGAAGCATTTCAATCACCTGCGTATACTCAGCTGTGGTAAGAAGGTACGTGGCACATGCCACGGCGATGATCTCTCATATTTATTTTATAATTCTGTTGCACGTAAATTGAAAAATCATACACCTGAGTACAAATGCATTGAACGCCTTGTGGGTATGTGGACACACTTTGCGGCGCACTCCGATCCTAACTATGATCCAGAGCATGCAAATTTATGGCAGCCTGTATCTAAAGACTCTTTGGAGAAACGACAATTAACGTGCCTTAATATATCCGATGAATTGAAGGAGATCGATGTACCAGAGTTGAAAAAGTTATTGGTTTGGGAGAACTTCTACAGACCTGATCAGCTGATATGAACAACAGGGACCACAACGGCTTATTTTTAAATTCAACGAAGTTACATACCGTTGGTGGCATATCACGAAGAACTCTTAATAGTTGTTTTTTAAAAGAAAATTTCATATTGCCAAGTCAGAAAAAGTATGTACTTTTCGATTACTACCAAAAATTGTAATTTCAAATACGAAGTGTAAAAGGCAATTCGTTGTGAGAAATTTTGTTTTTTATACTTGATAGAGCTTATGTAAAATTATAAAAGTTTTTTAACGAAAATACATGTATAAGTAATTTGAATATAGTTAACCAGATAGAAGTAATATACAGCTTTCAGAAAGCTTTGATAAAGACAATGTATTTAACATAATAAAAGAAACTGCGGATTTAAAAAGAAATATATATTATATATTAGAGTTGAAACAGTTTCCTTAAGCAACTTACGAAAGGCATTGTCTTAGCTTGTTAGTATAAAACATTTTTATGGTACAAACTCTGAAAAATGGTTCAAATCGACTTTTCAAATATACCACCAATTTTAAATGTTATTACTATAAACCAAAAACAAATATATTCGCACTGAAATATATATATTTTGGTATAATTTATTAAATTTAGAATGTGTGAATAATTCTTAGAAGTATATATTTTAGAGCGTTCAAGGCTATTTTTGTAACTCTCAAAAGTACTCGTGCAATATTTTAGTGAACTTTTGAGAGCTTTTTGCAAATATGAATATTTTTGAAGCTTTCGCAACCAAAATGATTTGTGTGAAAGTGTTATAAGGTGTGAATAGCTTAAAATTTTAAATAGGAAAGCAAAGCATACAATTTACCGTGAAAGCTTTTACAGTGAAATAGCAAATTACTATTTATAATCGTACAAAATCAAACTTTCTACAATACATTTAAAATTCTCGAAATTGTAGTATCGATCGCGAGCTTCTGCAAAGTCTTCCAAATTCAAAAATCACTGAGCTTTAAAGCTTTCCTGTATGCGCAAGATCATATAATATTTTTAAGTTTGGTAGTGTAATGCCTTATGGAAATTAAAAAGCTTTTTTTACATGCAGTACAGCGCACGCAAAAGATTATTTGTAGACAGTAGTTTATAATAATAAAGAATAATTTTTAACTGCCTAAAATGAACGAAGTTTACGTATTAGAGAACCACTATGATTTTAATACTTGTCAGATCTTTTATATGTAGAAGGTTTACAAATCAATTTTCAATAGAGTTTTATTAAATAATATGTAAATGCTTTAATTTAATTGTGATCTAATTTTATATTCAATGTTATATATGTACGTCTTGCCGAACTTCCGAAAAAATAGATATAATAAAGGAAACTATGAATGACATGTTATTAGAATTTAAAGAAATGTACAATTAAGAATGTAAAATATATTTGTAAAAACTTCAACACAAATTAAATCTATATGTACCTAGGTATAACAAATCAAAAGTACCTTTTTAATGAAATTGTGACACTATAATGAACAGAATGTGATTTTAGAACACGTCAACTTACCTGAAAAACGTGGCTAACGTGCAGAGAATAAGTTGATTAATATAAAGCAAGTTTTTTAAAAGTCAAAGAAGACCAGAATCTATAGAGCAAATTGCAGATGCAAATAATTTTAAGTAACTCAAACAAAAGAATGTATGTATTCTTGCTTAAAAATGCTTATCTCATAATTAAGCCTATAATTAAGTTGTCTACAATGCGACGCCTAGCCAATAGAATGCTAGAGTTTTAATTCAAGTGAAGGTTAAGCCGCTAATCGCGCCAACCAAATACAAACAAACATACAAATTCCATGTGCAACAAACTTCCTTTATGAAATATGTATGTTACTATAATATTTAGATGTAGTGAATAATATTAACTAATTATTACAAATGTGAAATTAAACAAAAAACACTCGGTTGTCAAGCGTTTTGAAATTAAATTAGTGTTTTTTAATCAAAGTGTTTTTTGATGAATGCACCAGAAGAAGTCTGTGTAATTTTGTATACTTTTGAAATATTTTTATAACGTTTATTACTATGGACAAGCATACCGTTAAAACTAAATTGATTGTGATGCTAATAATTATTAAAAAATATTTTACTATGAATGTTATGTATTGAAATCTTATAACTGTTGAAAAGAAGAAATAAAAAATAAATATATTTCTCAGAAGAACTAACTATAGTTTCATTTCTCCACTTTAAAGAAAAAAAGATTGGCCACTAATTATTTAAGTTTAATTCACAGTCCCTAGTAGATTGTGTTGATGCCTAAAGAATTATAAGATGACCATGCTTGCTCTGGCTAAATTTCCAAGTCGCTTACCAAACGCTGCAGATCAATTCTATCCTCTGGGTCCAAACATTGCCGATATCACTGTATATTTTCGAACGAAAAACAACAAATATTGAAATTCATATCACGGTTTGTAAAGTAAACCGTACAGAGACGATCTTAAGTCATTATCAATTTTCATTTGTCTATCCGCTGTGGGTATTAATTTTATCCAAACACAAACCCTGTTGGAATGTACTGAACCTACATACATACATATTAATGTATATAATTGAATACTCACATAGATAGCAAAGAAACACCAAGTTCAACATTATCAGCTCTTCGCAAACGATAAGAAATGCATAAGCAAACATATGAACAATTAACTCCAAATACAAATAGATTTACACAAACAATATTGACTGCTGCATAGCCCAAATAAATCAGTGATTACATATAGCCTTCGATAGCTCAGTTGGTAGAGCGGTGGACTGTAGAAAGATAAACGCTAAGTAGAAATCCATAGGTCGCTGGTTCAAATCCGGCTCGAAGGATTACATCCATTTCTTTTGTAAAATCAAAATTATTGTATTTTAATATATATATAAAATATATAATTATTGTATAAAATATATGTAAATACTTTAGAGTAAGTTATCCATGATAATGGAAAAAAGTCATATGATCGTAACAAAATTTATTAAACCTTTTGAGATAATTCTCTTAGGGTAATTTGATGTTCAATACACACTAAGTTTAGAGTTCGATCGTATAGGGGCTTACCTAAGTACAAATACTTCAGCTTTCGAGCACTCTAAATGACCACACGTGCCCTTGTTTAAGCCAAACTAGTGAAGTGGAGCAAATGTTGGAGTTTTGAGCTATATGTATATGTATGTATAAGATTATCTAATATTGAAAGTTATTTTTTGAAATTTGTATGATATGGATTTGAAACTGATATTCTAATGAATTTTTAAACTCAAAATTGTATTAGAAGGGTGTCCAAGTTTTTTGTAGATTTTCGGTCAGAAACATTGGGTATAAAAAGATTTTAAAATATTATACATACAGTTGAAGTTCTCTAACTCGAATCATCATATTCAACAAAAAAATCGATTTAGAGAGATTTCGAGTTACGGAAGACTTCTATTGCCAATTCAATAGTTTGATTTATGAAGAACAACGAGTTAGAGAAGTTCAACTGTAATTAAAACAGCTTACAATCGAAAATTATTTGAAGAAGGGTTGCCAACGTGTTGAAACTTTTAAATCAAAATATTTCCAATATACGGAAAGAGACATTATTGGTAAGAAAATTAAAAACCCTTAGTAAAGCTTTGATTTGGAAATAATTTTTTAGAAGGTAATAGTTTGCAGTTTGTTGAAATTGAAATTTAAGTCAACAACAGTATGGGTTGGCCAACAACAAGAGTGTTGGAAAAGCGCAGAAGATATAAAGTTTGTGTATAAAATTCTTCAAAAACTTGTTTTTGTTTCTATATACATTTTCTTACCCTTTTTTCTTTGAGTACTATAGTGACGTAATAAACTACAATAAATTATTAGATTCATACATATATGTAGACAAAAATATACGTACATATGTATGTATATACATATATGAACTTCCACGCACATAGCCTTGAACATGAACTGCTTGAATGGAAAAGATAATCGTTCAAAGCAGCTGATGTGACGACATTCACTCTCAACGCATAAAACTAGTTTCTGACATAACTCCAAACATTACTAATAAAAACAATAATGGATGTATAGTTAATGGCAGGCTTCGCGTATGATTACTAGTTAAAAATTTGTTATATATATGTACATAGATAAATAAATGTATATAGTTAGTATGTCACATAAGTAAAAACGATTGTGTTATGCTATGTTTTAATTGAAATAGAAAACCAAAAATTTGTACTGCTTATGTACATACACAAATAAATTGTGTGCAAATTTACAGTAATTGGCGAGTAATTAACAACAATTCAATATTCTGTTTACAAGTTTTTCAATAAATGTTCCGCATTAGCAGTTATTCGTAATTAAGTTAGCGCAAGTCACAAAAAAAGTTCGAATAAAAAGTTCTAAAATGTAAATTATGAAATAATAATTAACAAAACTATAATAGCACGCTCAAATAAAACGAATGTCTAAAATTGTGAAATTTACGCTCAGTTGGCTACGATGATTATCTTGTTATTATTATATTAAATCATATTTAACAAATTCGCGTTTTATTTTATGACGAAAAAAATACACAAAACAAATACTTCGAAATATATACACAAATTATGTAATTAACTATTGTTATATGTATTTATAAATTACCGCAAAAGTGAAAAAAGTTATCGTCAGTAATTTTTTTATTTATTTTGGTTTTTCGTGCAAATAATTTAAATTATAATTGTAATTTATTTATTAAATCCAAATGTATCCATTATAGAATTAGTTAAAATTTTCGTTTAAATAATCATCACATAATTTATTAATTAAAGTGATTGGCTTCAGAAGAAATGAGTTTAGCAATAACATAAATTATAAATTGTATTAAATATTACTAAATATTGTCCGAACTACTACAAAATTTATACAAATGTGATTTTATATAATTACTACGTTTTCACAATATGACAATGCTGTTTTACTCTCTTGAATTTTAATAAACAAACATACAGCTTAAACCGAATTAACCCACGATTACCATATGGTAACGCAATATGTACCGCTATATTTTCATGAATAACTTGTAAGCTACACTACAAAACTACAAACTATAAGCCGTTATCTTATGCGAAAAACTTTGTAGCTTTTCAGAATTTTTTAATTTAAATCATTGTGAGTTAATTCGTGAAATTTAATTAAAATTATCACATTTTAAAATAAGCTGACAAAATCAAAGGTCAAAAAATCTCGTTTTTCTTTGTGGTAAGTACTTTTATATAATGCTTATTTTTCAACCGATTTTAAAATTTTCAATTGTCTCTTATTTAGCAAATATAAAAAATGCCATCAGTTTGACAAATCTAGTGGCCTGTAATATATTAAATACAATGTTGAGCATAAATGGACCAAATTAAATAAAATCAATTTCGCCGTCATAAGTCAAATGTGTTGTTTTTGCTGAAAAAAGCAATATGAAAAATTTAATTAATTTTTCACCAATATCGTCTACGCATCAGAATGAAAATTGTATACAATATGGACAATGAAATTGCGCACATTTCTGCATACTCAACTCAAAAAACACGATTTTTGACTCAACTTCAACTCAAAAATCGTGTTTTTTGAGTTATGACACTATTCAAGTAAATGAGCGATATGGTAACGCTAGTTTTTCACATATTTTGGAAAAGTTACATAATGAATCGTAAAACGGACTTAATTTTCATGCTCAGGAGGTTAAAATACATATACATTACGAAAGGTAATTTGTATGAAATTTGTCTTCTATTGCTAATTCAAGAGTTCGAGAACTTCGCGTTATAGGTATAAGATCGTGTTATGGAATTTCATTAGTTCAAGTATTTTTGAAAAATTAAAATATTATTTTAATAAGTAATTTATTCTAAGTGAAAGTATCAATACGTTTTGTTGCACGTTTCGAAAAGTCTGATCTTAATAGAGACCTCGATTTTAGCTATTTTCGCAAATTTCTGAACCGATCTGGAATTATGATATATAAATTAGAGGTGGGCCTAGGAGAACCAGGTACTTCCAATAAAATAATTAAAATAAGTAGTTAGGTATCATCTGAAATGGAATGTCAACTTTCTGAATTTCCTCTTAAATTTACCTAAAAAGAGTTAGTTCAAATTGTTTACATTTCGAAGGAAGACTTGTAATACGTCTAATAGTCTTTTCACACAGGACCTAATTGATCAATTAACCGGCCTCTGCTCGATTAAAACGCTGATTAAGATCGATTTACCACACAAGATAAAAATCTACATTATTTTTTAATTGAATTCGAGTGGAAAATGAAATGCAGCTCTGCGACAAAGACCATATTTGTAATTATAATATATATACCTTCTTTGTCTGCGAGTTGTCGCTGCTAAAAATAGCAATCAGCTGATGAAACTTACCAACTTCTTATGAAGAGCAAAAACAAAAATGTATAACAGCTGATCGGTTATCGAGTATCCGGCAGTGGGAGTCTATTAATTTGGCTGTTTGAAAAGGCTGTCGATCAGCGGTAGTTATTCACACTGATTAAAAGAACAACCTAAGTTAAGACATGCGAGAATTCAATGGTCTACTACCAGTTATTAAAATATTTATTTTTTGTTACTTACAGTCGCTTAGTTGTACAACAAAATTATAACTGTGAACGCCACCTAAGTAAAAATGAGCTTTTAAAGCTTTTGTACAAGATCCACATTGAAGTTGCCACCTGAAAAAAAAAAACATAATAAAAATATTCCTTCTATAACACCAACCGGCTTGATTCGAACGAAACACAATAAACAACAATGTATGTACACAAGCTAGCGAGAAATAAACTAGAGAGAGAGCGAAAGCGGAGACCAAGCTCCAAGCGCCACGGCACTCAGGTATGGGAGCCTACTGTTCACCTGTGATTTACGCTCTTTCAATACAAGAAGTGCATGATCGCTACGCTAACCATATGCGTATGTGGTGGGCGCTTTCATATAACTTTGTGGGGAACTCACGGCCTTCTTTCGCTATTACAGCAAACACTTTGCTTCAGTCACAAGTTAGCAGTACATAGCACTAGTTGGCTGCGCGCATTCCGTTAAGCGAAAGTGTTTTTAGTGACAATAATATTTGAAGTGGTATTTTGTGCTTTCCTTTTTACCTGCTAATCGTAGCGAAGAAGTTGCATTTTTGCTTTACTCTCAGTTTCAATGCTTTTGATGATCAATATTTTTTCAATAAGTAAACGAAAACAAAAACGTGTACGAAACGCTCAACTAACATTGCGAATATAAATAACTACAACAACAACTTCATATACTATATAGTACAACCAGTTTGTTAGTTGATTTCCATTTGATTGTGCAGCGCTGGCACACTTACCAACTTTTTGGTCAAAGCCGCTGGCTTTTAGACGTTTTTGGTAACTTCGTTAGATTTTGTAATCAAGTGATTCAGCTATTTGTGTTTGCCAGTATTGTTGTTGTTTACACATAACGCGTACGTACATATATAATTTGTGTGTGGAGCGAGTGCGATATCGGAATACACATACATATCTGCCTAAATATAAGCGTAAAACATATACATATGTATATGGCGTGTTGATAAACTTTATCAAAAATTCATTAAATAATAGTAGTAATCAAAGCGTAATTACACATAAAAACACAAAATAGCATACAGTGAATTTGGAAAGTGTTAAAGTGCAGCGGTAATTTAAAACCATCTAAGCTGTGTAGAATTAAATAAATTCATAAAAAATATTTTGAAAAGTTAATCTCCAAAAGTTCGAGTGTTTAATAGACGCACACAAAATGAGTTCACTCTCTTTTATGGATATGTTAAAGCTGACCTTTAAGTGAGTTCAATGGAAATTACAAATACAAATATGCTTATATAAAAAAATATTTACATATAATTATGTACATATAAATTTTAAACATTTAAACGAAATTCGCCATACATACTACCGTTATGCAAATTTAGTTGAATTGAAATGTGCGTTTATTTGTAAATACGAGTATGTATGTGCGCACATCCGCTCGCAGTTCGAAAAATTTGCACAATGACCACAAGCGACCGCGCTGACACCGAGCAGTGGCTGCTGCTGTTGGCAGGTGGCAAATTACAATGTTGTGATTTTGTAATAATTCGCCAGCATGCCGTGCCGTTTCTAAATAATTAAACTTTTTTTGTAGTTACTGATTATTTTAGTGAGTTGAAACTTTCTATAAAAGTTCAAACAGTTACTTATTTCGCGTGCATACTTACGTATATTTATGTTAATTATGTGTATTTATAGTTCCTACTAGGGTACGCAATAATTTTGCCAAATCAGACACACGATTTTTATCAAAAAAATAATTCAGTTATGTATGTATGTATATACCCAAGTGCCTCATTTGTTTCGCATAAACTCAGCTTCACTAAGTTCAGAGAGCTAATGATTTTATTAAATTATATTTGTGTAATCAGCTTTACGATCTAATCGAAGAGATTAGTATACAATTAACTATGCAATTTGTGCAAATGCAGCTTAATTAAAATGTTTTATGAGTATATTTCAGCACAAAAAAAGCAACTTCTCATCATCATCATCGCTTTGTGCGATCTTTACACACAATTGGAATTTTATGAAAATCTAATCAGAAACTGTTAAACCGTGGCAAAGTCCATAAATATTAAATAAAATTAATATAGGAGTGTTCTTTGATAATGATATCAGCTTTTGTTAAAAAAATTATGTAGATTTATTTTTACCGTTACTTAATTCTCTTTACAATTCTTAGAATACAGTAGTTTTCCGAAATAACGAATATTCGTTTTAACGAAAACCGCTTATAACGAACAAGCAAATTTGTTACATTGAGTACCTTAAATAACGAACATCGAGGATTTGTAAGTACTTGGTTTAACGATCAACATGAAGAAGTAATATGAAGAAAGAGAAAAAAATCAAATAACATCGAACCATAATTAAAAATAAAACTTGAAAAAACCCAAAAGAAATGTGCAAATTGAAAAATATTTTGAATTTTATAAAAAAAAACTTAAAATTATTGATCAGCACCAAATAGAAGTATAAGTGTCAGAATTGGTTAATTTAGGAAGAATTTATTGAATTTGAATTGTTTTGTTATGGTTTTTCATTTTTTAAGAACTAACTCAATTTTATTTTAACTCATTACTTTAACTCATTTTTATTGAAAAACATACCTCTAAGTGAGTACTCGAATTAACGAAAAATTCGATATAGCGAACAGGCTTGACAATTAATGTGTTCGTTATTTCTACTGTACTCAGTATCGATAGCTGAAATAGAAAGACTCCGAAATACTAAATGCTCTCAAAGCTTTTAAGCTCTACTCTGTTCTCTATGTCGTCTAAGTGTTGATTAATCCTATTTGTCCAGTGTCAATTGATCGTTTTTACTAAATCTGATAATTCATGTGTGCTTCAAGCTTTCTTTCCAATATTCTTCAATTTTAAATATTCATACGTATTAATGTTAATTCTCTTAACCAGAAGTACACCAAACTCATACTGTCACTCGATAGAAGGGACTGTAGGAGTTTGGTGGGAATACTCACAGGCCACTGTCTGGTGGCGGCACATGCCTACAAAATGGGACTTACAGATCGAGATGACCGCAGGAAATGTCAAGAGCAAGGTGTAATAGAATCAATGAAGCATCTCCTGTGCACCTGCCCTGCATTGTCAAGGCAACGACTTCGCTACTTGGGGGCCTCACAATATGAGAATCTGGAAGAGGTATAGAAAGTGAAGCCACAAAAACTTTTAAAATTCGCGTCAAGCGCAGGCATCCTAAATGGTCTATGTGTGGCGTATTGGCCTACCAGTATAACCTAACCTAATCCTCTTAACATTACCCTGCTCTATGTCTAAAACTTTTATAACCTTTTCGCACAACCAAATTAATTAATTTTTAATGGAGAAATTAGTCTTTGCCCTTCGCACTGCCGGCTACTCGATGATCGATCAGCTGTTATACACATCTGTTTTTGCTTTTCATGAGAAGTTAGCAAGTTTCAACAGCTGACTGATATTTTTTCAATAATCACATCCATTATTCCAGCAGCGACATCTACCGTCGAGTAGTATTAATTGTATTTAATCAAAAAAATACGGTCAATCGCAGACAAGAACCTATATATAATTACAAATACGTTCTTTTTCGCAGAGTTGCATTTGATTTTCAACTCGATTAAAAAATTAATGTAGAAAAATTTGTTTTTCACTTTCTATGGTAAATCGATCTAAATCAGCGTTTTAATCTAGCAAAGGACATTTAATTGATGAATTTACTCCTGAGCGAAAAGGTTATTATTTAACTACGTCTATACTCTTTCGTTTTTATCTACACTTCCTTAACAACTCAATTTTATTTTTATTTGGGTCATCATTCCGAATTGATTATTCAAATATGTATTCAATGCCAAAATAACATATTAAAATTTCAAATCGATATCTCAAATAGTTTTTGAGTTATAGCAATTTAAAGAGCAGCCGCTCGGTAACGGTAAAACGATCATTTTATCTTTAAACGCGTTTTTCTCGAAACAGCATTTTCCGAATTTGCTGCAGTGATTACTCAAAAACAAATGATCCGATCGCTATCGAATTTTTTTTCCATGTTCTATATATAATAGTTCTCTGTACAATGACCTATCGATTTTTGATCTGATCAAAAAATCGAATTTTGGCAGGCCAAAAACGACCAAAATTTTGGGTAAAATTCGACTATTTTTTTTTTAAACGCCGCCATATTGTCAATTTTTGATTTATCGTAGGTACAGACAATATTATCTTGTTTAAGGAGAATTTTATTTTTTTAGATTTCATCCACGGAGAAATCCGGAATCACTGCAGGAGTGAAGGACCTTTTTTTCGCGCCGTTGGAGATCGACTATAACTTAAAAAATAATTTTTTTTTGTTTTTTAAATTTCACTGTATATTATTGAAACATGTATAAATATATTCTTAAAATTTTGAAATAATTGATAAAGTATTTTTTTTAATAAAAATTCCCAAAAATCACCTTTTTTTTAGGCCATTACACTAGGTGTGCTCCTTAAAAGTTAACTAGCTTTGTCATGCTGCCCTCCATTCCAGCATGCAAGCATGAATATGCACCTTTTAACAAATTTATGATAACCGATAAGATTAAACGCTGATGTTAAATTGATATCGGAGTTGTCTAATGGGCTTTCAATTTTCCATAATTTTAATTTGCGAACTGTATAATTTGATGGGTTCATTAGCGTATATCTTTTGGTTTACCTAAGGAAGTAAGATTCCAAATATCTTTAAAATCCTATTTCCTCTTTACTTATACATATGTATTATAAATTTTCATTATAAAATTTATATTTTGATATGACAAATTTGAATGAAAAATTATTAAAATGCAAAAAGCTGTCAATTTCGGATTTGCTTTATAAGGTTGCACATTACACATCTTGGATTTAAACTTTACATATCCGAAACTCTATTGTACGCACATATGTATGTAATTGTCTAGTATATATACACATTTTCCTTGAATTTAGAAATTTTTTGGAGACGCGAACAAGGCTTTCTTCGTATATTCTGAGTACACATAAACTCAAAAGTCATATTATATATTAATGATTTGTAGCGTTTACTCAGTTTTGTGAAACTAACGATTCTTGTCATGCAAATACGCACCTCAATACAAATTTGCACGCGAAGTGAAATGTATTTGATGCTCCAGAGCGCAAATATTTACTTTTACTGTATTTGCACATACAATTATAGTTCAAAGTTTTTACAAACCTACATTTCCTATAATTGTTGTATTGTTGTGCTACTGGGCATCACTTACTGAGCGCAAATAACTTGTTTAACTGTAAACATAGTTATTAAATTTATTATAATTAAATTTATGAAGCTTTTTATATACCGGTCGTGCTGCCATTGTGCAAAGATAAATGCATTCAATTGTAGTCATTTTATGGAAACACTAAAGTAGTAAACGGTACTTGCATGAGTACAAATATATATATATTTAATATCCGACTCAATATATTTTGTCATTGTTTTCTTTATTTACAAGAGTTGGTTTGGCAAATGCAAATCATAATTAAATCATTATGTGTCGGCACAAAACAGTTGTGTAACTATTTGAAGGCATAAATTGATACAGTAGAAAAATTTAAACTGATTAATGCAAATTACTTAAAAAAGTGTGTTTAATACACCAAATTTACTGCTCGCTAAATATGAGTCATGATAAGAAAAATAAAGTTTCCTAGTTTAATTCATTATAAAATAGTAAAAATATATGTACCTAAAATAAATTGGTATACTTGCTATTATATCAGTATTCAATTATACCAGTACATGCGATTTATGTAAAAATTTGGTAGATTCGCTAATAACCAAGGATTCGCGGTGATTGGGCATTTTTCCTATTTGAAGTTTTTGATTACAGTAGTTTTTTTAAATTTATACCAGTGGTTTGTTCCATTCGCTACTCTCCAAAACTTTAAATGCTTTTATAGTAAACAAAATGCTTTTCGATGCCTTAATATAAACCGAATTTCAAAATATTCTATTCAAATTTTATTTAAATTAGTTTATATAAATAATTTTGTCTTAATAGAACCAGTGGCGGATGCATGGGGGGCTGTGGGTGGGTTTTGGTGTTAAAACACCCCCTAAACTCAGAGAAAAATATATGTTTGTTGATATGAGTTTGGAATGATGTTATTGATAAAAAAAACACATCAAATTATAAGCAATTATAATAAGTTACAAGATTTTTGTTGTTATTCATATAATTCGAACTTTCTGTGATGCTATTGAAACAGGCAATAACGCCAATATGCGTAAAATCATTCCCAAAAGACGTTTTTTTCAATGCTTCTAAAGCTTCGAGAGCATTCCAAAAATGCTTGCTTGAAGTTCGCTGTTTCCACATTTTCACCTCCGCAAGAAAATTTTGTTCTGAACAGTTGATCACCCTTTTATAAAATGAAAATGTTTCTGGATCTTTTTTAGCGTCAAATTCGTACTTTGGGAAAAATACACAAAAAAAAAGCGTGTAATAACTGAATTTTCGAGGGAACTGCTATATTAAAAATACGTTGAGTAATAAAACTTTTCATAAAACCTCCCCACCTAAAAATTTTTCTGGATCCGCCACTGAATAGAACTAACATTTGCATGCCCTGTACATTGTTTTAAAAAACTTCAAATGAAACCATTTAGTACCGATTTTTATCATTTATAATTTGTATTTATAGGTGCGACGTAGAAAAATCTTAGTGATATTTGCCTTAGCAAATAGTTTTATAGAAATAAAAAATATCTGATTTATTATTAATTTATAAAGATTATAATTGTTAGTAATTAAAGTCACTTAAATGTAATTGTTTACTGCCAACACCGATTGTGTAAATTAAACCTAATGAATGATAAATGCAATACTACAAATTTGCATATTCCATGCTCAATAAATGATCAATATACATATATTTTTTAAGCTTAGTGAGTTGTGTACTACGTCAATATGTTTCACACTTCGCTAAAAATATACAGTTTGTATGAAATAAATTCAACTAAAATTAAAAAAATAAAAAAAAAGTAAAACAATATTGATTACTAGAAAAAAGGTCGAACAACTTCCAATAATATTGAAAGTTTTAACTAAAAACATCAAGCTCTTAATTTCAAAATACATATATATGTAAAGTTTCATGTCTTATGTGTCTATCTTGTCTGTTTATAATATAACAGCTATTATTTATGTTAAAGGAATCATTACATTTGTCTTTACAGATTACAGGCAATGCACTTTGAACAAAATGTTTAGAATGAGCACTATAATTTTAATTGAATAAACACATTCGTTATTTTTTGAGTTTCATATGACTACTTGCGATTACAATTACAAATATTTAGTTTTTATAGACTCATAACCTTTTCACATAGGAGCTAATTGATCAATTAACCGGCCTCTGCTCGATTAAAATGCTGATTAAGATCGATTTGCCATACAAAATAAAAATGTACATTAATTTTAATCGACTTGAAAATAAAATGCAACTCTGCGACAAAGACCGTATTTAAGTTCTTTGTCTGCGAGTTGTTGTTCACGCAATCAGCTGATGAAACTTACCAACTTCTTATAAAAAGCAAACACGAAAATGTTCATGTAACAGCTGATCGGTTATCGAGTAGCCGGCAGTGTGAAGGGTAAAAACTCAATCAATCAAAATTTTAATTGATCAATTAATTTGGCTGCGTGAAAAGGCTATTTATTACCCACTATGTATTTCACATTAATATATGAAGTTGGGGTATTACGGTAATTAGAAACAGATTACCGCTTACTCAAGTTAAGTGGTAAGCATATGACGAGAGCAAACGGTAGTTGGTTACTAAATAAAGGTGTACGTTAATTTATAGTGTTTAGTACTGATTTAATTAGGTACAAATTCCACAACTCACTCGAAATATCATCAAGCAAAATAATAATATTTGATATGTGATGCGAGAAATAAAATAAATTATACAATTACTGCAGTCAACCGGTGTCACTTCGTGTTATTGTACTGAGACCAATAATCATTTAGGACCATATTTCAAATATTGTATTCCAAAAATCATTGATCGTACTTTTCCAATGCTAAATGCTAAACAAAGTGGAGCTAATCAAATTTGGTATGAAATCAACCAGTCCAAATGCAAAAGTGTATTTCGGCGGAGTAAAGTTTGATATTTCCTCTCGTTGTTAAAACTTTAACAATATAATATATTTTTGGGAATTATGAAATTATTTAAATGTTCCTAACGTTTTATTTGGAGCGAGAAAGAACTGTCACTGTCACTGTCACTGTCAAATCACTGCAACTCACCAAAGTAAGTGTGGTGGGAATAATGGTATGGTAAATGAGGGAATTTAAGAACAAAAGCGGAACTCCTTACAAAACTGATAAAAACTTAGTAAGTAGGTCACATATGTAAATACATATGTATTTATGCAATAGAGTTACCTACTCAATAAAATTGCATGAGATTACCTTCCAGTTACATGCATACATATGCGCATAACTGGACTGGACGTTATTGACGATGAAATTAATGCACACGATGTTTCCAATGAAAACCGTAAAATACGTCCCGAAGGTGAATAAAATCTAAAACTACACGCATATAAAGGCTATAAGATAAAGTTGATGTGCGGCGAGAGCATGACGAATGTTTTGATTCACACTTTAAAGCTTACAATATGCGCTACACTACGCTTTTTCACTTTCAGTGCTTTTGTCTGATATTTACAAATTTTGTCGCGTTGACGGGCTGTCGCCGCTGTTTGCCACTATTGAAACATTTATGTTTTTGTTCGCCTCTTTTGTTTATTTTTTACATTGTTGTTTTACTTTCAATTGTGTAGCGAAACCAACCGCTAATCGTACTTATTCAAGTTTGCACTTTAAGCCGCTGACATGACAAGTTGTTGTCTACCTGTGTATGCCGGCAAAACATACGAATCGCTAACATAAACAATAAACATAGTAAATATATAATATTTAACGAAATAGTCATAAAAGTGGGTATTTCGAAAGGCTCACGGAGAGTATTTAGCGCTGCAATTTGAGTGCGCTCGATTAGTATTGCACACGCGTGACGATTTATTTTGTGCACTAGCAGTTTTTCAACATACATACATACGATAAATGATTTGCATTAAGTACGTTTTGCATGGCATCGTTTACACAATAAACAAACTTTAATTTGCTTAAATTCGCTATAAATAATCCGGCAACGTTTGCCATTTGCATAATATTCGCTAAATGAAGTTTTTATTTTCATTTCAGGGCTCTCGAGTTTAAATATGAACAAAGCAAACACACTACTAATATCTATGAGGTGGCCAAGACCACCAAAGGCGAGGTGAAAGGCGTGAAACGGCTCACCATTTGGGGTGATTCTTATTTCAGTTTCGAGCGCATACCTTATGCGAAACCGCCACTGGGTGAGCTGCGTTTTCGCGCTCCCGTACCGTCTGAACCTTGGCAGGGCGTGCTGGATGGCACTGGTCCCGCTGAGAAGCCGCTACAGACAAATGTTATATTTCGTAAATATAAAGGATCGGAAGATTGCTTGTACTTGAATGTGTTTACAAAGAATGTAAGTATTGAACGGACTATAGACTAAGTAGAAGACAACTTTCTATTGAGTTTACACTTCACCACAAATAAAATATAAATCGACTCCATTATATGTTTGCAAATAATAATATTATATAATACATGCCATAATGAATCTGGAAGGTTATGACTCGAATATAAACCTCTTATCGGCCACTGAGTTCTTTGCGGTGGATCTTTTATTAGTATACATCAAAATTTTGAATTATTAAAGATAAAACCCATCGAAGTTTTTTGAAGAAATTCACTTGTGCATATAATGTATTTGTTGACTTTACAGTCACATTCTAGGGAGTCTTCAATTCTAAATACCCCAAAAAATTATGCGTCTAGATAAAACATATCCATAGAACAACTTTGGTAAATCACTCTGAATTCAGAAGAACTGCTTTGGTCAGTGTGATACTACTGTTGAACTTCCCTAACACGAATCACCATAATCTACAAAAAAAAACTTCGAATAAAAAAAACATATGAGTTACGGAAGTTAATTTATATGAAATTTCACTTCTATTGACAATTTAAGAGTTCGAGGTATGGAGAACTTCGAGTTATAGACGATCGAGTTATGGAAGTTCAACTGTATATCAGGCGTAAGTGAAACTTTAGAAGATTGGAGTTAATATTTTCCAAATATTACTTATGTCAGTGAAAAGTGTCAGACTCTTTTTATCACTGAATCTTTAAAGTGGGGTCGTAACCTTTCCTTATATGAGTATATTGCTTACTTCTACAATATAAAGCTCTGATCCACACAATAGGAAGAGTTTTTCGCCTTACTTTTGGGGCTACAGCCGCTGTTAAAAGATTTCAAAAAATAATTTATGAAACATATTCATTTTAGTAATTTTTTTATTGCTATTTTATAGATCAAACCAGACAAACCTCAACCTGTTATGGTTTGGATTTATGGTGGGGGCTTTCAAATTGGTGAGGCCACACGCGACATGTACAGCCCAGACTTTTTCATGCACAAAGATATCGTGTTGGTGACAATTGCCTACCGACTGGGACCATTCGGTTTCCTATGTTTGGACGATCCCAATGTGAAAGTGCCCGGAAATGCTGGTATCAAAGATCAAATATTGGCACTACGTTGGGTTAAAGAAAATATCGCAGCATTCGGTGGTGATACAAACAACATTACTGTGTTTGGTGAAAGTGCTGGTGGTGCTTCTACACATATATGCCTGCTTAGCGAACAGTCCAAGGGGCTAGTAAACAAAGGCATCGTAATGTCTGGTAGCGCACTTTGCTCGTGGGCGAATGTACAAAACAAACGTTGGGCCTATCGACTTGCTAAGGCGTTAGGCTATCATGGCGAGGATATAGATACGGATGTGTACGAATACCTATTAAATACGAAAGGACCTGATCTTGTGCGCGGTAATGGTATGGTGTTAACGAAAGAAGAGAAACACTATCGCACACTTTTTGCATTCGTACCAACTGTGGAACCATATTGGACGGAACAATGTGTGTTGAGTGAGCCACCGTATGAGCTAATGAAAAAGACTTGGAGCAATGAAATACCGATCATTATTGGTGGTACCAGTTTTGAGGGTTTAATATTTTATCCAGGTGCGTAAAAAATTCTTGTAGTTTATGACATTAAAGTAAATTTTTATTTTCCGCAGAAATAACCCGCCGTCCAGCAACACTAGATGAAGTGAAAAACTGCAAAAATCTTGTGCCAATCGATGCCGGTTTTGAACGTGATTCGGCAACGGCAGAAGCTTGTGGCCTGCGAATCAAAAGCACATACTTCGGCAATGAGGAGTGTTCGCGTGAAACGATGATGAAGTTTTTAGAGGTGAGTAATATTTATATCACCCCTGTTAAACTACCAATATTTATGCTACTCTTTATTTAACAGCTGAATTCATATCGTGAGTTCTGGGTACCCATCTATCGTACGGTGCTCGCTCGGCAACGCCACAGCACCGCCCCGACATATGTGTATCGTTTCGATTATGACTCACGGGATGGTAATGCCATACGTAATATACTCTGTGGTCGCAATGTGCAGGGCACTTGTCATGGTGACGATCTCTGCTATCTCTTTTATGCTTTATTTTCACATAAACCCCCGAAGGGTTCCAAAGAGTATGAAGTTACGCGCACTATGGTTGATATATGGACGAGTTTCGCAGCGAATAGCGATCCAAATTGTGATATGTTGGATGATTTGATATTCGAGCCGGTCACACGTGATGTGGGCGACGTCAAGTGTCTTAATATTAGTGAGAAAATAGAATTCATTGAATTACCTGGCATGGACCAGATTAAAGTGTGGAGCGAGTTTTATGCGCCGGGAAAACTGTGAACGAACTGCAGTGCAGAGACTGTGTGGTCGATGGTCTACCTCAATGTTATTAATTTTTTAGGAATCATGCTCTGTTTCTTTTTTGTTAAGTGTGCGTTTTATGTCATATATTACCAGGGTTGGATATTTAAATAGCAACGATTCAAAAGTCTATCAGTTATAATTTGTATATGTATACATTTAAAATATCTACGTAACTATAAAGTTTAGTATTAAATGCAGTGATACAGTCTATATTATTAATGGTGTGGCATGTTAAGGTTATTCCTTTTATATAGTGATATACTTTTAGTTATTGTATGTGTTATTCGAAAAATAAATATATGCTGAGATATATATGTAAATGATAATATAGCAAGTACGGAAGACAATTTACATAGTTCAAAGGAGTGGAAATATTTTAAGGTATTGTTGAAACTTTATTGAAATAGGGATATGGAGTCTAAACGTATATTGGTCTAGGTTGAGTTTTTGTAGAATGGACTTACCGTATTTCTCATAATTATATATAGTCAACATTTACATTTGGGTAGTCGTATTTACAGATAGAAGGATGACATTCAATATTAATTTAAGTAATTAGTTTGCTCATTTTCTTTAGTGCATTTGTACTTTATCAACATCTATTTCAAGTATAAACAAGCGACTATTAGGTGAAGAAAGCTTTCATGTTTACACATATTAATTAACTAGCCGAAGTCCCAAATCGTTTATTATAATTACATACACAATGATTAAACAAAATTTTCCGGTTAGTTAGTTAGTGGGATACTTGTAGTCAGTATTCGATGGTGAAAATGCAGACAACACACGCAGCACGCCGAAAGTTCGCACATTTCATACAATGTTATGTTTTCGAAACCTCAATGCTATTAGGTTTGCTGCCTTTCAAGTACAACAAGGAAAGTAATATATTTCGATCTTCTCGAGTCGCACTTAGCTACAGTATCGGGATGAATTCGCTGATTTTTATTTTGGTCGTAAAAAATTGGCCGAATACGTCGAACTATGAGCTTTTCATTGTCAAGCCATTGCAATATATCGTGGACATTGATATCGAATCAATTCTATCACAATGCGCTCTTTATCAATCACTCCATAGTGGCTGTAAATCATCGGCTAAGTTTATTGACTTTCAAAACCCAGCCAACAACTGCTGATGAGATTAACGATATCTTCGGCATATATATGCGTTTGATACGCTCAATAGCACATATAATGAAAGCCTACGAACAACAGTTACTTGTCATAATCTCGGTGCGTTTGAGTGTAGTGGTGCAGTGTCTCTTCTACACATGTATGCTTTTTGGTGGCAAGGAGTTACCCCTAGAAGTGCTGAACTTGATGTATTACTTGCAAATCATACTGTTAACCTCCTTGGACTATTGGCTGATAATGGGTATTTGCAATTCGGTGTGTCGGGCGCAGCAACAGACAGAAGTCGAACTGCGAAATTTCAGTAATGTTCGTATTTTAAATGCTGGTCTGGCGAGAGATGTGAGTCTAAACATATGACGATGTAAAATATCACAATTGTAATGTAACATAAACTCTTTATAGATTAATACTTTTTCCATATTCTGCGCCATCCATAAGTTTCGGTTTCCCTTATGTGGCATCATTGACATAAATTTTGTAACTGCGCGCAACATGTGCACTTCAGTGATGACTGCGTTGGTCTGGTTGGTTCAATATGATTTCTCTTTAAATATATGAGAGACGCAATGGAAATGTAAAGTTTTAAATTTAAGTTAAGAAATGTCTATTTTTATACGTGGATTGTTAATTATATTTCCGAACTAACAGTGTGAAAAATTGGAGAATAGTCTCTACAACATCATATGGTATGGTATGGATTATTTTCAATCGAAAAACATCGAACGGTGATTCAAATAAAGATTAGCCTCACCAAGCCTATATACTTATTTGGTGATGATATATATATATATATATTTCGATTCTCGCCAAACCCTTTAATATAAAACCAAGGTGCAATTGACCATGTATTCTCTCGCTATTTATTTATTTAAAGTCATTAACTTATTCGACCGGGTATTCACGGGCCTAAATATTTAAAAATTTTTTTTTGTTGTTGCTAAATAAATAAGCAGTTGCAGTTAAGAAGAAGATAAGGCAGTGGCTAAAGGAAATTACTCCAGAAAGTTTGGTTGATATAGCTTCAATAGTTTTCGAATACTAAAATATTCGCATACCAATCTCATCTTACTATGGCACTAAAGGTAGATACTCGTGTACTCAAAGGCTAACTAATTGCAAGAATAAATACGAAATTTCGCCATAAATTATTGCAAGAGCAAAGTAAAGTTTAATTGTATTGTTAGAGCAAATTTACGCCTTTCCTGCCACTTACACATCTGAACAATGAATTCTCTAATTTGTATAGCTAATGGAAAGCAATTTCGTCGAGTTGAATTTTCACTACAATTAGATGGCTCTACCCGCTTCAGCGTGAATACCTTGTTGAAATAATTGTACGTATTATCAAAGCAAATGCGCCGAACTTCGATTAGTTTAATTAAATAAAACTTTTCTCATTAACGTTCATATTTTATAAGTTTGCAAAACAAAAATTGTGCCATTCTTGCACTCTTATATACCTATAGACGAATAGAAAAGAATCGTCTGCGTTGCTGAATGCAAAACTTTGCAATTTCACTAATTTGCAATTTTAAAGTATTGGTGCGTTTTGGAAATCGACTTTTCGTGCTTTCTTAGTTAGCTTCTCGCAGTCGAAGAATTAAAAGTGTGTGAATTGCCTTTAATAGATGGTAAGGTTTAACAGAAATTAAGACTCATAATCTCTGGCCGATTCGCGTATTCGTCTAGATACTGATTGTAAAAATGAGGTTTCTAGGAACAGTGCTCCCTACCGGAGCTATTGTAAGACACTGATTATCAAAACGAGGTTTCTTGGTTTAGAGCTAATTTCCGGAGCTATTGTAAGTTCCTATATCAGAGCTCGTAAAGAAAAGTTTTTTTTTCCTCTAGCTTTCATTTAGTACTAACAAACAAGGAGTGATATGAAACTAGGCGAATCAAATATCTGAGTTTTTTACGATAAATAACGTTAAACCGCTAAAAAATATCATAGAAGATATTTTTTCCATTCTTCATTGAAGAGCGATAATCTATTTTTTGATTCAGTTAGCCTTACGTCTGTGCGTCTTACTATGGTCCTTACATTAGTCCTTTCAGCAGTCAATTATGAAATTTTCGCTATAAATTTGTAAACGCATTCGCTTGTGAGTATATGTATGTATCTGTAAGTGCTCAGCCAACATGGCATGCATTAATTAGCAACACAACGCAAGTGTTCGGTCAATGTACACGTACCCGAGCTACACTCCGCGAATTACAGCCACCGTCAATGAACCGAGTGAGAAGTGCCGTGATAACAGCGACACGTTCGCGACAAGGGGATGCTAATGCATTGAGAAAATAACCAACAAGAGGTAACGAACTCTGCCATCAGCACTAGTGCGCTCCACACAATGTCGGCTGGAGTCCGCTTACATCTCGTACTTGTTTGACCCCCGCTTTGTACGCTCGAATCTGTTTATTTATGTGCCAGCTAACAAAGCCCCAAATATGCGGTTTCGACAAATTCTGATCTCCCTGCTATCGACGTTGTTACAGCTCTCATCTACGGCTACACAGTTACATTTTGTGTGCGGGCGTCTGCTGGACGCTGTCCACTTGTGGCGATTTTTTGTCAGATTTACGGCATTGTTGCCTTTTTGTGGCAGACACTCGCATACATTGATGTTGTTGCATTTATTGAGGAGTGTGGACTTAGTTTGGAGCATGGTAATGGTTATATACATACATACGTATAAAAAAGTAGTTGTGCAACAAACAATGGTAGCACACAGAGCCAAGTTTGGAGTATACAGCAAAAGTATTGGGTTAGTTTAAATATAAAGGCTGACTACCTTGATGGCGAACAAGTCCTTTGGGCTATCAAAAACTTCTAAAATATGATTTAAATTGCCATGCACCGACAAAATTTCTTTGCATCTTCGATTTCGGTTATTGTCAACTGACGTCTGAAATCCATGGTGAAGGAAGACTCGATATTATTTTATTTCGTCGCTTTTTGAAATACATGGACGAAATTTGGAAACGGATGGGAATCATACCTTCACTGCATGGATAATAATCTGACAGTGAACCTTAAGAGCACCTAAACCTAGGAAAAAGTGTCTGGCTAAGCACAAAGGACGCTCTGGATTCCTTGTGATACGACTGCGCTGGTAGTCTACCTACAGCCGCCTGGTCTGCAGACTATCTAAACTTAGACACTAATTAGATTGCTTAATTGATTTTATGACGGATAAAATATGTTTGAAGAGCTTTGTAATGTATGTATTGAAGCTCAGAGGAAAACCTTGTAGGGGTTCTTATCCCTCCATGCACTATACTTTAAAATTTCTATATCATTTCAGCGTTTTTTACCAGCGGCTGGTAATAAGGTAGAACTGTTCCAGTATGGGACTTCCTGCAGACATTAATGTCGCTTGTATTACATATTAAGTACTCGCATATTTCTATGTATATCATTCTTTCCGAGCACTTACTTTGTTTAACTTTCAAGCGCATATATACCGCATGTTGACATGTGCATAGCCTAAACAAATAGATGTTGCATACTTTAAGGCAACTTGTGTAAGCCATGACTTTGTTGTCTAGAAGTTCTTTAACAATATTGACTAAAAACTATGTTAAAATTATTTTCAACAAAGTGATATGGTGCAAATGTTATACATATGAATGCATTCAAACTAACTACATACATACTAATGTACATATATACCACTGTGCATAAATAGGATAGAAAGCAGTAACATTAATGTCTGCCTTTGTCGCAACTTTATTGGCATGGAAATCAGGGAAGGCACCCCGTTGCACGCCTAAAAGCTAATATTTGCTTAGCGAAATGTTTAAAGTTTCTATATTAAAATGTGCGTCTGATTTGCGAATAGGCACTTGTTTGCACAGCTTGTCACAAAGTGTGCCAATCAATTTTATAGTTCAGTGTGTGTCACAGGGTTGACACGAAGGCGTGTATGCGGTGACAAAGTAAAGCAATAAAAACATTTTTGTTTGAAAGGGGGCTAAGCGGTTTTTATCAGTGAGAGCACAAAAATGCGTGTATATTAAGTACTTATGTTTGTAGTTGTACATAAAATATATGTTAATAGTATTCTACATTTTACAGCTTTTCATTGCAATATATGCAATGACTACGTGATTGGCAACGCCTTCATTGAAGGGTTTTTCAAATTTGCAATTTTTATTTTAGTGATATTTAAATTTAAATAAAATATTAGGTTGGCAAATATCTCCCTTCCGCCTTTTTGTCTTTTAAATTTCGCGGCTATGTATAAAGCGCTACTGAGCTCGTATCTGGCAATAAAATCTTTGAAAGGTCTGGAGTCCAGACTCTGGACATAACCAACAAAACGACGCTATGAATGATTAGTTTGGATATTGCGTTCAACAGTTATAGCGTGGCAACATGGAGTTCACTAACGCCGAAATTCGCGCTATTTTAAAGTTTTCCTTCGTTAAAGGCAAATTCGCTAGAGAAACGTTCCGTGAGATTAATGGTGTTTTGAGGGATGGTACTCTATCACTTCGAACTGCGGAGGAATGGTTTCGACGATTCAGAGCGGGTGAAAACGACACCATAGATAAGTCAGCCTTTGTAAGACCTGTGACGACGAATACCGATCAAATTGTGGAAAACATCGAGTTAGACCGGCATGTGGCATCTCGTGACATCGCCCAGGAGATGGAAGTTAGTCATCAAACCATTTTGAACCATCTGCAGAAGGCTGGATACACAAAAATGCTTGATGTTTGGCATGCCGCATGATTTGACGAAGAAAAACTGTCTGGACGGAATCAACGCCTGCGATATGCTGCTGAAACGGAACGAACTCGACCCATTTTACATACGACAATATCAAGCGAAAACGGTCGTGGTCGAAGTCCGGTGAATCGTCCCAAACAGTGGCCAAGCCGGGAGTGACGGCCAGGAATGTTTTGCTATGTGTTTGGTGGGATTGGAAGGGAATCATCCACTATAAGCTGCTCCCATATGGCGCTTAATTCTACCATCAACTGCGAACAACTGGACCGCTTCAAGCGTGCGATCGACCAGAAGCGTCCAGAATTGGCCAACAGGACAACGCCAGACCACACACTTCGTTGATAACTCGTCAGAAGCTACGGGAGCTCGGATGGGAGGTTTCATCGCATCCAGGAGAAAGGGGTTATTATGAAAATACTGCAAACTGAAGAGTGTTCGTTTGAAGTTTTGATAATCTATGCAATTTTTATACTCTCGCAACAAAGTTGTTAAGATCTACATCTTAGGAACCAATGAAGATAGAAGAATAAGAAATTCAATTTGCATTAAGTAAGAATCATAAAAAAATATACAAATTATTACTCTAATGTCAAAGTAGCTTAAATAATTGAATTTTGCCTTGCCTTGTTTGCGCAACCTCTTTTTTTTTGCTGCAGAATTTTAATTCTGATGCAGATGCCAGTTTTGCTTTTCCGAACAGGTTGCATTAAGCATATTCGCTTCCTAACGCATTCAATACAGTTTCCACTTAATGGTAGTACAGTGCAGAGTTTGTAATATTTAGATCATTAAACTTTTTTATATATAACACAGATAATAATTCATAGAAGCATTGAAAAGGAAAATAGTTAGAAATCATGGACTTTTTGGACAACAATTTGATACGTTTTCTACATTACTTCATATTAAAGGTTATTTGAAAAAAAAATTGAAACAAACGAAAAAAAGACTGGTTCGTTTATTTGGGCACACATCTTGATTTGTATTGTCTATGATAATAAGAAGAGCACAAATTAAGAATATAAATAAAAAAAAAACGTTTTTGAGTTTTTCGAACATTGTATTCATCAAAGTTCGAACAACCATTCATCAAAATTCGAAAATCTGTAGAAAATCTCGGAAACTATTTTTTTTTTGTAAAATTTTCTCGAATTTCGACAATATTGTTGAGAGCAAATCTCCCAGTATTTTATAAATCGTTGAGGACAGATTTAATTGAGATATAACTTTTCCACTCTTTCAGGAATCGAAGAAATATGAAACAAGCAACGGCAGCCAACTGCACTTGAAACTGACAAAGTAAAAATTTTGAAATTATTCTAATTTTACACTAAGTGAAGAAATGTGTAGTACACACACCCATACACACATACACACGCAATTAAATGCATGCACTATATAAGTGAGAGGACAAATGCATGCACACGAGCAAATATATCTGTATACATATATGTATGTATGTATATGTGTATATAGGCATGCATTAGTACGTTCTACTGACAGCTTCCTTTTAATTTAACACAATTTATTAGCCGCATATGTGACCTGGCAACCAGGCATCGTTAGGCAGAACCGGCAACGTTAGCTTGCCGCACAACTAGCAATGTCAATGCATATTGTTGGCGAATTGGGTGACTCCTACTACTACATACTTACCTACATATGTATAATATATATTATATATGTGACTACTGGTAGTTGTAGCAAATGTATAAGAGTTTCAACAGCCTTGCATTGCACTTCATTGGACTTTTTATTAAAATAAATATAAAAACAGAAAACTACAACAGCGCATATAGCCACAGCTTGACTTGAGCTGACTAAAAAGCGAATAATATAATAAAAAGCAAAAAGGCAAACGGGCAAAAAAAAGTAAAGCACCAACCACACAGAACTTGCCACAACGCAATGTGCTAGTTTTTGTTGTCGTTGCCTGTGGTACGCTGGCAGTCAGTTAGCTAACGAGTCAACCAATTGACAGTGCTTGGAAAGGCGCGGCTAAGTCTTAACTTAAGTCGAGTTAAGCGAGCGAATATACATATGTACATATGGACAATTGGCGCTCTCACTACATATGCATAGTCAGGCTGTCAGGCAACATAGAGAAAGTGAGACAGAGAGGGAGTGAGAGAGGAAGTGCAGTCAGTTTTTACTAAACCACACATACAGCAGCACTTAACTGAGGGTCGCGGCGGCAGGAAGGAAGGAAGGAAGTAAAGTGTAAAGCGCAGTCAGTGCATGCGGCCAAGATTATTGCAGTCGCTCGTAAATTAAATAAAGTTCAAATGGTGGCAATTAATTTACTTAAAAAGTTAATATGCAGCATGTAGCTGCACGTAATTGTGCTAGTATGCGTGACTACATGCGCCCGATATAGCATAAGCGGGTAGTAGATTTGCGTGTATGTATGTGTGACAGCGTATGTGGCGCACGCTATGTGCTGTAAGCAATTCAATTAAAAAAATTTGTTAAGCTGCAGCTGTGGTCACACACTCACACACATACATACAGTTAAGCAAAAGGTGTCTACGCTGAGGCGAGTGCATGAAAGCGAGTTTGATTTTACATATCATATTAGTGTAGTACGATCTCGAGGATATTTGAAATATTTTATATATAAAAAGTTTAAAATTCCATATTTTTTATTTAAAATAATATTTTATTCAAAAACTTTTTAATGCTTTGTGTACATATATTATCTTAAAATAAATTATGAGCCTGAAAAAAAGACGCACCCTAATGTTCTTACATACAATGCGCAGCTAGGCAAGTTGTTGCAATGCTCTTGTTATTGCCTTCATATTTTGAGCAACGCCATATGCCTGCCAGCGGCAACATGCTTACTAATTGCTGCGGTTATACAATTCTCAAGCCTTTTTTCACCGCTTCTTTCTTCTGTACAGCAACATTCATATAAACTACCACTGCTTCTGCGCTGGCCTTGTGCTATTAATTTGTTAACTATTTGGCGGAATCCTTGTCGGCGAGCAAGTATTGTAGCTACAATTACTAGGGTCACGTTGGTTGGGTCTCATTCTTGGGAATATCATTTTCATTTGTAGTGTTGTGGAAAACGGATCATGTTTTATAAACTCTCGGAATAAAGGGAAAAATAGAGGAATGCAGCAAACAAATGGCGATAGACTTTCCTTTTCTGATTTGTCTGAACTCAATACCTCCAAAAAATAAAATAAAGCTCTCTGGTAGTGAGGACACATATGTTCCAGCCACATTACCGATAAATAAGTTTTAAGCTATAAAACCAACTGCCGACTGAACGACTCAAATATAAGTTATTCTGACTATCAATATGCCAGAAAGGGTCCAAGTGTATGTGGGAGTTTTGAGGTGCCTTAACCTTGTTTTCTAAGTATAGCTTGTTTCAGAAGCACTAATTCTTGTCCATGAGTGTACATGGTATTAAGCTTTCTCTCTACATTAAGATAAATATAGCGATGATTTTTCTGCGAAAATAAAGCATTATTGGTAGAAAAATTGATGAATTGGATGGCAAACATCTCCCTACTTTTGCCTTTTTGCTCTTTATTCAATGTAAATAATAACAAGTGTTACAGTGATCGAATTTAGTTCCAATACTCGCTATTTCGTTCGATAATCTGTTTCCATCTAGACGGCAACTTCATAATACCCCTCGTAGAAGGTCTCCTCCTTATTTGCGGAGAACTCCACTTTTCACAAGCCTCTTTTGAGTTCATCTTTACACCACCAAGGGCGTTCGCCATGGTCAGGAACAGGTGGTAATCACTTGGCGCTATGTCCGAGCTATATGGTGGATGAGATAAAACCTCCCATCCGAGCTCCCGTAACTTCTGACGGGTCATCAACGAAGTGTGTGGTCTGGCGTTGCCCTGGTGGAACACTACACCCTTCGTGTTGGCCAATCCTGGACGCTTCTGATCGATCGCCTGCTTCAAGCGGTCCAGTTGGTCGCAGTAGATGGTAGAATTAAGCGTCTGAACATATGGGAGCGGCTCATAGTGGATGATCCCCTTCCAATCCCACCAAACACACAGCAAAATCTTCCTGGCCGTCACTCCCGACTTGGCCATTGTTTGGGACGATTCACCGGCCTTCGACCACGACCGTTTTCGCTTGATATTGTCGTATGTGATCCATTTTTAGTCGCCAGTCAGCCGTTTCAGCAGCATAAGGTTCGGTCCAGAAGTTTTTTTTGCGTCAAATAATGCGTCATCCAAACTTCAAGCTTGTTTGTGTATCCAGCCTTCTGCAGATGATTTAAAATAGTTTGGTAACTAACTCTCATCTCCTGGGCGATATCACGAGATGCCACATGCCGGTCTAACTCGATGTTTCCCATGATTTGATGGGTATTCGTCGTCACAGGTCTTCCGAAGGCTGGCTTATCTATGGTGTCGTTTTCACTCGCTCTGAATAATCGAAACCAATCCTCCGCAGTTCGAAGTGATAGAGGAATATTCCCCAAAACACCATTAATCTCGCGGAACATTTCTCTAGAGGATTTGCCTTTAATGAAGGAAAACTTTAAAATAGGGCGAATTTCGGCGTTAGTGAACTCCATGTTTACACGTCTATAACTGTTGAACGCATGTTATGTTAAGAACTTTCAAAGATGTATAGTATTGGCAGATACGGGCTCTGTAACGCTTTATACATAGCCGCAAAATTCAAAAGACAAAAAGGCGGAAGGGAGATATTTGCCAACCTAATATAAGACTAACGAATCAATACTGGGAGAAGCATGCTTGGGATAAGCACGAACTAATTATTTGAATTTTTAACTAGGACTTGACTTTATGAAGCAATAACACTGACAAACTCCCAAAATTTTGTAAAACATTATTGTACGGGGCGTATGAGTAACATGTCAGTCAATATTACTTTACACTACATACATATGTAGCTAAATCAGAAATATCTACTACGCAATCTCAGAATATTTGTATTTCCACAATTTAACAATTTAAAATAAACCGAATTCCATTAATTTAAGCACAATTGCGCTGACTTTATATACCGCAAAGTTCATTCATAATCCGCTGTGTTCGCAATAAAGCCAACTGACCACTGTACATATTAACTTGTATTTACAATACACACACACATACACGTAAGTATTTAAATAAGTCTATAATAATAGCGCTCGCCATAAGCCAACCATAATGCAATCAAAAATTTAACAATGAGTTGAATCGACTTTTTATATTGGCACACAAATAGACAAACGCTTACAGTTTTAATGCGAACAGCAGACAGCAAAGATTTGTGGTCAACGAAAACAAAACAACCAAAAAAAAAATAAAAAAGAATAAAGCACGCAATAAGCCTGCTAGGAATTTCAATTTATGCACACCCGCTCACTCACGCCCTTCCGCCGTCAGCAATCGATGCATTTCGGTGACCCAATGCAAGGACGAACACTCCACAGTCATAGACGTCAGTTAATACAGTGACAATAAAAATACCAGCGAGTACGAGCATCAAATATGAATATACAGACACATTTGTTTGTTGTTCTTCTACCTATTCTTCTGCTGTTTGTACTGTTTATTTGCTGTCTTTTGGGCATTTGAACGCAGATTGTGTCGATAACAGCGTTGGTTTGTTACTTTCTTGATATTTTGTTTATTTTACGTTGTCTGGAAATTTGCATAAATTCATTGAATTTTGAGTTTATAAGGAAAATGAAATATATGGGTTGAAAAGTTGTAAAGTCAACCAACACTGGCGTTGGAGAGTCAAATGGCAAGCGTATGTGATTACACAGCAGAAATGCTTTGGCATACTGCGTAATATTGATTTAAAGTGGGCGGGGTAGGCTGTAGTGAAGGTATGCCTACCATAGTTATCATACGAAAATATCGACTTTGCATTTAAATATTTTCTTCAGGAAGCAAAACTTTAATATTCATGGCATTCTTGACAATAAAGCCTGTAAAAATTAAATACCAAGCAGATTGAAATCAATTCAATTCAAAAGTTTGCTCCTTTAAGATTTTTGTTATCAATTTTAGGCATTTCTGGAGAGTATACATACAACTCTAGGTACTAGGCACCAAGTTTAGAAAGACTTATATATTGATAACGTTTAACGATAAGTTGTATCCTAGTACCAAAATAAAAAAATTCCTACAAGACTACAAAGCGTAACTTGGGAACCAGCATGTGTCAAACTCTCGGCACTTTGGGCTCTCTTTACACTAACCGTAAATCGGAAATGCCGAAGAACCATTATCAACGTGTAATATTCTCAGAACATAATCGTAATAAAGCTGACCACAACCGGTTCAAGTATTAAATATTTGCGAACAAAATATACTAAGGTTTTCCCTTTGTGTCTAAAGACACTATCGTTATAGGTCATATACGTATGGCTAATGACTTAAAGACACCTCAATAAGAGTTACGTATATTATGATTTAATTAATGAATATATATATATTCTGTCAAATACGTACCCGGAAATTCTCATTTTAAATGGATACAAATATTGAACAAAGAGTTTGTGTAAAATTTTGAGTTTCAAACGCAATTTCTTGTGCCAAAACGTTGGAAATATTGAAAAAAACATTTGGTGATTCAACAATGTCGAAAACTCAAGTTTACGATTGATATAAATCGTTCCAAGAGGGGCATATAAAAATCGCCGTAAACAAACTAAATGACACATAGCAATAAAAATTGACAGAATAGTGGCTGACAGTTGTGCCTACCTAGGAAAAAAAAATTGTATTCGGTGTTTTAATAATTTCTGACTCAGGTTCACCCATTTATATTAATATACTTAAGTCTAGAAATTCTAGCTCTCCTGATAAATTATCTCTGCAGCTCTTTCAAGAAATTAAATTACGAATGCTGTCTATGTTAGTTTTGATTCATCAGGCAAATCTTCAACTGAGTTATAATCTCGCTCTTTAGCGTTATTTTCTTCCAGAGAATATGTTGAAAAGTAATCTAAAGTAAGAATCATAAAATATCTATCTATTATGGCCTTAGTAATTGGATATAGATAGTAAGATAATGGATTTCTCCGATTCTTACGAAATCGATATGGAAATATTGCAAATATTATCGGTTGTATATATAAAAGGTATGTAAGGATTGGAGGATGGAGTCATATGTAGAAGTGGAGGATGGAGTCATATGTAGAAGTTCACGTAAGTGAGGAAAGTTTCTGACTGTCATTCACTTGGGAGTGGCCAGGAACGATTCTTTTACATATGGCTCAAGCAGCTCACGACTTCCGGTCTTAGACCAAGTATCCTCTGGGTAGCCAACAGACATCCGTGATCAAAGATACCTTCTATGAGCGCCTAGGACGTACCTATGAGCGCTGCCAAAATCGTGCTTGGCGATTTCAACGATTTCTTTGGCCAACAGTCGGAAAATTCAGCCTCCATGACGAAACATCGCCAAACGGTCTGAGGCTGATCGACTTCGCCGGGGCCCGAAATATGGTCGTCTGTAGTACTAGATTCCAGCATAAGAAAATCCATCAAGCTACTTGGCTGCCCCCGGATCGAATCACTCGCAACCAGATCGATCATGTTGTGAGAGATGGACGACTGGCTCGGACCACTATCTTGTAGCAGCTAAGATACGCACACGCCTCTGTGTAGAAAAGCGCACACGTCAACAAACACAAGGAAGGTTCGACAGACTGCCTACCTCGCAATGTTGCGATCGACCGCAACACGAGCGGGATTGGAAAGATACCGAGAGCTGAAGAGGGAACGAGACGCATTTGCAGACAAAAAAGAAAGAGGCCGAAATGCGTGAGTATGTAGAGCTTGACAAGCTGGTCGACAGGGGTAATGCTCGAAAATTTTACGAAAAGATCCGGCGACTAACTTAAGGTTTCATGACCGGAGCACACTCCTGTAGGACTCCCAGAGGTGAGCTAGTTATTGATGACCAGAGTATACTGAGTTTGTGGAGGGAACACTTCTCCAGCCTGCTGAATGGCAGTGAAAGTACAACACCAGGAGATGGCGAACCCGATTCCCCAATCGACGACGATGGAGCAGATGTTCCATTGCCCGACCGTGAAGAAATTCGAATAGCAATTACCCGCTTGAAGAACAATAAGGCGGCGTGGGCCGATGGATTACCGGCCGAGCTATTCAAATACGGCAGCGAAGAGCTGATAAGGTGCATGCCTCAGCTTCTTTGCAGAATATGGTCGGAAGAAAGCATGCCTGACGATTGGAATCTCAGTGTACTCTGCCCAATACACAAAAAGGGACACCCCACAATTTGCGCCAATTACCGTGGGATAAGCCTCCTCAACATCGCGTATAAGGTTCTGTCGAGCGTATTGTGTGAAAGACTAAAGCCCACCGTCAACAAACTGATTGGACCTTATCAGTGTGGCTTTAGACCTGGAAAATCAACAACTGACCAGATATTCACCATGCGCCAAATCTTGGAGAAGACCCGTGAAAAGAGGATCGACACACACCACCTTTTTGTCGATTTTAAAGCAGCTTTCGACAGCACGAAAAGGAGCTGCCTTTATGCCGCGATGTCTGAATTTGGTATCCCCGCAAAACTAATACGGCTGTGTAAGTTGACGTTGAGCAACACCAAAAGCTCCGTCATGATTGGGAAGGACCTCTCCGAGCCGTTCGATACCAAACGAGGTTTCAGACAAGGTGACTCACTATCGTGCGACTTCTTTAACCTGATGCTGGAAAAAATTATAAGAGCTGCAGAGCTAAACAGAGAGGGTACCATCTTTTACAAGAGTGTACAGCTCCTGGCGTACGCCGATGACATAGTTCAGCGAATAAAAAGACAGCGGCTACTCTGGCTAGGTCATGTTGTCCGAATGGACGAAAACACTCCAGCCCTGAAAGTGTTCGATGCAGTACCCGCCGGAGGAAGCCGAGGAAGGGGAAGGCCTCCACTCCGTTGGAGGGACCAGGTGGAGAGCGACCTGGTTACACTTGGGATCTCCAACTGGCGCCGAACTGCGAAGGAGAGAGAGAGATGGCGCACTATCGTCGATTCGGCTATAACCGGCTAAACGGTTGCAACGCCAATCACATACATACAATAGATGGTTACCTAAAAATGATCACGTCATCGTACTTAGGGGGTAGGAATTAGGCAGAAAACTGAATTGAGTTAGTGATTTTTTTATGGTTTTTGCTGGGAGTTTTGCGCTATCATGCCTAAACGGCTGAACGGATTTTGATGAAATTTAGTTAGGAGATATTAATAATTAAAATTTTGTTTTACTTCTAATTTACAGTTACATAAATATAATATAAAAACGAATTGCTGTTCGTTAGTCTCGCAAAAAGTCGAGAACGGCCAAACCAATCTGGCTAATAATAATAGGAGAATTTTATTCGAGTTGACAAGAAAAATATAAAAAGAGAAAACAAAAAAATAATATTTTGAAGGTTGTCATTGTTGCTTTGTTAAAATATTTTTGTTATTGTTAATTGTATAAGGTTGTGTCGATAGACCAAAACAATTTGTAACAAATAAGGTTCGGTTCGCGTCCAACCGAATATTTTATACTCTCGCAATTTATTTATTAATAAGATTTTTTATTAAGATAACACACAATGTGACCTATATATTCGGCATAAAGTCCAATAGAAAATCTTCATATATAGTATAGCATATATAATTCCAGAACCAATTCACTCATTTTCGGGAATAGGGGCATCTTGATACCTGTTAGTAGGCAAACAAACAGCACATTCGGCCTACGCTGAACTCAATTTTGGACGGCCAAACATATTCGGTTATCATTTAGCAGTAGCGAAGTACGGCCCTAAACCACACCAAAGCGTAATTTTGGAGTACGTGTGGATTGCTGCCTGACCAATAACGCATATTCCATTCAACCTGAAATAGCCTCATCGCTGAAGATGATTTTTCGATGAAAATCAGGATAATTTTCAAATTGTTGCTCAGCCCAATTCACGAACATACGACGATTCTGGTGGTCAATCGGCTTCAGTTCTTGCGTCAATTTGATCTGGTAAGGATGTAGGCCAATATCTTTTCGCAAAATTCGCCACAACCCATGCCCATGAAAAGGGCATATGAGAGACTAATTTGGGTCTTCCTCAATTGATACGCTAGTGGCAGCAATATTCTCGACACTTCGGGCACTTCTATGTCTCACGGGCACGGGAACATTTTGTACTGTGCCTCTGCTTTAAAATTTTTCTAAAATACGCTCAATTGTTGATTTGACATTATGGTGACCATAAATTGGACGAAGCACTCTTAAAGTTAAGGCCACTTACTCCGAAATTCGGTGGTAGATTTTAAAATTGCAACTCGATGTTGGATCGTACATCTTTCCATGATGAAATGGCAAACCTTTCTGAATAAAAATGTCAAAAGAGCGGTGAAAAATATGGCAACGTTCGATGTTCTACGCTGCTCACCTTTTGTGCCGTCGCTTTTAAAAAATCCTTTATATTTTATATGGCTTCAGAATTCGGAATAACGGATTATTATTGATACTTTATTAATTTCTCCAATTTGAATACTGTTTTTCAATGATATGATTTAAAAGCTGCCACCCAATTTTGTGAAAGACATTGTTTGATAATTGCTTAAGTAAAATTGTATTATTAAGAACACTATACTGCAATTATCATCATTTTGATTAGTATTCTAATTTTAACGGCTAATGGATCGCCTTGTGGTTCTTCTTCTTGACTGGCGTAGACACCGCTTACGCGGTTATAGCAGAGTCCACAACAGCGCGCCACGCATTTCTCCTTTTGGCAGTTTGGCCAATTGGTAATAACAAGTGAAGACAGGTTCTTCTCCACCTGGTCCTTCCATCGGAGTGGAGGTCTCCCTCTTCCTCGGCTTCCACCAGCGGGTACTGCATCGAAAACTTTCAGAGCTGGGGCGCTTTCGTCCATTCGAACAACATGACTTAGACAGCGTAGCCGCTGTTTTTTTATTCGCTGGACTATGTCTATGTCATTCCATTATTCCATCTTCTGCGGTATTTGCCGTTGCCAATTAAGAGACTATAAATCTTTCCCAAAACCTTTCTCTCGAAAACTCCTAGTGTAACTCACCGGATGTTGACACCGTCCACGTTTCTGCACCATAAAGTAGGACGGGAATGATAAGCGACTTGTAAAGTTTAGTTTTTGTTCGTCGAGAGAGGATTTTACTTTTCAATTGCCAACTCAGACCATAGTAGCACCTGTTGGCAAGAGTGATTCTGCGTTGGATTTCAAGGTTAACATTATTATCGGTGTTGATGCTGGTGCCTAGGTATACGAAATTATCTACAACTTAAAAGTTATGACGTGGGAGCCAAGACGCAATGCGCTGACTGTTTGTTTGATGACAGGAGATATTTCGTCTTGTCCTCGTTCACCACCAGATCCATTCGCTTCGCTTCCCTTCGCATTGTGGTTGGTATAAGTTAAAGGAAAAACATCCATGCAATTTATATACAAAATAAAAGTACATATATTTTATTTAAATAGTGTTTATATACAAATATATTATATTATATTAAACTGTTATACAAATAAATAGAGCTTAAATTGCTTTGCACTAAAGAAAAAACTACATATGATTTTTCTGATTTTAGAAAATATTTTCCACTCAATATCACATACGAAGGATGGCTTGTGAAATACCTTTCAAGGCTTTCAATGAAAGAACAAAATTTCTTCATACAACGCCTATCCACCACATTACATGCGACCCACTCAGCACAGCCAATCACTGAACTGCCATGTGGCGACGCCAAGCAAGTGAATAAACCACACAACAGACAGGAAAGAGTAATTACGGGCACGAAATATGCACGAACTCAATAGAGTAGACTTTTATCTATGTACATTTCATCCCACAAACGCAACTTTTCTGCTTCGGGCAGATCTATCACCTCCAATTCATCGGAGATATTCAAACATTTGAATACGTCCGAGTCGCGTGAAACCGGCAGCCATGTCTCTTCATTTTTCGTCAAAGCCGCATTCACTTCCAGCGCCAATTCGATGCCTTCCCTGACGCTATCATCATAGCTACTCTGCCTACTATGCTGTTGGCTATGATGTTCATGCTCTTCACCATTTACGTTGGGTTGCACATTTTGAAGTGCATTGTTGTTGCCATTTTGGTTATTGGACAGAGCGTATTGCACAGGTTGTTCCGCTGGCCGATGGTGATGGTGGTAATGGTAGCTGTGGTCATGTCCTTCATTCATCGGTATATTTGGATTACCGCATTCGGCAAAACGCACTAGCATTGTGGTCAACCGGCGAATGGTGCGAAATTCGGCACTACGTTGCTTCAGCTTCTTGGCACCCGCATTGTAGAATAAGTAGGAAAGATCGTCAGCATGACAGGTGCCGCGCACGTTGCGACCACAGGTGATGATGCGCATGAAATTGAAGTGTTTTGAATCGAAATCGAAACGATAGAGGTAAGTGGGCGAATCGGCATGATGAAGACGTGAAAGTAACGTACGATGGATGCCATGCCAAAAGTATTTGTAAGAGAAGAGCTGAAATGAAAGCAAACATCATTTGAGAACAAATTAATAGGAGAGAAGGATATAGCAAAATCTATGAGAAATATAGAAATTAGAAAGAATACTTTCACAAATCCATTATTAAGTTGAGCGCGAATAATTTTTGTAAGGAAGTTTGAACTTTTAAGTAAAGCAACATGAGGTAGTAGCAGATAAATAATATTTTCCGTATGAATGAGAACAATAGTATAACTATATATTGCGACAGATACGATAAATACATTAAAATTTATATAAATAAAGGTCTATAACGTGGATTATACCTTTAAACCATAATGTATGTATATACTCACATCGGCATACTGCAGCACTGTATCCCAACTAGGTACATTGTCACCGAAATGTAGTCGCAAGAGCTTATCACCGTAATCCCTCCGTTGGTCCACACTCACATTCGCATCATCCGGCACCAAATATGTAGCATCTTTTCCCAATTTATCCATTAACTCAGGATATTTACGCGCTTCGGTGAATATTAGTAGTCCTTCTGAACTATTTCCACCAATCAGTAAAGGTATCTCATTACCCCAAGCGCTACGCATCATTTCTAGAGGCGGGCGTGGTATAACACAATGTTTACTCTCATATGGCTCTACGGTCGGTCCAAAACTGAACATCATCCTTTGGTGGCGTTCATCACTGGTGAGCAAATCTTCACATACCTTCAGCATAGTGCTAGCTTTACAGTGTTGTAAGTGTTCGAACACATTTCGATCAACATTTTCCCCACGATAGCCAGTAGCTTTCGCCAATCAGTAAGCCCAATTGTGCTGTGGTATATTGGCCCAAGGTGCTAGTGCAGTACCCGACATTAAGACACACTTGTGAAACAAATCGCGCGTTTGTTCGGTGAGCATCATGTAGTGTGTTGAGGCAGCCCCGGCGCTTTCGCCAAACACAGTGATATTATCGGAATCACCTCCAAAGAATTGACAATTGCGCTTAACCCAACGCAGTGCCAGTACTTGGTCTTTCAGGCCGGCGTTACCGGGTACATCCAACTCAGGATCTTCCAGTGTAAGGAAACCTAAATGGAATGGATAATAAAGTGGTAACATAATTATGTATGGTTTTGATTGAAATTAATAATTAACAAGTAAGGAAGGGCTAAGTTCGGGTGTAACCGATCATTTTATACTCTCGCAATTTATTTAATTAACTTGATTTATATTATATAATACAAAATTTGACCCACATATTCGTCGTATATATTATATACTTACTTTATATATTGTAAAGTAAACGATTCAGATCGTCTTCAAAGTTCTGGTATATAGGAAATTGGCATGGCTGTGAAGCGATTTGGCTTATTTTCATAACATATCATTGGGATGTAAGGAAACTATTACACACCAAGTTTCATTGAAATCGGTCGAGTAGTTCCTGAGATATGGTTTTTGACCCATAAGTGGGCGACGCCACCGCCATTTTCAATTTTGTAAAAAAATCTGAGTGCAGCTTCCATCTGCCATTTCTTATGTGAAATTTAGTGTTTCTGACGTTTTTCGTTAGTGAGTTAACCCACTTTTAGTAATTTTCAACCTAACCTTTGTATGGGAGGTGGACGTGGTTATTATCCGATTTCTTTCATTCTTGGACTGTATTAAGAAGTGGCTAAAAAAAAACGACTGCAGAAAGTTTGGTTTATATAGCTCTATTGGTTTGAGATATGTACAAAAAACTTATTTGGGGGCGGGGCCACGCCCACTTCCCCAAAGAAATTACATCTAAATATGCCCCTTCATAGTGCGATCCTTCATACCAAATTTTATTTCCATAGCTTTATTTATGGCTTAGTTATGGCACTTGATGTGTTTTCGGTTTTCGCCATTTTATGGGTCCGATTTTGCTCATTTTCGAAAGCAACCTTCCTATGGTGCCAAGTTTCATCTAGATATCTTAATTTTTACTCAAGTTACAGCTTGCACAGACGGACGGAGGGACAGGCAGACATTCGGATTTGAACTCCACTCTTCACCCTGATCACTTTGGTATATATAACCCTATATCTAACTCGTTTAGTTTTGGGTGTTACAAACAACTGTTATGTGAACAAAGCTATAATACTCTCTTTAGCAACTTTGTTGCGAGAGTACAAAAAAAATCAGCATATGAGTTTGTTTATAAGAGTATGCATATTTTCACATCAATGAAAATCAAACCTAGATTACCAATCTATCTAAAGAGATCTAATGTCAGAGCGAAATTGCTTTCTAAATATGGAACTAACCTATCATGCTGTAAATTTTCTGGAAAACAATATTGTATTCAGACAGTATGGTGTCCAATCACAATTTCTACCATAACACCTATAGTGGAGTTCAGTCGGAGAGCGATGTTTTGTAGCTAAAGTCAAATATTGAAAATTTTGTTTGTAAAACCATTACCTCCCGGTTTGAAGCTAGTCTTTTAAGCTTTGCTGATTGATAAGTTAAGTTAGAGCAGACTTTATTTATGTATGGCACTTTTTAATGAGGATCGGATATTCTTATTCCGGACCTAAGACAGTTATTTTGACGACGCACTTACCCAACGGACCCAAACGGTAGGTGATGGTAATAACGACAACATTCTCCATCATAAAGTAATCAGGACTGTACATATCACGAGATGCTTCGCCCATTTGAAAACCGCCACCATAGATCCAAACCAAAACAGGCATCGGCTTCTGAGGATGTAGCTGTAAATTTGTTGAAAACATACAATAATACAGTTCCACAAATAATACAGGTATAATCTGTAAAGCTTACCGTTTTTGTGAACACATTCAAATAGAGACAATCCTCACGACCCTGCACTTGTTTCAGTATAATATTGTATTGACAAGGCTTGAGGTGTTCACGCGTACAGCGCCGTACTTCCGACCATGGTTCGGGTTCTTCGGGTGCTCGAAAGCGCAAACGTCCAATTGGTGGCTTGGCAAAAGGTATACCCTCAAAGCTATAATAGGAACCGCCATAAACCGAATGCCATTTGACACCCTTCACTTTGCCATAAATTGTGTCGGTCACAACCTTTTCATTTGTGCGCATACGCTTCTGATTTGTTTTGAATTTCACATAGCTGAAAGTGTAAAGCAGAAGAAGTGAGATTATAAATGATGCGGATGAGCAAATAATAAACAAATATTTTCGACACTTAAAATCATATTAAATAAATATAAACCGCTTTAAATAAATAAAAAAAATCTGTGTCAAAGTCCTTTCATAAATTATATACATGAACCCGGAGTGAACTTATGCTGCCAACTGATAAGAAACCAGATGCCGGCAAACTTATCGCTGGAATTGTCGCATGAATGATATATTTTGAACCGTTGAATATAAAGTAAATTTAAATACCATAATTAGGTGGTCTTGTTCCGCTTTAGCTTCTTTTGGAAGAAAATATATAGGTTTACTAATAGTATATAGTATATATATATCTACATATTTATTTTTGCTACAGTTAATTTAGTATTATAATATTACTTACGTCAGTCAACAAATTTATAGCTAATTTAATATACATATATAAATCTAATATTATCTGTAACTACATGTATGATGTATGTATACAAGCTCGGTAAGTCTTCTCAATTGATAGTCCAAATCAACGGATCCGGTTTGAGTAGACTCTCTAGTAAGTATTTTATAGCGCATTAAAGCGCAGTTACGAATTCTTTTTAAGAATGTCGTATATGTGGGTTTGTAAATTTGCGCGCAATATAATTTGATTTTCAAGTACATTAGGTACGTGTACATTGTGCCCATGTTAATAGAATAATTGCACTTGAGAGATGCTGCTATCGCAAAATACTTCGAATACATGTACATGTAAAGTGCAAATTGAGCTTGTTTATAACAATACGTCTTCCGAATTGTATGTATGAGCTGAGGCGACTTCAATTTTCTTATTGCAATTGAGTAAAAATGTATATTTCACAGACTGGCATCCCATAAGGTCAGAGAGATAACGACTAGCTCGCAAGATGTTGAATTCGATCTACAATGTACAACTAATAATTGACTGGCATTACATAATCACTGAATCACACCATAAATCCGAAATAAATGAATTTAAAAACAAGTAAGGAAAGGCTAAGTTCTGGTGCAATCTAATATTTTATACTCTCGCAATTTATTGCTATCGTTTTATTAAGATAACACACAATTTGACCCATATATTCAGCATAAAGTCCACTAGAATAACGAAAAATCATCATATATAGTATATGAGGGCTGAGGGAATTTAACCGATTTCACTCATTATCACTTTCAAGGTACAATGTATCGAAGGCTATATGGTATATGGAAGCTAGGGAAAGTTATGACCTGATTATAACTATGTATAGAGATTTCCTCCGAATTATATTAAAATATCTGAAAGATTTACCGATATTTGCGGTGATAATTTCCGATTTTAATAGTACGTAAGAAAACGACTCTAAAAAGTGTGGTTTGCATAGATTTATTGGTTTTCGACATTTATACAAAAAACCTATTTGGGGGAGGTCCACGGCCATTTTCCCAAAAAAAATACAACCGAATATGTCCCTTCGTTGTGCGATCATTTGTACCAAATTTTATGTTTATAAACTTCTTTATGGCTTAGTTATGACACTTTATGTGCTTTAATTACTGAATCATATGTTTTTCTCCGTAAAATATGGACGGATGTTGTCTTATTATGTATGATCGCAAATATATCAAAAATGGATATAGATTTCAAGACGGCGCAGCATGATATAACATTTTACTGGAAGCCTGAGTTACTCAATGTTTGCTCACCGATGTAAACCACATCCAAGTTTTGCGTACACAAAATTTTATGCTAGATGTGCTTAAAAATATTTTCGTATTGAACCAGAAAAAAGCTCAATTCATTGTGGTTACAGTTAGTCTAAAATTAATATTTCATATTAATTCTACGCCACATATGTATACTACGTATGCAACAAAATATATTTGTGATTCATTAAAGAATATTAGTCATTTTAAGATTATAACATTAGAGTTCTTTCAATTACAATGGAATATTCATGTATTGTTCATACAAAATAACACTTGTCTGTACGCCACAATTTATATTCGCTCATAAACTTAACGATAAACAAGTAAGGAAAGGCTAAGTTCGGGTGTAACCGAACATTTTATACTCTCGCAATTTATTTATTTAACTTTATTTATATTATATAATACACAATTTGACCCACATATTCATCATATATATTGTATAAAGTCCATTGAAAGTTGGAAACCGTAATATTAGGTTAGAAGCACCGAGGTCCTCATGTTCGATACATGGGGCCTTGAAAACCTATGGTCCGATTTCGGCGATTTTTAGAATGGGGCTTCCACACTATAAAGGTAGTATTTGTGCAAAGTTCTGCATCGATATCTTCACTAGTGCTTCCTTTATATATTGTAAAGTTAACGATTGAGATCGACTTCAAAGTTCTGGTATATAGGAAGTTGGCGTGGTTGTGAAGCGATTTGGCCTATTTTCACAACATATCATTGGGATGTAAGAAAACTATTACAAACCAAGTTTCATCGAAATCGGTCGAGTAGTTCCTGAGATATGGTTTTTGACCCATAAGTGGGCGACGCCACGCCCATTTTCCATTTTGTAAAAAAATCTGAGTGCAGCTTCCATCTGCCAATTCTTATGTGAAATTTAGTGTTTCTGACGTTTTTCGTTAGTGAGTTAACCCACTTTTAGTAATTTTCAACCTAACTTTTGTATGGGAGGTGGGCGTGGTTATGATCCGATTTCTTTCATTTTTGGACTGTATTAGGAAGTGGCTAAGAAAAACGACTGCAGAAAGTTTGGTTTATATAGCTCTATTGGTTTGCGAGATATGTACAAAAAACTTAGTAGGGGGCGGGGCCACGCCCACTTTCCCAAAAAAATTACATCCAAATATGCCCCTTCATAGTGTGATCCTTCATACCAAATTTTATTTCCATAGCTTTATTTATGGCTTAGTTATGGCACTTTAAGTGTTTTCGGTTTTCGCCATTTTGTGGGCGTGGCAGTGGTCCGATTTTGCTCATTTTCGAAAGCAACCTTCCTATGATGCCAAGAAATAAGTGTTCCAAGTTTCATTAAGATATCTTAATTTTTACTCAAGTTACAGCTTGCACAGACGGACGGACGGACGGACGGACGGACGGACGGACGGACGGACAGACAGACATTCGGATTTGAACTCCACTCTTCACCCTGATCACTTTGGTATATATAACCCTATATCTAACTCGTTTAGTTTTGGGTGTTACAAACAACCGTTATGTGAACAAAACTATAATACTCTCTTAGCAACTTTGTTGCTAGCAACTTTGTTGCGAGTATAAAAATTTTAAATTTAAACTCAACACACTAATCTACACTTGTCAACGCATAATTTGATTAGGTCATATACATTGTAGACATTTGGTGAAAGAAAACGATTATCGTATTACTTGACGACGCTTCACTTATCAATCCTTAGCAAATGCTTTGAGTCGAAAGTGCAATAAATTAATTGACTTTTTACAAGTTATTCTATTGCCTAATTTATTGCTATCACGTACAGCATTATTGCTTTATTGCTTGCAAATAGATAGTTACTTGGAATTACCACACAAAATTTATTATATATCTTGTTTTTCACATCTTGGCGTGAATACGGATTAAATCATGCGGTTGGCGAATTCGTTTAGAAAAATATGGATTTTTTAAAAATGCTGAGTCATCATTAGATTGGCATTTATTTGAATTCCTAATTTATTGTCGTTGTAAATTCATGTGTGCGCCGGCACTATCAAATTTTGTTTTAATTTTTAGTAATCCTATGGATTGAACAACAAATTTATCAACATAAAATTCGTTGATAAGAAGCAGTAGAACAGATTTTAGTGTGCTGACCAAAGTCTGAAATATTTTACAGATTTATTTGCGTAAATTTAGAAAAAATGCTTTGATAAAAGAATATTTTTATGAGACGATTTTTCCTCTCGAGACTTTGCCACTGTCGGATAATATTGAGAAATTTGATTCAAATTCAGCCCTTACGGTGTGTGGCCCCTCATCATGACGATAAACATCAGCCATTCGGATCTGGTTTAACAACTGCATAATAACAACAACTGATTTAGGAGAGATTAAGGTGATCTAATTAATTAATTATCCAGTTATAAGAGCTATTTAATTTTCTAGCATACCCTATGTTCGGTACAACTTTCCTCGGTTTCTATACCTACACCTTGGTACCCAAATGATGTTCACTAAAAACTATTTTATATATATGGATTGTTGCCATGAGCTAGTGGCTGCTTCACATTTTGACCCATCAGTGAGTATATAGATTGTGCCTTCGTTTCTAACGTATAACACTGACAGTATATCACCCCCTCAAGTAGGAATGCGGAATCCTGTACGTGTGAGTCCGTATTGTTGCTGAATCTTTATCGAGAATGACTTCTAAAATATCGAGAATGATATGTATCTCATTACACCTGTTCCACCTTAGTAATTAATTAAAACAATATCTTGTTCAACTTGTGTGAATTTTATTATAGCTAGGTGTTCAAGAACTAGCAGCTGTTGCCAGTGTTACCTAGAAGGAGAGCAGGAACGAGTAATCGAAGGTTGCATACCGCCGCAAATACATGTAGTTAGTCTCCGAATTGATTAATTCATCTCCATATGTCGACATAAACTGCATTGTTCACATAAATATAAGCTAGCGTGTATATTTGAAGAAGCTTGTAAACATACGTAAGTATACTTATTATATGCAGTTGACCGCAACAGTGCAATTAATGCATTGTAAAATGATTGTCTGATGCAAATTTGTTGTCTGCTTGTCAACGCTTCTCGAATTGGATTTAAATGAATAAATAGATGCGTGTGTATATATGTATGCTATTGAAGCTGGAGGATTGTTTCGATAGACTGGTTGACATACGAGAATGATGTCTCAATAAAATTTAAATTGAATTTGTTTTTATAGAAGGGAATTTGCAATTTTGAAGTCAAGGTTTTAAGTTCACATCTCTTTCGGGTTCAATTGTCTAAGGTAAGGAGATTCTTTAACCTGTTCTGTATTGAGACTCTACTTATATGTGCATTACAGTTTGGTTGAGCAAGCGTATTCAAATTTCTCACATAAAAATTTATTCACTTTTTAATTTTTAAATTTCTGCTTAATTTTTTAATGTTAAAATTTTTTAGATGTATTTTTTTATTTTTTCCTTTATTATGGTTCTCTTGAACTAGAAAAAATTAAGGTAATCAAAATATATATAAATTTTTATAAGAATGGCCTTAAAACTGCAGTGAATATTGGGCAAACAATCTACGCTGCTGTTGATTTAGTATGTTATTAGCAACGTTTCTTAGAAGATTGAAGGCAATTAGTTTGTTTTTAGCAAATTATATTTGATGAGCGCTAATTTATATTGAAGGTTTATACAATTTCGATTTATTCAAATGTATAGGTGGCTAAGGTTATATGATGAGCTTGATTAAATAATATTTAATAATGATTAATTAAGAATTTTAATATGATTTTCATCAGCTGTGCGAGTAGTTATTAGGGTAGCCTACATTCTAGAGAGGTATTTTTTAATCATAGGAAGTTTTGAGTTTCTTGCATATAAATAAACAATTTTTTTAATATATTTATATTTGTTTTATATATATAACTGGAGGAGAGTGTAGAACAAATTCTGATAACATTCAGCTATGTAGAACCTCTTCAACATAATTGTAATCTTAAATTGTTGTCAGCGATACAAATTTGAAGTTAGATAATTTTTCAAAGCTATGGAGTGTTGTATCCTCTTAAGTACGACAATTAGTAGTTAAATCATTTTAAGTGATATAACAATCTCGACTCAATCACCGTAATGGTCACAAGGTTTTTCGTCATGCAAATCTGGCTTATCAGACAATCACTAGTGAAATACAATAGTCTCACATAATTATGATTGATTAGGTGTATATTGCCATAACTGAGCTATACCACTTTCAAACTGCTGCACGCACACACACGAGAATCTAGTATTAGACGCTTCGAGGTCAAAGTTCAAATTGCACGTAACCGCAGGACACATTTGTAATTTGCGCTTGCCTATGTATGCACTTAAAACAATTGGTATTCTAGCACATACACCCACCCAAACAATTATATAAAATGGTGTACGTTTGTTTATATGTCTGCATACATATTAACAAATTACAAAGTGGTCAGTTATCTTATTCGCACAGCCGTCTGCCACTGCGCCAACACCTGTTAAATAATAAATGTTCTGAAATGTTCGTGTGAGGCGCTGGAAGCCACTGAACTAAATACATATGAGTTGAGGCACGCGTGCATACGCATATTCGACTGCTTACACATGTTAATGCATAAATACCTATACATACATATGTATGTAAAAAATATATGTATATTAATGCAGCGATAATTTGTTAGTACAAAACGATGAAAATGCAATTATATTGTATGATTGTATGGCATTATCTTTGAAGGTATTAGGTTTAATAAACACTCGAGGTCTGAGGTAATTCTTGAACCGATTTCACTCAATTTCACCACCAAGGTACGCTGTATCCAAGACTATACGCTAACTTAATTATGCTAAGATAGCTCACATACCAACCGATTCCCTCTGAATTAAATTAAAATATCTGAGAGATTTACCGATATCTTTGGTGCAAAATTACCCTTAGGCACTGAGTTCTTCATGTTCGATATCCGGGGCATTGAAAAGTTGTAGTACGATATATTTTTTCACAAGCTCAATACAGTATTTGTGAATAGTTTTATTCCGCCATCTTCATTGGTTCCTAATGTGTTTACTATAAACTAAAGGAATCAGATGGAAATCAAAATTGAGCAATATGATTGTAAACCGATTTCTCCTATATTACACCCGTGGCAGTAGGGTGTCAAGCAAATATTATATACCGAATTTTATTGAAATCGTTCGAACAGTTTCTGAGATAAGGTTTTTGATCCATTTTCCATTTTTTAAAAACATCTGAGTGCAGCTTTCCCCATATCTAACTCGTTTAGTTTTATGACTTATAAACAACCGTTATGCGAACAAAACTATAATACTCTCTTTGCAACTTTGTTGCGAGGGTATAAAAAGAACGATCAGGTAATTGCGACATTTCCACTGCTGTTCGTAAAATTAGCTTTAGTAATATGCGTACACAGAAACATAATACAAACACAATAGGAGAAAGAACCCGACTATTGACATTGGTTTTATCACATTTTATTTCTATCTCCATACAAACAATGATTAATTTTAATCTATTTGTACATATTAATATTTATGAGTACATAGAATAATGTAAACAGTTAATAGCTTATTAAAAATAAATAAATTAATCTCTGTAAAATATTTGTTGCCTGTGTGTGCATGCGTGTGTGATACCTTGGAATTTTTTTAATTTTATTGTGTTTTGATTAATCTATTTCGCTGTTTGCTAGTATCTACTTTTGTAACCGTTTTGTTGTGGCTTTCATTTCAGATTATAATGCAAACATAATTCAGTTTGATGAAGCAATTCGTTTGGTTCGGTTGTTGCGATAGAACGGTGTTGAATCAAAGTGACGAGCAACGTTCATTTGAGCTTCTAAAATATACATAACCAGTTATTAATTTTTTTACTAAAGAGTACGATTCTCTAATAATCTATTGACCAAAATGCAGTCTAATGTCGGCTTTATAGAGCGACTACGTTGGCGTTTAAAGTGAGTTTTGATTTAGTAAAAATATAATTATTTAATTTTTTTGGTTCATCGAGACATTAAAAAAAATTATTGCCGATGCAGCAATTTGAGAGCGACGGCATCATAGGCAACTTTAAAGAACTTGTGGTGGCTGTTTACTGTGTGTAATAACTGAGGTCTTTGAGAAAAGTATAGTTTACCAATAATGGTTGTGGTATTTAGATTAATATCAGGGGTGTACCATCGAATTGTAAATGTAAGCACTTTCTCGAATTTTTCTAAATCGAGAAAACATTAAATAATGAAAATTCTCGCTCGCTTAAGAAAAACGATTTTATATAAAAGTTGTTCACCTAACGTTTCTTGAAATTTTATAGCATCCATATCGAAATACATGCAGCTTCTATGGTCGGGAAATGTCAGTGAATTAGTTTAAAAGTCGGTTGATAAACAAGCCTAGTAGTAGTGATTCACAATCCAATTATGTTGTGACATAATAAACTGTATACATAGTTTCTTCATTAACTAACTGCGCGTTCAATATTTCAGCGTGCTCGGTAATAAATATGCTCAATATCGTTTAACGACCAATGAGACCGCAGTAATTGACACAGAATTCGGCAAAGTGAAGGGTGTCAAGCGGAGAACAATGTACGATGTACCATACTACAGTTTTGAGGGGATCCCCTATGCTAAGCCACCAGTGGGTGAGTTACGCTTCAAAGCACCTGAACGACCTGAGCCTTGGAATGGTGTGCTAGACTGTCTAAATGCCAAAGACAAGGCCGTACAATTGCATATAATAACAAATACTGCAGAGGGTTCGGAGGATTGTCTCTACTTGAATGTCTATGCGAAGGATGTGAGTTTATATGATAAATATTAAAGGATAGTAGTTAAATAATTTTCAAATTCTTATAACTCCAAAAATACATATAAACAAAAAGTTAAAAGCCAATAAACCACTCCCCGTTATGGTTTGGATACATGGTGGTGGCTTTGTTGTGGGCGAAGCGAATCGCAATTGGTTTGGACCGGATTATTTCATGGAAAAAGATGTTATATTGGTTACCGTACAATATCGATTGGGTGTTTTCGGTTAGCAAATTTTGTTTTATTCGTATATAATATGATTAAAAATAATTTGACATTTCAAGGTTTTCTTACACTCACCACACCGGAGTTGGACATACCTGGCAACGCGGGCTTGAAAGATCAAGTGCTAGCACTCAAGTGGGTCAAAAATAATATAACAAACTTTGGTGGCGATCCAAATTGTATAACCGTATTCGGTGAAAGTGCTGGTGCTGCCTCGACGCATTATCTCAGCATTACCGAACAAACCAGAGGTCTATTCCATCGCTCAATTCTAATGTCTGGTACGGCTATTGCTTCTTGGGCGCATAATGGTCAGGAACGTCATGCTTATCCACTTGCAAAGTTGGCCGGTTATAAGGGAGAACATGATGAAAAACATGTATTGGAATACTTAAAAAAATGCAAAGCGACCGATCTAGTACAGCTGGAGGAGAAAGTGCTGTCTACAGTTGAATTGCAACGCCATATAATGTTTGCGTTCGCCCCCTGTATAGAGCCATACGACACACCGCAATGTGTGATTTCAAAAAGTCCACGTGAACTAATGAAAACAGCATGGAGTAATTCCATGCCAATGCTGACTGGTCATACTTCAGCGGAGGGTTTGCTCATGCTGCCACGTGAGTGCTGAAAAAATTACAATTTCTTCTAAGCCTCTAATGCATTGTATTGCTATTTGTTATTTTTAAACTTTCAGTTATTAAAGCAAATCCAGATTGTCTAAGTGAATTAGAGACATGCCAAAGCTTTGTACCATATGAAGTTGTGGATGATGTGGATATTGCGGAAAATGCTGCGAAGCTGAAAAAAATACATGCTGACAGCGCTGAATTGTCAGCTGACGAATATATGGACGTAAGTAGTTTATTCCTTTCATCACATTTCATGTACAACTACCCATTATTTAAAACTCAAACGGTCACCGCATACCTTCAAGTCATATTTGACATCTTATTATGTTCCAAGTCATTCATATATTATTTTAATTGGTGTACATTTCGTAATACTATTTCAGATCAATGGTTATTTTCTCTTCCAATTTCCCCTCCATCGCGTTTTGCTATCGCGTTTGACTAACGCTTCGTCCGCTCCAACATATCTATATCGCTTCGACTATGACTCGGAAAAATTACCATACCCCTACCGCATTTGGCGTTTCGGTCGTGGTGTGAAGGGTGTTTCTCATGGTGATGAACTAGCCTATCTTTTCTCGCATGCAATGGCCCAAGCAATCCCTAAAGATAGCCCTGAATATCGCACCATACAACGCATGGTAGGCATTTGGACTCAATTCGCTGCAACCGGTAATCCAAATGATAAGCAAGTCGTTGGTATGGAATCGCTGGCATGGGAACCCGTCCGCTCAGCTGAACCAGCTTACAAGTGTTTAAATATCGGTGAAAACTTAGAGATTATTAATTGGCCAGAAATGGAAAAAGTTAAGGTGTGGGCGAGTACTTTTGACAGAAAGAAAGACTTATTATTTTAAGAGTAGTGTATGCGTAATGATAATAAATATATATAAATTTTATTTTAAATATACTGTAATCAAAAAAATTTTCGGCATGAGTTTTTATTATTTATGCTACTAATGTGGTAATCAATCCTAAATGAAAATCGCAAGATCAATGTTATTTATATAAGGTTATATTTGATCAACTGCTAGAAAGAGGATAAACATGCCAAAGGTTTTTCTCTGATTCCCAGCAATAGAAGTAGTTATTTACTATGTGGGATTTTTACGGATTTGAGAAAAATGGGAAAGGAGCAATAACGAATGAAAATATGGTGACTCTTTCCGTTTGTTTGCTCATGTATAAATATCTTCGGCACCACAAGAGATTAAGTTTATATTAAAATTTGTGCTCAACAATCGAAGTAATAACGAAATAATAAACACAGTATAATAAGCAATTTGCTGTAAAACAGCTGGATGCCGAAATTAAGCACCACAGCGGGGAAGCTGAAAATGAAGTGGTTGCGTTATTGATGGAACCAAGTAAAATGGACAAAACGCATGTTAGGATTGGAAATGGGAAGTGATATATTATTGTATTAAGCTTACATATAAGTAAATTACTTATTAGTCTTAAAATGTATTGGCTGACAGTCATATATCGAGCATATTTTAACGCTTGCTTTAGGTATAAATAACTTCTTTAAAAAATCAATATAAAACTGAATTTTTCATAGAATTGTGTCAAAAGTTTCCTTTTCAAGTTCACATTCCATTCTTATAATTTCCCAATGGCATGATTTTGCGCCATTATTACTACAAATTGCTCGAAAGAATTGTCCGACTGACTTATCAGCATGTGCGCATATAACAAAACTACAGAAATAAGAAAAAAATAAAATTATATTATATGATTACTAGCATTGAGAGGATATGCAACGTAGTATATAATGGATATTCAGAAACATGAGTAAATATATATGTGCTTTAATCTCTATAGAGAAGTTTGTATTTCGAAAGTGTGGAGACACCATATGTACATAAAACGCAAGCATACTGATGGCACTAAAAAAACAAATAAGGAAGAGCTAAATTCGGTTGTTACCGAACATTTTAAATTCTCACAATTTATTTAATTTTACTTTAATAATTAATTTTTATTGATATAATAAACAATTTGACTCACATATTCGGCATATATATGGTATAAAGTATACTTCAAAGTTCGGGTATATGGGGAGTAGGCGTGGTTGTGAACCGAATTGGACTATTTTCATAACATATCATTGGGAAGTCAGGTAGATATTATGAACCGCATTTCAATGAATATGGTCGAATAGTTTCAGAGACATAGTTTTTTACACATAAGAGGGCGGAACCACGTCCATTTAAAGTTTTGTATATCATCTTGTGTGCAGCTCTTCTGTACCATCTTCATAATAAAATTTAAAGTTTCTTCATTTTGAGTAGTTTTCAACATCACCTTTGTATGGGAGGTGGGCGTGGTCATAATCCGATTTCTTCAATTTTTGGACTGTATAAGGTAGTAGCGAAAAGAAACGACTCTAAAAACGACTTTCAAAGTTTCATCAGGATATCTCAATTTTTACTCAAGTTATAGCTTGCATGGACGGAAAGACAGACATCCGGATTTCAACTTTACTCGTCACCCTGATCATTTTGATATATATATATACCTATATCTAAGTCGTTTAGTTTTAAGATTTACCACCAATCGTTATGTGAACAAAACTATAATACTCTCAAAATTAAAATATCTGAGAGATTTACCGATATCTTTGGTGCAAAATTACCCTTAGGCACTGAGTTCTTCATGTTCGATATCCGGGGCATTGAAAAGTTGTAGTACGATATATTTTTTCACAAGCTCAATACAGTATTTGTGAATAGTTTTATTCCGCCATCTTCATTGGTTCCTAATGTGTTTACTATAAACTAAAGGAATCAGATGGAAATCAAAATTGAGCAATATGATTGTAAACCGATTTCTCCTATATTACACCCGTGGCAGTAGGGTGTCAAGCAAATATTATATACCGAATTTTATTGAAATCGTTCGAACAGTTTCTGAGATAAGGTTTTTGATCCATTTTCCATTTTTTAAAAACATCTGAGTGCAGCTTTCCCCATATCTAACTCGTTTAGTTTTATGACTTATAAACAACCGTTATGCGAACAAAACTATAATACTCTCTTTGCAACTTTGTTGCGAGGGTATAAAAAGAACGATCAGGTAATTGCGACATTTCCACTGCTGTTCGTAAAATTAGCTTTAGTAATATGCGTACACAGAAACATAATACAAACACAATAGGAGAAAGAACCCGACTATTGACATTGGTTTTATCACATTTTATTTCTATCTCCATACAAACAATGATTAATTTTAATCTATTTGTACATATTAATATTTATGAGTACATAGAATAATGTAAACAGTTAATAGCTTATTAAAAATAAATAAATTAATCTCTGTAAAATATTTGTTGCCGGTGTGCATGCGTGTGTGATACCTTGGAATTTTTTTAATTTTATTGTGTTTTGATTAATCTATTTCGCTGTTTGCTAGTATCTACTTTTGTAACCGTTTTGTTGTGGCTTTCATTTCAGATTATAATGCAAACATAATTCAGTTTGATGAAGCAATTCGTTTGGTTCGGTTGTTGCGATAGAACGGTGTTGAATCAAAGTGACGAGCAACGTTCATTTGAGCTTCTAAAATATACATAACCAGTTATTAATTTTTTTACTAAAGAGTACGATTCTCTAATAATCTATTGACCAAAATGCAGTCTAATGTCGGCTTTATAGAGCGACTACGTTGGCGTTTAAAGTGAGTTTTGATTTAGTAAAAAAAAAATTATTTAATTTTTTTGGTTCATCGAGACATTAAAAAAAATTATTGCCGATGCAGCAATTTGAGAGCGACGGCATCATAGGCAACTTTAAAGAACTTGTGGTGGCTGTTTACTGTGTGTAATAACTGAGGTCTTTGAGAAAAGTATAGTTTACCAATAATGGTTGTGGTATTTAGATTAATATCAGGGGTGTACCATCGAATTGTAAATGTAAGCACTTTCTCGAATTTTTCTAAATCGAGAAAACATTAAATAATGAAAATTCTCGCTCGCTTAAGAAAAACGATTTTATATAAAAGTTGTTCACCTAACGTTTCTTGAAATTTTATAGCATCCATATCGAAATACATGCAGCTTCTATGGTCGGGAAATGTCAGTGAATTAGTTTAAAAGTCGGTTGATAAACAAGCCTAGTAGTAGTGATTCACAATCCAATTATGTTGTGACATAATAAACTGTATACATAGTTTCTTCATTAACTAACTGCGCGTTCAATATTTCAGCGTGCTCGGTAATAAATATGCTCAATATCGTTTAACGACCAATGAGACCGCAGTAATTGACACAGAATTCGGCAAAGTGAAGGGTGTCAAGCGGAGAACAATGTACGATGTACCATACTACAGTTTTGAGGGGATCCCCTATGCTAAGCCACCAGTGGGTGAGTTACGCTTCAAAGCACCTGAACGACCTGAGCCTTGGAATGGTGTGCTAGACTGTCTAAATGCCAAAGACAAGGCCGTACAATTGCATATAATAACAAATACTGCAGAGGGTTCGGAGGATTGTCTCTACTTGAATGTCTATGCGAAGGATGTGAGTTTATATGATAAATATTAAAGGATAGTAGTTAAATAATTTTCAAATTCTTATAACTCCAAAAATACATATAAACAAAAAGTTAAAAGCCAATAAACCACTCCCCGTTATGGTTTGGATACATGGTGGTGGCTTTGTTGTGGGCGAAGCGAATCGCAATTGGTTTGGACCGGATTATTTCATGGAAAAAGATGTTATATTGGTTACCGTACAATATCGATTGGGTGTTTTCGGTTAGCAAATTTTGTTTTATTCGTATATAATATGATTAAAAATAATTTGACATTTCAAGGTTTTCTTACACTCACCACACCGGAGTTGGACATACCTGGCAACGCGGGCTTGAAAGATCAAGTGCTAGCACTCAAGTGGGTCAAAAATAATATAACAAACTTTGGTGGCGATCCAAATTGTATAACCGTATTCGGTGAAAGTGCTGGTGCTGCCTCGACGCATTATCTCAGCATTACCGAACAAACCAGAGGTCTATTCCATCGCTCAATTCTAATGTCTGGTACGGCTATTGCTTCTTGGGCGCATAATGGTCAGGAACGTCATGCTTATCCACTTGCAAAGTTGGCCGGTTATAAGGGAGAACATGATGAAAAACATGTATTGGAATACTTAAAAAAATGCAAAGCGACCGATCTAGTACAGCTGGAGGAGAAAGTGCTGTCTACAGTTGAATTGCAACGCCATATAATGTTTGCGTTCGCCCCCTGTATAGAGCCATACGACACACCGCAATGTGTGATTTCAAAAAGTCCACGTGAACTAATGAAAACAGCATGGAGTAATTCCATGCCAATGCTGACTGGTCATACTTCAGCGGAGGGTTTGCTCATGCTGCCACGTGAGTGCTGAAAAAATTACAATTTCTTCTAAGCCTCTAATGCATTGTATTGCTATTTGTTATTTTTAAACTTTCAGTTATTAAAGCAAATCCAGATTGTCTAAGTGAATTAGAGACATGCCAAAGCTTTGTACCATATGAAGTTGTGGATGATGTGGATATTGCGGAAAATGCTGCGAAGCTGAAAAAATACATGCTGACAGCGCTGAATTGTCAGCTGACGAATATATGGACGTAAGTAGTTTATTCCTTTCATCACATTTCATGTACAACTACCCATTATTTAAAACTCAAACGGTCACCGCATACCTTCAAGTCATATTTGACATCTTATTATGTTCCAAGTCATTCATATATTATTTTAATTGGTGTACATTTCGTAATACTATTTCAGATCAATGGTTATTTTCTCTTCCAATTTCCCCTCCATCGCGTTTTGCTATCGCGTTTGACTAACGCTTCGTCCGCTCCAACATATCTATATCGCTTCGACTATGACTCGGAAAAATTACCATACCCCTACCGCATTTGGCGTTTCGGTCGTGGTGTGAAGGGTGTTTCTCATGGTGATGAACTAGCCTATCTTTTCTCGCATGCAATGGCCCAAGCAATCCCTAAAGATAGCCCTGAATATCGCACCATACAACGCATGGTAGGCATTTGGACTCAATTCGCTGCAACCGGTAATCCAAATGATAAGCAAGTCGTTGGTATGGAATCGCTGGCATGGGAACCCGTCCGCTCAGCTGAACCAGCTTACAAGTGTTTAAATATCGGTGAAAACTTAGAGATTATTAATTGGCCAGAAATGGAAAAAGTTAAGGTGTGGGCGAGTACTTTTGACAGAAAGAAAGACTTATTATTTTAAGAGTAGTGTATGCGTAATGATAATAAATATATATAAATTTTATTTTAAATATACTGTAATCAAAAAAATTTTCGGCATGAGTTTTTTATTATTTATGCTACTAATGTGGTAATCAATCCTAAATGAAAATCGCAAGATCAATGTTATTTATATAAGGTTATATTTGATCAACTGCTAGAAAGAGGATAAACATGCCAAAGGTTTTTCTCTGATTCCCAGCAATAGAAGTAGTTATTTACTATGTGGGATTTTTACGGATTTGAGAAAAATGGGAAAGGAGCAATAACGAATGAAAATATGGTGACTCTTTCCGTTTGTTTGCTCATGTATAAATATCTTCGGCACCACAAGAGATTAAGTTTATATTAAAATTTGTGCTCAACAATCGAAGTAATAACGAAATAATAAACACAGTATAATAAGCAATTTGCTGTAAAACAGCTGGATGCCGAAATTAAGCACCACAGCGGGGAAGCTGAAAATGAAGTGGTTGCGTTATTGATGGAACCAAGTAAAATGGACAAAACGCATGTTAGGATTGGAAATGGGAAGTGATATATTATTGTATTAAGCTTACATATAAGTAAATTACTTATTAGTCTTAAAATGTATTGGCTGACAGTCATATATCGAGCATATTTTAACGCTTGCTTTAGGTATAAATAACTTCTTTAAAAAATCAATATAAAACTGAATTTTTCATAGAATTGTGTCAAAAGTTTCCTTTTCAAGTTCACATTCCATTCTTATAATTTCCCAATGGCATGATTTTGCGCCATTATTACTACAAATTGCTCGAAAGAATTGTCCGACTGACTTATCAGCATGTGCGCATATAACAAAACTACAGAAATAAGAAAAAAATAAAATTATATTATATGATTACTAGCATTGAGAGGATATGCAACGTAGTATATAATGGATATTCAGAAACATGAGTAAATATATATGTGCTTTAATCTCTATAGAGAAGTTTGTATTTCGAAAGTGTGGAGACACCATATGTACATAAAACGCAAGCATACTGATGGCACTAAAAAAACAAATAAGGAAGAGCTAAATTCGGGTGTTACCGAACATTTTAAATTCTCACAATTTATTTAATTTTACTTTAATAATTAATTTTTATTGATATAATAAACAATTTGACTCACATATTCGGCATATATATGGTATAAAGTATACTTCAAAGTTCGGGTATATGGGGAGTAGGCGTGGTTGTGAACCGAATTGGACTATTTTCATAACATATCATTGGGAAGTCAGGTAGATATTATGAACCGCATTTCAATGAATATGGTCGAATAGTTTCAGAGACATAGTTTTTTACACATAAGAGGGCGGAACCACGTCCATTTAAAGTTTTGTATATCATCTTGTGTGCAGCTCTTCTGTACCATCTTCATAATAAAATTTAAAGTTTCTTCATTTTGAGTAGTTTTCAACATCACCTTTGTATGGGAGGTGGGCGTGGTCATAATCCGATTTCTTCAATTTTTGGACTGTATAAGGTAGTAGCGAAAAGAAACGACTCTAAAAACGACTTTCAAAGTTTCATCAGGATATCTCAATTTTTACTCAAGTTATAGCTTGCATGGACGGAAAGACAGACATCCGGATTTCAACTTTACTCGTCACCCTGATCATTTTGATATATATATATACCTATATCTAAGTCGTTTAGTTTTAAGATTTACCACCAATCGTTATGTGAACAAAACTATAATACTCTCTTTAGCAACTTTGTTAGCACTTATAATGTTTCTCTAAAACACTTCCGAAAAAAGAATATCATAACTACAAATTAATATAATAACTAAATTATATCGTCGAAGTGGTCTAGTTTTATTATTTAATAATTTCTTTAATATATATCCATGCATATATATCGAAATATGTCTACTGGATCCTAAAAATTATGTAAATGGTTTTAAATTATATTTAATCATATCTATGTAGAGTTCTTATAGATGGAGGTAGTAACTGAAACAGTAGTAAACAGAAATGTACGGTATCTTAGTAATGAGATAAATACAATAAAGCCGTAAACGTCCTTGTGTAGTACAATATATACCTGTTAACAAGCCCCATCATTTGTATATACTTATAAAAGTATATATTCTTAAATGTACCTTTTGCTATGTAAGTGAACAGCATGCTCATATAATTATATTCAAAAGATAAGCGCGCATAGTTGTAGAATAGCTGCGCATTAAAGAAAATTGCATTGCTGTCATGCAATTGCGTGCACACTTGCATGACTATCATCCTACCTACATCCATACCTCAGTATCGGAATGACACAACAAATGCTAGGGTAACGATGCAGCACACACTTACGCAGCGTCATTGAACAGATGGCTACTGGCAAGTGATGATAGTTTTGCGTGTTCTTCTTGAACCCAAGTGCAATACATTCCAGATGTGTAGCATAGCTTAGTGCATTCGTCGTTGTTCCACTTATGTAGCTCCACAAGACATTTGCCACTGCATGATGACATATCTTCTCAGTTCATTACAGTCTTGACCCTTAAGTCTTGAGAATAAGGTCCTCGCTACATTTTTTCCGTCGATAAACTGCTTTACCACAAAGTGAGAACGTAAAACTGTTTTCTCGACCTTTATCGACAAATGTGATAAAGTGTCTGTGCTTTTTGTTTTGTCAAAAAAAAAAAATTGAAACTGACATTTAAAAATTTTGAAAAATAAATATTTAATTCGCCTGAGGCTCTTTGAGAGGGGGCAACTTTATATTGTTTTTAAACATCTTTAATTTAATTTTGTTCGTCTGTTTTTGTCTCTTGTCTTTAAAATACCCATTTAAAACATAATTTAGTCCGTCATCAGTAATTATTTACATAAAAACTTTCAAATGGTTTATTTCTTTTACATTTCCGCAACTCATTCACCCACGGATAGATTTCGACCAAAATTTTCGATTTTGCGGATTCAATGATTTCGTAATTAGCGACATCTATTAGCCGCGGAATGTATTCTTTCGAGTCGGTAAGTGAGTTCAATATGATCGTAAATTTTATTTTCGATACGATTTCAATGATTCCGACGTAAAATTTTTCGATCGAATCGAACCATTTCTCGATCGAAACGGATTCAATGATTAGGCCCAATATAAAATATTCCGTTGCAGTATAACCTTATACTTCCTTTCTTGTTTTCCTTGGTTATTACCATTCCTTTAATAGCTGATGATGCGCGCGACAATGGCGAATTACAGTCAGCGATTGGTGTAATAATACGAAATGGATAGCTATGCATATACATAGTATGTATTACATACAAACATTTTAAGGTACAAATATGAAGGGGTTTTTCAATAAGAGCGCTACAAAAGTATTTTTTAAATAACACCAAAACGGCTTTCAAGCATGAATCGACCTATTCTGCTGCAATTTCACGTTCGATATTCGTCCTAAGTTCATCAATCGTCGCTGCCTTGTTGGCAATGACCATACACTGGACGTAGCCCCACAGAAAAGAGTCTAACTGCGTCAAATCGCACCACCGACGAGGCTAATTGACTGGACCATTTCGTGAGATAACACGTTCACCAAATTTGGTTTTCAATAAATCGATATATATATATATACACATGTGTATATAATATAAGCACATGTAATTCTGATATACTTAGGAATAGTGTCTTAAATATATGTGGAACAAGTAAAGATTAACAACGGCTAAGTTCGGTTGTAACCGAATATGTTATTATTTTGTTTTATTAAGATAACACACAATTTGACCTATAGTATATTCGGCATAAAGTCCACTAGAATAACGTTGTATATCCAGTGATATTCAATATCCGTGGCCATTCGATATACGATATCTACATTGGTTCTTGATTTATGTATTGCAAAGTTAACAAATTAGTTGGAATCTCAAATTGTATTATACGTGAAATAAGCGCGTATGTAAAGCGATTTCACTCGTTTTCGAGATATAACGTGAAGATATCTGGAAAATAATACGTACCTGATCGAACATTTTCTGAGACACCATATTTTCCTAAAAACCATTTTCTTTCCTAACTTTTTTGTTACTTAGTTAACGGACTAGTTTTCACCTTAAATTTGATATTGGAGACGGGTTAGTTATTATCCAATTTCCTTCATGTGTAACGAGAGAAAAGATACAAACACAACCGAAAGCGGTTGCACTTCAGCCATTATTAGGCCATACTAAGTGATAACCAACTAAGCGCTATTTAACATTTCATTAACTTAAAAATCAACTCAAATTTCTAAAATAAAAAATGAAGTAAACAATGTATTTATTTTTATATCACCGTCCTTACTTAACAAAACCCAACCACTTTGACTTGGAAAATTCTGTTAATAGTTGTGAAAACTGTAACGGGATGGCAACCTTTTGTGTATAATATACATACGCATAAATGTTATATGCGCTTTTCATATACAAATGCGTATGTGTGTGTAAATTATGAAAGCAAAACTCAATCAAATGCTGCAATTGTCGAGTTGATATATACAAGTGCATTAATTTGAATCCATTCATTCACAACAGGCTTTCGCAGTGTATGTACGTATACGAGTATGTATGGTAGTTGCAAAAGCCTCCGGTGCAACACATATTTTATGGACATTTGTAGTAGTTGTTGGAGAAGTGGCTAAGCTGAAATATGGTCGAAGGCAAAATAGGTCAATAATAGCAGTCAATTGGATTTGATTGATTTTTCAATATATTCATCAAAGCAGTCTATTCATACTCGTATGAACATATTATTTATGTGTGTGTATATAGATTTCAGATAATAGTTTTCATTTGCAGATTTAACCAGATAGAGTAAAGGGTGGTCTGTATATTCATACAAATGCATACTTTAGCTGTTGGGGTCTGCTAGTGTATATTCGTTCATTTGTACTAGTTAAATGTTTAACAGATATTTTTTAATGACTTAGGTCAAAACGTTTGTTTAAGTTAAACTAAAACCGTTGAAGATATCAAATATTTCTTGAAGTCATTTAAATTAAGTCATTTAAATTTGGTTAGCACAATTACTTCAAAATCTTAGTAACTAAACCTTTTAGATATATTACTTTATCAATCGTACTAAGCATAATGCACTCCGCTTTCATTTGGAGTACATGGCAGTCAATCAACTCTGAACCCATAGCAATTGCCAGCTTCCCACAAAGCTCTAAGCCTCCACGAGTGCAAATGCAATGAGTGTAAACTGTCTAAACATGTCGAGTCCGCCAACGGCAAATGCAAATGGCAGAGAAATTATAACAATGGTGCGAGTATTCCTAAGAGCAGTCGCTGTCAGCTGTCACTGCGCTGTTGTACCAACTCTCCGCCTGTCATGGCAGTGTAAAAGTTAATGAGCACAGCGTATTGACTGAGACGGGCGTCGCGACGGGGCGTCATAGCATATATTGCAAATGTCAACTACCAGACGTTTCCCATGGATACTTGTATACAATTCGTATTAACACAGTAACTTATGGGCTGTCTTCGTTGAAGTGCACTTTTTCTAAGCGATTGATTGACATCACTTAGTTGAACTAGATGCAGTTTAGTGTTGCTCCTTTCAGCTCGCCTGCGTTGCAGCAGGCCTACTGTATGCTTTGAGCTGCAATATATTTTGCTCTGCTATTCAAGTTTAATGAGTGGGTTTATATTTGTTGATTTTCTACTTGTTGTTACTCTCTATGCGCATAATGACTTCTATTCAAAGAGCATAATGCACGCTTATTCAGAGCAGTGATAGTAGCCACACAGTATTGGCAGTAGGGGAAAAGTTGCAACATTTGCGATTTTGTTTGAAGATTTTCTATGCTCATCAATTGTAGATTATAATCTACATAGATTAAAATGCGCTTACGGATTCGGAGAATTTGCAAAAGAGTTCTGTAGACTGCTAATAATCCCAACTAAATAAATAGTTTGAAGACCCTTCGAATTGAGATTTTGTATTAAGCAAGGGTTAATATGGGAATAGATATTCAGGAAATGAATAACATTCCACTGACAAATATGAAAAAAATGACATTACCATTCACTTGTGAAACGAAGGAAAACTTCTAATGCAAGAATTAGATCTGACAGATGATCCACATGATTTTCAGTCCCACTGTTTCGTCATTTGTGTATACGCATGTTCAATATCTTGATATGGGAGTGTAGCGTTGCCAAAAGAGTAATCTGTTCGATGAGCATGTTAGAGACTTTGTCATTATAGAGAATTGGAAAAAATGTCTTCTTCACTTCGCTATTTAAATAGACCATATTTCAGCATGAAACACTCAATAATTACAACCACTCCTTCAGCTTTCCAATCGAACAAACCAATGTCAAACTATAGTAGGACATAATTATTATAAGGAACCCTCGTAAGAAATTACTACAGTTTCTTAGAGTCTCATCGAAGTGAAAGGAGGCTTTGTATAGAATAAGAATGGCAACTATCGGTCTTGATTTTCTTGAATCGAAGTTACACAGATAAGACTTGTCAAATTAAATAACTTTGTCAAGGAAATAGGGTTGTTCTGAGAAGACATGATATGGTGAGGAGTTGGTATTCACGACGCACAGTGGTTCCGCTTGTATGAAGCCGCGGCCGTAAGTACTTCTCGTTGAGATATCGCTATGAAATTTTCACCAAAAATCTAGAAAGAGGAATGTCAAAAAAAAAATTATGAACCGAATTTCGTTGGAATTGGTTGAGTTTTTAACCCATAAATGAGCGTGCGACGGTTTCACAAAGGATCTCATAAAGTGATCGTTTTAATTTCGACAAAAATGTATTACTATTAGAAAAAACTGAACTACTCGTATATGAATCATCTATACATGAATCTCTGTACGTGGAAAAAATTATTTTTTAACCTCTTACTTTTTACGCAACATTTGTATTTTCATTGCATGGCATACACCAATAAATTCATAGTATTTACATTGCCACAATTCGCAACAATTTATAGCATTCGTAAACAAGGAATATAATTTTAAGTCACCATAATACAACTATGTATTTTGTTACAGCAGCAAATAATGCCGCTGGGCGCATTGGCCAGTGAGTACACAGTTTGTTGGAGTTGCGATGAATATTTGATTACGCAGAAACCAATTGGCGTAATCCAAACAGATTCAATCAAATTTAACCGTCGTTTGAAAATATCGGCACACAAACTGTGCATATTTTATTATTTCGGTTTGCAACGCTTTATTTTTTGCGCCATTCGTTGATGTGTTTTGTTTGTTTGTTTTTCTGCAACTCAATTACATTAATAAAATTTTACAATCTCACTGGCATGTTAATGCCGACCACCGAAAATACACAGTAGTCATTCAATTTATTTCTTTTTATGCAAGTGTCGTATTGTGTAAAATTTCGTTACACGCTCTCAGCAGACCAGAATGATATCAAAAATTGTATAATACATTGCATGTTGTCGATTAGGGTGGTTCTAAAAATGTACTTCTAATTATAACATTTTGTGTCAAATATAAATTTGAATTGGATGTAGAATTAAGATAGGGATTTAGAAGTGATAACATTTTGAACTAACTTGTTTTAATAATCGATTATTAATCGATAAAATCCACAGTATTATTTTCGAAAATATTTTATATTGTAATGAAAATGATACCAGAACAAACTAGAATCCACAATAGAAATCGATAACTTTCTAGATTTATGAAGAGTGGCGATGTATTGCCAACAATCGACTATATAAGTGCTGGCGGACTGGCTGCAAGACACAGTTCTAATAAGAGAGTTGTCGGGTAAGGACAATTCTAAAGAAAGAGTTGTCGAGTAAAGTGTAAACAAGTTATAAGTTAGAGTTGTAAAGTGGAGTATTGAGTAATAAAGTGTTAAGTTATACGGATTTATACTATGTTTACATATAACGTGATTATCTCATACAAAATTATACTCTTGATAATCCGAGATTATTATTAATAATTCTTAAGTAATTAAGAAACGAGATTTCTCATACAAAATTATACTCTTGATAATCCGAGATTATAAAATTATCTCGTTTTAAACAACTAGATTTTCGGTGTTATTCTTATCAATAATTTTGCGAAGAAAAGGAGAAATGTCAAATGAAAATGTAAACAAAAATGGCCGACAGCGAGAGAAAGATGTGTAATACAACAACAAATACAACACATTTGATAATTGATAATCTCATTTGGCTATATGTAAACGGTTAGATTATTGAATGAGCTTAGAACGAGATTATTTTCATATGTAAACATACTATTAGAAATAAAAATTAGAGCGTAGCCATTTAAGTGTGATTTTTATTTGACAATCCAGTGATCGAACACAGGTTACAATTGATGTCAGAAGTGGGATTGACAAAGCAGCCCTTATATAGTCGATTGTTGGTAATATATCGCCACTCGAACATTCTGGCAACTACGAATATCGATGTCTGAATAAATCTGGCAAGTTATCGATTTCGATTGTCGATTTTAGTTTGTTCTAGTATCATTTTCGTTACAATATCAAAGGAACGTCCGATAAAATTTTGAAAATAATATGATTAATAATCGATAAATCGATAGACTGATTACTGAGTGATTAAAACAAAACTTAAACTCACAAAATTTAAAACACAACTTTTATATCATCGTTTTAAAGAAAAAATCGATTTAATGATGAGTTTAAAAAAATCTTTAATTGAGAGAAGAAATTAGGAAATACAATAAAAAATGTTCATCTATATACCGACCACCCTAATGCAGAAACACAAATATAAGTGTTTACATTCCGTACATTTTGAGCTTCTACACTGCGCTTCAACATAATGCACAATTTGGCATGTAAGCAAATTTCAATTATTTTTCAATAATTTATTAGGGTTTGTATTACGCGCTTGCGCTTGTGGCATGCCACAGCAGATGACACCAGCAAAATAAGTGAATTATGATTGTACCAAAAATCATACATACGAAATGCGTGACGCATAATTGCGCAGGCACATAGGCATACACAAGAACTTGTGTGTGAACACGTGACGTTTTTAAGCATTTTAACGGTTGACCGGTCGAGCTCAAATGGCAGCAGGATGTCGACTTTATTTATTTATCTGCTGTGTGATGTATGCGAGTATGCACATTTAACTTGTTCCTCTTCTTCTTCTCTACTGATTGCATCTCTGTCTCTACAAATGCTATTAATGCAAATGTGTTATCGAATTTCATGGTAGATGAACTGGATATCGAGCTAAAGAGCCCGAGGAGGTCTAAACTGGTACCAATTGTTAGATAATAATACACCCGTATGCACAGCACGTCTGGTTATTATAATAGTTAGTATTAGTAAATACAAAATTGGTTGTTATCAGAATACTATTTTCCCCTGGACATGCAGGAATGGTGATTTATTATGGTCGGGCGGCTCAATTCAACTTGCCAAACCAGTTACTAAATATATTAATGTTTTGCTTTAGACTGTGGAATCATGCGACAGCTGGTCACTTCTTGAAACTATGTTTATATATATCGGTACTAGTAGAAAGCGGATCATATGTGATAAAATATATATTATATTTATATTATTCCAACATGTTAAACAGAGTAAAATTCTTGTCAATTAAAATATCACAACTCGGTACTCATGTTCCTCTTCATCATGAGAACGTTGGTATTCCAGAATATTGAGAAATCGATCTTGACTTTGGTCATGATGATTTTCAACCATTTGGTTGAGTTTTCATTTACCCATAATTATATTGGTTGGTAAATATCTCCCTTCCGCCTTTTTGTGTTTTGAATTTCGCAGCTATGTATAAAGCGCTACAGAGCTTATATCTAGCAATACTATACATTTTTGAAAGGTCTTGACATAACCTACGAAACGACGCTATGCTTGATTAGTTTGGATATTGCGTTCAACAGTTATAGACGTGTAAACATGGAGTTCACTAACGACGAAATTCGCGCTATTTTAAAGTTTTCCTTCGTTAAAGGCAAATCCGCTAGAGAAACGTTCCGTGAGATTAATGGCGTTTTGAGAGATGGTACTCTATCACTTCGAACTGCGGAATGAGAAATGGTGGAACTGAGGAATGGTTTCGACGATTCAGAGCGGGTGAAAAAGACAACATAGATAAGTCAGCCTTTGTAAGACCTGTGACGACGAATACCGATCAAATCGTGGAAAACATCGAGTTAGACCGGCATGTGGCATCTCGTGACGTCGCCTAGGAGATGAGAGTTAGTCACCAAACTATTTTAAATCATCTGCAGAAGGCTGGATACACAAAAATGCTTGATGTTTGGCATGTCGCATGATTTGACGCAAAAAAACCTTCTGGACCGAATCAACGCCTGAGATGTGCTGCTGAAACGGAACGAACTCGACCCATTTCTGAAGCGGATGGTGACTGGCGAAGAAAAATGGTTCACATACGACAATATCAAGCGAAAACGGTCGTGGTCGAAGGCCGGTGAATCGTCCCAAACAGTGGCCAAGCCGGGATTGACGGCTTGGAAGGTTTTGCTGCGTGTTTGGTGGTATTGGAAGGGATCATCCACCATGAGCTGCTCCCATATGGTCAGACGCTTAATTCTACCATCTACTGCAACAACTGAAGCAGTCGATCGACCAGAAGCGTCCAGAATTGGCCAACAGGAAGCGTGTAGCGTTCCATCAGGACAACGCCAGACCTCACACTTCGTTGATGACTCGTCAAAAGCTACGGGTGATCGGATGGGAGGATATGGAGGATGCCCGGATATAGTCCGGACATAGCGCCAAGTGATTACCACCTATTCCAGTCCTTGGCGAACGCCCTTGGTGGTCTAAAGTTGAACTTAAAAGAGGCTTGTGAAAAGTGGCTCTCCGAGTTCTTCGTAAATAAGGAGGGGGGGTTCTACGAGAGGGGTATTGTGAAGTTGCAGTCTAGATGGAGAGAGATTATCGAAAGAAACGGCGCATATTTGAACAAGAGCCGATCACTGTAACACTTTTATAAAGCATTGAATAAAAAGCGAAAAAGCGGGAGGGAAATATTAGCCAACTATTTATTTTTTAGTCTCTTTGAATGAGTTTTTCAGAATATAGAACAGATTTTTTTGGAACGTGTATTATTATATACTAGCTTTTACCCGCGACATCGTCCGGAACATGATAGAGCAAAACTCACAGAAAAAACCATAAAAAATCACTAACTCAATTTAGTTATCTGCCTACTGCCTACCCCCAAAGAACGATGGCGTGATTATTTATAGCCTATGACCATTTCTAGGTTATCATCTATCACCATACCAAATTTCATAAAAATCCGTTCAGCCGTTTAGGCGTGAAAGCGTAACAGACAGACAGAGTTACTTTCGCATTTATAATATTATTAATATATTAATATATTAATATATTAATATATTAATTAATTAATTAATATTAATATATTAATATATTAATATTAATATTAATATTAATATTAATATTAATATTAATATATTAATATATTAATATTAATATATTAATATGGATTTATTACATTTTTGAATAACTCTTAAAAGATTTTTATATATGTACAGTGATCTTAGGCACCAAAACCTGATCATCATTATGGAACTTTGATCTGTAGTAAAAAAAGAACTTTAGAAACCAACAACTGGCCAACTCTTTAAAGTGATATATTCGTACTTCCACTTTCATTTAAATTATGCCAGTTTTCTACATTCATACCCGTGATTTGTTGCGAGTATTATAGGCAGCTATTGTTGCTAATAATATAACTGAGTCCACCGTGTATGTGTAAAAGAAAGGAATATTTGGAACACAAGCAACCAATTATTTTTTAATTCGATACATTTGGCCAAATCATATCAACAAAAATGAGAGTTATATGAATGCACTAATTTATTTACAGCGAAACTCCCAATGCACTATTTTTTTTTGAAAAATCGCTAGATAGTATAGTATTACAGCTATTAGTCAATGATTAATGACAATGAATGCAAATTATGCGAGTGCGAACAAAAATCCACAGACTAATGGTGTTGCTCAAAAAACAAGACAAAATAAGCAATATCGTGCAAAATATATATATATAGTATGTATATATTTAATGAAAACTAGCACGTGGAAGTATAGATATGTATGTATGTAGACATGTACGTATGTACATATGCATAGAGTATAATAGTTTGTACCCCTAGCAGTTTATCATATAGGAAGCGCTCTAATTTTAGCGACTAGAAAACAGAGATGCCTCATTAGCATGCTACGCGCACGTTATTCAAAACACACTAGCACACTTCCACCTACATGCATATATGGCCGTATAATTCATATGCAGACAAGGATATTGGCGATATCATAATTTATCAAAATTTATTTACATAAATGACACTGAAAAACTATTGAAGCAAAACTAACAGCATATGAATATTAAGTTAGCTATGCTGCATGCGAGAGTGGCACAGTGTGGATGTGGGTGTAACATGGCGTTTTCGAGCCAATTAGTATAACATGTGACAGCACAAACAAAAAAGGCAATGAGAAATGGCTTTCTAATATTATTTATATATCACGCGTGTGGGTGTGTGGGGTGGGGCAACAAATAATATGCATCAGTGAAAAACTAGTGAAGTGTAAATTGAGCGCACGTACGCGCACACTTACATACGTATGCATATTGTATATGCACACAAACTAACATGCATGCTAAGATTATAGATGGTTTTGTTAAAAAATTAACCGAGTAACTTTATTACCCCCCGGCCGAAATTAATACACGCAACAATAAACTAGTTTCTCCGTTAAAATTATAATAATAATCCACTTTAAAATGAGTGCATCGCTTTGATTAGTGGCTATTGCTCATGGAAAAGTGATTGGCGATCCAGTTCAGTGGTTGTTGGAGAAAATCGACGACATTGCTTACCGGCTGTATTTGGTAAAGCATAAAAGTAGCAGAAAACGTTTAGCAAGAACAAGAAATTGAGAACCTATAGTAGCGAAAATAGGATGTCTGTAAAAATTTATACTTATTGGCAACTTATTGGCTAGTAACGAAACAGCTTCTTCTCCTATCTGTGTCAATCGCTTTGATGTTGTCTTCCTTTAGAACAAATTGTTTTATTATACCCTGAACAGACAGGGTATATTAAGTTTATCACGATGTTTGTAACACCCCGAAGGAAACGTCGGAGACCCTATAAAGTATATATATATAAATGATCAGTATGTTGAGCTGAGTCGATTTAGCCATGTCCGTCTGTCTGTCCGTCTGTATATATACGAACTAGTCCTTCAGTTTTTAAGATATCGTTTTGAAATATTTCAGATGTTATTTTCTCTTCAAGAAGTTGCTCATTTGTAGGAACTGCCGATATAGGACCACTATATCATATAGCTGCCATACAAACTGAACGATCGGAATTAATGGCTTGTATGGAAAATTTTCTCATTTGACGTGGTATCTTCACGAAATTTGACATGGATAATATAATCTCCGAAGAAATTGTTCAGATCGGTTAACTATATAACCTTAATGTTTCTAGCAAACAACCCGGCTATAAAGAATTAGTAAAATGTTTTCTTTTTTTTTACTTACTTTTTCTTACGTCTTTAGATTTGCTTTAACACATAGTTACTAAAAGATATGCACCTGTGAAGGGTATATTAGCTTCGGTACAGCCGAAGTTAACGTTTTCTTGTTTTTTATATCAGTTGGAACAGAGTTTTAACGTGTCGCCTTACATATATACGGTTCCTACCGCTGACCACTTTTCTGACGAGGAGAGATGGATAATAAATACGGATTTTAGATTTCAAAGGTTTCAGACTGGAAATGAAGTGTTTCATTTTATAAATTTCGGCTAGGCGATTGCAGTTTGACTAAATTCTAAAAGGTAATCGAAGGCAAAAGAGTTGACATTATATTACTCAACCAAAGCATCGTAAAAAAAGCATAAAAAAGTAAGGAAACGCTAAGTTCGGGTGCAACCGAACATTTTATACTCTCGCAATTTATTGATATAGTTTTATTATGATAACACACAATTTTACCCATATATTTAGCATAAATTCCAATAGAATAACGAAAATCGTGATATATAGTATTTGAGGGCTAAGGTAATTCCTGAACCGATTTCACTCATTTTCACCACCAACATACGTTGTATCCAAGATTATATGCTCACTTAATTTGGCTAATATATTTTACATATTAACCGGTTTATAAGGTATTAAACCCATCGCATTAAAAAAAAAAATAATAATAATTAGGTATATGAGAGTTAGGGGAAGTTATGACCCGATTTTAATTATTTTTGGTACAGAAACACACTTTTCGAAGAAAAAGATTCCCTTTGAATTAAATTGAAATATCTGCGAGATTTACCGATATTTTCGGTGAAAATATCTCTGGTTCGTTATCCGGGGCCTTGGAAAGTTAGAGTCCGATTTCGAAAAAGTTTTCTACAAGTGATGCCACTATTTGTATAAAATTTTATTGGTTCCTAATGTATATATTATAAAGTGAAGCAATCCGATGGAATTCAAAATTGAATAGGCTTGGTAGTGGTCCCATTTCGCCCATTAGCAACCCACTCACGGTTCCAAGGAACATGTGTACCAAGTTTCGTCCGTTGCATGGACGGACGAACAGACCGACGTCAGAGTTTTAACTCACCTCGTCATCATGATTCTTTTGATATATAACCCTATATCTAACTCGTTTAGTTTTATGACTTACAAACAACCGTTATGTGAACAAAGCTCTTAGCAACTTTGTTTTTTGTTAAGGTGTCCACCTAAACTGTCGACGGTCCAAAAAAATCAGGTCCATGTAGTACAAAAATGCATCCCTTTTTGATAATCGGGTATAAATCTATGCTAATTGCCAAAGTATATTACATAAATTTTTAATTTTACAACTGGTTTGACAGCTATCCCTCTAGGAAATCGATACTTACAATATACGTATGTATATGTGTAAAGCGAGGTTCTTCAACATATCGCTGATTTGCGCCCACGCCCCGACGGAAGAGAAGGACGAAAAGATCCGGCGACTAACTGAAGGTTTCAAGACCGGAGCACACACCTGTAGGACCCCCAGAGGTGATCTAGTTGTTGATGACCAGAGTATGCTGTGTTTGTGGAGGGAACACTTCTCCAGCCTGCTGAATGGCAGTGAAAGTACAACACCAGGAGATGGCCATCCCGATTCCCCAATCGACGACGATGGAGCAGATGTTCCATTGCCCGACCGAAAGAAATTCGAATAGCAATTACCCGCTTGAAGAACAAGAAGGCGGCGTGGGCCGATGGATTACCGGCCGAGCTATTCAAATACGGCGGCGAAGAACTGATAAAGTGCATGCATCAGCTTCTTTGCAGAATATGGTCGAAAGAAAGCATGCCCGACGATTGGAATCTCAGTGTACTCTGCCCAATCCACAAAAAGGGAGACCCCACAATCTGCGTCAACTATTGTGGGATAATCCTCCTTAACATCGCTTATAAGGTTCTATCGAGCGTACTATGTGAAAGACTAAAGCCCACCGTCAACAAACTGATTGGACCCTATCAGTGTGGCTTTAGACCTGGAAAATCAACAACAGACCAGATATTCACCATGCGCGAAATCTTGGAGAAGACCCATGAAAAGAGGATCGACACACACCATCTATTTGTCGACTTTAAAGCTGCTTTCGACAGCACGAAAAGGAGCTACCTTTATGCCGCGATGTCTGAATTTGGTATCCCCGCAAAACTAATACGGCTGTTTAAGCTGACGTTGAGCAACACCAAAAGCTCCGTCAGGATCGGGAAGGACCTCTCCGAGCCGTTCGATACCAGACGAGGTTTCAGACAAGGTGACTCACTCTCGTGTGATTTCTTTAACCTGATGCTGGAGAAAATAATACGAGCTGCAGAGCTAAATAGAGAAGGTACAATCTTCTATAAGAGTGTACAGCTACTGGCGTACGCCGATGATATCGATATCATTGGAAACAACACCCGCGCCGTTAGTTCTGCTTTTTCCAGACTGGATAAGGAAGCGAAGCGTATGGGTCTGGTGGTGAACGAGGACAAGACGAAATATCTCCTGTCGTCAAACAAACAGTCAGCGCATTCGCGTCTTGGCTCCCACGTCACTGTTGACAGTCATAACTTTGAAGTTGTAGATAATTTCGTCTACCTAGGAACCAGCAATAACAATGTCAGCCTGGAAATCCAACGCAGAATCACTCTTGCCAACAGGTGCTACTATGGACTAAGTAGGCAATTGAAAAGTAAAGTCCTCTCTTGACGAACAAAAACAAAACTCTACAAGTCTCTCATCATTCCCGTTCTACTTTACGGTGCAGAAGCGTGGACGATGTCAACATCCGATGAGACGGCACTAGGAGTTTTCGAGAGAAAGGTTTTGCGGAAGATTTATGGTCCCTTAAACATTGGCAACGGCGAATACAGCAGACGATGGAACCATGAGCTGTATGTGTTATTCGACGACATAGACATAGTCCAGCGAATAAAGAGACAGCGGCTACGCTGGCTAGGTCATGTTGTTCGAATGGATGAAAGTATTCGATGCAGTACCCGCTGGTGGAAGCCGAGGAAGAGGGAGACCTCCACTCCGATGGAAGGACCAGGTGGAGATGGACCCGGCTTCGCTTGGTATAACCAATTGTCGCCAAACTGCCAGAAGGAGGGATACGTGGCGCGCTGTTGTGGACTCGGCTATAACCGCGTAAGCGGTGTCTACACCAGTCAAGAAGAAGAAGAATACTGTTTTATAAAAAAAATAATTATCAGTTTACTATCCTCAAGTAGTCCTCATATTATATATAATGTATATAAATATCTTTGTGATCCAACTCTCATTTTTCCTGTTCGCCTGCTCATTGAAAATTGTGCACTTCCTACAAGTTGCAAAACAAAAAGAGTAAAACCGTGAATGAGCAAAGATATTAACGAAGCCGAAATAAGAGTAAAGTTCACTTTCCATTTGCTCAGTAACCTCGATAGCATGTGAAGTATGTGACCTGCTGCTCCGGCTACGGCACCGTGTTTTTACACGAAATTTATACATGGACCAACACTTATTTATAGCAGCAGCCACTTCTGCAAGTGCTTGCGCCTGCAGCAACATAGTAGCCGCGGCATGGCGGCGTGGCAAGTATGTACTACTATGTAGCAAGTGCGCGAGCATTTCGGTGGCCACTTTTTACATTCCATTAATTGATATGTTGTATTCCTTTTTTAGTTGCATTTTCGCTGGCAGTGAAGCGATTAAATGCGATAGACTTGTTGTTATTTACCTTTATTTGGCAGTTATTTATATTGTTGCAAGCGATGCCCTCAGTTACCTATACATAGATAACGCCATGTGCAGTGAGGTGAGTGCGCGAGAAAGAAGTTTTTTTATATACACAACACACAAGTAAATATATGCGAGTGTGTGTGCGAGCAAGGGCAGGTAAATATGTTTAATCCCCTATATACATATATGTAGTATACTTGAAATGCGCTCAAGCTGGCTATGCGGCACGTTCACTTGGCCGGTAATTTTAAAACACAAAAACAAAGCAAAAAAACTCTTGTGCAACATTTTTCACCGATGGTGCAACATTTTAATTACGCATTCAGTTGGCACATTCAAGAATTATTGCAACGCAGCAATTCAGTGCACGTAAATATGTCTGAATTACACACAATATACAGTGAAAGGGAGTTATTTGCCAACCTAATAGAGCTGAAGAGGGAAGCGAGACGCATTTGCAGACAAAAAAAGAAAGAGGCCGAAATGCGTGAGTATGAAGCGCTTGACAAGCTGGCCGACAGGGGTAATGCTCGAAAATTTTACGAAAAGATCCGGCGACTAACTGAAGGTTTCAAGACCGGAGCACACTCCTGTAGGACCCCCAGAAGTGATCTTTATTGATGACCAGAGTATACTGAGTTTGTGGAGGGAACACTTCTCCAGCCTGCTGAATGGCAGTGAAAGTACAACAACAGGAGATGGCGAACCCGATTCCCCAATCGACGACGATGGAGCAGATGTTCCATTGCCCGACCGTGAAGAAATTCGAATAGCAATTACCCGCTTAAAGAACAATAAGGCGGCGGGGGCCGATGGATTACCTGTCGAGCTATTCAAATACGGCGGCGAAGAGCTGATAAGGTGCTTGCATCAGCTTCTTTGCAGAATATGGTCGGAAGAAAGCATGCCTGATGATTGGAATCTCAGTGTACTCTGCCCAATACACAAAAAGGGAGACCCCACAATTTGCGCCAATTACCGTGGAATAAGCCTCCTCAACATCGCGTATAAGGTTCTGTCGAGCGTATTGTGTGAAAGACTAAAGCCCACCGTCAACAAACTGATTGGACCTTATCAGTGTGGCTTTAGACCTGGAAAATCAACAACAGACCAGATTTTCACCATGCGCCAAATTTTGGAGAAGACCCGTGAAAATAGGATCGACACACACCATCTATTTGTCGACTTTAAAGCTGCTTTCGACAGCACGAAAAGGAGCTGCCTTTATGCCGCGATGTCTGAATTTGGTATCCCCGCAAAACTAATACGGCTGTGTAAGCTGACGTTGAGCAACACCAAAAGCTCCGTCAGGATCGGGAAGGACCTCTCCGAGCCGTTCGATACCAGACGAGGTTTCAGACAAGGTGACTCACTCTCGTGTGATTTCTTTAACCTGATGCTGGAGAAAATAATACGAGCTGCAGAGCTAAATAGAGAAGGTACAATCTTCTATAAGAGTGTACAGCTACTGGCGTACGCCGATGATATCGATATCATTGGAAACAACACCCGCGCCGTTAGTTTTAGCTTTTTCCAGACTGGATAAGGAAGCGAAGCGTATGGGTCTGGTGGTGAACGAGGGCAAGACGAAATATCTCCTGTCATCAAACAAACAGTCAGCGCATTCGCATCTTGGCTCCCAAGTCACTGTTGGCAGTCATAACTTTGAGGTTGTAGATAGTTTCGTCTACCTGGGAACCAGCATTAACAGCAATAACAATGTCAGCCTGGAAATCCAACGCAGAATCACTCTTGCCAACAGGTGCTACTATGGACTAAGTAGGCAATTGAACAGTAAAGTCCTCTCTCGACGAACAAAAACCACACTCTACAAGACTCTCATTATTCCCGTCCTACTTTACGGTGCAGAAGCGTGGACGATGTCAACATCCGATGAGACGGCACTAGGAGTTTTCGAGAGAAAGGTTTTGCGGAAGATTTATGGTCCCTTAAACATTGGCAACGGCGAATACCGCAGACGATGGAACGATGAGCTGTATGTGTTATTCGACGACATAGACATAGTCCAGCGAATAAAAAAACAGCGGCTACGCTGGCTAGGTCATGTTGTTCGAATGGATGAAAGTGCTCCAGCTCTGAAAGTATTCGATGCAGTACCCGCTGGTGGAAGCCGAGGAAGAGGGAGACCTCCACTCCGATGGAAGGACCAGGTGAAGAGGGACCTGGCTTCGCTTGGTATAACCAATTGGCGCCAAATTGCCAGAAGGAGGGATACGTGGCGCGCTGTTTTAGACTCGGCTATAACCGCGTAAGCGGTGTCTACGCCAGTCATGTATCGAACGTCTGGTATCGAACGGCTCGGAGAGGTTCTTCCCGATCCTGACGGAGCTTTTGGTGTTGCTCAACGTCAGCTTACACAGCCGTATTAGTTTTGCGGGGATACCAAATTCAGACATCGCGGCATAAAGGCAGCTCCTTTTCGTGCTGTCGAAAGCAGCTTTAAAATCGACAAAGAGATGGTGTGTGTCGATCCTATTTTCACGGGTCTTCTCCAAAATTTGGCGCATGGTGAATATCTGGTCTGTTGTTGATTTTCCAGGTCTAAAGCCACACTGATAAGGTCCAATCAGTTTGTTGACGGTGGGCTTTAGTCTTTCACACAATACGCTCGACAGAACCTTGTACGCGATGTTGAGGAGGCTTATCCCACGGTAATTGGCGCAAATTGTGGGGTCTCCCTTTTTGTGTATTGGGCAGAGTACACTGAGATTCCAATCGTCAGGCATGCTTTCTTCCGACCATATTCTGCAAAGAAGCTGATGCAAGCACCTTATCAGCTCTTCGCCGCCGTATTTGAATAGCTCGGCCGGTAATCCATCGGCACCCGCCGCCTTATTGTTCTTCAAGCGGGTAATTGCTATTCGAATTTCTTCACGGTCGGGCAATGGAACATCTGCTCCATCGTCGTCGATTGGGGAATCGGGTTCGCCATCTCCTGGTGTTGTACTTTCACTGCCATTCAGCAGGCTGGAGAAGTGTTCCCTCCACAAACTCAGTATACTCTGGTCATCAATAACTAGATCACCTCTGGGGGTCCTACAGGAGTGTGCTCCGGTCTTGAAACCTTCAGTTAGTCGCCGGATCTTTTCGTAAAATTTTCGAGCATTACCCCTGTCGGCCAGCTTGTCAAGCTCTTCATACTCACGCATTTCGGCCTCTTTCTTTTTTTGTCTGCAAATGCGTTTGTGTTCTATGCAAGCGTCTTTTTATGCTTATTCAAAATCCTAACAGAGTCTAATTCTATCAAAATCTAAACAATATTGAAGAGCCTCCAGAACAGCTATTGTTCTTGTTGTTATAGCGACTACTCAACGTTTGTTTAGCAGTTTGAATATTAGGAGTTTCCATCGCAGTCATCTCGTTACGAGATATCAAGGAAACGCGCTGTTTCGATAGGGAAAGGACATAAGGGTGTTACTATTAACTTCTATCGCTTTCAAAACATGATGGATGGACGCAACTGGGTTTTTGTTTTAATATTTAATCTGCTCGCTTGTGCTGATAGTCATACATTATTAAACATCTAATAACAAATTAAATAACTTTTTACACAACTAAGCACTTAATGTCTAACAATCCACCTTGTTACGTTTGTGAAAGTTCTTTAGGTGTGCGAAACTTTGGTTTTTTACATTTTAGTTTTGACAAAAAATGACATTAGTAACATCGTAAAAGCATTACTTCGCATGAAGTTTAAGGACATTGCCGCCAATTTAAAGTTTAATGTTAAAAGCAAACGAAGAGTTTTATTTCACCACAGATAATAGCTTTCAGTAAAATTTAGTTTTTATTTCTTTTGCTCTGATATTGCTTTCGATATGAGGTTAGGGTTTTGTTAAGGTACTTTATTTGTTAAAAAAACATAATATTATGTTTAATAAATATGCAGAGAGAGAGCATTTTAAATACACCCTTAACGTAGTCTCCTTTAAGCTTTATCTCTTTAAAACTAATACCCGAGAAACACAAATGAAAAAAATGCCATGGTAAAAGTATAATGATATTGTGTTTACTACGAACATTGACACATATCGATTTGTAGTAAACCAAAATACAAGTATTTGTTTCATAGACATTCGATATTTCAAAAAATTGTAAACAATAAATATTCGCATTGCTCTCTCCTAGGTTTCAAACCAATTTTCAGCTGTGTTTAGTGAAATACCACAAAAAATGCTGATATTGTTACCAGAAAAATACTACATTGCTCACATGGTAAAGTGCTGGTATTTGGTGGCACGCATCTGGTATTCGTACGCAGTATAGTATTGTTACTAAATGTGTGTCTCGGGTATAAGGTAGTATTTTAAAAACGTTCCCATTTCGGGATATTACCTCCTTGGAGCGATTCATGTTTACAATCGTACTGAATTAAGGTTTCCAAAATATTAAATAACAAATCAAACAGTAAATGTCGATGTTATACAATGTTTACATGATGATTAATCTTTTATATTTTTTTATACTCTGGCAACAAAGTTGCTAGCAACAAAGTTTCTAAAGAGAGTATTATAGTTTTGTTCACATAACGGTTGTTTGTAACATCCAAAACTAAACGAGTTAGATATAGGGTTATATATACCAAAGTGATCAGGAAGAAGAGTGGAGTTCAAATCCGGATATCTGTCCGTCTGTGCAAGCTGTAACTTGAGTAAAAATTAAGATATCTTGATGAAACTTGGAACACTTGTTTCTTGGCACCATAGGAAGGTTGCTTTCGATGAGCAAAATCGGACCACTGCCACGCCCACAAATTGGCGAAAACCGAAAACACATAAAGTGCCATAACTAAGCCATAAATATGGAAATAAAATTTGGTCCAAAGGATTGTTCGAGGAGTGGGCATGGCCTCGCCCCTAATAAGTTTTTTGTACATATCTCGTAAAGTACTAAAGCTATATCAACGAAATTCTCAGGAGTCGTTTTTTTAGGCATTTTCTTATATTGTCCAAAAATTGAGGATATCGGATTAAAACCACGCCCACCTCCCATACAAAGGTTATGTTGAAACCGACTAAAAATGCTTTAATTCAGTAAGGGAAAAGACCAGAAACCTTAAATTTCATTATAAAGAAGGTACAGAAGGGCTACACTCAAATTTGTCTACAAAATTTTAAGTGGGTGTGGCTCCGCCCTCTTATGGGTCAAAAACCCGAAACTACTCGACCTATATCAATGAAATTTGGTTTATAATATTTTCCTTGCATCCCAAAGAAGTGTTGTGAAAATAGGCCAAAGCGGTTCACAACTACGCCATGGTTTGTTATGTTTGTTAGCACATAAAATTTGTTACCAGAATGAAAATCTATTTATATTTTACAGTTAATCATTTTAGTGCCCCGAAAAAAATCACTCGCAAATCCCTGTTGCAAAAACCAAAAAAACTGATAGTTCTTTCCTTACTGTTCTTTCCAATTCAATTCTCTAGCGAAAAATGCATATTAAATTTCGTTATGCTTGGAATAAATCTAATATTTTTTGTAGTAAACATATATATAATGAACAATGTATTTGCAAAATTTAGCCTTTTCCATTGGCTTGTTGCATTTTATCTTCGATGCTTTTAGCCACTTTTCTTCCTTGCTTTTGTGCGTGTGTATTTATGATTTAAATTTCAATACTTGCATATATATTCACTTGAATTTGTATGCATGCAGGTATTATTCTTATAGTAAAACATTCGCTCATCGTATCATTGTTTGCAACAATATGAAGAAATACTGTATCTACTATGTACGAATATTTATGTATGTACATATATTTATATCTTCACAAAAGGAGCAAGAATCTGGCAAACTTGATTTTCGAGAACTTAATAAATATATTTGCATATAGATATTTGTGTACGTTATGGTATATACCATATATGTAGAGGGTGTTTTTACTAGAGTTTGGGTCGTTCTTTTAGAAAAAAATCACAAAAAAGTGGAAGTTTGAACAATGCATTTGCATTTACATCGACAAAACCACTAAAAAAAGTATTTGGTTTGTTGCTTCGTAAATCGGTTTTCACAGAGCTATTAATGCAATATCCTACTTAAATCTCAGACATATAGTCGATTGATATTAAAGTGGTGAATCCTAATGTACGTCATTTTATCTGTGTCATCATTGACTGTAACGTTAGTTAATCTAAACGAATGGAACAATAAGGGAAAGTCCTTTCAGGACAATCAAGAATTTGGCAACAGGATTCATATAGGACATTTTATGTCTCCAAAACACCTCCTTTATATGCACTGCATATATTGTACATTTAATACAATTTCTTTATTTTTCATCTTTAAGTGCAGTTCAATGTGAATATATTATCTACTTTTATACAAAAATGTGTTTTTTACATATATGTATATTCATACACTTCTGATACAGTATATACATAAAGGGTGATTTTTTAAGAGCTTGATAACTTTTTAAAAAAAAAAAACGCATAAAATTTGCAAAATCTCATCGGTTCTTTATTTGAAACGTTAGATTGGTTCATGACATTTACTTTTTGAAGATAATTTCATTTAAATGTTGACCGCGGCTGCGTCTTAGGTGGTCCATTCGGAAAGTCCAATTTTGGGCAACTTTTTCGAGCATTTCGGCCGGAATAGCCCGAATTTCTTCGGAAATGTTGTCTTCCAAAGCTGGAATAGTTGCTGGCTTATTTCTGTAGACTTTAGACTTGACGTAGCCCCACAAAAAATAGTCTAAAGGCGTTAAATCGCATGATCTTGGTGGCCAACTTACGGGTCCATTTCTTGAGATGAATTGTTCTCCGAAGTTTTCCCTCAAAATGGCCATAGAATCGCGAGCTGTGTGGCATGTAGCGCCATCTTGTTGAAACCACATGTCAACCAAGTTCAGTTCTTCCATTTTTGGCAACAAAAAGTTTGTTAGCATCGAACGATAGCGATCGCCATTCACCGTAACGTTGCGTCCAACAGCATCTTTGAAAAAATACGGTCCAATGATTCCACCAGCGTACAAACCACACCAAACAGTGCATTTTTCGGGATGCATGGGCAGTTCTTGAACGGCTTCTGGTTGCTCTTCACCCCAAATGCGGCAATTTTGCTTATTTACGTAGCCATTCAACCAGAAATGAGCCTCATCGCTGAACAAAATTTGTCGATAAAAAAATTTCGAACCGAACACTGATTTTGGTAATAAAATTCAATGATTTGCAAGCGTTGCTCGTTAGTAAGTCTATTCATGATGAAATGTCAAAGCATACTGAGCATCTTTCTCTTTGACACCATGTCTGAAATCCCACGTGATCTGTCAAATACTAATGCATGAAAATCCTAACCTCAAAAAAATCACCCGTTAGAATATTATTTCTGCCTTCCTCAACCAACTACCAAGCAAAAGGCATTCTAAGTACGGTTTGTCTATTTTCTTTACTAGAATTTGATTTGTCATACATATACAAGTATATTTCTAGCTTATATTCGTATATTTGTAGATTCTTCCAATTTTCCTTTGAAGGATAGAATTTTAGCATATTTCTGGATATCATAGTAGAAAAGACCCACTGAGGAATTATATTAAGATAAACAAGTAAGGAAGGGTGTCACCGAACATAATTCGCAATTTAATTATTTAATTTTATTAATATAACAAACAATTTGACTCACATATTCTGCATAAAGTCCATTGAAAGTTGAAAACCCTAATATTAGTTATATAGGAAATAGGGAAGTTATGTCCCGATTTCACGCATTTTTGGCACGGAGACATATTATTAGTACAAACTTATTCCCTCTGAATTTCTTCAAAACATCTGAGAGACTTACCTCATATTCTTACTTACTTTATATATTGTAAAGTAAACGATTCAGATCGACTTCAAAGTTCTGGTATATGAGAAGTAGGCGTGGTTGTGAAGCGATTTGAACTATTTGCACAACATATCATTGGGAAGCTAGGAAGATATTATGAACCGAATTTCATAGAAATTAGTCGAGTAGTTTCGGATATATGGTTTTTGACCAATAAGTGGCCAGAACCACACCCATTTAAAATTTTTTATACTATTTTGAGTGCAACTCTTCTGTACCGTCCTTATAATGAAATTTAAGGTTTCTGGTGGTTTTCCTTACTGAATTAAAGTATTTTTTGTAGTTTTCAACATATACAAAGGTTATGTTGGTGGTGGGCGTGGTTATATCCGATTTCCTCCATTTTTGGACTGTATATAGTAGCACCTAAAAGAAACGACTCTAGAATTGATATAGCTTTAGTAGTTTACGAGATATGTAAAAAAAACATACTAGGGGGCGGGGCCACGCCCACTTCCTCAAAAAATTACATCCACATATGGCCCTTCATAGTGCGATCCTTCATACCAAATTTTACTTCAATTTTACTTATTTTATGGCTTAGTTATAGCTCTTTATATTTTTTTCGGTTATTGCCAGCATTTGTGAGCGTGGCAGTGGTCCGATTACGCCCATCTCCGAACTTGACCTTCTTATGGTGCCAAGAAATACGTCTTCCAAGTTTCATCAAGATATCTCAATTTTTACTCAGGTCACAGCTTTCACGGACGGACGGACAGACGGACAGACGGACATCCGGATTTGAACTTTACTCCACCCGTATAATTTTGATATATATAACCCTATATCTAACTCGTTTAGTTTTAGGACTTACAACCAACGGTTATGTAAACAAAACAATAATACTCTCTTTAGCAACTTTGTTGCGAGATTATAAAAAAAAGTAGTGTAGTGGGTGATCTGATATAGATTGGCCTTCAAGAAAAATTTCTTGTGAATCCTTAACTACGATATTGTTTTTGTATATACGTACATGGATGTAAATAGCATACAGGTTACAGCTCCAAGTCACTCAATGCAAAAGAGAAATCTAAAAAAAATAGAGTTGAGTGTACTTAAAAAATATTTAATAAAATTAACCATTAAGTATATAATTGATGAAGGAATCTCAAAAAATTACGTATACGCATGGGTGTACCTAAGTGCATGTACATACATTTATATAAGCCCAACTATATGAGACAAAACTGTAAGCATACTGAATTCCGTTTGTTTGTTTTCAAGTGGTTTTGGCAAGTACAAAGTAAACTAAATGGAAATTGCACTAATACATGAGGTAACTCAAGCACGAATATGCACATGTTCTTTAATATTTCCTGGCTATCTACGAATGAATATCAAATTTGTTAAGCGAATTTTGAATATCTTTTATGTGTCTGTATATGTGCGTAAAACTCTAAGATAACTCAAAGGCAATACAAATCTTCAGACGAAGCTAGCCAATCAGAATTCAAGTAAAATGTACAAAAGTTTAACAATTGCAGTGTGTTTATAGTGTTCGAAAATTATTAACGACAAAACTTCTTTGTTTGGTGTAATTGAAAGAAAATATGAGCTTTACAAGAAAGTCATTTCGAACTGTGCACTTTTCTACAGTCTTTATTGCACATACAATAATTGAATGCGGTAGCTTTTTGCAGATTATGTCAGAATTGTTCAGTTTGTTGAGAAGAATTTTATTATTGAATCCTTTTTGATGTGGAAAATTGCCCATAAACGTTAAAAGAACACTAAAAAGAAATTCATTCACTAGAAAATTCAAAACTCATTGATTTTAAGTGAAATATAGAAGGAGATTTTGGTCTCTTGCATTCACAAATATTTTGTTCTCAGCTACAATCACGCGTTCTTGATGAAAAACGAAAGATTTTTATAATCGTGGATGATCCGTCACCGTTGAAGTCGAATTTTCTGGCTATGAAAGTGAGTGAAAAAAGAATTTACAGATTTCGACAAGTCTATCACTGAGCCATACAAACAAAATGGATATATGCAGATGTCAAATGCCTAGAATGAGCCCAAATTACTTATAGAATATATTCAATTTAATTTATATTTTTTATAATTTCTCTGCATTAGTTTCTTATTCGCATTTTATTTTTGAGCAGTATTTTTATACTACCGCAATAAAGTTGCTAAAGAGAATATAATAGTTTTGTTCACCTAACGGTTAGTTGTAAGTCCTAAAACTAAAAGAGTCAGAGGGTTATATGTATATACCAAGTGATCAGGGTGACGAGTAGAGTTGAAATCCGAATGTCTGTCTGTCCGTATGTCCGTCCGTCCTTTCGTCCGTCGTGCAAGCTGTAACTTAAGTAATCTTGAGATATCTAGATGAAACTTGGTACACGTATTTCTTGGCACCATAAAAAGGTAAAGTTCGAAGATGGGCGAAATCGAAACCTTTAGAAACCTTTAAAGAGCTTTAAATAAGCCATGAATTAAGTTATTTAAGTAATCGCACTATGAAGGGCCACATGTCGATGTAATTTATTTGGGGAAGTGGGCGTGGCCCCGCCCCCTACTAAGTTTTTTGTTCATACCTCGTAGACTACTAAAGCTATATCAAGGAAACTTTCTAGAGACATTTTTTTAGGTACTACCTTATGCAGTCCAAAAATTAGGGAAATCGGATCATAACCACGCCCACTTCCCATACAAAGGTAATGTTGAAATTGTAATTTCGTCCGATTGCAATGAAAATCGATTCATAATATCTTCCTGCTTTCCCAATGATAAGTTTTGAAAATAGGCCAAAACAGTTCACAACCACGCCAACTCCCTTATACCAGAACTTTGAAGTCGATCTGAATCATTAATTTTACAATATATAAAGTTAGCACTAGTGAAGATATCGGAACAAAACTTTGCACATATACCGCAATTATAGTGTGGCATCGTCTTTCTAAAAATCTCCGTAATCGGACCATAAGTATTCAAGGCACCAAACTTTATCGAACATGGCGACCTCAGAGTTTCGAATAAATTTTTTACCAAAAACACAGGTAGGTCTCCCAGATATTTTGAAGAAATTAAGAGTGAATTGTTTTCATCTAATAATATGTCTTCGTGCCAATAATGAGTGAAATCGGGTTATAAATTCGCCTACATATATAATATTTGAGGCTTTCAATGGACTTTATACAATATATATGTCGAATATGTGAGTCAAATTGTGTGTTATATTAATAAAATTAAATAAAAAAATTCGAGAGTATGAAATGTTTGGTTACATCTGAACTTAGCCTTTCCTTACTTGTTTTATGTAAGGTCACCAGCATCTTACGCATTTACGTGGAGACCATATTAAGCCGAGATTGTATAATTTGGACTTGAATCCTGTAACTGCATATGCGACAATCCACTTATTATAGTTTCTCCGAATTATCTGTAGTACATGGGTTCACTCACAGTTTTGAACTCCATATTATAGAATTAACGGCCTTCCAAAATGTCATGCTTCATGCCATTTGCCGGCAATTATCCGTAAAATATTATGCTGCATGCCGCATATGCTGAGCCATACGTGTGTTTATGTTATATATCCATCTACACATGACTGTGCTTTTATAAAAGTTCATTAAGTATTCGCACAGTTTCGCCGCAGCCACTAACTAATAACTCTTTGCCGCACATCTAACACCTTACTTTATTTCTATTATTGTGCTATGTTGACAGCTGCCATTGTTGTTGATGGCCATGTGGCAGTTAGATAAAGTGCTGAAATTACGCGCGAAATGTGCACACAACAACAACGCGCTTCCAAAAACAACATGAGCAACAACAACACGGCCACACCGCAGCGAAAATAGTGCAATTGCGTTGTTGGAAACACACACACACATATTTCCCGACCGCAATTTTCCAACTCGCTTTTAATCATTTAATTTTACAACTTGAAGAAAATTATTTTCGCTGGCACAATTTAGCCAGCACGTAGCAATTTTGCAGTGAGTGCATGAGTATTACTGGCATTCGCTCTCGCTCCTTCTGTGTGTGTGTGTGTGCAGCGATTGTGCGTTTGTTATGTGTATATGTGTGGCATGTTAAACGGTTGACCCGGCAATGCTTGGCTGTTGAATGGTCATTATAAGAATTATGTGCTTACAACTCAAAGTCTAAGCATTTAATTGCCTCGAGCATTTAGTGTGAAATTATTTTGAATGCAACGCAACGCACACTGACACACTTTATGAGTGTTTAATTATTGGTGCTTCCTCGAATGAAATCTTAATGGTGTTAAAATAATTGAGCAACCAGGCTTACTTCGAATGCTTATATTTGCGTAACTAAATTAAAAACAATTAGAAAATAAATTTCCTTTGTGAAAATGTTCCTTCATTATAAAATAGTGGATGAAATAATTTTAAAAAAATTTAAATTTTTAATAAGGCATTCTAGAAAAGCTCACAATCACTAATTGCATACATTCTTCTTTTTTTGGTCTGTATATTATATATACTAAGTGCGTACACTATTTGGTCAACAACAAAATAGTAATTAATTTAATTTTATATATTTGTTCAATGAGGAAATTGATAATTGATTTAAGAGCAAAAATGTTAATAGCATGTAATAGAAATTATATTGTGTCAGCACAATCGTGGGTCATTTATTATTTTATGTGCTTAACTGTAAAAATTTAGCCTTTTGTGCGCAGAAATTTTTTTTATTAAACGCTATCTGTTTACAAACAAACATAAATTAATTAATAACTAGCGGACTTTATTCGCATAGTTTTATTATAAACAGAGAAGTAACGGAGAGTTAATCGCAATTAAAAAATAAAATTATGAATATCCTATTTCATCATCATCATTTATCATACCACAATTCACCAACAGTCGCAATTTAACCAACAGGTTTTTTTTTTTTGACTTAATCGAAACCTAAAATATGTGTGTAGGGAACTTGCAACAATAACAAATTTCTAACAAGTAAGGAATGGCTAAGTTCGGATGCAACCGAACATTTTATACTCTCGCAATTTATTGAAGAAATTTATTAAGATACCACACAAATTTACCCATAAATTCGGCATAAAGTTTAATAGAATAACGAAAATAGTCATACATAGTATATGAGGGCTGAGGTAATTCCTGAACCGATTTCATTCACGGTACACTATATCCAAGACTATACGCTCACTTAATTTTGCTAAGATATCTCACATATAAACCAATATATATATGCGGAATAAAGACCACCGTATTTTTGAAAAACCTATAATTAGGTATATGGGAGTTAGGAGATGTTATTGTCCGATTTTAATAACTTTTGGAACCGAGACACACTATTAGAATAAACAATTTCCTCTGAATTACATTAAATTATCAGAGAGATTTACCAATATTTTCGTTTAAAATTTACCCTTAGGCGCTGAGTTCAACATCTTCGATATCTGGTGCCTTGAAAAGTTTAGTCCGTTTTCGACAATTTTTTCACAAGTGAAGCCAGAGCTGATATGCACTATTAGTGTAAAGTTTTATTCCGCTATCTTCATTGGTTCTTTATGTATACATTAGAAAGTGAAGGAATCAGATGGAATTCAAAATTGAGTTTTAAGGAAAATAGTCGTGGTTGTGAACCGATTTCGCGTATTTTTTATCCGTGTTATCAGGGTATCAAGAAAATATTATATACCGATTTAAATCGGTCGAGTAGTTCCTGACATATAATTTTTGACCCATAAGTGGGCGATACCACGCCCATTTTTCATTTTGTAAAAAAATTTTAGTGCAGCTTCCTTCTGCTATGTCTTCTGTAAAATTTAGTGTTTCTGATGTTTTTCGTTAGTGAGTTAACCCACTTTTAGTAATTTTCAACCTAATCTTTGTATGTGAGGTGGGCGCGGTTGTTATCCGATTTCAACTGTTTATATAGTGTGTGGTAGGGTACGTAAGAGAACCGACTGCAGAAAGTTTGGTTTATATGGATTCATTGGCTTGCGAGATATATACAAATAACCGATTTTGGGACGGGGACACCCCCACTTCCCCTTCCTAATGCGATCCTTTGTTCCAAATTTTACTTTTATAACGTTATTTATGGCTTAGTTATGACAGTTTATGTGTTTATGATTTTCGCCATTTTGTGGGCGTGGCAATGGTCCGATTATCTCAATTTTTACTCAATTTATCCGTTGCACTCGTCTCGTCATCCTGATCATTTTGATTTATATAAACCTATATCTAACTCGTTTAGTTTAATGACTTACAAACAACCGTTATCTATCTCTCATAGCAACTTTTGTTGCGAGAGTATAATAACCAAAAAATCAATAGTAATTTGCACAAAAATACATATCGCAAATGTTTAGATTTCAATTTAAATTGACATGAGCAGTCATGCAAAGTGTGGCAAACCGCAAAATGTTTTTGGTTTCCGATTTCACATTTTTTATTAGTTCAATTCTTGAAGCGTGGCCGAAAATTTTGCAAATTTATTTTATTAGCGCAACTAAATATCAAATGTGCGGTTCCAATGCGTGGCATATTGGTTGCACTTGAATTGAGTGAAAACCCCCATATGTGTACATGTGAAATAAATTGGCGTTGGAAATTAAAATTGACAAATTAGTATGGGATGTCCCGAAAAGTCAATTATAGTGTTATCTACTTTAAAGTCTCCAGAGAAAATACTAAAGCCAAACCCTAACTCTAAACAATTGTTTAAGGTCAAGGTTATAAGGCTTAAGGTTTGAAAATCATTTCCGCAATGGTTCCTTTTATTTAGATACAATTCCAATACACCCTTTTAACACATTTTACACACGTTTAAAGGAAATATGATACCCAATAATTTGCTCGTTGTTGTTAAAATCAAATTTAAGGTTCTACGACTAATTGAAGGACAATTGCAATTTAACTCTTTAGTATTCTTTTCGCATTCGTTAAATAAAAAAAATATTACAGAGAATATCGACATAGTCGCCGCTACAACAAAAAATTGTTGCCATCAAAATTTTACAATACTGATTACGTTACAAGAACCTCAGTCAGATTTTGACCACTTTAATTTTATCAAAATTTATTTGTTTGGTAAGAAAATACGAATGTCGGAATTTTTAATCTGGAAATGTAGAATACAACCGTTTATTGGAGATACATATATACACTTGCCTGATGTTTTTTCGACCAAACTTTCAGCTATCTCAATAAATATCATTTTTGTTCGTAAGGTCATCCGTCTTTTGTGGAACTTTTCAGTAATATTATCACATTAAATATTTTCAATTGTTATATCTTCAAAAATACCTAAAAATACCAAATTAAAAAATTTTAAAATTAAAATATTTTAACTCTTTCATCAACCTGCCCGCTCAGTCAATGCCTTTGTTTGTGTTATAAAATGTGTTGATTGCTAAATATTTAATTTTCAATTAAATAACTGTTGAAATTTTAATTTATTTTTGTACAAGCAATTCAAACAATTTTAATTGTGGTGAAATTGGCAATTAAAAGCCGTCTAAACAATAGATTAAAATACATAAATTTGCATATTAGGAATGAAACGCAATTAGTAGGCCACTAACAAATGTAACATGTAGGATAGCTGTTGGTGTCCATGAGTTGTTGTTAATTGAAAATATTTCTGCGAAATTTGCGCGAAATTGTGATTATTTTATAAAACACAATTAACTGCAATGAACCAAAAAACATGCACCTAATTTAATATTGTCATTCACTTCAATGCGTTCAGCTTTTGATATTAAATATCGCTTTCGAAAAAAATAAGTACTGATTTGTTTCGAGCGGAAATCAGGTGAAATATTGGGCAAAAAATTTAACAAATGGCGGGAAAGGATATTCACATGTGAAATGCTTTAGTTACAAGTTAAGTAATATAAAGCACTTATATGAGTAGTCTCTTCATTATGTTACAGATTTTCGATATTATTTTCCAAGTGTAATCTGTTTACTGGAACAAATTATTTTAAGATTTAAACTCAATTGTCTATTTCCAAATATTTTCTTCATTTACTCATATTACTTTTCTATATGAACACATATTTGTTGTGTGGCTTGTACAAGTGTTGACACTTTATAACTTTTGGCAAAAAATTTAATTATAAAATGTCAGAGAGTCTTCAATCATGCATGTCATAAATAATTTGTTTTTCGTAGAATTGAGAGAAAAGTAGTTTTGATAGTTTAATATATGCTAGTGTTTAAACAACGTTATTGATCCATATTTGTTTTAAAAGTGATAACTAATTAAATAAAAGGTACTTTTTATAAACGGTGTGCTAATAAACATTAAAAAATATGTATATTTCAACTTAATCACAGCCTTTATTTCATCACATACAGATTTACTTTCGTATCTCTCTCAGCAATACCAGCCATACCATGGACACCGATCTTATGAAACGCAGTTTTAAACAGGATGACAAAGCTTGCGGTGCTTTGCGTAGCAAAAAAATGAAAGCTCAGTTCTATGGAATTCTGTTATTTTTGCTTGCTGTGGCTTTGTTTATTGTTTGTTGCAGCTATTTTTGCCCAAAATTAGGTGATAAGCTTATCGGTGTAATAATAATGCTGTTTTGAAGTCCAGCGACCTCGAAAAATTTTAAATAAACGCATGAATTATAATTGATTTCATTATTTCGGTAAATTTATTTTTGACAATCATTTGATAAACTGGTTTAAGTCGCCATCAGAATATCGCATATAACGGGTGATTTTTTTGAGGTTAGGATTTTCATGCATTAGTATTTGACAGATCACGTGGGATTTCAGACATGGTGTCAAAGAGAAAGATGCTCAGTATGCTTTGACATTTCATCATGAATAGACTTACTAACGAGCAACGCTTGCAAATCATTGAAATCATGGCCCTAGAAAAGTTGGCAGAAAATCCGCTTTTTTATCGACAAATTTTGTTCAGCGATGAGGCTCATTTCTGGTTGAATGGCTACGTAAATAAGCAAAATTGCCGCATTTGGGGTGAAGAGCAACCAGAAGCCGTTCAAGAACTGCCCATGCATCCCGAAAAATGCACTGTTTGGTGTGGTTTGTACGCTGGTGGAATCATTGGACCGTATTTTTTCAAAGATGCTGTTGGACGCAACGTTACGGTGAATGGCGATCGCTATCGTTCGATGCTAACAAACTTTTTGTTGCCAAAAATGGAAGAACTGAACTTGGTTGACATGTGGTTTCAACAAGATGGCGCTACATGCCACACAGCTCGCGATTCTATGGCCATTTTGAGGGAAAACTTCGGAGAACAATTCATCTCAAGAAATGGACCCGTAAGTTGGCCACCAAGATCATGCGATTTAACGCCTTTAGACTATTTTTTGTGGGGCTATGTCAAGTCTAAAGTCTACAGAAATAAGCCAGCAACTATTCCAGCTTTGGAAGACAACATTTCCGAAGAAATTCGGGCTATTCCGGCCGAAATGCTCGAAAAAGTTGCCCAAAATTGGACTTTCCGAATGGACCACCTAAGACGCAGCCGCGGTCAACATTTAAATGAAATTATCTTCAAAAAGTAAATGTCATGAACCAATCTAACGTTTCAAATAAAGAACCGATGAGATTTTGCAAATTTTATGCGTTTTTTTTTTTTAAAAAGTTATCAAGCTCTTAAAAAATCACCCTTTATAAAGAAGCAAAGTTGCGCTCAATTTTATAATACTCCAAAGGAATGTCGTTTTCATACTGAATTCCAAACTTTTTTAGCCATTTTTCTACTTTTTTATATACGTAGAACTAAGAGAGACCATATTTATATGATATTTTTTTTGTGGGAACCAGTCTCTGTATGACACATCGTCATCTATTTATGCTAAAAACTGTTAGGAAATTGCATGATGGCTACGTATTATCGCAATGATTCATCTAATTTCTGGCTGGAAAGGATAGCCTAAGCAAATGCTTACTAAGATAAGTCCATTTATAGGATACTAGCAGATCACTCCGGCTTCGCACGGGCTTAAACAAACATTTCAAAAGTTATGTATGTATGTATGTATGTACATACTTTGTCTTGCGTGGGTTCATTTTAAAAAAGTAAAATGAGGAAAATTCGAACATGAAATAATATTTAATTTGCAATGAGCTAAAACTTGATTACGATCTCTAGTCTTTTGTGTCCGTTGTCTCTCTCTCTGATTCCCAGTGGAACTTGGAAAAAGTACTTCTATATTTCATTAGTTTTGAAAGTACTTATTGGCTATGGAAGATGAAAGTGATTACTTCGTAAATTGATGGTATGCCAATGAAGAAAAAGTTTATAAATTTAATTCAACCTCGCTACTAAGCCGCTTACGATTTCAGCAAATTGTATGCTTGTACAAATTTCTGTTGTTGTATTCTAGCAGATCATGTTGAATTTTATTTAAATTTCACTTGAAAAATAAAACTCATTATCAACCACAATACGATTTCAGCAAATTGTATGCTTGTACAAATTTCTGTTGTTGTATTTGATATGTTGAATTTTTTTTTCAAGAAGTAACGGCATTTTTTGGTAAACGTTCTCGTCCATGAAGTTATTTGTCACTTTAAAGAAGAATTTTGTTTGTGGGTGTTGCAAATAAATTAAGCAATAACTATAAAGTGCATAGAAATAAAAGTGGATATATATATACATATATAGTTATCAAGGTAAGTACTAACATCAAATTTTATTAAATATGTATGTTATATACAGTATACTCTCGAAAAGTAAATCGATTGGTATTTTGGGTAATTTATTTTCTCGAATAATTTACTTTTCCAAATATATACATAAATTATCTGTTTTTAAAATATTAAATGCATTTTTAAACTTAAAAAATTCATTCATTTATTTGCTTCAATAAAACATATGGATTTAGATGAAAAACATATTTACATTTACATACATATGTATTTACTATGAAGAGAAAAAATCTTGAATATTCTTTGGTTTTTTTTCTTTTGCAATATATTTTCTGAACATTTTTGTACGACAATTCAAAAAGTCTGACACCTGATTTGCATCGTTTTCATTTTTAAACCAGTGGATCAAGTAGGAGAGTGTATTTACTAAAAAGACGCGATAAACAAGAGAGTAAGTGTTTTTGCAACATCGTAAAAAACGCTGCTTGCTTCGTTTCGAATTTTTTATCACACTATCTGAAAAGTAAATTAAAAAATTTACTTTTTCGAGGTGCATGTGTAATCTTAAAGGTGATTAACCTTTCCGCGATTATTTACTTTCTGAGAATTTACTTTTCGAGAGTATACTGTACATGTACATATCGTACAGATATGGTGGCAGGTTCCAGTGCAGACTATGTAAGTTGTCTATATAATCCCTTAAGTTTCACTATTTGACTAATAAATATTATACCTATTTTTCTATAGATAAAAATCATTAAAAATATAATAGGCCAAACGGGGATTATTAAATCTACTGAGGGTATTTTCGAAAGGAGTCTTATTGTTCAGTTGAACTACGATGGCATTCATTCCAAATACTACTTAAAGGAATGCAAGGGGTTAATCGACTGCTTGTTTGGTAAATAATTTTAGAAAGGAAAAAATATATACATATTTTCTAAAATTTTTTATGTTTTCAGAAGCATCAATGAAAGAAGGATATTCCCATGGCGAGTTTGTTAAAGACTTGCGACAAGCTTTAAAACTGGCGAAAAATCGTCATTTTAAAACAAACTCCATATTAAAATCTAAAAAATAAAATATTTAAATAAAATTAATGGTGTCCACTGTTTCTGCTATTGGTTGGTTTATAGTAAGTAGTTACTAGTATGTAATAGAAAAAGTAGTTTGAAGGAAAGTACTTCGAAGTATACGAAATACTGGGTTTATAGTAAGTAGTTACTAGTAATGGAAAAAATAGTTTGGAGGAAAGTACTTCGAAGTATACGAAATACTGGGTTTATTGTAAGTAGTTATCGAATTAATAAAATATTGGTGTGGGGGAAGTACTACGAAGCACACGAAATATTAGGTTTATAGTAACTACCTACTGAATTAATCAAAATTAGGTGTGGGGAAAGTATTTTCCGTCATATAAATTCGTAAGCGAAGTGGAAGTCCTTCGCTCCAATGACATTGATCAGAAAAACGAAATTAGATAGTATTATTGTAGGAAAGTACCTCTACTTATTTTTTCAGTAGGAAGTATCCAATTCTTTCTTGCTTCCAAGTCCCACTGGGTTATGAAGGCGTTGGGAACGCTCAGAATTCGACGCCCTAGTGCGAGCTTGTATATTTCTAATATTTTGTTCTTCAAGCCGCTGCATACGCTCCGCTGGCACGCGATTGCGATACGAAGAGAATGACTTGCAAGGTGATTTTCAGTTTAAGATTAAGATTCTCCATCACGGAGTCTTTTTGATACCTCCACCTGGAAACTATTTCCAGAAAGTTGAGATTCTAACAATAAATATAACCTATGTTACTTGGGGTGAGTGTAGGTTTCCAATGGTGAAAGAATTTTTGAAATCGGAAAGTAGTTTTCGAGTTTATTCATTACAAACATACATACAAATCTTTCCTCTTTATAATAGTAGTTTAGATTTACAAAAAAAAATGATTTGTTGTTTTCCTCATTAATATATTCTTACAATAGATTTAAAGTGCGAGATACAGATTTCATTCATTTAATATTTTACTATTTTAAATGAATATAGTAATATATACGACAAAAACGACCCCAACCAAGTGCAGCTTTGGCATTAGCGTTCGTTATAAATTTTACACCAGAAAGCTGTGCAAATCCGAAATTGCGTGAATGTACTGCGTTGTGTATATATTATCCGATATACATATATAAACATTTTCGGCAATATCTTTATAATTCTAATGAAAATACGCTTTACTCAAAATCAACGCCGCCGGATAGAACACGTTGCAAATCGATGTTGACTGCAAAGTTTGGCGGCTGCCAGCTGATATTATCGCCGCTGTAACTGGCATACTACCAGTTTGTTGTTGCTGCTGCTGTGCACATACTTTTAGTTTAATTAAAGCTTAGTAATGACACGAACTGTTATGCAGCATAACTAGCAGCTGCGGATATACATTTATTAAGACGCACATACTTATATATATATTTATATATTTGATTACATATTGTAAGTACGTATGAAATAATCTGCTTCATACAATCAACTGCGTGAATATTGTACTGCAGCGAATTGGCATTAATTTTGAAATAAAAACAACAACAAACCAATTGGCATTGGGAATTTGGTGGAAATGGGAAATTGTTTGGCTCAAATAGCAATTGCATAACAAAAGTGAAATTGCAAGCGCATACATATACATTTATAAGGCAAAATTCGAAAGACATTGCGATGTTTTAAGTAAAGCTATGAAATTATCTCGTCTTATGTGCTTATTTCGGCATACATATTTACATCTATATATTGTCTTGAGAATACTTATATATAAACACATGTATATAAGAGTATCTTTGCGAAATTACCGCCAGATTTAGATTTACAGAATTCATGTTGATACTTATGCCGCCTTGTTAGCAATACTCTTAGTCAGCGCATTTTGTGTACCATATCTTAAGGCACACACTGTAATAAGCAATTTGGTGTGTTTTCTGTTGCTTTGCATTAGTCTTGGCTTGGCATCACTTCCAAAATGGTTGCATTTAACAAATAAGATTTCCGACATATAGCAATGACAACAAAGTAATGCACATTATAGTTGTAAGTGTATAACAACTTGCAGCTCTCAATGAAAGTGTAGTGTTAAGGAAGACAAGAGAAGTGCAGTGTAGTCAAAATGAAATGTTTAAATTTGTTTAAAGCAAGAATGGATAGTTCGGGGTGAAATTTTACATATAAATATTTCTAGGTAAGGTTAAATGTAACTTTAAAATATCAGAAAAATAAATAAAACCAATTAGACTCCAAAAAGTGAACGAGTTGCCACCGGTTTACATTTTACTCAGTATAAAGTGATAAAATAACTTTTGCTTTTATTTGTGCAAAACTCTTCATTTTAAACTATATTAGCAGTATTTGAATTTTCAAGTTTCGAGTTATATATCGAACAAAAGACTCATATAAACCATATAGACTAGTATAAAAGTCTCAAAGTTTTCACATTGTCGGACAGCAATCGCTATTGGAAAAAATATGATTTCAGATATAATGCTTCCACTTTATTGATTTAGTTTCTAGGACACCTTTAATAGCGTTTTTACACAGCCAAATTAATTGATCAATCAACATTTTTATTGAGATTTTCTGCAATCTCATCCGTTCCCATTGTATATCATAACAAGTAAGGAAAGGCTAAGTTCGGGTGCAACCGAACATTTTATACTCCCGCAATTTATGGCTATATTTTTATTAAGAAAACACACAATATATTCGGCATAAATATATTTCACATATTAACCGATTTATAAGCTATTAAGCTCATCGTATTTTTGAAAATATAATTAGGTATTCTCATATATTCATATATAAGGGAAGTTATGGCCCGATTTTTACCTATTCTGGTACAGAGACACACTATTAGAAGAAAAATATTTCCTCTGAATTAAATTAAGGCAACTGAGAGATTTACCAAAATTTTCGGTGAAAAGTTACCATGGGGCACTAAGTTCTTCCTTTTCGATATCCGGGGCATTGAAAAGTTATAGTCCGATTTCGACAATTTTTTCACATGTGATGCCCCAGATCATATACAGTATTTGTGTAAAGTTTTATTTCGCTATCTTCATTGGTTCCAAAATGAGTTATATGGAAAGTTGTCGTGGTTGTAAACCGATTTCGTCCATTTTTCACACGTGTCATCAGGGTGTCAAGAAAATATTATGTACCGAATTTCATTGAAATCTGTCGAGTAGTTCCCGAGATATGGTTTTTGACCCATAAGTAAGCGATGCCAAGCCCATTTTCCATTTTGTGAAAAAATCTCAGTGCAGTTTCCTTCTGCTATTATTTCTGTGAAATTCAGTGTTTCTGACGTTTTTTGTTAGTGAGTTAACCCACTTTTAGTAATTTTTAACCTAACCTTTGTATGGGAGGTGGGCGTGGTTATTATCCGATTTCAACTATTTTCATGGTGTGTGGTGGGGTACGTTGGAGAACCGACTGCAGAAAGTTTCGTTTATATAGCTTCATTGGTTTGCGAGATATATACAAATAACCTATTTGGGGGCGGTTATGACACTTTATGTGTTCTCTGTTTTCGCCATTTTGTGGGCGTGGCAATGATCCGATTTTGCCCGTTTTCGAAAGCAACCCTCTCACGGTCCCAAGGAACATGTGTTCCGAGTTTCATCAAGATATCTCAGTTTTTACTCAAGTTATCCGTTGCACGGACGGACGGACTCATCTCGTCACCCTGATCATTTTGGTATATATAACTCTATATCTCACTATTATAATTTTATGACTTACAAACAACCGTTATGTGAACAAAACTATAATACTCTCTTAGCAACTTTTGTTGCGAGAGTATAAAAAAACAGCCAATCGCAGACAAAGAACGTGTATATAATTACAAATACGGTCTTTGTCGGAAAGTTCCATTTAATTTTCAAGTCGATTAAAAATTAATGTAGATTTTAATTTTGTATGTTAAATCGATTTTAATTAGCGTATTAATCGAGCAGAGGCCGGTTTATTGATCATATAGCTCCTGTGTAAAAAGGTTATAAGAGATATAGAAGATGCAAATGTAAGAAAACTCATTTCATTACGCTTCAGCGGAAAAGAACTGTTTTAATCAAAATAATACATTTTCATTTCATGCAAAATCAACTTTGAATACGAAGTATAATTTGCAAAATACTCTAGAGTAAAATATTTCCATTAATAAGGCATCTAGGAATCTAGAAGACATGAGCTGCATCAACGTATGATTAAACGAAGTCCACTGAGACGCTGCTGTGAAGTCAATTGTGGTCTAAGCGTTCATAAAAACTACAGAAAATCTTTGAAATTAGTATAGTATTTGAAGGAAAGGAAACCGTTGTAGAAAACTAACGGTCCCAAATGAAAATAGGGAATCACGCATGATTGGAGCTCAAAATACCAATGAGCCACCGAGACAAGCTGGTTCTGTAGAAGACAGTACTTTTGTTGTTGTTATAAATTTTTTGCTGCTGTTACTTTTCGTGCTTAAATTTTCCGCTATACCCATTGATAAGTATGACAATTCCTTTTTCATGCATTCGCTGCTGTTGGCAATGTAGCGTATACAACCAATTTATCACTCTCAACCGCTATAAAAATTGGTACATACATATGTGTATATTTGAAAGCGGTTTTCCATATTCTCGATTTTCATGTATGACTAAACACACGCAGTGATGTATCTTTCTTTGCAAAGTGTATGTTGCAGTTAATATGAAATTTCAGCTTCAATGGACTTCATACAGCGTCACGAACAAGCCACTTTGATATCGTTAACCCTTACTATGCAACTAAATTGTTCTAAGGCAACAGCTATTCCCTTAGGTTCAATAATAATGTCATATATGAGAGATATATCGCCATATTATATAGTTACATGGCATTATTATTAGTTATTGTGTTGTTTTTGTTACTACATACAAACATTGTTTTAACAACCAATTTATAAGTAACCCAAATCGAGAGGTTAACTTGAGCTTCCTACGAAACGCTGGTAGACCACGCTTCAAAGCAAAAACAGAAGAAGATGCGTACAAGCAAAATATACATAAAACTTCATATTAAAAAATATAGCACATGTATACAATTCAACTAACAACAACAACCAGTACAAGGATAAACATAACAACAGCACATACATACGTATAATACATATGACTCCCCGAAGAGCAACTTAGCCTGCGCTCAGGCTTTCAAAAACGCTTAACGACATTCTCGTACAAGTATATTTGCGCAGATAAGAATGCACTACTGTATGTAACATGCACGATATTACCTATTTACAAGTACTAGCACGGTATTAGTGGTAATGGCGGCCAATTGTAGCCCGTCCGTCCGCTCGACCCCTTGGAGAACTGTATTTGCCACTGAACAATATTCAACAAAGAACTATTTCTTTGCTCAGCGGGGTGTAAAATTAAAAGCTGTTTCTGCTTTTGCCACTCTTTTTGTGCTCTGCTCTAAGCAAGCTAAGTTCTGGTATTCCTTGAGAAAGGCTGGATAGCGGGCTTAACAAAGGTTGAGTTGTCCACCGAAATATTGTTGCTTTTAATAGATAATATTCTTATGGTAATCTTATAACTCACCATTAATGATAATATATTATATATTTATTTACTTTGTTTGATATATATATAAATACATATATATCTCACCTCATACACATATTCCTCTTGACTGGCGTAGAAACCGCTTACGCGGTTATAGACGAGTCCACAACAGCGCGACACGAATCTATCCTTTTGGCAGTTTGGCGGCAATTGGTTATACCAAGCGAAGCCAGGTCCCTCTCCACCTGGTCCTTCCATCGGAGTGGAGGTCTCCCTCTTCCTCGGCTTCCACCAGCGGGTACTGCATCGAATATTTTCAGAGCTGGAGCACTTTCATCTATTCGAACAACATGACCTAGCCAGCGTAGCCGCTGTCTTTTTATTCGCTGGACTATGTCTATGTCGTCGAATAACACATACAGCTCATCGTTCCATCGTCTGCGATATTCGCCGTTGCCAATGTTTAAGGGACCATAAATCTTCCGCAAAACCTTTCTCCCGAAAACTCCTAGTGCCGTCTCATCGGATGTTGATATCGTCAACGCTTCTGCACCGTAAATAGGACGGGAATGATGAGAGACTTGTAGAGTTTGGTTTTTGTTCGTCGAGAGAGGACTTTACTTTTCAATTGCCTACTTAGTCCATAGTAGCACCTGTTGGCAAGAGTGATTCTGCGTTGGATTTCCAGGCTGACATTGTTATTGCTGGTTCCTAGGTAGACGAAATTATCTACAACTTCAAAGTTATGACTGTCAACAGTGACGTGGGAGCCAAGACGCGAATGCGCTGACTGTTTGTTTGACGACAGGAGATATTTCGTCTTGTCCTCGTTCACCACCAGACCCATACGCTTCGCTTCCTTATCCAGTCTGGAAAAAGCAGAACTAACGGCGCGGGTGTTGTTTCCAATGATATCGATATCATCGGCGTACGCCAGTAGCTGTACACTCTTATAGAAGATTGTACCTTCTCTATTTAGCTCTGCAGCTCGTATTATTTTCTCCAGCATCAGGTTAAAGAAATCACACGAGAGTGAGTCACCTTGTCTGAAACCTCGTCTGGTATCGAACGGCTCGGAGAGGTCCTTCCCGATCCTGACGGAGCTTTTGGTGTTGCTCAACGTCAGCTTAAACAGCCGTATTAGTTTTGCGGGGATACCAAATTCAGACATCGCGGCATAAAGGTAGCTCCTTTTCGTGCTGTCGAAAGCAGCTTTAAAGTCGACAAATAGATGGTGTGTGTCGATCCTCTTTTCATGGGTCTTCTCCAAGATTTCGCGCATGGTGAATATCTGGTCTGTTGTTGATTTTCCAGGTCTAAAGCCACACTGATAGGGTCCAATCAGTTTGTTGACGGTGGGCTTTAGTCTTTCACATAGTACGCTCGATAGAACCTTATAAGCGATGTTAAGGAGGATTATCCCACAATAGTTGACGCAGATTGTGGGGTCTCCCTTTTTGTGGATTGGGCAGAGTACACTGAGATTCCAATCGTCGGGCATGCTTTCTTTCGACCATATTCTGCAAAGAAGCTGATGCATGCACTTTATCAGTTCTTCGCCGCCGTATTTGAATAGCTCGGCCGGTAATCCATCGGCCCACGCCGCCTTCTTGTTCTTCAAGCGGGTAATTGCTATTCGAATTTCTTTCGGTCGGGCAATGGAACATCTGCTCCATCGTCGTCGATTGGGGAATCGGGATGGCCATCTCCTGGTGTTGTACTTTCACTGCCATTCAGCAGGCTGGAGAAGTGTTCCCTCCACAAACACAGCATACTCTGGTCATCAACAACTAGATCACCTCTGGGGGTCCTACAGGTGTGTGCTCCGGTCTTGAAACCTTCAGTTAGTCGCCGGATCTTTTCGTCCTTCTCTTCCGTCGGGGCGTGGGCGCAAATCAGCGATATGTTGAAGAACCTCGCTTTACACATATACATACGTATATTGTAAGTATCGATTTCCTAGAGGGATAGCTGTCAAACCAGTTGTAAAATTAAAAATTTATGTAATATACTTTGGCAATTAGCATAGATTTATACCCGATTATCAAAAAGGGATGCATTTTTGTACTACATGGACCTGATTTTTTGGACCGTCGACAGTTTAGGTGGACACCTTAACAAAAAACAAAGTTGCTAAGAGCTTTGTTCACATAACGGTTGTTTGTAAGTCATAAAACTAAACGAGTTAGATATAGGGTTATATATCAAAAGAATCATGATGACGAGGTGAGTTAAAACTCTGACGTCGGTCTGTTCGTCCGTCCATGCAACGGACGAAACTTGGTACACATGTTCCTTGGAACCGTGAGTGGGTTGCTAATGGGCGAAATGGGACCACTACCAAGCCTATTCAATTTTGAATTCCATCGGATTGCTTCACTTTATAATATATACATTAGGAACCAATAAAATTTTATACAAATAGTGGCATCACTTGTAGAAAACTTTTTCGAAATCGGACTCTAACTTTCCAAGGCCCCGGATAACGAACCAGAGATATTTTCACCGAAAATATCGGTAAATCTCGCAGATATTTCAATTTAATTCAAAGGGAATCTTTTTCTTCGAAAAGTGTGTTTCTGTACCAAAAATAATTAAAATCGGGTCATAACTTCCCCTAACTCTCATATACCTAATTATTATTTTTTTTTTTAATGCGATGGGTTTAATACCTTATAAACCGGTTAATATGTAAAATATATTAGCCAAATTAAGTGAGCATATAATCTTGGATACAACGTATGTTGGTGGTGAAAATGAGTGAAATCGGTTCAGGAATTACCTTAGCCCTCAAATACTATATATCACGATTTTCGTTATTCTATTGGAATTTATGCTAAATATATGGGTAAAATTGTGTGTTATCATAATAAAACTATATCAATAAATTGCGAGAGTATAAAATGTTCGGTTGCACCCGAACTTAGCGTTTCCTTACTTTTTTATGCTTTTTTTACGATGCTTTGGTTGAGTAATATAATGTCAACTCTTTTGCCTTCGATTACCTTTTAGAATTTAGTCAAACTGCAATCGCCTAGCCGAAATTTATAAAATGAAACACTTCATTTCCAGTCTGAAACCTTTGAAATCTAAAATCCGTATTTATTATCCATCTCTCCTCGTCAGAAAAGTGGTCAGCGGTAGGAACCGTATATATGTAAGGCGACACGTTAAAACTCTGTTCCAACTGATATAAAAAACAAGAAAAAACGTTAACTTCGGCTGTACCGAAGCTAATATACCCTTCACAGGTGCATATCTTTTAGTAACTATGTGTTAAAGCAAATCTAAAGACGTAAGAAAAAGTAAGTAAAAAAAAAGAAAACATTTTACTAATTCTTTATAGCCGGGTTGTTTGCTAGAAACATTAAGGTTATATAGTTAACCGATCTGAACAATTTCTTCGGAGATTATATTATCCATGTCAAATTTCGTGAAGATACCACGTCAAATGAGAAAATTTTCCATACAAGCCATTAATTCCGATCGTTCAGTTTGTATGGCAGCTATATGATATAGTGGTCCTATATCGGCAGTTCCTACAAATGAGCAACTTCTTGAAGAGAAAATAACATCTGAAATATTTCAAAACGATATCTTAAAAACTGAAGGACTAGTTCGTATATATACAGACGGACAGACAGACGGACATGGCTAAATCGACTCAGCTCAACATACTGATCATTTATATATATATACTTTATAGGGTCTCCGACGTTTCCTTCGGGGTGTTACAAACATCGTGATAAACTTAATATACCCTGTCTGTTCAGGGTATAATAAAACAATTTGTTCTAAAGGAAGACAACATCAAAGCGATTGACACAGATAGGAGAAGAAGCTGTTTCGTTACTAGCCAATAAGTTGCCAATAAGTATAAATTTTTACAGACATCCTATTTTCGCTACTATAGGTTCTCAATTTCTTGTTCTTGCTAAACGTTTTCTGCTACTTTTATGCTTTACCAAATACAGCCGGTAAGCAATGTCGTCGATTTTCTCCAACAACCACTGAACTGGATCGCCAATCACTTTTCCATGAGCAATAGCCACTAATCAAAGCGATGCACTCATTTTAAAGTGGATTATTATTATAATTTTAACGGAGAAACTAGTTTATTGTTGCGTGTATTAATTTCGGCCGGGGGGTAATAAAGTTACTCGGTTAATTTTTTAACAAAACCATCTATAATCTTAGCATGCATGTTAGTTTGTGTGCATATACAATATGCATACGTATGTAAGTGTGCGCGTACGTGCGCTCAATTTACACTTCACTAGTTTTTCACTGATGCATATTATTTGTTGCCCCCACCCCACACACCCACACGCGTGATATATAAATAATATTAGAAAGCCATTTCTCATTGCCTTTTTTGTTTGTGCTGTCACATGTTATACTAATTGGCTCGAAAACGCCATGTTACACCCACATCCACACTGTGCCACTCTCGCATGCAGCATAGCTAACTTAATATTCATATGCTGTTAGTTTTGCTTCAATAGTTTTTCAGTGTCATTTATGTAAATAAATTTTGATAAATTATGATATCGCCAATATCCTTGTCTGCATATGAATTATACGGCCATATATGCATGTAGGTGGAAGTGTGCTAGTGTGTTTTGAATAACGTGCGCGTAGCATGCTAATGAGGCATCTCTGTTTTCTAGTCGCTAAAATTAGAGCGCTTCCTATATGATAAACTGCTAGGGGTACAAACTATTATACTCTATGCATATGTACATACGTACATGTCTACATACATACATATCTATACTTCCACGTGCTAGTTTTCATTAAATATATACATACTATATATATATATTTTGCACGATATTGCTTATTTTGGCTTGTTTTTGAGCAACACCATTAGTCTGTGGATTTTTGTTCGCACTCGCATAATTTGCATTCATTGTCATTAATCATTGACTAATAGCTGTAATACTATACTATCTAGCGATTTTTCAAAAAAAAAAATAGTGCATTGGGAGTTTCGCTGTAAATAAATTAGTGCATTCATATAACTCTCATTTTTGTTGATATGATTTGGCCAAATGTATCGAATTAAAAAATAATTGGTTGCTTGTGTTCCAAATATTCCTTTCTTTTACACATACACGGTGGACTCAGTTATATTATTAGCAACAATAGCTGCCTATAATACTCGCAACAAATCACGGGTATGAATGTAGAAAACTGGCATAATTTAAATGAAAGTGGAAGTACGAATATATCACTTTAAAGAGTTGGCCAGTTGTTGGTTTCTAAAGTTCTTTTTTTTTTACTACAGATCAAAGTTCCATAATGATGATCAGGTTTTGGTGCCTAAGATCACTGTACATATATAAAAATCTTTTAAGAGTTATTCAAAAATGTAATAAATCCATATTAATATATTAATATTAATATATTAATATATTAATATTAATATTAATATTAATATTAATATTAATATTAATATATTAATATATTAATATTAATTAATTAATTAATATATTAATATATTAATATATTAATATATTAATAATATTATAAATGCGAAAGTAACTCTGTCTGTCTGTTACGCTTTCACGCCTAAACGGCTGAACGGATTTTTATGAAATTTGGTATGGTGATAGATGATAACCTAGAAATGGTCATAGGCTATAAATAATCACGCCATCGTTCTTTGGGGGTAGGCAGTAGGCAGATAACTAAATTGAGTTAGTGATTTTTTTATGGTTTTTGCTGTGAGTTTTGCTCTATCATGTTCCGGACGATGTCGCGGGTAAAAGCTAGTATATAATAATACACGTTCCAAAAAAATCTGTTCTATATTCTGAAAAACTCATTCAAAGAGACTAAAAAATAAATAGTTGGCTAATATTTCCCTCCCGCTTTTTCGCTTTTTATTCAATGCTTTATAAAAAGTGTTACAGTGATCGGCTCTTGTTCAAATATGCGCCGTTTCTTTCGATAATCTCTCTCCATCTAGACTGCAACTTCACAATACCCCTCTCGTAGAACCCCCCCTCCTTATTTACGAAGAACTCGGAGAGCCACTTTTCACAAGCCTCTTTTAAGTTCAACTTTAGACCACCAAGGGCGTTCGCCAAGGACTGGAATAGGTGGTAATCACTTGGCGCTATGTCCGGACTATATCCGGGCATCCTCCATATCCTCCCATCCGATCACCCGTAGCTTTTGACGAGTCATCAACGAAGTGTGAGGTCTGGCGTTGTCCTGATGGAACGCTACACGCTTCCTGTTGGCCAATTCTGGACGCTTCTGGTCGATCGACTGCTTCAGTTGTTGCAGTAGATGGTAGAATTAAGCGTCTGACCATATGGGAGCAGCTCATGGTGGATGATCCCTTCCAATACCACCAAACACGCAGCAAAACCTTCCAAGCCGTCAATCCCGGCTTGGCCACTGTTTGGGACGATTCACCGGCCTTCGACCACGACCGTTTTCGCTTGATATTGTCGTATGTGAACCATTTTTCTTCGCCAGTCACCATCCGCTTCAGAAATGGGTCGAGTTCGTTCCGTTTCAGCAGCACATCTCAGGCGTTGATTCGGTCCAGAAGGTTTTTGCGTCAAATCATGCGACATGCCAAACATCAAGCATTTTTGTGTATCCAGCCTTCTGCAGATGATTTAAAATAGTTTGGTGACTAACTCTCATCTCCTAGGCGACGTCACGAGATGCCACATGCCGGTCTAACTCGATGTTTTCCACGATTTGATCGGTATTCGTCGTCACAGGTCTTACAAAGGCTGACTTATCTATGTTGTCTTTTTCACCCGCTCTGAATCGTCGAAACCATTCCTCAGTTCCACCATTTCTCATTCCGCAGTTCGAAGTGATAGAGTACCATCTCTCAAAACGCCATTAATCTCACGGAACGTTTCTCTAGCGGATTTGCCTTTAACGAAGGAAAACTTTAAAATAGCGCGAATTTCGTCGTTAGTGAACTCCATGTTTACACGTCTATAACTGTTGAACGCAATATCCAAACTAATCAAGCATAGCGTCGTTTCGTAGGTTATGTCAAGACCTTTCAAAAATGTATAGTATTGCTAGATATAAGCTCTGTAGCGCTTTATACATAGCTGCGAAATTCAAAACACAAAAAGGCGGAAGGGAGATATTTACCAACCAATATAATTATGGGTAAATGAAAACTCAACCAAATGGTTGAAAATCATCATGACCAAAGTCAAGATCGATTTCTCAATATTCTGGAATACCAACGTTCTCATGATGAAGAGGAACATGAGTACCGAGTTGTGATATTTTAATTGACAAGAATTTTACTCTGTTTAACATGTTGGAATAATATAAATATAATATATATTTTATCACATATGATCCGCTTTCTACTAGTACCGATATATATAAACATAGTTTCAAGAAGTGACCAGCTGTCGCATGATTCCACAGTCTAAAGCAAAACATTAATATATTTAGTAACTGGTTTGGCAAGTTGAATTGAGCCGCCCGACCATAATAAATCACCATTCCTGCATGTCCAGGGAAAATAGTATTCTGATAACAACCAATTTTGTATTTACTAATACTAACTATTATAATAACCAGACGTGCTGTGCATACGGGTGTATTATTATCTAACAATTGGTACCAGTTTAGACCTCCTCGGGCTCTTTAGCTCGATATCCAGTTCATCTACCATGAAATTCGATAACACATTTGCATTAATAGCATTTGTAGAGACAGAGATGCAATCAGTAGAGAAGAAGAAGAGGAACAAGTTAAATGTGCATACTCGCATACATCACACAGCAGATAAATAAATAAAGTCGACATCCTGCTGCCATTTGAGCTCGACCGGTCAACCGTTAAAATGCTTAAAAACGTCACGTGTTCACACACAAGTTCTTGTGTATGCCTATGTGCCTGCGCAATTATGCGTCACGCATTTCGTATGTATGATTTTTGGTACAATCATAATTCACTTATTTTGCTGGTGTCATCTGCTGTGGCATGCCACAAGCGCAAGCGCGTAATACAAACCCTAATAAATTATTGAAAAATAATTGAAATTTGCTTACATGCCAAATTGTGCATTATGTTGAAGCGCAGTGTAGAAGCTCAAAATGTACGGAATGTAAACACTTATATTTGTGTTTCTGCATTAGGGTGGTCGGTATATAGATGAACATTTTTTATTGTATTTCCTAATTTCTTCTCTCAATTAAAGATTTTTTTAAACTCATCATTAAATCGATTTTTTCTTTAAAACGATGATATAAAAGTTGTGTTTTAAATTTTGTGAGTTTAAGTTTTGTTTTAATCACTCAGTAATCAGTCTATCGATTTATCGATTATTAATCATATTATTTTCAAAATTTTATCGGACGTTCCTTTGATATTGTAACGAAAATGATACTAGAACAAACTAAAATCGACAATCGAAATCGATAACTTGCCAGATTTATTCAGACATCGATATTCGTAGTTGCCAGAATGTTCGAGTGGCGATATATTACCAACAATCGACTATATAAGGGCTGCTTTGTCAATCCCACTTCTGACATCAATTGTAACCTGTGTTCGATCACTGGATTGTCAAATAAAAATCACACTTAAATGGCTACGCTCTAATTTTTATTTCTAATAGTATGTTTACATATGAAAATAATCTCGTTCTAAGCTCATTCAATAATCTAACCGTTTACATATAGCCAAATGAGATTATCAATTATCAAATGTGTTGTATTTGTTGTTGTATTACACATCTTTCTCTCGCTGTCGGCCATTTTTGTTTACATTTTCATTTGACATTTCTCCTTTTCTTCGCAAAATTATTGATAAGAATAACACCGAAAATCTAGTTGTTTAAAACGAGATAATTTTATAATCTCGGATTATCAAGAGTATAATTTTGTATGAGAAATCTCGTTTCTTAATTACTTAAGAATTATTAATAATAATCTCGGATTATCAAGAGTATAATTTTGTATGAGATAATCACGTTATATGTAAACATAGTATAAATCCGTATAACTTAACACTTTATTACTCAATACTCCACTTTACAACTCTAACTTATAACTTGTTTACACTTTACTCGACAACTCTTTCTTTAGAATTGTCCTTACCCGACAACTCTCTTATTAGAACTGTGTCTTGCAGCCAGTCCGCCAGCACTTATATAGTCGATTGTTGGCAATACATCGCCACTCTTCATAAATCTAGAAAGTTATCGATTTCTATTGTGGATTCTAGTTTGTTCTGGTATCATTTTCATTACAATATAAAATATTTTCGAAAATAATACTGTGGATTTTATCGATTAATAATCGATTATTAAAACAAGTTAGTTCAAAATGTTATCACTTCTAAATCCCTATCTTAATTCTACATCCAATTCAAATTTATATTTGACACAAAATGTTATAATTAGAAGTACATTTTTAGAACCACCCTAATCGACAACATGCAATGTATTATACAATTTTTGATATCATTCTGGTCTGCTGAGAGCGTGTAACGAAATTTTACACAATACGACACTTGCATAAAAAGAAATAAATTGAATGACTACTGTGTATTTTCGGTGGTCGGCATTAACATGCCAGTGAGATTGTAAAATTTTATTAATGTAATTGAGTTGCAGAAAAAACAAACAAACAAAACACATCAACGAATGGCGCAAAAAATAAAGCGTTGCAAACCGAAATAATAAAATATGCACAGTTTGTGTGCCGATATTTTCAAACGACGGTTAAATTTGATTGAATCTGTTTGGATTACGCCAATTGGTTTCTGCGTAATCAAATATTCATCGCAACTCCAACAAACTGTGTACTCACTGGCCAATGCGCCCAGCGGCATTATTTGCTGCTGTAACAAAATACATAGTTGTATTATGGTGACTTAAAATTATATTCCTTGTTTACGAATGCTATAAATTGTTGCGAATTGTGGCAATGTAAATACTATGAATTTATTGGTGTATGCCATGCAATGAAAATACAAATGTTGCGTAAAAAGTAAGAGGTTAAAAAATAATTTTTTCCACGTACAGAGATTCATGTATAGATGATTCATATACGAGTAGTTCAGTTTTTTCTAATAGTAATACATTTTTGTCGAAATTAAAACGATCACTTTATGAGATCCTTTGTGAAACCGTCGCACGCTCATTTATGGGTTAAAAACTCAACCAATTCCAACGAAATTCGGTTCATAATTTTTTTTTTGACATTCCTCTTTCTAGATTTTTGGTGAAAATTTCATAGCGATATCTCAACGAGAAGTACTTACGGCCGCGGCTTCATACAAGCGGAACCACTGTGCGTCGTGAATACCAACTCCTCACCATATCATGTCTTCTCAGAACAACCCTATTTCCTTGACAAAGTTATTTAATTTGACAAGTCTTATCTGTGTAACTTCGATTCAAGAAAATCAAGACCGATAGTTGCCATTCTTATTCTATACAAAGCCTCCTTTCACTTCGATGAGACTCTAAGAAACTGTAGTAATTTCTTACGAGGGTTCCTTATAATAATTATGTCCTACTATAGTTTGACATTGGTTTGTTCGATTGGAAAGCTGAAGGAGTGGTTGTAATTATTGAGTGTTTCATGCTGAAATATGGTCTATTTAAATAGCGAAGTGAAGAAGACATTTTTTCCAATTCTCTATAATGACAAAGTCTCTAACATGCTCATCGAACAGATTACTCTTTTGGCAACGCTACACTCCCATATCAAGATATTGAACATGCGTATACACAAATGACGAAACAGTGGGACTGAAAATCATGTGGATCATCTGTCAGATCTAATTCTTGCATTAGAAGTTTTCCTTCGTTTCACAAGTGAATGGTAATGTCATTTTTTTCATATTTGTCAGTGGAATGTTATTCATTTCCTGAATATCTATTCCCCATATTAACCCTTGCTTAATACAAAATCTCAATTCGAAGGGTCTTCAAACTATTTATTTAGTTGGGATTATTAGCAGTCTACAGAACTCTTTTGCAAATTCTCCGAATCCGTAAGCGCATTTTAATCTATGTAGATTATAATCTACAATTGATGAGCATAGAAAATCTTCAAACAAAATCGCAAATGTTGCAACTTTTCCCCTACTGCCAATACTGTGTGGCTACTATCACTGCTCTGAATAAGCGTGCATTATGCTCTTTGAATAGAAGTCATTATGCGCATAGAGAGTAACAACAAGTAGAAAATCAACAAATATAAACCCACTCATTAAACTTGAATAGCAGAGCAAAATATATTGCAGCTCAAAGCATACAGTAGGCCTGCTGCAACGCAGGCGAGCTGAAAGGAGCAACACTAAACTGCATCTAGTTCAACTAAGTGATGTCAATCAATCGCTTAGAAAAAGTGCACTTCAACGAAGACAGCCCATAAGTTACTGTGTTAATACGAATTGTATACAAGTATCCATGGGAAACGTCTGGTAGTTGACATTTGCAATATATGCTATGACGCCCCGTCGCGACGCCCGTCTCAGTCAATACGCTGTGCTCATTAACTTTTACACTGCCATGACAGGCGGAGAGTTGGTACAACAGCGCAGTGACAGCTGACAGCGACTGCTCTTAGGAATACTCGCACCATTGTTATAATTTCTCTGCCATTTGCATTTGCCGTTGGCGGACTCGACATGTTTAGACAGTTTACACTCATTGCATTTGCACTCGTGGAGGCTTAGAGCTTTGTGGGAAGCTGGCAATTGCTATGGGTTCAGAGTTGATTGACTGCCATGTACTCCAAATGAAAGCGGAGTGCATTATGCTTAGTACGATTGATAAAGTAATATATCTAAAAGGTTTAGTTACTAAGATTTTGAAGTAATTGTGCTAACCAAATTTAAATGACTTAATTTAAATGACTTCAAGAAATATTTGATATCTTCAACGGTTTTAGTTTAACTTAAACAAACGTTTTGACCTAAGTCATTAAAAAAAATATCTGTTAAACATTTAACTAGTACAAATGAACGAATATACACTAGCAGACCCCAACAGCTAAAGTATGCATTTGTATGAATATACAGACCACCCTTTACTCTATCTGGTTAAATCTGCAAATGAAAACTATTATCTGAAATCTATATACACACACATAAATAATATGTTCATACGAGTATGAATAGACTGCTTTGATGAATATATTGAAAAATCAATCAAATCCAATTGACTGCTATTATTGACCTATTTTGCCTTCGACCATATTTCAGCTTAGCCACTTCTCCAACAACTACTACAAATGTCCATAAAATATGTGTTGCACCGGAGGCTTTTGCAACTACCATACATACTCGTATACGTACATACACTGCGAAAGCCTGTTGTGAATGAATGGATTCAAATTAATGCACTTGTATATATCAACTCGACAATTGCAGCATTTGATTGAGTTTTGCTTTCATAATTTACACACACATACGCATTTGTATATGAAAAGCGCATATAACATTTATGCGTATGTATATTATACACAAAAGGTTGCCATCCCGTTACAGTTTTCACAACTATTAACAGAATTTTCCAAGTCAAAGTGGTTGGGTTTTGTTAAGTAAGGACGGTGATATAAAAATAAATACATTGTTTACTTCATTTTTATTTTAGAAATTTGAGTTGATTTTTAAGTTAATGAAATGTTAAATAGCGCTTAGTTGGTTATCACTTAGTATGGCCTAATAATGGCTGAAGTGCAACCGCTTTCGGTTGTGTTTGTATCTTTTCTCTCGTTACACATGAAGGAAATTGGATAATAACTAACCCGTCTCCAATATCAAATTTAAGGTGAAAACTAGTCCGTTAACTAAGTAACAAAAAAGTTAGGAAAGAAAATGGTTTTTAGGAAAATATGGTGTCTCAGAAAATGTTCGATCAGGTACGTATTATTTTCCAGATATCTTCACGTTATATCTCGAAAACGAGTGAAATCGCTTTACATACGCGCTTATTTCACGTATAATACAATTTGAGATTCCAACTAATTTGTTAACTTTGCAATACATAAATCAAGAACCAATGTAGATATCGTATATCGAATGGCCACGGATATTGAATATCACTGGATATACAACGTTATTCTAGTGGACTTTATGCCGAATATACTATAGGTCAAATTGTGTGTTATCTTAATAAAACAAAATAATAACATATTCGGTTACAACCGAACTTAGCCGTTGTTAATCTTTACTTGTTCCACATATATTTAAGACACTATTCCTAAGTATATCAGAATTACATGTGCTTATATTATATACACATGTGTATATATATATATATCGATTTATTGAAAACCAAATTTGGTGAACGTGTTATCTCACGAAATGGTCCAGTCAATTAGCCTCGTCGGTGGTGCGATTTGACGCAGTTAGACTCTTTTCTGTGGGGCTACGTCCAGTGTATGGTCATTGCCAACAAGGCAGCGACGATTGATGAACTTAGGACGAATATCGAACGTGAAATTGCAGCAGAATAGGTCGATTCATGCTTGAAAGCCGTTTTGGTGTTATTTAAAAATACTTTTGTAGCGCTCTTATTGAAAACCCCTTCATATTTGTACCTTAAAATGTTTGTATGTAATACATACTATGTATATGCATAGCTATCCATTTCGTATTATTACACCAATCGCTGACTGTAATTCGCCATTGTCGCGCGCATCATCAGCTATTAAAGGAATGGTAATAACCAAGGAAAACAAGAAAGGAAGTATAAGGTTATACTGCAACGGAATATTTTATATTGGGCCTAATCATTGAATCCGTTTCGATCGAGAAATGGTTCGATTCGATCGAAAAATTTTACGTCGGAATCATTGAAATCGTATCGAAAATAAAATTTACGATCATATTGAACTCACTTACCGACTCGAAAGAATACATTCCGCGGCTAATAGATGTCGCTAATTACGAAATCATTGAATCCGCAAAATCGAAAATTTTGGTCGAAATCTATCCGTGGGTGAATGAGTTGCGGAAATGTAAAAGAAATAAACCATTTGAAAGTTTTTATGTAAATAATTACTGATGACGGACTAAATTATGTTTTAAATGGGTATTTTAAAGACAAGAGACAAAAACAGACGAACAAAATTAAATTAAAGATGTTTAAAAACAATATAAAGTTGCCCCCTCTCAAAGAGCCTCAGGCGAATTAAATATTTATTTTTCAAAATTTTTAAATGTCAGTTTCAATTTTTTTTTTTTGACAAAACAAAAAGCACAGACACTTTATCACATTTGTCGATAAAGGTCGAGAAAACAGTTTTACGTTCTCACTTTGTGGTAAAGCAGTTTATCGACGGAAAAAATGTAGCGAGGACCTTATTCTCAAGACTTAAGGGTCAAGACTGTAATGAACTGAGAAGATATGTCATCATGCAGTGGCAAATGTCTTGTGGAGCTACATAAGTGGAACAACGACGAATGCACTAAGCTATGCTACACATCTGGAATGTATTGCACTTGGGTTCAAGAAGAACACGCAAAACTATCATCACTTGCCAGTAGCCATCTGTTCAATGACGCTGCGTAAGTGTGTGCTGCATCGTTACCCTAGCATTTGTTGTGTCATTCCGATACTGAGGTATGGATGTAGGTAGGATGATAGTCATGCAAGTGTGCACGCAATTGCATGACAGCAATGCAATTTTCTTTAATGCGCAGCTATTCTACAACTATGCGCGCTTATCTTTTGAATATAATTATATGAGCATGCTGTTCACTTACATAGCAAAAGGTACATTTAAGAATATATACTTTTATAAGTATATACAAATGATGGGGCTTGTTAACAGGTATATATTGTACTACACAAGGACGTTTACGGCTTTATTGTATTTATCTCATTACTAAGATACCGTACATTTCTGTTTACTACTGTTTCAGTTACTACCTCCATCTATAAGAACTCTACATAGATATGATTAAATATAATTTAAAACCATTTACATAATTTTTAGGATCCAGTAGACATATTTCGATATATATGCATGGATATATATTAAAGAAATTATTAAATAATAAAACTAGACCACTTCGACGATATAATTTAGTTATTATATTAATTTGTAGTTATTATATTCTTTTTTTCGGAAGTGTTTTAGAGAAACATTATAAGTGCTAACAAAGTTGCTAAAGAGAGTATTATAGTTTTGTTCACATAACGATTGGTGGTAAATCTTAAAACTAAACGACTTAGATATAGGTATATATATATATCAAAATGATCAGGGTGACGAGTAAAGTTGAAATCCGGATGTCTGTCTTTCCGTCCATGCAAGCTATAACTTGAGTAAAAATTGAGATATCCTGATGAAACTTTGAAAGTCGTTTTTAGAGTCGTTTCTTTTCGCTACTACCTTATACAGTCCAAAAATTGAAGAAATCGGATTATGACCACGCCCACCTCCCATACAAAGGTGATGTTGAAAACTACTCAAAATGAAGAAACTTTAAATTTTATTATGAAGATGGTACAGAAGAGCTGCACACAAGATGATATACAAAACTTTAAATGGACGTGGTTCCGCCCTCTTATGTGTAAAAAACTATGTCTCTGAAACTATTCGACCATATTCATTGAAATGCGGTTCATAATATCTACCTGACTTCCCAATGATATGTTATGAAAATAGTCCAATTCGGTTCACAACCACGCCTACTCCCCATATACCCGAACTTTGAAGTATACTTTATACCATATATATGCCGAATATGTGAGTCAAATTGTTTATTATATCAATAAAAATTAATTATTAAAGTAAAATTAAATAAATTGTGAGAATTTAAAATGTTCGGTAACACCCGAATTTAGCTCTTCCTTATTTGTTTTTTAGTGCCATCAGTATGCTTGCGTTTTATGTACATATGGTGTCTCCACACTTTCGAAATACAAACTTCTCTATAGAGATTAAAGCACATATATATTTACTCATGTTTCTGAATATCCATTATATACTACGTTGCATATCCTCTCAATGCTAGTAATCATATAATATAATTTTATTTTTTTCTTATTTCTGTAGTTTTGTTATATGCGCACATGCTGATAAGTCAGTCGGACAATTCTTTCGAGCAATTTGTAGTAATAATGGCGCAAAATCATGCCATTGGGAAATTATAAGAATGGAATGTGAACTTGAAAAGGAAACTTTTGACACAATTCTATGAAAAATTCAGTTTTATATTGATTTTTTAAAGAAGTTATTTATACCTAAAGCAAGCGTTAAAATATGCTCGATATATGACTGTCAGCCAATACATTTTAAGACTAATAAGTAATTTACTTATATGTAAGCTTAATACAATAATATATCACTTCCCATTTCCAATCCTAACATGCGTTTTGTCCATTTTACTTGGTTCCATCAATAACGCAACCACTTCATTTTCAGCTTCCCCGCTGTGGTGCTTAATTTCGGCATCCAGCTGTTTTACAGCAAATTGCTTATTATACTGTGTTTATTATTTCGTTATTACTTCGATTGTTGAGCACAAATTTTAATATAAACTTAATCTCTTGTGGTGCCGAAGATATTTATACATGAGCAAACAAACGGAAAGAGTCACCATATTTTCATTCGTTATTGCTCCTTTCCCATTTTTCTCAAATCCGTAAAAATCCCACATAGTAAATAACTACTTCTATTGCTGGGAATCAGAGAAAAACCTTTGGCATGTTTATCCTCTTTCTAGCAGTTGATCAAATATAACCTTATATAAATAACATTGATCTTGCGATTTTCATTTAGGATTGATTACCACATTAGTAGCATAAATAATAAAAAACTCATGCCGAAAATTTTTTTGATTACAGTATATTTAAAATAAAATTTATATATATTTATTATCATTACGCATACACTACTCTTAAAATAATAAGTCTTTCTTTCTGTCAAAAGTACTCGCCCACACCTTAACTTTTTCCATTTCTGGCCAATTAATAATCTCTAAGTTTTCACCGATATTTAAACACTTGTAAGCTGGTTCAGCTGAGCGGACGGGTTCCCATGCCAGCGATTCCATACCAACGACTTGCTTATCATTTGGATTACCGGTTGCAGCGAATTGAGTCCAAATGCCTACCATGCGTTGTATGGTGCGATATTCAGGGCTATCTTTAGGGATTGCTTGGGCCATTGCATGCGAGAAAAGATAGGCTAGTTCATCACCATGAGAAACACCCTTCACACCACGACCGAAACGCCAAATGCGGTAGGGGTATGGTAATTTTTCCGAGTCATAGTCGAAGCGATATAGATATGTTGGAGCGGACGAAGCGTTAGTCAAACGCGATAGCAAAACGCGATGGAGGGGAAATTGGAAGAGAAAATAACCATTGATCTGAAATAGTATTACGAAATGTACACCAATTAAAATAATATATGAATGACTTGGAACATAATAAGATGTCAAATATGACTTGAAGGTATGCGGTGACCGTTTGAGTTTTAAATAATGGGTAGTTGTACATGAAATGTGATGAAAGGAATAAACTACTTACGTCCATATATTCGTCAGCTGACAATTCAGCGCTGTCAGCATGTATTTTTTCAGCTTCGCAGCATTTTCCGCAATATCCACATCATCCACAACTTCATATGGTACAAAGCTTTGGCATGTCTCTAATTCACTTAGACAATCTGGATTTGCTTTAATAACTGAAAGTTTAAAAATAACAAATAGCAATACAATGCATTAGAGGCTTAGAAGAAATTGTAATTTTTTCAGCACTCACGTGGCAGCATGAGCAAACCCTCCGCTGAAGTATGACCAGTCAGCATTGGCATGGAATTACTCCATGCTGTTTTCATTAGTTCACGTGGACTTTTTGAAATCACACATTGCGGTGTGTCGTATGGCTCTATACAGGGGGCGAACGCAAACATTATATGGCGTTGCAATTCAACTGTAGACAGCACTTTCTCCTCCAGCTGTACTAGATCGGTCGCTTTGCATTTTTTTAAGTATTCCAATACATGTTTTTCATCATGTTCTCCCTTATAACCGGCCAACTTTGCAAGTGGATAAGCATGACGTTCCTGACCATTATGCGCCCAAGAAGCAATAGCCGTACCAGACATTAGAATTGAGCGATGGAATAGACCTCTGGTTTGTTCGGTAATGCTGAGATAATGCGTCGAGGCAGCACCAGCACTTTCACCGAATACGGTTATACAATTTGGATCGCCACCAAAGTTTGTTATATTATTTTTGACCCACTTGAGTGCTAGCACTTGATCTTTCAAGCCCGCGTTGCCAGGTATGTCCAACTCCGGTGTGGTGAGTGTAAGAAAACCTTGAAATGTCAAATTATTTTTAATCATATTATATACGAATAAAACAAAATTTGCTAACCGAAAACACCCAATCGATATTGTACGGTAACCAATATAACATCTTTTTCCATGAAATAATCCGGTCCAAACCAATTGCGATTCGCTTCGCCCACAACAAAGCCACCACCATGTATCCAAACCATAACGGGGAGTGGTTTATTGGCTTTTAACTTTTTGTTTATATGTATTTTTGGAGTTATAAGAATTTGAAAATTATTTAACTACTATCCTTTAATATTTATCATATAAACTCACATCCTTCGCATAGACATTCAAGTAGAGACAATCCTCCGAACCCTCTGCAGTATTTGTTATTATATGCAATTGTACGGCCTTGTCTTTGGCATTTAGACAGTCTAGCACACCATTCCAAGGCTCAGGTCGTTCAGGTGCTTTGAAGCGTAACTCACCCACTGGTGGCTTAGCATAGGGGATCCCCTCAAAACTGTAGTATGGTACATCGTACATTGTTCTCCGCTTGACACCCTTCACTTTGCCGAATTCTGTGTCAATTACTGCGGTCTCATTGGTCGTTAAACGATATTGAGCATATTTATTACCGAGCACGCTGAAATATTGAACGCGCAGTTAGTTAATGAAGAAACTATGTATACAGTTTATTATGTCACAACATAATTGGATTGTGAATCACTACTACTAGGCTTGTTTATCAACCGACTTTTAAACTAATTCACTGACATTTCCCGACCATAGAAGCTGCATGTATTTCGATATGGATGCTATAAAATTTCAAGAAACGTTAGGTGAACAACTTTTATATAAAATCGTTTTTCTTAAGCGAGCGAGAATTTTCATTATTTAATGTTTTCTCGATTTAGAAAAATTCGAGAAAGTGCTTACATTTACAATTCGATGGTACACCCCTGATATTAATCTAAATACCACAACCATTATTGGTAAACTATACTTTTCTCAAAGACCTCAGTTATTACACACAGTAAACAGCCACCACAAGTTCTTTAAAGTTGCCTATGATGCCGTCGCTCTCAAATTGCTGCATCGGCAATAATTTTTTTTAATGTCTCGATGAACCAAAAAATTAAATAATTATTTTTTTACTAAATCAAAACTCACTTTAAACGCCAACGTAGTCGCTCTATAAAGCCGACATTAGACTGCATTTTGGTCAATAGATTATTAGAGAATCGTACTCTTTAGTAAAAAAATTAATAACTGGTTATGTATATTTTAGAAGCTCAAATGAACGTTGCTCGTCACTTTGATTCAACACCGTTCTATCGCAACAACCGAACCAAACGAATTGCTTCATCAAACTGAATTATGTTTGCATTATAATCTGAAATGAAAGCCACAACAAAACGGTTACAAAAGTAGATACTAGCAAACAGCGAAATAGATTAATCAAAACACAATAAAATTAAAAAAATTCCAAGGTATCACACACGCATGCACACACAGGCAACAAATATTTTACAGAGATTAATTTATTTATTTTTAATAAGCTATTAACTGTTTACATTATTCTATGTACTCATAAATATTAATATGTACAAATAGATTAAAATTAATCATTGTTTGTATGGAGATAGAAATAAAATGTGATAAAACCAATGTCAATAGTCGGGTTCTTTCTCCTATTGTGTTTGTATTATGTTTCTGTGTACGCATATTACTAAAGCTAATTTTACGAACAGCAGTGGAAATGTCGCAATTACCTGATCGTTCTTTTTATACCCTCGCAACAAAGTTGCAAAGAGAGTATTATAGTTTTGTTCGCATAACGGTTGTTTATAAGTCATAAAACTAAACGAGTTAGATATGGGGAAAGCTGCACTCAGATGTTTTTAAAAAATGGAAAATGGATCAAAAACCTTATCTCAGAAACTGTTCGAACGATTTCAATAAAATTCGGTATATAATATTTGCTTGACACCCTACTGCCACGGGTGTAATATAGGAGAAATCGGTTTACAATCATATTGCTCAATTTTGATTTCCATCTGATTCCTTTAGTTTATAGTAAACACATTAGGAACCAATGAAGATGGCGGAATAAAACTATTCACAAATACTGTATTGAGCTTGTGAAAAAATATATCGTACTACAACTTTTCAATGCCCCGGATATCGAACATGAAGAACTCAGTGCCTAAGGGTAATTTTGCACCAAAGATATCGGTAAATCTCTCAGATATTTTAATTTTGAGAGTATTATAGTTTTGTTCACATAACGATTGGTGGTAAATCTTAAAACTAAACGACTTAGATATAGGTATATATATATATCAAAATGATCAGGGTGACGAGTAAAGTTGAAATCCGGATGTCTGTCTTTCCGTCCATGCAAGCTATAACTTGAGTAAAAATTGAGATATCCTGATGAAACTTTGAAAGTCGTTTTTAGAGTCGTTTCTTTTCGCTACTACCTTATACAGTCCAAAAATTGAAGAAATCGGATTATGACCACGCCCACCTCCCATACAAAGGTGATGTTGAAAACTACTCAAAATGAAGAAACTTTAAATTTTATTATGAAGATGGTACAGAAGAGCTGCACACAAGATGATATACAAAACTTTAAATGGACGTGGTTCCGCCCTCTTATGTGTAAAAAACTATGTCTCTGAAACTATTCGACCATATTCATTGAAATGCGGTTCATAATATCTACCTGACTTCCCAATGATATGTTATGAAAATAGTCCAATTCGGTTCACAACCACGCCTACTCCCCATATACCCGAACTTTGAAGTATACTTTATACCATATATATGCCGAATATGTGAGTCAAATTGTTTATTATATCAATAAAAATTAATTATTAAAGTAAAATTAAATAAATTGTGAGAATTTAAAATGTTCGGTAACACCCGAATTTAGCTCTTACTTATTTGTTTTTAGTGCCATCAGTATGCTTGCGTTTTATGTACATATGGTGTCTCCACACTTTCGAAATACAAACTTCTCTATAGAGATTAAAGCACATATATATTTACTCATGTTTCTGAATATCCATTATATACTACGTTGCATATCCTCTCAATGCTAGTAATCATATAATATAATTTTATTTTTTTCTTATTTCTGTAGTTTTGTTATATGCGCACATGCTGATAAGTCAGTCGGACAATTCTTTCGAGCAATTTGTAGTAATAATGGCGCAAAATCATGCCATTGGGAAATTATAAGAATGGAATGTGAACTTGAAAAGGAAACTTTTGACACAATTCTATGAAAAATTCAGTTTTATATTGATTTTTTAAAGAAGTTATTTATACCTAAAGCAAGCGTTAAAATATGCTCGATATATGACTGTCAGCCAATACATTTTAAGACTAATAAGTAATTTACTTATATGTAAGCTTAATACAATAATATATCACTTCCCATTTCCAATCCTAACATGCGTTTTGTCCATTTTACTTGGTTCCATCAATAACGCAACCACTTCATTTTCAGCTTCCCCGCTGTGGTGCTTAATTTCGGCATCCAGCTGTTTTACAGCAAATTGCTTATTATACTGTGTTTATTATTTCGTTATTACTTCGATTGTTGAGCACAAATTTTAATATAAACTTAATCTCTTGTGGTGCCGAAGATATTTATACATGAGCAAACAAACGGAAAGAGTCACCATATTTTCATTCGTTATTGCTCCTTTCCCATTTTTCTCAAATCCGTAAAAATCCCACATAGTAAATAACTACTTCTATTGCTGGGAATCAGAGAAAAACCTTTGGCATGTTTATCCTCTTTCTAGCAGTTGATCAAATATAACCTTATATAAATAACATTGATCTTGCGATTTTCATTTAGGATTGATTACCACATTAGTAGCATAAATAATAAAAAACTCATGCCGAAAATTTTTTTGATTACAGTATATTTAAAATAAAATTTATATATATTTATTATCATTACGCATACACTACTCTTAAAATAATAAGTCTTTCTTTCTGTCAAAAGTACTCGCCCACACCTTAACTTTTTCCATTTCTGGCCAATTAATAATCTCTAAGTTTTCACCGATATTTAAACACTTGTAAGCTGGTTCAGCTGAGCGGACGGGTTCCCATGCCAGCGATTCCATACCAACGACTTGCTTATCATTTGGATTACCGGTTGCAGCGAATTGAGTCCAAATGCCTACCATGCGTTGTATGGTGCGATATTCAGGGCTATCTTTAGGGATTGCTTGGGCCATTGCATGCGAGAAAAGATAGGCTAGTTCATCACCATGAGAAACACCCTTCACACCACGACCGAAACGCCAAATGCGGTAGGGGTATGGTAATTTTTCCGAGTCATAGTCGAAGCGATATAGATATGTTGGAGCGGACGAAGCGTTAGTCAAACGCGATAGCAAAACGCGATGGAGGGGAAATTGGAAGAGAAAATAACCATTGATCTGAAATAGTATTACGAAATGTACACCAATTAAAATAATATATGAATGACTTGGAACATAATAAGATGTCAAATATGACTTGAAGGTATGCGGTGACCGTTTGAGTTTTAAATAATGGGTAGTTGTACATGAAATGTGATGAAAGGAATAAACTACTTACGTCCATATATTCGTCAGCTGACAATTCAGCGCTGTCAGCATGTATTTTTTTCAGCTTCGCAGCATTTTCCGCAATATCCACATCATCCACAACTTCATATGGTACAAAGCTTTGGCATGTCTCTAATTCACTTAGACAATCTGGATTTGCTTTAATAACTGAAAGTTTAAAAATAACAAATAGCAATACAATGCATTAGAGGCTTAGAAGAAATTGTAATTTTTTCAGCACTCACGTGGCAGCATGAGCAAACCCTCCGCTGAAGTATGACCAGTCAGCATTGGCATGGAATTACTCCATGCTGTTTTCATTAGTTCACGTGGACTTTTTGAAATCACACATTGCGGTGTGTCGTATGGCTCTATACAGGGGGCGAACGCAAACATTATATGGCGTTGCAATTCAACTGTAGACAGCACTTTCTCCTCCAGCTGTACTAGATCGGTCGCTTTGCATTTTTTTAAGTATTCCAATACATGTTTTTCATCATGTTCTCCCTTATAACCGGCCAACTTTGCAAGTGGATAAGCATGACGTTCCTGACCATTATGCGCCCAAGAAGCAATAGCCGTACCAGACATTAGAATTGAGCGATGGAATAGACCTCTGGTTTGTTCGGTAATGCTGAGATAATGCGTCGAGGCAGCACCAGCACTTTCACCGAATACGGTTATACAATTTGGATCGCCACCAAAGTTTGTTATATTATTTTTGACCCACTTGAGTGCTAGCACTTGATCTTTCAAGCCCGCGTTGCCAGGTATGTCCAACTCCGGTGTGGTGAGTGTAAGAAAACCTTGAAATGTCAAATTATTTTTAATCATATTATATACGAATAAAACAAAATTTGCTAACCGAAAACACCCAATCGATATTGTACGGTAACCAATATAACATCTTTTTCCATGAAATAATCCGGTCCAAACCAATTGCGATTCGCTTCGCCCACAACAAAGCCACCACCATGTATCCAAACCATAACGGGGAGTGGTTTATTGGCTTTTAACTTTTTGTTTATATGTATTTTTGGAGTTATAAGAATTTGAAAATTATTTAACTACTATCCTTTAATATTTATCATATAAACTCACATCCTTCGCATAGACATTCAAGTAGAGACAATCCTCCGAACCCTCTGCAGTATTTGTTATTATATGCAATTGTACGGCCTTGTCTTTGGCATTTAGACAGTCTAGCACACCATTCCAAGGCTCAGGTCGTTCAGGTGCTTTGAAGCGTAACTCACCCACTGGTGGCTTAGCATAGGGGATCCCCTCAAAACTGTAGTATGGTACATCGTACATTGTTCTCCGCTTGACACCCTTCACTTTGCCGAATTCTGTGTCAATTACTGCGGTCTCATTGGTCGTTAAACGATATTGAGCATATTTATTACCGAGCACGCTGAAATATTGAACGCGCAGTTAGTTAATGAAGAAACTATGTATACAGTTTATTATGTCACAACATAATTGGATTGTGAATCACTACTACTAGGCTTGTTTATCAACCGACTTTTAAACTAATTCACTGACATTTCCCGACCATAGAAGCTGCATGTATTTCGATATGGATGCTATAAAATTTCAAGAAACGTTAGGTGAACAACTTTTATATAAAATCGTTTTTCTTAAGCGAGCGAGAATTTTCATTATTTAATGTTTTCTCGATTTAGAAAAATTCGAGAAAGTGCTTACATTTACAATTCGATGGTACACCCCTGATATTAATCTAAATACCACAACCATTATTGGTAAACTATACTTTTCTCAAAGACCTCAGTTATTACACACAGTAAACAGCCACCACAAGTTCTTTAAAGTTGCCTATGATGCCGTCGCTCTCAAATTGCTGCATCGGCAATAATTTTTTTTAATGTCTCGATGAACCAAAAAAATTAAATAATTTTTTTTTTACTAAATCAAAACTCACTTTAAACGCCAACGTAGTCGCTCTATAAAGCCGACATTAGACTGCATTTTGGTCAATAGATTATTAGAGAATCGTACTCTTTAGTAAAAAAATTAATAACTGGTTATGTATATTTTAGAAGCTCAAATGAACGTTGCTCGTCACTTTGATTCAACACCGTTCTATCGCAACAACCGAACCAAACGAATTGCTTCATCAAACTGAATTATGTTTGCATTATAATCTGAAATGAAAGCCACAACAAAACGGTTACAAAAGTAGATACTAGCAAACAGCGAAATAGATTAATCAAAACACAATAAAATTAAAAAAATTCCAAGGTATCACACACGCATGCACACACAGGCAACAAATATTTTACAGAGATTAATTTATTTATTTTTAATAAGCTATTAACTGTTTACATTATTCTATGTACTCATAAATATTAATATGTACAAATAGATTAAAATTAATCATTGTTTGTATGGAGATAGAAATAAAATGTGATAAAACCAATGTCAATAGTCGGGTTCTTTCTCCTATTGTGTTTGTATTATGTTTCTGTGTACGCATATTACTAAAGCTAATTTTACGAACAGCAGTGGAAATGTCGCAATTACCTGATCGTTCTTTTTATACCCTCGCAACAAAGTTGCAAAGAGAGTATTATAGTTTTGTTCGCATAACGGTTGTTTATAAGTCATAAAACTAAACGAGTTAGATATGGGGAAAGCTGCACTCAGATGTTTTTAAAAAATGGAAAATGGATCAAAAACCTTATCTCAGAAACTGTTCGAACGATTTCAATAAAATTCGGTATATAATATTTGCTTGACACCCTACTGCCACGGGTGTAATATAGGAGAAATCGGTTTACAATCATATTGCTCAATTTTGATTTCCATCTGATTCCTTTAGTTTATAGTAAACACATTAGGAACCAATGAAGATGGCGGAATAAAACTATTCACAAATACTGTATTGAGCTTGTGAAAAAATATATCGTACTACAACTTTTCAATGCCCCGGATATCGAACATGAAGAACTCAGTGCCTAAGGGTAATTTTGCACCAAAGATATCGGTAAATCTCTCAGATATTTTAATTTTGAGAGTATTATAGTTTTGTTCACATAACGATTGGTGGTAAATCTTAAAACTAAACGACTTAGATATAGGTATATATATATATCAAAATGATCAGGGTGACGAGTAAAGTTGAAATCCGGATGTCTGTCTTTCCGTCCATGCAAGCTATAACTTGAGTAAAAATTGAGATATCCTGATGAAACTTTGAAAGTCGTTTTTAGAGTCGTTTCTTTTCGCTACTACCTTATACAGTCCAAAAATTGAAGAAATCGGATTATGACCACGCCCACCTCCCATACAAAGGTGATGTTGAAAACTACTCAAAATGAAGAAACTTTAAATTTTATTATGAAGATGGTACAGAAGAGCTGCACACAAGATGATATACAAAACTTTAAATGGACGTGGTTCCGCCCTCTTATGTGTAAAAAACTATGTCTCTGAAACTATTCGACCATATTCATTGAAATGCGGTTCATAATATCTACCTGACTTCCCAATGATATGTTATGAAAATAGTCCAATTCGGTTCACAACCACGCCTACTCCCCATATACCCGAACTTTGAAGTATACTTTATACCATATATATGCCGAATATGTGAGTCAAATTGTTTTATTATATAAATAAAAATTAATTATTAAAGTAAAATTAAATAAATTGTGAGAATTTAAAATGTTCGGTAACACCCGAATTTAGCTCTTCCTTATTTGTTTTTTTAGTGCCATCAGTATGCTTGCGTTTTATGTACATATGGTGTCTCCACACTTTCGAAATACAAACTTCTCTATAGAGATTAAAGCACATATATATTTACTCATGTTTCTGAATATCCATTATATACTACGTTGCATATCCTCTCAATGCTAGTAATCATATAATATAATTTTATTTTTTTCTTATTTCTGTAGTTTTGTTATATGCGCACATGCTGATAAGTCAGTCGGACAATTCTTTCGAGCAATTTGTAGTAATAATGGCGCAAAATCATGCCATTGGGAAATTATAAGAATGGAATGTGAACTTGAAAAGGAAACTTTTGACACAATTCTATGAAAAATTCAGTTTTATATTGATTTTTTAAAGAAGTTATTTATACCTAAAGCAAGCGTTAAAATATGCTCGATATATGACTGTCAGCCAATACATTTTAAGACTAATAAGTAATTTACTTATATGTAAGCTTAATACAATAATATATCACTTCCCATTTCCAATCCTAACATGCGTTTTGTCCATTTTACTTGGTTCCATCAATAACGCAACCACTTCATTTTCAGCTTCCCCGCTGTGGTGCTTAATTTCGGCATCCAGCTGTTTTACAGCAAATTGCTTATTATACTGTGTTTATTATTTCGTTATTACTTCGATTGTTGAGCACAAATTTTAATATAAACTTAATCTCTTGTGGTGCCGAAGATATTTATACATGAGCAAACAAACGGAAAGAGTCACCATATTTTCATTCGTTATTGCTCCTTTCCCATTTTTCTCAAATCCGTAAAAATCCCACATAGTAAATAACTACTTCTATTGCTGGGAATCAGAGAAAAACCTTTGGCATGTTTATCCTCTTTCTAGCAGTTGATCAAATATAACCTTATATAAATAACATTGATCTTGCGATTTTCATTTAGGATTGATTACCACATTAGTAGCATAAATAATAAAAAACTCATGCCGAAAATTTTTTTTGATTACAGTATATTTAAAATAAAATTTATATATATTTATTATCATTACGCATACACTACTCTTAAAATAATAAGTCTTTCTTTCTGTCAAAAGTACTCGCCCACACCTTAACTTTTTCCATTTCTGGCCAATTAATAATCTCTAAGTTTTCACCGATATTTAAACACTTGTAAGCTGGTTCAGCTGAGCGGACGGGTTCCCATGCCAGCGATTCCATACCAACGACTTGCTTATCATTTGGATTACCGGTTGCAGCGAATTGAGTCCAAATGCCTACCATGCGTTGTATGGTGCGATATTCAGGGCTATCTTTAGGGATTGCTTGGGCCATTGCATGCGAGAAAAGATAGGCTAGTTCATCACCATGAGAAACACCCTTCACACCACGACCGAAACGCCAAATGCGGTAGGGGTATGGTAATTTTTCCGAGTCATAGTCGAAGCGATATAGATATGTTGGAGCGGACGAAGCGTTAGTCAAACGCGATAGCAAAACGCGATGGAGGGGAAATTGGAAGAGAAAATAACCATTGATCTGAAATAGTATTACGAAATGTACACCAATTAAAATAATATATGAATGACTTGGAACATAATAAGATGTCAAATATGACTTGAAGGTATGCGGTGACCGTTTGAGTTTTAAATAATGGGTAGTTGTACATGAAATGTGATGAAAGGAATAAACTACTTACGTCCATATATTCGTCAGCTGACAATTCAGCGCTGTCAGCATGTATTTTTTCAGCTTCGCAGCATTTCCGCAATATCCACATCATCCACAACTTCATATGGTACAAAGCTTTGGCATGTCTCTAATTCACTTAGACAATCTGGATTTGCTTTAATAACTGAAAGTTTAAAAATAACAAATAGCAATACAATGCATTAGAGGCTTAGAAGAAATTGTAATTTTTTCAGCACTCACGTGGCAGCATGAGCAAACCCTCCGCTGAAGTATGACCAGTCAGCATTGGCATGGAATTACTCCATGCTGTTTTCATTAGTTCACGTGGACTTTTTGAAATCACACATTGCGGTGTGTCGTATGGCTCTATACAGGGGGCGAACGCAAACATTATATGGCGTTGCAATTCAACTGTAGACAGCACTTTCTCCTCCAGCTGTACTAGATCGGTCGCTTTGCATTTTTTTAAGTATTCCAATACATGTTTTCATCATGTTCTCCCTTATAACCGGCCAACTTTGCAAGTGGATAAGCATGACGTTCTGACCATTATGCGCCCAAGAAGCAATAGCCGTACCAGACATTAGAATTGAGCGATGGAATAGACCTCTGGTTTGTTCGGTAATGCTGAGATAATGCGTCGAGGCAGCACCAGCACTTTCACCGAATACGGTTATACAATTTGGATCGCCACCACCAAGTTTGTTATATTATTTTTGACCCACTTGAGTGCTAGCACTTGATCTTTCAAGCCCGCGTTGCCAGGTATGTCCAACTCCGGTGTGGTGAGTGTAAGAAAACCTTGAAATGTCAAATTATTTTTAATCATATTATATACGAATAAAACAAAATTTGCTAACCGAAAACACCCAATCGATATTGTACGGTAACCAATATAACATCTTTTTCCATGAAATAATCCGGTCCAAACCAATTGCGATTCGCTTCGCCCACAACAAAGCCACCACCATGTATCCAAACCATAACGGGGAGTGGTTTATTGGCTTTTAACTTTTTGTTTATATGTATTTTTGGAGTTATAAGAATTTGAAAATTATTTAACTACTATCCTTTAATATTTATCATATAAACTCACATCCTTCGCATAGACATTCAAGTAGAGACAATCCTCCGAACCCTCTGCAGTATTTGTTATTATATGCAATTGTACGGCCTTGTCTTTGGCATTTAGACAGTCTAGCACACCATTCCAAAGGCTCAGGTCGTTCAGGTGCTTTGAAGCGTAACTCACCCACTGGTGGCTTAGCATAAGGGGATCCCCTCAAAACTGTAGTATGGTACATCGTACATTGTTCTCCGCTTGACACCCTTCACTTTGCCGAATTCTGTGTCAATTACTGCGGTCTCATTGGTCGTTAAACGATATTGAGCATATTTATTACCGAGCACGCTGAAATATTGAACGCGCAGTTAGTTAATGAAGAAACTATGTATACAGTTTATTATGTCACAACATAATTGGATTGTGAATCACTACTACTAGGCTTGTTTATCAACCGACTTTTAAACTAATTCACTGACATTTCCCGACCATAGAAGCTGCATGTATTTCGATATGGATGCTATAAAATTTCAAGAAACGTTAGGTGAACAACTTTTATATAAAATCGTTTTTCTTAAGCGAGCGAGAATTTTCATTATTTAATGTTTTCTCGATTTAGAAAAATTCGAGAAAGTGCTTACATTTACAATTCGATGGTACACCCCTGATATTAATCCTAAATACCACAACCATTATTGGTAAACTATACTTTTCTCAAAGACCTCAGTTATTACACACAGTAAACAGCCACCACAAGTTCTTTAAAGTTGCCTATGATGCCGTCGCTCTCAAATTGCTGCATCGGCAATAATTTTTTAATGTCTCGATGAACCAAAAAATTAAATAATTTTTTTACTAAATCAAAACTCACTTTAAACGCCAACGTAGTCGCTCTATAAAGCCGACATTAGACTGCATTTTGGTCAATAGATTATTAGAGAATCGTACTCTTTAGTAAAAAAATTAATAACTGGTTATGTATATTTTAGAAGCTCAAATGAACGTTGCTCGTCACTTTGATTCAACACCGTTCTATCGCAACAACCGAACCAAACGAATTGCTTCATCAAACTGAATTATGTTTGCATTATAATCTGAAATGAAAGCCACAACAAAACGGTTACAAAAGTAGATACTAGCAAACAGCGAAATAGATTAATCAAAACACAATAAAATTAAAAAAATTCCAAGGTATCACACACGCATGCACACACAGGCAACAAATATTTTACAGAGATTAATTTATTTATTTTTAATAAGCTATTAACTGTTTACATTATTCTATGTACTCATAAATATTAATATGTACAAATAGATTAAAATTAATCATTGTTTGTATGGAGATAGAAATAAAATGTGATAAAACCAATGTCAATAGTCGGGTTCTTTCTCCTATTGTGTTTGTATTATGTTTCTGTGTACGCATATTACTAAAGCTAATTTTACGAACAGCAGTGGAAATGTCGCAATTACCTGATCGTTCTTTTTATACCCTCGCAACAAAGTTGCAAAGAGAGTATTATAGTTTTGTTCGCATAACGGTTGTTTATAAGTCATAAAACTAAACGAGTTAGATATGGGGGAAAGCTGCACTCAGATGTTTTTAAAAAATGGAAAATGGATCAAAAAACCTTATCTCAGAAACTGTTCGAACGATTTCAATAAAATTCGGTATATAATATTTGCTTGACACCCTACTGCCACGGGTGTAATATAGGAGAAATCGGTTTACAATCATATTGCTCAATTTTGATTTCCATCTGATTCCTTTAGTTTATAGTAAACACATTAGGAACCAATGAAGATGGCGGAATAAAACTATTCACAAATACTGTATTGAGCTTGTGAAAAAATATATCGTACTACAACTTTTCAATGCCCCGGATATCGAACATGAAGAACTCAGTGCCTAAGGGTAATTTTGCACCAAAGATATCGGTAAATCTCTCAGATATTTTAATTTAATTCAGAGGGAATCGGTTGGTATGTGAGCTATCTTAGCATAATTAAGTTAGCGTATAGTCTTGGATACAGCGTACCTTGGTGGTGAAATTGAGTGAAATCGGTTCAAGAATTACCTCAGACCTCATATACTTTATGCGAGGGCTGCTATATATATTTCTGGCCTAGGCAACACTAAGTGTTGCCAGTTGCAATCTGACATTTCCATTGGAAAGTTTGATATTTTTTAGCATAACATCACTCAGAACGTTTTGTCATTTAATCGTGAATTGTTTTATTTACAGGGAATTAAAAAATTAATCTCGGCCAAAAAATGGAATTAATTCGTGAACATTTTCGTGCGATAATTTTTCACAACTTTCGGATTATCGCGACAAGAGTGCATCGATGAACTAAAATCTTTGTATGGCTATGAAGCACCATCCTATAGCACTGTGAAAAACTGGTACAACGAATTCAATCGTGGCCGACGCTTGCTCAAAGACGAATTTCGTGAAGGTCGTCCAAAAACAGCCGTTGTGCCAGAAAACATCGATGCCGTACGTGAACTGATAATGCAAGACCGTCATGTAACATACCTTCAGATAGAGGCATTTCTATGCATTTCTCCCACCAGCATACATTCGATATTGCATGAACACCTGGCCGTAAAAAAGGTTTGTTCTCGTTGGATCCCGCACAATTTGACAATCGCTCAAAAAAAGGCTCAAAAAAAGTACTTCGAAAATTGATTTGAGCGCATGCAAAAGTATATGAATCTTTATGAATATTTTGAAAAACAATAAAACCATTTTCGTTGATAAATATTACTATTTTCATTATTAGGCCAGAAATATATATAGCAGCCCTCGTATAATGATTTTCGTTATTCTAGTGGACTTTATGCTGAATATATGGATTAAATTATGTGTTATTTTATTTTTTTTTTTAATTGCGGGAGTATAAAATTTTGGGTTAGACACGAACATCACAATATGCTGCACAAAGTATAATAATTTTTTCATCTAACAGTTACGCTATGAATGTCTGTCCGTCCGTCTGACTCTTTGTCTGCCAGAGCAAGCGATAACTTGACTATTCCTTCGCACACAAAATAGCGATAACCGAAATACACCAACAAATACTTTTTTAAAACCAATGCTTACCACAATTGGAGAGCTAAAGTGAGCAATACTTTCAAGTATAGTCATACGCTTAGCGTTTTTAATGTGATGTGAAGATAAATTTCATATCGCTGGTAGATCTGTTAATAGTGTGAAGCAAGTGTTTTTGCTTTAGTAACAATATTATACAATGTTATATAATACAAGTGATGTTAACTTAAACTTCGCCTATTTACGATATGTGTCTGCGGCTATTTCGAATATTCAAGCATCTGTCAATTAAATTATTGATTTAAATAAAAAATATTTCAATTTAAGAATGTTTGTGAAATTGTTGCAAGTCGAACTAGATTAGAAAATATTAAACGCTGCTCATTATACATATACATACATATACACAGTTTTTTTATTATTATCTCCATGCCATGGTATCGCATGCTGATTCTCTTTCATCAAGCCTACAACGGGTATATACTCATATGTGTTCATGTATAAGTAGGCGATGAGAAAAATAAACTGCAAGTCATGCCCTCACAATTAATTGGGAAATTGATTATAATTATCTATTCTAACTAACAGTTATATATATATAGTTATACCCTACCATAATTTGTTTCAAAAGCAAAATAAACATATGTAGAACAGCTGAAGTTTGGTCGGTTCTTTTTTAAATACCTTTATTCGAAATGAAGAAGCAGTAAGCTAATAGATGATATTAAAACATCCGTTATATAAAAATTCATCGTGAGTGCGAGTGTATAAAAAATGTTCATATGAATTCAACATTCTTTGCCGAGCGAAAGTACGCATGCCTTTTAGTTTAATTAAGCCATTTTTAGAACCTCATATATCTACATTAAAGGCAAAATGCTAAACAGAAACGAGTTTATTCATCATATGAAGATTGTCAGTGGGTTTGAGCATCGACTTAATCATGACTCAGTTTCTGAATTTACCGAATAATATTTCAATCGATCGTTGTAACAATAGCGGTTTCAACAGTTTAAAATTAACCGGATCGAAACAAATTATAAAATATAAACATACTGCATCCATTTGCGAATGGACTTGGCAGGTATCAGTGCTATCATGTGTATTATGTTTTGTTTTGGTACAATATTATGTAGTAAAGTAGGCAGATAGGATTCAAACGGTACTAAAACTAGAGTTTTCTTATTTCTCTAAGGATTTAACAAAAACTTCTCTTTGATGTTTGTTGCACATCTAATACCATAACCAATATTTTTCTGCGTGTGTACAGGAATGATTATTTTGCATGTCGCTCAAGCAGCTCACGACTTCCGGTCTTAGACAAGATATCCTCTCGGTAGCCAACAAACAACCGTTGGGAGGGAGCTAAAGAGAGAAAGCGAACCCCGCTAATGCGGTTGTGCGTAAGGTTTGGACCCCCCATATTTTTGCACCTGGAATGATATTGATAGCATTGTCCAACAACCGTGCCATTAGTTCTGCTTTGTCTAGACTAGATAAGGAAGCGGAGCGAATTGCTCTGGTGGTGAATGAGGACAAGACAAAATACATATCTCCTGTCGTCAAACAAACAGTCAGCGCACTCGTGTCTTGGCTACCACGTCACTGTTGACAGTCATAACATTGAAGTCGTAGATAATTTCGTATACCTAGGAACCAGCATTAACAACACCAACGCAGAATCACTCTTGTCAACAGGTGCTACGTTGGACTAAGTAGTCAATTGAAAATTAAAGTACTCTCTCCACGAACCAAAATCAAACTTTACAAGTCGCTCATTATTCTCGTCCTCATTTATGGTGCAGAAGCGTGAACGATGTTAACATCCGATGAGACTGCACTAGGAGTTTTCGAGAGGAAGGTTTTTCGGAAGATTTACGGTCACTTAAACATTGGCAATTGACAGTATCTTGCGAATTTTCATTTAAAGCGGATTAACATATGATTAGCAAAAATGTGAGGTTTGGTTTTCCACACATTATAATTTATTTCTGTATATTAGACAGTATTACGATAGGCTAAGTGTTTTATTATTAAATAAACTTTACATTTAAATACTATATAATCCTTAATTATTTAAATTATTTTTTTGGAATTACATTAAATCACAAGATCTCAAAATAATAAATCTTTCTTATTGTCAAAAGTGCTCGCCCACACCTTAACTTTTTCCATTTCTGGCCAATTTATAATCTCTAATTCTTCACCGATATTCAAACACTTGTAAGCTGGCTCAGCTGAGCGGACGGGTTCCCATGTCAACGATTCCAAACCATGGACTTGCTTATCATTTGGATTACCACTTGCGGCGAATTGAGTCCAAATACCAACCATGCGTTGTATGGTGCGATATTCAGGACTATCTTTAGACGCTGCGTTAGCCATTGCATGCGAGAAGAGATAGGCTAATTCATCTGCATGAGAAACACCCTTCACACCACGACCGGAACGCCAAATGCGGTAGGGGTATGGTAATTTTTCCGAGTCATAGTCGAAGCGATATAGATATGTTGGAGCGGACGAAGCGTTAGTCAAACGTGATAGCAAAACACGATGGAGGGGAAAGTGGAAGAGAAAATAACCATTGATCTGAAATAATATTGCGGAATGGATAGTAATTTAATTAAAATGTGGTAATTGTATAAACATTTAAATGGGCGTTGTATGATGTAAAATAATACATAAATGACTTGATACATTTAAGATCTCAAATATGACTAGAATATATGAATCGAATGAAATGCTGAACTGGAACTACTTACATCCATATATTCGTCAGCTGACAACTCAGCACTGTTGGCATGGATTTTTTTCAGCTTCGCAGCATTTTCCGCAATATCCGCATCATCCACAACTTCATACGGTACAAAGCTTCGACATGTATCCAACTCATTAAGACAACCCGGATTTGCATTAATAACTGAAAGTTTGATGAATATATCAATGCAATATTTTAAAGACATCGGAAAAATTTTAATTTTTTCAACACTCACATGGCTGTATTACCAAGCCCTCGGCCGAAGTATGACCAGTCAGCATCGGCATTGAATTACTCCAAGCGGTTTTCATTAGTTCACGTGGATTTTTTGAAATCACACATTGGGGTGTCGTATGGCTCTATACAAGGTGCAAAAGGAAACATTATATGGCGTTGTAATTCAACTGTAGAAAGCACTTTCTCCTCCAGCTGTACTAGATCGGTCGCTTTGCATTTTTTTAAGTACTCTAAGACATGTTTGTCATCATGTTCTCCCTTATAACCTGCTAACTTTGCAAGTGGATAAGCATGACGTTCCTGACCATTGTTCGCCCAAGAAGCGATAGCCGTGCCAGACATTAGAATTGCTCGATGGAATAGACCCTTGGTTTGTTCGATAATGCTGAGATAATGCGTCGAGGCAGCACCAGCACTTTCACCGAATACAGTTATGCAATTTGGATCACCACCAAAGTTTGCTATATTATTTTTGACCCACTTGAGTGCTAGCACTTGATCTTTCAAGCCCGCATTGCCAGGTATGTCCAACTCCGGTGTGGTGAGTGTAAGAAAACCTTGGAATGTCAAATTATTTGTAGCATATTGTATTCGAAAAAAAAACAAACTTTACAAACCGAAAACACCCAATCGATATTGGATGGTAACCAATATAACATCTTTTTCCATGAAATACTCCGGTCCATACCAATCGCGATTCGCTTCGCCCACTACAAAGCCACCACCATGGATCCAAACCATAACGGGGAGTGTTTTATTCGATTTTAACTTTTTGTTTATGATTTTAGAGATATAAGAATTTAAAAATTATTGGACTATACTATCCTTTAATATTTATTATTTAAACTCACATCCTTCGCATACACATTCAAGTAGAGACAATCCTCCGAACCCTCTGCAGTATTTGTTATGAGATGCAATTGTACGGCGCTATCTTTGGCGTGTAGACAGTCTAGCACTCCATTCCAAGGCTCAGGTCGTTCAGGTGCTTTGAAGCGTAACTCATCCACTGGTGGCTTAGCATAGGGGATTCCCTCGAAACTGTAGTATGGCACATCGTACATTGTTCTCCGCTTTACACCCTTAACTTTGCCATATTCTGTGTCAACTACAGCGGTTTCATTGGTCGTTAAACGATATTGAGCATATTTATTACCGAGCACGCTGCAAGATTGAACACACAGTTAGTTAATGAAGAGAATAATCGTCACAGCATAATTGGATTGTGAATTACTACTACTAGGCTTGTTTTTCGACCGACTTTCGAACTAATTCACTGACATTTCGCAACCAAAGAAGCTTTTATTGATACATGTATTTCAATGTGGATGCTATAAAATTTTGTTTAGGAAAGAATATGTTTATATACATATATTAATCCAATTACCACAACATTATCGGCAATCTATATTATTTGCAAGGACTTAACCCTTTCTAGCATCATGTAACAGATATGTTACAAATCTCTTTCGAACACGCAATACGGTGAAAAATAAAGTTTGTTAATTTTTATTTTTTTGTGACGTCATTGGTACGAAGCGTGTTATACAATTCAGTTTAATTATTTTTTTACATACACACATTTAGTGAACACAAGTCCATGCATTTTTTACGAAGTTCATAAAAAATAGCTTTTCGGTTCGAAAAAACATCATTTGCCTTAAGGACATGGTTTTTTTTTAATTTGTGAACATAAATCCCTTTTGTTTGGAAATCGATTAAATTAATATGCAGCACATAATATTATATATCGATTTTCTTAGATAATATATTTAATAAAAATAAAAGAAAAATCTTAAAAATTAAAAAAAAAAACGTATTTCATTTCTAGCGAAAATCCATTAGAATGCGTATGATTTTCCCTTTTTTGTTTAGTTGGGGTATAAAGAGTTAAATTATCTATTAAAGTACAGTAAAATACCATCGCAAAATTTGTTAATGATGACGCCGCGCTCAGAAATGATATTCTCTGATGATAATGATACTAGATTAGTTGTAGGCTATTCTGACAAAAGTCATCGGCATCCCATTACAGTCGCGAAATAATTTTCAAAATTTATCTACGTTTAATTTTTTAGTGTTACTTAGTGCTAGAAATAACAAACTTGCCAAATATATTATATTGGAAAGAAAATAAAGTTATCCCGTCGAATTGAATACAAGAAAAATGGAAATACCCCATTTATGTCATAGCCGCTTTCTATTATATATTTCGTTCAGACTCTTAGCCTTGGCGAAACAAAAGCATTAAATTATTTTTTTTTACTAAATCAAAACTCACTTTAAACGCCATCGTAGTCGCTCTATAAAACCGACACTAGAATGCATTTCAAGTTCAATACCGTTTTATCACAACACCCGAACCAAGCGAATTGCTGCATCAAACTGAATTGTGCTTGCATTATCAACTTAATAGAAAGCCCCAGCAAAGCAATTGCAAGGTAGATAATAAGCAATAAAAATAATAATGAAAATGAAAATAAATAAATTTAAACTAAATAAAATAAAAATTTTCCATGTAAATATAAAGATTTTACAATGATAATAAAAAAATTTGTAGCCCTACAATATAATGTACGATTACGTTTTATTTATTTTTAATAAGTCATTAAAAGTATATATTATTCTATATATTTATAGGTGATATACGTGATATATATAAATAGTTTTACATACACGTACACGGAGTACAAACATACATCACAAGATAATCATTGTTTATAAGGCGATAGAAATAAATTGTGATAAAGCCAATGTCACTCGCCAGTTTCTCTCTCAGATTGTGTACTTTTGTATATTTATATGTTGATTTGTGTGTGTATATTACTATTGCAATCAGCAGTGCCGCAGTTATCTAGCTGCACTTTTTATACTCTCGCAACATACTGCGTAAAGTAAAAACATTAAATAAATAAAAAGCAAAATTTAGTTTTATCAAACAACAAAAAAAGCATACGAGAAATCGATTGGTAACCACGCCTTCCAGCAATATAATTGCGTTGTTTGTTAATTTGGCAACGGGCATGTAATTTACATATCCCAACACTGACCGATCAATCGTAGCAATTAGCGATAGATATATTTGAATATTTGCAAAATTCTTTACTCTAGATTAAGAATATTTTATTATTATTATTTTAATTATAATTTGTACAAGTTGAGAAAGTGTAAATGTCGGCTGCATCCGAACATAAAACTTCCTTACTTGTAATTAATTAATGTTATTTAATGATTTGTTTTGTAAATAGAAATACTGTCATTCACGCAATTGTCTATTTATAAATCTCTAGTGTTTATATGTATATACTCGTACAAAAGCAAAGATTTGTTCACAATCAATGTTTACCAGAATGGATGAGGTGAGGTGAGCAATACTTTCAACTAGAATAACACGCTTAGATTTTTTAATGCGATATGAAGATAAGATTACATATCGCTATATAATCGAATATGTACATATAATATAGCAAGTCTGTTTTTCTTTATTAATAATATTATAAAATATAAATGATATTAACTTAAGCTTCACCTATTTATGATATGTGTCTTGTGGCTATTTCGTATATTCAAGCATCTGTCAATTAAAATATTGATTTAAATAAAAATTAATTTGAGTTAAGAACGATGTTTGAAATTGCCGCGAGTGGACCGAGGTTAGAAAATATTAAATGCCACTACTATATGTATTATATACATACATACATATAAGTATAGGCTGGATTATTATTATCTCCATACCAAGGTATCGCATGCTGATTCTCTTTCATCAAGTCTACAACGACAGTTTATGAGTTCAGAGATAACGAAAAACAATTGTGAATATAAATATGCGATGAGAAAAATAAACTGCAAGTCATGCCCTCAAAATTAATTGGGAGGTAGAAAAATTTTGATAATACTCATGTATTATAACTAGCTGTTATACCCGAGCACAATAAATACAACAAAGAACTTTATTTTGCAGTAAATTGCTTTAACAATTTTTGAGATACATAAAACTAGTATCACTTGGTCAACAACACTGTTATACTCTATCCAACATGTTGTGTGTGTATAAAAATGATGTCATGTAATTCAGCATTCGTTATCCCTTTGGTTGTTTTGGTGCTTAATATAGCGACACGTGCCACTTAGTTTCATTAAGATAGTTTGCCAAATTGAGGCCACATTTAAGGCAAACTGATTGAGATCATCAAAATAGACTTGCAGGGTGTATGAGTTTCGGCTTATCATCGTTTAATTTTGGTAGCGATTACCATTCCAAGCAAAATACATAAACACCTTTTGGAAGGCGAAAAAATAAACACTTGCCACTTTCTCAAAATCCTTTTATTTTATGTTATTTAACCAAAAATTTAAAGCACTTAATGAAGAGATGCTATTTATGAACACTGAGAAAATCTCAATTATTTCTATTGAATAAAACTGATTTTTGAACCTTTTATACCGCCACCAATATTTTATTTTTCTAACTTTTCGACAAGACTACACCAGTAACAATTTCGTTAGTTTCAATAAGCTTATTACGTAATAATACGCAATCGTCTCGCGTAATGAGATTTTAAGAAGCCATTTAAAGTTTGTGGGACAAGAGGAAAAGTCGGAACAGCAGAGCTCCGATTCTGCTTTACAATTTGCGTTTATTATCCTTTTATATAAGCGCATGTGCACCGTCAAATGTTGCATATAGTCCTTCTATATTATAAAGCTCCTTTCTCTTCGTTTTCTTAATGCTTCTGCTTATAGTAAGCAGCTAGTGCGTTTATTTGACTGTAGTCTTATTCGTCTTTTTCTTCCCTTTTGTCGCATTTCGGGTTTAAAAAATATATATGTATAATATATAGATTTATTAATAAATTGACGCACTACTACCGATTACTACCGACGGTGAAATACGGAGGTGGACATGTTATGGTGTGGGTGTGCATATTTTCCAAAGGCGTCGGAAATTTTGTTTTTTGTTGATAGGATTATGAACCAGCACACTTTTCTGCAAATTTTGAGAGATAGTTTGGAAGAATCCGCCATCAAAATTGGTATTTATATAGGATACATTTAACTTATATCAGGATATTGACCCAAAATATAAAGCCTATATCGTAAGGTCTTGGTTGCTTGAAAATTGTCCCAAAGTTATAGAAACGCCGACTTAATATCCTGACATAAATCCTACCACAAATTATGGAGTGAATTGGACAGCCGTTGCATCAAAACCCGGTTTCATCTCTCACCGCACTAAAAACACGGCTCCAGGAAGAATGGTATAAATAGGCGATAATTACAATCTGAAAATTATATCGAATATGTCAAATCGCTTGAGCGAAGTTATAAAAAACCAAGGCAATAACACAAAGTACTTAAAACTGAAAAAAATTTTGATATGTATATACAGTGGAACTTCCATAACTCGAACTTCAATAAGTCGAAGATCTCTATAACTCGAACTTTTGAATTGGCAATAGCGTTTAGAAATCAAATTTGGCAATAGAAGTCAAAGTCTTCTACAAATTTCCTTCCATAAATCGAACTTTTCGACCAGGGCATAATACAGAATTTAAAATTTTACTATCAAAGAACAATTTTAAAAGAGTCCCTATATTCGTATGGAGGCGAACAAAAAATAGGATATTACACTTATGGATTTCATAAATCATGTAACAAAGGAATGGGATACAGACGTCAAGAGCTAAACAATAGCAAAGTGCAACAAACAAAATTACAGAATACTGGTTTTAACGTATATATGTACATAAAACTTTTCGCGTAGTAAATAAGTAAAACTGTGTATAGATATAGATTTTACAGCTTTTTGAAAAATGTATATTTTAATGAATATTTCTATAACTCGAAGTCTCTCTAACTCGAAGTTTTTTTGTGGATTATGGTGATTCGAATTAGAGAAGTTCCACTGTATATGCTTAGCTAAAATATAAAACTTCACTTTGGCATTCATTATTGAATTATTATTGAATATTAAAGTTACTCACTGTACATATATGGATATCAATACCCACCAGTGATCTGCAGTGAATGAGTTAAACACAAGTTTGAGCCACTTGCGAAAAATTGAATATGAAGCAAGCAAATTATTCACGGAATGAGTATAAGTGTGAATACTGCTCACTTACAATTATGAGAGAGAGAGTTTTGGCTTGTGAGCTGCTTAGCTTGTATGAAGCATATATTCACAAGTGTTTGCTTATGAGCTCACAACACTTATGAATCTTTGCTTAGGATTCTCTGACAATTATGAATACAAAACACTTGTGAATATACGAAGAAACTCAATTGTGCGCAAGCCACTTGAGCCTTTAGAGCCGTAACGCTATGAACCAAATACTAAAAAATCCATTACGAAAGTAGTAAGAGTTACTATTATATTATTGTATAATAACAAGGATTTTGTAACCTGTTCTAACAATGACTAGATATAATGAAATAAAAATTCATATTTTGTATTAATTCTCTATTATTATAAAATCACATATACATTTACATTCATGTTATCACGTATAATACTATATTTTATTTTATAGATGATAATTCAGTCGCTTTCAATGGAATTAAGTCGATTTCTTTTATCAGTTTTTAAATTGCTTGCCAATGAAAATACACGTTCAGACGCCGCACTACTTGCAGGTATACTTAATATTTTAAGTGCAAGTTTTAAAATGCGTGAAAAGTTAGTTTTAAGTTGCTTCCACCATATAATTGCGTCAAAGTCATTATCAAATTGTACTCTTTCTGTGAAATATCGATCTAACTCATCTTCGATACGTTCCCTCGTTTGAAATATTTGGAAAAAAGAAGTTCAGGTCATTTGCAGGTAAAGACGTATTTGATGTTGAAGTAATTGGTGAAGATGGAATTTGTGGGGTCTCATTGTGTTCGGAAGGGTAAAACTATATGTAAAACTATATAAAAATAGTGCTACTTTGTGGTAACTGCTTAAATTAGCAAGCCATATACTGTCGATATATGTTGATATGTTACGTTTAAAGCTGACTATTTCTAGAACGTCTGTATGAACTGCTTCGCATATCGTTTTTAATCGAAAAATTGAAGGAATTACAAAACATATTGACACAAAATTACACCCCTGTAATTTGTTAGAAATTGTATCGAAGTATTGGCAAGTATTTAAGAAATAATTGAATAAAAGTATAAGAAACAAAGAAGTTTCAGTTTTGTATTTTTTACGAAGTCACTAGACTTACGGGCTTCGTTCCTTTTAAAACCCCTCCCCGTAGGTATAAACTTCAGGGACTCATCTACCTAAGTTCTCCACTTTCTAGAATGTAAGATAAAGCTTGCATCTAGGTTTAAAAAATAATTGAATAAAAGGATAAGAAACAAAGAAGTTTCAGTTTTGTAGTCACTACAATCGTGCGTTTCGTTCCTTTTAAAACCCCTCCGCGTAGGTATAAAATATATTTTGAATAGGCACGGAATTTGTGAATGTATTCATGAATAAACAATGAGCCACTTATTAGTGAATGTATTCATGAGCCTTACAACTCATCTAATGGTAAGCAACGAATAGCTCAAACAATTGTATACAGAGAAGCAAGCCAAGCCAAGTGTGAGCAATAAGTGATTGTGAGACATATTCACACTCATTATTTCACAAGCAAGCCATGTGAATGTGAGAAGATAATATTTTTAGTGAGAGCAAGTATGAGTGAATATTGGGGGTGATTCATGAATTTGAGACAATATGAACATATATGCATTTTTGCTGATTTTTTGTGTTCGTCACAGTCTAAAGGCAGTTAAGACAGCTACGCTTAGAAAACTATGAAGGAGAATATTTTAAGCACCGGAACGTGGTACTCATACATGTTTATGTAAGTTTATTTAAACGAGTGTTGTTGGCTGAAAGCGTAAAATTCATTATAACTTACATACAATACTTTTTATTTTTTTAATAAAATTGCTTGCATCGGAGAAGTATGGCGAGGCAAGCAAGCAAGGCGAATGTCAATAAATTTGTATATATAAGCACAGTTGTTTATGCACTCACATGAAATAACGGCTTAACTTGTTTTTCAGAAATTTCGAAGCGCACACTTAAGGGGATCATCCCATGTGATGGTCTCAAACAAAATTATCATAAATTGCTTTCTTAACAAAGAAATTCGAAGTCATTATACTCTCGCAACAAAGTTGCTAAAGAGAGTATTATAGTTTTGTTGACATAACGGTTGTTTGTGTCAACCAGAAATAAAAGAGTTAGAATTGGGGTTATATATATGTATATAAATGATCAGGATGACGAGTGGAATTGAAATCCGGATGTCTGTCCATCCGTCTGTCCGTGCAAGCAAGGTTGGTATTCAAAATGGGCGAAAACCGAAAACCCATAAAGTGTTATAACTGAGTCATAAATAAAGTTGTAAAAGTAAAATTTGGTACAAAGGTTCGCACTAGGGGCATATTTGTATGTAATTTTTTTGAGAAAGTAGGCGTGACCCCGCACCCTATTAAGTTTTTTGTATATATCTCTCAAACCAATATAGTTATATAAACCAAACTTTCTGCAGTAGGTTCTCTTACGTACCCCACCACTCACTATGAAAATAGTTGAAATCGGATAATAACCACACCCACCTCACATACAAAGGTTAGGTTGAAAATTACTAAAAGTGCGTTAACTCACTAACGAAAAACATCAGAAACACTAAATTTCAGAGAAGAAATAGCAGAAGGAAGCTGCACTCGGATTTTTTTTTTACAAAATTGAAAATAGGCGTGGCATCGCCCACTTAAGGGTCAGAAACCATATCTCAGGAATTACTCGACCGATTTCAATGAGTAAAGTTTTTCTTGACACTAACAAAATTGAATGATTTTTGTTTTTTGTTGTTCTTGGTTGGTTTTTGCATTGCTTTCGCAGCTTTTTTTACATACTCTCTTTAAATACTGTAAGTAACCATCCCTGATTATGATATGATATGTTGAACTGAAGTAAAAAATTTTGCTGCGGAAAGTGAAAAAATGTATTTATTTTCAATGTGTAAACTGCTTCTTGACATACTGTCTATTTGTCTGTAGATGTCTAAAGTGATATCGAACTCGTCTAGCAATCAATTTATTCTGTTCCGCTCAATATAAAACATAAGTAATTTTTAAATAAATGATAAAAGTGTAAAACCATTAATTATTTAATATAGTAATATCATTTTATATCGTACTATTGTATTGATGCGTATAAATTTAAATTGAATTTCTGACAAATTATCAAATACATCAAATGCATATGAATTTTTCAGCGCTATTTTAAGCTATAATTATGATTATGTCATTTATAATTATGATTATATAATACATATATCAACCATTCGACCGCGTTTTCAATGCTAGAGGACGGTGATAACTGAAATGAAATAAAATAATTTCGCCAATTCGTAATTAGTTCATACGTGACAATTTATACTTGACTCGAATGCATTTGCATGTGACGTTTTACGCATAATGTTACGTATTTTAATTCTAACAACGGTAAACCAAAGACTACTACGAGGTACATTTGATAAGTCAATGAAATATTCAAGATTTAAGGTAGCTTTGGCAGCGTTTATGTTATTAAAATTAGCAGAAACCAAGTTAAGTTTTATTTAGTCTCTTCAATCACTCTTAAAATGTTTAAAATATCATCACTCATCTTATAAATATGTCTCTTAAAGCTTATCCCAGTGGATTAAGGGGCCATTCCAGTGTGACATTAAAAAAAATCGATTTTTTTTTTATTTTTTGCTTATTCGATAGTTAATACTTTCAAAAATTTCCTGTGAAAGCGGTAAGCTCGTATCTTGAATAGTTTTTGAATGGCTGCGTTCTAAAGAGCGACCACTCGCAGGCATAAGCCGCCATAGTCGAAATTTTAAACGAGTTTTTCTCAAATCGATAAATCGCAAAACTGCTGACATCATAACTCAATGAGAAATGAAAGTTCTTGAATAAATTTACTATACAATGACCTACGATCTTTTTTATTTGTTGAAATTTGTCAATTTGGCATTAAAAAACTACCATTTTTTTACCTAAAAAAACGAGATTTTTTTTTCAGAACTACGCCATTTCGTTAATTTCCGATATTTGTCATAAATCGTAGGTCAGGAAACAGGAAATATATTTAAATTTAATAGCCTTTTTGAATTTTTTGTTTCAGCTACTCATTCGGCCGGAAACAAGTCAGCAGTTGGAGAACTTTTTTTTTGTACCTCTCACGATAGCACATAACTCCGTTATTTTCAATATTTTTGTAAAAAAAAATTTTAAAATATAGCTGAAAATATACCTTATTATGTCCAAAACACTTCGAAACATTCGATCGAGTACTTTCTTTAAAAAAAATTCACGAAAATCTAAAATTTCTTGGTTTACTCTGGTATAGCCCCTTAAATGACATTAATTAACCAATTGGCTTGGGTGGACTTATAATGAAAACATCTACAAACTTCGCACTAGTTTTTAAGCAACGTTTATATTGAAACAATATCTAAATGACATACACTTTTTGTTTCCGAATTCACTTATTTATCGAGCCTTTACGTATGCACCCACGCTCGGCTCCGTTCGTCCGGAACTGTCACAAATGTGTATGTGTGTGAAATGTGAATATTTACCCATGACATTTTGGCACATATTGAATTTCGTAATGTGAACAAATGTACGCGAACCCCAATACCACTGCAAACAAAGCTGACAGAAACGTGCGTAAATTCACCTAAACAATTAGATGTATTTGTCCAATATGTATGCAAATATACTAAATATGTATATACATATATGTATATATGTAAGTATGTACTATGTGCGACGCACTAAATTGTTTGCCCTATAAGTAATCACAATTTTTTCTCTGATTATTTGAAATTAAATTTGAATTAAGTAAATCAAATTTAACAATAACTGTAATCATTACTTTAAATAGGCCGCTTAAGCAGTTAGGTTAAAATTATATGATGCTAGAGGAGTCAGTAATTGCAGATAATAACCAAGCAATTGCTAAAACTTTATAAAATCTATATTTTTAAACTTCATAAATTTTATCTAAATATAAACGAATCTTAATTATTTGTTATATCCCAAACTAATCGCAAAATCTAAATAGGCTGAGATATGAGTATGTTTCTTTGGGGAATTCGAGATTATTGCCAAAGCGCAAAGGCATAACGACATTGTTATTATTGTTATTGTCTAATTCAAATCATATATGGGAAACTGTGTGCCTTCATCGCTTTAGTCGCTTTGTCGTCACCGCTTAACATGAAACTACACAATTCTATGTTAACCATTGAATATCACAAGCCATTGGGCATTTTCAACCATCACTGAATGCGATTGTGTGTGCCAAGCATAACTAGTGTTGTGTGAAATTTATGTTGGAAGCCACCCTGTTGGAAAATGCGCCAAATTTGAATTGATTTAGTTCTGGTATGCGATTCATTATGCCTCATACGCCTTAAAATATATTCCACATGCACAAGAATTTAATATCTTTTAAAGGGTCTAGATCTAGTTACTTAGGTTAGTGTTTTCCATTTGAAAAATTTCCGACTTGAAGTTTGTGATACCAAAATGTCTGAAGAAATATTAAACTTTAATATATAGACGAAAGGTTCTGAGATAATTATAGATATACTAAGTTGACTAATCCAGATTGTGTATTAAATGAATAACCTTATATTATGTTCCCACAGACACTAATCCGCGATGTTGGATTTAACAAGATTTCGCAATACAAAAATGACACTTCATAATCACTTCACCGAAGTGATTTGAGCTGAACTACTCTAAATCCCCCTGTGCGACTCTGATTTGGCGCCATCTGTTCGTCACTTTTGTTTAATCAGAGCTGATTTTCACTACAAACTGTCAGAAAAGTAGATTTTAAATTAAAGAGGAGGTGGCAATTGTAGTTTCAGGAGACTAATATTCATATGTACCTACATACAGACGTATTCATATTCATATTCATATTTTTAAAAGAGTTAATACCGTTCTGCTATGAATTAATTTTCTGGTTTGAATTATTTTTTTCAAAGAAATCATAATACTTTAAAAAATGTTGTCAACTACAACTCTTCCTTCTTCATTTATTATTATTATTATATTCATGTTTTTGGATTAAATTTTTTAAACATGTGGCAACTCTACTCGAAATATTTTTTAGCTTTATGCTTTCTTAAATTTTTTGACGTTACGTTAAGTAACCGTATTTTGAGAATATGTTTCAAATTTTTCGTTAAATACAATTTACACCTCAAGTTAATTTCTAATTTTCTAAATGGACTATTTCTTTGAGAATCTTTCCTCCTAAACATCGTAGCCAATCATAATCGATTACTCTCTCGCTTGGCTTAACTTCAATATAATCAACTAAGATGTGGTATTTAGTAAGCTTTAGACACCATTAATTATTAACGATTTTAATCATTTCGTGTTTAAAAAAAAAGCTTGGCTCAACAAATGTTTAATATTTTCAAGCTTAAATATGTATGTACACGTGACCTCGAATCTCTTGAATCTCTTGATGTTGGCCTACACAACTATCTTTTGTTGCCTTCCAAGGCGTATCCTTTACGATAACGGTTAAAGCGCAACAATAGTGCAGCAGTTTGTTTGCTGTGTTGTTGTTGGCATACGCGCATGCGGAAGCACTTAAGCATAGCACAAACGGAAGTAAACGAAACTGAAGTTGAGCACTGCTTGCTTGCTTTGCCACTAAAAGAGTTCAGTGGGCGTTGTGCGAAATTGCATACCTTATGCTATGAGCTTAGTTTCGTCTCATTCATGTGGTTTTTTGTTGGTCCGTTTGTTTACGGATAGTCTTTTGTTGCGTTCCAAAAGCACGCTCAGTACTCACAGTCCACAAGCCGCTCTGAGGGCGCGTCGCATCATGCCTAGCTTTGATATGCAAAACAAGTAGCAACATCCTCGCCTTTACTGTTATTTTGCAACGCTTTTTATAATACTCTTTTGCTTTTCAATTTCTCGCAAATTTTACTTTACTTTTCTTTAACCTCCATCTCTCGCTCTCTCTCTTCCGCTCGCGTTGCCGCTGACACACTACTTGATTTTCAAGTTTCACCTTGTTTACTAGCCAGCAACGCAAACAAGCCGCGTACAAAACGGAACTGAGGGCGCGTTTCGACAGGATGTACTCCTCATAGTTTTATGCACTTTTATTACTGTAGTAATGATGATTTCGTAGTTGTTGTAGTTTGTGTTTTGTTGTTGTTGTTTCTTTCTGTGTTTTTGGAAACCATTGTGCTGGTACAAGCGCTAAGTAGTAGCCAAGTGGTCGGCAGCGCACCCGTACGACGCGTCTCCAACGGTGTTTACGACAACCAGCCAGCGCTGAAACAAAGGCGGCTTCGTGTAAATATTAAAAGAAAACAAATTATTTTCGAGCTTAAAGTGTTGGCAGTAGCGCTTCTAAAATATATACAAAAACTTCAACGGGTGTGCACTAGAGTGGTAATGGTTGTTCTTACCGCCTGCTGCCTTGCGGTTTTGCACTTCTCTGTTGGTTTGTGTATGCACGATTGTAATTTTCTTGCTGTTTTATTCACGTAAAGGCTGCATGCACTTGAATTGCATTTACATTTTTGGCAGCTTTGTAAAATGAATCGCATGGCAACAAAGGCTCTGCACTTCTAAGAAAATGTTGGAAATAATTACAAAAAGCAAAACCGAAAAGTTGGAAAATCTCTCTTCAGTAAAAGCATTCCTTTCAAATTGAAGTGCAAAACACTTATTCTAAATCAAAGCTTTAGTTGCAATTATTCGTTGGAGTGAGAATTAAATCGCTAAATTTCAAGAACAAAGTTATACATTTATTTAGAATGCGGTTTGAGCTTAACAAATCAGTAGTTGCTATGTAAATATATGAAAGCCTGAGTAGGAGTCTATTGTTGAATCTATAAAGTGCTACTAACTTCTAGTAGTACACTGATATCCTTCAATTCAAAATTTGTAAGGAAACAGGTAACTATTTCACGAACATAATCCAACTAAATGAACTACGAAACTCAACCTATGTATCAGGTACAATCTAAAGAAATACGTAAAATAAACGTACATAGGGTATTTTAGTAATTTATAATATTTCGACAAATTAATTTGTCCGGAGTTAGAGCGTGAAGTATTTGAGTTTTTTAAATCTTAATATTTCTTATTTAAAGTTATTCGTTAGATCTTCCGCATTTGAACGTCTGCTAACAAGAACTAAAGTTAACTTGTTTGGTTTTAATTGCCGTACAAACAATAAAGTAAGAAAAATTTTACATAACATTACATGGCTTCAGGACTATTGAAGTTCAGTTTGAGAGAGAAGTGCTGTGGAGTGTGATGGAGTGAAGTGGAAATTGTGGGCTAACTCAAAAGAAATAAAACTTGTATATTGGTATGTATTTCTGCTCAGCAGCAAATCATTCCAAAACATTGTTTAGAATAATACGTGTATATATGTACATACAATGGTGGCAATTCACATAAATATACCTTGGGCCAAAATTGATTTTACTCATCAATATTTATTATTAATAGAAGTAAAACCATTAATAATAAACCAAGTTTATCTGTAGTTTCAATAAAGATATAATTAATTTACTGGCAATTCACATAAACTCAGGCACAAAAACTAAAAAAATTGTAAAGAAATAAATTGCAATTTTACTCCCCAATTATTGTTAGTAGTCTGTCCACTTTTTGTTTCGTTTTAAAACTTGAATTAAACTTTCAAGCATAGAAGCAATTAGGCTTTTTAAAATCTGTACGGGTATTTCGGCCCAAACTTCTTTAATCCCGACACTTAGGTCTTTGACTGTGTTAAATTGCCGTCATTAAGCATAAACTTCTCTTGAATACCCCAAAGATTTCCAATAGGTTTTTAGTCTGAACAATGAATTGAACCTTTATCTTGTTGAAAAATATAGTCAAGGCTGCATGACTCTTCTGATTTCTCTACCATCATGGTTTCTAAAGAATCACTATCAATTGACAAGTTCATTTTTGTTGGAACACATTCCATTTCAGTGACTCCATTACAGCAAAAACCTGCCCACGCTCTGACCATTGAAACTTCTTTATCAAATCGTTTTTCATGCCAATAGTATTTAAATTCATCAGGTCCATCTAAATTAAATCGTTTTTCATCGCTAAATATGAACTTTGACCATTCTAAATTTGGTTTTCGTCAAAGCTCATACGCTTAGCTTTATGAGCGTCAAGTGCTGAACACAAAGACGACGACACGACACGACGTAGCGACGGCTGATCACAAATGTCGCTTTGAAGCCAGCGTGAACATTTTGAAGACGGCAGCGACATATCAAATAGCAAATTCATTATTGCCGTACTAACATCTTCCTCTTCAATAAAATTTATATATTTAGTTTAAAGTGAAATTATTTCTGCAAAAAATGTAAAAATTTGTCGATTTATTTGTTTTAAATAATCGATTGTTCTTATAGATGATATATCAAAGCTATTTTACGCTCCTGCTGGCAAAATAAGGTCATACTTGTTAGAACTTTGAATAATTTTACATTTCACATGTTAGTGGCAGCTCTACAGCGGCCATTATCGTCGGCAAAATTAGAAACATTTCTAATTTGGCGACAACGACAACTACAAGCCTGTTGTCGGGTAGTCGTGCTGTTGTCAAAAAATCTGTGCCCATAAGAACGCGTATATTTTAATATTTGACAGATGTCGCTCGTCGCTTGTCGTCTTCTATGTGTTCAGCAAATCAGTTAACGGAGGTTGTGTAGACAACATGGTCAAATGATTTTAATATTTATAGCACATGTCTGCTCTTTATTGGCAAATGTAATCTAATTATTAATAATTTCTAGAAATTACAGATCAGAGTCTGAGATCTTTCAATTTTTTTGGGAATTTCTCTTGTAGAAAGCCCCGGCTCGTAACTAAAGCGTGTTTGTCCTCTTTCCTCAGTTGACACTTATTTACCTCGTGTCATTTTCGCAGATCTTAGAAAATTGTTAAATCAAATATGTATACACCTTACAGTATTTTCACTAAAATAATATAAATTTCCCCTGCCACCTGTAAACTCTTCGAAAACTCATATGCAATTAAATTAGTAAGCTGATCTCTTAAAACAAAATCATTTATGTAACGGTACACACACATCAATATTTACTGTTATACTTAGGCGACCGAATTTAATTAAATTTGTTTGTAGAAATTATTATAAAAGTTTTTATTTTTGTTTATAGTGAGTTTATGGGAATTGCCACCAGTGTACACATGTAATTACTTTGGAAGTATTCCGTTTCCCCTTAACAATAATTTAGTCACACTGAGTAATTGTAGATTTTATAGTTAGTTTTGTGGTTACTGTTTAGAAATAGAGAGAGAGAAATTATTGTCAACCAAGAGGTAAGATTTAAATGAGTACATAAATAGATATATATATATATATATTTAAAATAATTTAATATGCATTATATTTAATAAGCTATGAAGTAATTTTTAATTGATTATCTTAAATCCCCCCAAAACGCCGACAAAGTTAACAAATTTAGAAAGGACCAGGTTACAAAGGTTGATCCATTTTGAGGTTTCCTACTTTTTTAAAGAAAAATATAGGTAAATTCAAATTTAATGGGGAATGTTTATTATCGCCCGAAAAAACATTCTTAGGCATTTATTTTTTAAAGATTATCCCTTCCAAATGTTGGCCACGGCTACGTCATAGATAGTCCACCCGTTGAGTCCAAATTTTCGATGACTCGTTCGAAATCGAAGCGGAATTGTCCGCATAGGCTTTAGACTTTACATATCCAACAAGAAAAAGTATAACGGTGTGATATCACACGATCTTGGTTGTCAATTGACCGGGCCGAAACATAAAGTTATCTGCTCACCGAATAAATACATTGATTGAAGCCAAATTGCGCCGATATCACGAGCATAAATTTCAGACAATAATAATCAAATAATCCAAACCAAACCGTTGTTTTTTTCTGGATGAAATTTCATCTCTATTTTCTTCAATGCTTGTTGGACGTGGTCTATTCGGTCGAATATTATCCAATAATGAAGGCTGGGTCTCAAGATGGGTGATGGTGTTGCAAATAGTACGCTCAGCCAATTATTTTAGGACGAATATGACACCCTATATAATCAGAGGCAACTATAAAAAATGTGTGGCATACACATTGATATACTATACTATTATATTCATACTTTCATATAATAGTATACTATTTATACTTTAAAAAAAAATTGGGTATGGTTTCACATAATTCTTATAATTTTTTTACACACCAAGGCTTCTTTATATGAGCAACTAATTCCCCGCATCAATATTCCGCAGCCCTTTTAATCTTAGTATATTAGATATGCAGCTACAAAAGCATAAAGAAATTAATTATTTCGCAGTCACTTCAGCGCATAAAAGTTTTATGGCATCAAGGGTTAGAAAATACCAAACATCTTAATGAAATTTCCCAAAAATTATAAGTCGCACAATTGGCTGATAAATTTCTGCTGCGCATTAAAGCGCAATTTCCTTCATTGACAAAGCAATTATAAGCCGGCACTAGAAACTACGGAAGCGACTTTTTATTTGCATATTAGCATAATTTTCAACCCGTCCGTGGAAAGACATAAAAATGTAAACTTTACGGGTCTTACAAGCCGAGGCCAAGCACATAAAACAAATATCTTTTGGTAACTTGGTATTTATTAAAATAATTAACATATTATTACATTAAAATGTATGAAATACTAGAACTTCTGAAGATGCGAGCGAAACATTTTCTTAAGTAAAGATCAAACAGCCAGCTACGAACCAGCCAAAAATTCACTGAAAGCCTACAAATTAACACGCATTAAACTCTTCTTTGGCAATAAACGGAGCGCGAAATGAAAAACACAAACAAAAAGCGCAACAAAATGGCGCAGAAATTTTTAAAGAAATTGTTAACTAAGCGAAACGCCAGCGACATGACACCAAAGCGTGTCATGCAAATACGAATACTATGTAGAACAACGGTTTCGGCGAAAACCGTCTGACCATGTGAAGTCGCGCAAAGAAAAAAATGTGTAATTAAATTTTAAAATTTGTTGACCGCAACGTGCTGAGCATGCAAATGGAATTGGAAATTGGGCAACGCAGAGCGCAGCGGAGCACAACAATAGTAGTTGCGAGCAGAAATAACAGGACACACAACAGCGTGGGACAGAAGAAAAAAAAAAACAAATGGAGGGCGCAAGAACAACTAAAAAACGCAGTTTAACACGACTAAGCCGTTACACGCTACATGAGTGTGTAAGCAACAGCTAAATATAATAGCGACAAAATGCTTGCAAAATGAAAGTAACAAAGAAAACATTAAATAAAAATGGAATTTGTCGCTAAATGGCAATGTGCAAGGGTTCACATATTTGAGTGGTGAGAGGATGTGTGTGAAGAAAAATTCAAATTTTTACTTGATATTAAAAAAGCGCTGATTTATGCAGAAAATTCACGTGTGTGTATGTACATACCAATATTCAAAAAATATGCAGACATTAGGGTGACCCAAAAAAAAATTATTAATCGTATTTAAAACGACCACATTTAATGCGTTGTGTCTTCAGATATTTTTTTCACTCAAAACTTATTTTAATTAGTAGTTAATTAAAATGTTGAAAGTAAAAGAAATCTTTTTTTTTCGTCTGCCCTAATGTATAAATCATTTTATTTTTACACAAAACCACGTACCTATAATTTATCAAAGTTAAACTGAATGCTATTGTTGTCCGTCAAACTAATTGAAGCACTGATCGGAGATGATTATATTATTTAAATGAGGCTTATACAGCATGTAAATGAAGCGGCATCCGGACTCATCGGTACTGCTGAACGAGAAAACCGACTGAAACGTAAGAGGCCCTCAGACTTAGCAAGGCAACTGCAGCAGCAAATAAATTTCTCTAACATTTAGCTTTTAATTATTATTTTTAACTTATTAGAATTGAATTGTTGTTAGTATTTAATCATTGTATACTAGGTACAATTGTAATAAAAAATACAAAAACAAGTAAGGAAAGGCTAAGTTCGGGTGCAACCGAACATTTTATACTCTCGCAATTTATTTAGAGATTTACCTATATTTTCGGTGAAAAATTACCCTTAGGCACTGAGTTCTTCATGTTTGATATCAGGGGCCTTGAAAAGTCATGGTTCGATTTTGACAATTTTTCCACAAGTGATGTCACAGCTCAAATACAGTATTTGTGTAAAGTTTTATTTCGCTATCTTTATCGGTTCTTGAGATATGGCTTTTCACCCATAAGTGGGCGACGCCATGCCCATTTTCCATTCTGTAAAAAAATCTCAGTGCAGCTTCCTTCTGCCATTTCTTATGTAAAATTTGGTGTTTATGACGTTTTTCTTTAGGGAGTTAACGCACTTTTAGTCATTTTCAACCTAACCTTTGTATGGGAGGTGGGCGTGGTTATTACTCCATTTCATTCATTTTTGGACTGTATAAGGAAACAGCTAAAAGAAACGACTGCAGAAAGTTTGGTTCATATAGCTCTATTTGTTTGCAAGATATATACAAAAAACCTATTTGGGGGCGGAGTCACGCCCACTTTTCCAAAAAAATTACATTCAAATGTGCCCTCCCTAATGCGATCCTATGATCCAAATTTTATTTTCATAACTTTATTTATGGCTTAGTTATATCTCTTTATGTGTTTTTGGTTATCGCCATTTTGTGGGCGTGCCAGTGGTGCGATTCCGCCCATCTTGGAACTTAACCTTCTTATGGTGCCAAGGAACACGTGTTCCAAGTTTCATTAAGATACCTCAATTTTTACTCAAGTTACAGCTTGCACGGACGGACAGCAACTTTTGTTGCGAGAGTATAACAAACAACAAATCAACAAGTAAGGATGGGCTAAGTTCGGGTGTAACCGAACATTTTATACTCTCGCAATTTATTTATTTAACTTAATTAATATTATATAATACACAATTTGACCCACATATTCGTCATATATATTGTATAAAGTACATTTAAAGTTGGAAACCATAATATTAGGTTAGAAGCACCGAAGTCCTCATGTTCGAAATGTTCTGGTATATAGGAAGTAGGCGTGGTTGTGAAGCGATTTGGCCTATTTTCACAACATATCAGTGGGATGTAAGGAAACTACTACAAACCAAGTTTCATTGAAATCGATCGAGTAGTTCCTGTGATATGGTTTTTGACCCATAAGTGGGCGATGCTACGCCCATTTTCCATTTTGTTAAAAAATCTGAGTGTAGCTTCCATATCCCATTTCTTATGTGAAATTTAGTGTTTCTGGCGTTTTTCGTTAATGAGTTAACCCACTTTTCGTAGTTTTCAACATAACCTTTGTACGGGAGGTAGGCGTGGTTAGAATCCGATTTCCTCCATTTTTGGACGGTACCTAAAATAAACGACTATAGGAAGTTTCCTTCATATAGCTTTAGTAGTTTGCGAGATATGTACAAAAAACTTAGTAGGGGGCGAGGTCACGCCCACTTCCCTAAAAAAATTACATCCACGATCCTTCATACCAAATTTTACTTCCATAGCTTTATTTATAGCATAGTTATGGCACTTTAAGTGTTTTCGGTTTTCGCCATTTTGTGGGAGTGGCAGTGGTCCGATTGCGCCCATTTTCGAACTTAACGGATAGACGGACGGACAGACAGACATCCGGATTTGAACTTTTCTCGTCACCCTGATCACTTTGGTATATATAACCATATATCTAACTCGTTTAGTTTTAGGACTTACAACCAACCGTTATGTGGACAAAACTATAATACTCTCGTAGCAACTTTGTTGCGAGAGTATAAAAAAAAGAGTATTATTTAAAAAGTAAAAAATATATATATATTTATATTTTGTGAGAATTTTCTAAATATTTAAGTACATCTTAAATTCATCAAGGATTATTCAAGATTGAATACAGAAGTATTGATTTAAATATATTTATTTCATTTGTGTAGAACCATTTAATATATATAACATATATTTTATTTCCTTTTTTTATGAACCACTATAATATTTGAGCATAATTTCAAAGAAAAAAGTATCAAAAATACCAAATTTCAAGATTGTATGTATTCAGATCTTCTATAAGATTTTTTAATACCTGACCGTTATTGGAAATTCGCAACGAAAAAAAAACAACAATTTTAGTCTTTAGAACCACCCTTATACACTGATCACACACACTTATATATTTACTTCTGCATGCATATGATTTATCAAGCGAAATTTGTTGCTTTCATTGCTCGTCGTGTGGCAAGTGTGGTTGATTGCTATACCAACAGTCACTGTAGAAAAAATTAATTTATAGCCACACACATACATACACATATACACATGCATACATAAATATACATAGAACCACATGCATTGCATTACGTTGCCATCGACTGCACCATTAAAAGCATCCGTGCTGCTGCTACTGATGCCCATGCCGATGACCAATGGCAATTGCCGACAGCCAGTTGCAACGTCAACGCTTTTGTCAGCGCCAGCAGCCATGCGATTTGCATATTGGTCTGTTACTTGAAACTGTGATAGTTTTACCGCTTGCAGTTGCAATATAACGATTCGACACATTCCGATACTACAACTACCAATACGTTCATCTGTACGTTCAACGAGGAGAATGTTCGTTGGTTACCAGTAACTAAAGGCCGCCACAAATGCTGGCATAAAGCTATTGATTGCACATTGAAAGGTTTGGTGCGGTGGGAAACAGTGTGTGGGAGACAGTGATTTTACTATGACAATTAAATAATGGCTTTGTTTAATATTATAATTTTAAATATACAGTAACACCATAGTTAATCATCGGATCAGTTAGATCATCGAGTCACTGAACCAAACACTGGCAGTATGTTTCTTCCCTTCATACCTTTCATTCATAGAGACATGCAAGTTTTTAGCGGATGGGACAAGACTTAATTTGAAGTTTTGTGAAGAAGTCTACCGCCGGGAATTATCTATAACATGTGCTTTTAGCAACGTTTTTAAAGCATTGGTGGTTGTCATACAGATCTGTAGCGCACTATCCTTCAGAGACGTAACTTTCCACTCTGATAGTAAAGTGGCAATACTAGCCTTTAGTAAAGGAGTGCCCCGAAGTTTTCCTCCGATGTTCAAGGTCTAGTAAGCTCTTCACTATCAGCGATGTTTTCATATCCCTTTTTGTCATTTCAACACTTCACACATTCAAATTTATAGCAATTAAAGTGCAATCATTCATTAGCCGTCCGTTGATTCTTTGCGTAAATAAATACTTTCCAAGCATTGAAATAATATAGGCACGAATAATATCATTTCGAATTCCATTTACTGAACCAAATGAGCTCTGGTCAACTAATGCGTAATGACTCCAGGACGGCTATATTTTTCTTCCGGTAATACATGTATTCCACAGGCTTTTGGGTGATTCTTTTAGACTCATAAAATATGAGTGTTTTATACGTATGTCAAATATAATAGATTTTCTAGTGCCCTATTTGAACTGCAATGACATCAATTTTACCAATATTGTACCACTGTTTTATTTTGAACCCTTCATACATAGATTTACATACATATGTATAAGTGTTAAGGGGTTTATCTCAAAACTCAATAGGTGGACACGATAACTCAAAAAGTTATGAAGTGATTTTGTTCACATCTTTGGAATAATATTATATAGTTAATGAACGAAGGATTTTTTATATTTTTATTATAACTATTTTTTCGAGTCAATATATGCCAAAAATTTGACCTAAAAATTGAGTTTTTTGGTTTAAATTGTCTCAAAAATTCAAATTTGAATATATTATTTATTCCTTCGTTCATTAACTACATTTATCCAACTTCTATCGAAAGATTTTTGGTTTATTGTTTTTAATGAACCAATCATGAGTTATGATGTCCACCGCAATCCCTTTTTTTGGACATGTCATGGAAGATGAGGTGCCAACGGCAGAGTTTTCAAAATTTTTATATAAAAATTTCACAGAATACTGTTTATGTAGCCATGTATCTTTGATACGCTGAATTATTTAAATGAAATATATGATTGTATATATTAAAAATAATTTAAAAATTCCCTTGTTTTTAGCCTCTGAAATCCACCTAACCCCTTAACACGTATATCTTTATACTTATAGTTGCAACATTTTCAAAACTCCTCTTGGCAAGGCATGATTGTGCGCGCTTGTACGCTAGACGCGTTACCAATATATTGTTGCAATATATTTTATTGCCATTGGCAATGCATTTCAGTGAAGTTGCATTTTATTCAGCAACAGTTTGGATTATCGTTTGTTACCACAATTGCTATTGTTTGCACGCCAAATACCATCGTTATATGTATATATAAATATATGTGTAAATGCATGTGTAGTGAGATGCTTTCAACAATTGTATTAAAAGTGGCAATCTCAGCAACTTGCCGCACAGCAGCCACATTTCATTTCTTACCATCGTTAAACAATTTTTTATTACCATCCCATTGCCGCATTGCATAGTAATTGAGTTGCAATTGCTTTTTTAACTTTATTTATTGTAACTGGACTTTTGTATCGTTTATTCACAAGTTTGCAGTTTCTGCCACGCATCGTTCCAATAACTCTGACAAAAATGTATAGATTACAGTCGCGCATCCGTTTCATACGCGAACCGCATCAACATCCGTTGCAATAAAGAGTAAAATGAATGCAATGCTATCACTGGTAGACGTTGCAGGCACAACGAGATTGTTTCGTTATTAAATGAACAAATGTATGCGCGCTGCCTTGTGCGTGTGTGTACTTACATACATACAAACCAGGATGTCATTACACTTCCGTCACATTTGCAATATTTTCATTTCAGTTATATCAATGGCATTGTTGTTGTTGTTTTATTATTGCTACCGTTTGACTGTTGTGCGCTGATTGTTGCTCAACTGCTGATTGGCTCCAAACAAAGGTTGGGTTTAAAGTGTCACAGAAGTTCAATTACAAATTGATTATTTTTCATTTAGCTTTTTTTCATTAAACGCATTCATATTTGTTCCTTAGTTCCGTCATTCGACCTACAAAAAATAAATTTAACTTTTGGTAAAAGCATTTATTGTTAGTATTACTATTTAATGTCTTCATATTACGGTTTTTTTATTTTCTTGTGATTTAAAGAATGGCGGCTGTGAAGGGGACTGTAGGTCTGTTTGTTTCAAATATATTTCTTAAATACGTATTATTTGTGATAGTATAAGTAATAACTACTACACGACTTCAGTTTCATCTGAATATTTCCAACAACTTAATAATCAGCTATGCAATATCCTGCGTATCTGCATGTAAATTCAGAATGGCCGAATATGACCGTTAATAGTAATGTTAATTGTTATGATTATTTTCAGCGTCATTTCGCAGTCATTATGTGTAATTATCGCTCTTGCAGTTTCACTGTTATCAACGAGAGGTCTTTTCTGCCAAAACAGCAGCATGCCAGTGGGGAGTCATTGATTTAAGAAATAATGCGACAACAAGAAGGGAAATTAAAGCAAACAGAGAATTTAAAAGATCAATTTGCAATATGCTAACAGAAACATAGATAAACAAATTCATTCTTATAAGCAATATACAACAAGTAAGGAAAGGCTAAGTTCGGGTGCAACCGAACATTTTATACTCTCGCAATTTATTTATATAGTTTTATTAATATAACATAATTTGTCACATATATTCGACATAAAGTGCAAAAGAAAAACGAGAGTCATTATATGGTATATGAAGGCTGACGTAATTCCTAAACCGATTTTACTCATTTTCACCACCAAGGTACACGATGTCTATACGCACATAATTTTTGTAAGATATCTCATATATTAACCGATATATGCGGAATAAAGCCTATCGTATTTTTGGAAAATCTATAATTAGACAAGACGAAACATCTCCTGTCATCAAACAAACACTCAGCGCATTCGAGTCTTGGCTCAGACGTCACTGTTGGCAGTCATAACTTTGAAGTTGTAGATAATTTCGTATACCTAGGCACCAGCATCAACACCGATAATAATGTCAGCCATGAAATCCAACGCAGAATCACTCTTGCCAACAGGACTGGACTGAGTGGGTAATTGAAAAGTAAAGTCCTCTCTCGATGAACAAAAACCAAACTCTGCAAGTCCCTCATCATTCCCGTCCTACTTTATGGTGCAGTGGACGATGTCAACATCCGATGAGACGGCACTAGGAGTTTTCAAGAGAAAGGTTTTGCGATAGATTTATGGTCCCTTAAACACGCAATGGCGAATACCGTAGACGATGGGGCGATGAGCTGTACGATTTATACGACGACATAGACATAGTCCAGCGAATAAAAAGACAGCGGCTACGCTGGCTAGGTCATGTTGTTCGAATGGACGAAAGTGGTCCAGCTCTGAAAGTGTTCGATGCAGTACCCACTGGTGGAAGTCGAGGAAGAGGGAGGCCTCCAGTCCGATTGAAGGACCAGGTGGAGAAGGACCTGTTTTTTTGGTATTACCAATTGGCGCCAAACTGCCAAAAGGAGAGATGCGTGGCGCGCTGTTGTTGACTCGGCTATAACCGCGTAAGCGGTACTTACCCCAGTCAAGAGTAAGAAGATAATTAGGAATATGGGAGCTAGGGGAAGTTATGGGCCGATTTTAAGAATTTTTAAAACAGAGACACACAATTAGGAGAAAAAGATTCCTCTGAATTACACGAAAATATCTGATAGATTTACCGATATTTTCGGTGAAAAATTACCCTAAGGTACTGAGTTCTTCATATTGGATATACGGGGCCTTGAATAGGTATAGTCCGATTTCGACAATTTTTCCATAAGTGAAGCCACTTAAAGCCAGTATTTGTGTAAAGTTTTATTCCGCTATCTTTCATCTTTGATTCCTTATGTATATATTATAAAGTGAAGGAATCGGAATTCAATTTTGAGTTATATGGAAAGTAGTCATGGTTGTGAACCGATTTCGTCCATATTCCATGCGTGTCATCAGGATGTCATAACGAATATTACATCCAGGTATGGCCCTTCCTAGTGCGATCCTTTATACCCAAGGAACATTTGTACCAAGTTTCTTTAAGATATCTTAATTTTTACTCAAGTTATCCGTTACATGGATAGACGGACGGGCAGACAGACATCCGGATTTTAACTCGTCTCGTCATCCTGATCATTTTAATGTATGTATATAACCCTATATCCAACTCGTTTAGTTTTATGACTTACAAACAACCGTTATGTGAACAAAACTATAATACTCTCTTAGAAACTTTTGTTGCGGGAGTATAAAAAACAAGAATTGTCTAGAAAAATGTTTATTTAATGTCAAATCAAACAGCCAAAGAAATTGACGAATACGTAGTCTTAGTTCAAAAGTATTTATTCACTTAGAACAATTTATTATTATTTAATTTAAAGCTTACAAGTTATAATTGCTATCAAATGTTCTCTGAAATGAAATGCAACAATTAGCACGAATTCAAGAAAAAGCATGAGAATTAACCTAATAATTTAATACATGTATGTTTGCTGTTTATTATACCGTTTGGCCACCGCTGCGTATGAGTGACCAAACAAAATTCACTTTAATAATATTGCGGTCTGGCATTGTTTTCATTAACTCACAACAATTTGTATTGTATGTGTATATGCATGTATTTGAAAGGAATGTAATTTAAATATGATTCAGCATTCAGCAGCAACTTACTGAATTACTGAAATAATGACTGACTGAATGAGTGGCATAATAAATGAATGAAGCGAGCGCATGAATGGCAGTAATACGGTGGCGGCGCGTTAATGAAAGCCACTTACGTACATTTTCCAGACCATTTGATTGCAGTGCATTGTTTTTGTTGTTTATGGTTTTTCCATTTAATGCGATTACACTGCGGCCTTGTTGCAATGCCAAGCTGAAGCCAACTGGTTGGGAAATTGACCAAGCGACAACATGACTGACCGAAATGATACCTGCAGCTGTTGTAAAGCGTTGAATGGTTGATTGTTGTTTATGTCAAGTAGACAAAATGAACTTCTGCACTTCCGGTTATTTTTCCAAATGATTAATTATGCAAAGATGAAAACAATAATCAAAATGCTATTGTTCTGAAGGAAGTAAAAGCAATGTGGAATTTCTTATATATGTATTCATTTTAAATATGACTTAAATATGATTTTCTTAAAGCGTTTAAATTTTACTTATTTTCACAAATTTTAAAGCATTCAAATATGGAGCAAAGTGCAAAGCTTGCTGTTGTTGGAAAATATTATTAATTAAAGTAGCAAATATTATTATTCCAGCAAGCAGCAATGTTGACAGCAATATTTGCTGTATAAATTATAACGTGAAATTAAAAAAAAAAAACAACTTGTACATGAATTAAAAATATTTAATAAAAATACAGCATTTCAGAATTTATGAAAATTAAAAAGTAAATGCAATAACAGTTATATATTAGTTTCAGTTAAATTCGTTGCATGTTTGAGTGAACACGTAATAAATATGCAGTTAATTATAGTACACGCATACAGTGATACAACTCGCACATACACACCTACACACAGTTTGCAAAAATAAATAATAAATCGCCACTTTGTGAAGCGAAATACTGTCGTAAAACCGCTTACAGTTCACAACACATATGTATGTGGGTGTGGGTGTGTGTGTTTGTTGCCACGCAAAGCCATAAAAATTAATTTCGTACAGTTAAGTTAAATTTTAAATTACATATAATGTTATATTTATAAATTCATAAAGTATAATAATTACAAAGCGCGAAAGTCCGAAAAAAGCCGTTAACACAATTACATTATTCATAAATTAATTTAATTTATTAGCGTATAATATAATTATGGATATATGTGCAACACTGTTTGCTTCATAAAGCTTCTTATGTAATTCATTGGGCAACATTTTTTGTGTTGTTGCAATTAGTTTGTATTATTTAAACGTTACAGCGCAGATTACGATTTTAACATGCTGAAAAACCATTAAAATTGATCCGGAAAATAATGAACTTAAACACTTTAACAATTATTGCGGAGAAGGGGCGCAACTATTTATGATTACCTTTGTAATAAATTAAAGATTTAACATATATAGGCAATTCACAAGCTTTGTTGTATGTCTTATGTTATATTTTCATATCTTAAAAAATACGACACTTGTGAGCACCCTTAACTGTTGTATGTCATATTTCTACACTTAATCAGCTGATAGTGAAAAATTAAGAAGACAGATCCGCGATAAAAAATCATCAATATATGTATATATGCGATCATCCGATTTTGGCCTTATCAAAAAAAAAAAAACAGCGATTTTTGCTGAGGCCAAAACCAGATATATGTCCGATATATACAATGTGCGATATATACAATGTCCAGATATATACAACGTGCGGTATAAATTGGTTGAGAAGTGTTCGGGCAGAAGGGCACGAGCAAAACCGACCACTGGCCGACCCAAAAAAACCGGTTCTTCACAGAAAACCGACTACCCACTCGTCGAAGTTTTGCTCGAAAAAATTCGGCAGCAAATGGGTAGGGGTATAGAATAGCGAACTCAAGAAACATACCACGCAGTGTTGTATCAGTCATATTTTAATTTTGCATGTGAAACAACAACAGTTTTGGTATGACAGTCGTACAAAAATATGACAATATGACGATATGACACAACCTTGTGAATACCTTGTCAACCTTGTGAATACCCTAATAGAGTCTTTTGGCATAGCTCGGCGGGTAAGGGCAGTCTGGCAAGTACCGACTACTTGACCCTATTGCTGAACTGGGAGAAGAAGATTCCGAGTGAACCTAGAAAAAGACGGCTGGCGTAAAGGAATGACAGTCTTATCACATTAAATATCTATACGTATGGTTCGAAAATGGAGGACGGAGTAGATGCGGGAATATACTGTCCGAAATTAAGTGTAAGACAGCATTTCAAACTTCCGACCCACTGCAGTATATTTCAAGCGGAGGTGTTTGCTATTGAGAAAGCCACAGAGCTAGCCCTAAATGCAGCAGCCGGCTACTCCAAATTCAATATGTGGTGTACCACTCTCAACAGGAAACGTTTCACTGTCTATATGATGATCTGGACAGTGGTATGACAATGAAAATCGTAACACGTTGAAAAAATATACAGGGATGTAAAACCACTAAAGCCATGTGTAAAGCTAGAAGTACACAAAACTCCTACTGTCACTCGATAGAAGGAACTGTATGATTGTATGATTGGAATACTCACAGGCCACTATCTGCTGGCGGCACACAGCTACAAAATGGGACTGAAGGATCGAGGAAGGAAATGGGACTGGAGGAAATATTAAGAGCATGGTACAAGAGAAACAATGGAGCATATCTTGTACACTTGTTCTGCATTATCAAGGCAACGGTTCCAATATTTTGAGGCCCCACAGTACGAGAATCTGGAAGAGGTCTCGTCAGTAAAACCTCAGAACCTACTAAAATTCGCGACAAGCGCAGGCATCCTAAAGGATGACTACTTCTCATTAACTACATGACGGTACTCCAACTGGTATCGCAAAGGACCAAAACTGGTATATGTGTGGCTGGTAGGCCAGTATAACTTACAGACCTCACCTAAAGGTTTCACTTAGCATAGATCTAGGAAGCGCCGATTTAGGTCAAATAAACACTATTTTGTTCGATAACATGTTGTTATTTGAAGGTATTTTCATAATGCCATTCTCATAAAAACACTCGTTACTATGTTTTAATGTTTTAATGAGAACGAAAATAAACCATGAATAGACATCTTCGCCTCAGAAAAATAATAAAATACCATACGAGTCTAAGTGAATCTTTTCGTTGGAACCTGTTGTAAAATAGAGAGTTCTTATTACAACGCCAAACAAATTACAAATAATAAAAGGCAATACCATAAACAATACGAGTAACCAAAAGTACATACTTTCACTTATGTGCATGTACTCGTATGTGGTACAAGCCCCACATTCCAGCACTTGTAATAACTATTTTCACTAACAACAATAACTGCGTCTTCCCACCATCAATATTACAGTTTACTTTAAAAATATTAATTTCACAATTTATTTTTTACTAAACCAAAGTGCTATTGCTTAAACAAAACGCTGTCATCAAATCCCATAGGTTTAATATTAAGTACAGTTATAAACACGACCGTAAACACTGCTTGGTCACGGCGCTGAGAAGCTTTAAAGCCTATTCCACTCAATGGCTATGACAAACAGTTGTTGCTTTTGTTGTTTTAATGCCGATGACATTAAGAAATTGGCAATACCCACAACGCACAACAACAAAAACAAAAACCAAATTAACAAGCAACACAAATTTGACAAGAAAATGTTTGCGCTTGAGTGTTGAGAAATTTTGTTGACATCTACAAGTGTCGGCGTCGGTGTTTTGTTTGACCTGATTTTGCATAGATTCGCCTGGAAGGACATCATGTCGTGCAAAGTACGTGATGTTGCGATAAAAGGTGTATAAACGCAAAATGTGTCAGTTATTTTAAGGTATACCAACACACACACAACCGCAAACAAACACGTGTTTTGTAGCATCAGTATTCGAGGCCAGCTGCTAAGGAGCCAAACAAAATTACAATATTTTTGCTTGCTTTAAACAATTCTCAATTGGTTGTTTTTTGCTCTCTTCTTGGAAATGTTGGTGTTCGAAGTATATATGTACATATATACATGTATATATAGGTATACCTAACTGTATTTTATAGAGTTTAATCTTGTGGACATCACCGGTCGTAGTACCTAAGTAGATAAACACTACCAATCCTATAAAATTAATATTTATTTTATTTTATGAATTTCGTAGTGTTTCTTTGGATGGTTTGAAAAAAAATGTGTTAAAAAAGGTGGTACTTGGAATATATATATATATAATTAGAAATATAAATTTAAATACCGTTTCTGAGTTTGCTAAGTTCTAAAAACCAGTTAAGACCACCAGTGCGACATTTCAAAAAAATCGATTTATTTCTTTTTTGATTATTTGATAGTTTATACTTTCAAAAATATCCTGTGAAAGCGGTAAGATCATATCTTGAATAGTTTTTGAATGGCAGCGTTCTAAATAGCGACCGCTCGCAAGTATAAGCCGCTATATTCGAAACTTTAAATGCGTTTTTCTCGAAGCGACATTTCTCAAAATTGCTGACATCATAACTCAACGAGAAATTTACCGGTCGACTTCAAATTTAAATTAAGTATTCTTGAATATATTTACTATACAATGACCTTTTTATACTCTCGCAACAAAGTTGCTACGAGAGTATTATAGTTTTGTCCACATAACGGTTGATTGTAAGTCCTAAAACTAAACGAGTTAGATATAGGGTTATATATATCAAAATGATCAGGGTGACGAGAAAAGTTCAAATCCGGATGTCTGTCTGTCCGTCCATCCGTGCAAGCTGTAACTTGAGTAAAAATTGAGATATCTTGATGAAACTTGGAAGACGTATTTCTTGGCACCATAAGAAAGCTAAGTTCGAAAATGGGCGTAATCGGACCACTGCCACGCCCACAAAATGGAGAAAAACGAAAACACTTAAAGTGCCATAACTAAGCTATAAATAAAGCTATGGAAGTAAAATTTGGTATGAAAGATCGCACTATGAAGCGGCATGTACTTTTTTTGGGGAAGTGGGCGTGACCTCGCCCCCTACCAAGTTTTTTGTACATATATCGCAAACTACTAAAGCTATATCAAGGAAACTTTCTAGAGTCGTTTATTTTAGGTACTACCTTATAAAGTCCAAATATGGAGGAAATCGGATAATAACCACGCCCACCTCCCATACAAAGGTTATGTTGTATGGGTTAACTCACTAACGAAAAACGCCAGAAACACTAAATTTCACATAAGAAATGGCATATGGAAGCTACACTCAGGTTTTTTTACAAAATGGAAAATGGGCGTGGCGTCGCCCACTTATGGGTCAAAAACCATATCTCAGGAACTACTCGACCGATTTCAATGAAACTTGGTTTGTAATAGTTTCCTTACATCCCAATGATATGTTGTGAAAATAGGCCAAATCGCTTCACAACCACGCCTACTTCCTATATACCAGAACTTTGATGACGATCTGAATCGTTTACTTTACAATATATAAAGTAAGTACTAGTGAAGATATCGGTGCAGAACTTTGCATAAATACTATGTTAATAGTGTGGCAGCCCCATTCTAAAAATCGCCGAAATCGGACCATAGGTTTTTAAGGCCCCATATATCGAACACGAGAACCTCAGTGCTTCTAACCTAATATTATGGTTTCCAACTTTAAATGGACTTTATACAATATATATGACGAATATGTGGGTCAAATTGTGTATTATATAATATTAATTAAGTTAAATAAATAAATTGCGAGAGTATAAAATGTTCGGTTACACCCGAACTTAGCCCTTCCTTACTTATTGATTTGTTGTTTGTTATACTCTCGCAACAAAAGTTGCTGTCCGTCCGTGCAAGCTGTAACTTGAGTAAAAATTGAGGTATCTTAATGAAACTTGGAACACGTGTTCCTTGGCACCATAAGAAGGTTAAGTTCCAAGATGGGCGGAATCGCACCACTGGCACGCCCACAAAATGGCGATAACCAAAAACACATAAAGAGATATAACTAAGCCATAAATAAAGTTATGAAAATAAAATTTGAAACATAGGATCGCATTAGGGAGGGCACATTTGAATGTAATTTTTTTGGAAAAGTGGGCGTGACCCCGCCCCCAAATAGGTTTTTATATATATCTTGCAAACCAATAGAGCTATATGAACCAAACTTTCTGCGGTCGTTTCTTTTAGCTGTTTCCTTATACAGTCCAAAAATGAATGAAATGGGGTAATAACCACGCCCACCTCCCATACAATGACTAAAAGTGCGTTAACTCACTAACAAAAACGGCATAAACACCAAATTTTACATACGAAATGGCAGAAGGAAGCTGCACTGAGATTTTTTTACAGAATGGAAAATGGGCATGGCGTCGCCCACTTATGGGTGAAAAACCATATCTCAAGAACTACTCCACAGATTTCAATGAAATTCGGTATATAATATTTTTTTGACACCCTGATGACACTGGTGGAATATGGGCGAAATCGGTTCACTACTACGTCTACTTTCCATATAACTCAATTTTGAATCCTTCTGATTCGTTCACTTTATAATGTTATAATGTTAGGAACCGATAAAGATAGCGAAATAAAACTTTACACAAATACTGTATTTGAGCTGTGACATCACTTGTGGAAAAATTGTCAAAATCGAACCATGACTTTTCAAGGCCCCTGATATCAAACATGAAGAACTCAGTGCCTAAGGGTAATTTTTCACCGAAAATATAGGTAAATCTCTAAATAAATTGCGAGAGTATAAAATGTTCGGTTGCACCCGAACTTAGCCTTTCCTTACTTGTTTTAATAACCTTTTTGAATTTTTTGCTTCAGCTACTCATTTGTCCGGAATCTTGCTAGCAGATGGGGAACTTTTTCTTTTGGCACCTCCGAAGACGGCGTATAATTCTGTTATTTTTCAATATTTTTGTAAAAAAATTTCAAATATAGCTGAAAATATACCTTATTAGGTGCAAAAAACTTCGAATCAATCGATCGAGTACTTTCTTTAAAACAATTTACGAAAATCGCCTAATTTTTCATGGGTTACACTGGTACAGCTTAAGTTCAAATGTTAGACACGATTAGGGTCGTGATAATATTTGTATCTTTTATAACTTTATTTATGGCTTAGTTATGACACTTTTTTTTTGGTTTTTGATTTTCGCCATTTTGTGGGCGTGGCAATGGTTTCAACTCGTCTCGTCACCCTGATCATTTTGATATATATAACCCTATATCTAACTCGTTTAGTTTTATGACTTACAAACAACCGTTATGTGAACAAAACTATAATACTCTCTTAGCAACTTTTATTGCGAGAGTAAGAAAATACACTCGAGTGCCTATAAGAACTGAGAACCATGCAACCGTAGCTCCAAGTAACTCCAATTATAGAAATAGTGTATTTGGTCACGAGTTACAACAATGGTCTTTATCCCATGATGGAGTAAGGAACTTTTTCCTGTATTTTTAGCGAAAACTATGCAGTTTTAATGCTAAACAAAGCTCTACATTGTATATCGGTGATATTGTTGTTGCTTACTACCATACAGTTCGTAATCAAATTTTGCCCCAGGCCGCTGTTATCCAAACAATCCTTTCTAACGATTCAGTTGCCGAGTTTAGATATTTAAATATTAAAGACTTTTCAATTCATCATTTTTCATTTACAGTATTTGGTTTTATAACAATTAGAGCTGTTTGAAAAAAATTTTAAACTGTTATAGTTATTTCTATAATTGGTTTAAATGGCATTTTTTATTTAGCTGTCAAATCGATTGCTTGTTTCACATCACTTTGCAATAAATCCCACGAAATTGCCAATTACTCAAAGCTATTTTTTAGTGCATTTTCGCCGCTATTTGCTTTAATCTGTTTGTTCCCGTGTGTGTGTGAGCGCATAAAAACTTTGTTTATTACAAAAAAATACATTTGAGGCATGTTTGTTGGCACGCAAAGCCGTTGTCATGAAGTAATTTAAATTGATGCACAAATTCCAACACAGACTTTGATGTAACGATTTTAATTTAATTGTTGCATTTTGTTTGTTTATTATTTTTTCACTTTGCAAAATTACATTTACCGTCATTAAGCTTTTGATTTTAATTTGTTTATAATATTTGTGTTTTCCTCTTTTTTCGCGGACCTTTTATCTGTTATTGGCGTTAGCTAATAGTGCTGTCAGAATTATATTATTAAATTTTTCCACACAATGGACGCACTTTTTTGCCACTAACTTCATTAAAGAAGCACTTTGTGATTTTCGAACAATGAGTAATCGATTGTGGTGGTTGCGTATGCAACATATAATCGATTGCATCAAAAAGTTTTAATCTCAATTTGTATGGTTTTTTAGTTAGTTAAAGTTTTACATTGGCAAACGCATATGATGTGAAATGCGGGTTATTTAAGTCACAAAAACAAAAATTAAAAATACTATTACAAGTAAAATCTCATATTTTCTAGCTTTGGAAATCGTAAGTTGTTTTCCAAAAAAAACGTTGTTCTTTCAGCAGGCTTACTTTCGAATGTGGCGAATTGAACAAGAAAATTTTCCAAATGTAACGATATGTTATAACAATATTGATCGGAATTGAATGTAAATAAGTTATTCGACTTAAAAAAAAACTACATATCTTCTTCGTCTTCTTCTTCTGGCGTAGACACCGCTTACGCGGTTATAGCCGAGTCCACAACAACGCGCCACGCATCTCTCCTTTTGGCAGTTTGGCGCCAATTGGTAATACCATGTGAAGACAGGTCCTTCTCCACCTGGTCCTTCCATCGGCCTCCCTCTTCTTTGACTTCCACCAGCGGGTACTGCATCGAACACTTTAAGAGCTGGACCACTTTTGTCCATTCGAACAACATGACCTAGCCAGCGTAGCCGCTGTCTTTTTATTCGCTGGACTACGTCTATGCCGTCATATAAATCGTACAGCTCATCGCTCCATCGTCTGCGGTATTCGCCGTTGCCAATGTTTAAGAGACCATAAATCTTCCGCAAAAGTTTTCTCTCGAAAACTCCTAGTGCCGTCTCATCGAATGTTGATACGTCCACGCTTCTGCACCATAAAGTAGGACGAGAAGTTTTTGTTCGTCGAGAGAGGACTTTACTTCTCAATGCCCTACTCAATCCATAGTAGCACCTGTTGGCAATAGTGATTCTGCGTAGAAGCCCCCCCTCGTAGAAGCCCCACTCCTTATTTGTGAAGAACTCGGACAGCCACTTTTCACAAGCCTATTTTGAGTTCAACTTTACACCACCAAGGGCGTTCGCCATGGTAATTACTTGGCGCTATTTCTGGGCTAATGGTGGATGCGATAACACCTCACACCCAAACTTTGGTCATCAACGAAGTGTGTGCATTGTCCTGGTGGAACACTATACCTTTCCTGTTGGCGAATTCTGGACGCTTCTGGTCGACCGCCTGCTTCAAGCGGTCCAGTTGTTCGCAGTAGATGGTAGATTTAAGCGTCTGACCATATGGGAGCAGCTCATAGTGGATCATTCCCTTCCAATCCCACCAAACACACAGCAAAACATTCCTGGCCGTCAGTCCCGGCTTGGCCACTGTTTGGGACGATTCACAGGACTTCGACCACGACCGTTTTCGCTTGATATTGTGGTATGGGATCAATTTTTCGTCGCCGTCCGCTTTTAAAATGGGTCGAGTTCGTTCCGTTTCAGGAGCATATCGCAGGCGTTGATTCGGTCATCAAGCTTTTTTGTGTATCCAGCCTTCTGCAGATGGTTTAAAATGGTTTGGTGACTAACTCCCATCTCCTGGGCGATGTCACGAGATGCCACATGCCGGTCTAACTCGATGTTTTCCATGATTCGATCGGTATTCGTCGTCACAGGTCTTCCGCCGGCTTGCTTATCCAAGGCGTCGTTTTCACCCTGAGTCGTCGAAACCATTCCTCCACAATTTGGATTTGCCTTTAACGAAGGAAAACTTAAAAATAGCGCGAATTTCGGCGTTACTGAACTCCATGTTTACACGTCTATAACTGTTTAACGCAATATCCAAACTAATCATGCATAGCGTCATTTTGTAAGTTATGTCAAGACCTTTCAAAGATGTATAGTATTGCCCGATACGAACTCTGTAGCGCTTTATACAAGACAAAAAGACGGAAGTTTTATTCAGTTTCAGTTATATTTTTATCGATTTATACATTTTCACAAAAAAAGAATCGACCAACTTAACGAGCAGAGAGGTGATCAATCGAGGGCTATTGTGCTACTACATAGATAATGAGGAGTACTACTAATATACCTACTACTGAAGAATTTAATATAAATTTTTCACTTCCGGGCCAATATACTACATACTAGAGCGGAAGTGGTCGTATTAAAACCAGAATGTAGAGTTATTACTATTGTTATATATAGTAGTTAGTGTTGGTTACTTCCTCGCTATTTAAAATGTATATATATATAACCTTCATGTATAAACATATTCACTTATTCTAACGTTGTGATGCATATACCATACTCACGGTTGTTATTTTAAAATTTAAATTACTTTTTAGATATTCATAGTGAAAATTAACTTTACTTTATTAAATGTTTTCAAATTCACTTTACGAACACACACCCTTATATACTTATGTCCTACTCAGTATGTTGATTATTCGTTAGCCAAAAAGACTGGACAAAACTTTATCCTGTTGTTTATTATTAAGCCTGTCAGGCCAACAAATTTGTTGATTTCGTTGCTAAACTTTGTTCAATCTTCCACTTACGTTACATAAAGTGCTTGAATACTGAGAGTTATAACAACGCAATTAAATTTTTCTTAAAAATACAAAATTGTTTTTTTTTTTTTTGTTACTCTGTAGACCTTCTGTAGACAAAAAAATTTTTATTCTGCACCATATTTTGTTTTAATGGCCACGACATATCTCTTAATTTCCAACGAATTCACTTCGTGAGATTTTCACTACCTGACTTCATCTATGGATGAATTCAATACAACTTTATAGTATGTGAAGGCATTAATCCATAAGCTCTTGATGTTTCGAAGCTAACTGTTCAGTTTGAAGGAGTAGCTTTGACGAAATTTCCTTCTAGTATTCAAGTTGTAGACTATCTGACCACGGTATTGTACTCCGAGTAGAGTTACCAAAACAGAACCATATATGTACATCTACACTGACAACCAAAAAAAAAAATAACTTATTTTCAGGATCATTCTCAATGGTTTCACAATATCCAAAAAATAAGTTGAAATGGCTATAAGCCAGAAAATTGTAAAGCTAATAAGTCTGTCGGACAAAGCTGAACCGAAAGTGTTTCCTCTTGTAAAGTGTACCATAATAACATCCCACTTTGAAATTAACGATATATGTCATCGTATTAAACTCATCCTCACGTCATTCTTAATTTTACTTATGTAAATTTGCTCTTCATTAGCACTAAAAAAAATTAAGTAAGTGTTAGAAACAAACTAAATCAACAAAGTTTTATATTCTCCGTAAAGAAGTTTGCGCCAAACTTTTATGTGACGAACCAGAGGACAAGTGAAAAATACATTAAATAAAAAATCCCTCATTTAAACAACTTCAAAAGCCAGCTGACGAATTATTGCAGCCAATTTGGAAAATATATTCATATTCAGCATGCTTAATTGCTTGCTAGCTGGTGCTCGTTAGCTACGCGGTAATATTGCGACAAGTACGTCACAAAGTTTGTTTAATTTTAATTCATGTCGGAAGTAAACAATGTCAATTCAAACTTTTTATTATTATTTATTTTCACACCTCATTTCAGTTAGACGTTTCACTTTATAAATTAATTTCCATACCGTTATTTTTTCGCAGTTGTGCTTAATGTTTAACTTAAAAAAAAACATTATTTAAAGATAAAACTACGAGTGAGATGTAAATATTATGAAGACAAAAAATATATCATTTAATTGAGCATTCAGTGCTCGCTTTTAAAGTCACTTATATTTCAATCTCAAATATTTTAGTATGCTCACCAAAACCCCAGTGACGTCACTTGCTCAATATGCCTTAATTAATGAAACTCATTCAGTCATCATCAAATATCTCCCCTTACTTTGTAAACCATTTTTGTTATGCTCTCTAAGCCTGTGTATAACATGCAAACGCTGATGACTTAACAAACCTAAATTTATTTGCATTAATTTATTATATTGACGCAATAATGATTTTACACTTCAACTATTATGTGTAATAGATGGAAATAAAATCAATCATTTTAGGTGATTAGGAAGCACGAAAATGCACTCAGCTTCAATTTAACTGTTTGGAGACGTCAAATCGACTGATATAGCATTACCGTATCGCACATACAGTCAAACGTAAAAGCACGTTAAAAGCATTACTTAGGTTTCAGGTGATAAACGTATGTATAGACAAGTAAGGAAGGGCTAAGTTCGGGTGTAACCGAACATTTTATACTCTCGCAATTTATTTATTTAATATTATATAATACACAATTTGACTCACATATTCGTCATATATATTGTATAAAGTCCATTGAAAGTTGGAAACCATAATATTAGGTTAGAAGCACTGAGGTTCTCGTGTTCGATATATGGGGCCTTAAAAACCTATGGTCCGATTTCGGCGATTTTTAGAATGGGGCTGCCACACTATTAACATAGTATTTATGCAAAGTTCTGCACCGATATCTTCACTAGTACTTACTTTATATATTGTAAAGTAAACGATTCAGATCGTCATCAAAGTTCTGGTATATAGGAAGTAGGCGTGGTTGTGAAGCGATTTGGCCTATTTTCACAACATATCATTGGGATGTAAGGAAACTATTACAAACCAAGTTTCATTGAAATCGGTCGAGTAGTTCCTGAGATATGGTTTTTGACCCATAAGTGGGCGACGCCACGCCCATTTTCTATTTTGTAAAAAAATCTAAGTGCAGCTTTCATCTGCCATTTCTTGTGTGAAATTTAGTGTTTCTGACGTTTTTCGTTAATAAGTTAACCCACTTTTAGTAATTTTCAACCTAACTTTTGTATGGGAGGTGGGCGTGGTTATGATCCGATTTCTTTCATTTTTGGACTGTATTAGGAAGTGGCTAAAAAAAACGACTGCAGAAAGTTTGGTTTATATAGCTCTATTGGTTTGCGAGATATGTACAAAAAACTTAGTAGGGGGCGGGGCCACGCCCACTTCCCCAAAAAAATTACATCCAAATATGCCCCTTCATAGTGCGATCCTTCATACCAAATTTTATAATTTTATTTCCATAGCTTTATTTATGGCTTAGTTATGGCACTTTATGTGTTTTCGGTTTTCGCCATTTTGTGGGCGTGGCAGTGGTCCGATTTTGCTCATTTTCGAAAGCAACCTTCCTATGGTGCCAAGAAATAAGTGTGCCAAGTTTCATCAAGATATCTTAATTTTTACTCAAGTTACAGCTTGCACAGACGGACGGACGGACGGACAGACAGACATTCGGATTTGAACTCCACTCTTCACCCTGATCACTTTGGTATATATAACCCTATATCTAACTCGTTTAGTTTTGGGTGTTACAAACAACCGTTATGTGAACAAAACTATAATACTCTCTTTAGCAACATTTGTTGCGAGAGTATAAAAATGTGAGTTTCATACCCTGTAAGAAATTGGAGATTTCAATAATGCAGACTAATGGACTTGTATGGTACAAGTATTGTGAAGTATAGCATCATAATATTGAAATAGATATGCCATCCGAACTATAGGAAGAAGTATAAAACCAAACTGTAGTTATTTTTCCATTACTTGGGTATTAGAAAGTTCCACTAGCAATATCCCAGATAAAGGACTCCATCAACTGAGAAAGTTTTGTTTTAACTAATATAGATATTTTACAATTGACCAGTTATTTGCCATGCCCTAAACTCTAAAAACCACTCTGGAAAAACAAGCGGCCAACTATCCATATCTTTGACGGCTGTAACCGCTACGACTATTAAGAGTTATTATATTTTTTAGAGTATATTATTCATAAATACCTCTCTCGACAGATTGAAGGATTTCTGTATAAGATTCTCATCATACTATAAGACATAGCGATTTTTTGAGATCGTTCTTGACATATTCCAAATAAATAATATTCCAAATAATAAATTTTGGAACTGTTTTCTGCTTTCAAACAAGTTCACCTATTTGTTCTCAAATAGAAATAAATAAGACCATAATTAACTCCAACTTAAAACACTTAATGCTACAGATTCAAAAGCTTTGTCCTACAGGGTATTCATGCTTTGGAAAAAGTATATGTAAGAGCTTTATATACTACATACATATATAATAGTTGACACTTCAAGGTGTTTATTGAAACTGATTGCAAGCAAGTCTCCGCAAAACGATACGTTGACGACAGTGGAACAATATTTCAGAATTTTGGCCTGCCACAAAATCACAAATTCCGCGCATTGATATGCAAATAGACAAGATAAAATCTTATATAGCACAAGGGTGGCTACACCGCCTTATAGACCGTTATGTTTGTATATAGTATTTTGTATACACTATAAGTCTCAACTAGTATCTACCTTTACGCGAATATAAGTTAACTTACCTATTAGCCTGGTAAATCCTGCCAGTTACACATGTGCCACTTAGAGAAGTATTACGAAAGCAGCTAAGCATCTGCTTAAAGCGCTAAAACTGCTTGAGTTTGAAGAAGAGCGAGTTGAAAATAGTTTAAAGTTGCTACAAACATAACAACAAAAACATATGCGCACATAGAAGATGAACATTTGCCTCAAGCACTGTGCCACAACGCATTAAATTGTTGAAGAACATACACATACACAGCTACACACACACATGCATATTTAGCTGAGTGTAGAAATGTGGCAGTCGAAGGCAAATGCTTACAGCTGCTGTTGCTCGCTGATAATTGCTTGCAATTGCAACTGTATTGAAGCGTTAGCCAAATGCGGCAGCAAGTTAAACAGCTGCGCAAACAAACACGAGAGCGAGCTTGGCAAAAACTTAAAAGCACACATATGGGAGGCTTTCATTTGATGCACATCCGTACATACATATGTATTTACATACCTCTGCATATCTTATATTTGTATATAAGATGCTTGGGTATGTACGATGTACATATATGCAAATTTCAACTCACTTTCGACAATATTTGTTGTAAGTAGTTAGTGCCGCGGAGCTTGATTGGTATGGCATTAGTTTTGTTGAGGTATCCTTAAGCAAGGATTTTCTACACGTAACTTCACAAATTTGTTAGAACTCTGTTGCTATTACTTTTAGCAGCATATTTGAATTGTTGTTTACGTTAGGGTAAAGCCAGCTGTTACTGTGCTATGCTTTCTTTTCAATGCGACCTTAAACCATTTCCGCCTACTGTGTATTTCTTTTACCCTCGGAGCGTGTTATATAGTATATAAAACTAGTCGAGGTATGAAAATAATCAGGATAACGAGACCTAAAATCCTGATGTATATATGAACATCCGGCAGTCCATCTATCTCTCTATGCAACCTAAAACATAGGTGAAAACAACGTCCACTCTCTATATAAAAATAGCCCTATTAATCAATTATAATGATTTCTGGAAGTTACTTGAAAAATTGTACATCAAATAATGTGATCTCGCTCTATAAACGATAGTGATGGGTCCTTTATACAAATAACATTTGTATATAACATTTTCTGTCGTCTACATTCTATATTATGAAGGATTATCTTATGCACCGGTACCTACTGTAGTTAGCTCAGCCTTACTCATCCATCCCATAACTTTTTACTCACCATACTGCGGCTTTTGTACAATCTCTTACAATAAATTTCCTCCATGTGGTGATACATTGAAGCACTGTAAGGCATACAAATTCGCGCTTCTGAAGGATTTAAAATATTTGTTGTTGCCGGCAGATAACGACACCGTGAACATACATATGAACAAATCGGACAAATCGCAGGAAGGAGAACCAGCTAACAGCAATGACTTTGACAAGCAGCCGACGACGCTGCGAAGCAACCAGCAGTCAAATATTCAAACAACTATAACAACAACAACAGAACTGAGCACTTTTAAAAACTAATGCCAAGCATTTCGTGGCATATTTAGGCGTCAGTAAATGGAATAATGTTGTAATATATACGTACATATTATCTACCTGTTTCGCGGTGACAGCTAAATATAAAAATACAACAATGTTGTGCTGAAATGTGTTGTTGTAGCAGGTGAAATTGAATTCAATTTATGCGGAAATGAACTTCAATGAATTGTGTATTACTTTTGTATCTCCACCATTGAAAAACAATAATAAATCGCAAGCATTTTCTTAAAATAACGCCGTAAGATGGAAAAATTATATAAGCATAAAATCGAAATTGTGTCGATTTCATTTGATGTGTTCATATATAACAGTGAAATGTGAGGCATTAACGCGTGAATGTGCAGGTGTTAAAATAAAACAACAGTTAGTGATTGCAAATGGTATTTTTAACAGCACTTATTACTTCCATTTTATTGCTTTGATGGGTCTGAATTTAGGAAGGCGTTGCTTTTAAGATTTGCAACCGAAATGATAACTAGGAATGTACCTAGCTTGGAATCTATTTCTAAGCTAAAATAGATAGTAGATTTGTTTGTTAAATTGTTTAGTTTTATAAGATCACGAAGAACCTTTACTAGAAAAACTCATCGCATATATTTTTATGTCTTATATACACTCTGAGCTTTAGTTTAGTTTAACAGTAACATCTCTCACTGCTCAAGTCCATCTCCATAGTCATTTTTTCGGAATCTACATCAAGAAAATGTTATGAATCATTATCAATTGGCACTACAACCGGGTGTCGGTTTTGGCCGCGTCCATAAGCCTTTGTTAGTCGTCTCTGCATTGCGCACGACGGTGCCAGTTGGAGATTTCAAGCTGTGTCAGGTCCCCATCCTTTTGATCCTTCCACCTGAGTTTAGGTTGTCGGGCGCCAGTGGGTACCGTGCCGTACATTTTTCGTGCTGGAGTGTTTTCTTCCATTTGGGCGATATGTCCAAGCCAGCGGAACCGCTATATTTTTATGTGCCGCACTATGTCTATATCGCCGAAGAGCTCATACAGCTCGTCCTTCCAACGAATCCGGTACTCGCCTACGCCTACGCGTAGCGGGCCATAAATCCTTCGGAGGACTTTTCTCTCGAAAGCTCCTAAGGAGTGCTCATCTTTATTGGTCATCGTCCATGCTTCCGCGCCATACATCAGGACGGGTATGATGAGCGTCTTATAGAGCGTTACTTTGGTTTTGCGAGAGAGGGCTCTGCTTTTCAATTGCCTACTGAGCCCGTGATAGCACCTGTTGGCAAGAGTGAACCTCCCGATTGGTGATTTCGTGGTTGACGTCGTTGTTTGAGTTTATGCTGGAACCTAGATAAACGAAGTCTTTTACTACTTCAAAGTTGTCATTGTCAACACTGACGTGGTCTCCTAACCGCTGAGACCCTTTGCATTATGACAGGAGGTACTTCATTTTGCCCTCGTTCACTACTAGACTCATTTGCTTCGCTTCTTTTTCCAGGATTGAAAATGTTGCACACACGGCCCTGTTGTTGCAGCCGACAATGTCGATGTCGTCGGCATAGGCCAATAACTGGTGACTCTTGAAAAAGCTTATGCCAGTACTATTAAGATCTGCAGCGGAAATTATCTTCTCAAACATTAGGTTAAAGAAATCGCTCGATTGGGGGTCGCCATGTCTGAAACCTCGTTTCGTAGCGAACGGCTCAGAGAGGTTCTTCCCTATTCTCGTGGTGGTAGCGCTCAACGTCATTTTACATAGCCGTATAAATTTTGTGGGTATCCCAAAATCAGATATTGCGGCATAAAGGCAATCCCTTTTTGTGCTATCGAACATAGCTTTGAAATCAACAAAAAAATGGTGCGTGTCGATCTGTTTTTCTTGGGTCTTTTTTCTGACCGTATTTGGCAGAGAAGTAGATGCATCTGTGTTATCAAATCCTCGCCGCAATGTTTGAATAGCTCGGCCGGTAGGCTATCTGAGCCTGCGGCTTTGTTGTTTTTAAACCGAGCAATTGCTATTTCAACCTCGTTATGGTCAGGTGGTGATACGACAATGTTGTCGTCAACGACTGTGGGTTCGGGTTCCACTTCCATGCTATCGATAGCATTGCTGTCACCGTTCAGTAAACTCGAGAAGTGTTCCCTCGAAGTCCTTAGTATGCTCTGGGCATCTGTCACCATGTTGCCTTGATCGTCTTTGCAGGAACTTGGCCTGGGCTTAAAGCCTCTAGTCAGGCGGGAGACCTTCCGATAAAAGTCTCGGACCATGTTCCTGTTTTTTTTTTTCTGTGTTTGAAAATACGTCTCTCTTCCTTCCTCTTCTAACGATATCGCTCCTTAACAGCTCGCGTCGCTGCGGTACGCAAGGTGGCCCTGTAGGCTGAGTAGCTGAGTCAGCCTCAAACCGTTATCGGTAGTTTGATCGTGAAGGCTGAATTTTCCGACTGCCGGACCAAATATGCTCTCCTTGCCCCCCTGGCATTTAAGTCGGCAAGCACTATTTTGGTATCGTGGAGGGGGCAGCGCTCGTATGTGTGTTTGAGGAGCGCATAGAAATCATGATCTCTTCGTCTTGCACGAGCGAGTTGGCGAAGTCTCCGCCGCACCACAAAACCCACACCAAATATGTGCTCCGTTGCTTGACAGCTGTAGTAGATGTCACATGATTGTCGTTTATTACAACCATGTCCCGTCCATCGCATTTCCTGGATGACAGTGATGTCAGCCTATATTTTTCCAGGACATCTTCCACCTGGGTAGAGGCACCTTCCCTATATAGGGTAAATCGTGGTCCTTTGTTCGTTTGCGGCGGTCGTCATCAAAAAAGGGGGGATAAGGTATCCGAGACTTTATTGGTCATTTCATTGGATTTTTTTTTACATGGCGGGTCCCAAACTCAACGCATAACCCTGGTTGGGAAATACATACTACGTTTATGCTTCATTTCTACTCGGTTATATTATACACGGGTAAGTTCAACCCACATGCATAAACACTTTTTCACCACGAGTTAAATGATCTACTCGGATAGAATATACACATTATCTTTACGTATGTAGACGAGTTAACTCGGATGCATTAACGGATTTAGAGTTAAGTTGAACGTCAAATCAGCTGATTTTTTGTGCCGGTGTATATTGTTTTGACAAATTGCATATACAGGGTTCCCGTATTGCCAATTTTTCGCTAAAAATTTAATTATTTACCAATAATTTGAACAAAATTTATAATATGTTCTTCCATAATTAAAAAAAAAATAAAATAAAAATAAGTGTACTATAAGATGTAGTTATTGTTTTCCAATATTGAAAACAATTCAAAATCAAAAAAAAATGTTGGGTGGTAGCCATCAATTTAATTAAATTCAGAATTCAACTCGAGTAGAGTATTTGCCGTTTATGTTTATAAGCTTTACCCATGTAGAATATAACCTTGTAGAAATGAAGCATAAACGTAGTAACAGTTTTGTAGACGTTTATATAGCGAGCCGCTTGCTCCAAGACAGACGCCCGGTTGCAGCCGCACCTCCTGGTGAACAGACGCTGCGAACCTTGGCGAACCCTTAAACCGAGTAAGTCGGAGTGGCCTCACTAAGGCACCCTCTCTCTTAGCTGTGATCCTGAGTTCCACTCGGATTGGTTACCGCTTCTCGCTCAGGGTTGCTCACGTTGCCCAGGGTGGACGCAGGAGTAGGAATTGAGCATGTTAGGTAAACTGCAACTGGATACGAAGAGAAGCTACCACACCCCATTTACATCCCAAGAATAGAAGATCGGGTCTAAAATAGATTTGTCAAATCTAAAGCAATATACATAATAGAGAACATTTATCGAAGGACCAACCACCTTCAGCTAAGAATTGAATAATGGAACACCATCTTTTGACTTCGGCATCTTTGTGTTCTGAACTGCGATTTGTTGTCGAGTACCTGATATTGAAATCTTTTTTACGCTAATTCAATTCTTAGAAAACTCTCTATAGCTTTGGCAATATATAGATTTTTTTTATACTCTCGCAACCTGTTGCACAGAGTTTTGTTCACATAACGGTTGTTTGTGTCACCAAGAAATATAAGAGTTAGATATGGAGTTATATATACATAAATGATCAGGATGACGAGTAGATTTGAAATCCGGATGTCTGTCCGTCCGTCTGTCCGTCTGTCCGTGCAAGCGATAACTTGAGTAAAAATTAAGATACCTTAATGAAACTTGGAACACATGTTCCTTGGCACCCTGAGGAGGTTGCTTTCGAAAATGGGCAAAATCGGTCCACTGCAACGCCCACAAAATGGAGGAAACCGAAAACCTATACAGTGTCATAACTAAGCCATAAATAAAGTTATGAAAATGAAATTTGGAACATAGGATCCCATTAGGGAGGGGCACATTTGGATGCAATTCTTTTGGAAAAGTGGGCGTGACCGCGCCCACAAATAGGTTTTTTGTATATAACTCGCAAACCAATAAAGCTATATAAGCCAAACTTTCTGCAGTCGTTTCTTTTAGCCATTTCCTTATACAGTCCAAAAATGAGAGAAATCGGATAATAACCACGCCCCCCTCCCATACAAAGGTTAGGTTGAAAATTACTAAAAGTGGGTTAACTCCCTAACGAAAAACGTCAAAAACACCAAATTTAACATAAGAAATGGCAGAAGGAAACTGCACTGAGATTTTTTTACAAAATGGAAAATGGGCTTGGCGTCGCCCACTTATGCGTCAAAAACCATATCTCAAGAACTATTCGACCGATTTCAATGAAATTCGGTATATCACACTTTCTTGACACCCTGATGACACGGGTGGAATATAGACGAAATCGGTTCACAACTACGTCTACTTCCCACATAACTCAATTTTGAATTCCATCTGATTCGTTCAATTTATAATGTATTCATAAGGAACCAATGAAGATAGCGGAATAAAACTTTACACAAATACTGTATTTGGGCTGTGACATCACTTGTGGAAAAATTGTCAAAATCGGACCATGACTTTTCAAGGCCCCTGATATCGAACATGAAGAACTCAGTGCCTAAGGTTAATTTTTCACCGAAAATATAGGTAAATTCCTCAGATATTTTAATGTAATTCATTCCCTCTGAATTTTTTCCTTATAACAGTTTCTCTCTGTACCTGAAATGGTAAAAATCGGGTCATAACTTCCCCCAGATCCCATATACCTAATTATAAGTAATATTAAATTAAGTGAGCGTATAGTCTTCGATACATTGTATCTTGGTGGTGAAAACGAGTGAAATCGGTTTAGGAATTACCTCAGTCCCCATATACTATTTATGATGATTTTCGTTATTCTATTGAACTTTATACCAAATATATGGGTCGACTTGTGTTATCTTTATAAAATTACATCAATAAATTGCGAGAGTATAAAATGTTCGGTTACACCCGAACTTAGCCCTTCCTTACTTGTTTACTTTCCTCTTTTTGCAAATATATTTCGGTTTTTCTTTAAGCTTCGTCTAGTGTTATGCTCTTCTAGCTTTATCTTCAAGAAACTCTGGATGCAGCCAGTCCATAAGCTTGCTTCTTTCCATATAAGTTTAATAATTCTGTTTTCTTCAGGATCGTGAATTAGATTTCATCGATAGTCAACGAAACCATCTTTCTACTAAATTTTGTAAACACATAAACACGTTATAACGTTCATTAATTCAAGCGATAATTACAGAATATACACGCAGACGTACACTAGTGGTTATGTTATCGATACCGCTACACATGTAGACATGCCTAACATTGCTTAGGTGTTGGTCTAATTGCAGCAACCTCATGTTTTGTGCTTACAAATTGTAATGTTAGACTACAGTAATAACAAAAACAGTCAATGCGAAGACGCACCTCCATTAAGCTTGTTTAAACACCTGCTTGCATTTGAGCCTATACCGACTCAACGGTATTAGGGTATCATGAGGCAAATGTGATAGCTTAGTAACATAACACGTTGGCTTAACAGGAGCCTTAGTCTAGTGTTATTCAATTTCATGTTGAGTACTGAGGAAATGTGAAGACAAAATAAATTTACAGAATAAAGGGTATCGCTATATCAATAATATGTATTTAAATGCGAACCAGACTAGTTGGTCTCTCCATTCTATCGAGACCAATTTTGAGACATCTTAACCTCGAAAACCCTCTACTACAAAGAAAATATATACATCACGTAGTTGTAACAATTTATATTATTTTATACAGAGTAGCCACCATTTTCATATTGAATCAGATATATGTATGTATGTGCACAACAGCCCCGTTTTACTTTCGATAAAAATTTGCCGAACGTGGTGAATTTTTCGCTGTCATATATGTGAATGGTGTTGGCGGTAGCGATGGCGATCGTCTGGCTTTAATCTTCTTTTCTAGGCAATGCCGCTCACGACGTCTCTCCTGCACTTTTTGTTGCTCCTCGGGCACACGCGTAAGCTTTCGTTCATAAATCGGTTCGATTACTTTGCGGGAATTTCGATTTTGAAACAGTAATTGACAAAAGGCCAACTCTTCGCTGACCGTACGCATTCTAGGAATATCCAGCGGCACCACCATTTCGCTTGGTATTTGCTCAAAATCAGCAGCGGCCATCTTTATTGGTGTTCTCTGCAGCTGTGCACAAGTGATTTGTTGACGGAAAACTTACACGGATAATATTAAACGGAAATTCTGATAATTTTAGTATAGTTATGACGAACAAAAAATTTCAATGAATCTAATTTTTAGGCTTTTGACATGATTTCAAATTTCTAAAAATTCTAAATTTAACAAGTACAGTACAGTTTGATAACGAGCAAATTCGATTTCTTGAGCACTATGAAGAATTGCCTCTAAATGGTAAAGGGCAACAACTATGTCCCTTTGGTGTCCTGGGCTGAAGTCCAAAACCTAACTTGTAGCCTATTTTTTAATTTATCTGCAAGTGCAGGCAGTAGTCAAATTCGTCTCTCAAAATATTTTTTTCGTATTTTTTTTTCGTTCAAGCGAAAAAACAACTTCAGTAGCTAGGAGTCGTATTGAAACCCCTCCAAATATCCGCTGCATTAAAATAAATTTTATTTCGCTCTTTAAGAGTCCTGGAACTATAGCGCCAAAAATTCTAGTCACAAAATCGTATATTAGGTTATTTTTGCTTAATAGCTCTTATTGCAGTTATTCCCCCATTACTTCTTATGCTCGATTTTTAAGTTCAAAGCGAAGTGCTGTACATCAGAAATGCCTTAAACCATAAAGGCGCTAAATGGCAGCACAGTTCACAACACTTATGTATACATTCCTCTATACATATATATCCATTTATACATATATATATATATATATATGTAGTACACACTATGTGCTTGCTGGTGACCTGTTTTTAGAATTTTATACCGCTTTCAAGCTGCTTTTCTGCCCACAGCCATCAAAGCAATTTATCATTTTAGAACGCTATTCAAGTATCTCGCCTTCAACTAAAAGCACATGTATGTATAAAAAATACAAAAAATATGAACGAAAATAAGTGAGAAAAAGAAATAAAATGGTATTATAACTAATAGTCACCGACGTCATCGATATAGGCGACAAAGAGTAACAAAATCAGCGGGCACAAGAAAAGCGGTAAAATATAAGAATTCGATGGCACATTGCAATTTAATATTATTTATAGCCTTTTATTATGCAAAGGGGAATATGCTGCGGCCATTTTGTTGCTGTCACGCCTAAAATTATGCTTCTAAGGTCTTCCTTGAAAGCTTAAAGCGAAAAACATTTTTTTTATTAAGGTAAATTTTTTGAGGGTTGCTGTGATGTAAAATATGACATCTTGTAATGCAAAAAAAAAAAATTACTTGCAGAAAATATTGTGTATTTAGTAATTACTCCCAAGTTTATAACTAATTTGCCTTTATTAATTTATAATTCATTAAAATGGTATCTACTTAACTACCCTAAGTAATTGGCATTATCTAAGTGATTACTGATTAGCAAAATAAAAAATGTGAAATTGTATATGGGACCACCAATATATGTACTCATTTAACATCACTATTAATTTAAATATTTTAAACTTTTTTACTTTTAAGATTACGAATATTATTCAATGTAACATAGATTACAATTTCAACATCCTAGGTTTCCATAACCAAAATTTCTACCAGTCTCACTTATTTATCTAAAAGGGTTCTAATTAGTGATGAGCGATATTTCACTACCGGTGATTTATTCACTGTGATTGAAAAATCGAGTATAGCAACAGCGATCAATTTTTGTAAATATCAGTGATTTAAAATCGCTATTGCAGTTAAGTAATTTGAGTTCGATCACAGTAGCTATAGAGAAGTTCAGTGCTTTTGTTCGATCACAGTACATATAGGAGTTCAGTAATTCTAATTCGATCACTGTAGCAATAGCCGTTCAGTGATTCTAATTCGATCACTGTAGCAATAGCAGTTCAGTGATTCTAATTCGATCACTGTAACAATATCAGTTCGAAAGTAGCAATCACTGTTCAGTACCAATATCAGTTCGAAAGTAGCAATCACTGTTCAGTAACAATATTAGTTCGAAAGTAGCAATCACTGTTCAGTAACAATATCAGTTCGAATGTAGCAATCACTGTTCAGTGATCACAGTATGAATTTTAGTTGTGATTTCGATAATTTTGGATACGGTGATTACAAAAGCAGTTAAATGTGCCCAAAATTTATTAATCAGTTAATAGTGATTACAAAAGCAGGTAAATTTTGGATATTGTTAAAATTAATAAAAATGTATGTAAAAAATTAAAAAAAAAAATTGGAGTACAAATTCTCATAAATTCGTTTTTTTTGTTGTGATCGCAATAGCAATAAAAAATCACAGTGATTTAAAAGTAGCAATCACTGAAATCACAGTGATTCAAAAATAGCAATATCGCTCATCACTATGTAGTTCTAATAATAATATATACATTTTCATAAAATAAGTGAGTTCATATACACTCATCATATATCATATATAATCCATTGACAATATTAATTACATTTGCATTACAACTACAATTATCACTACCAGTACCGTTACTATTACCGATATCAACAACAGCACCACTAGCAGTACTAGTACGAGTACATTTACTAATAACAACATCAGTATAAATACGAGTACCATTATCATCATAATTACTAATTTAATACAAACGCAACCAAATTGAATCCAGTAAAATAACATATCATTACTACCAGTACTAGTGCCATTACCACTTCAAAACCAGTAAAATTACCATTATCACCATCATTACTATTGCATTTCAGAATTTATTGGCTGTATAAAGCGAGAAAGTAGCATTACTATAATACCATATAATTTGTCCAGTATTGCATATCAATATTACAAACGCAAATACGTATGTATATGTCGAGTATTGTGGTCAGGGAATCGTTGTTTTTGCCATTTATTGCATTGTGCGGCATATTGCTGCCACATGCAACAATAAGGCTATCATTTTCAATATCACTTAATCGATATTAATGATTAAACGTTTACCATCAAATACTCATATTGAATTTACCGTTACTGGTTTATTTGCGTATTCAATTTCGCCACACATTCGTGTATTTGCATGTGTGGTGTGCCCGCCCGGCTTTAATTGCATGCAAGCACACCTGCTGTTCGCCGATATACCACATGCAGACGCCTAGCTTACATTTACGATACCTTGGAGACACGATTTCAATAGCATAACTCCCGCATTGTTGCGATTGCGGTAAATGATAAATTAAAAATGACACCGCTTAATCATATGCGTATTATTTGTATGGAGGGCAGTAAGTAAACGGCTGTTATACATATGTACATATTTAGGTGTGAAGTGACCATAATAACTGTTCATTTGTATATCCTAACCATGCTGACTGTGTATGGCTATCGATAAAATTTCCGTTGTTAATGTGGTCAAGCAGTTATAATTGAATATTTTGTGAACGTGGAGAAGCAGTTTGAACAGTGGGCGCAAAATAAATTAATAAATTACCAATGTGTATGCATACATATATGTTAGTTATAGGAATTGTTATTGAGGAAGGAATTAATAGTATGAGATAGTATGAATTAATATGATTTAAGATGAATTGACGCTTAGAAAACTTTACAGAAGATGTTTGGAAAAGTTTAATATAAATTTGTTTTCAAACAGAGTTCCCAACTATCGGATTAATAAAACTGGCAAATATTACAAAGTGGATTTGACGGGTATTTGCTAGTTATATATATATATACATTATTTCCTGTAGTTCCTAGAGGGAACATAGGACTTCAGTTATAGATAAAATTAAATATAGTTTCAGTCGTAAATACTACAAAAAAGTCAGTGAATTATATTAAAATATTCTTTAAATTTACAAAACTTTATCCACGCCATTTCCATGCACTCGCTCAAAGCAAATAATTGATGGCTTCCTAAGAAGGAGAGCAAGCAAGCTCATTTTACCAAAAATTAAATTACCTTGCAATGTTGTTATTATGCAACCAGCTGTGCGGCATCTGTGTGTATGTATGTATGGGAAGCATTAGACATACAAAATACGCACCTGCGAGCCAACTCTTGGTTTCTTGAAAATTTTGCATGTACCTAGAAGTATAAACACACACCTACTCAAACACACCTTTTAAAGTGCAAGTTTAATCGGATTTTTGCGCAGATTTTACAAATACCCCAAAACAAAAGCTACAAAATCTAACCAAAGCAGAAGTTAAGCGGCAAAAGAGCAACAAAATACAAACACTAAGCAAACAGAGTTTGAGTGGAAAACCCAAAAATGCCAAAACACATCAACCGAACGTAGAGTGAATGCAACGGAACGACGACGAGCTGTTTTGATAACTGCTTGTAAACTTGCACTTGCATACATTTAGGCGAGTGGTAGTAGTAGAGGTATTGAAAGCATTAGGGTGTTACTTAAATGAGTTAATAATATTTGTTTAATGTTCAGTTTCTGAAACTTTAATTTAATGCAAAAATATATAACCAATGAAGTCGAGTGGAGATGGCTAAGACATCTCAAAGTTCAGTATAACGACTAAAAAGATAAAGAGGCTGTACCAGTGTGACACTTATAAAAAATCATTTTTTTTATATTTTGCTTATTCGATAGTATATACTTGCCAAAATATCCTGTGAAATCGGCAAAGTCGTATTTTGAATAGTTTTTGAATATAGTTTATGAATAGTTGAAACTTTAAACGCGTTTTTCTCGAAACGACATTTTTCAAATTGCTGACATCAACTCAACGGTGAATGACTAAAGCCCACCGTCAGTGTGACTCACTATCGTGTGACTTTTTTAACTTAATGCTGGAAAAAACAATTCGAGCTGCAGAGCTAAATATATAAGGTACAATCTACTATAAGGATGTACAGCTGCTGGCGTATGCCGATGGTATTGATATCATACGGCTCCACAAGACGCTCATTATTCCGGTCCAGATGTATTGCGCAGAAGCGTGGACGATAAGAACATCCGATGAGACGACTCTTGGGGCTTTCGAGAGAAAGGTTCTGCGTAAGATTTGTGGTCCTCTGATCAATGGCTACGCTGACGGATGGAACGATGAGCTGTACGATTTATGTCCAAAAAACTCATTCTCTTCAATACATTCGAGCGAATACATTCTTTTAAAAAATGTTCACAAAAATCCCTAATTTTTCATAGGTTACACATAGCGCTTTGAAGCTATCTAATTAACTTTGTTATATTTAATTCATATTCGACATATGTTTTAATAAATTTAGTTTCTACTTCTAAGTGTATAGAGAGATATGTTTAATATTTTGTCTATAATCGGGGACAATGTATTACTTCTAACCACTTCTTATAATAACGACATTGGGTTTGAGAGTCGAGAAATCTGTCCAAAAACGTACAAATATGGTTATAGTTTAAGAACTCCCCTAATATACTAACATACATATACATTCTTATTAGAGAGAAAGAAAAGTGTAGATCGTTGGACATGTACAAGTAAATAAGAGGAAGGAAGGAAGTGAGCAAACGAAGCAATTGTAGGCATTAGCAAGTAACCGAAGCATGCAATAGGCAAAATATGTATGTAGAAAAGGTACTATATACATATGTACATATGTATAAGATACAACAGCAAAGCAATTGCAATGAGTAGTGCAAATTGCACTAAAATGCTTTCAAAGCGGCCAGTAAAGCGGCTGCATTTCCATAGCAAAGAAATAAGCATTAGAATGATATTGCAGCAAGTAGGAAATTCGTGCTTAAACAACAACAAAAACGCATACACAGCTAGGCAAACTACTAATGTAACTAAGTTTTCGAGAGCATAGACCACAGCAATGCTTATTTCCCTTGCTCCGGCTTGCTTACGAAAATTTCGGCTTTGTACTTTTCTACACCACTGGCCGTGGGCAACAAAATACGCTGCTTTAGAAACAGGCAAATCTGTTGCCAAAGGGCGACAAACTGCTTGCATTCACTTACCGGCTTCCTGGTACAATTTTAATTCACTAAGCCTTACATGTGTACTGGAGTATTGGCGTTGGTATATGTATGTAAGTGTGTGTTCGTGTGCACAATTGTAATTAGCGAACAATGGCAAATTGTTTGTTTCGTTTAAAGTCTGCAATATGGTAACGATACCAAAGGGATGCAACGACGAATGCACTTCGTGACATTAACAAAGTATATCCAACAAACACGCTACGATTTTACTTTGGCCAAAGTGCCTGTGTGCGACAATAAGGCAAATCGCATTAATAGAATACACACTCTTCACCCTTCTGGCGGACGTAATCAATTTAAAGCATTGCAGTTAGTTTTAAGTGAATTTTCCAATTAGCAAGTGAATGGCACACCCGCTTTTGGATAATTTTCGATATTGTTTGTAGGCAAAGTGCAGGTCAAAATAAATAAATTGCAACAATAAGAATAACAATGGCGAAAATATGAACAAGAGACTGGTATAATAATAATCGCCAAAAGGTGGATAGTATTTCACAAGGACCAATGAATATTTCATCTCCGAAAGTTCTTTCAAAACTTTTATTATACTGCAGTCAACGGAACTATATCTTGCATATGTCGAAATTTAGGACCATACAAAAGCCACATCGATTGGACTCAACAGTTTTTGAAGATATAGGACTCAGCATGATTTCCTTTAAACAAATGAGTTTTAGTTATTTTTTTGTATTTTACTTATGCTGAGCAGTCTTCGATTCGCAACTTCTCTACTCACTCAAACTAGTTCTACCCTCTTATAAAAACACTGTATGTGAATGAACATTTCAACTTTTATATTCGATATAGTATTCAAAAAGTGTACATCTCTTGCCATCCAATCACTATTGAGTTATGCCAGTTTTAAGCTATTTACACCAAATATTTGTTCGATTCGCCACTTCTCTACTAGATTTCATATATACATATCTTATCAAAAACTCTATATGTGAAAAAATAACAAAATTAATCAATATACATAAGTATATCTGTGGATTCCTATTTAAAACAGCTAAATATTATAATTCCATTTAATTATGGCAGTCTATACGATTTATACCAGATTTGAATGATTGGTGAAGCGATAAATATATTATATTCAAAAACTTATTTCGAATAACGATAATTTCTGCTTAAAACTATAATTGATCCATATTGTGCCATGTAGATGGCTATAATGACTTGCAATTACCCGTATGTAAATCTTCAACCTTTCCATTAATGTTTACCAATGAAATTACGAAGTGCAACGAATCACATTAAGAATCGCCTTAAAAGGGTGTATGGTATGTGTTAATTTAATATCGTATAAATTATTTGAGCGAGCAGCGAAGTTGCAGGCTTTTGTTCATAACTACCATGCGAGTTATAAAATGTTCACAGCCGACAATTTAATTCACTTAATTTCTTGCACTAAAAACAATTCTTATAAAAACCCAGTGATATTTGACGGTACATTCAAATTGTAGAACTCGTTACTCTCTAGTGAAAATCACGTTGCACAATAAAATATAGAGGAAAAACGTGGCCCAATTACCTTTAAGTTGGTGATTCGAAGACATAATATATAATTCTCCGCTTTTGACACTGATTTCCAATGGCAAAGGCTGCACCGTCACAGTTGCGGAGGATTAAGAAACCAAAGGATGTAAAACATATGTATATGCGCACATATGTAAAGAAACAATTAAATTGAAGAGAATGTAATCATGAAAGAAATCCGCAAACAATAAGAAAATGAGAAATTAATTAGTTAAAGGTGTACTAAGGAAAGCTCTTTGGAAAATTGGAAATTCCAGCGTGAAAAAAAAAACAAATTTTTAAGAATTTCCATGCAATCTAGCATTTGCAACATGTGGGTTTCTGATGGTAATATTCTTTCATACTATTTACAAACTGTTGACAGAACCAAAATTGTCAATAACTATTGAGGGGGTTCCAGGTAAACTATTCCCAATTATTTGCATCGTAATCAGCTGAGTGCTAACTAGTTCCACCATACACCACACTAGAGTGAAATTTTTCAATAAAATTCATTCTTCTTCGATATTTGTGCATCATATATTTACACATTTATGCATTGAGCCGATAACAGAACATCACACACGCGATCGCTCCTTTCACGCCACGACATTTATTGCCGCATTGCATGCTCTTGTTGGGTATTATTTTCATTCCTCTGAAGTCTTTCGTAATTAAACAATCAATCAAAAATCATTTTTCCCTTGCATTTTATTTTCGTTCTTCTTTAGCAAGCTTTTCTTCGTTGCAACGTTATGTTTTTGGAAAAAAAGTTATCGCCATAATTGAAAGTAAGCAATTCGTGAAAAAAGATTATTAGGGTAGGCAAGTGTGGCAAAAATATGGGATATTGGAAGGTATATTGCAACTCTTTTGAAAATATAGATATCGGCAAAACAAAAAGTGAGAATTATAAAAATGGTCGACAACAGAAGCATAAATTGATGTTGGAATAGCAAAACATTCCGACAAATTTTTAACCTATTCTGTGACTAATTTAAATATTTGAAATATAAGAACAATAGCAATCATTATTATAGAATTGATTGTTTTATTAAAATATTAACTATGAACTGAAAAGTGTGGTTCTGGCATCCATATATATATTTTAATATCAGAACCATTAATAGATTTTCTCTTCTTAAAGTTTAGTATATATGTACTTTTCATATGTGATCCCAATATAAATAAATATAAGAGTATTACCAGAACTCTCTCTGAGCTTCTTCCTGTTCCTGTTCACAACCTACGAAGCGCTGACCGCCTTTTATGTTGCTTTCATATCACCGCGACCAACCTGTCGCGCAGGAAGACTAAAGATATGTACGTATGTAAAGTTGTATGCAAATACAAAAAAATGCAATGGATATCATGGAAACTATGACGATGGCGATGGCGTGCGCTGCAATAACTGACAGCTGCTGACACAACGGTCAAATGCGGAAGGAAGGATATATCAATTTTCTGCGCATTGCTGCCGTATTAATTGAATATTAAATTTCAGTTGAAGCCAACACATATGTGTGAATGTTGGCGGTCAAAGGTGTGACGCGTAATTGTTTTAAATCATATAAATTATATTTATTATCAAAGCTCTTTGCAAAATGAATGATAATTTTTCATTTAACGGTAATAAAATTGATTTATCTTTTGTTCACGATATTATTGTGATTTTATATGATTTTTTCTCTGTCGCATTGCAACATAGGTAATCAGTTTACAAAAAGGTTATGAAAGGTTTAACAAAGTGAAATCGCGTAGCTTTGTTATATTTCGTGGGAATTGTGTTACAAAGGCAAATAAAAGGCTTTGAATAAAAAATTCAATGAAATTTCAAAGCCACAGGAACTGTATGATGTATAAATTCATATAAAATCGAATTTTAATGAGTAATCAAAATAAATGGTTTTACAAAAATAAAATAATATACTTTAATTTAATGTATTTAAAGTTTTTTAAGGCTCACTTTTAATTTTAAAACAAAAACCTTCATTCTTATTCAGTGGTATGTGTTTTTTCGTGTCTACATAATTAAAAAACCTGCAAAACAAATTTGTGAGATAAATGAAAACGATGTTTTGTTTAAAAAAACTTGTTTTATTTACTCAAGTATTTTGTTGGGGCCCCATTTTGCAATATTACATCCCAGCTGCGTTTGTTATTTATATGTACCAGGTGTTATATTGGTCCGAAGTAATTTTGCTGTATTGACCATTATAACATACCACAATGGAGCTTTTTTCAACGGGTTTCTCGTCGAAACTGTTCTCTTAATGATTCCAATAGGGATTGAGTTAAGGCTATGAGCAGATCGCTCGACACATTGGATATGGTTCAACTTAAGTCAGATCGAAGCTAACGGTAAATCATTGTGATAATTCCCATTCAAATGTTCTGTTAAAATGACAGTCATTTTACACTCAATTTGTACAAGTGGACATACCCCGTATGAGGTGAAGCACCTCCATACCATGACTGCTAATCCACCATGTTTCACAGACTTTGTTTGTGTATTGTGGGTTTGGTTATTTAGTTTGTTATTATTGTCGCATGATATAGGGTCTACCATCATTCCCGAAGTCATTAAACATGAATTCATCATGAAATGTACTCCATGGTACAAGTACTGGTACACCCTTGCAAACGATATCCTTCGCTCGATGTTCTTCTTCAATATGTTTGGTCTGGGTCGAGCAATTCACCCATTTAGGAAATTCACGAATTTTATTGCGGATAATGTGTGTTAACACACTGACACTATATCTGTGCTCCATTTGAGATCTAATTTCACGTGAAGTCATAAAATGATCCATCTTGCTCATTAGTGGTGATTACCTATCGTCGCCAGGTATTGTCTTTTTAGGTTTTTTACGAAGCACATTTTCAAAAATTTTATGTTTCCTAAAATATGGTAAAGGATAGTGGAGCCTACCTCTAAAAAAGTCAAATATTTCCTTACTTTCACAATGTTTTTATATTTTTGGAAGCTCCCATGTGATTTTTCCTTTACAGGGAGCAAACCTCTTTTTTTTGCCCATTGTCGAATACAGAGTTTGCAAAATGTTTTTAAATTAAATAAGTCAATACGCTTTTCACTTTTTAATAATTTTTTTTCGCTCAGATCGTGATTTCTACACTTTCGTTACAGTGGTCTAATTATGTGAGCACAATAGATTAGACCAATTGCGAAACAATTTAATTTTTTTCGAAAATCACATTAGTAATTTTTATGAAATTGTAATTTAGACACTTATAACGGATCTATTTTTAATACCATTATAAAAATGCAAAGCTTCTTCGGTAACTTTTTTTTCAGAAACGTAATTTTGAAACGCAGTGGCTTAATTGTGTGAGCACAAGTGTATATTTATACAATACTGAAAGGAACCACAGAGATGGACATAAATGTTTATGTATTCGGTAGATCAGATAACCTTTAGCATCAAATTAAATGGAAGAGCGGAGCTCCTCATATGCACTAAACGAGAAGTAATCGAAGGTGAATAATAATTTTCCATGTGTGTAACCAGGTATTGGAAGCACTTGTTTTCCCGGACTGACATCGGCACTTTAACTCGTCTCGTCATCTTACTCAATCTAATTAATGATTCGCTATCATATTGGTTAAAATATCAGTTATATTAAGTTTTACAGTATAGTGAGGTTAAATCTAGATCTTAACTATATCGGCTACAAAGAACCAACTATATAACATACGGATGCCCAACAAATTACGGGAGGTTTACTAATGTTGGAATATTGGACAAATTTGTATAAATATCTCTAAAACCCTCCAGCCAAGATACTTAGCATTCTGACAAGAAACAGGAAAAACATATGCATAAGTATATCTCAACCTAAATAAGTTATTGCGCCATTTCAAATTAATGAAAGATTTAATTAAGCAATTTAACCGGCAAACTACTTTCTGAAACCAGGTTTTTTAAAAAATTCCAAAACTCCAAAGTATATGGAAGGGGTCATCTATCAACGTGGTCGCCGTTCAAACACATGGGAAATACTGCTAAGTTGTGAATCAAAAATTAATGCGATTAAGAGTGATTAATATTGTTTGGAAGACAAACGCATAAAAACTACAACAATCACTTAACGGTTTATGGTTATTCACATTCACCAAACACTAATATTCGAATGTTTATATCAATATGGTAAAGAGTAATAAATTCATAAAAAAACTCGTATTATAAAATCGGCATAAATTTTGCGCTAATTTATGCAAATTTACATACTTATTTTGGTCATTTTCGAGTTTTCAACTAAGACGGTATTAAAATTGACAAATACTCTTCGGTATGTTTTCGTTATTTTATTCATATTAATTTTCGTAAAACTAGTTAATCACTGATATAAATGAGTTGAGAGTCGCTATAGGGGGATTGCGCGAATAAATTAAGTCTTCTTCTTCAACATGTGGCGGGTGAAGGTAGCACAAGTACAAGTGCGCGGCCAACCCATTCACCGGAAGCCGCCACTTCATTCACTTCAAATGCCGCGGGAATGGCGTCAGCGTGGGCAGTGGACCGCGCGACGGACGGCGTGTTGTCGGATGGTAAATGTATTCGATATATTGTCTAAGTTGTTCTATGTTGACTTGCGTTGCTGGTGGCGCGTTGCGTTGCAGTGCAGGTGGTGCCACTCTTGTTATGGCAGCAGCAACTTGTGGCTGGAACCGGTGTTGTGCCTGTGGCTGTGTCTGGCGCAACGTTGGTTTGGTGAACTGTTGCTTGTATTGCTGTTGCTTTTGTGGCTGCAGGTGTTGTTGCAACTCTTGACGTGTGGCTGTTTGTGCCGCTTGCACTTGTTGAAAGTGTTGCGTTGAAGCGGCTTGTTTGGGCTCCGCCACCTTAACCGGCAACTTAACGGGCGCTTTCGTGGCTGCTGGTGTTGGCCGCGTGGGTGCGCGGGTTGTGGGCACCACAACTGCTTTCGGTGTTACCGGTGCTGCTTCGGGTGCCTCCGTTGCCACGGGCGCTTCTGCTTCTGGCAAAGCGGGTGGCACCTCAGGATTCAAATCTAATATTGGCACTGCTGGTTGTTGCTTCTGCAACTGCTGATCCAATTGATATTGCGTCTTTTTTAGTTTTTGCGCTGTGACTGATTTCGTTGGTTTCGCCGTTGTCACTCTGCTTGGTGCCCTTGTTGTTGTGGCCGGTTTGTGGACTGGTGCCACTGTGACCGGTGGTGCTGCAGTTGTAGTGGTTGTAGTTGTTGTTTGGAGCTCAGCATCGGACAGTGGTGGTAATAAATCATTGAATGGCACCAATAGTTCTTGTGGCAGCCCTTCAGTATCTATCGCAGCGGCGGCCAGACAACATGGTGCAAGAAACGATGCAAAACAACCAAAAACAACAGCAACAGCAATGGCAGCTGATGGGCCTACTATCTGCAACAAAGCAAACAAGAGAACATTACATTACATGATCACACAGTGCGTAGATAATGGTTAACAGAGTGGCTGGAAGAGGTCCGCATCAATATGCTGGAACACAAATAATCATAGCTAACCCAGTAGGAAATATGATGGCTAATGCCAAAAAAATATTCCATAATACAAAGTGCCTTGGCGCGATAATTTTTCTTAAGTTTAATCAATAATTTAAATGTTTTTGGGATAAAAATAATTAATAAATACGATCGCAAATTTCTGAAGCATTTCATATAATAATCGTGAATTTCTAAATTTGAAGAATATTTCATTCTCTTTTCTGGATTCATTCGTCAGCAAGAGAATACAACCATTATAGAAATTCTTTCCCATTTCCTATTAACATAATAAAATGTTGTATGTTAGCCACAATATGGACTTTTTAATAAAATTTATTCAAAATCTAGCAAAAATGTATTCCAAAGCTACAGGTTAGTAATTAAAAAGTCAAAAGTTCTTGAAAATCCTAAAAAAAAAAATTTGAATGAAAATTTGCACGACTTCTTAAGGAAATTCCACAGAAAACGGGATTTTCGCACTCCTTGTGACGCTATGTTGGCTACCAATGGCGCAAATGGTAGCCAATGGAATGGAGAATGTACTAGGTGGCCCAAAGCGTTTGAGCCACCACCCGAACGCACCCGATCCTCTCTAGCGCGTCGGCTTTTGGTGATTGTCACGCTCCCGGTGATGGTGGATGCACCAAAAGTTAGTGCTCGGTAGCACTAACATATATAAATAGGATGCCATCCACCTAGTGCATCTGTTCCGTCCGCCAGTGTCCACCGAAATATGGAAATCATGACACTAGGAAATGACGTTCCGCTCAATGCTTTTATTTAGGGAAGGCAGTTAGGAAATGTTTTAAAATACTTTATGGTATTTCTAAAGGATTTCCAAAATGATTCCTTACCCGAACAACCAAAATTTTATGAAAAATAAATTTTTGAAATTTGAATGGCATTTTTAAGCAAATTTCTCCATAAAATATTAATTTTTCTTAATCGTTTGCGAAAGCCGATTTTTAGGTTAGAAGAAATATTTTTATAATTATATTTGATACAAAACAAATAGTTCATTGCTCCCTAAAATAATGCCAAACTTTCATCACTTAATTTCTCGCTTGCACTTTCCTGCTGGGCCTACCTACTCCTGTCCGACTGCTAAGTGAGTTATGGCAACGTTTTAATTACGAGCATACTGGACGCATGCAACTGAAGTTTTGCCTGGACACACACAACCAAAAACATAGGTCTACACGACTTGTTTACATCTATGCTGTTACAATGTACATTTGTCCGTGTGTGTTTGTGTAATTGTGCAGTACAGAAGGCAACTTGCTGTTTTTGCAACATTTTCGACTGCCAACTGTGATTTATGGAGTGTGGCAGCGTTGAAATGACAAACAAAGTTTACAAAGAAAACTGACTGTCAAGTGCACGAGTGCTGGGGCCAAGGCAAAGATTTCACATGCGTCGATGAAAAGGAAATTAAATATTGTGCTTTTCAACCATAGCAGCCCTTTCGAGATTTTCTCTTCTTTTTTTTTGTGGCTTGCTTGTTACAGTTTCGGGTAACTTGTTTATTTTTGTTGGACTTGCGTTGTTAGATTTGTAGGTGAATGAGTGCAGACACTTCCTTGTTTTTTTGCGCAAATACGAGTATTTATCAAACATGTTTCACTGTCGCTCAGATTTCGCTTATGTGCGTTAATTACTGCTTTTTTTCTTTTCTTTTTCAGTTTTTCCAGTTTTTTTCTATCTCTACTTTTTATACTTCCAGCTCAAAACGTGTATCCACACTAAACACAACTCACATTTGGGCATCTCATGATGTCAGCTGAATATTTTAGTAAGCGTTTTTAAACTTTTTACGAAATTAACTCGATTTAGAACTGCTCTTAAATCGGTGTTTGCTTATGTTTCAAGTAACACTCGTACACGAACTCCACTGTTCGACCAGCGCGTATGCAAATTCGGAAGCAACTAAAATTTCGTACGCTCGCAACGGTTGCTTTTATAACGGCAGAACAGCTGTCGGACGAGGTAAAAATTTAAAACTGATTAAAGACGATTGGACCAGAGAATATTTATTTATTTTTTCTTTATTCTGATTTTATATAATTTACAATTCTTTCTGATTTGCTGGCGTTAAAACAAAGCGTTGGCGGCTATTTTTACCACATTAATTATGTCAAATAAATATTTAAACTAAATCCAAAATATATTTGTAAAAATAACAACAAAAACAAACATAAGAAAAAGTTAGTAAGAAATAAAAAACAAAAGTCGTGAACTAACATACAACAACAAACATTACTGTGAACATTTTAGCAGCTTAGACTAACCAAGCTTAGACTAGCCTACAGCGTCGCTGTATCTTGCCGCTTGGTTTAATTAATTAAGTGCAAAAGTTTAATAACCGGATTAAGTTGAAGTTGAAGACCGGACAAACAAATAAAATATGCCAAAGTGACGGCATTATGATATGCGCCTAGGCAAATAGCTCACCTGTCTGGCCAGCTGTTAAGTGTAAGCGGCTTGGTGTGACGCCAATAAGACTGCTCAACAGCTCTATTTTAATCGATTTGAACTCTTCGATATGATCATTCATGCTTAGTGCCGGAAAAAGCAGCAGCGATGCAGCATGAAATTTAAATTAGTTTGAATAGTAAATATTTACATATATATATATCTGTATGTATACGTTAAAGATACATTTAAAACAAATATTATTAGCTTTTAAACACGATTTAATATTAAATTTACTATTTACACGCGCCAAACTCTGTTGATAGCATCGCTTCGGCTAACGTGTTGATAAAATTAAAATTTGAACCTGTTTTTTGACAAGTACGTGTGTGAAGGTCTCTTCGTTTTTGCTACACTCAGCTCAATTTCGCATGTTTTTCCGTTAAAATTGTTTACTTTTTAAATAAATATATTCTCTGTTTGAGCGTTACAATCGATGACAGGATACAAGCAGCAAATAGATCGTTGGCATCTTATAAAACTCATTAAGTCCAAACTAATCAACAGACCAAGCAAACTATCTCTGTATAAACCCGTAGTACGACCAGTCTTGTGCTATGGAGCTGAAACATGCACAATAAGCGAAAAAAGACAAAACAAAACTGATGATCTTTGAAAGAAAAATTCTCCGAAAAATTTTCGGCGCAGTCAGAAGCGGGGCCTGATGAATGGTGGATAAGATTTAATAGCGAACTTGACCAGCTAATGCAAGGCGAAAATGTGGTGAGATTTCTCAAAACGCAATGAATAAGATGGCTAGGACATATTACAAGAATGGATGATTCAAGAGCCCAAAAGAAGGTATTGAATGTCAAAGCATTAATCTGCAGAGCAAGAGGAAGGCCTCGATCAAGATGGAAGGACGAATTATCCGAAGATCTGAAGAAGCTCCGACTGGAAAACTGGAGAGAGACCGCAAGAGACAAAGTAGCTTGAAGGGTATTGTTCTGCAGGCCAAAGCTCACAGAGAGCTCTAGAGCCATGATGATGTTATTATTTTTTTTTTTGTAATTTAAAATTCTCAGTTAGAACTCCTTAGCAGATAATGCTTAAATTGACTGTTTCGGTTGACAATTCGAACTACCAGCTGGTATAATAGTCTAGTCTAATAAAATTAATGCAAAATAGAAAGCGTAAAAAGAATCTGCAAAAAGTGACTAATTGAAAAGGAAATATTGAATCCAGTGGAGTTGCTTTCATCCATCCAAAAAATTTAAGCATTTTTTTGTTTTTTTTGAATATGAGGCAATCCGCGACGAACTTATCTCTTCAGCACCAGCATCGTAATCGGTTATAATATCAGCCTGGAGTTAAGAGTAATACCAACTAAGAACTAGTTTGGAAAACATTCAAGACAATCGTGAGAAAAACTGTAAACTCAATAGATCTACAAGTTAAGATGGGTGATAGATCTCGAAGATGCTGGATATATGAACCTTAAGAGTCTCAGGCTCATTAATAATAGTAGAGCTCTTATTGAAGTTATTAAATCTCTGCAACACATGATGAGCCTATTATTATATTAAAATAAATATATACCAAAAAAAATTATAAATTATTACTAACTGAATGAACTGCAGACATTTTTATTTCATTAGTGTATATTTATAAGCATCATTAAATATATGTATATTCACCCTCGCAACGCAATGTAACTTTCTTCACACTTAATTAGTTACCGGTCTTGAGAAAAGCGCAAATTAATTTATATTCATATGTATTTTTGCATTTTTATTGAAGTTAATAAGATGTTGTATTTACTTTGAATTTTATTATAATTTCCAAGTATTGTGCATTTCCATATGATGCGTCAGAGTTCCGGTATTGCGACTCAGAACGGGTTATAACTAAATGCTAAGTCCCAGCCAAACTAGTCATATCGGAAACTGTAAGCTGTATTAATTTATGAAATAACTAAAAGTGAACAAAAAAATTGTTTATATTTTTTTACATATTTCTTTTTTTCGAACTTGTTATTTATTTGACGTGACTGATATATTTCTGCACTTGGGACTTGCTTTCGAACTATAAGGCCATTCAAGACATTCCAGTATTTTAAAAATAAATACAAAATATTTTGTGAAACCTGTGTTTGCTGTGGAAGAACTGGATTATTTAGATTGATAATAATTCAACATAGTCATATTTCGTTTATGTTCCATATAAATATAGTATCTTCAAAACGTATGGTTTACTGATATAAATTATTTTGGCCTTGTTGGAAAGGTTCAGCGGCTCTAAAACAGTGATTTGATATTGTTATAAAATTTAATCTCACATTAAAAGTACATCATCTGAGCTTAATTAAATTAAATACTGATACCTTTTAGACTATATTATAATAAACGGAACACTAATTCGAATCTGGTAGGTTGAATTTTCAAAGATTTACTTGGAATCTATTACACAGACTATTAATAAGATACATATAGATAAAAATCTTTCAAAAAAATTTCACTGAGCGATTCGGAGAGTATACTCAGATTTTCTACTTATTTATTATTCGACTAATTTCTACCTTAGCATGCACACGTTTTCTCGATAAGTGTACTGAAGATTTATTCCCGAAACATCGCTACGACGGGCTTTATAGCGTTTTTAGAAAAGAGCTAATTGATAAATTAACCGGCCTCTGTTCGATTAAAACGCTTATTAAGATCGATTTCCCATACAAAATAAAATCTACATTTATTTTTAATTGAATTTTAATCGACTTGAATTTTTTTTATAAAAAAAGCTACGGTAGATGTCGCTGCTAAAAATATTAATCAGCTAATGAAACTTACCAACCTCTTATGAAAAACAAAAACAAAAATGTATAACATCTGATGGATTATCGAGTAGCCGGCAGTATAAAAGGCAAAAAAGGGTTTCTCAATAAAAAATTTAATTGATCAATTTATTTGGCTGTCTAAAAACGCTATTACCGAGAAATTTGTTAATGTCGTGTATTTTACAATTGAACATATGAGCTTTCAAAGCTTTGACCGGCGGTATAATATCAGAGCTTTCATTATTGCGAAAGCTTTCTGATCACAGATCACAGAGAATCTGAGCACAGATCACAGATTTAGAAAAGATCAAACGAGCTTTGCGAATTGAGCAGAGCTGCTTCGCATAAGATACGATGTTATGCATTGATATATTTCGACTTAAATTCTTTAATAAGAACTTCACTTAAAGTATAATAAAATGGCAAAAAAGTGATATGATTAACATAAATTAATTTATTCGTGTTCGTTTATTGGTATTATATAAAGTCCAGCTTTATTGTATACATTTTTATCTGTGTTCCAAATTCGTGATCATAAAAGCGACGCTGGAAATATTCGAAAATTAATTATTCTAACTTTTGTATAGATGCGGATCTTCCCAGTCATCAATTACCAATATACACACAAATATATTTATAGCTATTTTCATTATTATATAACATGTCAGTATAAGACACACACAAAGCGAAATGGAAACCATAAATTATAAGACACTTAATATAAACGAACTTTCTAAAAAGAATTTCTCTTCAAACAAAATAAAAACGATGAAAAAACAAACGAGAACAATGGCCTCAAGTTGAAACCATTTGTACAAGATGAATGTACATAAATTTGAGATAAGAGGAGATTAAAAAAATATTTGAAATGCTCTAAAGTTTGATGATGCTTTAGTTATATTAGTATCACTAAAATAGCACTACAGTCGACTCTCGTTAATTCGAAACTCGAGGGACTCTTGAAATATTACGAATTATCGAGTGTTTGAAATATCAAATGGTTCGAAATTTGTGAGAAAAAATAAATAAAACTTCGAATTATTAAGTGTTGGTTAATTTTTATTTATTAATATAAAAATGACAAGAATTAAGAGGTACATTCGTGTACATACATGTATTCGTAATGTGAATTAATTAATCTTTCGAAAGAACTTTGTTATACTGGTTTGCTTTAAAGCACAATTCTGCTGCTCACACTGCTCAATAACTTTTTTTAAGGGAAAAAGTGCCTGAAATGCTTTTTCATCACTTTCGTTTTATAGACAGAAGCTTTGTAAGGTATCAAATGAGGATCTTGCTTCCTTAACTGACACCTTTGCCAAAGGTTCCGATGTATCGTCCTCATCTTCATCGTTACTTTGTATCTGTCGCAGATAAAATTTCGCCATCAGTTAGTAAACCTGAGACAGCAACATTTTCATCCACTTGAACAAAATCAGAAAAACTCACACCGCAATCGTCAAACATTTATACTTCCTAGGGCTCATAACTAACGCTAACTTTTAATCTGCATACCAACGAAAGAGTAACAGTAACTGAATAACTAAACAAACCAATTCGTGAAAAGTGTGTGCGTCAAATAGTCAAACTAATCATAACAAAAACAAAGGCTCGTGTATCTTGATACAAGTTCGAACTTGTCCCAAAATGTACTTACAATCTTTCCGCCTCTTCTCTCTGCAACTTTGAATTGTCGAGTGTTGGACGCTGATGAATTCGAATTAACACGTCGTTTTGTTAAATAGCAATGATTTTTTCGTTCGAATTACCAAGTGTATGAAAATGTATTGATTTAGTTCGAAATATAAAGAGATTAAGTAGGGAACTCGTGATAACTTTGAATTATAGAGAGGTTCGAATTATCGCAGGTTTGAATTAACGAGAGTCGACTGTACTAAGCTAACAAACCACCAAATTTGATTAAACAAACTTCAAAATAGTGTGAACTGCACAAACTCATCCAAAATCGAATAAACATGCCATAAAAACTCCGGTTTGAAAATTCATTAATTTGGGAGCTAAAATAAAAGTCAAGGTTAATGTGGACAAACATACTTCAACGCGGATGCGCACAAACTTTGCTGTCTCCGCTCTTGTCAAAAACTAATTGTAGATGGTTTTTCGGTAGCTATGCGCTTTCAAGTCCATAAATTGGTTAATTACAGCCAATATAAAAACCAATTAGTCACTCATCAACGATAAAGTTACTTGTTGCATTTAATTAAAAATGTATTTTATATTAATTTCTTTTTAACACTATTTCATTAACGACTAATTAGCATTAAATTATGATGGACATCAAGTTGACAACAACTCTTGTATTGGTTTTTGATTTTATGCTTTCTAATCATTGCTTATTTTTTCGATCAATTAATAATGTCTCAAAATACGAAATTTCTCGCGTCTGTCAACTCAGTTGAGACCTAGTGACATAACTCATAAGTGACGGCTGGTGAGTATGCATGCAATCAAAATACTGCCACATAGAGAACTGTCAAAATAAACACATGTGTTTGATATTTATGTTAAGTACACTTTGACAAATGCCTGCTCAGTGTTTGACAATATTAAATAGACTTACCGGGGTCTCCTACATCTAATTACCTTTGTCGGTATAAACTAAATTATCAATATTATCGTATGGTTTGGCCACATTTTTGGAATGAGTTGTTGTTGATAATCGAGAAATGGGTTTGACAGTCCAACAAATGGATCGAGTTATTACTGTAGAAGAATTCCAATAAGGCTTGTGGGGTTTTGCCGATCGAAGAATTTTTCTTTTAAGCAAACCACGGTGAACCACTTGAAAATTAAAAGTTCGTCTATTCCACGAAAAGGAATGCAAAATTCACAGTCATTTATGTAGGTAAATACCAAACTTCTGGGTTTGATTAGGCTTGGTTTTGAAGTCAATATTTTGGACATTTAAGGACATATCTATCTATTGTGAGAATTTAATATAGAACTTTTGCACTTTTTTACACGGTTTGTATATATCGAATACATATATACATATATATTAATTAATACGTGTTGACAGCTTTATATGAAGCCTCAAAGCTGCAGTCAGCTCCTCTACCAATAATTCAAAGCAATATCGGCTTTGACAACTATTTTCGAGCAGAATCACTGAAACTGTAGTCAATGTACTCAATTTCCAAATGCGCAAATGTCACTGGCACTTGACTTAAATGTCATTCAATGTCAGAAATCAGTAGTTCTCTAATGCTGCATGCAATAGTTTGACAGGAACATATACAGCATCAACAATTGCAACAATATATACGTAGAGAGAGGGCGTAAAGCAAAACATATGTTACTATATTATTTATAAGGGAGAATTGTGCACTTTAAGCGAACAACAAAAAAATAGTCGCTTATATTAGCAGCATTAATTTAAAAAAAAAAATCTCCAAGTTCAAGGTCTTCAACTTTACTTCCGCCGTTTTTTTGTAAATTTAATTTTTTTTTGGTATAAAAACAGTTACAAATGTCGATGAGCCTCAGCCGCACTTTTCTTGGAATTAAAAAAGAAAAGCAAAATTTCCCACAAATGTCGAGAATTCGGCTCAAAAAATGACATTTTCAGTTGAGAATAAGTTTGGAATGCAAACAGATCTCTACAAATATTTTGTTGGGTTAATGTTGACACAAATGTCCAAGATCGATATAAAACGATTTAATCGATGTAATCGACCAGTGCTTGACCCTAGAGAAATTCCCGGAAACATTGAGAATTCGACTCAAAAAGTGACATTTTCAGTTGAGAATAAGTTTGGGATGCAAACAGATCTCTACAAATATTTTGTTTTGTTAATGTTGACACAAATGTCCAAGATCGATTTAAAAAAATAAATCTAAACAAGTAAGAAAGGGCTAAGTTCGGGTGTAACCGAACATTTTAGACTCTCGCAATATATTGATATAATTTTATAAAGATAACACAATTCGACCCGGTATAAAGTTCAATAGAATAACGAAAATCATCATAAATAGTATATGGGGACTGAGGTAATTCCTAAACCGATTTCACTCGTTTTCACCACCATGATACAATATATCGAAGACTATACGCTCACTTAATTTAATATTACTTATAATTAGGTATATGGGATCTGGGGGAAGTTATGACCCGATTTTTACTATTTCAGGTACAGAGAGAAACTGTTATAAGAAAAAAATTCAGAGGGAATGAATTACATTAAAATATCTGAGGGATTTACCTATATTTTCGGTGAAAAATTAACCTTAGGCACTGAGTTCTGCATGTTCGATATCAGGGGCCTTGAAAAGTCATGGTCCGATTTTGACAATTTTTCCACAAGTAATGTCACAGCTCAAATACAGTATTTGAGTAAAGTTTTATTCCGCTATCTTCATTGGTTCCTTATGAATACATTGTAAAGTGAACGAATCAGATGGAATTCAAAATTGAGTTATATGGGAAATAGACGTAGTTGTGAACCGATTTCGCCCATATTCCACCCGTGTCATCAGGGTGTCAAGAAAGTGTTATATACCGAATTTCATTGAAATCGGTCGAATAGTTCTTGAGATATGGTTTTTGACCCATAAGTGGGCGACGCCACGCCCTTTTTCCATTTTGTAAAAAAATCTCAGTGCAGCTTCCTTCTGCCATTTCTTATGTAAAATTTGGTGTTTCTGACGTTTTTCGTTAGTGAGTTAACCCACTTTTAGTAATTTTCAACCTAACCTTTGTATGGGAGGTGGGCGTGGTTATTATCCGATTTCTTTCATTTTTGGACTGTATAAGGAAACGGCTAAAAGAAACGACTGCAGAAAGTTTGGTTTATATAGCTTCATTGGTTTGCGAGTTATATACAAAAAACCTATTTGGGGGCGGGGTCACGCCCACTTTTCCAAAAAAATTACATCCAAATGTGCCCCTCCCTAATGGGATCCTATGTTCCAAATTTCATTTTCATAACTTTATTTATGGCTTAGTTATGACACTGTATAGGTTTTCGGTTTCCACCATTTTGTGGGCGTGGCAGTGGACCGATTTTGCCCATTTTCGAAAGCAACCTCCTCAGGGTACCAAGGAACATGTGTTCCAAGTTTCATTAAGATATCTTAATTTTTACTCAAGTTATCGCTTGCACGGACAGACGGACAGACGGACGGACAGACATCCGGATTTCAAATCCACTCGTCATCTTGATCATTTATGTATATATAACCCCATATCTAACTCTTATATTTCTTGGTGACACAAACAACCGTTATGTGAACAAAACTATGATACTCTGTGCAACAGGTTGCGAGAGTATAAAAAAGTTTCTAAGAAGTCCTAATTATTGGAAGCTTAAAAGTAGGAATTAATTTTCAAAACACTTTCAAGAAGTAAAATGCAACATATTTCTCATATCTGAAATTTTAAAAGTACTTAAAACAAGTAAGGAAAGGCTAAGTTCGGGTGTAACCGAACTCTTTATACTCTCGCAATTTATTTATTTAACTTTATTTATATTAATAATACACAATTTGACCCACATATTCATCATATATATTGTATAAAGTCCATTGAAAGTTGGAAACCCTAATATTAGGTTAGAAGCACCGAGGTCCTCATGTTCGATACATGGGGCCTTGAAAACCTAGGGTCCGATTTCGGCGATTTTTAGAATGGGGCTTCCACACTATAAAGGTAGTATTTGTTCAAAGTTCTGCATCGATATCTTCACTAGTGCTTCCTTTATATATTGTAAAGTTAACGATTCATATCGTCTTCAAAGTTCTGGTATATAGGAAGTAGGCGTGGTTGTGAAGCGATTTGGCCTATTTTCACAGCATATCATAGGGATGTAAGAAAACTATTACAAACCAAGTTTCATTGAAATCGGTCTAGTAGTTCCTGAGATATGGTTTTTGACCCATAAGTGGGCGATGCCACGCCCATTTTCCATTTTGTAAAAAAATCTGAGAGCAGCTTCTATCTGCCATTTCTTATGTGAAATTTAGTGTTTCTGGCGTTTTTCGTTACTGAGTTAACTCACTTTTAGTAATTTTCAACCTAACCTTTGTATGGGAGGTGGGCGTGGTTATTATCCGATTTCTTTCATTTTTGGACTGTATAAGGAAATGGCTAAAAGAAATGACTGCAGAAAGTTTGGCTTATATAACTTTATTGGTTTGCGAGTTATATACAAAAAACCTATTTGGGGGCGGGGTCACGCCCACTTTTCCAAAAAAATTACATCCAAATGTGCCCCTCCCTAATGAGATCCTATGTTCCAAATTTCATTTTCATAACTATATTTATGGCTTAGTTATGACACTGTATAGGTTTTTGGTTTCCACCATTTTGTGGGCGTGGCAGTGGACCGATTTTGCCCATTTTCGAAAGCAACCTCCTCAGGGTGCCAAGGAACATGTGTTCCAAGTTTCATTAAGATATCTTAATTTTTACTCAAGTTATCGCTTGCACGGACAGACGGACAGACGGACAGACGGACAGACGGACAGACGGACAGACGGACGGACGGACAGACGGACGGACAGACATCCGGATTTCAAATCTACTCGTCATCCTGATCATTTATGTATATATAACCCCATATCTAACTCTTATATTTCTTGGTGACACAAACAACCGTTAGGTGAACAAAACTATTATACTCTGTGCAACAGGTTGCGAGAGTATAAAAATGTTATATGAATTGAGTATTATTTTGCAACTCGCTTACGAATCACGTTTTACTCGTTACTAAAGTATACAATTTTGTGAATGATTGTTTGAACTGACAGATTTCAGAAACCACTATGTCGAATATTTACTTTTGCGTAACCATTACTCGTAAACAGAAGAAATTTTGAGTAATGTCAATGTTTGTTTAGGTTTACCTATTGCATTCCTTATTGCCAGCAAATTCACTGATGGCCTGCGACAAGAGGTTTTGTTCTTTTGCCTGCAAAGACAATAGTGGCATTTGATGGAAAGACAAAAATGTGAGTAAATGTATATGGACTACTACTGTATGTAGTAGGAATGTCTCCTAAATTTTCCCAAATCTATGTTTATCCTTTCAAATGATGAATTTGGTCGTTTTCTATCTTGTCACTTGTGCTGAATTTATATTTCGTCTTTAGAGCAAGTAAAATTTTCAATTTGTATGCCAAATACAAGCTTTATAAGTAGGAATGAAAACAAATACAAGTTCAAGTAAAAACAAAAAAGAAAATTGCCAAAATGCCAACAATAACAAATGTCTTGTAGCAGATAAAAAGAATTACGTTACATAATAGAGACAATGGATATAAAAATAATAATAACAATATGAAAACAATAAGGAAAACAGAAGAATATTTCAAGTATTTATTGACTCGTATATTTTTTTAGATATACATATTTACGAGATATGTTCATACCTTTTCTAATTTATTATATACAAAATAGAGAAGATCAGTTCAACAAAGTGGTAGTTGACAAATATAGTAGTCAAAACTGAAAAATTGAGTTCAAAAACAATATAATGTTGAGAGAACAATCGGACGAAGCCAATATCTATCGAACATACCGTTGTGATGATGTATCCACCGATGAAGCAATTAGCGTTTCAAAATCCTTACTCTGTTAAGAGTAAACAACCTACAACATTTGCAACACTTTTCCAATTTCAACTTATTTAACTATGTAATATAATATGTACAATCAAGATGCCATACATAGTATACACCTAAAGATGTATTTTTAACAAACACCATGGAAACAACTTGATTACTCACACTCAAAGCACCTGACAGCAGATTTCAATCATGATCCTTCGATTGCCGGCATCAATATCAATATCATTCACACCGCCCGGCGGCCGCGTATGAGAAACTTACAATTTATTTCTGACAACTTAAAGCAACAACAAGGAAAATTCGTACTCAAATACATAGACATACGTAATGCACAAAGGAAGACTTCAATCCTGCTTTGTATAAAATTTGCCAAATCACGTTTCAGAAACTGTGGCATATAGAGATGTGCGTTAACCAGAAATGGAGAGGGCAATAAGCACAGAAATCCATCAATAGCCACTTGGGAGGTGAATAACAGAACAACGAGAGGGTAAATATGCATGAATTATTTAAAATATGTTACTTGCGTATATATATATTTTTGTTCTTACTTCCTCGTGGGAAATGTTAGCGTTGTCGGGAAATCAAATGCCTTTGCTTAACACCAAACATTGGCTCTAAATAAGCTTGTGCATTGAATACATGCCTGTTGTAATCGTTATAACAGTTAGACCACAGAGCTACGATTAGATATTGATTTTGGTGAGAAAAAATTATTCGAAATTGATTCTGAAAGGTAATTCTAATTTATCTCTAACTGACCAGGCTATGCTCAAATGAGAAAATGAAGTCTATATTTCGGAGTTTGGTTATAATATCGCTCTAGTCGATGAACCCATGAAGCAACCACGGTTAATTATCGTTCGCATAATAATTTCTAAACCGCAGTTGCAATTAGGCAATTTCGGGAGAACATCTCTATCGCAAGACAATTCCAAAACACCATTAACAACTATTATGTGACTAACGAACGGGTCCTAAATCGCAAATGTCAAAGTAATAAGTGTTTTATTTCGAAATTTCTAGTGGGTATAAATATCTGCATTCCAATTGATAAAGTGTATTGAAATAAACTTTGTGTTGGGTATGAAATTAATGGAAACCAAAACAAGTATTGAAGGACTAAATTCGGGTGTAACCGTACATAATATACTCTCTTAATTTATTTATTCAATGGTATTTATATAACATACAATTCGACACATAAATTCGGCATAAAGCCCACTAGAATAGCGAAAATGATTTTATATAATATATGAAAGCTGGGGTAATTCCTGAACTGATTTTAACTACTTTTGGCACCGAGCTACATTCTATCAAAGAATTTACGTTCCATTAATTTTGATAAGACATATCATATATTAACCGGTATAAGCGGTAAGTCCATAGAAAGTTTGAAAATCCGTATATGAGGTATATGGGGGCTAGACAAAATATTCATCTGACATTTCTAGATTCAATTGTAAGATGACATCAAAGCGACTACCTTAAAATAAATAATAATAATAAAACAGGGTCTTGATCAAGTGCTACTATTTCCACTAGTTTTTGTTTATGAAAAGCTAGAAAGTGTATACGTAAAGCTTGCTGGGCGGAAGAAATATGGACAGAGACAGGATACAGAAGTTATGAGGCATAAAATTACATTTACCTTCTACAGAGTACCTGTTTTTCGTTCGTTTTTCCTTTTTGTACATGCGTGTGGGAAGAAGCGTTACGAACATTTAGCAGAATAAGAATAATACTGTGCTATCATATCTGCAATGGCGTTTGGCTCGGGGTCTTAACAAAACTATTTTATTCAATTTTCTACTTACAGGGCACACTAAGTTCGCGCCTGATCGTTACTTTGGTATTTTCAAAAGTAAGTATGCTGTCAGTAACATCGACACGTATGCAGATTTACTGCAGTGTGTCGAGGCATCATCACCTGGGGGTTATAATAAAGCTGTATCGCCTGAAAAAGTCGTCTGGTATGAATGGGACAGCTATTTTAAATCACTGTACAAGTCACTTGTTGGAATAACGCAATTCCATCATTTCATAATCTCTACAGATTGTGTAAAAACAAAGAAATTCGCAGACAGTGAAGAAGTGCAGTCCTTTAAGCTTCGGTTAAAATCTATGGATCCTGAAATGCCGAAAGTTATACAACCAGCCGGTTTATCTTTGGAACGGTTTATCTATCTATCACAATCTTCGCAGCTTAGTTTCGGATATATCTAAAGTAGATATTGTGGCTTCATTGCCGAAAGATTTGCCATCGAAGAAACGGAAGGCAAAAACTAGTGAAGATGTTCTCAAATGTCCTCAGCATCAACACGTAAAAAGATCTCAAGGAAAACGACAACAAAGAAAAATACATAAACTACTCAGCATTATTATTTTTGGCCCATAATACGTTTTTCTAGTGTATAATCATGTCTTTATAGCTTATAATTCATGTATTTTGTTCATTACAAAAAAATTATATTTTTTCGTATTTTTACTCTTCTCTTCTCTTCTTTCTCTACGTTTTTAGGTAACTTTCAAACAAGTTATGACTTTTTGGATTCTATCACGTGAAAAAGCATCTCATCTTCCATCCGAATCAACTAAAAAGTGAAAATTGATTTTTTGACACCTAAGGCTCCTTTCCGTAGACCAGGTCACATATATTAAAATATATATTTTTATACTCTCGCAACAAAGTTGCTAAGAGTATTATAGTTTTGTTTACATAACGGTTGTTGTAACACATAAAACTAAACGAGTTAGGTGAGGGATAGATTTAAAATCCGGATGTCTGTCCGTCCATCTGTGCAAGCTGAGTTTTTTGTACATACCTCGTAAAAATTGCGGAAATCGGATAATAACCACGCCTACCTCCCATACAAAGGCTATGTTGAAAACTACTAAAAATTGTTTAATTCAGTAAGGAAAAACACCAGAAACCTCAAATTTCATTATAGAGATTGGCTGCACTCAAATTAGTATACAAAATTTTAAATGGTGTGGCTCCGCCCACTTATGGGTCAAAATCCATATCTCAGAAACTTCTCGACCAATTTCAATGAAATTCGATTCGTAATATTTTCCTGGAATTCCAATGATATATTATGAAAATAGGCCAAATCGGTTCACAACCACGCCTACTTCCCATATACCAAAACTTTGAAGTCGATCTGAATCGTTTACTTTAAAATATAAAAAGTTAGCATTAGGGAAGATATCGGAACAGAACTTGGCAAAAATACTTCATTTATAGTGTGGCAGCATCCTTTTAAATATGGGTAAGTCTCTCCGATATTTTGAACAAATTCAGAGGGAATATTTTACTTCTAATAATATGTCTCCGTGCCAAAAATAAGTGAAATCGGAACATAACTTCCCTATCTCCCATAAAACTAATATTAGTGTTTTAAAACTTTCAATGGACTTTATGCCATATATGTACATATGTATGTATATGCCGAATATGTGGGTCAAATTGTATGTTATATTAATACAATGAAATAAATAAATTGCGAGAGTATAAAATGTTGACAAAATACACCAAGAAGCTTTAAATTACTGTACATTATGTGTTTATTTGGGTTTTATTTTAATTATAGCATATCTATACTCATATATACTCGAGTACGAACCCCCTAGAAGCATATTTGTTCAAAAGTTACCTTTAGCAAATACTACTACATCATTGTCAGCTCAGCTGTTGCACGCCAAGGACCAACAAATGAAGAATCTTCCTACAACAATAATGTAAGACGCATTGTCGAAATGGCTATGTGCGCCAACCGAGTTACAAACATCTTTGGCATAACCTGAAAACTTTCGACGTGTGCACGCAAATCTGCATGCCACATTGTTTGGTTCGTGCCGAACCTTAGGCCACAACAGGCAGTCGTCGTGTGCTGCTTATTTGTCGCCTAAAGTAGCTTCCTGACATTTTTTTGTTTACCACCTTGGCTAAGAAGCAAGCCACTGTGCTCCACAGCAGCGACGCTTTGGTTATTTAAACTTTTCTAATCAATTTTAATTATCATGGATATGTATGTATGTGCATTTGAAGGAGACACAGCGTGACGGTGCACATCGGGCTGTAACTATGTCAACATTGTCATTGCCACCTGAGATTTTGTTTGTTTATTTGTTTGCCACACATGTAATTTATGTCTGTATGTATAGGTAAAGCTCTGGAATGATTCCAATTTATTAGAAGTGTTGGCAAGCACGTACATATACTTTACAGCCAATGGCAGCACAACTTGTGCCATGCTCATGCATATAAAACTTTCTGCTCTTGCTCATGATTCTATCATACTTTAAAGTGGCAATTTTTATGCATCCGCAAATCCACAAGTAGTTATATGAGTAATCAGTGCATATAAAATTAATTGCTTTTAAGTTTTCCTTAATTGGTTTTGAAATTTTCAATAATGTATTAAATATTTTATATTCTTGAATAAGTTCAGATTTAAGTAAATTCCTATAAACACAAAAAAAAAATATATGAAAAATTTCTATTCTTAATGAGTATCTATACTAAGCAAAACATATTTATAACTTCCCCTTCGATTAAATTTAAAATTCGATTCTTTTAAGAATAAAGGAGTGTTTTTTCGCGACAAATTGAAATACAACAAGTAAGGAAAGGCTAAGTTCGGGTGCAACCGAATATTTTATACTCTCGCAATTTATGCTATATTTTTATTAAGATAACATACAATTTGACCCATATATTCGGTATATAGTCCAATAGAAAAACGAAAATCATCATTTATGTTATATAGGCTGAGGTAATTCGTGAGCCGATTTAACTCATTTTCATCACCAACCCATTTCTGATACAGAGACATACTATTAGAAGAAAAAGATTTCCTCTGAATTAAATTGAGATATCTGAGAGATTTACGGTTATTTTGGGTGATAAATTACACTTAGTTTACTGAGTTCTTCATATTCGATATCCGGGGCATTGAAAAGTTACAGTCCGATTTCGACAATTTTTTCACAAGTGATACCACGGATCATATACAGTATTTGTGTAAACTTTTATTTCGCTATCTTCATTGGTTCCTTATGTATATCTTATATAGTAAAGGGATCAGATAGAATTCAAAATTGAGTTATATGGAAAGTTGTCGTAGTTGTGACCCGATTTCATCCATTTTTCACACGTGTCATCAGGGTGTCAAGAAAATATTGTATACCGAATTTCATTGAAATATGTCGAGTAGTTCCTGAGATATGGTTTTCGACCCATAAGTGGGCGATGCCAAGCCCATTTTCCATTTTGTAAAAACATCTGAGTGCAGCTTCTTTCTGGTATTTGTTCTGTAAAATTGAGTGTTTCTGACGTGTTTCGCTAGTGAGTTAACGCACTTTTAGTAATTTTCAACTTAACCTTTGTATAGGAGGTAGGCGTGGTTATTATCCGATTTCTTTCATTTTTGGACTGTATTAAAAAGTGGCTAAAAAACGATTGCAGAGAGTTTGGTTTATATAGCTTTATTGGTTTGCGAGATATGTACAAAAAATCTATTTGGGGGCGTGTTCATAGTGTGATCCTTTGTTCCAAATTTTATTTCCATTGCTTTATTTATGGCTTAGTTATGGCACTTTATGTGTTTTCGGTTTTCGCCATTTTGTTGGTGTGGCAGAGGGCCGATTTTGCCCATCTTCGAAAGCAACTTTCCTATGGTGCCAAGAAACAAGTGTGCCAAGTTTCATCAAGATATCTTAATTTTTACTCAAGTTACAGCTTGCACAGACGGACAGACAGACATTCGGATTTTGACTCGCCTCGTCGCCCTGATCACTTTGGTATATATAAGCCTTTATCTAACTCGTTTAGTTTTGGGTGTTACAAACAACCGTTATGTGAACAAAACTATAATACTCTTTTAGCAATCGTCGCTGGAACTTGTTGTTGGCAAAGACCGTAGACTTGATATAGCCCCAGAGGAAATAGTCTAACGGCGCACGACCGAGGTGGCCAATTGATTGGGCCATTTCGTGAGATAATACGTTCACCAAACTTGGTTTTCAATAAATCGATTGTGACATTCACTGTGTGGTTTATGGCGTCGAACCACTTATTGTCCAAGTCCATATCATCCAATTCGGTCCAAAAATATTCGGTTATCATTTAGCGGTAGCGATTCACATTCACAGTAACGTGCCGGTCTTGATCAACGCGGAAGAAGTACGGTCCAATGACGTCGCCGGCATTATATGCATATTTTGCTTATTAACGAAGCTATTCAGCCAAAAATGAGCCGACCAAAATTGATCGTAACGCTCTTCAAGTTGTGGCCACTGACTACGAATTTCAGTGGTATATTTTAATAATTTCGACTCGTTGTTGGACCGTATATATTTCAATGATGAAATGGCTAACCTTACTGAAGAGAAATGTCAAAAGATCGGAATTGTTAAAATTTGGCGTCGGTCTACTTCTCTAGTTCTCTTGTTCTCTGAAAAACGCTTTGTAAGATTCATATATATATATTACTAATACTATACTGACAAAAAGTTTATTTCTCACTAAAAACTGAAAATATGAATATTTGCGCCAACCATCCATGCTTTTGGGGACCATTCAAAGCTTCTTCCGCACTTTATTACTTTATATCCTGCTAATTTTTCAATATTTATTCAAAGTATTTTAGTGCAAATACAAAAATCTATCTATTTACCGACAATCATGATTGTTCCTTTCATTTTGATTGCACAAGATTACTTAGTATTTAACTTCCGTCCGTTTACGGATTTTCTTATCTCTTCAAGTTCATTTAATTCGTGACGATTGCCACAAATCCAAGTGATGGCATGTATGTATGTATAGTGCTAAGTTTGTATGCGCTTATTAGTTGAGTAGAGTGTTGAGCTGATAAAATCAATATTGACTTCTTTGAATATTTTGTGCAAGCTAAACTGAAGCAGGAGCAGTAGTGGCAAGTGGCAAGTGGCAGCTGCAAATGAACTCGACAAGCATACATGCGCCGGACGTGAGGCGAAATTTCGCTAACCTCTCCAGCTAGTGTAATTTTTCAACAATTTAACTTTTTCTCAATATACTTCACAAATTATTCTGCATGCTTTCCTACTGGAAACTCACGCTCACACACACACACAGAGACAAAACATAGTTACGTACATAGTAATTTTTCAGCTGTTGCAACGCTTATGCTGAGACTCCTCTTGCATAAGTTTAATGTCGATTTCTATTTTCAAGAAGCATATTGTAGGTTTGTATAGCACAGCTCGTCTAGTGGTAGCCAGCTGCTCTCTGTGGTACGCCAATAATACATTGGACGTATTTGAAGCACACTCATCGTCTAAAGCAATTCCTTTTGGTGCACCCAAGTGCATCTAACTCTATATACATATACATATACTCGTACAATCTTCATATACATACCTACATATTAGGTATATGCGCACACGTAGGTTAGTACATGCCTTGTGGCATGTTAAATTGCAGTAGCAATGAATTAGTAGCTGACCTGTAACATGCATTGACTAAGTTCCTGTTCGCCAAATGCAGTTTTTGCTATGCACGAACACCTGCAGGATGCTGCTAGCTTAAGTGCTTACCTTTCCGCTTCAATGCAGGCAGTGTCCCGTTGCTTTAGCCTCTTGTTAGCAACTTACAATTGCGGCACTTCACTCTCTGTATTCTGCAGAAGACTTTGGTTACTATATTTAATGATGGTCACCGCTAGATTGCTATTCTTTGCTATTCTGCAGTACTCACAATTGCTACCTATGATGGTGGTGTGGATAATAATGAGCATATTAAAAATTTATGCTACAATTTTAAGTATAAAATTGTAGTAAGACACTACTTGGTATAGTAAGAGTTAATTTATTAATATTTGGTTGGAATGATAAATGGAGTTGGGGAAGTTAAGAAAGTTCATTGATCTCTATAACAAGCACGATAAATCATCACCAAGAGAAGTGTTTGTAAGAATAAAACAGAGAGTGAAAAAAAAGAAAATCCTTCAAATGTGATTCACTTATAGCCTTTTCGCACAGCCAAATTAATTGATCAATTAAAATTGTAATTGAGAAATCAGTTTTTGCCCTTCACACTGCTTCTCTATAATGGATCATCTGTTACACAGTTTTATTTTTGCTTCAAACGAGCAGAGGATTGATCAATTAGCGCCTGTGCGTAAAGGCTATTAGGCATTAGTCGGATTCCAAAAATTATACCAAAATCACTACCGCGAACTTGAAAAGGGAAACTTATTGTCTTTTAGGACAGAAATAATTATGTTACGAGCACAATTTTTTCTATACCTCATTTATCACAATTTTTGCATAGCTCTGAGAAATAAACGCCGGTAATCCGTGCATAAGAACTTTACTGTGTCTTAAATATGCTAGACTGGACGTATACTACATCCAAGACTTCTTCTTGGCTCACTTGCGATCTATAATTTATATACAGTGGAACTTCCATAACTCGAACTTCTATTACTTGAAGATCTCCATAACTCGAACACTTGAATTGGCAATAGAAGTCAAATTTCATACAAATTTCCTTCCATAAATCGAACTTTTTGGTCAGGGCATAATACAAAATTTTAAATTTTGCCATCAAGGACAATTTAAAAGAGTCCCTCTATATCGTACGGAGGCAAACAAAATTTATGATATTACACTTATGAATTGCATAATTCATGTAACAAAGGCATGGGATACAGAATATAGCAAACTGCAACCAACAAAATTACAGAATACATGTTTTAACGTATGAACATAAAATTTCATGGGAAGTAAATAAATAAAGCTGTGTATAAAACTATATTTTACAGCTTTTTGAAAAATGTATGTTTTAATGAAAATTTCTATAACTCGAAGTCTCTCTAAGTCGAAGTTTTTTTGTGCATTATGGTGATTCGAGTTAGAGAAATTCCACTGTATTTGCGAAAACGAGAAGAAACCAGTAAAGGTTCCTCTGATTGTTGAATCTAGTAATGTTTTTCAGAATAATCTAATGGAGCAAAGACAAGACTTTAGGAAACACTATTATAGGAATTGGATTACCTTGCTGCTGTAACGCCATAATACCCAAAAAGTTTTGAGATTGTGGTACTAGTATTTTGTCGGAATAACAACAGGAAAATGACGTCGGTACCGGTTATGTAAGCTGTAGAGGGAACGAAAAATCGTTTCGAAATTTGGTTAATATGACCACATATTTGAACAAAGATCTAACAATGTACTAAATGTAGAGTTGCATTCAAATTCATATAGATAAATATTCCGTAAAGCTCTGTCCTCTCCCTAATTTATTGTACATAATCCTATATTCGAGTATACACATATGTATATTTTATGCTCATAAATTCCTTGGTACAAAAAACTGCTAACAATGATAAAATGTATGCAATAAACATGAGCACGCATTATTCTTCTTATTTTTATCGCAAATATCATATCAATCACTATAATTTACTACACTTTACTATGACAAGCGTACAATATTAAGTTTACTTTTACTTTGCTGCCAAACTCAAACAAATGTAAATGTCAATAGAGAGCTGAGTGCAAGAAAAGCACAATCGTGAAGTATAAACCAAGACGAGTAAACACAAGCATGAAGAACAGAGGCACTTTTGGTTTATTTTTCACTGGATTTCAGTCGTAAATTTTAGATAAAATATAGAATAAATAAATTTCTATAATTTTAGAAGAAATATGTATATGTTTTAATTAATCGCTGGACAGAAACATCAGTTATAGGGCTGCCACTTGGTTTTAAATAAAAGTTTCGACAATTGATACATATTAATTAAGAGCAAGCGCTTAATTGACTAATACTCCAACAAATCGGCTATTTTATTTCTTACCGAAAAATATCTTCTTCTAAAATCCCTCCAAAATAAAATTTACATTATCTTTAAAACAATAGAATGATTAGTGAATTTCAAATAAATTATTGCGTCTGAAACAATTCAAAACTCCACTTATATGTATTAAAGATTAGTTTTTATCGATTATTAACTCATTTACCGACCGCAAATGCTTGCTGGGTGATCGCCAAGGCAAGAAAGTACCTTGTTTGCGCTGTCACTTTATTCGGTATAGCATAAATTCAGGCGCAGCTAAAATTGTAGTTATAGTTTTCAACGTGTTTTTTTTTGTACTGTATATTCTCGTTTATTTTTGTTGCGTGCACACACTAGAACTGATCAGTAAATATAATCGAGGTAAGTGCTTGTTAAACAAATTTGTCTTTTACCGCTCGCAACAGCAGTGCCGCAGTGGCTGTCATGCTGTGTTTATCTGTAAGTTGTGCGCCCACAAAGGCTCCCTTAATGTGAAATTTCTGCCATAAAGCCATTTCTGCTGCCATCAGTGATACATGGCATAGGTCAACGGTAAGGTACAAATAAAATTGCTGTCATAATGTTTGCATGCACATACACACACATACATATATATATAGGTATGTAGAGTAGTGTATAGTTTGTGGGGGGCTTTGAGTGTTGTGTCGTCAGTGATTTCTTACGTTTCATAAAATGTGGAAAATTGTTTTCCAACGTTAATGGAAAATTCTTATAATGGACTAACAATTTACCGCTGTGACACTGACATGCTTATCAGCGCCACAACTGCATGCCACATGCCAACCAACTCCCCTTTGCACCACTGGCTATGTTAGTCATATAAAGCTGTGTGTTGTGCTTTGTTATGCTGTTTATCCACTGTATGTAATCAGATTATTGTTTACTCCGCCGAAGGAAAACAAATTAAATATTATTTACCGCAAAATATGCGACTGTCCGAATGTCCGCACGCGTGTCGCAAACAAGATATCCAATGTAAAGCCAAATCAAAGATGATAGCAGCATTTTAGGCGTGCAATTAGTGCATGACAAGCTTGTGTGCCGTGTGCGTATAGCAAACGCACGTGTCATACTTACACCCCTACAAATGCATCACTTTCGATTATCATCATTTACATTGTCAGCACCGTTACGCCACTCAACCGGAAGTCATTCATTCACACACAGCTACATATAGACAGACAACATTGATATATACATATATTTGCTTTTAATGCTGTAAATATGATAAGCTTGTTGTTGCAAAGTTTTGTTGTCATTGTTGGCACATTTAAGTGCTTCACTGTTGTTTGTTGTTATTGTTATTGTTTGTTGTCATCACTATTGTATTTGTCATTAACATTCATTGTTCGCTGTCATTGTCGATATTTCTTGTGGTCGCGCAGTTGATTTTGTATAAACGCTTTTGTGTTTTGTTATTGCCGGCCATTTTCTGCCATTTAACGGTAATCTGCAAGCGTACTTTTTGTTTTTTCTATTTTGAGTTATTTATAAAGCGAGGTCACATGCAATGTTTTACAGTAATTAAGCACGACAATGAGCGTAATCTATTTTGGTGGATATTTTATTGCATTCACTCGGAGCCTATATCACTGTTATTTCTAATAAATATTGGATCGTAACAAATAAGGAATAGCTAAGTTCGGGTGCAACCGAACATTTTATACTCTTGCAATTTATTGATATAGTTTGATTAAGATAACACACAATTTGACCCATATATTCGGCATAAAGTCCAATAGAATAACGAGAGTCATCATATATAGTGTATGAAGCTGAGGTAATTCCTGCACCGATTTCACTCTTAAGGACCACTATATTCAAGATTATATGTTCACTTAATTTTGATACGATATATCACATACTAACCGATATATGCGGAATAAAGCCTACCAGAAGTTTGAAAAACCTATAATTTGGTAGATGGGAGCTAGAGGAAGTTATGACCCGTTTTTAACCATTTTTTGTACAGAGACAAATTATTGGAAGGAAAAGATTCCCTCTGAATTAAATTAAAATATCAGAGAGATTTACCGATATTTTCGGTGAAAAATTACCCTTAGACACTGAGTTCTTCAAGTTCAATATACGGAACCTTGAAAATTTATACTCCGATTTCGACAATTTTTTTACAAGTAGTGCCACACTTCAAATATTGTATTTATGTAAAGTTTTATTCCGCTATCTCCATTGGTTTCTAATGTATATACTATAAAGTGAAGGAATCAGATGGAATTCAAAATTGAGTTATATGGGAAGTAGTCGTGGATGTGAACCGATTTCATCGGTGTTATCCGTGTCTGAAATATAGTTTTTGACCACTAAGTGTGCGACGCCACACCCATTTTACATTTAAAAACAAAATCTGAGTGCAGCTTCCTTCTGCCATTTCTTTTTTAAAATTTCTGATGTTTTTCGTTAGTGAGTTAACCCACTTTTAGTAATTTTCAATATAACCTTTGTATAGGAGGTGGGCGTGTTTATTATCCGACTTCAACAATTTTCATGGTGTGTGATGGGGTACGTAAGGGAAACGACTGCAGAAATTTTTGTTCATATAGCTTTATTGGTTTGTGAGGTATATACAAAAAACCTATTTGAGGACATAAAAATAAATTTAATTGAAACAAAAGTCTAATAAATAATTACATTTAAATTTTAAAAACTTACTTTTATTGGTTAAGCGACAGTAAATGTAACAGTGGCTCTCAAACTATCAAAGTAAAAATATATGTAAACGTAACTGAAAGCTAATCCAGCTCTCCTAATATTGCTAAGTTATCTTATATACATATTAATCGATATATGCGGTATGAAGTCAAACGGAGGCTAGATTATGCTTATGTTAGGTACAAGACAGCTAGGGGAAATATTGAAAAAATTTTAAAATTTTTCAACACCAGACCACATTATTATTAGGAAGCAATACCCCTTTTATTTCATTAAGTTACTTCATAGATTAACTAATATCTTATCCAGTGTATAATCCAAAGAGTAGATCACATATTTAGCTTACCGCATGGTCAAGGCAACTCCTGTCCGTTTTGCCTTAATTGTTGAGGTTCGAACCATGGTCGTTTTTTCTTGCTCTCCGGTTAATTTTTGAAATGAGATCTTGGCTGAGATATTTTTTCATAATTCATCATAATTTCTCTTCAATTAAATACAAATATGTATTTTAATATTTTGTGACATTTACTTAAGTAATAAGATTTCACAATTAATCATTTAATTTTGTCTTGGATTACTCATAGAAGCATTTATAGAACACACATACATACTCATCTGTTGAAATTTCCTTAACCTTTTTTTCACATTCACTACTCATGCTTATTATTCAGTTGTATAGTTGTATGTATGTATATCACAATGGCACTTATTTGCTTAGCTAATGAAGGCAATCAAATGTATCTGAAGCGAATTGTTTGCATGTCATTACTCAACGCCGCAGCAACCACAACCACAACCGCTTGCTTCGAAACAAAAGGAGTTCGCTCCCACCATATTATGGAGCTATAACGGTATATATGTTGTATAGATTTTGCGACAGAAAGGACTTGAAAGCTGTCACAATATTGATAGAATAATTGAGAAATATATGCAGATATCTATTAGCGTATTGAAAGAATGATGGAAGTGATTTAAATACAAACACAACTGTATATACTTTATGCAACGGTATGTAAATAAAGGGTTTTTGAAAAGGAACGATAGAAAAGTAGACCGATTGGAACAAGAAACGGCGCCATATTTTCCCCGCTATTTCTCTTCATTTCTCTTCAGTAAGGTTTGCTATTTCACCATGGAAAGATATATGATCCAACAACGAGTCGAAATTTTTAAAATTTACCGAAATTTAGAGACAGTGGCCTCAACTTTAAGAGCGTTACGACCAATTTTGGTCGGGTCATTTCTGGCTGAATGGCTTCGTCAATAAGCAAAATATTTGTTATTGGTCAGGCAGCAATCCACAGGTACTCCATGAGTCACCATCACATCGAAAAAAGTATGGTTCGGTGTGGTTTATGGGCCGGCGACGTCATTGGGCCGTACTTCTTCCGCGTTGATCAAGACCGGCACGTTACTGTGAATGTGAATCGCTACCGCTCAATGATAACCGAATATTTTTGGCAGGAATTGGATGATATGGACTTGGATAATATGTGATTCCAACAGGACTGCGCCACAATCCACACAGCGAATGTCACAATCGATTTATTGAAAACCAAGTTCTGTGAAGGTGTTATCTCACGAAATGGTCCAGTCAATTGGCCATCTCGATCGTGTGATTTGACTTAGACTATTTCCAGTGGGGCTACGTCAAGTCTATGGTCCATGCCAACAAGCCAACGGCGATTGTTGAACTTCGTACGAATATCGAACGTGAAATTGCAACAGTATCGGCCGATTTATGCTTGAAAACCGTCGAAAATTGTGTTCAGCGTTTGAACTTCTGCAAGCGTGCCCGTGGTGGCCAAAAAATCGAATTTCATACATAATGGCATCGAATGTACTTGCACAGGAATAAACCGTTTTTGTTTCATTTAAACTTTAACGTTTGTAGCGCTCTTGTTGAAAAACCCTTTAAATAATTATATAAAATAATCCGTTGCAATGGTGTGAAAATAGTTGTAATGGTAAATATGTGAGCGAAATCTTACCCTGTGGGAAAGCTTGTACTGGTCAGAGTCTCATAAATTAGTTTTTCTTATAAAAAAGTGTTCTGGATTCGAAAATGTATATGGCAATATTTATTTTTACTCTCGGTATGAGACCAAACTAAAATTTTTCGAAATATTCTTACATGAAAATGTAATATCTCGTTTTCGAAGTTAGCGAATTGGAATTAATCGTCTTCGAATTACAAAATTAGTCTTGCAGAAAGAGTAAGTTACTAAAAATGCTTGTCTAATAAAAATCTATATTTTTATGAAACAATTTAATTGAACCAGTATCAACAACACCAACAATGTCAGCCTCGAAATCCAGCGCAGAATCACTCTTGCCAACAGGTGCCACTTTGGACTGAGTAGGCAATTGAACAGTAAAGTCCTCTCTCGACGAACCAAAATCAAACTCTACAAGTCGCTTATCATTCCCGTCCTGCTTTATGGTGCAGAAGCTTGGACGATGTCAACATCAGATGAGACGACACTAGGAGTTTTCGTGAGGAAAATTTTGCGCAAGATTTATGGACCTCAGAACATTGGCAACGGCGAATACCGCAGACGATGGAACGATGAGCTGTACGAGTTATACGACGACATTGATATAGTTCAGCGAATAAAAAGACAGCGGCTACGCTGGCTAGGTCATATTGTCCGAATGGACGAAAACACTCCAGCTCTGAAAGTGTTCGATGCAGTACCCGCCGGAGGAAGCCGAGGAAGGGGAAGGCCTCCACTCCGTTGGAGGGACCAGGTGGAGAGCGACCTGGTTACACTTGGAATCTCCAACAGGCGCCGAACTGCGAAGGAAAGCGAGGAGTGGCGCGCTCTCATCGATTCGGCTATAACCGGCTAAACGGTTGAACGCCAATCGCATACATCACAATTTAATTGACAATTTCAAACAGATCAATTTCAAATCTCAAAAAACAAAATAGCCAATTTTGACGACCAACTTCGAAAAACGAAAAATACTACATTGAATGAAAAGGCAAGAATACTAATGAGCCGATCATCAAATATTCCACCAGACGCTCCGACCTTTTCACCTTCACTACCCAACCTACATACATATACAAATGTTATATAGCTTAGCTTTTTATCAACAAATAGCAAATAAATCGTGTCGAAATTCCGTAATGTGCAAATCACCGGAGTTTCTATTAAGAGCAAAGTTAAAATATTGCGCACAGAGTTGGCTAAAGTGAAACAATACCACTTTTCGTATTTTATTCAAACACGTAGCGTAATGTAACAATTCAATCAGCTATCGAATGCAATGCGCTGCGGATAAAACTGAAAGCAGCGTGCGAAAGCATTCAAAAGAATGAGAAATGTAATGTAACGGATTGAACGTGAACGGACGGATGAAGTCAAAAAAGCTACGAAAATAGCTGCTTTGGTGGAATAGCTGATAACATTTGAAAGAAACAAAACTGCACAACACACAACCTCAGCGTCATTACTGCAAGCAGATGTTTGAGTGTGTGTGTATGTGCGCAAACACATTCACCAATCTGATAAATTGCAAACGAAATCGAAATGCAAGGAGAAACAAATGCAATACAAGTAGTGTGAGAACTTTTCCTTCGCTTCCCTTCTTCGCACTTCCCATACCTCTTTCTCCATTTTATTTTACATTTTTGATATTTGCTTGTACACAAAGCGGACAATGAAAAATTTCAACTTCAATCGCATTGGATTTTCGTATGCAAAGATTAATCTGAAGTTGGCATATTCGAACTCCGCACGAAAATTGGCAAAATTGTTGGCGTGCTTTTAGGAAAAATGAATGAATTTGAAAATCGAATTACTTTGAGTGGTTTTATGGCATGTTTTTTGCGATAGTGCCATCAGCAATACTTTTAGGTTGAAATGCCGCAAAAATAACAGCAAAAGTCGCTAATGGTTTCTAAAACCTTCATTGACCTTGACAGCTACTTAAATTTTAAGAGGTAATGTTTGAACTATAACAGTAATCTCCTAAGACTAAACTTCCTTCGAGATAGAACTATGAAAACTGAGAGAGTCGCATTTAAGAGAAAAGTTGTATAAGGGTCTTCCGGCTGTCCCAAGTGATTTATGGTTCTGAGAATGAGTTTTTTTCCCTCGTTTCAACAAACACTACTACCGACTAATTATTATAAGGTTCCAGTACCGTCTTTCGGCAGGTCATAGTCATCGCGTTATTCGTTGATATGCTGTACCATGTTGCCAAATTACAATTTAGAGTTAATAACGGTAAATTCAATAACAGATTTCAATTAATAAATGTCTAGGTGGTTGGTACATTTCTTTTTATACTCTCGCAACAAAGTTGCTAAAGAGAGTATAATAGTTTTGTTCACATAACGGTTGTGTCACCCAGAAATAAAAGAGTTAGATGTAGAGTTATATACATATATATCAAAATGATTAGGGTGACGAGTAGTTTTGAAATCCGGATGTCTGTCCGTCCGTCCGTAAAAATTGAGATATCATAATGAAATTTGGTACACACATTCCTTGGCACAAACAAGGGGTTGGTATTGAATAGGCAAAGTCGGATCACTGCCACGCCCCCAAAATGGCGAAAACCGAAAACACATAAAGCGACCGGTTAGTTAGCCATAAATAAAGTTATGAAACTAAAATTTGGTACAATGGATCGTCCTAGTAAGGGCCATATTTGGATGTAATTTTTTTGCAAAAGTCAGCGTGGCCTCGCCCCCAAAAGAGGGGGCAATAAAGCTATATAAACGAAACTTTCTGCAGTCGTTTCCCTTATGTACCCCACTATACATCATTAAAATAGTTGAAATCGGATAATAACCACGCCCACCTCCCATACATAGGTTATGTTGAAAATTACTAAAAGTGAGTTAACTCACTAACGAAAAACGTCAGAAACACAAAATTATACAGAAGAAATGGCAGACGGAAGCTGCACTCAGACTTAAAAAAAAAAATTAGAAATGGGCGTGGCTTCGCTCACTTATGGTCAAAAACCATATCTCAGAAACTACTCGACCGATTTCAATGAAATTGGATACATACTATTTTCTCGACATCCTGATAACACGTATGAAAAATGAGCGAAATCGGTACACAACCACGCCTACTTCCCATATAACTCAATATTGTATTCCATCACTTTATAATATATAGTGTACCTTGGTGGTGAAATTGGTTGAGGAATTACCTCAGCCCTCATATACTATATATAATTATTTTCGTTATTCTATTGGATTTTATGTCGAATATATGGGCCAAATTGTGTGTTATCTTAATAAAACTATATCAATAAATTGCGAAAGTATAAAACGTTCGGTTGCACCCGAACTTAGCCTTTCCTTACATGTTTATACTCTCGCAACCTGTTGCACAGAGTATCATAGTTTTGTTCACATAACGGTTGTTTGTGTCACCAAGAAATAAAAGAGTTAGATATGGGGTTATATATATATAAATGATCAGGATGACGAGTGGAGTTGAAATCCGGATGTCTGTCCGTCCGTCTGTCCGTCTGTCCGTCCGTCCGTCCGTGCAAGCTGTAACTTGAGTAAAAATTGAGATATCTTAATGAAACTTGGAACACATATTCCTTGGGACCGTGAGAGGGTTGCTTTCGAAAATGGGCAAAATCGGTCCACTGCCACGCCCACAAAATGGCGAAAACCAAAATCACATAAAGTGTCATAACTAAGCCATAAATAAAGTTATAATAGTAAAATTTGGAATAAAGGATCGCACCAGGAAGGGGCATATTTGGATGTAATTTTTTTGGGGAAGTGGGCGTGGTCCCTCCCCCAAATCGGTTATTTATATATATCTCGCAAACCAATAAAGCTATATAAACCTAACTTTCTGCAGTCGTTTTTTTTAGCCACTTCTTAATACAGTCCAAAAATGAAAGAAATCGGATAATAACCACGCGCACCTCCCATACAAAAGTTAGGTTGAAAATTACTAAAAGTGGGTTAACTCATTAACGAAAAACGTCAGAAACACTAAATTTCACATAAGAAATGGCAGATGGATACTGCACTCAGATTTTTTTACAAAATGGAAAATGGGCGTGGCGTCGCCCACATATGGGTCAAAAACCATATCTCAGGAACTACTCGACCGATTTCAATGAAACTTGGTTTGTAATAGTTTCCTTACCTCCCAATAATATGTTGTGAAAATTGGCCAAATCGCTTCACAACCACGCCTACTACCTATATACCAGAACTTAGAAGATGATCTGAATCGTTTACTTTACAATATATAAAGTAAGCACTAGTGAAGATATGGGTGCAAAACTTTGCACAAATACTGTATTTATAGTGTGGCAGCCCATTTCTAAAAATCGCCAAAATCGGACCATAGGTTTTCAATGTCCCATATATCGAACATGAGGACCTCGGTGCTTCTAACTTAATATTAGGGTTTCCAACTTTCAATGAACTTTATACAATATACATATATGATGAATAAGTGGGTCAAATTGTGTATTATATAATATTAATTAAGTTAAATAAATAAATTGCGAGAGTATAAAATGTTCGGTTACACCCGAACTTAGCCCTTCCTTACTTGTTTTTATATATTTTTTCGACACTCTATTCTCAATATAAATTTATAAACGATACTAAAAATCTTTAAATCGACGGAAGTTTTCATAGATTCTACGATCATTGTGGAACAGCTTTTCTTTTTAAACACTGAAATTCGAACTAACACACTCACTTCCCCCCAAAAAATAAACTTAAATTCATAAAAATATGAAAAAACTTGGAGCAAAAGTGTGAAATGTTCTACTATATACCATTTATTGCTCAAACTCTTCATAAATTCTGCTTTTTATACTCTCGCAACCTGTTGCACAGAGTATCATAGTTTTGTTCACATAACGGTTGTTTGTGTCACCAAGAAATAAAAGAGTTAGATATGGGGTTATATATATATAAATGATCAGGATGACGAGTGGAGTTGAATTCCGGATGTCTGTCCGTCCGTCTGTCCGTCTGTCCGTCTGTCCGTCCGTCCGTCCGTGCAAGCTGTAACTTGAGAAAAAATTGAGATATCTTAATGAAACTTGGAACACATGTTCCTTGGGACCGTGAGAGGGTTGCTTTCGAAAATGGGCAAAATCGGTCCACTGCCACGCCCACAAAATGGCGAAAACCAAAAACACATAAAGTGTCATAACTAAGCCATAAATAAAGTTATAATAGTAAAATTTGGAATAAAGGATCGCACCAGGAAGGGGCATATCTGGATGTAATTGTTTTGGGGAAGTGGGCGTGGTCCCGCCCCCAAATCGGTTATTTATATATATCTCGCAAACCAATGAAGCTATATAAACTAAACTTTCTGCAGTCGATTTTTTTAGCCACTTCTTAATACAGTCCGAAAATGAAAGAAATCGGATAATAACCACGCCCACCCCCCATACAAAGGTTAGGTTGAAAATTACGAAAAGTGGGTTAACTCACTAACGAAAAACGCCAGAAACACTAAATTTCACATAAGGAATGGCAAATGGAAGCTGCACTCAGATTTTTTTACAAAATGGAAAATGGGCGTGGCGTCGCCCACTTATGGGTCAAAAACCATATCTCAGGAACTACTCGACCGATTTCAATGAAACTTGGTTTGTAATAGTTTCCTGACATCCCAATGATATGTTGTGAAAATTGGACAAATCGCTTCACAACCAGGTCTACTTCCTATATACCAGAACTTTGAAGACGATCTGAATCGTTAACTTTACAATGTATAAAGTAAGCACTAGTGAAGATATCGGTGCAAAACTTTGCACAAATACTGTATTTATAGTGTGGCAGCCCATTTCTAAAAATCGCCGAAATCGGACCATAGGTTTTCAAGGCCCTATATATCGAACATGAGGACCTCGGTGCTTCTAACCTAATATTAGGGTTTCCAACTTTCAATGGACTTTATACAATATATATGACGAATATGTAAGTCAAATTGTGTATTATATAATATTAATTAAGTTAAATAAATAAATTGCGAGAGTATAAAATGTTCGGTTACACTCGAACTTAGCCCTTCCTTACTTGTTTTATTCGCTCTTGTATGTGAAGTATAATTTCCGTTGTTAAATTATTAATTTCCGTCAAAACCGAGTTGGAGCATAACAAAATTAATAACACTAAACGAGTGAAGAGCAGACAACGGACTTAGTGAATATGCGCCCAACTTAATTTAAGCTTACAATCACCTAAATATACATGTAGCACATGGGTAAATTATTGTGCATATGTGCATACGAGTATATACTCATATACATTTTTATGAGTGCATAATTTATGAACTTAACATCTTTGTTGAGAATAAACGAGCCACTATTAGTTAACGCCAATGCCATTAACCCAAACAACATTTCATCTGCTTACTGCCTGCGAGACATGTAGACAGACGTCTAACTTACCTAATAACTGTATAGTTATACCCTGCAGGTATATAGCATTTAACGCATGAAATATGAGTTGTGCGTATACTCATATTATATTTCCGGTGTGGAATAGTAGATGCTGTGTGAAAAGTTTTAAGTGAATAGTTTCTTAATGAAGCGCAACGAATGAACGAATATGTAGGAGAGTGATTGACAGATAGTTGGTGTGGAAGTAGAAGTTGAAGAGTGAAAATATGCATATGCGTAAATTTTATTTAATTATATTCATATAGTATATAAAGATATATTTGAGAGCGTAGTTTATGCTTTATGCTTGCATATTCTAATTTAGACTTAAATTTATATATTATTATAAAAGTTTATGTGGAAATTTAACACAACTTAATGGTGCATTAATTTATCAAAACTAAACTAATTTTGTTTTTAATCAATGTATTTTAGAGCTGACTAAAGAATACAGGGATTTCTTACCCCTTGACAAAAGCTTTATTTATTATTGAGTCTCAGGTGTTTTCTTCAAAATTGTATTCTCATAATACTTGGATTATGCTACAGTAGATCTATCTAATAAAGCACGTGCTATTAGTTGACTCCTCTGTATCCAAATTTTGTCCTATACTTGAACTCGTTTTTATTATTTCAAAGCATCGAGATACATTTGAGTACTCTAGTTTTTGGTAGAACTAGCGAAACAATTTTGTATCGGACCTTCCAGTAATTGAAAAAAGTTTCTGATACATTTATTTCGGCAAAGATTAAAATTGGCAAAAAGACAATATATCTGCTATATTTACTATAAAATAACCTACGATCTTTTTGATTTGATGAAAATTGAAATAGGGCATTAAAAAATGCCATTTTTTACCTAAAAAACGAGATTTTGTTCAGTACTACGCCATTTTATTAATTTTTGATATTTTTCAAAAGTTCTTATTATATAGCTAATAAATTCAACTTTAATACCCTTTTAGAATTTTGTTGGTCCAGTTACTCATTCGGCCGGAATCATGTCAGCAGTTGGGGACCTTTTTTTTTGGTACCTCCCAAGACAGCTCATAACTCAATTATTTTTCAATATTTTTATAAAAAAAAATTCTTTAAATATAGCTGAAAATATAAGTTATTATGTCCAAAAAACTTCGAAACATTCGATCGAGTAATTTCTTAAAAAAAAATTCACGAAAATCGCCTAATTTTCATGGGTTACACTGGTATAGCCCCTTAAGATAACACACAATTTGACCCAAACCGATTTCGCCCATTTTCCATTTTTTTTTTGTATCTGAGTGCAGCTCTCCTCTGCCATTTCTTCTGTAAAATTAAGTGTTTCTGACGTTCCGTTTTCGGTTATTATCCGATTTCCTAGATTTTTATGGTGTGTCAGGGAATACGTAAAGGAAATGACTGCAGAAAGTATAGTTTTATTGGTTTGCGAGATATTCACAAAAAACTTATTTAGGGGCGGGGTAGCACCCACTTTTCACAAAAAATTACATCAAGATATGCCCCTTTCTAGTGCGATCCTTTACACCAAACGGACGAACTGACGGACAGACAAACAGACAAACAGACATCCGGATTTTAACTCTAACTCCTCTCGTCATCCTGATCATTTTAATATATTATATATAACCTTACATCTAAGTCGTTTGGTTTCCGATTCACAAGCAACCGTTATGTGAAAAAACTATAATACTCTCTTAGCAACTTTAGTTGCGAAAGTATAACAATGGGAAGATTTTAATTTTACAGCTTTGTTTGTGGAATATAAAAAGTTTATATTTGCTTATTCATTACTAAGCCTTATTTAATTATTTCAAACATTTTTGATATGTTTCGGTTTCACTATTTATTGGTATACATATATATTATCTTTTAGTTCACTGAGGAAAAGTCGAATATATAGTAATATTTTTACCAACAAAATTTAAGAGGTGTTAAAACTTGAAACTTTTTGCTCTAAACTTCAACAGAAATTTGTATTTATATTTATAGCGAATATAAACGACAATTTATAACTATTAAAGTAGATACTAGTATGAAGGTTGTACAAAATTTTAATTAAATTATTTCTAAAATAGTAATCATAATAAATTCAACAATAGAAGCATTAAAATTTGTCAAATGTTGTGAAAAAGTTGTAAAATTTATTTATTTTATTGAAGAGAAATAACTGCAATGAACTTATTTTCTTCAAAAAAGTAAAAATTTCTCACAGTTTAACCCATATTGATACTCAAATAAGAGAATTAGGAAAATTAACTGAATATTCAAGAACTTCTAATTAGAATTTTTTCCAATAACAGCGATTAAATAAGTAAAATCATTATTTAAAAAAAAAATCTGTCTTTCAACAAAAATTCATGTCCACCCTAATGTGAGCAATTCACATAAAATTCCCACTACACATACGCTGCACACACACACTCAACAAATGGCTTCATTTATTTATATGTCTTGCTAAGAAGCGAATGACTGGCACAAAACGTTTGGCGTGAAAAACGTTCTCACCTGAAATCAGTGGGGCACAAATGAAATGGTCGAATAACGCACCAAATAGCGACAGCAACAAAAACCATGCGACAAGCAGCTGCAAGCAGGGACATGTGGCACAATTTAAGAGCAGCGAAGAAAAATGAATCTAAAACTTTTTCTCTCGTAACTCTAAATTTTCTGCTAGTTTTTTTGTTTTCTTGCTGGCAATAGTGCAGCACCCTCACCCCTGAAATGCCACAACAAAATAAGACAGAAACTGTACGACTACAAGGAATGTGAAAGGATGCATGCTGTAGTGTGTTGCGCGAGTAAAGTTTACAAAACAGCGTAGAAGAAGTGTGAAAGTAAAAGAAAAAACTGTGTAGAGGACATGAAAGAGTCGAGCTAAAAACGCATAAGCATCACCAAACAGCGCAACACTTGCAACAACAGTGGACCACGGGATGCTGGTGGCAGGCAAAAATGTTGCAATATATTTAGCTTATAATGCGAATGCAAGCGCGTAACTACAAGCAACACTTTGCGCGCGTCAAGTGCACGCTGGCAGCGCTGAAATTCACGCTCGGTTCGCAATGCTACGCCAACCAGCTACGGGTGATTGAAAGTCTTGCATTGAGGTAATAAATTCCGGTGAAAGGATAAAGTTTATGAGCAGCAGGCGCCCCCAAAGCAGACCAGAATGGGTGGTCCCCCTGGCAGGTGGGTGCGTCGTTGTATCGCAGGCATTCATACCTTTCGACCCCTGCACATTTGCAACATCGATAAATGCCAGCGCGAGTTACTTCAACACCGTCGAGGCATAAGAAAGTTGTTGAAGTAGCAACAAATCCACCAAAGCCGTGGAGGCAACAGATCGCATTTGCACGAATTTATGTGAGATTTTGTTTTTTTTTTTTCTCAGAGATAATATTTGTAACTACGGTATGCTGCAGTTACGGCTAATGCTATTGCTGCCGCGTGAAATCCGAAATGAAATAAAATATAAATAAATAAATCGCTGCGCATAAAGTTGGCGTGGAAATTAGCTAAACTAAATCTGCGTAGTTACATCGCCAACTTGAGCAAAGACAAGCGTCTGTGTGTGCGTGTTCGTAAATAATGTAGGAGAAAGAGCGAGAGATTTCCCTCGCTTCCGATTTGCATACTAACAGGCAAGCGACTGCTTTTTGTTGTTTTCGTTTTTTTTTTTAAGTTTTAAAGAATGTTAAGTTAAGTTATGCTGCAAGTTGACCCGTTACTTCGAAACTATTGCACGATATTTGGAACTCAGCGAATTGCGACAATTCTCAATTGTAATTATTTTCTTTGCAAATTATGAGTATTTAATTGTTGGTAGCACTCAATTAACAACTATTTTCAGTTAGTTTTTATTCATTTTTATGTAAATAGGTAGAATTAAGAGATACTCATGCTTTTGTAACCTAATAATAAGTTGCATGAAGAGAGCGGTTTAAGACAAACCAAATAATAAAAGTCCTGAAATGGATATGGTCTTCCAGATATAGTAGATACATCACCTCAAAGAAGACTTAGTAACGGGCGATCCAAGAGGTACTCTAAGAGGTACTCTTTTCAATAGACTTTTTTAAAAGATCACGCGTGAGTCGTGTCAAGCTGTGTCATGTTATTTTTGTTTAGTATTGTTTGATATTTCATCATGGAAATACTTAAGCCTGAACAAGGTTTACAAATTATTCAACTTTATTACGAAAATTAAAAAATTATGTAACGCTCAACTTACGGTCAAAATAATCGGCCTACTGAGCGCACTAGTCGCAACACCATTACCAATCTTGAAACCCAGCATTTGTTATTGGATAATATTCGACCGAATAGACCACGTTCAGCACGGTGTGGGCCGATGGAATTTTCGGTCCATATTTCTTCAAAAATGATGCCGGTGAGAATGTAACCGTTATCTCACCATGATAACAGACTATTTATTAGCTGAAATTGAAGCTCGTAATCTCGGCGACATTTGGTTTCAACAAGATAATGCCGCTTACATCGCATCAATCAATGGATTTATTGAGAGAACACTTCGGTGAGCAGATAATTTCCCAATTACCAGTCGAAATGCTCGAAAGTGTCATCGAAAATTTTACTCAAGGGATGGACCATCTGAGACGAATTCATCAATTGGGGTCCCAGTGACTTTTTTAAGTTCTCAAACCTCAAAAGAACGCGCAATGCATAGAAATTGAGCTAAAATGAAGAAGTAATCGCCCAAACTGAGTACTATTGTAGAGCAAACGACAAATCGATTTAAATTGTTATCAAAAATTGGGAAGATCAGTATAATTGGAGTATCTTTCATAACGTCAGCTATAGATTTTTTTTTTTAATATTTTTTTTCATTTAAGTTAAAGGAAAGCTTCAATGCTTTGACCTTCAGTGTTACTTTTATACGGTTGGGTTCATATTACGGATTGTTAAAATAAAACATAAAACGATTATGAAAATTATTGATTAGCAGACTGCATAATACAACTGAAAATATGTTTAGATTTCATACACTTTGTAAAAACAAAAAGTTTAGTATTTAAATGAGCCCTATATTACTACAGCATCAGTTGAAAAGCGAGGCTCCCAATGCAATGCATTGCAATATTGACTAACTAAAATGCCACTTCAAAGTGCCATTTGCTTTAAGCATTTCCTCAGTTGCACCAAGGTAAGTATTGAGACAGCAAACTCATGTCTAGCGCAACAAAACGGCGACTGGCGACAGGAAGCGGCAAAGGGTCATACGAGCATCGAGTACAAAGTATTCGTTACAGTTGCTATTATAGTGTTAGTGTCACAGATACTGTGCACCGTTACTGCATCCAATTATTTATTAGCTATTTTATGGTCTGCATCGGTTGCAATTAATTTATACCTTTTACTTATGTGCTGTTATTTTCTGCATGCTTTTATGAGCTTATTGTGCTGCTTTCAACTGTACTATTTTTTTTTTTGCAATTGCTAAAGGCAATTTATGCCACAAAAGCCACTCCATTCAAGACACGAGACACAGGTAATGCAACAGAGCATAAATAGTACAGCAAAGAAAGAGAAAAACAACTTTTGCAAAAACAACAAAAAAGCTCAACTGACTTGTAAGTCGATGCGATTGCACAACGCTATAGTCATTTATGGCGTTTAGTGTGTAATTTCACGTCTAATTAGTCATTTTTGCTGCCTTAACACATTTTCCGCCGCTTTGGTACGCGCGTCTATGCTCATAAACTTATACATATATATATTACCTTGTACTGAGGCTGATCTCTCTTGCCACTGCTGCGAGGAAGCCCAACAAGAAATCGCGCTGGCATAAGAAAAATTAATTTCAACCCCACCTCTTATGCCAGCTTGCATCTCAAGCGCCTGTGGATTTATTAGTAAACTTTTACACAGTGTACACCAGGGCGTATACGTAACGGTCATACAATGGATGAATCACAGCGCGTTCAAGTGTCTGCCAACAACGTTACTATGCAGCGTTTGTAAATACTTTTTTCATTTTTTTCATTTTTGCTCTAAATATAAGCACACATACACATATGTACACGTAAACGCAGTGCTTCCGGTATCTATCTTACTTATATATAAGCACAAACCGATTAAGTTGTTTTTGTAAACATTATAATTTGCGCTAAATTACCGTGAAGATGAATAGTTTACGCGCAACGTTTCCACGCCATTTTGCCAAACGGCTATACCGCACAATAGCAACAACAACAACAGCAAACAATTACCAGCAATCTAGAAAGCGGAGATTTAAGATTTAAGCCACTTACTGGGCTTCTTCTTTTTTGTTCTTTCACATCTTCCACTGCTGGAGTGAACTTTTTCAGCGTTGTATTTTGTGTGCTGCGCATTTACATATACACAAGCATACACATGTATGTATATAAGTTAAATTTTCTTTCAACAAAGTTTTGCTTTATCCACACTCTTCAATATGCTTATAACACGCCATACACATATAAGTGTGTACATACATATCTACATAAAGTTGTTTGTATGGCTTCAATGAAATTATTTATTAGCTTTCATAGACACAGTTGTTGTGTTGTTCGGCAACTGGTTTAAGTTGTTTCCAAAAAAAATTTTTTTGTTTTTTTTTTTGTTCTACAAGTTAAACTTTGGTACAACAACTTTCACGCTTTTGACTCAGCGCATTTATTTTCGTTTGCATCCTCGAGTGCAGCGCTGTAATCAGCATAAATTGTTTGTTTTAAAAAGTTATCCAACTCACATGCATATTTCGAGAGAATGCATTTCAGTGGGAAAATGTTTCTTTTTATACTCTCGCAGCAAAAGTTGCTAAGAGAGTATTAAAGTTTTGTTCACATAACTGTTGTTTGTAAATCATAAAACTAAACGAGTTAAATATATATCAAAATGATCAGGATGACGAGACGAGTTGAAATCGGGATGTCTGTCTGTCCGTCCGTCCGTCTGTCTGTCCGTGCAACGGATAACTTGAGTAAAAATTTTGATATCTTAACGAAACTTGGAACACGTATTCCTTGGCACCCTGAGGAGGTTGAAAATGGGCAAAATCGGACCATTGCCACGCCCACAAAATGCCTATAAAGTGTCATAACTAAGCCATAAAAAAAGTTATAAAAAAATAAAATTTGGAATAAAGTATCGCTCTAGGAAGGGGCATATTTGGATGTAATATTTTTGGGGAAGTGGGCATGGCCCCGCCCACAAATAGGTTTTTTGTATATATCTCGCAAACCAATAAAGCTATATACATAAACCACACTTTCTGCAGACGTTTCTTTTAATCACTTCTTTATACGGTCCAAAAATGAAAGAAATCGGATAATAACCACTCCCACCTCCCGTACAAAGATTAGGTTGAAAATTAAAGGTGGGTTAACTCACTAACGAAAAACGTCAGAAACACTAAATTTTACAGAAAAATAAATTTAAAAAAAAAGAAAAATGGGCGTGGCATCGCCCACTTATGGGTCAAAAACCAGGAACTACTTGACAGATTTCAATGAAATTCGGTAAATAATATTTTCTTGACACCCTGATAACACGGATAAAAAATGCGAAATCAGTTTACAACTACGACTACTTTCCTTATAACTCAATTTTGAATTCCATCTGATTCCTTCACTTTATAATGTATACATAAGGAACCAATGAAGATAGTGTAATAAAACTTTACACAAATACTGTATATGATCTGTGGCATCATCAAGGCCCCTGTTATCGAACATGTTGAACTCAGCGCCTAACGATAAATTTTAACCGAAAATATTGGTAAATCTCTCTGATAATTTAATGTAATTCAGATGAAATTGTTTTCTTCTAATAGTGTGTCTCTGTTTCAAAAATTATTAAAATCGGGTCATAACATCTCCTATATCAAATATTTCAGAATTATCTGTGTGGACTTATAGACTTGAAATTTAATTAAAATATAAAACATGGTTTCACTTCATGAATACTAGTAATAAGTGGCAACTCCTCATACTATTTCTTTACCCATTCGATCCCATTGAACCCTCTTGGTTACAGAAAAAAATGCTTATTTGAAACACTATTAGGAGCAGACGCGGGCATAAATTTGCAAGCACGTGCCAGTTTATAAAACAGTGAGATGTCTTTTTTTTTGTGGGTCAGTTAGGATGTACAAAGTCTCGAAGAGCTAACACTGTAGGTATTATTGAGGAAGTTTGGCAATAAAACATTAAAGACTCATCTAGTTTTGACATTAGAGAAAATGTATGAAAAAGTGCTTTTTGGTAAGCAAAGTTTTTAGGGTAAAAAGTTCTGAACCTTTCTGTGGCCACCGACTATGTTGATCTAGCGATCGTGCTCATTTCGAGTGATACGATTATCATACTAATGGTCATCAATGAATAAATTAAATTGTTTTTATATAACTGCAACTTTACATAGATACCCCTCTTTATCCCATTGTACTCGCTTGGGTACAAGTCCAAATGGAACACTTCTTGAAATTTGTCAGCTATTATTTTTTAAGAGGGAGTTAATTACATCATTTTAATAAACGCCTCATAAATGATATTAAGAAAAAATGTTTTTATGTATGGTTGGGATTTAATGGGTTAAATAACTCTGTCCAACATTTTAAACATGTGAAGTCTAAAATAATAAACTACCTAAAAACCATTACCAATAAGTACTCTTACTCAAGTATTTACCGCTAAAGGATACCTTAAATACATACATACAAACACAAATTTTCGGAAGTCATAATTTCGTTAAAGCAAATTTCCTTCACCAAATTCCAAGCAAACAGTGTGCGGATGTGCAATAAATTTGAATATCCACCTTGCATTAGCGTTTGAGCTGCCATCGCCGTAGACGATTTCCACGTGGGAGCAGGGTGTAAATACTGCAAAAGAATATTTTCCTGCAAAAGAAAAAACACGAAAAAATCATAAAAAAATGTTGTTGCAATAAAAGGAAAAACGTCAAAATTTCTAGTAGCACTCGAACAAAACTTTTTTTTATAATAAATACTCACAACGGAAGAAATGTGGCAAAATGTGCAGTAATTAATCATTTGCTTTGGCAAATATGTTTGCACAAGTAAATATGGCGCAGACTGGCGCACCTAAGCTCTTTCTTCACTTCTCCCTCTCCCACTCTACACCGTGAGTTTTTATGTGTTGAAGTGGCAGACGTTGGTGCAAATGGATCGATTAGAATGCCATATGCCACACACATGCACTTGGCCAACGGTGTCAAGAAACGCTCACATGCTAGTATATACACATATGTATTTATATGTATGTATATAAATATGTATTTAAGCTTATTTAAAAACTGCTATCATACTTTCGTCTAAGGCAGGTTGGTGTGCTGCACACGTGAAGTGTGGCAAAGAAAAAGTTTTTGCATTTGTTTGTGGTTGAATTGTCATTGCCATGTGTGCCTTAGGGCTTAAAAGGCTGAGGTGAAAAGTTGAAACATTTTTTCGAATTATACGGTCGAGGGGAAATACAAATCTTAGTGCAAATTATTTATTATAAATGAGGAGAGACTTGCGTTTTCTAAAAGGTAAAAAAACCAGCAAGGTAAACAAAAACTAAGCTTCTTAAATATTTCGAAATAATTTGCATTTATTTGAAAATAAATCGCAAGGGGCATACACCGATAACTCACCATTTATGCATTACTCAATAACTTTTTTTTATATTTAACAAATTTTTTAAATACATTTTGGAAGTTTTTTTTACTTTTTAATTATTTTACATAAACAATAATTCCTACTCAACTAGGTTTAGGAGAGTTCCTTAATATGGTTAATATCAAAACGCCTTCATATAAGTTTCACCAAACCAATAATCAATATTTAAGGCCCTGAAGTGTAGAGATCAGCGAGATGGTCTTTCATCATTCAACATCTGTTTAATTGAGGAAACAGATTAATTTTAATTTGACACTGACATATCTGAACTTTTTATATTTCTGCTGTATTATAATTAACTAGAATGTTTGTGGACCTCTCTTTCCTTGGTAAGCAGTATTATGATTCAATTATATATGCGGGATTATATATGGTTGAGTTAGTGTTTTATCAGTATATTGGTGAAGGCTTCTCTCTTTATTAACATAATCAGTCCTAGTCCTGGCCGTAATGGCTCCGAATATGGAGTTCTGAAATATAATAATATGACCTTTAACATATTTCGATATTAACTGATAAGATTACTTCGAGGTTAGCTAAAGATACACCCATTAGAAAAAACCTAATATAGAACGATATAAAAGCTACCGAGGCATTATAAGATTTTCGAACCCCTTCTCTCAATAGGTATCTTTCTGCTTATATTCCTTTAAATACAAATGATTTCGATGTCAAATCGAGAATCTGTTTATCTGTTGAGCTCTCCATGTTCTTCCAAGATCATTGTTTGAAAAAAAATCTATTCAGCTGAGTCTTCGAAAGTTTTTCTACAACAAATATCTCCCCTATTAACAGAACATTTTTTTTCAACATCTTCCACTCTTCTTGGAATAAAAAATGCGCTATTTTATATTGAATTTTCACATCGCTTATTGCTCACATCTCTATTTAACACTGTCGACATAAGGGCATATAATATTATACGCACATACATATTCATAACTCATATGACCTGGTATGCATGTATGTGTAAGTGTAACCGTAAAGAGCAGAGCTAAGCTAGAAGGCTGGCAGCTTGGCAGCCACGATTGTGCAGGTGAGCAAGTACAGTGTAATGCAATAAATCTTCTCGAAATGCGCCGGTTATTGTTCGCATCCCGAATACAGCAAGGAAATACACACACGCACATGCACAGAAAGTTGCCCGGCATGCAAATACATAAATGTCAAGCACACAGTTAAAGCCGACAGCCAACGTTCATTCACAACTACACATGCGCGTTGGTGTGTGTGTGTGCCTTTAAACTCGCTTGCAGTGAATAAAATATATGACCATAAAATGAGGAAATTGTAGGCGTTTTACTGGCTTTTAAGTAATCCGTAAAAGCGGTAAACGCCAACGGCAGTGCTAATATTCAGTATTTTATTATGTTTAAATATGCTCTGACAAAGATGCAATTACTTGCATTAGCAGTGAATTTTTTGTACTGCCTCTTTGAGCACGAATCTCTTTCACCGTCTGGCTTTTCGCATAGTACTTCAGTACATTGTACTAACACATAAGCAAACTTTTGTAATTTTTTATGCACAAAGCAGTTCGCTTACCTTTACCTTTAACTGGTGGCTGGTGACTGAGCCTCGGTGAATTTATTTGTTGCCAACTTAAATGAAGGTTGGTAGTTATGGCTGGCATTGAGTGTGTGTGTGGCTGACATTGCTTGACTAATAGCTTGTCTTACTAAATCGCTTATTTGACTTATGGAGTTTTGCTTAAAGAACTCTTTCAATTAAGTCATAGAACAAGTTTTCGTTTTGTTAGCGAAAATGCTGCAAATCTTAAATTGAAATTTGCAGGAAGGTGGGTGTATTTTTATGAATTATAAAATGAATTGTGAATATTAAAGAACTGTTTATAACATCTTAAAAAATCAATATGTTGATATATGGTACATCGACTCCATTTTTTTTGTTCTAAATTGAATGACTTTGCAGAGTACGTCTGCTGGATTTGATGAGAAGCTTTTCATGTTGGATATGCATAGAGTATACTCGTAGGCTTAAACAATCAAATGATGGTTACCATTATAAAAAAATATTACTTTTATGAAAAAAACATATTTTATGCCCGATTTGGATCAGTGAGAAAATACTGTTAGAGAAAAGAAACAACACTTCCGCTATATATACGGTATAAACTCCGGTAGATTTTTGAAAATCTTAATTCTGGAAATTTTCGGTAAAAAATTAGTCACAAGCAGACTGAGGTTCCCATATTCGCTGTATTTCGCCTATCAAATATTTTCAAATATAAGTAGCTTTAGCACAACAGTTTCCTATTTTCATATAGACTAATTTGAAATTAAGATATTGAGAACATTCAAAATTTGTAAATTCAGCCTGATCAACACCTTGCATTCAAATTACAATAATATGCTCAAATTTTCCAAAATCTTCATGAAATTTTCACTGTTATTAAGGTTATCACTTGTAGTTTTTTAAATTAATAATGGAACTATTTGTTCCCTTTCATGGAAATACTCAAAAGTCCTGAAGTGTTGAATTTAGAGAATTTCAATCTCTCTGCTTCATTACATATAACTCAGCATAAATTAAAGCTACGAGACTTAAAATGATAGCAAACGGTAGCTCAGACAATCTACTATAGAAATAAAGCAAGTATAATTTTTGTTAATTTTTTGGAATATTTGTAAAATATTTATACGTTTAAAGAAATTTCTAAAATTTTCATATTTTTTTTACTAGCATTTAGACCAATTTAACTACTGAAAAAAGTAAATAAACCAAACCCCACGTCCATTTAAAATATAAATAAATCAGATTTCATGAGACCCACCCAATATACGACAAACTTAACCTTATAAAATCTCCTAACACTTAACAAAACTAACCTCAACGAACCATCAAAGCCAAACCCGTCTTAAAGCTCATTGACCCCAAAATGTAACCAACCCCGACCAAAGGCCTTGACCCAAAATGGTCATTGACCCTACCAAAAATGCAAACAAACCTCTGTCAAAAGACAATGACCTCGACAAAGACTGACCAAAAGGTTGTTTGTTTACTTTTTGGTCGAGGTCATTGACCTTTGACTGGGGTTTATTTACATTTTGGTTGGAGTCATTGACCTTTGCGCAGGGTTTGTTTACGTTTTGGGTGAGGTCAATGAACTTCGGTCAGGGTTTGTTTACATTTTGAAGGATCGTTGAGGTTAGTTTTGTTAAGTGTTAGGATAATTTATAAGGTTAAGTTTGTTGTATTTTGGGTGGGTGTCGTGAAATCTGGTTTATTTAAATCTTAAGTGGACGTAGGGTTAGGTTTATTTACTTTTTTTCGGTTGTTAAATTGGTCTAAATGCTAGTAAAAAATATGAAAATTTTAGAAATTTCCTCAAATGTATAAAAATGGTGCAAATATTCCAAAAAATTTAACAATAATTATATTTGATTTATTTGTAAAGTTGATTATCGCAGGTACCGCTTGCTATTCGTAGCTTTAAGGGGTTATATACAGTTAAACGGCCGAAAAAAAGTGAATTTTCCAGAATTTTTTCTGAGAAAACTTTTCAATTTATTGATCCAAAAATTTATACACATATTATGGTATCTTTTAACTGTATTTTAAAACTTAGTACTAGTAAAAATATTTATTTGAAAAAGAGCTACAGCTGATCTCCAGGAGCTCCTCTCAAAAAGGACGTTTTGCGGGGACCACTATATCTCGGAACTGGATCATTTGAAATTAAAAAACCAAACAGATTTCGTTAAAATAATGTTAAATCTAGTAATTAATCGAAGGAATAAGCAAATTAAATTTTTTGACAAAATGGCGGTTTCTCACAAAAAAAAAATCGATTCTTCACCGAAATTTCGGCCTTAAATTGTTTATAAAAAAAAATATTTATCGGAGAGAAAAAATCTTCGATTAATTACTAAAAAATATAATTAAGAAGGTCGTGTTGAAATTTGAGACTAATCGGTCTAGCCGTTTTCGAGTAATGTTGGTCACCGACTTTGAAAACACCATTTTGAGAAAAACGCGCTGCCGCTCGGACCTTGTACTTCCAAGCACTCTGAAACGCCTTTTCAAATTTGCTTGTAACTTTGAAAATATTCACCGGAACGATATGAAATTTTCTGTGTGTATTCTTAAATATATGTACATTAAGAAAATGAAATAAAATAAATCGATTTTTTGAAAATTCTAACTGTATATAACCCCTTAATTTAAACAAAGTTATGGGTATTGAAGCAAAGAGATTGAAATTCTCTAAATTCGATACTATTGGACTTTTGAGTATTTTCATGAAAGGAAACAAATACTTCCATTTTAAGATTTAAAAGCTACAAGTGATAAGCTTGATAACACTGAAAATTGCATTAAGATATTCGAAATTTTGAGCATATTATTATAATTTGAATGAGAGGTGTTGGTCACGCTGAATTTTGAAAATTCGTATTTTCTCAAAATTTTCATTTCTTCATTAATTCAGAAAATTAATGCACAAAACACCGTGAAAACCACAATGTACTTAATATTTGCTATTTAAAATATTAAAAAAAAACCACAAATATTATCTATTAAAAACCAAAGTAAACAAACTAAATTATCTCAAAGACCGCAATGCTGCATAAAATAAAAATTAATAATAAATGAGTTAATATCTTAAATGTGTGGCACAGATGACACCAAAGATTATGAAAATAATGGAAAAATTAAAAAATGTATCTCAAAAATGTGTGGCAGAAAGGCGTGCAACCAAGAAACCGCAAAGATAAATATGGTCACTCGTGACTGGGTCAACCGCGATTAAGCAAATCACACACACAAATTCACACTCCGCCACTAAAATGACTCCCACAGCGCAAGATAAACCCTTAGAAAAATGCTAAAAAGGGAGAAAAAATACTAGCACGTACACGTAAGCGAGTGGTCAAAAATTGCGCATATTAAGTATGCATCAAGCGTTTCACACAAGGTACTGTCACGAAGCATTCGAAATACTGCAGATACCGCAGTAAAAGTGTGTCAAGTCTATTCATTGCGACATTTTAAAGGTCTCAGACTTAAAGTAGCAGTGGCATTATGTGAATTCATTGGTGCTTTTAAGCAAAGTTCTATATATATTAAATATATTTGGCGAGTTTCGTAATTTTCAAAATTAGTACTAGTTTCTGGAACATAAATTTTTCTGATTGCGTCCGAATTGGTCTCTTTCTCGCTTGACTCACATTTTCAAGCTGTAGAAGAATTTTCAATTTGTCTACCTTGGAATATGAATCGATCCTACAATGAATTTTGTTGCCAAAGCATCCTTAGATAAAGCAGATCTCGATGTGTTTAAGAGAAATACTCAGTCAAACTTACCAATGCCATTTATAAAAAATGACTCTTAGAATAGAAGAGTATGATGTTCCACTCTTACTCACAGTTTAGTGATTGAAAAAGCTGAAGGTACCATGTACTGAACACTTCAACAGAACCAGTGCAGATAATTTGGTCTCTGAAGTATTTAAGGTAATTCACGATTAATATTGTATAGATGCTACATATTAGTGTGTCAGTCAAGAAAAGACGCAATGGACATTCCGCAAGAACTTTTTGATAATATAAAAATCACCTAACGGTTGGTTATATGTCCTAAAACTAAAAGAGTCAGATATAGGGTTATATATACCAAAGTGATCAGGCTGACGAGTAGAGTCTGTCGGCCGTCTGCAAGCTGTAACCTGAGTAAAAACTGAGATATCATGATGAAACTTGGTGCACGTATATATTGGCACTATAAGAAGGTTAAGTTCGAAGATGGGCTAAATCGGACCACTGCCACAGCCACAAAATGGCGATAACCGAAAACTTATAAAGAGCTATAACAAAGCCATAAATTAACCAATGAAAGTGCAATTTGGTGCAAAGAATCTTTCTGGGAAGGGGCATATTTGGATGTAATTTTTTGGGAAAGTGGGCGTGACCCCGCCCCTACTAAGTTTTTTGTACATATCTCGTAAACTGCTAATGCTATGTTGACGAAATTCTCAGGAATCATTTTCTTCAAGCACTTCCTTATACAGCTACGCTGGCTAGGTCATGTTGTCCGAATGGACGAAAACACCCCAGCTCTGAAAGTGTTCGATGCAGTACCCGCCGGAGGAAGCCGAGGAAGGGAAAGGCCTCCACTCCGTTGGAGGGACCAGGTGGAGAGCGATCTGGTTACACTTGGAATCTCCAACTGGCGCCGAACTGCGAAGGAAAGAGAGGAGTGGCGCGCTCTCATCGATTCGGCTATAACCGGCTAAACAGTTGAACGCCAATCACATACATACATACTTCCTTATACAGTCTAAAAATGGAGGAAATCGGGTTATAACCACGCTCACCTCCCATAGAAAGGTTATGTTGAAAACTACTAAAAATGCTTTAAAAAAATGCTTTGAAACCTTAAATTTTATTATAAAGATGCTTCAGAAGAGCTACACTCAAAACGGTATACAAAATTTTAAATGGACGTGGTTCCGCCCAATTTTAATGAAATTCGGTTCATAATATCTTGCAGGCTTTCCAATGATATGTTTTGAAAATAGTCCAATTCGGTTCACAACCACGCCTACTTCCCATATACCAGAACTTTGACGTCCATCTGAATAGTTTACTTTGCAATATATGAATATATATAGTATATAGTGAATATCTCGGAACATTACTTTGCACAAATACTGCAATTATAGTGTGGCATCGGCCTTCTAAAAATCGCCGAAATTAGACCATATGTTTGCAAGGGCCCATATATCGAACATGAGGGCCTCAGAAGGCCTTCGAATCAAACCGAAAACATTGCTAAGTCTCACGCCCACCTCTCATACAAAGGTTAGGCTGAAAATTACTAAAAGTGGATTAACTCACTAACGAGAAACGTCAGAAACACAATATGGGCGAAATCGGTTCACAACTACGCCTACTTCCCATATAACTCAATTTTGAATCCTTCTGATTCGTTCACTTTATAACACACTAGCTGACCCCACTGGCGTTGCCCTGCGTGAAATTATTTGTTTTGAAAAGGAAAGAAAGTTGAATTTAGATTGTATTGAAAAGCATTTATTTGCGATTTTTCTACATTTTTTTTCAATGTAACGCAGCTTGATAAACAACATTTTTTGTTTTCTGTTCCGGAGCGTAAATGTACAGAGAAGATGGTTTTTCAACTCGTGAACACTCCACATATAGCTGACCGTATGAAAAACATGGCATTTCCAGATTTATGCCACACATTTCCAGCGACTGTCTGTGTGACCTGTTGATTGACATCGCAAATGCAAGTTTCATTGGAAACTAATACGTTTGAACTGAAATGGCAAATCGTTGGAACTAAGAGGAATTGGTGGAATCAAGCATTCTGCCCTTGTAAGTCCCTTTCAAAATTCTTGCAACTATCACATTATTCGATAGCTGCGTCACAATCAGGGTTCAATTACACAGTTTCGACATAATTACATAATAATGACGAATCCAACTTTAAGATCCAAAAAAATTAGAAATTCAACACAGAAATCTCCCTGAATTTGACTTGAATCGTATAGATTAAGTCATCAACATCGGTAGTTTTGACAGTGTGCACTCAACCAATCGTAGTTACTTATAATTTTGTCCAATGTATTCAGATATACATTGGTCTTTCGTTGAAGTGAATTGAAAAATGGCAGGTGGAATTGATATCAAACCATTGAAAAAATCAACCGGAATTTGTCCATTTACAATTTTTAACAGTTCTTCTGTGATTTTATACTGTTGCAGGAACACTCGCATATTCATGGTCAATCATATGGTTTTCAGGTACCGCCACAAATACTATGACTTGAGACATTCAATTCATCCACCGCTGTTGATTTTGGAATAACAGAAAGTATTTGTCGAAAATCGCCAGCTAACGGTATCATTGCGCAACCAAAGCGGCGATTATTATTCCACAGATCTTTCATTGTTCTGTATAGAGAATTTCACTTATCTCATACTATCAGTTCACAGTTCATTGATTTGCATGTTTGACGGAAGCTTCAGTGCCGAATGTGCCGTTCTTCCAACTTCTAGTAACGTTGCAGCAATTCCAGTAGATGCGAGAGCCAACGCAATGCCATTTTGAAATCGTATTGTTGCCAAAATCAATATTAACTGTTCCGCCGTTGTTATCAACTTAAATATAATTCTTTTATTATTATCTTTCTAGCAAATTTTCAATATATGTTTACTTTTTCCCTGTACTTCCACGTATATTTCAATACTAAAACAAATAAGGAAAGGCTAAGTTTGGGTGCAACAGAACATTTTATACTCTCGCAATTTATTCCTATAGTTTTATTAAGATATCACACAATTTGACCCATATATTCGGTATAAAGTCCAATATAATAACGAAAATCACCATTTATAGTATATAATACAACCCTAACAAATAATTTCGACCAAATTAGTTATCACAAAAACGGTACTCACGGACTTTTTTTAGATCATTAAAAGAGAAATAATTCTTTCATACATAACTTTTGTGTATCTTGAACCGCTTTCGCAGCGCAAGGAACGGAAGCCGTCAAAGATAAATAATTTCCCCCGTTTTTTACACATTTACCACTGTTTCTTCGCTCTATCGCTATTGGTCGTGATGCTATATAGCCTATAGCCTTCCTCGATAAATGGACTATCCAACACAAAAAGAATTATTCAATTCGAACCAGTAGTTTCGGAGATTAGCGCGTTCAAACAAACAAACAAACTCTTCAGCTTTATAATATTAGTATAGAGATATACATTAGGAACAAATGAAGATAGCGAAATACAACCTTACACAAATACTGTATTTGAGCTGCGACATCACTTGTGGAAAAATTGTCAAAATCGGACCATGACTTTTCAAGGCCCCTGATGTCGTACATGGAGAACTCAGCGCCTAAGGGTAATTTTTCACCGAAAATATAGGTACATCTCTCAGATATTTTAATGTTATTCATTCCCTCTGAATTTTTTTCTTATAACATTTTGTCTTTGTACCAAAAATTGTTAAAATAGAGTCATAACTTCCCCCAGATCCCATATACCTAATTATAAGAAATATAAAATTAAGTGAGAGTATAGTCTTCGATATATTGTATCTTGGTGGTGAAAACGAGTGACATCGGTTTAGGAATTACCTCAGTCCCCATATACCATTTATGATGATTTTCGTTATTCTATTGAACTTTATGCCGAATATATGGGTCAAATTGTGTGTTATCTTAATCAAACTATATCAACAAATTGCGAGAGTATAAAATGTTCGGTTGCACCCGAACTTAGCTATTCCTTACTTGTTTAACAATACTTTTGCATTAATTTGTTTAACTTTTACCAATTTTCATGTAAAATTATATGGAAATATAAATTTATACCAGCATATACATTTATAATTTCCATGAGAAATCTGCAACAAAAATACATATTTTAACATTACGAGCACTGCCTCTACCCAACGCTACCCGCGACTAAGCCAAAGCTTTGTTGCCACTCAACCATAATCGGCTCACTTGCGTGGGTGGTTGTAAATATCGGTGGCACAACTACAAACAAACACAACACACACAAACGCATGTGTGCGGGGAATTTGTGCGCCGTGTTTGAGGTTGTGGCGCAAACTAGTAAATTACAAAAGCAGGCTGCATAAATAATAACAACAATAACAACAGCACAGTACAGTTACATTTTAAATAAAGAGCAACAGCACAGCATCGACTAGCAAATGTCGACATTATTTGTCGTTTGTTGTTATTTTTGTTGTTATGCCATGATGTTGATTTTAATGCTAGACGGCTTTTTATCGTTATTGTTGCAATTGTTGTTGCTGCTGCTGCCGCTGCGTTCGTTAGTTTTGGCTGTTGTGATGCGTGTGGCAACGCAATGGTTGGCGACACGCAGGAAGTTTGAGTATGAAAGTGTGTGTGGGTGTAAGTGTGAGTAAGGGTGTGAGTGGTGCGCGAGTAAACTAGGTGTTGGGTATGCGTGCGTGCTTGTACTACTAGCGATAAACCAAATAATAATGTTGCGAAAGCACAGCGATAGCAACAACACAAAAAAATAGTTGAGAGATGTATGCAGATTTGTTGTTATGTATATGGTACACATGGCAAATATACATATGTCTATATATATATGTATGTATGTACAATCGTGTATTACAACAACTCTATAGCTAAGAGCACGAGTGAAAATGTCGCATATAAAAGATGTCGCCTGTGTGCGCTAACATCCGCATCCGCATCCGCCAAATCATACAACTTGGTCTCTACTCCCGCGCCGCTGCCTCCCACCACTTACCAACAACCTATACATTTTATTGCTACGCTGCAGCGCACAGGCATGCATGTGGGCGTATATAGTATGTGTTTTTTATGCTCATATGTGTGGGTAACACTAATTGCCAAGCATTAAATTGTTGTCACTCACTTTGCTGCAACGTTAAGTGCGCCCGCGGGCATAGCAAGTTAACTGCCGCCAACACTCCACACTGCCCCTGTCTCTGCTGCCGCAGCTGTTGCTGTTGGTATTGGTGTTGGTGTTGGTGTTGCCGGTGCTCCAACAGCAAAGTCTGGCAACGCACCCGCAGAATGGCGTTAGCTTGTCGAAGAAGTGTGCAGCGTTGTCGGGTTCAAAGTGCATTGTGGTCTTCTACTTTATGCTCATGTTCACCAGCGCTGTCTGATTGTTATCGCAATTCTCTAACAACTTGCTCTTTTTTCGGTCCGACATTATGTTTTTAAGTTGCACACACACACATGCATACATATATCAGTTTTAGTAGCCATAAGCGTAATATACGAGTACATATGAATGTGCATGATTTACTTATGAATGTTTATAAGTACGTATATATGTGTGCATATGAGTACAATATATAGATATTTATATTTATATGTAAAGGGTGATTTTTTAAGAGCTTGATAACTTTTTAAAAAAAAAAAACGCATAAAATTTGCAAAATCTCATCGGTTCTTTATTTGAAACGTTAGATTGGTTCATGACATTTACTTTTTGAAGATAATTTCATTTAAATGTTGACCGCGGCTGCGTCTTAGGTGGTCCATTCGGAAAGTCCAATTTTGGGCAACTTTTTCGAGCATTTCGGCCGGAATAGCCCGAATTTCTTCGGAAATGTTGTCTTCCAAAGCTGGAATAGTTGCTGGCTTATTTCTGTAGACTTTAGACTTGACGTAGCCCCACAAAAAATAGTCTAAAGGCGTTAAATCGCATGATCTTGGTGGCCAACTTACGGGTCCATTTCTTGAGATGAATTGTTCTCCGAAGTTTTCCCTCAAAATGGCCATAGAATCGCGAGCTGTGTGGCATGTAGCGCCATCTTGTTGAAACCACATGTCAACCAAGTTCAGTTCTTCCATTTTTGGCAACAAAAAGTTTGTTAGCATCGAACGATAGCGATCGCCATTCACCGTAACGTTGCGTCCAACAGCATCTTTGAAAAAATACGGTCCAATGATTCCACCAGCGTACAAACCACACCAAACAGTGCATTTTTCGGGATGCATGGGCAGTTCTTGAACGGCTTCTGGTTGCTCTTCACCCCAAATGCGGCAATTTTGCTTATTTACGTAGCCATTCAACCAGAAATGAGCCTCATCGCTGAACAAAATTTGTCGATAAAAAAATTTCGAACCGAACACTGATTTTGGTAATAAAATTCAATGATTTGCAAGCGTTGCTCGTTAGTAAGTCTATTCATGATGAAATGTCAAAGCATACTGAGCATCTTTCTCTTTGACACCATGTCTGAAATCCCACGTGATCTGTCAAATACTAATGCATGAAAATCCTAACCTCAAAAAAATCACCCCAAATAATGAAAATAATACATTTCTTTTGTGTTCAGCTTCTATGACTTTGCGCTATTTCTCTAATGGCTGACAACTCATTAGCTTTTCATATTTTTATTGTTTGCGCTGCTTTGTATATATAATATGTATGTGTATGTAAGTGTGTAATTATTTGCTACTTTTAATTACTTTAATTTGAAACCACTAACATGTCTGGTGTAAATAAAAAGAACTATTCTCTTAAGTGTATTAATATTTATAGGTATGTATATACATATGTATGTATACTAGTGTGGCAGAAATATATTGCAATAGACTATTTCGCACCACTCTTACGGTCGCTACTTTGGATATTCAGTTTTCTATAGCCTATATGAATAAATTGGTCCTTGTATTAAGAGACTGGCATTAATATGAAAAGTAAGTCTCAAGCAACTTTAAAAGTTTTTAAGATAAGGGAGAAGGCACCGTCCTAGCTTAGAATTAATGCTAAAAGACATGGACTTGAAATTGTAAAAGTATATCTGTTAGTTTCTGTTTAAATAGTTTAATGAAAAAAATATAAATATCAAATATCTCCCATGATAGACGAACCAGGTAAAGACTTGACACAGCCGTCTTCATACAGACCAATCAGTCTTCTACCCTGTCTTTCTAAAATATTTGAAAAGGTGTTACTATCAAAGATATCTCCTTTCCTAATAATGCAAATATGAATAATGAAAATAATGCAATACCAACGCACCAATTCGGTTTTCGTGCAAACCATGGCACTGTAGAACAAGTAAATAGAATTACTAACGAAATCAGAAGGGCGTTCGAGTTCTTCTTTCTAGATGTGGCTCAGGCGTTCGATAAAGTGTGGCATGACGGGATAAGATATAAGATTAAAAAAAGCTTATCACTCGAAATGCATAAAATCTTGGAGTCTTATTTAAAAAAATAGAAAGTTTACTGTCAAAGTAGGAGACTTCATATCTGAAGAACGACCAATAAGAGCTGGTGTACCGCAGAGAAGTGTTTTAGGGCCAACTCTATCCATAATATATACAGCAGACCTTCCAACAGCTATTCATGTTTTGACATCAACGTTTGCGGATGACACAGCTCTAGTGAGCCGAAACAAAGGGCCAATTATAGCATCAAGAGTATTAGAAGAGCATTTGATTTTTGTCGAAGAATGGCTAGCCAACTGGCGTATAAATGTAAATGGCAGTTAAAATGAGCAATATCTAAGTACCCCAAGCGTCTGAAGTAACATATCTTGGTATTCACTTGGATAGTAGGCTCACGTGGAGAAAACACATATCGAGCAAAATAACCTGGATGAAGATAAGAGCTGCAAACTTAAATTGGCTTTTAAACAAAAATTCAAAACTTAGACTAGACAACAAAGTTCTGTTATACAACGCGGTCATAAATCCGATTTGGATGTACGGCATTCAACTGTGGTGTACGACCTGTGCTACCAATATCGATATAATTCAGAGATTCCAATCAAAAATGCTTAGAACAATTACGTGCTCAGCATGGTACATGCGTAATGAAAATATCCATAAAGATCTTGGTATTCTCATGGTAAAGAAAGAAGTAGAGAACAGCAGAAACAAATATTTAGCCAAACTCCGAGATCACCCAAACTCATTGGCTAATGCTTTAGTACATTCTTGTAATCAATCACGTCTAAAAAGAAGAGATATGCCAGCACACTGAAGAGCAACTCAATACCTTGGTTGAGCTTGTATAGTTTTAATTAGAATTAAGATTTTATAACTTATTGTTAGGCTTCAAAGAGCAGATTCAATAAATAAACAAATATTGAAAAAAAAATATCTCCCGCTCCGCTTTTTTGCTCTTTATTCAATGCTTTATAAAAGGTGTTATAGTGATTGGATTCAGTTCAAATATGCGTCGTTTCGTTCGATAATCAGTTTCCAACTAGACGGCAACTTCATAATACCCTCCTCGTAGAAGCCCCCCTCCTTATATACGAAGAACTCGGACAGCCACTTTTCACAAGTCTCTTGAGTTCAACTTTACACCACCAAGGGCGTTCGCCATGAATAGGAACAGGTGGTAATCACTTGAGGCTATATCCGGGCTATATGGTGGATGCGATAAAACCTACCATCCGAGATCGCGTAGTTTCTGACGAGTCATCAACGAAGTGTGTGGTGTGGCGTTGTCCTGGTGGAACACTACACTACACTCTTCCTGTTGGCAAATTCTGGACGCTTATGGTCGATCGCCTGCTTCAAGCGGTCCAGTTATTCGCAGTAGCTGGTAGAATTAAGCGTATGGGCATATGGGAGCAGCTCTTAGTGGATGATTCACTTCCAATCCCACCAAACTCACTGCAAAACCTTCCTGGTCGTCAATCCCGGCTTGGCCACTGTTTGGGACGATTCACCGGCCTTCGACCACGACCGTTTTCGCTTGATATTGTCGTATGTGATCCAATTTTCGTCGCCAGTCAACATCGAAACTATTCCTCCGCAGTTCGAAGTGATAGAGTACGATCCCCCAAAACACCTTTAATCTCACGGTAGTGGTAGGACGGGCAGCATATTTTATTCCTAAAATGGAAATCGTGCTTGGAATACTAGATAAAAGTGATTGAGGAGACAGAAAACTCCTATAATTGGAACTCATGTAGCGCCTTGAAATTATCACAAATCTGAAAGTTTACTCCGCAAAACACTCTTTATATGAAATCTTGAGATTTATAGAGCCAGTCAAATCAATTATGTGATTTCTGGATATACACATGATTCCCTATGCATAATATTCCCATATGTGAAATTCACTATTATGTATATCAAAATCTACCTATTCATATACATATATGTACATACATACCATTGTACAGTTCTCTACTTAGGCTGACTGACACTATGTGAGACATGGATTTGAGTCCTCCAAGGCAAAGAATAATCCACCAACCTATTCGGCTAGAGTGTCAGCTGACAGTCACTTGCTTTATGCATATTATGAAAATGTAATGTGCATGTTATGGTTGAGAGAATTTCAGCTTACATTTCCATCTTCAGATGCAAACCGAGTATTTCATTTTGTTAATGGAAACGAGTCTGGACGCATATTACATATTTAGTTTTGAGTTCATATCTATACATACATATATAAATTAAAATGTTATTTATATATAGTAGTTTCAATATGGAATTCTTTAGGTAAATTGGTAAATTTTGAGCCGTCTTTAACTTTTGTGTAAATCAGACCATTCGTCGAAAAGTCGTGAACCCGGGAAACCGTTGCACAAGGAGCATAAATAAAATTAATTGAATTAGTTGTCACACAATATGTTATCTGGATTTTAACATCGTAATTTCACAAAACATTATACATATATTATAACTACCATAATATAACATGGATTGACATATATGTACATACATACATATATTTGTAGATAAATTGCTTTTAAACATAAAATATCCAATTTCGGTAAGAGCAATTCACTTTACGCTTGAATCTATAATTTGAAATAGGTTTTGCTAAGCTATTGAATTAGGTGATTACGTATATTAGAATTTAAACACAGACAGTGTCATCTGTTCACAAAGGTGGCGATATTACACTCATATTTATATTTAGTGTCATATAACGGTTTTTAAATTAAATGTATGGAATTAATTGAGTTGTCTTTATCTATGAATCTTTGGAAGATCCTCAAATAATATTAAATTAAAGAATATTCCAGATCCAAGACTTTCTCGAAACATCGTCTCATCCGGTTCCGTTATTTAAACTCGAGTACGAAATACTTCGACTCTGTTATATAAGATTATATGAAATACTCTTTCCAGTCTAATGAACTTTTGCTTGTACATATTTCTTTAAGGGGACCCCCCCCCCCTATTCACGGTTTCTAAAAATCGATTTTTTTAAATTTAGTTCGAACCTATAACTATTCAAGAATGTTCATTTAAAATTTCAAGTGAAAATTTCAAAAACTCTTGAAGATATAGCCGATTTATGGTGGAAGCGTCAGGCGACGACGAGAGCTTCTCCAAACTTTAAACGCATTTTTCTCGAAACAGTGTTTTTATGACTGGCGCATAAAGTTACTCAAAAACTATTAATCCAATCGGTTCCAAATTTTAATACGTTATTCTATACATATTTAGCTATGGTATGAACTAGGATAATATCAAATCGGTGAAGATCTTCTTTACTTTTCAACTTGATTTATGGCTGAAAAAAGGCGATTTAAAAAAAAAATATTCAAAGGTCCGCCATTTTGTTAATTTTTGTGCGAAATTAATAATCCTAGTTCATACCAGAGCCAAACATGTACTCTTTCTAATCCCGTTGGAATTTTTGGTTTCAGATGTTCCAGTGAGCGGAAATCACATGCGCCGCCGAAAAGAAGGGCTTTTGTTTGATCACAAAAAAACAACAACAACAACAAAAAAATTATGTAAAATTTGTTTCTTCTTTTTCAAGTCTTCAACTAAATATATGCAAAGTTACAACACTAAAAAATAATTCATGTTCATTTACCAGCCCATTGAATAACGTCAAATTTTTAAATCGAGAATGGACCCCTCAATATACATATATTTTATTCCCAGATTTAGAAATGTTTCTATGATCATTATTACGATCTCAGTCAAAATAGGTGTAATTCTGCCTGAGGGTTCACGTCACACAAATATGCCACATAACGATTTTACATAATTTCTTACCACAACAACATTAAGGTGTGATCTGAACGGATCGAAATATAATCGTTCAAAAGAAATATATAGTCGAAGGTTCCATAGTAAAGATTTTTCGTTAGAGTTTCAAAAATTTTCGACATCAGAAGAATTGGTCTTAATTAATACATATATATATATATTACTAGCTGACCCGGCGAACTTCGCCCCGCCCAATTTTTATTTGAAATAGTTAAAACGCTTTTTGAACTCTGTTCAAGGCCATTTATTTGTATGGAATGTTAATATATTCAGGGAATAACGTCTCTGATCAATTTAAATATTTTTGGCGAAGTTCGTTCTTTGTTTTGTTGTGTAGCGTGTAAACAAATAAAGAAGATGGCTCTCCAACACGCTAACATGACACATACATACCTATGTATGTACATATGAAACTGTAAAATTTTGAACTTAAACGATAAATCGGTTTGAATCATTCGAATTCTCAGAATGAACATTTCCTCACTTTTAGATTTGCTGTGTTGTAGTAAACTATTCACTACAGTGAAATTATTATTTATGAATAAAGACGGAAACCTTAGTATATATCTGGTATAAAAATCCACGGGATTGAGATTTGAACTTGAGGTCAAAATTTTTAAAATTATTGATGAAAATTTTCGTAGAGTTGATAATAAGCACAAATTTTCATAAAATAGTTCATTTTTGATTTTATATTCAAGTTTTTAACAAATAAGTTAATTACAAAATTGTTAGTTGATAACATGTAACATTTAATTTTATAATCTTAGGATAGATAATTCTTAATTTTTAATAGTAGTATTTATTTTTTTGAATTATAAACATTTTAATTTAACTTAGCACTAATTGGTGCACAATATTTTTGGTTAACCTGTCTCGAGCTAACACAAATAGATTTGATGGTTTTCCCACACGTGAGCATGCAACATATAATTGCCCATGGGAAAAACATGGATTATCCAAATCTAACCCACAAATGGACATTTATTTATAATTTTACTCCATACTTATGTTGTGCTTAAGATAAAACAGGAAAATAGTGTTTTACAGTTCATACTTAGGTTATGCTTAAGCACTGAAAATGGGAGGCTTAAGCAATGCTTAAATAACAGCTGATTTTTGTTTTGAATTTGCTTTGAATTTTCAGCGACATCTTTCGTAGCGTAGGGCAAGTGTCCGTTCGTTTGCACTCAATAACAGCTTATACTTTTCCTTCAGTTCCCATAGGTGCTCCGACTCGCTAGTGTTGAAATTTGGGGTTCTTTTGTTGTTTTCATCAATTTTTGATATAATTTTCCTCGCAAATTTATGTATTGTCTGTTATAATTTAAATATTTCAAACATATTTTTAGGAATGACATTTGTAAAACATATGTTGCCCATAACGTTGCCATATATCATAATAAAATTTTATAGAAATTAAGCATTGACTGTGAAACGCAAACGACTACTCAGTTTGCAACAATACTTAGCTAAGATTTTATTTAGGCACAACTTAAGTATGGACTGTGAAACCGGGCATTAGCCATACAACATTCTATACCTAAATGCAAATAAATGAAATTTTTTTTTGCATTTAGGAAATACATGCAGAAATCAACTCTGCGATTTCCTAAATTCCTCTGAAATCTCCCAAATTCGAGGAAGATTTACTGGAAAAGAGTGGCAGCATTGCTTATTTGTCTGACCATACATATGTACATAACTTTATTTATTTCACGGATTGTATGTGATTTTTTCTTAAATTTAGAATATTGGAAGTCATAGATTCGTATAACTTTACCACAAATAATATAAACTTCAAACAACGCATTTTCATTTAATGTTTTTAGCAAGTGGCAGCTTTTGTTATGACAGCCTAAATCCATGAACATTTAAAAAGAAATATAGCGCCATCTACTGTTACATAGCGTACTTAGCGCCACCAACTGGTGGATAGCTCTTTGCTAATAATAAACAAATAATTTGCAATAAATAAATAATGCGACTATAAGGAGAGTTATAAACTATCCTATCTTTCAAGTTGGACCAAACTGCACACAGTGTTAAAAATTTCATTAAAATCGGTTCAGTAGTTTAGGAGTCCATCGAAAACAAACAATGTGACACGTGATTTTTATATATTAAGATATGAAATACTCTTTCCAGTCTAATGAACTTTTGCTTGTACATATTTCTTTAAGGGGACCCCCCCCCCCATTCACGGTTTCTAAAAATCGATTTTTTTAAATTTAGTTCGAACCTATAACTATTCAAGAATGTTCATTTAAAATTTCAAGTGAAAATTTCAAAAACTCTTGAAGATATAGCCGATTTATGGTGGAAGCGTCAGGCGACGACGAGAGCTTCTCCAAACTTTAAACGCATTTTTCTCGAAACAGTGTTTTTATGACTGGCGCATAAAGTTACTCAAAAACTATTAATCCTATCGGTTCCAAATTTTATTATTCTCTACATATATGGCTATGGTATGAACTATGATAAATCAAATCGGTGAAGATCTTCTTTACTTTTCAACTTGATTTATGGCAGAAAAAAGGCGATTTTCAAAAAAAAAATTCAAAGGTCCGCAATTTTGTTAATTTTTGTGCGAAATTAATAATCCTAGTTCATACTAGAGCCAAACATGTACTCTTTTAAATCCCGTTGGAATTTTTGGTTTCAGATGTTCCAGTGAGCGGAAATCACATGCACCGCCGAAAAGAAGAGCTTTTGTTTGATCACAAAAAACAACAACAACAAAAAAAAAAATTATGTAAAATTTGTTTCTTCTTTTTTAAGTCTTCAACTAAATATATGCAAAGTTACAACACTAAAAAATAATTCATGTTCATTTACCAGCCCATTGAATAACGTCAAATTTTTAAATCGAGAATGGACCCCTCAATATACATATATTTTATTCCCAGATTTAGAAATGTTTCTATGATCATTATTACGATCTCAGTCAAAATAGGTGTAATTCTGCCTGAGAGTTCACCTCACACAAATATGCCACATAACGATTTTACATAATTTCTTACCACAACAACATTAAGGTGTGATCTGAACGGATCGCAATATAATCGTTCAAAAGAAATATATAGTCGAAGGTTCCATAGTAAAAATTTTTCGTTAGAGTTTCAAATATTTTCGACATCAGAAGAATTGGTCTTAATTAATATATATATATATATATATATTATATATCTGGCTGCTTCAGCTCTCCACATCAGCGAGTCGTACAAAGATACTCGCTAACAGAGACTGGTATCTGTTTTAGAAAAGTAAAAGCTAGATTCTTTCTTATTTCACTCTTTTAGATTCTCATGTTTTTGCATATTTCCATCATACTTAACTGACAGCAAAATTGATTGATTGACTATTTAAGCGCTTAATTGAACTTAAGTAATGATAATATTTACACTTATATACATATCGCTTAAAATCAAAATGGCGTTCAGCAAAATAAAGCAAGCTTGTTATATTCCCCCCGAGCAGTCATTAAGTAATGTGCGTAGTACGTGCTTTAATCGCGACAAAAGTGGAATTAAGTTGATGATGACATTGACAATAATGGCGACAATTACAGTTTTTGCAACATTTGCTGCAACAGTTGTGATTGCAATTCTAAAACCAACAACGACAAGAGTGCAATTACTTGCGCATAAAAAAGAACAGCTAAATGGTTTAAGTAACTGTTGTGACACCTGTGACAAATCGTCGCTGATTAACGTTAATGCGATAATTAAGGTGCCATTACGTGCCGTGAAGGCATGTTGCGCTGCAGGTGTTGCAATAAACAGTTTTTCGTTCTATATGTTATTGCTGCAAGAACTCTAACAGTAAATGTTTGTTCGTTGTTGTAGTGAAATGTAAAGGATTTAAAATCAATTGTATTAAATAATGCAGCAAAATATTATTTAAACGGTGGTCGTTCATTTTATGCCGCTATAGATAGAGACTTGGGTATTTTGACTTTGACTTATAGGCCAACAGCACTCTTCTAGAGCAACCTAGCATACATATATTTACCCCACTTTCGCGGCAATCACTTAAATTGCCTACCCTCCATTTGCCAATTACCCGGCGTAATGCGATATAAAAGTGTCAATTTTCGCTGCGCACTCGTCAGACGCGACCACGACAAATCAGTGCAATGCCCTCACGGCGCGCTCATACGGCTAGGCGTCAGATTTTCGCGACGACATTGACTTGTGGACACACTAGTTTTATCACAATTCTCATATTGCTTTTATCCAAGTGGAATCTATGTGTTTTAGCCGCCGCGAATGTCTATGAATTTCGCGCTTTTGCTGACGTTTTAAAACAACAACATCTGCAACATGCCATTATCGCCTACAACAGCGATACAGAGCAAACACAACAGCAGGCGGGTTTGCTGAAGGATAATGCATTACGTGCACTGCTTAATGTGGCATCACTGCACTTTTACGACGTCCATCAAGCGAAATCCACTAAAAACTATACTGATTTCGAAAGACTCTTCTATCATGACTCACCGCGCGTCGGTATCTATGTGGCACAGCTGGAGGATGTGCTGTTGCAGCAGTATGTTTTGGGTTCAAATGTGATTAGTGTTGACACCATCGATGCGGGTGGGTATAGAGTGCGTGTTGATGTGGGTGCGCGTTTCAACAATTCTCGCGTCTGGTTCATAATGTCCAAGCAGCGCGCAAAGGCGACAGCGTTGGTGAATGTGCGACGCGTGTTGACGCCACTGGCAGTGAATATAAGCGCCGACATTACTATCGGTGTTCGATTGGTTGACAAGTGAGTGTGAAGTATATAGCGTTATAAATTAAAGAAGAACTAAGTAATAAATTCGAGTACTACTTACTGACCTCTTCGAAGAAGTTCTAATCAAATATTTATTCTTTCGCTTTCAGCAATACAATAGAACTTTTCGACATTTACAAAATACAAAAAGATTGGCTCGAGATCGAACCGAAGGGTTATTGGAGTTCCAATGTAGGTCTCAAACTTAATTTGCGTTTCCATCAAACCTTTGTTAGCAGGCGTCGCAATTTTAAGGGTCTGACATTAGTAGGTGGCATAGTGGTGCGTATACTTTACAGACTTACACAATTGAAAAGAGCATTTAAAATATACTATTTTCTGTAGATACGTGAACAGCCCGCCGGCATGGATGATTTAGAGTATTTGAACTCGTTGGACTATAAAAATTTCGATCCCATGCAACGGAAAACATACCAATTGATGAAATTAATGGAACCTGTATTTGATGTGAGGTACAGAATTTTAAAATTTTCATCTCAGTATTATTAATATATAAACTGGTCCACCCATCTTAGCATTTGTAGAGCTAAAACATTTATATATTGTAGTTATAGGTAACATAGTCCTAGGCGCAGTAGCAGTGCCAAATTTGTTTTTAATGAACAGGGTTTGTGCCTTAGCTTACCAAACAAAGTTCCGGTCCTACATTACAATCCGGGAGTAAGAAAAATATTCAGGAATAATTAATTTAGATTTATTGACCTGACTGAACTTTTTCGGTACATCAGCCTAGAAATAGACAGTTCGCTGGAACCTTGCCATACTTACGTACTTATAACTTCATTTTCTAAAATTCCAGTTTTCAACCAATTCTTAAAGAAATTTGGGGCGAACAGTCAGCGAATGGCAGTTGGGGTGGCGTTATGAAGTTATTACTCTCCGGTGAAGCGGAGTTTTCACTATGCCCTATGCGTTTCGTCATGAATAGGGTACATCTAATACATTATACGATAGCAGTACACACCGAGTTGTAAGTAAATTCTCGATAACGTTTCACAATCACTCATTTTACTTTGAACTTCAATATCTTCGCAGTGTATTCTTCATATTTCGGCATCCGCGTCGCAATGACATACGTAATATTTTCTTTCAGCCATTTGTCGAAGAGGTCTGGTACACGGTGATCGCGATAATTGTCATAACCACATTATTGTTGCAATTACATATACATCATGAAAATCGTTTCTTCATAAATAAAGATCCGCATTTTCAGACACGTTTCGACTATGCGATTCTCTCAATTTTAGAAGCATTCTTCATGCAAGGACCCGCAAATGATGCATTCAATGCCACCTCAACGCGTACGCTCATCTTCTCTGTTTGTCTATTTAGCTTGTTGTTGCAACAGTTTTATGGCGCTTTCATTGTGGGCTCACTATTGGCTGCCTCACCACGTACTATAACCAATTTGGAGGCACTCTACAATAGTAGTCTCGAAATTGGTATAGAAAATATACCATATAATATTGAAACGTTTGAGAAGACCACCGTGCCGCTAGGGAACGCAATTTATAAAGAGCGTGTTTGCAAAAATCGTGAACGAAATATTATATCAATTGAAGAGGGTGCTGAACGTATAAAGAAGGGTGGTTATGCCTTTCATGTGTCGGCTAATCGCATATATTATATGCTGAAAGGTAACCAATGGTACAGATATTAATATATAATTGCTTTCATTATTTGTATTTTTTCTAGAATTACTGACCGAAAAAGAATTCTGTGATTTGCAAGACGTGCCATTCATTCCACCCTATCGTATTGGTATTGGCATTACGAAAACTTCACCATTTCGCGAATACTTTACAACATCGATTGCGAATTTCCATACCTCCGGACTCTTGCAATATAATGATAATCAATGGCAATTACCAGAAATGGATTGTAGCCTCAGTCAAAATCATGAGGTCGAAGTGGATCTACAGCATTTTCTACCAGCCTTAATATTTTTAATATCTGCAATGCTACTTAGTTTGGCTGTATTAATTTTGGAGATCATCTACTACAACTTGGAACACAGTTTGTGTCCAAGAATAATGCCGAGGCCTAAACTGGAGTTTATCAATTGAGAATTTGGCCGGCTATAATATTTTGTTTCAAGCAACTTTTGTGCATACAGCTCTTATAATATGAGTCAATAAAAGTAGTCTTTTAGAAATGCATACAAAATTCTGGTGCTATACATATTTGAGAACACGTTTGTACTAGACTGTTTCTTCAAAACAGGCATAGGCACAGGTGTTTATATTTGTAACATAAGACTCTACAGAAGACATAAAACTAAGTGAGGATCTGTAATGTCATATCAACAGTTGCGTTGCTAGCCTCTTATGATTTCAACTCGTCTCGTCAACCTGATAATTTTGATATACATAACCCTATCTCTAACTCGTTTAGTTTTAGGACATACAAACAACCGTTATGTGAACAAAACTATAATAATCTCTGTGCAACCTATTGCGAGAGTATAAAAAGTACACCTACATTGAAAAACACTTTCGAAGTTTAAGAAATGAAGCGGGACTCCAAGACGACTAGATTATTAAATGATTCTTCCCTATTTTTTTATAAATTAATTAAACAGTAGAAACCAAAGAAAATATCTGGAATTCTGCACATCCAGGCTATCGAAAGAGCTTTTCATTTAATCGGCGAACTGTCAATGCCAGCAGCTCGCCACATTTAGCCATGCGCTCGACTTATATTATATCCCCCGTGCATATCACTCAGGCTTTAAGTGTCCATTGCGGTTTAAGTGTGCACCTTATACGCGCACCTCGACAACATAATAATTACAAGCGCCACAGTAACATTATTACTGCAGCAAAAGTGGCAACGGCGTATGGAGTTTTAATTAAAAAGCTGCTGATGGACGTGATGAGCTGCAGAGAGATAATGGCGAAGCGCAGACATCAGTCAATTACTCAACTTTGGGTAGCGCAATTGAATGAAGATGAAGGCATAGTAAAGAAGGATGGACGAGAAAATGAAAACGAAAATACATATATTGCGATAGGAAAGTGGGTTAAGAAATGTCTGAAAAAGTAATACTAAAAAGATTTAGTGGGAAATTCTTGGGTTGATTCAAGAATATATCGCTTCTTCAAATTGTCACGTCTTTTGAAAAGATCGGTCCACTAATAAGTTTTTGGTAAATATCTCGCTAATTGCTAAAGTTATATCAACCCAACTTAGTGGACGCATTCTCCTTTGATACGTCATTATATAGTAAGGGCATGAAATCGGATTATAATCGCGCCCACTTTAATGGGAAATTTATCTCAAAAACTACTTGAATGAATAATGTTGACTGTATAACTTTGGATATGGTGTAGTTTAGTGACGAAAATAAGTGGAATCGATCCGGAAAGATCTTCATTATTCTTGTCAAAAATAAGAGCCAAGTTATTTGTTATCTTAAGGGGTTACATGGATTTCGTGGGTCCAACAAATAGAATTCTACAACATCTCAAGAATACTATCGTAAATTTTCAAATCGATCCAAATAATAGTTTCGGAGATACAGCCTTTGGAAGATGTGCGCTGCAAGTCAGGTGTTATTGTTACTCAAAACTTTAAACGCGTTTTCAAAGTCGGTTCTCAAATGTTCTCGAAAACTACTCAAGCGATCTTGATGAAATTTTGAACAGGTGTTCGAGATACACTCGTGTTTGGGTGAAGGGATCTTTTTTTCAATTGCAACTATTTCAAAAAAAATAATAATGTCAGCAAATTTGACCGACATTTTTTTTTTTGGAAAAATGTCTGTCAAAATTTCCATTTTTACTTTTTTTTGGCCTTCCTTCCTTCAAGCACAAGTTTATGGTCTTAACTACAACATTTATTTTTCTTTTTTTGTTTCTTTTTAATGATCCTGTCCGGAGTTATGCTGACAACGCGGACGCACCTTTTTTCCGAGGGGTCGCCGGAACCATTTCCGTCACAATGGAGAAGTTTTAATTTTTGTTTTTGCCTTTTTTATCTGACAAAACCCATGTAGCCCCTTAATCAAATAAAATAAATAAATTTCGAGCATACATGCAAAATGTTCGGTTACTTAGCCCTTTCTTACTGGTTTAAATATATATATTTACGAACCACTCCGATATGGACTTCCAGCACCTTACTTACTCTTTGCATCGCAAATATGACATATATTTATTTGCTTGTGGCCTACCACCAAATTATGACTAAAAGATAATTAGACAGTAATCGGGAAACTGTTTCGCTTTAGCTCTACTCAGTGGCTGCCACGCCCACCGCAAGCACGCAAGTTTTAGAGTTTCCCTTCTCATTGCGGTGGATGTTTCTTCTTTCGTACTTTTTGTAGCGCTGCTAGTTGTTGTCTTCATATTAATATTTGTATTTTGCACCAATTCACCACGGCACAGCTCGCGCTTGCAGTGGAAAATGAATCTCGCCTAAGTAACATTAACGGCACTGACTTAGCGGTGCTTGAAAAAGCTGTTCGCTTTCATTTCTGCTAAGCTGAGCACAAAATATACATAAATACTTATGTCGGTGTGTGTGCGCCTGCATAGTTATTAGCACAGGAAAGTTACATGCAATCATAGATTAGTGCAGTTAACCCACATATTCACCAAAATGTATAAAACAAAATAATCACGCACACACACACACACACCTGCGTATTTCTGCGGAAATTTGTTGCATGACGGCGTGTAGCAGCAACGCGCATTGTTTACAAGTTTGTGGCCGCCATTAACCACTTTTCCCAATGTTACATACAGCTAACTACCGCATGCCGCTCATGCCTTCACTTGTACATCTCCATCTGCTTTGCCACCTTTGTCTGCTACCGCGATTTGCAGCTATTTTGTGCTCCTTGCACCATTATAAAATAATTAAGTCCTTTAGGAAATTATATTTCTCATTACAATGCTTCCGCGTCGTTGCCTTGCTGGCTGTCTATTTTCCACAGACACGAATTCACTTACATGCATACATATATACAAAGGATGTATCGTTGTTTGTTGCTGTGTGGAATGTTGGAAAATTGTTTCTATTTTGCTTGCAAAACGCTATTAAGTATTACGCTGCACTCTGTTTCGCCAACGCCACAACTTCATTTCGAGGAATTGCATCTTTCAGTCTAGTGGGTCGCTGTAATTTTTCCAAGCATCTTATTTAATATCGCTTTTATGTATTTTTGCTTCCAGCTTTAGCTTATCTACGCAATTCTAAATAATTGAAAATACTGAAATAAAAGATTAACATTTATAGTTGCTGCTTTATTTAATGCTCTGCGGCTCAGAGGTGTTATAACTCTACTTACCTTAGATAACAGTAATATTTGCTGTAATTTTATGTGAAAGCTAAATACGTGAATTTACCAACACACTCACATCAATTTGATCCCAGAAGAGAAGAGAACTAACGAGCGTATAAATTACAATATAGTAACCCCTTGGACTTAACCGACATAAGGTCCTCCAAATGTAGAATATTAATGGTATGCTATGATAAAGCATAGCGAGCTCAATTTAAACAAGGAGATATGAGTGCATTTGGAAAATATTTTTTCTTTCATTTAATATTTTCTCCCAGCCGTCTCACGACTCATGTAGTAATAGTCACACAATGAGCGCATACTACTGTAGTGGTCACTTAATACAGCTTCCGAAATTCCAAAACTAAAGCTCATTATTCAGCTTACACTTTTATAGATCTATAACCGTTAAACCATTTTGGTCCGAAATCCAATGTTCTTTCTCAATGTCTCTTTCGGTGCCGTTGTGAGATATGAAATTTTTCTCTTGGAATGGGATTATGATCCCTCGTCTCAATTCTTTTCATAGGTTTTTTAATCTCCACCTGCTTAATCCAAGTTTAGGGTGCGAACTCTTGCACAAAAGTCCTCTTGGACGATTCTTCGACTTCGTCTAGGTTTTAGAACATTCGGGGAGTAAAGCTGCGAACGAACAAACTAGCTGAGCTTTCACAGATTGTTATATACTCGATGTTATCTATAGCTTTATCAACTTTGACCGATAAGACGACGATTTTGTATTAAAAAACATTTGACTAGATAGTGCATATTCACATGTATTTCAAAGATAATAGCAAAGTTCACTCTCAAGCCGTTGCTTCCCATGGCTGTGCTTTTCTAATATTACTGATGGTGAGCCTTTATAAAACACTCATCGAGACCGTTAAATTAATAAGATAGAAAACATTTTGATATTACTAAACTAAAATAAACTTTAGCTTTAAATATTTAAAAACATTTCCATTTTGTATACTTAATTGCCCCCAAAGCAAATTCTTTGCACTCGCATGTTTCAATTTTTTATACTCATCTATAATGCACACACCCACATCTATACCAATACTGCTTGCCACCAAGTTTAATGGATTTGTAATGTTATTGGTTTTTGAAAAGACTTTTCACTGAATTGCACTTGTTCAATATTCTTTCACCTTAAGTGGGTAAAAGTCAAGTGGCAAGGAATTGTGTAGTGCCAAACTGTTGCTTACATGTAAGCTTATAAGCACCTTTTAAATTGTTTTAATATTTTTATACGCTTTTACCTTTTGTTTACTTTGTTACACCCACAGAAGTACTTTTGTTCTTGAGGTGAGAATTTCAGCGCTGCTGTGGAAAAAAAAAAACATTTTTATTCGAGAGTAAAAATTATAAATCAAGTTAGAAATATGTGGTGTTGCTTCAAGTGTCGTATAGTAGGAATGTAGAGTAAAATATGCATTAGAACTGTGTAAGAACTGATAATGTATCCCTACTAGTGAGTTCAATGAAAGTTCTTGATTAAGAGAAATATTAAAAGAAGATAGTTGAAGACATTTTATAGCTTATTGAAACTGCTTAACAGCTACTTTATCAATGCTTATATAGACCATAATAGCTTTTTCGCACAGCCAAATTAATTGCTCAATTATAATTTTAATTGAGAAACCAGTTTTTACCCTTCGCACTGCCGGCTACTCAATAATAGATCACATTGTCACAGAATCTGATTGGATTTTTATCTTTTCGAACATAAACAAAACCAATATTCGAATCAGCTGTGTCACAAATTATTCATGTGATAAAATTGACAAAAAATAAAAATTTTGGAGTTTTTGTAAATTTTAAATTTTGCAAATATTCAATAAAAAGAAAAAAAAAATGTTTGAAATGAGTGGAGCTATAGTTGCTTTTATTTTATTGGAGCAAGAAAGCAGGGAAAAAGTAAAAAGAAAGATTTTACGCGATCGTAGTAATCCCTTTGACGTTCCAGAGGAATCGTAAGTATAATTTATTTTTCATAGTTGAATGTATATTTTGTAACTTCAGTTCTTATTACTTTGCAGATTTACAGCTCATTATAGATTTAATAAAAATGCATTTTTAATGGTTTTAAGTACCATATCACCACATTTGCAGATTTCAACTATACCTCATCCAATTCAATTAGCCGCAACATTACATTTTTGGCAGAGGGATGCTACCAACGAGGGGTGGGACGTGACAGTTGCATCAATTTGGCAAGAAGCACAGTGTCACAAATTTTAAAGCATATTATATCCCTTCTACAGCCACACATTTGTAGCCGGTGGGTAAAACTATCCACAGACGAAAATTAAAAGATGAGGTCAAGAAATCACTTCTTTGGAAAATAAATACAAAATTCCCGGGATTGTCGGATGCATAGATGGTACACATATAAAAATAATAAAGCCAACTATTGAGGAACATTTGATGATGCGATGATAGTAAGTATTTTTAAACACTTTATTATATTAACTTTTTCTTTAAAGTTCTACTGGTATAGATTTGTGACAACGATGTGAAAATTAGAGCAGTGCACAGTGGTTCGGCTTGTATGAAGGTGCGGTCATAAATACTTCCCGTTGAGATATCGCTTTGAAATTTTCACCAAAAATCTAGAAAATTATTTTAAATATATAGTAAACAAGTAAGGAAAGGCTAAGTTCGGGTGTAACCGAACATTTTATACTCTCGCAATTTATTGAAGAAATTTTATTGAGATAACGCACAAATTTACCTATAAATTCGGCACAAAGTTTAATAGAATAACGAAAATCGTCCTATATAGTGTATGAGGGCTGAGGTAATTCCTGAACCGATTTCATTCATTTTCACCTGCAAGGTACACTATATCCAAAACTATACACGCACTTAATTTCGCAAAGATATAGTATCTCACATATTAACCAATACATATATGTAGATTAAAACCCACCGTATTTTTGAAAAACCTATAATTAGGTACATGGGAGCTAGGAGATGTTATTATCCGATTTTAATAATTTTTTGGAACAGAGACACACTATTAGAAGAAAACAATTTTCTCTGAATTACATTAAATTATCTAAGAGATTTACCAATAATTTCGGTTAAAATTTACCCTTAGGCGCTGAGTTCAACATGTCCGATATCTGAGGTCTTGAAAAGTTATAGTCCGTTTTCGAATATTTTTTCTCAAGTGAAGCCACAGATGATATGTACTATTTGTGTAACGTTTTATTCCGCTATCTTCATTGGTTCCTTATGTATATCTTATAAAGTGAAGAAATCAGATGGAATTCAAAATTTAGTTATATGGGAAGTTGTCGTTGTTGTGAACCGATTTCATCCATTTTCCACACATGTCATCAGGGTGTCAATAAACTATTATATACCGAATTTTATTTAAATCTGTCGAGTAGTTCCTGAGATATGGTTTTTGACCCATAAGTGGGCGATGCCACGCCCATTTTCCATTTTGTAAAAAGATCTGAGTGCAGCTTCCTCCTGCTATCATTTCTGTGAAATTTTGTGTTTCTGATGTTTCTCGTTAGTGAGTTAACGCACTTTTAGTAATTTTTAACCTAACCTTTGTATGGGAGGTGGGCGTGGTTATTATCCGATTTCTTTCATTTTTGGACTGTATAAGGAAACGTCTAAAAAAAACGACTGCAGAATGTTTGGTTTATATAGCTTTATCGGTTTGCAAGATATATGCAAAAAACATATTTAGGGGCGGGGTCACGCCCACTTTTCCAAAAAAATTACATCCAAATGTGCCCCTCCCTAATGCGATCCTATGTTCCAAATTTTATTTTCATAACTTAATTTATGGCTTAGTTATAGCTCTTTATGTGTTTTTGGTTATCGCCATTTTGTGGGCGTGGCAGTGGTCCGATTCCGCCCATCTTCGAACTTAACCTTCTTATGGTGCCAAGGAACACGTGTTCCAAGTTTCATTAAGATATCTCAATTTTTACTCAAGTTACAGCTTGCACGGACGGACAGACGGACAGACGGACAGACGGACAGACGGACAGACGGACAGACGGACGGACGGACAGACAGACATCCGGATTTGAACTTTACTCGTCACCCTGATCACTTTGGTATATATAACCCTATATCTAACTCGTTTAGTTTTAGGACTTACAAACAACCGTTATGTGGACAAAACTATAATACTCTCTTTAGCAACTTTTGTTGCGAGAGTATAAAAAAATGGCCTCATCGGACTACTAGGTCCTATAGCTCCCATAGAACTGTAATTGCCATTATATGGCAATCATGCGCAAAAATACTTCTCATGGTCATGGCCGGAGCGTCAAAACTTTCAGTAAGGCTTTGTAAAAACATTTAAGAAAGCGATAAACAAGCTGAACATGATTTGTCGTTATAGTTTCCCCCATCCAAAATGTAAAGCTGTAAAATATAGATTTATACACAGTTTTATATATTTACTTTGCATAAAGTTGTATGTACATACGTTAAAACATATATTCAGTAATTTTGTTTGTAGCACTTTGCAATTGTTTGGCTCTTGACGTCTGTGTCCCATGCCTTTGTTACATGATTTATGCAATCCATAAGTATAATAACAAATTTTTTGTTAGCCTCCATATAGAGACACTCTCGATACTCTTTTATAATATGCCTCGATAGTAAAGTTTTAAATTTTGTATTAAGTCCTGGTTGAAAAGTTCGATTTATGGAGATTTCTATGAAATTTAACTTCTATTGCCATTTCAAGAGTTCGAGTTATGGAGAACTAGTTATAGAAGTTTGAGTTATGGAAGGAAATTTGTATGCAATTTGATTTCTAAACGCTATGGCGATCGTCGACTTATAGAAGTTCGAGTTATGGAAGTTCCACTGTATATAATTGAGTAATATTGATCATTTATTATTCATTTGCCGTTTATGCTCAAATTTAAGTATTTCGAGATTCAGCTCCTCTCTTTTAATTTCATTTTTCTCGACTAATGCTTTTTGTATTCGAGTACCTATATTTATAAATTCTTCTTTAATTCCTTCTAGGCCTTTATCAACTGATTCATTATTTTTTTCAATTCCCCTATAAATTCTTCTTAAGCTGCTAGCATTTTCTTTTTGAATTTTTATTAACTCTTCTAATTTTTTGTTCGATTCAACTTTTTCGTTTGTGTCATCATTTAAAACTCTTTTAAAACGGTCTGATGTTGTTTCTAATTTTTGCCTCTTAGATGGCCTATAAAGATTGGTGTTTTCATTTGGCCGCTCCTGCGATGTGGAGGGCATATCGGTGTCCGTATCTATTTGGCTACTTAAATCTAATATATTTTCTGTTTGCGAAGTGCATGGCATATCTGCATCTACAACTGCGCAATTGGTTTTAGTTGTACCAAATGAAACCGCTGGTATAACCTCAACTGTTTGTGTTAAACCACACAATCAATTCCTCTGTAGGAGTTAGCTGATGTTTAGTGCAGGGACCACCTCCAGTTGCATGACTCTCTAATTTGTTAAAGGTAATTTTCGTTTTATTTCGCTTTTCCACTCGGTGATGATCTAACAAAATAAACAGCTTACTTTAAAATTCAACCAATGGGAAGTAACTAATATTTTTCCACCCATTAACATTCTTTTATGGAGGAGCCGCACTATTGAGGGACTCTGCTAATTCCTGCCATAATGCATTAACCAATGTTTTATCCCGTTTGGTAAACCCTCTTAAAATATCTGGATTTGTTTCCATAAATTCAATAATTATTGAATTTTGTGTTTTGTTTTTATGTTTTCCCCCCTTTTTATTGAAAAAAGTTAGTGTACATAAATATAATATACATATACTTACATTTTTAAGCTCTCTTAACGGCAAACCGAAATAAATTAAAACGTAATACAGTGGAACTTCCATAACTCGAACATCTATAAGCCGAAGATCTCCATAACTCGAACTATTGAATTGGCAATAGCGTTTAGAAATAAAATTTCCTTCCATAACTCGAAGTTCTCCATAACTCGAACTCTTAAAGTGTCAATATAAGTAAAATTTCATACAAATTTCCTTCCATAAATCGAACTTTTCGACCAGGGCATAATACAAAATTTAAAATTTTTCCACTGTATTTCAAATCTGTCAGCAATGAGGCTCTTGGTTTGATTTCGATAGCAAGATCGATAAAATTGGTTTCCATGACACCAAAAACCAATAACCAGAATTTTTTTTCGGTTTGAATTCTTATTCCGACAACTATCAGATTCCACAACAACCCTGATAAATACAAAACAAAAGTTTTCCAATGAAAATTTTCCTTAATAGATGAATAAACCATCGAGAATATGAGAGTGTACTCAGAAAATGAAAATAATAACAGAAGAAATGTCAATTTGAGCAGCAAAAATAAATATATTTTGTATGACACATTTAGTTTGCATTCTGTTGCATGCAACATGATAGCAATATTCAGAAGTGTAACGCAGAGAAGTGCATACATACACTTAACACTTAAATATTCATCATGTGCGATTGCTAAAAAGGAATTATTGTTACAACAGTTGCACCCAGATGTGCTGCATATCACACACATGGCAACCAACTCATAACCGTTATGGTGGGTTGAGACGATTGCATATGTCATAATTTGAACAATTCCATGTCATAGTGATATGCTGCTGCTGGCGTAGTTATCATTGCTTTCCACTCTTGTTGCTATTATTGTTATTGTTGTAGTTATTGCCACTGCAATAAACACTGTTGACGCATTGTTAAACACAAAATTGTTGTACAGATGGATGTAACAATGGATAGTGTTGCAAGAACATAAATACATACATATGTACATACATATTTGATACAAAAGATCGGGAATGGAATATTCAATGAGGGAATAGAGTAAAGATCCTCACAGAACAAAGTTGAAATTACAATAAAATAAAATATAATATAATATAATATAATAAAATATAATATAATAAAATAAAATAAAATAAAATAAAATAAAATAAAATAAAATAAAATAAAATAAAATAAAATAAAATAAATTAAATTAAATTAAATTAAATTAAATTAAATTAATTTAATTTAATAAAATTAAATTAAATTAAATTAAATTAAATTAAATTAAATTAAAATTAAATTAAATTAAATTAAATTAAATTAAATTAAATTAAATTAAATTAAATTAAATTAAATTAAATTAAATTAAATTAAATTAAATTAAATTAAATTAAATTAAAATTAAATTAAATTAAATATTTATTTATAATTTTATAATTAATGTGTAAATATTATATATTCCCCTCCCAAATGTACATATCCTCATTTAATTTTATCACTGTCTAACCAACTGCAACTTTCTATTGTTACCGATTTCTGCGCTATATGAAATCCCAATTTTCATTTCATCCTCCCCACAGCACTTTATAACTATCACTTTTGATTCAACACACAATTCGGTTTTGTTCAGCATTGTGGACAGCGTGAAATTATTTATGTTTTACAGCGAAAAATGAGCGACATGTTGAGCGGCAACGCAGTAAAAAATGTGTCATTCTTCTTGCTGCTCAGCTGCCTAACTGCCTGTCACAATAGCGAGCCATTGTGGTGCCCGGCGCCCCTTTTCGTTTCTCTAATTTTTACACTTTTTCATAGCTAGAGGCAACAAAATGCTCATAACAGCTCTAACTGTGCTGACACTAAGTTGCACATACATAAATACAATTGCATTTCTTCTTCAGTCCTCAACCGCATTATTATGAGATACATTTCTAATTCTATACATTCGTAATCGTTATCTGGTTGGGTGTGTCTGCAAAATTGAGTGCACAATTATGTAAAAAAATAAAAGATAAAATAATGACAACTTGTTAACAGTAAATAGAACAGTAATTTTTTTTTTTTTGAAATGCTTTATTGTTGTTGTGAGCATTTTGATGTATTCATTTACAAGCACTGTCAAATTATTTTAGAAGTAAGTAGCACCTTTTTGAAAGCACTGTATTTAAGTTAATAGATTATATAAGAAATTATTAAATAAGTTTTTTTTCTTAACATTTCTAATTTTTCATACATTAGACCCATTGTAATTTTCTCGACGAAATCAGGACAGTAAAACGTTTAAAGATTTTACCTCTTATTGATTTATGTTCTTAAAATAGAAAACAACCTGAAAATCTTACAATCATGACCACCATCAAGCATATTGACAAGGATTAGGAAAATAATGTAAATATAAAGAGAATTAGGTCCTCATTATTAGGTTGATCATAACTAAAGCTATACAATTGTAAAAAACGCTTTTCCATACGCCCAGATATTAGGTGCTAAGTCAGAAATTTGTAAAACATTTTTAGAAGCAAATTTCTATAATAATTTTTTTTTTTAATTGTCATTCTCAACCTCCGATCAATTAGCATAGCCCGCGGTGTAGGTTCTTAAAAATGGTTCCATCATCTTTACATATACAGCAATGAATCCAACTGTGTTGAACTACTAAGATTTAAACCTTTGCGAGTATTCAGCTACTACCCAAAACAAAGCCGCATACTCAACCCCGAAAAAATTTGGACTAATCGAAGGAAATAAAAAAGGAAAAAGAAAAGCTCAAATATTAATGAGTATCAAAGGAATACAGTGAACATACCAGTGCGCATATCTAAGACAGCTTCCGTTTAGTTGTAGTGCCGCGTATATATTCTCTACATAAATATTTTCGTAATAGAGTTTTGAGTTATAGAATTTAGCGGCTTTAAACCTTATTTCATTTGCAACTCCTATTATTTACAACAACTCTTTATGTATTGTATAAGTAAAATATATTCATACTTAAGAAAAGCGACGTTTAAATTTTTTTTCAGAACTTCACAAAAAGTTTTGCAGACTTTGGCTCAAATTTAATTTATTTCCGTCGTATTTGTATTATTTGTTTTTCTTCATTTTCAGCCCGAAACTACTCAAGCCAATATGGCTAAAGTGTGAAATAAAGATTTCTTTGAAATTACTTTTTGGTGTGAAAATTTGTACTTGAAAGACGCTACTGAGATAAAAGCTGAAGGCCAAAAATGAAAAACTAAATACAACTAGAGTGTAATGTTGGCGCTAAGTGTACAGTAAGCGGCATTTTCTTGAACTTACTTAAAGAGTTAATTCATAATTTAACATTTTTTACGCGCTACATAGTAAACTAAGAATATTAAACGGATCTATACAGTGGTCGTCTCCAGAAAATATATTGCTATAGTGTATCAGCTGACTTAGATGTTACTTAATTTAAGACAATGTAGTTGATTGGTTATATTAAGTCCAGTCCGTTATTTGTCATCACATACTCATCTAACTTGAAGAGTTTAGTTTTTTTGCACGGATCTATTTAAATGTTAATGATATTTAAGACTAGTTCGAAAGGTCTCGATTCATGGTTTAAAGCATTTCGCTAATTTTTTTTTCAGTTCCTAGTTTTGATTGCATGCCCCCGAAAAGCACAATCTTTGCGGCTACAAATCTGTATATTCTGCTTCTTGACCTATTTGGGTCATTACTTGTTTATCCTTTGTCCAAATTTGCGGGGCCCTTATTCTTGGAGCCAGTAATTGCTGGGTTGTTTCAAATCTCTTGACGGTAGTATTTTTCTTCCTGAACTTGTAAGGAGAGTAATTATTTTTATATTTCCTCCTTCTGAATCCATTCATTCTTACTCACTTTACCGAATAATACCGGTTAATGTATGTCATGTGAAATCGTTTTATTGCTCAATTCGTAAGAATAATAAATCCAAGATAAAAATTGCACTTTGCTTCAATAATAATTAAGAGTGATACTATAAAAATGTACTCTAGTGTATCGGCTGCAACTGAATGGCGTACAAGTTGGGAAATTGCCGCGAAATGCATGCCAAAAACCAGAAAGAAACCCCTTAAAGTCGAGGCAAATACTTGCAGAACGATGCAATGTGACTATGTTATGGCGTATGCTGCGGTGGAGGACTTGGCACCAAAATAATGGATCACAAAATATAAATGTACATATTGAGTTATGGTTTAATTGGATAAAAGCCAAATAGGAATGCTCCGTTTATAGTTGTGTATGCTAACACAAAGAGCGGCTATAGACGTTTGCTATAGACACAAAAACCAACAAACACACATACAACTACCGCCATCTATGCCATTTGCAAAATGCCTAGAAACATAGAAATAGGAAGCTTTTAAGAAACAACTGTATGCCGTACCCAATATGTGTGCGTAGGTATGTTTCTGTATTCTCAGTTGGATTGTGCACATTCATATATTCATACAGAGTATGTGTATTGCCGACAGCTGCACGGTAGGTGTGTCTGGTTTGACCAAAGCAAGGATCCATATTGTGGCCTATTTTCTGTATTTTTGGCATATAATACCTTTGTGTTTGTATGTGTGTATGAGTGAATCTTCCATGGTGCAGCAGACACGTGCTAATGTATTTTGGCCAGCACTAACCCGAGTGGATTTGGAAAAATATTAGCCATTCTACAGATGCGGCAAATAGTCAGTGGCAAAGGTCACAAACAAGCTTTTGAAATATTAACATAGATTGCCTTTGCCACTGTGGTGTGGCCAGCATGGAGATATACATACATGAATGAGTATATATGTATGTAATTTTATAGTGAAAAATTACTGATTTTATATACTATAAAATCTATTATATTAAGGACTATTGAATTTTACACAAAACCAGTATTATTACCCTCTGACTGACTTTCACCTAACGGTTGTCTGTGTCACCAAAAATAATGTTAGATAATGGCGAGGATGACCAGACGATCTCAAATACAGATAAATATATCACTATAGTTTATAGAAGAGTTGGTAGAGAAGAACTGCATTCAGATTGGTATAAAAAATTGGAAATGGGTGTGGCGTCGTTCACTTTTGGGTCAAAGACCATAGCACAGGACCTGTCGGATCAATTTCAACGAAATTTGGTACGTAATATTTTGTTGACACCGTGATGTTTCTTGTTGAAAATTGGAAAAATCGGTTTACAACCACGCTGACTTCTCCTATAACTCTGGTTCGAATTCAATCTGATACATTTACTTTGCAATATAAGTATAAATCGTGAACCCTTAAAGATATCGGAATAAAACTATGTTGAAATACTGAATACTGACCGATCATATAAAAAGTCTCGAAATCGGACTATAACTGCCAACACGAGAGACTACTTGATAGACCCCCACCAAACGTAACTCAAAAGGGTTAAATGAGCTGGAGCATCACTCAGTCAAGTGTATCGAGCAAGTAGGAAACTATGTTCAACAAGTAAGGAAAGGCTAAGTTCGGGTGCAACCGAACATTTTATACTCTCGCAATTTATTGATGTAATTTTATAAAGATAAAACAATTCGACTCATATATTCGGCATAAAGTCCAATAGAATAACGAAAATCATTATAAATAGTATATGAGGGCTGAGGTAATTCCCAACATGCATTATATCTAAGATTATAGCTCATTTAATTTGATATCTGAGAGATTTACCGATATTTTCGGTGAAAAATTACCCTAAGGCACTGAGTTCTTCATATTCGATATCCGGGCCATTGAAAAGTTATAGTCCGATTTCGACAATTTTTTCACAAGAGATGCCACAGATCATACAGCATATTTATGTAAAGTTTTATTCCTCTATCTTCATTGGTTCCTAATGTATATATTATAAAGTGATCGAATCAGATGGAAAAAATTAGTTATATGGGAAGTAGGCGTGCTTGTGAACCGATTTCGCCCATTTTCAATACCAAACTCCTCAGGGTGCCAAGGAATATGTGTTCCAAGTTTCATTACGATATCTCAGTTTTTACTCAAGTTATCGCTTCCACGGACAGACGGACGGACAGACATCCGGACAACAACATAAATCACATTTTTTTATGCTCTCGCAACATGTTGCACAGAATATTATAGTTTTGTTCACATAACAGTTGTTTGTGTCACCAAGAAATAAAAGAGTTAGATATGGGGTTTTATATATATAAATGATCAGGATGACGAGTGGATTTGAAATCCGGATGACTTGCGATAACTTGAGTAAAAATCAAGATATTTTAATGAAACTTGGAACACATATTCCTTGGCACCCTGAGGAGGTTGCTTTCGAAGATGGGTAAAATCGGTCCACTGTCACGGCCACAAAATAGCGAAAACCGAAAACCTATACAGTGTCATAACTAAGCCATAAATAAAGTTATGAAAAAAAAAAATTTAAAATTTGGAACATAGGATCGCATTAGGGAGGGGTACATTTGTCTGTAATTTTTTTTTTAAGTGGGCGTGACCCCGCCCCCAAATAGGTTTTGTGTATATATCTTGCAAACCAATAAAGCTATATAAACCAAACTTTCTGCAGTCGTTTCCTTTAATCATTTCCTTATACAGTCCATAAATGAAAGAAATCGGATAATAACCACGCCCACCTCCCATACAAAGGTTAGGTTGAAAATTACTAAAAGTGCGTTAACTCTCTAACGGAAAACGTCAGAAACACTAAATTTTGCATAAGAAATGGCAGACGGAAGCTGCACTCACATTTTTTTACAAAATGGAAAATGGGCGTGGCCATTCCTTACTTGTTTTCGTTTCCTTTTATGGCCAAAGTACTTATCAGAACACGCGTAGAAAAGTACTCATTGTTGCAATAAAATCTAACAAAATAATAATGAGAGAATTTGAATATATGAATATATAATTTTTATTTGGCTCAGAACGTCTAACGAATTTATATGAAGCTCTTCATATTTAACACTCAGTATTTATTCATTTTGTATATATGAAAATTATTTTATAAATCTGCCAAAAACTACTCTAAATGTACTTAACCACTTCATACAGACTAGCATGTAGAAACCAGAAATTAAAAACTTTTACGCATAATTCGAATGATCAATCATCTGTGAAATTTGTAGATTCCTTCCAACTTTTTAGACACTATCATAAAACAGACATAACGATTTGTTAAAAACTCCAAGGAAACGCTGCACTTTCATGAACCATACGCAAGAGCCAAGATCAAAGTATTAACTTTGCAGCGAAATGAGTGTTTTTGGGAGTTTGCGACTGCAATAAATTATTCATTTGCAAAATAGGGAAATACATAGCTGCATACACATACATATATATATATATATATATACAAGTATATACGCTCAACTCCTCAGGGTAGTCATGCTACCGACATCAATTGCGCCCCTCAAAATTGGCAAATATTTTGCCACTGTGGAGACTTCAAGCAACTCGCAGCGTAGCAAATGCATCTATACATACCTGTAAGTATGTGTGTAGCTGTTTGCCTGCAACTACAACTGCCACTGACATTTGCTGTGCTTCGCAATTTCCTTCGCAACTTCCTGCTTGCTAACGTATCGCGAACGAAAAAAGAAACCAAAAACTTGAAAGAAAACTCTGAGCAAAAGTCTATTCGCTCACTTGGTAATGCTGCTTCACAAATTTCTACTTCACGCTTATTGCTGGCCACTTACCAAATACTCGAGTGAGTGAAAACTACTACGACTAGCATAAGATTACGAAGATTGCCAGCTCCCCTAAGTGTATGGGTGCGTGTGTCTGAGTGTCTGCCAGCAGCTCTTCATCGTTGCACTCACTTCACACAACACTTTGGCCTTTACTTTTGCACTTTCATAGAGTTGAGTAGCGCTGAAGTTTGCTGCGAAAGTGCAATCGTGTCATGGCAGAAGTTAAAAAAGTTCAACAAGAAAATAATCTAAGATGTATGTATATGCACATATACATCCATACATACATATTTAAAAAAAAAGTACAGACTTTTTTTCCAAAAGAAAAAAACTAAAATCAAGCAAAAGAAATGCATTTAGATGTGACCGAAACGAAATGGATTTCTGAAGACAACACACAACATGGGACAGTGACGGCAGTAGTATGAGCTGAATATAGTTCTTGCACCACAGCATGATGGAAATTAAAAAATAATTTCCCCCTTGGCCAAGCAATGATAAAAAGTGTGATAGAGAACGCAGAATACGAGTTGATTTGCATGGCACACGCAGCGCAATAAGCGTAAAAGTTGTGCGACAAGCCACGAGCAACTAGCCAACATAAAATTTAAAATCATTACAGGGTGATTCATATAGTTTTTTTTATGAAAAGCTGACTTGCCAATAACGTTATTTTTTCGCACGAGATCTCAGCACTCGGTGACAATTTTTAGTACTAGGTATTCTACGAAAGGCACCTCGAAATCTGTCTTAAGTGGTCGATATGCTGTTGAAAGCTTTTGATAGCATTGGTAATAAGAGAGGTCCACAAAACTCTCCAACGACAGGAAATCACAATATATTGGCCGCACTGTGGCTATTATTTACGGTATTATCGATCCAAAGCACCCACATCATTCTCAATGAAACCCGCTCTACGACGGGGACATTAAAGACAGTCTTCTAATACGTCAGTCACCAACTGTATCAATATCAATAGTTACAAAATAAATACTGTGTGGATCACCCTATTCGTTGACCTTTTTACTACAACAACTATACGTCGAAGACACAGTCAAATTCTAACCGAGCAAAAAAATCTCTCTAAACATTTTTTTTTTTTTTTTCAATATTTCCTTATTTATTGAATCTGCTTGTTTTTAAGCCTAACAATAAGTTATAAAATCTTAAATCTATTTAAAAACTAGACCAGCTCAAACGAGTGATTGAGCTGTATTGTTGAAACGTTGCTCTTTAGTACGCAGGCATATCCCTTCTTTTGAGGCGTGTTTGATCGCTGGATTGTACTAAAGCATTAGCCAATGGGTTTGGGTGATCACGGAGTTTAGATATATATTTCAATCTGCTGTCCTCTACTGCTTTCTTTACCATAGGGATACCAAGATCTTTATGGATATTTTCATTACGCATATACCATGGTGAGCACGTGATTGTTCTAAGCATTTTCGATTGGAACCTTTGTATTATATCAATATTAGTTGCACAGGTCGTACCCCACTGTTGAATGCCATACATCCAAATCGGCTTTATGATCGCATTGTATAAAAGTACTTTGTTGTCTAGGCTAAGTTTAGAGTTTTTATTTAAAAGCCAATTTAAATTTGCAGCTCTTATCTTCATGCACGTTATTTTACTAGATATATGTTTTCTCCACGTAAGCCTTCTATCTAGGTGAATACCAAGATAGGTAACTTCATTCGCTTGAGGCACTAGAATATTGTTCATTTTTACTGCCGGGCACATTTTTGGTCTTAGGGAAAATGTAACATGCTTGCACTTTTGTTCATTTACATTTATACGCCAGTTTGCTAGCCATTCTTCGACAGAACTTAAGTGCTTCGCTAATATTCTTGATGCTATAATGGGGCATTTGTTACGACTCACTAAAGCTGTGTCATCCGCAAAAGTTGATGTCAAGACATTATTAGCAGTTGGAAGATCAGCTGTATATATAATGTATAGAGTTGGGCCTAAAACACTGCCCTGTGGTACTCCAGCCCTTATCTGTCGTTCATCAGATATGAAATCTCCTACTTTGACCATAAATTGTCTATTTTTTAGATAAGACTCCAATATTTTATACAATTCTAAAGGTAGAATCTTTTTAATCTTATATAAAAGGCCTTCATGCCATACTTTATCAAACGCCTGAGCCACGTCTAGAAATATAGCTGAACAGTACTCTCTCTCTAAACATGCTGCAGAAATATTTAAAACGAGTGGAGAATGCAGTCTCTACTGTTCAGTATAATTGTAAATTTTGCCAGCTTATTCGCTTTCAGTCATTTCTTGAATTCCACATTTTTGCTGCGCTTCAAAGTTATTCATTTCAATTTGCGCATTCGGACGAGTTGATCAACAGCAATTGCACAACAATTCAAGCTGAAAATATAAATTAAATAGTGAAGCAAATGTAGTCAGTCAGTAAGAGAAACAAGTAATTAAAAAGATTTGTAGAAATAATATTATATTGCGAAGTCAGTGGAAATGATCTGATTGTATGCGAAAAAATGGCCGACCAACTAATCTGTCTTTTGAGGATAAGGATAATCGGATTACTGTTGCTACTAGTCTTACCATCTGGTTCTATTACAAGCAATTAAAGAACAACGATATCTAAAGGCAATGGATATGTATTGATTTTCAACAAGCTCTAAAAGTTCAACAAGATATACTCTTCTCTGGTTAGAAAAGTACACTAAGTGAGTTAACTGAGCATTATCTTCAAAATCCATTGAGAACAGAACGCTTTGTTAATTAAGCCTCGTTGAACATTGTACCTATTAGCACAGTATTGCTGGAGGTCTGAAAATAATTTTGAATTATTTGAGTAAAGTTCTCAATAGGGAAAGTTAAAGATGTATATAGATAACTAAAGGATGTTTAATGAAGGATCTAATATGAAGTATTTGATTCAAAATTCGAGAATTATTTTATTAAACAGGAGTTCAGAAAGTTTGTGACCTGTACATATACTTTCTAAGCCAGCTGTAACAGTGGTAAAAGTGGATTGTTCATAAAAAATAATAAAAATTTACTTAAAAACCAGCGAAAAAATTCAAAAACGCAAGATAAATAATTCATGGCATCTTTATTTTCTGGGTTAACCGCATAGCCTGTGTACCAAGTAAAAGTTTAAACTAAAATTTGAAGAAATCTTACAACAGCAACTGAAACTTCTTGCACAAGTAGCACTTCACAAGCATATTTGTTTACCAAGTATTCCAAGTAACGAATTTATAGCACAACTAGTGCATAGAAATTGTCCGGGCGCGTCCAGCAACGTGGACGTGGCATAAACACTTAAGCGGGGCATATAATGTCATCGCTACTGTTGTCGCTGTTCCAAGTGCACTTTTTTCAAAAATTTCTCGTACAAACTTCCCACGAGAAACACTCAAAGCCATAGGAAACGCCAGTCTAGTCATACATTGCAATGGTTGTCAAATAAAAGCGAAATTCAACAAGACAAAAAACAAAAGAATCGGCATGCGAGTAGAATAGAGAGGATGCTCAAAACAAAAAAGGACATTCAACAACTTGAATACAGTTGTACATGTATACGAATATGTGAGCAGCGTAGATGCAGTTAAAGCAGACGAGCGCATAAAAAAGCATAAAGCGGTATAAAAATTTATGAGTGTGTGTGTGTTTAGAAATGCAAAAGAAACGAATGTTTGGTACCCTCAATGGACACTCATATATGCACCGTTATATATGCATCTTCTCTCCCAAGTGTTAAATTTTTTAGAGTGCTCAACTTCAACTGCACTCCAATTCTATTGCTTCCTACAATTTGTATGACCATTAAACACATACACAGACACATAGTTTATATAAATCGAATAAGTATAAATAATAGAAATGCATATATGTATGTAAATGTACATATATAAATACACACTATTTATAACACCATTCGGTAACATTTCCCTTAGGCAATTCATAAATATGTGCAAGTATTAGGTCTACAACTTTGCTTCCGCCGTTTTTTTTGTAAATTTAAGTTTTTTTTTGTATAAAAACGGTTACAAATGTCGATGAGCCTCAGCCGCACTTTTCTTGGAATTAAAAAAGAAAAGCAAAATTTCACGCAAATGTCGAGAATTCGGCTCAAAAAGTGACATTTTCAGTTGAGAATAAGTTTGGGATGCAAACAGATCTCTACAAATATTTTGTTGGGTTAATGTTGACACAAATGTCCAAGATCGATATAAAAAAAATCGATTTAATCGACCAGTGCTTGACCCTAGAGCATTTTTCGATACCTGGGTGAAGAGCTGTAAGAAGAAATAAAAGAAAAATAGTATGTTATTGAGAATTTAGTTATAAAAAATATGCAGGGGCCTTCAATTTACATATTCTAAGCTTAAAAAATATATTTTCATGCAATATTCTCTTCGCAGCGAGCTTTGAAATCAGCTATTCTATTAATGCGAGCAATAAGTACAGTCACGCGTGCTTTCCAGTAAAATACGAGTTCAGTGGCAAGGAAATATCTGCTACAACACAACTGAAATAAAACATGACGAGATCCAGTAATACTTTGAGCACATAGGTGGAGCGCAATATATAAAAATGATCTCACATTGGTGGATCTCTAAATTAGGAATTTTAGCAATGTCATCTTATTTAATAAACTAGGCGATAATAATGATAGGTTATAAATATAAAGTAGTGAAGATGATCTCAACGACTGGAAAAATAGGATTTAGACTTGGACAATTGTATCCTGTATGATACTATAAACACCCTTTTAGCGACAAAGCGCATTTAGTATATCATATCTGTGCTCTTGACCAATTGCGATGCACCGAAGATATGAGATTCAATATTTTCATAAAAACAAGTAAGGAAGGGCTAAGTTCGGGTGTCACCGAACATTTTATACTCTAAAATAAATTAATTATTTAACTAATAAATAAATTATTTAATTTTATTAATATAACAAACAATTTGACTCACATATTTAGCATATGTTCTGTTCCGATATCTTCACTAGTGCTTACTTTATATATTGCTTTATTATTATACATACACGATTCAGATGGACTTCAAAGTTCTGGTCTGTGGGAAGTAGGTGTGGTTGTGATCCGATTTGGACTATTTTCACAAAATATCATTGGGAAGCTAGGAAGATATTATAAACCGAATTTCATTGGAATTGGTCAAGTAGTTCCTGATATATGGTTTTTGACCCATAAGTGGGCGGAACCACTCCCACTTCAAATTTTGTATACCATTTTGAGTGCAGCTCTTCTGTACCATCTTTATAATGAAATTTAAGGTTTCTGGTGGTTTTCCTTACTGGGTTTTCCTTCTGGTGGTTTGGGAAGTGGGCGTGGTTATGATCCGATTTCGTTAATTTTTGGACTGTATAAGGTAGTATCGAAAATAAACGGCGCTAGAAAGTTTCCTTGATATAGCTTCAGTGGTTTACGAGATATGTATAAAAAACTTAGTATAAACAAGTAAAGAAGGGTTAAGTTCGGGCGTTACCGATCATTTTATACTCTCGCAATTTATTTATTTAATTTCATTAATATAAAACACAATTTGACCCACATTTTCGTCAAATATATGGTATAAAGTCCATTGAAGGTTTAAAACCCCTAATATTAAGTATATTGGAGTTAGGTGAAGTTATGACCCGATTTCACGTATTTTAGGCACGGAGACATATTATTAAAAGAAACATATTCCCTCCGAATTTCTTCAAAATATCTGAGACTCTTACCTATATTTTCGGTAAAAAAAAATTAGAAGCACTGAAGTCTTATCTTCGATATATGGGGCCTTGAAAAGTTATGGTCCGGTTTCGACGATTTTTAGAAGGGCGATGCCACTCTTTAAATGCGGTATTTGTGCAAAGTTCTGTTCCGATATCTTCACTAGTGCTTACTTTATATATTGCTTTATTATTATACATACACGATTCAGATGGACTTCAAAGTTCTGGTCTGTGGGAAGTAGGTGTGGTTGTGATCCGATTTGGACTATTTTCACAAAATATCATTGGGAAGCTAGGAAGATATTATAAACCGAATTTCATTGGAATTGGTCAAGTAGTTCCTGATATATGGTTTTTGACCCATAAGTGGGCGGAACCACACCCATTTAAAATTTTGTGTACCATTTTGAGTGCAGCTCTTCTGTACCTTCCTTATAATGATATTTAAGGTTTCTGGTGATTTTCTTTACTGAATTAAAGCATTGTTAGTAGTTTTCAACGTAACCTTTGTGTGGGAGGTGGGCGTGGTTATAATCAGATTTTCTCCATTTTTGGACTATATAAGGAATTGCCTGAAAAAAAAGACTCCTGAAAGTTTCGTTGCTATAGGTTTTGTAGTTTACGAGATATGTATAAAAAACTTAACTTTATGTGTTTTTGGCTTTCGCCATTTTGTGGGCGTGGCAGTGGTCCGATTCCGCCCATCTTCGAACTTAACCTTCTCAAGGTGCCAAGGAACACGTGTTCCAAGTTTAATTAAGATATCTCAATTTTTCCTCAAGTTACAGCTTGCACGGCGGACGGACAGACAGACATCCGGATTTGAACTTAACTCGTCACCCTGATCATTTTCATATATATAACCCTATATCTAAGTCGTTTAGTTTTAGGACTTGTAACCAACCGTTGTGTGAACAAAACTATAATACTCTCTTAGCAACTTTTGTTGCAAGAATATAAAAATACAGAGACGGTTCTATCTGGCCTTGAGTTCTATCTGGCCTTATACTCTGCAACTTCGGCAATTTACGTCCGTACCCGTATAGTATAGACCAAGTAGTCTAATATACTTCCTGCAAACTGCCCAGGACCAAACATAATTGTTATTCTGAACGTTTAGTACCTTTAATAGCTATTATCGATTTTTACCACCAAGAGTACGTCTGTGGATAAACTTTTGAAAAACAGACAATCAGCATGAGAACACTTGGTAACGCCTTTTACTGTTATAATGAAAAATTAAGGCTTGTTGATCCATGCTCAAAGTGCGGTAATTTATATAACGTTTAAATCTTCTTCGTCGATATTGAAATTCCATCAAAACTTCATGAACAGCTTTTGTAAAACTTATTCGTAAACTCAAATCAGTGACTGGGTATGCAAAGCACTTCAAGGCATGCAGTGGGTACCAACTGCTCCGGTCGTACAAAATCACAATCAAAGCCAACAAAAGTGATAATATGAGAAAGAATTGGCAGTTTTCCGATAGGTTAAACATTCGTCACAACAACAACAACAGAAAATAAAGCAAATGCATGCAACTCGAAGAATTGAAAGATGGTGTCATAGAGAGTATGCATTGAAGTTATGTGCATGTTACTCACAATTCTTTATGAACTCAAACATCTGCACATTCCAAAGGACTTCGGGAATGCGTGTGCTAAAGAATTTCTCGCATTGCAGTACAAAGACACAAAATGGCAATAACTAAGTATATACATAAGTACACTATGATATGTATAGATCTACTGTATGTCGGTCTGTCTGCATCAGTGTGAATAACTGACATTTTAGTTGAATTATAAAGTAAGTGACCGATTGGTCAAATGTCTGCCCACAGTGACTGTGACTGCATGCTTAGGTGATTGATTGACTGACCGATCACCTGAGTAATTGACAAAGCGAGTGTGAGCTGGTAACCACAGCGAGCGCGCTCTGTCGTCGTTTGACAGCACGAGTGCGGAGACGCATTAGCGTGTTAAATAATAAATACAGTAGAACAAAGGTAAAATGTGTTTGAAAAGTTAAAGGACACTCAAACGACGCGTTATTTACAGGTGGAGAACAACAAAAAGGCGGCAACAACAATATTCGTTAGTCCAAAACAATTGCAAGTTTCATGCTGAATTGATTGACAAAGGGAATTGACTGCACTCGCACAACAAATTGGCAGACAAACGTAGACAAATGGGCAAATAAAATGACGGCGCGAAGCGCGATCGAGCGTTGGAACGTTTGAGAAATCGAGATTGCAGTGCAATAGATAATGAAACACACATGCAACGGAACATCCAAAGACCGCTTTATCAAGAGTTGTTGGAGTGTATTTTCATTAGGATATTTACGGAACTTAGATATTTAATTAGAAATCGGTTCCACTCTTTGATTCATGTAAATATAAAGAATTGAAAACTCGAACTGCTGAGCTTAGTTATAAGGACTCATCGAGAAGAATTACTATGCCAACCATACAAAAGGCGGCAAAAATCGTTAGATCCAGATCATGAGAAGCCATGTAAAGCGTCGAGAATTAGCTCAGTAGAAATACTATAATCTACATCTTAGAAATTAATCTCGTCATCCCAGAACTATCAACCCATTGATATATGAGGCAGCTATTTCTAAAACTTGTTGAAAACTAAGAATAACGGTTTTCGACGAAAAGTATACCGGTCCTATATATGACCTTTCCTTTTTTTTCAAAACCTATACACCAAAAGAGCAACAACGTAGCAATATCGATAACTCTAAAATCGGATATCAAAATTTTGTGTTAAATACGAGGGCATGGCGTCACTCGAATACGTCCACAAACAGCGTTCGGTCGATAAAGTCGAAAAAGTGTTATTTTCCAGTTGCGTATTATTTATAGAAATTCAACGACTTAAACGCAATACTACTATTACCAAGCCGATTTCACTGATTCCTCTCCCCAACTCTTTATTTCTTCCATTTCAATTTACAACAACGGGCCATAGCTGCTGCATGTTGCAAGCACATTTTACACTAAATTCCGACACCACCCACAGAGATTACGACCCCTCAAATGCTATGAACAAAACACAACAAATAGTAAAAAAAAACATAAAATATTTCAGTCCAAGCCCCAAATGCGGTTGACATCCGCAATAACAACAAGCGAAAAATTGTTGTTGCCACGCAAATACGGCACAACGTATTCAACTAGAGTACAAATTTGTCGCTGGCAAAATGTGGCGCAGCGTACAAAGCACATTGCAATGACTTGCATTTGAAATGGCAGTCGTTGCTATCGAATCTAATTTTCCGCAGATTTTACTTGAGTTGCAAGCCATATGTACCGCAAGTAAATACATGTATTTGTATGTATGATTGTTTGAAATTGCTTATTTTCGTAGGACAGAAAGTGAAAGAACGAAAAATATGTGGGACGGCCCCAAAAGCATATTTATGTGTATTATTATTATTTTTTTCATGCGAAATTTTTGCATTTTCCTGCTGCACAAAGTCTGCCTCACAAGCGCTTGTACTACTTGTATAAGTAACGGTGAAAAGGTCGACATTTTATTTGCATTTTCCACCCGAAACTTGTAAATTGGTATACGCATAACGGCCATATTTTTGACGACATACAGCCCTCAAGTTTATACAACATTTCGCATGGCATGCCATGCCGCCTCCCCTTCCTCGCAATGCTTTTGTTCCAGTCTTATTGGCTTGTGGTTAGATTGTTCCGTTGCTTTGTTGCAAGTTGCTCTTAGATGGACACTAACGATTCAAATGCAATTTAAATGGCTTTCCGTTTGCTCGCCGCTTGCAAATATTTTCCAACTTTTCTAGGTGGTCATGTTGGAAAATTACGAGAGAAATGTTTTGTTCTGAATGTTAGAGAAATGTTTATGAACCACGTTATTCGTTAAACAACTTTTATTATTCCAGATTTGCTATTTAAAACTAAATTCTTAAACAGTTGTTCAAAAATTAGACTTTATTGATTGAAAGGTTAAGTTAGGTTAGGTTAGACTACAGATGTATTCTGCAAAAGTTAGTTATGAGAATCAAAACGTATGAGAATAAATGTTAGAATTCTAAGGAAATTTTATGAAAGAGTGTAGTATGTAAAATCCAAGTTCCAAGAATCGGAAAACTACTGGACAAATATTCAAAGATTATCATACTCTATCTTTCGCACAATAAAGCAGTTCCCTGTCTTTCGTATCAGAATGTATTTCCAACGTCAATAAAGCGGTTCCCATTACGGCTAATTTTCAAATCGTTATCGAAGAGTTAAAGAAAAATATTTTGAAAACATTTTTTATTTTTTAAAACTAATAAATATGTATACCAAATATGATAAGACTGTTTTTTCTCACCCACCGCATCGTTAATCCTAAAATATTGCAAACCGACTTACATAAGTTTTAATTAATTTTAAACCAAATATTGTCCCACCACAAGGAGTTTAACATCGTTTCTAGTAGCTAGTTGGAAAAATCAGAAATATTTGTTTTACCATTATTTCCGTAACACCACACTCCTAACCCACTCAAATTATTCCACTCGGTAGTATAATTGTGGAATGCACAAAATTTTCATGCTTGGTCTCCTGCGGCGTTTTTCGATTTCAACCACAATCACCAAATACAACTTAAGCTTCTCCTTGACCTGAAAATACCGTGAGTTAAACAAATGAGAGTGTTGCGTTGAGAGTGCGCTCACTTTGCATTTAGTATGCAATAATTGTCCAAAGATATGGAAATTACAATTTTTGTGGACTTTTAATAAACTCGTACATAGAAAGAGCACAAATACACTACAGTCGATATAGTAAAGAAACCAGTGTTATGAAGAGCTGCAGTAGAGCTAATAACATTTTCAGAACGAAATTGCAACCTGGAAATTTAATATTTGTTTAAAAAGAAGAAGAGGAATGACCTACTTTTTTTTTTAATTTCGACTTTAATGAATTACAATCATAAAATAATTTGGACCATCAGTCTGACAATATGTACGGCTTCAGGTCGGAGCATCGGTCCACTCCGCAATGACAGTTCTGTCTCTGAGCAGCCTGTAGATGAGATGCTTAAGTTTCGCTTCTACCCCAAATCGTCGAGCGCACCAATGACCGCTTTCGGTCTTACATTGTTAAAGGCCCCCTCGATATCGAATAAGGGACCTACCGCGTAATCATTGTTTAAAAGGACCTCCTCTAACCACTACAATACGGAGTGTAAGGCGATGTCTACCGACCTGCCCTTACAATCGGCGTGTTGAGCTTTAATTGTTCAATTCTAGGGATTTTGTCCCTTATGTACAGATCCATGAGCCTTTTCAGCGCCTTCAAGAAGAACGAGGAGAGGCTAATGGGCCTGCAATCTTTTGCAGTAACATGAGAGCTTTTACCGGCTTTAGTGAGGAAAGACACCCTAACCTGGCTCCAAGCCTCCGGAATATGACACTTGAAAGGTTTGAAATAGTTCAAAGGTTAGGTGCCGATCATCCAGGAAGTTTGTGAAGGCGTTTTCGCCCCCTTGAAGGACTCCGAGGGATGCTCTTTCCACTGATTGGTTTTTTGGGAAATGAGCATCCAAAAGTAGCTTTAGCGACTCCTCACTGCTCGAAGTCCACTCACCACCACTCACTCACCCATTGCTCAACTACCCCACGGATGTTGGGCTCTTTTACAGAATGCGCCTAAATCTCAAGGAGTCCGGGCAGCCTTCCACGCTTTCTTAGTAGGCTCTCCAAGAAGACCGTTTGGAGTTCTTCGTTTCAGACTTAAAAATGGCAAGTCCCACTTTATACAAAGCCCAGTCGTCAACTAGACCACTTATTCGGGCTTTGTTGAAGAACCTTCGACTTGAAGATCTGATCTCCGAAAGCTCCGACGTCTACCAAAACGGTTTCCCTTTGCTTTTCTGAGATCTCAGAGGACAGGAGCTTTCAAGGGCCATCCTGCACCCAGAACTGAAAACTTCGACACACTCGTCAATCGCTGGCGGAGAGAACTGAGTCTCGTGAGGGCGCGACCGGAAGAGCTGAACGAAGCTGGTTGTGAGGTTGATTTCTTTTAGTTTGAAAAATTGTTGAATAGATTGGAAAATTCTCACTCTATTATGTAGAATCACCCAACTGTAATTGGACACAAAATTCATTGAGAATCAGTCTAAAAATTTAGAATAAGTCAATCTTAGTTCCATATAAATATTGAAGTGAAAAACTAAAACTGCTTATTCAATTTCGCAGGTGAGCGCATAATTATTTGCAATAAGGCTTCATAAATAGGGATGCAAACGATGTATCGATGTTTTTGAAACATCGATGTTTTCGTCAAAAAGAATCGATGTTAGGCATCTATGCCTCGAATCTAAAAACATCGATGCATTGATGTCACTTTCAACGATGTTTTATGTCGATGTTTTATATAAAAATTTGACTTCACACTTTTTCGGGTATTAACTCGAAACCCTCTGTTTGGATACGTTTTATTACATCGGAATTCGATTTTTGTAAAATTCGGAGAATTCGTTAAGGGAATGTGCGCTTGGACAATACTGCGGTTACTGTTATGATTTATTTATACAATTTAATTCTGGCGTAGGCTACTGCGTTAGATCAGATATTCAAATTACTGCATTTTAAAGATGCTATGGCTAAAAGTTTTGTTTCATAAAAAATTCAAAAAATCGCGCTGATACAACAGAATCTTCGGATGAGTGTGGAACAGAATACTCGTTTGATATTTGGAACCAGAATAAACATTTGGTCCACCAAAGGGTGAAATGTAAGCTGTCAAATTTATCTACAATTACAGGGACGGAAGGTTGAAGAGAAAGTGTATCTCGGCTGTTACCCCTACCAATCAGAAGCCAATAGAGTTTGCGTTGACATGAATACTGTGTTTCCGGAGTTGTATAAATAGGATTATTAATATTTACACATTGTGGCCACTTTAGTGCCAAGTAAGCGACCGTTTTCTAAACCCTGACCAACTATCAAATTTAAAAAAAAGTTAAAAAACACATCGATGTTTCGATGTTTTAATTTCGATTTCGATGGGTTTTGAAGAAACATCGATACATCGAACCATCGATGTTTCATTTCACGATGTTTGCATCCCTATTCATAAATCGAACTCAAGTATACTTGGAAGCTACTGATATTTTCTGTATAGATTTTGCATATATAGGGTGTTCTTTTTAAAGATAAAGAACATACATTTCAAATAAAACAAACACATATATTATATGATCTATATTAGGATTTCATTCGTTCGGAAAGTTAACGCTTTTTAATTAATTAATTTAAATGTATTATGAATACATTAGTATTCCAACTGAGCAAAGATAATTGACTTGGCGTACGCCCACAAAAAAGTTGTATAAAGGATAATCATTTAGACTAGAGTCTAATTGGCTGACACCTTTCTTAATATTACTCGGTCACTGAAATTTCATGCCAATAACGTGATAATTTTCTTTGCTTCATGGCTTATTACACAAGTCACTTTGACAGCTACATTGACAGTTGCCATTCTATCTCTATAACTCAAAGAAGGCACCCTCTACATAAGCGCATGCAATACCACGCAGTATGACTGTATCTTCAGGTGAAATCACTCATGCAATGTTGTATTAGTAATAACCGTTATATGAGTAAAATAACTTACAAGTAGTTCATTAGATAGTAGCAATTTTATACTACCACTCCCGCTCACCAACATTCACTTATTTGTTCGTTAGTGTGTAGTTAATGAAAATGATATGCAACCATGTTCTTCATTAGTAGAAGGTTAAGTGCATATAAAAGTGGCATTCAATGTAGAAGAGAAAGAACGAGAAAAAATATATAGATAAGATGGAAAGAAAAAATAATAAACGGGTAATAAGTATGTATGTTAGTAAGTATATATATAGAAAGATGCAAAACGAAACTCATAAAAATGTATATAGTACAAGTAGCTACCGCTGTCGCAGGTGAAGAGACAAGCGAGAAAACGCACTAACCATTAAACTAACATTAATGCAGCTTCAGTTGAAGGTAAGGCAACACTTAAGTGCTCACTATTAAATCGGAGTAATGCCTGCGTGTGTAATCGTAAAAGTGAAAGTGCCGGTAATGAGATAGTTTTTGGCGGAACAACGTGTACGTATGCGGTGATGAAGAGCCACTACACGGTTCACCTGCCAACGATCGATGGTTGAAGTGGGTAAGCGTGTCGAATTGATGCGGAATGTGGGTGTTGTAAGATGATATAACAAGCATGATAGAGAAATCTAGGCAAGATAAGCAGTAATTGTATAAAATTGATCAATAAAAATTTACATGCTTAAGATTCTAATTAACTGAGTGGGTAGCGGAGTGGTAGTACTTCAAGGAAATAAGAAACTGTACGAAAATGAAGGAGTAGACAATAAAGGTTAGATTCGAACGAACGGAATCCACACATTGAAGGAAGGGAGGAGAAATTTTATTTTAGTTTAGTTTATTTTATTTTTTTTAATTTAATTTTATTTTATTTTATTTTATTATACTCTCGCAACAAAGTTGCTACGAGAGTAATATAGTTTTGTCCACATAACGGTTGGTTGTAAGTCCTAAAACTAAACGAGTTAGATATAGGGTTATATATATAGAGCTCTTCAGAATTATAACAACATTTTTTAGTTCATTTCAGGTTTATTTAATAGTTATAAATATTTCGCTTATTAATATATTTCACAAATTGTTCTTAAATACTATTAAATACTCTTGGTGAGTGCGGCACGTCCGCTCATTACCGAATTCCAAAAAGCTCTGTCCTAATTGTCTTCTGTCATTGTCCTCTGTCCTCAGATCGTCCGTTTTCTGTTAATAGTTCTGTTCGTTCTGTCATTCGTTAAATCAGTGTTCATATGCAGAGTTGCACTTTAGCGTATGCAATCCTACATATAACTATATCAAAATGATCAGGGTGACGAGAAAAGTTCAAATCCGGATGTCTGTCTGTCTGTCCGTCTGTCCGTCCGTCCGTGCAAGCTGTAACTTGAGTAAAAATTGAGATATCTTAATGAAACTTGGAACACATGTTCCTTGGCACAATAAGAAGGTTAAGTTCGAAAATCAGCAAAATCGGACCACTGCTACGCCCACAAAATGGCGAAAACCGAAAACACATAAAGTGCCATAACTAAGCCATAAATAAAGCTATGGAAATAAAATTTGGTATGAAGGATCGCACTATGAAGAGGCATATTTGGATGTAATTTTTTTGTGGAAGTGGGCATGGCCTCGCCCCCAAATAGGTTTATTGTATATATCTCGCAAACCAATAGAGATATATAAACCAAACTTTCTGCAACCGTCTTTTTTAGCCGTTTTCTTATACAGTCCAAAAATGACAGAAATCGGATAATAACCACGCCCCCCTCCCATACAAAGGTTAGGTTGAAAATTACTAAAAGTGGGTTAGCTCACTAACCAAAAACGTCAGAAACACTAAATTTCACATAGGAAATGGCAGATAGAAGCTACACTCAGATTTTTTATAAAATGGAAAATGGCCGTGGCGTCGCCCACTTATGGGTCAAAAACCATATCTCAGGAACTACTCGACCGATTTCAATGAAACTTGGTTTGTAATAGTTTCCTTTCATCCCAATGATACGTTGTGAAAATAGGCCAAATCGCTTTACAACCACGCCTACTTCCTATATACCAGAACTTTGAAGACAATCTGAATCGTTTACTTTACAATATATAAAGTAAGCACTAGTGAAGATATCGATGCAGAACTTTGCACAAATACTATGTTAATAGTGTGGCAGCCCCATTCTAAAAATCACCGAAATCGGACCATAGGTTTTCAAGGCCCCATATATCGAACATGAGGACCTCGGTACTTCTAACCTAATATAAGGGTTTCCAACTTTCAATGGACTTTATACAATATGTATGACGAATATGTGGGTCAAATTGTGTATTATATAATATTAATAAAGTTAAATAAAAAAATTGCGAGAGTATAAAATGTTCGGTTACACCCGAACTTAGCCCTTCCTTACTTGTTTTATTTTATTTTATTTTATTTTATTTTATTTTATTTTATTTTATTTTATTTTATTTTATTTTATTTTATTTTATTTTATTTTATTTTATTTTATTTTATTTTATTTTATTTTATTTTATTTTATTTTATTTTATTTTATTTTATTTTATTTTATTTTATTTTATTTTATTTTATTTTTCCCCTCTTCATCGATGCAAATGTCAACAAGAATTATATTTCATCATTTCCATGCCATTTATTTATATACGCATGTCAGAATGCACTAGTAATCGTTAGGAACAATTCATCATCATTTGTCAGCTCGTAAGTTTCATCATTTCCACTGTAAAATAATATGCAACTGATATATTGCTTTAATAATATTGTCGTCTGTTCTTCCTCTTGCCACATTGACCTTGGCACTCACATAGTATATGTACAGTCCTGAAAATACTTGTATACACAATCCCCAACGGGAATATGCGTTTAGTAATTTAAGAATGTATTATATGTAAATGATATTTAAAAAAAAAGTTATTGGTTCTATGTATTTTTTGATTAACTTAGGGCTATATAATATTCGGTTAATGAAAATATTTATTATGTAGATATATTCTCAACATATTTACAAATTTAAGAACTGATATTTCTATAGAAAAACGTCACGAAAGCATTAACGCCATTAAATTTAGAAAAATACTTGAAATTAATTAAACACAAATATGAGAATGCCAATTTATGCCTTACAAAAAACCGCTGTTTTCTAGACACAATACAGCCTGACACTAATTACAAAAAAAAAGTAAATCTGAAATGTTTAATTAAATTTCTAACCTTAAATATTTTCAGCGGCACTCATACTTACATTTCTTTCAAAATCTGCACGGTTTTTTAGCTTGCCACGCAAATATCACGTCAATTAAACCCTTCAAGTGCGCACAATACACAATCAACCACACATACACGCTTCAGTTTACATTGCGGTCATATAGTCGTCTGCCTGCTTTAATGTTACGTATACGCAGTGGCTTGTGGGTGCGCACATCTAAACCGTACAGGTGTGTGTTCGTTGGGTTTTTAGCAGGCACATTGCCTTTTTTCGCATTTATTTGTACAATTTTAATTTATGTTAAATAATTTCAAAGCTTAAGAACATTTTTCAGCGCATATTTATTATAAGTAGGTATGTATGCACCAGTATACATACACATTGCTGCTGTGGTTGACAAAAATAAAAATATAAATATATGTCTACATTTTCTTGTATATGTTTATATGTATATGTATGTATACATCATTTCAGTTGTTTTTAGCCTTTCGCTGCATTATATTTTCATATCGTTTTTTGTAATTTTTTTCAAGCTGCGGTTAAGCCGTTATATATACATACATATGTACATATAAACGTTGCGTAAAGCTCGCAAACGACCCAAAATGCAAAAACAACAAGTATAATTGGTAATTGCGAGTAAAACCGCAAATGATTGTGGGTGCAAAAAAATATATATGTATGTATAAAACAACAAAAAATATCATCAAGCAACAACAAAAATATTATAAAAAACCAACAACAAGCTGCTGCTGGAGAATGCGTTTTGAAAATGAATGGAAAAAAAAACCTAACACGAAAATAATATAAACTGACTAAATGACAAAATGTTGCAATTAATTTTGATGCGTGCACCACAAAAAATACAACAACAACAGCAAAACAAAGCAATATGTAAAACAGTCATAAAGTTAACAAGAACGCGCGCAAAAAGTAAGAGATTACGCTTTTTTATTTTTGCTTTAATTTTAGTTATTTGATTATACATATATACTTAGTTATGTTTATACTCTCGCAACAAATGTTGCTAAAGAGAGTATTATAGTTTTGTTTGTTGTGTAATATATACGGTTGGTTATATATACCAAAGTGATCAGGGTGAAGAGTGGAGTTCAAATCCGAATGTCTGTCTGTCCGTCCGTCCGTCCGCCTGTGCAAGCTGTAACTTGAGTAAAAATTAAGATATCTTGATGAAACTTGGCACACTTATTTCTTGGCACCATAGGGAGGTTGCTTTCGAAAAGCAAAATCGGTCCCCTGCCACGCCCACAAAATGGCGAAAACCGAAAACACATAAAGTGTCATAACTAAGCCATAAATAAAGCTATGAAAATAAAATTTAGTATGAAGGATCGCAATATGAAGGGGCATATTTGGATGTAATTTTTTTTGGGAAGTGGGCGTGGCCCCGTCCCCTGCTAAGTTTTTTTGTACATATCTCGCAAACCAATAGAGCTATATAAACCAAACTTTCTGCAGTCGTTTTTTTAGCCACTTCCTAATACAGTCCAAAAATGAAAGAAATCGGATCATAATCACGCCCACCTCCCATACAAAAGTTAGGTTGAAAATTACTAAAAGTGGGTTAACTCACTAAGGAAAAACGTCAGAAACACTAAATTTCACATAAGAAATGGCAGATGGAAGTTGCACTCAAATTTTTTTAGAAAATGGAAAATGGGCGTGGCGTCGCCCACTTATGGCTCAAAAACCATATCTCAGGAACTACTCGACCGATTTCAAGGAAACTTGGTTTGTAATAGTTTCCATACATCCCAATGATATGTTGTGAAAATAGGCCAAATCGCTTCACAACCACGCCTACTTCCTATATACCAGAACTTTGAAGACAATCTGAATCGTTTACTTTATAATATATAAAGTAAGTACTAGTGAAGCTATCGGTGCAGAACTTTGCACAGATACTATGTTAATAGTGTGGCAGCCCCATTCTAAAAATCGCCAAAATCGGACCATAGGTTTTTAAGGCCCCATATATCGAACACGAGGACCTCGGTGCTTCTAACCTAATATTATGGCTTCCAACTTTCAATGGACTTTATACAATATATTTGACGAATATGTGGGTCAAATTGTGTATTATATAATATAAATAAAGTTAAATAAATAAATTGCGAGAGTATAAAATGTTCGGTTACACCCGAACTTAACCCTTCCTTACTTGTTTTATATTAGGGTGGTGCTTAAGAAGCAGAAACATGTCTCTGCAATTTTTTTTTACCTTTGCACTTACTACATATAATACCTTTATACTTTTAATTAAAGACGAAAATATTTCATATTAGAGACAGTTAAGGCATATCACACAGAGGTCAAAGTTCATATTAAGTGACCTATAAAAAGGCATATAAAATATGTAAATATTTTTATTTCTCAACTAACAGCTAAAATGAACACTGCTATCACATAAAATATATTCATATAAATTACTATTAGAGAGTGTTATAGCGTTTTTAGATAGGAGCTAATTGATCACTTAACCAGCCTCTGCTCGATTAAAACGCGTATTAAGATCGAATTACCATACAAAATAAAATCAACATTTACTTATAATTGAATTTTAATCGACTTGAAACTCTGCTACAAAGACGTACAATATACCATCTTTGTCTACGATTGGATGAATTTTTTGATAAAAAAAGCTACGGTAGATGTCGCTGCTAAGAAATATTATTCAGCTGATGAAACTTACCAACTTCTTATGAAAAGCAAAAACAAAAATGTGTAACAGCTGATCGGTTATCGATTCGCCGGCAGTATAAAAGGCAAAAATGGGTTTCTCAATAAAAATTTTAATTGATCAATTAATTTGGCTGTCTCAAAACGCTATTATGGCGACCTAGATTTAACACACCTTAATAGTTTCTTAACGGCACCAGTGGTCATTGTTAATATATAGGTGTCGCCAATATTATTCATTAAGCAGCTTGAACTATAAAAAAAATGTTTTTTTATTTTTTTAAGAACCACCCTAATGTACATACATATTTATACATTAGTACCCACCGCATATGTGCCACTCATATGTACGTGCTCGCTTGCAGCACGCTTATGTGTATTTGCAACTGCTTCGTGCTTATATAAATACATATATACTCATGCGTGTAAGCGCTGATGGCGAAAAAAATTTAGTGCAAAATTTATTATCGCACATTTTTATGGCGCTGGCTTTTATTTATGACAACACGCGCTTGTTAAGCAAATCAAAGTAGCGCATAACTAGTGAAATGCTCAGCTCATGCCATAGTTGACGGTGTCAAACTATACTTTTGTATACATCTACATATGTGAATATATTTGAGCGATTGCCATCAACTATGCCACTATATGCTAAAACTGCTTTCGTTGGCTATTTTTCATGATTTTTAAACAACTCTATTTTCACTGGAAATAATAAATAGTTCATATTGTATATGTATATTGCACTACCTGTGAGCATGTTAATATTAATTTTTGCTTGCTCAGCAACTGCGCTGGACATGTTTGTATATGAAAATTTAATTTAATAATTTTCCAGTCAAATTGCTACTCTAATACTTTACACAGAGCGCACTTCCTGCTGTCTGACTTTTCTCGTCATTCGCTCGCCGTGTTTATTAATTTATTTCCTTTGACCGCTGAGCAAATAACTGCGCCAACATTTTCAATTTGCCAACAATAAATTAACATTTGCACATGTCAGTACCTTTATGTATATAAAAAAAAACAAATTTAGAACATTTTTTTTTAATTTCCCTATAATAAAGTTAACAAATGTAACAAACATGAAAATATTAATTAGTTTTCTCGCTATATTAAAATGTCAATTAAAATGGAGTTGAAAAGCTTGCTTAATGAAATTTTCTCTGAACTAATATTTAAATAAATCACTCAAATTATTGCCCAATGGATATATCTGACAAAATAACAAAAAAAATTATATGATTCATATTTAATCATATGACGGCCGCTCAGTTAAAAGAGGAATAAATAATCGAAAAGCTCTGTCTATTTATTAGACTTTTCACAAAAAAATCATAAAAATTCATAAAAATCTGCATTATAGCCTTTTCACACGGGTGCTAATTGATCAATTAACCAGCCTCTGCTCGATTGAAACGCTGATCAAGAGCGATTTACCTCACAAAATAAAAGTCCACATTAATTTTTAATTGAATTTTAATCGACTTGAAAATTAAATGCGATTCTGCGACAAAGACCGTATTTGTAATTATATGTACGTTCTTCTGTCTGCGCGCTACGCGATGAAACTTACCAACTTCTTATAAAAAGCAAAAACAAAAATGTGTAACAGCTGATCGATTATCGAGTAGCCGGCAAAAACTGGTTTCTCAATTAAAATTTTTATTGATCAATTAATTTGGCTGTGTGAAAAGGCTATAAGATCTTCAACGACTAATCAATCAATAATCATTTATCACAAAAATTACCAACTGACTTCACGAAAGGTTTCTGGATCATCAAAGAGTTGTATTCAATGCTAATTATTTTCAGTACCACTGAGTTCTTGTGCCTAGCACATTGACATCGCTAAATGTGCGCTGAAGATTGTCAGCATAGCATTTAGCTTGAATATATAGATATGGATATATGGATATAAAAGCATTTATGAATTCTTTGTCCAGCTATATTCTGGTTCACTTCAAAAAAACTAGAAACCTAAAACCAAACATAATTGATTATTATATTATAGCTGAGGTAAATTCTTTATTTTTCTTTCTATCCTTCTTCATATTCATATCTTTTCCACTATAAGACCAATTTTAACACGAAACACATTCAATACATAAGCAGAGAGAAAATCACACACACATAATTGAAACAATTAAAAGCACTCATTTGGAAGAGAGAGATTTCCTTTCCTCCAAGGCAGCTTACAGCAAATTTAAGAAAGCATACCTAACAGATTAAACTGTTTAAAATCCGTTTCGCTTATTTCAAACGAAAATATATTCATTTAAATGCACATACATATATTCTTCCAAGTACATATGGATTTAAAAACTCAAAAGTATTTAGCATGTTTCAAAACACTTACACGCTCCAAACAATTTATTTGTTATTGCAGCAAATTACTGTCTCCGACATAAGCCTTGAGATTTTCAGTCTTCGTCATTATATTGTTGAGCAAAATTTATAAGCGTTTTTATAATGGCAAATTTAAGAGTCATCACACGTTTTTCACTGCTCGTTTAGCAATTTTATTTCAAGCAAAGAAAAAAGAAGAATTTTACTTTCAGCAGACTTAAGCGTATTTCGTGGTATAATTTGTATGATGTCGTTGTTGTGGAGTGTTTTTTTTCCACTCGTTATTTTTTTCAATCTTCCACGGTATTTCTATGTGCCAATGTTATCATTCAATTGCTATCGCTGGTAGTATCTTCTCGCTTTTACTTATCCCAATTGCTCATCGAACAGCCAGGGCACGAACCCACTCAATGGCACATTTCAGCGTATCGTGGAAAATTATCTTCATTTCGGTTTATATTATTATTTCGTTTTTTCTGAGAAACGGTGGCCTTCGTTCTTGGCAAAGCCGAAATTATAAATTATATTTGTGTGCAGTGTTTACCCATAGGGAAAAATTAAAATTGTTATCACAAGAAACCGGATTGCTTTCATAAAGCCGGAAGCAATCCGGTTCCTTATTTTTCGTAAAAGTTGTTGAACTCCAACTATAAATCCAAGTCGTAGTAAAACATTATAAACTCTGTTTGCAGTTAATAATAAGTTTAAGATCCCTCAGACACACTAGAACTCAATTAGAAACATAAGTAACATTTTCATCGGTTTTTGAGCTACAACAATATCAAATTGAATATTTGATTGTTGTTTTTTCATAGTGATGTAGAACTAACATAAAAAGATGAGAGAAATGGGATTAACTCAAGATCCTCCTCTGTCATTAGCATGGTCCTTTTCTGTCCGCTTAAACTAAATGAAGGTTTGGAACATCCAACCTTACTTTAATTTTTACTTCCATAATGCAGGCCGACGACGATGGAGCAGATGTTCCATTGCCCGACCGTGAAGAAATTCGAATAGCAATTACCCGCTTGAAGAACAATAAGGCGGCGGGGGCCGATGGATTACCGGCCGAGCTATTCAAATACGGCGGCGAAGAGCTGATAAGGTGCTTGCATCAGCTTCTTTGTAGAATATGGTCGGAAGAAAGCATGCCCGACGATTGGAATCTCAGTGTGCTCTGCCCAATCCATAAAAAGGGAGACCCCACAATTTGCGCCAATTACCGTGGGATAAGCCTCCTCAACATCGCGTATAAGGTTCTGTCGAGCGTATTGTGTGAAAGACTAAAGCCCACCGTCAACAAACTGATTGGACCTTATCAGTGTGGCTTTAGACCTGGAAAATCAACAACAGACCAGATATTCACCATGCGCCAAATTTTGGAGAAGACCCGTGAAAATAGGATCGACACACACCATCTCTTTGTCGACTTTAAAGCTGCTTTCGACAGCACGAAAAGGAGCTACCTTTATGCCGCGATGTCTGAATTTGGTATCCCCGCAAAACTAATACGGCTGTGTAAGCTGACGTTGAGCAACACCAAAAGCTCCGTCAGGATCGGGAAGGACCTCTCCGAGCCGCTCGATACCAGACGAGGTTTCAGACAAGGTGACTCACTATCGTGCGACTTCTTTAACTTGATGCTGGAAAAAATTATATGAGCTGCAGAGCTAAATAGAGAAGGTACAATCTTCTACAAGAGTGCACAGCTACTGGCGTACGCCGATGATATCGATATCATTGGAAACAACACCCGCGCCGTTAGTTCTGCTTTTTCCAGACTGGATAAGGAAGCGAAGCGTATGGGTCTGGTGGTGAACGAGGACAAGACGAAATATCTCCTGTCATCAAACAAACAGTCAGCGCATTCGCGTCTTGGCAATACAGCAATAACAATGTCAGCCTGGAAATCCAACGCAGAATCACTCTTGCCAACAGGTGCTACTATGGACTAAGTAGGCAATTGAAAAGTAAAGTCCTCTCTCGGCGAACAAAAACCAAACTCTACAAGTCTCTCATCATTCCCGTCCTACTTTACGGTGCAGAAGCGTGGACGATGTCAACATCCGATGAGACGGCACTAGGAGTTTTCGAGAGAAAGGTTTTGCGGAAGATTTATGGTCCCTTAAACATGGCAACGGCGAATATCGCAGACGATGGAACGATGAGCTGTATGTGTTATTCGACGACATAGACATAGACCAGCGAATAAAAAACAGCGGATACGCTGGCTAGGTCATGTTGTTCGAATGGATGAAAGTGCTCCAGCTCTGAAAGTATTCGATGCAGTACCCGCTGTTGGAAGCCGAGGAAGAGGGAGACCTCCACTCCGATGGAAGGACCAGGTGGAGAGGGACCTGTCTTCGCGTGGTATAACCAATTGGCGCCAAACTGCCAGAAGGAGGGATACGTGACGCGCTGTTTTGGACTGGGCTATAACCGTGTAAGCGGTGTCTACGCCAGTCAAGAAGAAGAAGAATGCAGGCAAGGCTAGTAGACTCTACGAACGAATGACGACTCTTCGACTCTTCCTAAAATAATCAATACCTAATAAATTAACGGTAACAGAGCTTAGCGCCATCAGTCTTGTACAAGCAGATGTTCGTTGCAATGGGTATGAAGCTGCTCTTTTAGAGCCGTCCTTACTTTTTTCATCAAATGGGCGTTGATACAAGTTTTAAAATGACTTTGACTGAGTTATGGATTTTATGAAAATCTTTCGACGTTGCCATTACTATCGGGTTAACGTAACCGGAGCGAGATTAAATTTTTGTGTGGCCCAGGTTTGTCAACTCTGCAAAACACCTAAAACTTGTTGATGAAAATTTCACTGCTGCTACAACAACATAATGACAACATGAGACTTTTACAGAGCGTACGACCTTATCGTTGGTCAAAAAATGTCTTCGGTACTACGTTCGATGGAGCATTTTGAGTTGTTAATGTGTTCGGAATAAAAGCGAAAAAAAGTTCTGTAATGCTTAAGGGGACCCGCCCCCCCCCCTATTCTCGGTTTCAAAAACTCGATTATTAAGTTTGATTTAATTCGAATCTATAACTATTCAAGAAGGTTCCTTTAAAATTTCAAGTGGCATATTTCAAAAACTTTTCAAGAAATAGTCGATTTATAGTGGAAGCATCAGGCGACGGTGAGACCGCCCCAAAACGCGTTTTTCTCGAAACAGTGTTTTGACGACTGGCGCATGAGCTTACTCAAAACGCATTTATCGGTTCCAAATTTTAATATGTTATTTTATACATATATAGCTATGGTATAACCTAGGATAAATCAAATCGGTGAAGATCTTCTTTACTTTTCAACTTGATTTGTGGCTGAAAAAAGGCGATTTTCAAAAAAAAAAGTTTCATAGGTCCGCCATTTTGTTAATTTTTGTTCGAAATTACATGCGCCGCCGAAAAGAAGGGCTTTTGTTTGATAAAAAAACCAACAACAACAAATAAAATACGTAAAATTTGTTTCTTCTTTTTTAAGTCTTCAAATAAATGAGTGCAAATTTACAACCCTAAAAAATAATTTATGTTCATTTACCAGCCCATTGAAAAGCGTCAAAACTTTAAATGGTTGAGGTCCCCTTAAAGGAAAGATTCTATATATATATATACATATAAAAAGAGTTCGACCCCGAAGGTATCTTAATGTGATACTTGAATTTGCTAAGAAATACATTTTGCTATATATTTCAGTACCCAAATAAAGAGAGAATTAGATAGTGAAACAAATTAAAGAGTTGACGAGTATTCTATGAATCTAACGATCGAACAAATGACTAGTAAGCCTTTAAGGCGTCAGGCCTCAGATTTTACACTGAAAAAGGGGTGAAAGACTTGCCAAAAATTAATTATTATTTCGCAGAAATACACTTCTCTCAGCTCAAGGTAAAGCTTTACCAAAATTGTTAAAGCGCTTAAGTATATTAATTTTTCATTTGTCGATTATTTTCAAGCGCTCACATTTGTTGTGGCAATATTGAGCTAACTGTATACCAATAAGCTGTTTTATAAACAGGTCACGTCACCGCCACGCTTATAGCATAGTTGGCAAATTTCTTCACAGACTGCAGACGTCGCACACACGCACTCATACATACATATATGAACTCCATGAAAATAAGCGCATGTGCGTTTGTGTGTATTCAATAAAGTATTTCGATTAAATCGCCAACGGGTGCAAGTAAACATTTTTCAAATTAATCATCACAAGGCGACGAATCGTATGGCAAATGGCGATTAAGTCGTAAAATTTGCACCTTTTCAAAGAATTCAATTTCATGCGGACGGCGCACACAAATGTGCGGCATGTGGCAAATGGCACACAGTCATATACATACATATGCCACCGTTTGAATGTATGAAAATTAATTTGCAAAAAACTTGTAGCTTAAAGTAAATGACAGCGCTACAAGTAGTCGTTAATGCATAGTGGTTTTCTTATGCTATGCTCAGCTGTGCTATGCTATGCAATGCTATGTAGCGCTAACCATTTTGATGGCAACTATGACGTTGATGATGTCGACAACGCCTTTTTCAATTAACTTGCTACATGCAACGTCCCTTGGTGCGATAAACAAATTTCAACTTTATATAAACTATTCTTCAATTTATTTCCGTCACGAGCATAAACATACATACAAATGAGTTTTCTATGTAGTCACATATACGCTCATATAAGTCTTCATTAAGCTGAATATGTGCATATGTATGTGTGTATGTCAGCGTATTTGCACTCGCACTAATACGCCACAAATGGTCGCCTGAGCCAGCTAGGAAAGCAACTGCAACAACAAGAGCAACAATAGCAACAACAACAGCACTAACAGCAGCGATAGTGGCAGTGGCAGCAGCAAAGTTGCCACGCTGCCGCATAAAGTCAATTCATTACGAAATTACTGGGAGTGACGAGCGCAACCAGCGCACCCAATCCAACCCAAAGCTCTATGGACTGTGCAGCGCGAGCAACACGAAGTTTGAGTTGTTATTTGCCGCTAGTCAGGGAAAATTAAAAGGGCCGAACCACTTCAGGACGAGCACTGGCTGCCGCAGACATTTTGTAGGTGTTGCCAAAGTCCGAAAGTCGAAACGGAAGTGGAAGAAATGAAAACAAATTAAATTAAATCGATTTGCGAAAAAAAGCGCCAGCCAAAAGCATATGCCAGCCACTCATACATATGCAACTGGCGGGCCAAGGCAGGGCCAACAAGATTGCGCCACGATAAATATAGTTAGTTGACGGTATGAAGCGAACAAAGAAGATAAAGCGCAAAAGCGTTAAGAGAAAAAAAAAACGTATAATAATAAATTAAATTTAAAAACTATCATAGAAGCAGCCGGAATGGAAAAAAGCTATGAAAGTGGACTCGCAGAGTATTTGCAGAGCACTGAAAACAATTGGATAAAGGATAACAAAAAATATCTGAATACACTTTTGTTGAGCAGAAAAATGGCAAATTATTCGTAGCATAAACTTCAAGTGAGTTGCATAGTTGGACAATTTGATGAGCAAATAACGTGAGCTCCTCGACGGTAGATTGGCAGCCAGGAGACACTCTACTTTGTATTTCAATTAAATTTACAAAAAAACTGCACATCTCCAAGTATAGGTAAATTGCTTTACGCTTCCTGCGAATTGTATTGCGCAATTATTATTAAGTTATTGATTTGATACAACTCTAAAAGTGACGAAGCGAACGAGTAACTAGCATAAATTAGTTACTTTGGAGGCCATTAAGCGATTGAGTCAGGACAACCATATCTTTGTGAAGAACAAGTATTAACCTATATATGCGGAATAAAGCCCACCGTATTTTTGAAAAATCTATAATTAGGTATATGGGAACTAGGGGAAATTATGACCCAATTTTAACCATTTTGGGTACAGAGACAAACTAATAGAAGATAAAGATTTCCTCTGAATTAAATTAAAATATGTGAGAGATTTGCCGATATTTACGGTGAAAAGTTAGATTTAAGCACTGAGTTCTACTTGTTCGATATCCGGGGCCCTGAAAAGTTATAGTCCATTTACGACACTTTTTGCACAAGTGAAGTCACATTTGATATGCAGTATTTGTGTAAAGTTTTATTCCGCTATCTTCATTGGTTCCTTATGTATACATTATAAAGTGAAGGAATCAGATGGAATTCAAAATTGAGTTATATGGAAAGTAGTCGTGGTTGTGAACTGATTTTTCCCATTTTCCATCCATGTTATCAGGATGTCAAGAAAGTATTATGTATCGAATTTCATTGAAATCGGTCGAGTAGTTTTTGATATATGTATGGTTTTTGACCAATAAGTGGGCGACGCCACGCCCATTTTCCATTTAAATAAAATTTGAGTGCAGCTCTCCTCTGCCATTTCTTCTGTAAAATTTAGTGTTTCGCACTTTTAGTAGTTTTCAACCCAACCTTTGTATGGGAGGTGGGCGTGGCTATTATATTTTATCAATTTATATGATGAGTAATGGGTTCGTAACACTGCAGAAAGTTTGGTTGATATAGCTGTATTGGTTTGCGAGATATTCACAAAAAACTTATTTAGGGGCGGAGCCACGCCCACTTAAAAAAAATAAGTACTTCCAGATATGCCCTTCCTAGTGCGATCATTTATACCAAATTTTACTTTTCCAGCTTTTTTATGGCTTAGTTATGACACTTTATAGTGTTTCGGTTTTCGTCATTTTGTGGGCGTGCAAATGGGCATTTTGTGGGAGCGACAATGGTCCGATTTCGCCCATTTTCAATACCAACCTCCTCACGGTTCCAGGGAATATGTGTACCAAGTTTCGTCAAGATATCTTAATTTTTACTCATGTTATCCGTTGCACGGACAGACAAACATCTGGATTTTAACTCGTCTCGTCATCCTGATCAGTTTGCTATATCTAACTCATTTAGATAACAAACGTTCCAAACAACGCCTTCAAAGACCAATCTACAACCCGCATAACTGACTTATAGCACATTTGAATTACTCCCATTGGCCCAAAGGATGAACTCATTCGCGCTTATATAATTCCTACACATCAACTATAAGCAACAAATTGAAGAAAACTTGGATCTACGCTGTTGCAACTGCCGTCGGCTTTCAGTCTTGCAGGAGCGCAGAAAATTCACTCAAAACAAATTAAAATTCAATTAAAAAGATGAAATGGCATTTTGCGGCTTAACTCATGCCAACAACGCAGCGACGACGAGCCCGCGGGAAATTATCTACCGAAAGACATTACGCGCATAGTACGCTTGAATAAGCTGTGAAATTAAAAGTGAGCACACAAGTTTAGAAGCGAGCAAAGCTGCATATTGCAACACATAGACTTGACTTGGTGGCATAAACCGCAATGGACGACGAAATGTCGCGCCTAACAAACGTCAGCGCTGCGCAAAGGCTCACGCCACAACCTTGCCGCCGCCACTCAAGGCTGGCATAAGAACTTGGCCATAACTTGTGTGCGCAACGAACGCAGAAGATGTGCGCTCCTCCGTCAATGGCAATGGCGAACCAAATGACTAACCGCAAAACAGCCAAAGCGCAGCGGTGACAAAAACTTTTCCAAGCCAAGCGCCAGCGGCCAACTGCAAATCTGCCATGGTCGCGAATATGTTGTTGGTTATTGTTGACGTTGTTGCTGTTGCTGTCTTTGTCACTTGTTTGCAATCTTGCATAACTGTCGGCTGGTCATGAATGCTGCACATCTCTACTCGCATAAGTTGAATGTGGAAAATTAAGTTGACAATTTGCGAAATCTTCCAGCCTCTACCGCAACTGCTGTTGGTCATCCATCCCCATGCCGTCCTATCATTACAAATTGCTACGTCCAAACGAATGTCATACACTGATTTCCACTTTTTTTGCTGCTACTCTCATCTCCGTAACCCAATCTTCGTGTACTTATGCATGTAAGTGTACAAGTATTTTGGTAAAATGAAATAATTTTAAACTGTCCAAAAAGTATTAAGAAGAGTCTGGCTACGAAAGGTCGCCGCTTGGGCTTTTACGTATCACTTAGCGGTGGGTAAATCAAAACTGGCAGCCCTGTGTCACGGCCGGTCCAGGGCGACATGTGTCAGAAGCGTGACAGCAGTAACGAGATAAAGAGCACAATTCTGGAATCTTTACATTGTTGGTAGATACATAAATACATACATACATACATATTTATATGAAGTCCTGTGCTGCAAACAGCATGGGATAAACGAAAATTATCTGGGACATGTTTGAGTTTGAGTAGAGTAGGGAGCACTATCAAAAAGATTTCTAAAGATTGTATGATAATAGTATATGAAATAGTGTAATTAATGGGTAAGGACGCTCAATTGAAGGTGGTTAGGTAGAAAATCGTATTTGTATGGTACTCATTAACCGAAAGAGGCAGAGACACAAATTGCATGGTTAGTGATAAAGATAAAGCAGGTTTGATGTATACCAAATCATTAAGCCAAAAGTTGTAATCATAATAATCTGAAGTAATACAAATTATCATACGGTAATGGTCCCCCAATAAGTAATTGCAAGCGTTCGAGCGTATTTAGGACATGAAAAATGTTCGAAGGTAGCTCAAAACGGCTCAATCCTTCACTTCGACTTAGAAGATCTGCCAAAGTTTCAGAATATATATATATTTAAGATTTGTAGACTCAACAGATCTTCAAGATCCAGATCTAGCCGATGAAAAATATGGGATTGGTATTGCGTCTTCTACTTTCACGGCGGTATATTATATATAGTACTTGTAGTCCTCCAATTTGCATAGAAGCTCACCCGATTGTTGTTGTGGAAACCACTAGATCAACTTTTGACCACAGATATGATTAATTTCCATACTGTCTGATGCATTTGTATTACACCCCGCCTAGTCTAGTTTAATTTAATCCTTTTAATGACTGTGCTACTCTGAAAGAGACCGATATTTAGCTTAGTTATAATGGACTTTCATGGTACAAAGCCATTGACAGTTGTTTAGAGATGGTAAGTAGCAAGCATAATGGAACTAATACGGATTATTTTGATTATGTGGATCAATTAAAGCAGATGAGACGAGCTTAAGCTTATCAACATGTTGAGTTTTCTGAACGCTTATATCCGTTTCAAGGGTTCCTAATAATTTTGAACGCTGAAGTGACTTCCTACCTTCGAATACTCTGAAAGTTCTACCAAGCCAAAAGAAATGACGAAATGCGTAAAGCCTCAGCAATAGATTCGCTACATGACTCTCGCCTTAATCTTCTAAAAAAATAGTTCAAGATGCTATATAGTCAATAAGCTTGACGAGAACGGACGACTTGTCTAATGTTTCAACTGCGATTCCTCTTTTCTTATGTTGAAACAATTTGTAAAGAAGAGTTGGACACTGAATTTCTTCTATGAAACGTCCTGAAATTCTCGCGATATAGACTATTTGAACCTTTCAGGTTTGTTCAAAACACACCTTAAGTGGTTACAGCCTGGAAAGAAAAGGACAAAAGCAGCTGATATTAAAAGTAGAAAAACTCATTGGAATTGGGAAACACACGTAGGTTTGGATTCAATTGTATTTGAAATTAGAAATGACGTGTAAGCTCACGCGATGGGCTTATCAAATAGAAATATATATTAAGATAGTAAGACAAGATAATTCGATTCGTCTATAGTTAAATTATAAAAAAGTAATTTAAATACAGACAACTCAAATTGTCTTAAATGATGCCCTAATATGCACGCCATTTAAGTGTACTTCAAGGATAAAATAGATTTTCAAAGGAGATGGCATGGAAAATGAATTTCACACTAATTAGAACGGCTGAATGCGCAAAAAAATATTTTCTTTCCAATTATAAATGTGAAATGCCTCATACTTGCTTGCCAAAAACGCCCACCGAAATACACCAACGCCAAAGAGACGCAGCTAAGCAGACAATAGCTGGAGTGAGCACTTCAATGCCCATGGAGCAGGCAGTAATTTTTGCTAAACTGGCGCTACGACAAACGTTTGCCAAACAAATAATCAATGAATTGTTCACACCCCAAGGCTAACGCCAGCGAACAATCAGAGTAGCAACAAAATATTAAAAAGTGTAAAAATAGTGCTGGGCATTTCAAACAATAGGCAATATAGACCTAACTGACGTAAAAAACTGAAGCGAAAAAACGAACATTCAATGGACAATGAATGAATGAACCTTGGATGGAGAAGAGAAAACAATAAAAATTTCAACTCAATAAAGAATTCAATTGATTTCATTCCATGGAGTATTGTGTATGGCAAAGAATTTCTAAAAAGACATACTGAAAAAAAAGCGAAACAAAAGAGCCAAAGCAATCTTCTGATCTGAAGCAAATGAGGTGCGCGACCGGGCGAGACCCGGTTTTGCAAACAGGATGTGACACAACAACAACGACGGCGACAACACAATGGCCTGGTTGGCTGCTGGACTAGTTGGCGATTGTGGACATTGCGCCAGCAATTGTACGCATCCTTTCGGCAGCTTTCGTGCACCTTCATGAAGTCATCCTTCACTGATTTCGCACAGATACTTTTACCCTAAATGAATTTCTTAATTTCTACTTTTACTCGCCATTAGTAAATTGCACAAAGTATTAGAGGAGTGGGTTAGTCATTGCGATGGTTTTAGGGTTAAGCTGTGTGAAAGCGCTTGAGTGGCGCACACAGTTGGTTTGAATCTGTTTTTGTAGATGTAGGCACAGTGTGTACGTTGGAATAAAATATCTGAACAGAACTCTCATCAAATCAGACCTTCTTTAGATTATAAGATTGCCCGTTTAGATAGTAAAGTTATACATACACATAGTGTTAGAACAAAATGAAGAATTTAAACTGCTGACAAAAACACCTGACCTCTTCATCTCGGACACGGTCCTTAGTATACGAATTATATCCATACTAACAGAGAATCCATGTGGACATTCAAATTAGTTCCATTTCTGGTTCTTGATGTAGATTTTGGCCGCAGAGTCTACTCCTCCTACATCAAGTTCAGAATTTTATATACAGGTACCTCCTAATCCTCTATTTCTTAATTATAAGATCTGAATTATAAGACCCATCTGATAACGACTGAGAGTTAGCTCCAAACTCTGGCTGTTTACTTCCTTAGTCTCATATGATGAGATGAGATTCAGAAAAGCTCTAATGTTTTCTTGGGTTGCTTTTCGACCATTATTGTACTTATTTTGTCTAGAAATTTAAAAAAAGGTCACCACTGTGCAATAAAGTAAACTACGTTACACTTCAAAGGCTTCAAGGTTACTTAAAATCCTAACCATACCATAGTCATTTTTGCTCGCATGTAGTAAGCCCATAGTTATTTCCTGACCTAACCTGGCGCTGGTTTAAAGCGGGTTAGCTTGCTGGATGCTTGACTGGAGCTGCTTGCGTGGCGCTTCCGCTTCCGGTATTTTTATACATTTTTTCTCATACAACCAGCAAACAGGCGAGAGCGCGATTTCAATTGCTTCCAATGAGTGCAACGCTACTGTAATCGCTTTGCGCTACGTTCTCGGCAGCGTTTCACTACAGTGCGCCGCTTGCCATTTCACTTGTTCAGCGTTCATTTGTTGCGATTTTTTTTATACTCTCGCAACAAAAGTTGCTAAGAGAGTATTATAGTTTTGTCCACATAACGGTTGTTTGTAACACCCAAAACTAAACGAGTTAGATATAGGGTTATATATATCAAAGTGATCAGGGTGACGAGTAAAGTTCAAATCCGGATGTCTGTCTGTCCGTCCGTCCGTCTGTCCGTCTGTCCGTCCGTGCAAGCGATAACTTGAGTAAAAATTGAGATATCTTAATGAAACTTGGAACACGTGTTCCTTGGCACCATAAGAAGGTTAAGTTCGAAGATGGGCGGAATCGGACCACTGCCACGCCCACAAAATGGCGATAACCGAAAACACATAAAGAGCTATAACTAAGCCATAAATTAAGCTATGAAAGTTAAATTTGGAACATAGGATCGCATTAGGGAGGGGCACATTTGAATGTAATTTTTTTGGAAAAGTGGTCGTGACCCCGCCCCCAAATAGGTTTTTTGTATATATCTTGCAAACCAATAAAGCTATATTAACCAAACTTTCTGCAGTCGTTTCTTTTAGCCGTTTCCTTATACAGTACAAAAATGAAATAAATCGGATAATAACCACGCCTACCTCCCATACAAAGGTTAGGTTAAAACTGACTAAAAGTGCGTTAACTCACTAACGAGAAACGTCAGAAACACGAAATTTTACATAAGAAATGGCAGAAGGAAGCTGCACTGAGATTTTTTTACAAAATGTAAAATGGGCGTGGCGTCGCCCACTTATGGGTCAAAAACCATATCTCAAGAACTACTCGACAGATTTCAATGAAATTCTGTATATAATATTTTCTTGACACCCTGATGACACGTGTGGAATATGGGCGAAATCGGTTCACAACTACGCCTACTTCCCATATAACTCAATTTTGAATCCTTCCGATTCGTTCACTTTATAATGTATACATTAGGAACCCATAAAGATAGCGAAATAAAACTTTACACAAATACTATATTTGAGCTGTGACATCACTTGTGGAAAAATTGTCAAAATTGAACCATGACTTTTCGAGGCCCCTGATATCAAACATGAAGAACTCAGTGCCTAAGGGTAATTTTTCACCGAAAATGTAGGTAAATCTCTAAATAAATTGCGAGAGTATAAAATGTTCGGTTGCACCCGAACTTAGCCCTTCCTTACTTGTTTTGTTTTCGTTTTGTGATTTCCGCTGCTTACACGTTTCCTTTCGCTTTCTTTGCCTTTTTTCATTCTCCTACTAATTTTTAGTCTGATTTATACATGTTTATGTTTCTATACGTATTTGGGCCGGCACCGTACTTCCGGCCGCCAAAGGCTAAAAGCCAAAAACTAGCAAGTTGCGAAATCGGCCGCTGGGATGATACTCATTGTAACGGTTAGAGCTCAGTGATTTCTTTTATTATTATTATTTCTGTTTGGTATTTTATTTGATGTTTTTTGTTTCTTGCTCCGCTCCTTTTGTTTGCATTGGCACATTGCTTTGTTTTCAATTTTTAAAGTCGTTTTTCATGGTAGGATTTATTTTTTATATTGGATTTATTCTATTCTCGAATGAGTATTGGGATTTATTTGAGTACCAGCAGCAGCCAGCAGTGTTTCAATTTCAATGAGCTTTTAAGCGTTCGCATCCCACGCCTTTTAGGTTTCGTTCAAGCTATAATTGCTTTATATTTTTTTTTTCAAACCAATTTTTTGTAATTTCAACTCAAAGTTACTTTTGTTTTCATACACTTCTTCCTTCAGCCAGTCAAGCTGGTGGAGCGCTTTTGGTTTTGATGATTGTTAGCTTGTTAAATTGTGCCATTAGTTGCATTGTCTCCGCTTTTCTTTGCTATTGTCCTTCCTGTTACAAATGTTGTTGTAGCTTTTTTATTCTTCACTTTGCTGTAGCTGATATTTCAATTGGCTTTCCGTTGGTCACAGCCCATGTTTTGCGCTTCTGTATATATGTATTTGAGAGCAATACATCTGTGTGTGTGTGTTTGTGTGCACACTATTGTTGTCGCCAAATAGCGGAAGCGCATAAAAAGGGATAAAAGCGTTGAAAAGGTTCGTTCTAAAAAATGAGTGTGTGTGCACGTAGTGTAGAGTTTATGGTGCCTGTCACGCTATAAAATGTCCAATTTGCATAGTTCGGCGTATTTGGCCTCTTGCACACATTGTTTGTCAATATGTACATATGTAACTGTTACTTCAATGTGTTCATATGTGCGCTTAAAGGGCGCCCTCTATGCTTGCTGGCCAATTTATTTAAATTGCTTCAAATTTTCTATGCATTTACATGTATGTATATAAGTACATATGTACCTATATATTTGTAGTAATGTATTCCGCTTTTATTGAAAGTAAATTGTATATGCCAAACAATATATAAATCTGCAAGTGCCACACTTTTTTCTATTGTCACATATTTTGTGCATGTTTTTTCCTTTTTATTTCACTTTTATTACGCCACTTACGCTAGTTGCCTATATACGAACATATGTACCGTTACATGTGTGCAACAAATGTAAGTGAAAGTGTTGAACGAAATTGCCAACAATAAAACGTGACAGATATTCACTACTTCTATGCCTTGTTGGACAGTTCTCATAAAAGTTGAAGTGGAAACTCATATGTAACATATATAGATATTTGTAGGCATTTGTTGATTGTGTACCGTTAGCATGACATAAAATATAGAATTTAAATGACTGCATTTTTTTAACATGTCTTAATTCTAAATTTATAACTATACTCTAAACCACAGGAGTAGAGTCTTAAACTACTTTTGGTTCGCTTATTAATAAAAGCAGATTTTGTTATACTATCAAATTAAATAAAGTCAATTGTGTAATTGTATCCTCATTACTTACGACATTCCTTCACCACTTGATATCTAATATAATTTTTATACCCAGAACTACCCTATATTTTTTTTTGGACAGGAACAGGTGGTATTCCCTTGGCGCTATGTCCGCGCTATATGGTAGATGCAATAAAACCTCCCATCCGAGCTCCCGTAGCTTCTGACGAGTCATCAACGAAGTGTGCGGCCTGGCGTTGTCCTGGTGGAACACTACAATACACTCTGTTGACCAATTCTGAACACTTCTGGTCGATCGCCTGTTTGGGAAGATTCACCGGCCTTCGACCACGACCGTTTTCGCTTGATATTGTCGTATGTGATCAATTTTCAGTCGCCAGTTCCCATCCGCTTCAAAAATGGGTCGAGTTCGTTCCGTTTCAGCACCATATCGCAGGCGTTGATTCGTCCATGCGTCGAATCATGCGGAACTCAAACATAAACCTTTTTTGTGTATCCAGCCTTCTGCAGATGGTTTAAAATGGTTTGGTGACTAACTCCCATCTCCTGGGCGATGTCACGAGATGCCACATGCCAGTCTAACTCGATGTTTTCCATGATTTGATCGGTATTCGTCGTCACAGGTCTTCCGCCGGCTGGCTTATCCATGCTGTTGGTTTCACCTGAAACCTGATCGAGTAATATTTCTCTAGCGGATTTGTCTTTTTCGAAGGAAAACTTTAAAATAGCGCGAATTTCGGCGTTAGTGAACTCCATGTTTACAGGTCTATAACTCTTGAACGCAATATCCAAACTAATCATATAACTGGAAATTCTGGAATTTATGCACCCCCTTTATTATGAATTCACAAAATTTTGTTAATTTTCGTAATAAATTCACAGCGCTCCCATGCTTGTCGGACATCGATATCGCCGACATCACGTAAACTATGCGAAACTACGCTGAAATATTGATGGACCGCCCAAAATTTTGGTGCACTAAAGTTCAATGGTGACTTAGCAACGCCAACTGGCAGCTGCATGAGGAAGTGCAATTTCAAAGGCCATTTACTCGCACATGCATGCAACACTTGCGGCAATGTATGGTGCGGCGAGCATGCCACTCGACAAATTTCAAGCTTTGCATAGTGCATGTATGCAATTTAAATTATGAGCTCGCGGTGAAAGCTTCCACCCACATAAGGCACTAACGAGGGGAATTATGGTTTTTGCGAAAGCAAAATGTGTGGCAAGTGTTAACATGTGTGTGTGTGACGCTAAGTCAAACTGTAGTCAAAAGTTTTCATGTACTCATCATTATTGACAGCGAGTATGCCGCAAGAGGAGGCAGGCAGAAAAAAATACGGTATATTAATAATAATGTTAACAATGCCAACGCGTGTTGGTAACAGCCAACGGTTGCGCACAAAACATTAAACGCATCGCTATGAAAACTTTCAGGTAGTTGCATGCCACTTGAGACACATTTGCAACTTTCCTAATGACCTTTGCTGCGCCACGCAATTGATTATTGATTTCCAACAAAAAAGGGAAGAAATAAGATGAAACACAACAACAACACCAACAACAAATATGCGAAAGCAGCATACTGAAGTGCTACATTAAAGCACCGCGTCGTTTCGAAGCAGCCGCCATCTTGTAGTGCCACTCTAATGTAATTCCCTTTGATTATCAATTACTTTATGATTACTCATTTTATTTTCATGTTCGATATTCTTTGATCGTTAACCGTTTTTTCACGGTACTTGCGAAACAGTTTTATTATGTTTTTGCTTTTATTTTTATTTTTATTTTTGTTTTCTTCTGCTTCGCCGTTTTTCGCCATTGCCATCGCCAACGCCGACATCATTAGCCACACCATTCAGAATGGTTGTAATAAAAGTGCGGAAAATGACTAGTCAGGGCATTAAATTGTTGCGCGCAACAACAACAACAACAACAACGGCAACAGCTTATCTCTCGTTATAAGAACAGCCACAACAACAATGCCAACAACAAAAACATTATACTAGCAAAGCTCTACTCTAATACCGCCGCAAGCACTGTTGCATTACAAACCGCTGTTTACATCATCAAATCGTCATAATATCGCCATTTTTTCCATCACTTGTGCTCAAATTCGTTTTCCGTGTAGCGAAATTTTTTTTCGCGCACAACTCTTCGCTGGCATCAATGCATTTTGTTTGTTTGTTTGTGGTTTTTTTTTGTTGTTGCTATAGTTGTTCAATTTGGTGTTCAGACTTTGTAAAAATTCCATGGGGATTGCTCTACAAATTGCACTAAAGGCGGACGAAGGCGTGTTAGACATTTCCCACACAAATATCCATTGGCCTGCAGCGATATTCACCGACCGGGTTCAATGCTCAGCGAACGGAATTTGTCGACTGTTTTGCACTTATTTTTTGGAAAAACTGTAAAATTTGCTCTTTTTGTTGTAGCTATGCGCGAATTGCAGGTTTTACAGCAAATATAAGCGCAACTTTTGTGCTGTTGTATTTGTTGTTTGCCTTAGAAATGCGTTTCGAATACAATATCGAAACTGATTTTTCCATAAATTTAATCTCAATGTTGGTGTTTGAACCGGGAAATTAATTTGCGGAATTCCTAGTAAAATCTCTTTACAAATAAATTGTGAAACTCGAATTAACGGCAAGTGGAATTGTTGAAAGAAGCTTGTGAATTTGCGCATTTTGAAAGCTTTGTAGTGGAAATAAGTGACTCAATTATAAAGTTTTGAAAACAAATAATTCTGGAAATTAAATATTTCATAAATCTTAGTTATTTAAATACATATTTCTAAATATGTTAAATATTTTGGTGCATAAAGCGTATGAATGTGAAATTGACTCCAAATGTAAAATTTTTCATTGTTAGAAAATGTGTAGAAATTTAAAGAAATATATATTTTTCTTTGAAGCTGAATGAAATCGAAAATTGATAGAAAATGCTAGAATGTACCAATACACTATTTATAAGGTTTCTTTACTTCTTGATTCTTTAACCCCACAAATAGTAGTATTTATTTAAACTGGACGTGCCGTTATTTGCACGACTATATCATATAAATGCTTTCTATAACGGCTACGAAAGCGAACCTTAGGTAGAAATAGAGTATTTAATAATAAATAAATCATTAATAAATGGTAAAAATAAAATATTTTGTTGCACTTGCTTAACAGAAAACTCCTTGATGGATGGTCTATAACCCAATTAATGTTACTCATACGTACCGTTGCACTCATAAGTAAGTACAATGAAATATGAAGCACTTTTTTGAATTGTTTAGGTAAGGATTTAAATTTTGCTAAGTATTTGTAAACAAATAAGTGGAGTTTCAACAATTAATAAATTTATTATGAACACTTTTGTCCATAGTGATAGTCTTCGGATTAGAAAATGTTACTCATACGCCCCTACAATTCAGTAATCATATATTAGCGTGTCTGAGTAGCAGGAACTGTAAGCGCAATGTATATAATTAAATAGTTTACATAGGAGTATGAAAGTTAAAATTAGTATATGTTCGTACCTAAGCTATGACCAGTACTAATGCAAAGTAATATAATGTTACTCATACGCAGTGGAGTACTTACAATAAAGCAGCTTATGGCATATTATTTCTTTGGAAAAAGTTGATATTTGTGAATTTAGTTTAAAAATATGCTGTTGATACACTTAAATTATTTAATCCGATGTCTGCTATATTAATTAAAGAGTATAAGAGAACGACATTTGAAAAAAATTATATCACTAGGTTATCTGAGTAAATATCTCAAGTCATATTCGGCGCATACAAATTTCTTAAGTTTAATTTTAATAAATTTATATTTGCCCAGATTTTCATTCTTATTATATATTTTTTTATTGTTTTACCACAGATAGGAAAAGTAATATTGCAAAGCTTCTTTCTTTACAGATATATAATTTCCTTCTGCTAAACTAACTGCCAAAGTAAATATATTTTTCTTACATTTACAATATCTATATCCATATTTTGTCAATATCTATGCACAAGCTTTTACCGGAAAGGCGTTCAAAAATCGTACAGATTTATTTTCGAAACCAACATTATGTGGAGTACACAACAGTGCGAATGCAATAATAATAATATAACAATTAGGTCGTTCAAAAATAGGGAAATTTAATAACATTTCAGTATGTGTCTTTTTGAACTCCCAATGATTGATGTATTAAAAAAATATATATAAATTAACATTAGTTAACATGTAAACTAACATAAGATAAATTGCTCAGCTAACATAACATAAACTGCTAATAATGCTACGCAAGTTCATGCTGAGCTCTTCATGCTGTAATGATTGCTACGTTCATTTGCATATCAATATCTACTCTTTATAATTGTTATCACCAATTGAGCGCATAGCAACTGCGTAACTCTTTGATGGGTGACATTAGAAAGGTCATGTAAAAAACACTGAAGTGTTACAGTACCTTTAGAAGTTGTAGTTGCAATCATAAATCTGCTAACAGCAAGATCACCTGAGGAGTAAGATCATATAGCAACAGCGAAAGTTTACCTTGTGTAAAGGAAGCCACTAATTACTTGTCGCTGCACCTACACAGAAATGCAGCGAAATATATGCTTGGGCTTTGGCTTAGTTAGGACAGATGTAATGTAGAAGTGAAACTGTGAACATCAAGAATAAATAATTGGAATATAAATGACAACTTGTTTAACTTATATATAATCATTATCAGCTCATAAATTTATATTAAATGCTGAAATAGTTAGTCATGGCTGTTAGGAAATGTGTCTTCGATATTTACCTTTAAGCTTTAAAATGCACGAAAATGGTCATTCAACTTAAACAGTTACTTCAAAACTTCTCTGTATGTGCTGCCATACCTGTAATGAATATATTAACACTTTCTGCCCACTCGCCGGTAAATAAAAACTTGTGTAAATGCTCGTTCATCACCTTCATTTGGCGCCATTTACGATTCAATCAAATTTCAATAGTTATGTCTCAAGTAAGGGTATCATTAAATTTGTGGCACAGTGCTCGACCCTGCTGCACAAACCGGTAACTAATAAAAGCCAATTGAAAGAAAGGAAAACAAGGTTGTAGCAAATGAACAAAAAAAAAACGCAAAAGAAACTTTCAAATAAGGCAAAAGCAACACAAATTACGCATATTTAAATATCAACAAAGCCAACAAATCATAGCACTGGCGCTGTGAAGGTCTGCCATAAGTACAAAAACAAAAGGCAGCAAACACAAAATGCCTACACAAGCGCACACAATGTCGGGACCCCTTGAAAGTTTCCAAGAAAAAGTGGCAACAACAAAATAAAGTTGAAAAGCGTCGACCGTTAGGCACCTGGTCTGTCGAAAAATCAAAAACCTTGATTTTAATGCTTTTATTATGCAACCAAAAATTAACCGGAAAGTTTAAATAACTACTTTGCCTTTGTTATATTTGCCATGCACTTGCTACCCACCGCCCCGCCCGTTGTAAACGCCTGCCGAAAATTCAAACAATTCACCTCAGCGTTTTTCTATCCCACTAAACTTTTACAGGCACGAAAAAAATTGTATTGTTATTTTTGTTGTTGTTGCTATTTAGTAGCGAAATAAAGACGATAAAGGCCGACAAGCGCAGAGTGGTAGAAAAAGCGAAAGGTAGCTCTGACTGGTAGCACTGGAAGTTCACTCAAACGAAAGAAGAGTTGCAAAGTCGTCAAACCAAGGACAAGATGGACTGGCCAAAGCGTGGTGGCGGGGAAAAAACGCTGTAAAGCAGGAAACGCGCAGCTAGTAAACGCTTGAAGAGCTAAAATATTACAATGTAAATACATACTTTTATGGCGACTTTTTTCGTCCTTTGTCAACGCTTCCAACGTTTTAAAACCATCATATTCCTTTCGCGGCGAGGAAAAAACTCACAAACAGACAAAAGCGACTGCCCAGCGGGGTGGCAGATACGTACAAAGCGCATGCAACTAAATAACCAGGTAGCACAAGTTGTACTTGTGCTGCTTGAGCTCACCTTTTTTGCTTAACAAAACGGAAGTAAAAATTATTATTGTCTTCATACAAACCGCAAAAATTGCAACAAGGTTTTCATTGTTCCCACAGAAATAGCTGCGTAGCTATGCAGAGCAGTTGCTGGTGACCATAGTAAAAAGAACTTGATTTTATACAACTTTGAAAATGGGTGGAGAACATTTAAAAATCTTAAATAGAGCTTTCTTATAGCTTAAGCACAAAGGAATGGTAGTAATATGCATAAACTAGAATATCTTGTTCACTGCAAGTCAGTTTTGCTCAGTACGAGGGGACTTAAGGCAGTAGTCTTCTTTAGAAGCCGAAAAAAGCGTTTTTTTAGCAATTTTTTTTTAAGAGAAGGAAATGATTGCGGTAAACAGAATTTTAAGACGATAATGTATATATGGGGAATGGGGTCATATGTAGAAGTTCACGCAAGTGAGGAAAGTTTCTGATTGCCATTCACTTGGGAGTGGCCAGGAACGATTCTTTTGCATATGACTCAAGCAGCTCACGACTTCCGGTTTTAGACCAAGCATCCCCTGGGTAGCTAACAGACATCCGTTTGGAGGCGAGCTAAAGTGAGAAGGCGAAGCCCGCTTGTGCGGTTGTGCGTATTGCTTGGGACCCACCACATAAAAAAATCTCCCCAATGAAAACAAACACCGAGCCTCGGATGAGAAACCCCCCTTTTGATGACGACCCCGTCGCCGAGTCCTGGCATTCACCCCGGTGGATGAACGTCTTGCCACAATCCGCATCAAAGCGAGGTTCTTCAACATATCGCTGATTTGCGCCCACGCCCCAACGGAAGAGAAGGACGATGTGACCAAAGATGCTTTCTATGAGCGCCTAGAACGCACCTATGAGCGCTGCCCCCGCCACGATGTCAAAATCGTGCTTGGCGATTTTAACGCCAGGGTGGGTAAAGAAGGTGTCTTTGGCACAACAGTCGGAAAATTCAGCCTCCATGACGAAACATCGCCAAACGGCCTGAGGCTGATCGACTTCGCTGGGGCCCGAAATATGGTTGTCTGTAGTACCAGATTCCAGCATAAAAAAATTCATCAAGCAACGTGGCTGTCCCCTGATCGAGAACTGAAGAGGGAAGCGAGACGCATTTGCAGACGTAAAAAGAAAGAGGCCGAAATGCGTGAGTATGAAAAGCTTGAAAAGCTGGCCGACATGGGTAATGCTCGAAAATTTTATGAAAAGATGAGGCGATTAACAGAAGGTTTCAAGACCGGAGCATTATCATGTAGGGACCGAGAAGGTAATCTGGTAACGGATGCCCAGAGCACACTGGGATTATGGAGGGAACACTTCTCCGACCTGCTCAATGGCAGTGAAAGTACAACACCAGGAGATGGCGAACCCGATTCCCCAATCGATGACGATGGAATAGATGTTCCATTACCCATGACCATGAAGAAATTCGAATAGCAATTACCCGCTTGAAGAACAACAAAGCGGCGGGGGCCGATGGATTACCGGCCGAGCTATTCAAATACGGCGGCGAAGAACTGATAAGGTGCATGCATCAGCTTCTTTGTAGAATATGGTCGGAAGAAAGCATGCCTGACGATTGGAATCTTAGTGTACTCTGCCCAATCCATAAGAAGGGAGACCCCACAATCTGCGCCAACTACCGTGGTATAAGTCTCCTCAATATCGCATATAAGGTTTTGTCGAGCGTATTGTGTGAAAGACTAAAGCCCACCGTCAACGAACTGATTGGACCTTATCAGTGTGGCTTTAGACCTGGAAAATCCACAATGGACCAGATATTCACCATGCGCCAAATCTTGGAAAAGACCCGAGAGAGAAGAATCGATACTCACCATCTTTTTATCGATTTTAAAGCTGCCTTCGATAGCACGAAAAGGAGCTGCCTTTATGCCGCGATGTCTGAATTTGGTATCCCTGCAAAGCTATGTAAGCTGACGTTGAGCAACACCAAAAGCTCCGTCAGGATCGGGAAGGACCTCTCCGAGCCGTTCGATACCAAACGAGGCTTCAGACAGGGTGACTCACTATCGTGCGACTTCTTCAATCTATTGCTGGAAAAAATAATACGAGCTGCAGAACTAAATAGAGAGGGTACAATCTTCTACAAGAGTGTACAGCTCCTGGCGTATGCCGATGATATTGATATCATCGGAAGCAACAACCGCGCCGTTTGTTCTGCGTTTTCCAGACTAGATAAAGAAGCGAAGCGTATGGGTCTGGTGGTGAATGAGGACAAGACGAAATATCTCCTGTCATCAAACAAACAGTCAGCGCACTCGCGTCTTGGCTCCCACGTCACTGTTGACAGTCATAACTTTGAAGTTGTAGATAATTTCGTTTATCTGGGAACCAGCATTAACAACACCAACAATGTCAGCCTTGAAATCCAACGCAGAATCACTCTTGCCAACAGGTGCTACTTTGGACTGAGTAGGCAATTGAAAAGTAAAGTCCTCTCTCGACGCTATGGCGCTGAAGCGTGGACGATGACAACATCCGATGAGACGACTCTTGGGGTTTTCGAGAGAAAGGTTTTGCGCAAGATTTATGGTCCCTTAAACATTGGCGACGGCGAATACCGCAGAAAATGGAATGATAAGCTGTACGATTTATACGACGACATTGACATAGTTCAGCGAATAAAAAGACAGCGGCTACGCTGGCTAGGTCATGTTGTACGGATGGAAGAAAACACTCCAGCTCTGAAAGTATTCGATGCAGTACCCGCTGGAGGAAGCCGCGGAAGAGGACGACCTCCACTCCGGTGGAAAGACCAAGTGCAAAGTGACCTGGCTTCACTTGGTGTTTCCAGTTGGCGCCAAAAAGCAAAAAGGAGGAATGAGTGGCGCGCTCTGGTGGATTCGGCTATAATCGCTTAAAGCGGTTCCTACGCCAAATATATATATATATATAATGTACTATATCTAAGGCTTAAAAAACAATATTTATTATTACAAAATATTGAAATGTTTTCAAAGTTGTAAGTATTTTTCTGGAGCGCCTGGAGTCTGCACTTGTAAATCGGTGCCGGTGATGGAGGTCGTGCGATGCATCTGAAACAGTCGAATCAAATGTTTTCTTAATTTTTACAAGTTTTTTTTCTTTATGAACTAAAAAAATACCGAAGAAGTTATAAAATTCCAAATTTTTTCGAAGTTTGAAAAAAAAATTCACTTTTTGAAGAAAAAAAATTGACTTTAAGATGTAAAACAAGTAGTTTAAATAATACTTTTGTCCAACTTTAGTTCAAATAGAAGATAATTTAATACTGAAGCTAGATCACTTTGGTTTTTTTCGATCGGACATATATTCTTTTTGCTATCGCCGGCACCGTTTTCTAACACTTGTGAAAATTAAAACTCGAGAAAACGCGCTTTAAAGCCTACCTGCTCGACGCTCGGCCACTAAATCTTCTCTAGCTTCGGAAATATGTCGAATTGGCCTCTGGAATTTTAAAGACATATTCTTGGATAGTTTTGGAAGAGATTTAAAACAAAACAAAAAATCGTTTTATTTGAAGCCTGTAAAGCAGACTACTGCCTTAAAAATTAAGAAGCAGAGGATTATTGATGGAAATTTATATTTAAAACACATATAATTTATAATTACTAAGAGAAGATCTCCCATAGTCGATAAGCCATACCTAGGCCTTATATGGCTTAGCTACCCATCTAAATTTTGTCGATATCAATGCACTGTTTATAAGCTTTCTTTACTTGTTGGATCTTTAACCCTAAATAGTATTTATTTATATCACATACGCACCTTCTATGGCGGCTAAGGAAGCGAAATTAGGTACTTGAAAGAATTAGAGTATTTCTTCTTTGAAATAAATTAATAAGTAAATAAAATAAAAGTTTTTTGTGGCTCCTTATTTTGCTTAATAGAAACATCCAAGATATGCAGAGCCACCCAATAATGTTACTCATACGTACCGACGAAATAGTGAATTAAAATCGTTTCGCCCCCTCCTGATTTGCACTAATGGACATTAAAATACCTCTGCCTTGGTTTTGTCAAAAGATATTTCTTACCTCTATCTATTTCGATCTCTCCTACCCTTTATATATCTGTGTTCGGACATCAAGTAAGAGAAACACGCCTTGTATTCTCCACTTTGAATTCTTGAATTTGATATAATTAAGATATTAAGAAAGATCTACATATGTATATTATGGTATTAATAGTTATGAAGTTTAACTAAATATATACAGAACTATATCATACGCACTGACGCACTTACAATCACCAATGGTATAGAAATATTGATAGATATTTTTCATAATCTATGAAAAATTTTTAATAAAACGGAGCCATATAATCCTCATACGCCCTGTCGTCTCAATAATATCATTCTACAGGAAGGTATGAATAACAAGAGCAATGTATTATATAGTTTACCCCAAAGAATGTGAGTTACTGAGAAAATTATTTAAATTGGACTACATACAATACCGCCTAATTCTCATATAAAACCATTTTAATTTCATCAGTAATTAATTTTATTGAGTAGAAAATTAGGCATCTTAATGAAACTTGGTACACATATTCCTTCGCACCCTGAAGAGATTGATATTGAAAATGGGCGAAAACCTATAAAGTGTCATAATAAAGCGATAAATAAAGTTATGAAAATAAATTTTGGTATAAAGGATCGCACTAGGAAGGGGAATATTTGGATGTATTCTTTTTAATATAAACCAAACTTTCTGCAGTCACTTCCCTTATGTACCCCATTATATACCATAAAAATAGTCGAAGCCGGATAATAACCACGCCCACCTCCTATACCATGGTTATGTTGAAAATGACTAAAAGTGCGTTAACTCGCTAAACACTAAATTTTACAGAGTAAATGGCAAAAGAAAGCTGGACTCAGAAATTGGGTGTGTCGTCGCCCACCCATGGGTTAAAAACCAATTCTCTCGAACTACTCGACCGATTACAATAAACTTCGGTATATAATATTTTCTTGACACTCTAATCGCGAATGCAAAATAAGCGAAATCGGTTCACAACCACGACTACTTTCCTTAAAACTAAATTTTGAATTCCATCGGATTCGTCCACTTTATATATCTCCCTTCCGCCTTTTTGTCTTTTGAATTTCGTGGCTATGTTTAAAGCGCTATAGAACTCGTATCAGACATTACTAAACATCTTTGAAAGGTATTGACATAACTTACAAAACGACGTAATGCATGATTAGTTTGGATATTGCGTTCAACAGTTATGGACCTGTAAACATGGAGTTTACTAACGCCGAAATTCGCGCTATTTTAAAGTTTTCCTTCGTTAAAGGCAAATCCGCTAGAGAAACGTTCCGTGAGATTAATGGTGTTTTGGGGATGGTACTCTATCACTTCGAACTGCGGATGAATGGTTTCGACGATTCAGAGCGGGTGAAAACGACACCATGGATAATCCAGCCAGCGGAAGAACTGTGACGACGAATACCGATCAAACCATGGAAAACATCGAGTTAGACCGGCATGTGGCATCTCGTGATATCGCTCAAGAGATGGGAGTTAGTCACCCAACCATCTGCAGAAGGCTGCATACACAAAAAAGTTTGATGTTTGGGTGCCGCATGATTTGACGCAACAAATCCTTCTGCGAACAACTGGCCGCTTGAAGCAGGCGATCGAACAGAAGCATCCAGAATTGGCCAACAGGAAGAATTGTTCCACCAGAATAACGCCACACCACACACTTTTTTGATGACTCGCCAGATGCGAAGTTTTATCGCATCCACCATATAGCCCGGACATAGCGCTAAGTGATTACCACCTGTTCCTGTCCATGGCGAATGCCCTTGGTGGTGTAAAATTGAACTCAAAAGAGGTTTGTGAAAAGTGGCTGTACGAGTTCTTCACAAATAAGGAGAGGGGTATTATGAAGTTGCCGTCAAGATGGAAACAGATTATCGAACAAAACGGCGCATATTTGAACTAAATCCGATCAATGTAACACTTTCTTAAAGCATAGAAGCGAAAGGTAGATATTTGCCAACCTAAAATATACATTGGGAACCGTTGAAGATAGTGGAATAAAACTTTACACAAATACTGTATATCATCTGTGGCTTCACTTTGAAAAAATTGTCAAAATCGGACTATAACTTTTCAATGTCAAAATGTATGGGTCAAATGTGTTGTGTTATCTTAACAAAACTATGTCAATAAATTGCGAGAGTATAAAATGTTCGGTTGCGTTCGAACTTAGTCTTTTCGTACTTATTTATTATACTCCTGTTTTAGTAATGGATTACTCTTTTCCACTTAAAGGAATATTTACCAATACATGTATTTATACATACATGCATATGTAATTCACATATTCTATCATGCGCATAAAATCAATCAAACTAAGCACATCGACACACCTGCTTATTAGAATTAATTTGTGCCATTTAGGAAGCTAATAGACACAAAGTAACACCCGTCAATGAATGCATAAGCCCATAAGGTAAAAATATATCTACCAATATATAGTATAGTATAGTGTGTATGTTTGTTGGTGTTGTTGAGAATATTTTATGTAACATGTCAAAAAACGTATTGCCTTTGAGGTATTAAGTGGGTGGTGAGAAATGAGTTTGAGCTAAAATTAAATGTATAAAAATAAATATGGTTTGCATGTGGCAAAGGAAGAAAAACACACCCACGCAACACATAAATACACATAAACAACATGAAACCTCACAGAGAACACTTCAGTTAGCAAATCGTCATATGTACCCACTCAACTCATCATCATCTATGCAATAAGGCAAGTGAGCTGACATATACATATTTGTTTACGAAATCGAGTATATACTGCTGCTTTTTGAGGTTTGATGTAATGTGGATAGACGTAAATAAAGTAGTTACTTTATACAATACACTCGATTTAGATGACTCCGTAGGCAGTGTTTGAACAGTATGATTACCAGAATACCGGTTATGGTGTAGTTTGAAAAGACACACTATTGGTTGAAGGTATGGATGATCCCAATTTGTACCAAGTGCCTTTTAACTGGTAGGTTGAAGAGAGGACACTTTTAAAATTCAAAGTCACATACAAATTGAATGGATCTAAGCAAAAAGGCTTAGGCAATTTAACAAAGACAATGATTCTTGAAAAACGCATCTGCAATCCTCACGCCCACTTTAAAGACGATTTCTCTTAAGTTTTCTCGCAAACACAAAATAAAAAAGTCAACACTTTATCGGACGAGAAATTATTACAAACGACTAGTTTGGGGTATTGGGAAGGTGAATACCTCGTACGATTTATTAAGCTCTAGGTTACACTCAACGTCGATTTTTCGGTTCTTTAGCTTTCAGTAATTTAACCAGCTACCACCTTGAGCGGTTGGAGTTAAAAGATCGAATACTTTGGTATAGAGTTACACATTGGTTGCATAGCTAAGCCTAAAGCCTAGCGACTACTGTAGTCGTGTAATATCAATGAATGAACTCGAAATCAATACTTTCTTACTCTCTTGACTTATTGAAAGTAGCGGTAAAGCGCTTAGTTGTAGAAATCACAACAAGTTGCAAAGCAAAAAAAAAAACTTAAATCAGCACCAATCAAGAAGGCTTAAAGTCAAGAGAAAATCGGAAAAACTGAAAAAATACCTTGCAGATGGCCATAAATGTGTATATCATTTATAAAACGCTCAAAGCTGTCTCTTTACTTTCCACCTCCAGTTTCTGCCACTTTACTCACTTTAAGAGCACACTGGCATATAAAATCACTTGATTGATGAAAACGTTTTCAAAGTGTCAATCCGACATAATAGAGCCATACAAATGCGTCAACTGAACTCAACTGAATTGAACCGAAGTCGACTCCGATTCGAGACGTAGCCAATGCAAGCTATAAGCACAGCCGTCAAACGCCCACAACTCAAATGCGATCGTGGAAGCGCCGTAAGCTCTAAACGCTTTCGGTGGTAAACGCAGCCAGGTAATAACTGTTGATGGAGAACGATGAGACAGCGAGTTGTAGGTGAAATGTCTAAGTTATCGACAGGGAAAGTAGAACAGGACACATGGGAGACACAGGGCGCATGAGAATACAAGCAAGCTAACAAACACCTTTATATACATTTATGTCTGTGTATATGTATGTATGTATACATGGCAATAATAAAATATTTATGAGTACATTTGTGTTTGTTTCACTATGTGTTTATATACATAAATATGTCAGTGTGTGTGCGCTAAGTAGGCATCCAGCCGTTTGTTTATAACCCAGTAATAGCAAGGTGTTGGCATTATCGTGTATTCAGGTCGAGAAGGTAACAAATAACAGACAGAAATGGCAAGTGTACGACAAGCATGAGCAACGCTGACGGCATGAGCGGTCGATATGAGCGCTGAAAGTAATTACATATATACATACATACACACATACATAGGTACACAAATCTCCAATGTGCGCACTACGCAGCTCTACGTTACGCTACGCAAATTGGCGGTGGCAAATTAAATACACAAAACATTACCAGCATCTACTATGTACAACTCACACCTGCGACCTGTGGTGGCGATATTTTCACTTCCACACAGCCCACGCACGCACATATATTTTTGACTGTCCTTATCAGCGTGGCATTGCCGCGGCGGCAACAGTGTTGCTGATGTCGACAATGTTGCTCTAACCGTACTTGACTTGTAGCAGCTGAACTGGCGCGTGTGCTGACCCGGTGTTTGCGAGTTCAAATGCATAAGCAGCGCCATAATTTACTGTTCGGGTGTACTTTTATTGGTATCTAAGGATGTGTATGGTGCGACGCCGTGTTTTTCGTGCAACAAATTCATATTTACATATATACATAGGTATGTACGGAGTATATACAAATCAGCGTATTCACAAAAATTATGTGAGATATATTGACAGGTGATAAAATGGGAAATTTGTAGGGGTCGGCGCTGAAATTCGGCAGGGATATTTGTTAGCGCTAAAAATTGAATTTCGTATGGAGGGGAATTTATTAAAAGGGGCAAACTGTGTATAACAGTTTATGTGTAGGGGAAGTCGACTTTCAGATTTCAAATACACGGATTTTAAAATCAGACCGCCTACTATGGCGCTAACACTAATATGATATTTGTGAGTCGGAGTTGAACTATATATGAAGTCATTTAGTGTAGTAGTTAAAGGTACAATTAGTATATAGATAAAGCTCATGGAGACGAATGCCAATTAAACAACATAATAAAATATATTTCAAAACCAGATTGTATATATGTATGTATATCAAGAATACCTTAGATATACAACTCTTTATGCAAAATTAACTCTCCGCGTGTATTTCGGAATTTTGCAGATCTCTCCTAAAATATATCAAGCGTTTTTATCATTTTTTTTCGTCGTAAAAATATCTAAATATCTGAAAAAAGTATTTCAGATTCAAAGATGCACTAGAAGAATTATATATGGTTCAAATACCTTCAATAAAAACAAGTAAGGAAATGCTAAATTCTGCTACAACCGAACATTTTATACTCTCGCAATTTATTGATATAGTTTTATTAAGATATCACACAATTTGACCCATATATTCGGTATACAGTCAAATATAATGATAATAATAGAAAATCATCATAAATAGTATATGAGGGCTGAGCTAATTCATGAACCGATTTCACTCATTTTCACCAACAAGGGGCTTCCTATGGGAAGTTATGACCCGATTTCAACCATGTTTGATGCAGAGACACGTATTAGAACAAAAAGACTCCCTCTGAATTACATTAAAAGATCTGATTTACCGATATTTTCGTTGAAAAATTACCCCTAGGCACTGAGTTCTTCATGTTCGAAATCCGGGGCTTTGGATAGTTACAGTCCGATTTCGACAATTTTTCCACAAGTGATGTCACAGATCAAATACAGTATTTGTGGAATTCAAAATTGAATTATATGGGAAGTAGGCGTGGTTGTGAACCGATTTCACCCATAATCCGACCGTGTCATCAGAGTGTAAAGAAAATATTATATGCCGAATTTCATTGAAATTGGTCGAGCATTTTATGAGATTTGGCTTTTGACCCAAAAGTAGCCGACGCCGCAATTGATTTTAAATCTACTCGTCACCCTGATGACTTAGCTATATATGACTTTATATCTAACTCTTTTATTTTTAGGTGTTACAAACAACCCTTATGTGAACAAAACTACAACACTCTCTTAGCAACTTTATTGCGAGAGTATAAAAATGCACCAATGAACTCGAAGTACTCAGGAATATTCTTAATATCATAAATTTGACTACGATTCTAAAATCATCCGGCTAAGGACTCTCATGACCCTAGCATACTCCGAAAGTATTTATGAAATTCTGTCTGTTATTAATTTATAGAATTATCTTGAACGGAGATCATCCGCAGATTCGTAATTACAGCAATATCGAATTAATAACTATAAAGTCTATGTTGAGTATGCAAAGAAGCTTCCGATTAAATATTTCTAAAATTATAGACGTTTCAGCACATATCGTTCAAATAGATGTTGATTTACCCGGTATCAACTATTAATATTAAAAGACGAGATAAAATGTTCTTTTTGTTTCGGAAATAGCAAATGTAGAAGGGTCTGACCTTATTCTGTATTTCAAAGAGTAACTATCTGTACACCTATGTTGCTAAAAATATTATTTTTTTGATAATAATAACTCTAATCTTTCGAAGACAATATATCCACTCCAACTTTCTACTGATAAACTAGTAATATGTAAACAAAAATGTAATGCCCGAAAAAATCTTTTAACTGGGATATTCTCTCTGAATTTGTTTTTCAAACTTACTCAATTTGAACTCTCTCTCAAAACACACTCTCCAAAAGGCGCATGCACCAAATTTTCTCTCGGTCTCTGTTCTTTCAATTACGCGCTCTCACACTCTCTCGCTCTTTTTGACGCTCTCAAGCACTCTACGCTAACCAGTATTTTTTTGGGGATAAAATGGCGCTGCTGTCAGTAGCTTTAGGGCATGTTCTACTCATTTTCATGCCACTATTCGTAGAATGCTCGTAAGGCGACAGCTATATATACACGCATATCTTTTGCGGCACTCAGCAATCGAAGGCAGCTGTCGAAAGCAATCCCAACGACAACGACCGCACCAGCATATCACCGTTTTACCGTTCATTTAATGAATGCGATAAATTACGACTATGAAGACTAAACGTCGTCGCCATGCCTTACTATCAGCAGACAATGCGTAGTTATGGGCACCTACATATATACTTCCATGTGTATTTGAGCGACTGAGCATGGTCGTAAAGAAATTCATAGTGTCATCTAACTCTAGTGATATCGTTGGCATTAGCGCCATTATGATCGTATAATACACATCAATTAGGCGTAACGATAAGTACAGCTTGCGCGTATTACCCAGTTGAAGGTTAGAATTTAATATCGAAAAACATCTGTAAATTCAAATGGAGTAGTTCCATTTTAGAGTTCCCAAACATTTATAGATATCATATTTGTTCGATCCTATCATTGGTATCTTTAAATGTGTCGGTCATTTCTATCATGCTAACTGTCCACTTTTGAAAAATGGCGTAGTTGAATCTTCTCGGCTTCTCCTTCTGCTTGCTCAAGATATGGCTTAAAAACCATGTAACTCTCACTTCTTGAGAAGAACGACTTAGCAGTGTTGTTATGGACCACAGTTCCTATATAGCAGGTCGCACCGTTCATTATATCAAAGCATGATCTGACCGTCTTGATTCAGCCTTAATAGTTAATCTAGCTTTCTTCATTTGTTTCATTTTTTTCCAAGTAACTCGATAATCATTCCATTCATTTTATCTTCCTATCCCATATGCACCCTTTTATGTCTCTTTCACTTTCACTACCATTACAACGGTAGCCTATTTGTTACCACTAATCCACTTGCCATGTTTTCCACGTCACTGCCATGCACCGTTCTTTTTCTTCCACCCCATTCATTTCATTGTGTCCCGTTACTCTCGTTTCTCGTTATTCACAAACCTCGTCACAACTGCGTTTGCTTGCCATTTAAATTTGATTTCATTTCGTTGCATCCTTTGAGATTTCACCGACTCATTCACTTAGACATTCATTCATTTAGTCATTCATTGGATTCTTCTTAACATTTCAATTTCATTTGGCACAAAACCGAGTGCGTATGTATGTATGTTTGTAGTTGGAACTCTCAAGGCATCATCTTGCACCAATCGCCTTATTACCAATCGAGATGCTTGGCATTTTTCCACTTTAATTTCATTTTATTTCAGTCTTTTTGTAGCTTCTTAGTTAGACTGGCCTCCTTATTGTTTGCGCTTTTCATTTACTCTCTTGAGTTTGCTTCATTTTTGTATCGCGTAAGCGAAAACAGCACGCAGATTTACAAGAGGTTGTATAGGGTGGTTCACATCAAAATTTTTTTCGTTTTTGCCTTGGTAGTAACAGTTCTTTTTACTTGGTAGAGTCTTAAAATTTGATAGAATCTATGTACTGTTCTGTAAACCTATTCAAAAATTGCATGGTGCTGTCAAAGGGGTGGAGCCATTACTTGCCTTTTTTTTCGAAGGGCAAATAATACAAAATATGCCCCCCAAAAGAACTTTTAAGATCTGTATTAGAAAACATGTGCCTGGACGATCCATGGGTTCCGAAAGGTCAAGAATTATGCCTTTCATAATTTCCTTCAAGCGTTATCTTGAGCATATGTTATGTTAGCAGATCTCAATTAACTTCTCTCAACTTCTTTTGTCGGCTAATGTCGATTGTAGCCAATTCTCTAGGTTCGCTGATGTGAACCTTCCGAGCTGTTTCAATCTCAGTCTGGCAAAAGCTTGACAGTGGAGGAGCAAATGCTTAGATGATTCCACCTCGCCTTTATCCAAACAGCTTTGGCAACTTGCAACTTGCAACTGCGCAGGTGCTGGTTGTTGACCAACGCTTGGCGATATCATGCGTAGACTGCATGTCCAGGGGTCCAGGTGGACCATGGACTGCCAACCAAGTTGCTAGGGTACCCTCTCTTGCAAGCTTGTCAGCCTTACAGTTACCAACGATTCCGACTCGAGTCGAATAAAAAATAGTTAGAAGCTATTGATAAAGATCTAACACACTCCTTAACTAACCTAGAGCGCAGTGTCATCGATTCCAATGTTAGTATTGCCACTCTATTGTCGGAGTGAAAACATAACTCTCTAAAAGAGGCCAAAGAGAGGACCTGTGTGTCCACTGCTACTTTAATCGCAGGAACCTTCCTGAGCATATAGTTTGTGAATTATATTGTTGGAGATTTAACAAATATATATCAGTTCTCTTAGGGTTGTGAATTGACTATATTAGATCTTGAAGCGAGTCGAGACAGCGACATGAATAAAATCATATTACATAAGAAATTGGATTGTTTCTTCATTGAAATGAAGTTTCTTTATTACAAGGAAGAACTACCCTATAGATATTGTAAACACACTCATGTCGCTATAATCTCCAAGGAGAGGCAACACACAACATATGTATGTATGTAAAACAGTCTGACAGACAACACTTTTTTATACGCTGGCGTTTGACTAAGATTTGCTGTTTGCATTCACTTTTCTTTTGTTGCTAGTTTTTTTTTTGTTGGGTAACCACACTGCTGCAGAGTTTCTTGTCTTGCTATTGACTTTTGCCGCCACTGCATGTTTCAGTTTGCTGTGTGTCGTCATTATTACTTGGAGCTTTTTGCTTTTCCCTTTTGTGTGCTTGCCGTTTTGGGCGCATTGATTTTTGCTACGTGCCGCAGCTGTACCCTTTTGCTCACCTTTTTTTGTTGTTGCTAGTCACATTCTTCTTTTGATTGTTTATTTGTTCTTTGAAACTAGTTTCTCGGCAATTTATACTAGTAGTTCGTCGCACACATACAATCACATATTTGTAGACTTCCATATACTGGTATGTATGTCTACTATATATATGTGTGTTGGGTCACGTGGTAATCTCCGCTTTTCATTTAATTTTAAGCAAACTTTTCAATCTCCTGATGATTGATGATTTACTTTTTTCCCTTTGCACCAATTTCTGCGACGTTTCTTTATTTGTATATGCTGCAGGCGCACAAAAAGTGGTGAACACCAAAAAAAACATTGCAAAAAAGAAAGAAGAAAAGGCGAAATTTTTTCTTCACTGCAGATATACATATGTATGTACATATGTAAGCACATAGAACCTTAGGAATATGATTGATTTTTCGTGTGAAAATTTAATCCTTAAACAAATTGTTGGGGAGCTCAGCAAATGAAAAGTCAACAAACTGTTAAAGGATTGGGATTTGTTCAAGGGTTGTAATGAAATTTAAAGTCCAAAAGTATATTCATAAATACATAGATACTGTACTTCTTCCATTTCTTTTTCCATAATTTTCAACCGCCATACCTAAATTCCCAATGTCATTCAATAATGCCACTCCTAATAAATCTTAAAAGGAGAATACATTTCACACACTGCCCAAAACGTTAGCTCTTTGAAACCTTGAAAGATCGCAACGGGTGTCCGCATGAGTCTGCAATCCTCACGTACTGGTGCGGTTATGGGTCGGCGACGTCATTGGGCCGTACTTCTTCCGTAATGATCAAGATCGACACGTTACTGTGAGTGGGAATCGCTACCGCTCAATGATAACCGCATATTTTTGGTTCGAATTGGATGATATGACTTGGACAATATGTGGTTCCAACCGGAAGGCGCCACAAGCCACACAGCGAATGTCACAAGCGATTTATTGAAAACCAAGTTCGATGAACGTGTTATCTCACGAAATCAGTCGTGCGATTTGAAGCCGTTAGATTATTTCCTGTGAGGCTACGTCAAGTCTATGGTCCATGCCAACAAGAAAGCTGTCGAAAATTGGGTTCAGCGTCTGGCGAAATCGGACCATTCACGCCCACAAAATGACGAAAACCGAAGACCTATAAAGTGTCATAACTAAGCCATAAATACAGTTATGAAAGTAAAATTTGGTACAAAGGATCGCATTAGGGAAGGGCACATTTGGATGTTTTTTTTACGTGGGCGTGGCCACGCCCACAAATTGGTTTTTTGTATATATCTTGCAAACCAAAAAAACTGTATAAACTAAACTTTCTGCAGTCGTTACTTTTAGTCATTTCCTTATACAGTCCAAAAATTAAAGAAATCGGATAATAACCACGCCCACCCCCCATACAAAGGTTATGTTGAAAATTACTAAAAGTGAGTTAACTCAATAAAGAAAAATGTTAGAAACACTAAATAGCAGATGGAAGCTGCACTCTCTCAGATGTTTTTACAAAATTGAAAATGGGCGTGGCGTCGCCCACTTGTGGGTCAAAAACCACATCTCAGAAACTACTCAACCGATTTGAATGAAATTCGTTAAATAATATTTTCATAACACCCCGATGACACGGACGGGTGGAATATGGGCGAAATTTGTTCACAATCACGCCTACGTGATCACGTTATATGGGAAAACTCAATTTTGAATTCCATCTGAATCGTTCACTTTATAATATATACATTAGGAACCAATGAAGATAGCGGAATAAAACCTTACACAAATACTGTATTTGAGCTGTGACATCACTTGTGGAAAAATTGTCGAAATCGGACTATATTTTTTTAAGGCCCCTGATATCGAACATGAAGAACTCAGTGCCTAAGGGTAATTTTCCACCGAAAATATAGGTAAATCTCTCAGATATTTTAATGTAATTTAGAGAGACTTTTTTCTTATAATAGTTTGTCTCTGTACCAAAAATAGTTAAAATCGGGTCATAACTTCCTCTAGATCCCATATACCTAATTATCGGTAATATAAAATTAAGTGAGCGTATAGTCTTCGATATATTGTATCTTAGTGGTGAAAACGATGGAAATCCGTTCAGGAATTGCCTCAGTCCACATATACTATTTATGATGATTTTCGTTATTCTATTGGACTTTATGCCAAATATATTGGTCGAATTGTGTTATCTTTATAAATTTACATCAATAAATTGCGAAAGTATAAAATGTTCGGTTGCAGCCTTTCCTTACTTTTTTTTTTTTTTAATTCGGTAATCTCACTGGGAAAGAAGAAAGTTATTTAACGTTGGGAAGTAAATAAGTTCAATTATTAAACTTTCATTATTTTTTATGAACTTCTAATATTCATAAAACCAGGTTTGCATTGCAATAGTACAAATTTAATTTAAAATCAAAATTCCAAATCTTGAAAAGATTTCATAGACTCTAATATCTGCTGTTTTTTAATAATAAAAATATGAATAAAAATGTTTAATACGCATCACTCATAAATAAAATCACGCTTGGTTAGCTACACTTCAGCCATAACACAAAACAAAAACCCGTTATTTAAAACCTCATGCATTTTTACGAAACAAAAAGCATTGAATGTTTTTAATAAAAACTGCAACAGTGCGCTTTACTGCCAATGGTTAAATGTACATAATGTATTATTGCATTTTTGGTCAGCGTTGAGGTGGAGAATTCTCCCGTTTGAGTTGCTTTGGTAAATTTCTAATTTTATTTTTGCGATACAAAATTGCTATTGTGTTATTAAGCTGATGTTTGTTCCTGCAACGCAAAGTGGCCTCCGCATTTCGTATTGTTTTTGATATTTTTTTTTCAAGAACTTGCACATTTTTTACAATTCCTGAAAGGCTTTTTTTCTCGCTCATGCGCTCTCAATTTTATTTCGAATTGCATTTTGGGTTTTTGCTTTAAATTTTTTATACGGAATAAACCAGTGGCAACTTTTCAATTGGCATGCCTATCGGCAAGCATACACTTACGCACACACATACAAGCAAATAGAAGTGTTTATATGTATGTTTGTTGTTATATGCTGGATTCTTCACTATGTGTACAAGTTGAAATGTAATTCCACAAAAGCTTCCCAGCTGCATTCTGCGACTGCAATTTTTATTGCTTCTGCCTTAGCTGGCTGCAAGTTTACTTTGTATGCGCGCCATGTTTTTATTTTTATTTATATATTTTTTTTGTATTGCTTTTATTTATTTATTAGTTTGTATCATCTGAATTGCGATTTTGTGTGCGCGATAGCCCCTTCGTGGCTTTGACTCGCTGTGCGGCTCAATAAATGTGATTGTTATTTTTCAATTGCGCCATTCGGGTATTGGCGAAAAAAATGGCTGGTAACTGGTAACTGGTAACTGGTGGCAGCACTGGCTGACTGTAGTTGGTTCAAAAAAGTAAAAAATAATAAATTTAAAAACACTAAAAGAAACAGCGTTGTTGGTATATGTGCTATAGCAGCAACTCCAACTTTTAGTTTGCCGTTGAATGCATTTCCGACACCATGCTCAGGGGCGCAGTACTTGGCCATTGCCTGTGGTAGTGATTTATGACGCTGTATTGTTAAATGTAGACACATACATATATTATACACATGTATACTTGCAGGTGTGCCATTGCGGTGCCTCAACATTGCTAGAGCACTTGGCGTGCTGCGTCCTGGTAAATGCATTTTAAATGTTGAGAGCGCTTCGTGCTAATAAATAAAAAATATAAATGCTGAAAAATTTTAAACAAATATTTCAAGAAAAAGCATTTCATATTGCCAAATAAATCAAATAATAATAAAATGTATATCAATAGTAGCGCTTATGTGCGAAAGGTTTCAGGTTTGCTATGGAATTTCAAACTCAAAACGAAAATAAAAATACTATTTAAACCGGTACTTCACGAAAGATAAACTTACTGAGTAAAGCTCTTAACATTGTTCTGTAATTTCCAATATTGTCTTGTCAACGAAATCACAAATAAATAATATTCGCAAATAAGTTTTATTTTAATTAATAATTTTAATTTTTCAAACATTTATTGGGATTGGAGTTCGAGTAGCCAACGTTGAATAGTACTAACAAGTAAAGAAAGGCTAAGTTCGGGGGCAAGCGAACATTTTATACTCTCGCAATTTATTGATATAGTTTTATTAAGATATCACACAATTTGACCCATATATTCGGTATACAGTCCAACAGAATAACGGAAATTTTCATATATAGTGTATGAGGGCTGAGGTAATTCCTATACCGATTTCACTCATTTTCACCAACAAGGTACACTTAATTTTGCTAAGATATCTCACATATTAACCGATTTATAAGGTATTAAGTCCATTGTATTTTTAAAAAATCTATAATTAGAGAAAGGGGAATTTATGACCCGATTTTAATCATTTCTAGTACAGAGACACACTATTAGAAGAAAATTATATCCTATGAATTAAATTGAGATATCTGAGAGATTTATCGATAATTCCGGTGAAAAATTACCATTACGCACAGTTATAGTCCGATTTCAACAATTTTTTCACAACTTTTGTCACACCTCAAATATAGTATTTATGTAAAGTTTTATACCGCTATCTTCATCAGTTCCTAATGTATAATATATATTATAAAGTGAACGAATCAGAATCAAAATTGAGTTATATGGGAAGTAGGCGTGGTTGTGAACCGATTTCCCCCGTTATATTCCGTCCGAGTCATCAAAGTGTTAGGAATATATTATTTAACGAATTTCATTGAAATCGGTCGAGTAGTTTCTGAGATATGGTTTTTGACCCATAAGTGGGCGACGCCACGCCCATTTTTCAATCTGAGTTCAGCTTCTTTCTGTCATTCGTTCTGCGAATTTTAGTGTTTCTGATGTTATATGCTCTCTAAGCAACTTTGTTGCGAAAGTATAAAAATGTAAAATAATACTGATTTCTTAAGTTGCTTCTAAAAACTTTGAGGTTTCTTAGAATGCAAAAACTCTAATTCCTCAATAAGACAAACCTTCAATGAGAATTTGAGCGCCACTAAAACAACTCTCCTTCATTTTCAACTTTACTTATAAACCACATTACCACATACAGACATTTTTTTCTTTATGGTTCTGCATATCCTTGTATGTATGTCAAAGTCCTTGCGCACTCCTTAGCGTGCATTTTAATGTCATTTACTGCGTTACGCAGAAATTCCCTAAACAACTAAATGCGAACATAACAAAAATGGCGCAGCTGCATTGAGTTGGCATAATTTTGAATTGCTGATCCTCAGCGCTGCCATTGTTTTTCCTCCTGCTACCACCAATCATTCAGCACAATAGCTGATACACTACAAAGTATGGGAAATAAAAAGAAATTTTGCAAAATATTCAATACATAATTTATGCATGTAAATTCGCTGAGCGCGTCTGCAGCGCCGAGCCGCACATGCACACCACCACAAATACAAATATATATTTATGGCAGCTCCCGACACATTTACCCATTTCCATATTTAGGGAACAAACTTAAATGATTTTACCGCAAGTGAAGCGAAACTGCGTGGAGAAAGGAAAATGCTGTTTACATGAAATTTATTTAACATAAAGAGACATGTCCTTGTCAAGGAGCCGGTGTAAATGGTGGCAGAAAAAAACAAAAATCCAGGAAATACGCGGTTTTAAAAATGCATGTTGACAGTAATAGTCTTGTAATGAGATATTTTATTCTCAATCGCATGAAATATTCAATTTTTTGCTGATTATCCTCCACATGCACATACATATGTATATATATTCATTGTGTGTATGTGAAAACATTGTAGACGAGCATAGAAATGTGAGTGTGCGAAAAAAGGTTGGTTCCTTAATTGAAACGATTTAGCATTCACCACAAAATGCGATTAAATTATTTCAAATTGAAAGGAGAGTTGAGTATATTACGATTAAAATAGCCTTCTCACACAGGAGCTAATTGATCAATTAACCGGCCTCTGTCTCTCTGCGAAAAATAGCAATTACCTGAGGAAACTTACCAACTTCTTATGAAAAGCAAAAACAATAATGTATAACAGCTGATCGGTTATCGAGTAGCCAGCAGTGAAAAAGGCAAAAACTGGTTTATTAATCAAAATTTTAATTGATCAATTAATTTGACTGTGTGATAAGGCTATAAGCGCTGGCTCGCAGACTTAAATCAAATCCAAATTTATTTTTAAGGCAAATTCGTTGCTCCGCTAGTAATTTATAGCCTCCGAGCATATTTTCTACATAAAAATTTTCTCATACAACATATCAATCGCTCTGTTACTGTTTTCAAAATGGGTATGAATTTAGTACGATTATTTTTTAATAAAAGTAGGATTCTTAAAATTTTATAGAATACGAAGATTTTTATTTATTTATTTAGAAAAGAACTAATATATGAATTTTAGAATTCGTTGTAATACAGTACTTTGCAAATTGTTTGGCGTAGATGTGAAATTAAAACTTATATGCAGCACTTAATCACCTAAAAGTATGCAACACTCAAGAATTATTCGTACCAAAAATTTGCATATTATAAAGGGTAATACATTTCGAGGTTCCCTACTTTTTTAAAGAAACTTCAAATTTAATGGGGAATATTTCTTAACATTCGAAATAACATTTTTTGGCATTTATTATTTATTTTGATAAAGATTATCTCTTACAAATGTTGGTCGTGGCCACGTCTCAGTTGGTCCATCCGTTGAGTTAAATTTTCGATGACTCATTCGAGCATTTCGACTGGTAACTAGCGAATGACACGTGTTATTTTTTGCTCCAAGGCCTGAATCGAAGCGGGATTGTCGACATAGACCTTAGACTTTACATATCCACACAGAAAAAAGTCTAACGGTGTTATATCACACGATCTTGGCGTCCAATCGATATTTTTGGTACTTTTCAAGAGCCCATAGAGCGAAGCGATGTCTCGTAGGAAAGTCGAGCGGCTTCAATTCTTGCTCAAACTGTATTTTGTAGAAAGTACCTCGACTTGGATCACCCGAAACGATTATTTAATGGCCCATGCGCAGAAGTCCACGCAAGTGCGGCGAATTTTAAGTTGCCATTCACTTTGAATGACCAAAGATGCATTCTATAAGCGTCTAGTATGCACCTCGACGTTCCCCATGTTTAAAGGAGAGCTTTATCTCTCCAATTGCTGTCTCATCAGATATCGGCATCGCCCACGCTTCTGCACCATATAGCAGTACGGAAATAATGATCGACTAGAAGAGTTCTTTCTAGTTCGTCGAGAGAGGACTTTACTTTCAATTGCCTACAGTCCGAGTTAGCAAAGTTCAAAGTTTGATTTCAAAACTGACATTGTTGGTATTATTGACGCTGGTTCTAATTATCTGCAAATTTTAAATATTTGATTGAATTCTAAAGTATTTAGGATTAATACAAAAAACATACTCAGATGTTTCACTTTGAACAAGGGGGATAACCGCTTTTAGAAAATAATGATTTTGATAAGTTTGTTTGTCTAAAATCACCGAGCACATAGTAAATAATTTTAGCAGCAACAACTTATAAATTTTATATTTAAAGGATAGTACCTTTAAATTATTCGCACATTTAAGGTACTACATATGCTGACAGACATACAAATCTGCATATGTACATCTGTACATAAAGGCAAAGTATCAATTAAGATTTCCATAAATACCTAACAAAAACTATGAAAGCCTGCAACATCTGTAGGAAATAACCTCGGCTCGACACAAATCTGACAGCTGGCATGAAAAATTGTTTACACAAATTTGTAACGATTTGTTGTCTGTTATCTGCACAGCTATTTTTACCGCATCAACGGCAGCAGCAGCTGCTGTTTGTATTGCCGGTTTTATACTTTACGGCCGTAATATTGTATGTTGTTGCATGTGGAATTTAGACAACAGACTATAAATACACAGACATATGTCTAAACAATAATAACAACAACAGTAGCATATATGGAAATAGCAAGCACACATACACTGATAAATATACAAACATATTTATAGAAAGTGAGCGCAAATTGTTGCAGCGACGTATCACTCAGGCAACGACGAGACATCTGCGTAGCCAGACAGACAGGCTGATAGTGAAGAACGCTGTCAATAGATAAACAAATATGCTGAAGTATGAATGCCTTTAGTAAAGTTATATAAATGTATATATATTGGTACATATGTATAAATAACGGTTAGCAAGCACTGGTTGGCTGTGCTACATTCGCCGTGAATATAATATCAATGGCTTTACTAGCAATCAATACATATATATTAATATATTTTAGCACTCTCGCATTTAAAATATGTATACTCCCACTCTTCGTCGCACTCATATAAAAGTTATATGGATATGTATTTTTGGCATGATTTAGAGCTCATAGGCTACATTTTATCCAAAAACAAGCCTTAAAAATTACCCCTTCAGATATCTGACTTTCGAAATAAAATCATACCACTCGTATAAATGCATGAAAACTCAAAGTAAAATTATGCCATACGAAATTCCCAAACAATTTAATTTGCTTGCATATTTTGTGCTCTCTCTCTCGCTAGTTCTAAATAATTGCTACAAGTGTTGCAAAATTCATTTAAATTCACTTACAATTCATTGCAACGAACGCTATGCTTTGCTGCAGCACTCCAAAACACCGACACTTGCCACAGTTTGTGGCACCATTTGAATGCAGCAATCAAATTTTGGCCAGGTTCGTCCTCAATACTGGCATTTTTATTACATTTGGCACGACAACACCCAACGAATGACAACAAAGGTGGCGCACAGCGTGTGAAGCGAGCAGATACAAAATAGTGATTGGTGTGGTTGAGGGCATGGCTTTGGGGTGAAAGGATGAAATGCGGGCGAAAAAGTTGACAGCGGCAACGGTAAGTGGTAGTTTGTATGCATTTTACAGCAATTTTTGTGCTTGATTGAAACGAATTACTACACGTACAACATAGAAAAACAAACAAACGAATGGAATGGAGGCGAAAAAATCAAAGCAACGTGCAACAAAAAAAAACTCATCTAAAAATCTAAAATTACATATAACAGCACTGTATGCAGCGAGTAGGAAGCAAATTGGCTTCAAAACACCACTGTATGTAGTAGTGAAATTTAACAAATCTGTTGCCTGACACTATATATAGGAGTACTAGCAGCAGCAGTTTACACTAAACAAAGAAAAAATGCATTTCCAACTTTTTCGGAAAACAAAAGAACAGATCGAACAAATTTGCTTGTGTATGTAACGGGTGGTTCTATAGCGGTTTCTTCGGAAATATTAAATAAAATAAAAATAAAATTATGAATTATTTTGACTTAATCCGAAATTCAGGATCTTTAGGAAACCCGAGTTATTTCTACAAGTAGCATATCATTTTAGCACGACTTTAGCCGAATTATGGCTGTATCTCATAAGACTTTTTCGATATTCAACTCCAAATCAAATTAACTATATTCCCTAATATACAATTCCATCTCGGTACTCTACTCAGTTCCAAGGAGAACAATTTACTTCACCCTTTCATGCCCAATGTTGCGTATATGCAACATTGTACTTATCGGCTCCTAATTCTCGTTATTTAAATTTTTTTAACCAGCGGTTTTTTCAATTATGTAGACTTATGTGTTATGCAAGCTTACAGTTACTTTTTCTGATTTGAGCTGTGCACGTGTTCACTCAGTAAGAGTTCTTAGCAGAGAGAAACTGGCAAAAATCGTTTCGCGAAAAAAGTTATACAAAAGTTGTTATACAAAAATGGTTCAAAAACATAAAAATAATTGTTTTATTTTAAAACAAAGTGAACTATATAACTAAGTAAGGATAAGAGAGTTATTTACTAAAAAAATATCATGAAAAAAGTGTTTAGTTTATTTATAATAATTTAATCACATAGCTAATGAACCTGGTAACATAGGACTTTGAAATTTTTATCACTTCATATTTGAGTTAAGACTAATATATATATGTCCTAAAAAAGCTGTTAGCTCCGCCCATTTTAATTCGGGCATGAGAGGGTTAACCGAGGTTACCTAACTTGAATCAGCAAAGGCCGTTTGTGGCGTAGACTATGTAAATCCTGGTACAATAATGAAATTAGAGTTATTCTGGATCAAAGCTTAAGATTTAGGGCCATAAAAATCATACTTAATATCGCCCTTAATCACAATGCTTTCATCAACAGTATATTCTGAGAAAAGACAATCAGTAATAGGAACTCTCTAATATCTGGAACAGTTTGTACCGCTCATTGGTGTCACAAAGATCACTTGAGGCTTTTCCAATACCGGGTTAACATAGCAAAATACCACAAAATATGAGTATTCAAACAAAACTGCTTAACCCCAAATGGTTCCAAATCGTGTTCGAAATCTGTGCAGTTTATTTCGTTCGCTTAAGACATCGTCAAGAACAATTTAGACTAAACTATTGATACCTTGAATGTGGATATCTGAGTAAAACGGGCAAATCGCTTGCTGTTCTAACTATTTCTGATTATACCAGTTTATACTATTTATACCAGTTGTTTGTTCGATTAGTTCCGCTAGAAATTGAAGGCAGTATATGAAGAAATCGCCAAAAAATGTATGAACCATCCTGCATATTTCCATGAATGTAATTTTGGTTACAATTTTTACTCGTTTCACTATGCAACAGTCAATATAATAGACAACAAAACAAAAAACATACAACAATAAAACACCAATTGCAACACTGACAACAGCGTCAGTAGCAGCAGTCTCGCTAGTTCGCCAGCCAGCCAGCGATCACACGCAAAAAAATCATGTGTCAGGTATTGAAAAGCCCGGGGCATTTGCGAAAGGCATGTATGCAAACATATTTACCTGTGCACAAGCATACCTGTTAAAAGCGAAAATTTGCAACATTGCTAAAAAAATATTGCTGTTGTTGTTTTTATGAGCTAAAAACTAAAAAAAAAACCAAACTCCAACACAATTTTAACGGTGTTTTTCTGCTATTCGCATTTTGTATTCTCTAAATATGTAAAAGCATTTTTATTACAATGTGTTTTTGTTGGTGTTTTAGGTTTTTATACCAAAATTTGACACATTTTAACGGATGTAATAAATGCAATGTCGCGTTCTGCAACACACGCATACTGCGATATATGTACAATTTCCAATTGTGCAAAGGTGCTGTGGATTTGCAAATTTTAATACAATCTGACATTGGTTGTAATTGAAAATGTTTTCAACTTTTCGACATCATTTCTATTGAAAATCAGCTGTCTGCATCAGATAATCTTCCATGAATCTGCTTTATGAGCTAGCGTACATTAGACAGATTTAACGGTAAACGAGTAAAGTAATACACAAAAAGGAGAAAAAATCTATAAATAATCAGATGCAGTATGTTAACGTTGGGCATACAGCTTTATACGTTTATACACTTACACTGACTCCGAAATATCTCAAGAACGGGATGTGCAACGTTCTCATGATTTTTCCAATTTTTTATGTATAGTAAAAACCAAAAACAGTTCGTTTTAGCTGTTTCTTCACATATTTACAAAAATATTTGAATCCCAATTTTAATTAAATGTCAGTTGTTTGACTACCAGCTGTTTTAAATTTAAGTTCGAATCAGTATAAAATCGAATGAATTTCACCACAACTCAAATTAATACATGCGTTTTTAAATTTCGGTATCAAAATGAAATCGCACGATTTTCTGCACATACTTGATATCTTTTTTATTGTGATCAAAAAAGAAGTGACAAATCGCAGATATTTATTATATAATTGCTGGTTACTTTTATTGCACTAACAAGTTATAGGGCTAGTAATCATAATGTGAAATCATACTAAGACTTTCTTTAGACACTTCAAACGGAATACTTGTTCATGACAGAACGCTTCAAGCTTGTGATGCTACATAAACGCCTTCAAACCATCATACAGGTGATTTGTACCCTTTTTTTCTATGAAACCTGAGAGGAATTATGAAATTGCTTAAATCATTCTTCTTAATTAAATAATTTGTGTTAGAAATGGTATAATTTTTATATTTGACAGTTTTTACAGTACTTATAATTCAAGGAGTCAATAGTCTGACGATATTTCCACCCTGTAAACAAGATTCCGTCTCAGAAGATTCTACATTTCCCAGATCAATCTTAATTCATAATTTTTGCGCTTCTTTTGGAGACCTCAATATATTCTCCACTGCCCATATTTTTTTCTTTTCCAGCATACTCCAATTCTAAATGCCTTTCTAAATAACTTAATCGATACATTGAGCAAATTCTTCCAGCACAAACTACACGTTTTTCGCATTTTTATACAAAAACAAAAAACCTGCTACCATCATAAACGTTTCCCCAATAGGCGCGTACATGCTCTTCAACGCATTTGGTTGATCTTTATATCGCTTAATGGCTTCATTTTCCGCTAACGATGCTTTTATAAATACATTAAAAGCGAACGCATCGGAACTGTTAAAACTCCAGCATTGACCGCAAACAGTTCAAGTGTATCGCTAACCGCAATTGCTTCTGTTTTATAGCAGTTGGCAACTAATGCCGGTCCATATCAGTTGACCTCATTAAATGGCACACTCAATTGATTCATGAACTCATTGAGTATTTTTTGGCAATTTTCGCTGGACACTCCAAAGCACACGCTGCTTACGCATATGAGCGGGTCACATGTGGGTGTATATACTTTTACTCAGCCACCCACAGGCGCACATACTCGTACAAATGCAAGATTATAATATTAGCATTATAACTACATATATACTCATGAGTGCAGTGGTATGTTCGTTTCCACGCAATGCGTCTTCATAAATGTCTTCTTGGCCATCTAACAGTAAATCTTTCATTTTTATGGCAAGGCCACGGACACACGCACACTTACTTATGGCTAATCACCTATAAAAATACCGGAGTAAGACTAGAATTTTATTGTTGTTTGGCAGATTTTAATGTCTCAATAGTTGGCTGATTGCAGGTCTACAAAGCGTATCTGAGTTAGTGGTAAGCCATTTTCAATGGAGGAAGTGATTTGTACTTTACACTCGATTATTTACAGTCGTTAATAAAAAGAAGCAACCTTCCCAAATTTCTTAGTTTGAGGTTAGTTCTGGATCTCAACTGCTAGTTTATGATGATTTGTAAAATATATTTTTCATAAGCTTTCTAAGGAATCTATTGTAACAATTCCGAAACTCAAGATTTGACTCGAACTTTTTTGGACTTAGGTATTTCAATGTCCAAATTTCTTCTCCAGTTTAGACGGGTAGGCTTTTCCTTCGGTTGGGGATTTCATTCGAATCTGTCGAGTAGTTCCTGAGATATGGTTTTTGACCCATAAGTGGGCGACGCCACGCCCATTTTGCATTTTGTAAAAAAATCTCAGTGCAACTTCTTTCTGCCATTTCTTATGTAAAATTTTGTGTTTCTGACGTTTCTCGTTAGTGAGTTAACGCACTTTTAGTCATTTTCAACCTAACCTTTGTATGGGAGGTGGGCGTGGTTATAATCCGATTTCTTTCATTTTTGGACTGTATAAGGAAAGGGCTAAAAGAAACGACTGCAGAAAATTTGTTTTATATAGCTTTATTGGTTTGCAAGATATATACAAAAAACCTATTTTGGGGCGGGGTCACACCCACTTTTCCAAAAAAATTACATTTAAATGTGCCCCTCTCTAATGCGATCCTATGTTCCAAATTTTATTTTCATAACTTTATTTATGGCTTAGTTATAGCTCTTTATATGTTTTTGGTTATCGAAATTTTGTGGGCGTGGCAGTGGTCCGATTCCGCCCATTTTCGAACTTAACCTTCTTATGGTGCCAAGGAATACGTGTTCCAAGTTTCATTAAGATATCTCAATTTTTACTCAAGTTACAGCTTGCACGGACGGACAGACGGACGGACGGACAGACAGACAGACATCCGGATTTGAACTTTACTCGTCACCCTGATCACTTTGGTATATATAACCCTATATCTAACTCGTTTAGTTTTAGGACTTACAAACAACCATTATGTGGACAAAACTATAATACTCTCTTTAGCAACTTTTGTTGCGAGAGTATAAAAATTGCGAGAGAATGAAATGTTCGGTTACACCCGAACATAACCCTTCCTTACTTGTTTATACAATTGCTTATACCTTTTCCTCCGCTGTAAGCGTGAGCGGGTTTGCGATATATGAGTTTATGCAAAAATGGGTTGTGACCGCAGAAATTTCGCAACTATTTCATTTAATTTGATTTATGGACAGCTGTGAAAAATTGTTACTACTATTCTGCGTGTGTGTGTGTAAACAATATCTCTGCATGGGAGTTTTTATGCAAGTTTATACAAGTCCATGTTTTTCTTTAGTTGAATCTTGATTTTCGCTCCCGCTCCTTCTCAGTCTCAGTCACTCGCTTTCATTCTCCTTTATTTCCTTTCATCACTACTGCATACGATCGCTTTTCTTTCGCCTGTCACTGCGCCGAAGGACACGCCTGCTGCTGCGGCACACGCACAACAACAACAACAAAACGAACGACTGATATTGAATTGTTGCAGAAAAACCCACAAACAACACAATGAATTTGGCTACGAAAGCATGTGACAGCAGCAGCGGCGGTGGTCCGTGAATAAAAGCGCCGTTACTGCTGGCAGACATGTTGACGTTGGCCATGACGTGCAAGGCGTTGCCAGCATCCATTCAAGAAAATTTCGCGACCTTGCGCCGCAGTATATTCAGAAAAGGCCACCAAGGCATATGCTTCTATCCGGTTAATGCTGGTTAAGTGAGTACGTGTGCCTGTGTGTATTATTGCATACATTTAGGCGTGCATATGCTTTTGGGCAAATGGCGTAAGATTAAAGTAATAAATTTTGCTTTGTGCACAAATTTAGTAATTTTCGGCCTTCACGTTTTTGTTTACGTTGCCTCCCTCACTGTGTATGGTACTTATGCAAAAGTGTGGCTAAATTTTAGTTAAAAGGTCGACTTGACGCTCATTTGATCTCTGCCTTTGCTTACTAGAAAACACGCAATAATCAGTAGGTATAATCGGGGTATCTTTAGCTCCTATTAAGATGGACATGTTTTATTGCGATGTATAACGTTTAACTATTTCTTTCTTACCACGGAGATCATAAAAGCATAACGTAACAAACGCTCAAGCTACATAAATAATTAGAAACGCTCCAGTAAAGCGCTTCTGAAACGAGAACTTTATAAGGATTCAACAATACTTGCACTTTAATATTGGTCTCCAAAAGTTAGGTTAGGTTAGGTTTGTAGGCAGATCATTGCATAATAATACATAACATACATAAGATCTCTCTCGACACTTTTGAGCTCTGCCCGTTGTGATACCAATAAACTCCTGATGGATCAAAAACCCTTAAGATTTAGCAAAACGCTTGGAATCTAATACGAATTTCTTTAGTCGGCTAATGTCAATTCGAGCCAATTCGCAAGGATCGCCTAAAATGGGCCTTCCGAGGTGATTCAACCTCAGTTTGGCAAAAGCTAGACAGTGGAGGAGGAAATGCTTAGATGATTCCACTTCGCCTTCCTCCATACAGTTTTGGCAACTTACAGCTGTCAAGATCCCAAGTCTAAATGCATGGTTGCCCATTGGACAATGTCCAGTAAGCACACCAATGATCGCGCTGAGATGAACTTTGCTAAGAGAAAGCAGTTCAAAGTAACTTTTACGCTCCACAGCGGGCCAAAAGGACATCGCCACTGCATTGGTGCTGGTTTTTGACAAGCGCTTTGCGATCTAATGCGTAGTCTATGTCAATGCTAGTATTGCCTCTCTGCTGTCGGAGTGAATACATACCTCTCAAAAAGAGGACACCATACGGAGCAGTGTGTCTCCTGCTACTTTAATCGCAGCGACCTCTGCTTGGAACTGGTGTTGATAGAGAGCTTCCGGCAGAAAACTCCCCCTCCTACTTTCCTCTTTAGCTTCGATCCATCCGTGAAAAAGCTAACTGCACTTCTCCTCCATTGACTTCTTCCTTCCCACTTAGCCCTCATAGGTACGTGCGCAGAGAAGAAACCGCTAGGGGACGGTTCCGTGGTGCAGTGGTCCAAGTAATCAGGGATGCAATCGAACCGACGGACAGTTTCAGAGTGCTCCTGTTAGGGACCCCTCATGTACCCAGCGTCTTTGAGTCTGACAGCGATCTTTGCCGCAATGCATCTACCGCCAATATATATGGTGCGACTTGTAAAATGGCATTTAGTGACATTGTTGGTGTTGTCCTTAGCGCACCGCTAATTCCAATGAGAGCCGCTCTTTGGACACTCTCCAGTTCCTTACCTAGTGTGACTTTCTCGACCAGACGGCAACGCCATAGAACATTATAGGCTTAACTATAGTCTCATACTAAAACCACCAACCATAAAACCACTTTCGGTGCGAGACCCCACCTTTTTCCAATAGCCCCTCTATAGCAGTAAAGAGCTACCGATTTCCTTTCTCACTCTCTCCTCAATGTTTGGCTGCCATGAGAGCTTCCTATCAAGGATAAGCTCCACGTATTTCACCTTGTCCGCAGGTTGGCGACTGGAGCCTCCCAACGAGGGGAGAGTGGCATTTGGGATTTTATACCTTCTTGTAAATAAGTAAGTGGGTTGAAGTATTTTCGATTTGTCAGCATAGTTCTACAAATATACAAATGTATATACATATTAAGACCCGTGAAAAGAGGAGCGACACACACCACCTTTTTGTCGATTTTAAAGCTGCTTTCGACAGCACGAAAAGGAGCTGCCTTTACGCCGCGATGTCTGAATTTGGTATCCCCGCAAAACTAATACGGCTGTGTAAGTTGACGTTGAGCAACACCAAAAGCTCCGTCATGATTGGGAAGGACCTCTCCGAGCCGTTCGATACCAAACGAGGTTTCAGACAAGGTGACTCGCTATCGTGCGACTTCTTTAACCTGATGCTGGAAAAAATTATAAGAGCTGCAGAGCTAAATAGAGAAGGTACAATCTTCTACAAGAGTGTACAGCTCCTGCCGTACGCCGATGATATTGATATCATCGGAAGCAACAACCGCGCCGTTTGTTCTGCTTTTTCCCGCATGGATAAGGAGACGAAGCGAATGGGTCTGGAGGTAAATGAGGACAAGACGAAATATCTCTTGTCATCAAGCAAACAGTCGGCGCATTCGCGCCTTGGCTCCCACGTCACTGTTGACAGTCATAACTTCGAGGTCGTAGATAATTTCGTATACCTGGGAACCAGCATTAACAACACGAACAATGTCAGCCTCGAAATCCAGCGCAGAATAACTCTTGCCAACAGGTGCTACTTTGGAATGAGTAGGCAATTGAACAGTAAAGTCCTCTCTCGACGAACCAAAATCAAGCTCTACAAGTCCCGTCCTGCTTTACGGTGCAGAAGCTTGGACGTCAACATCAGATGAGATGACACTTGAAGTTTTCGAGAGGAAAATTTTGCGCAAGATTTATGGTCCTCAGAACATTGGCAACGGCGAATACCGCAGACGATGGAACGATGAGCTGTACGAGATATACGACGACATTGACATAGTTCTGCGAATAAAAAGACAGCGGCTACGCTGACTAGGTCATGTTGTCCGAATGGACGAAAACACTCCAACCCTGAAAGTGTTCGATGCTGTACCCGCCGGAGGAAGCCGAGGAAGGGGAAGGCCTCCACTCCGTTGGAGGGACCAGGTGGAGAGCGACCTGGTTACACTTGGGATCTCCAACTGGCGCCGAACTGCGAAGGAGAGAGAGAGGTGGCGCACTATCGTCGATTCGGCTATAACCGGCTAAACGGTTGCAACGCCAATCACATACATACATATACATATATAAACACGAATGCACATTTTTCTGGCAAAATTGATGAATGATTATTGCCTACTATTAACAGCATCAACAAAAGTTCGATTCCAGATTGCCAGCATTTTGTGTTCAACATTTAGCGAGAAATTGTAAGCCACTTTGAAAGTTGACAAAAACTGCAACTTGTGTGTAGTGCGCCAAGGCCGTCCTTTTGAGTAGTCAATGGCCTATGGACACTTAAAATCGTTTATTAGAGCTTTTGTAGCAATTTGATGCAACCATCAATCGCATTCACAGACTGAAGTTGAGCAAATCGGTTGTCGAGCATTCACAGATCAAGTGTAAATAGACCACTTTGTCCTCTCCCAGATTAACTACTGTCACAGACGGGTATTTTGCTGCATTGTGAGCTGCAGCTGTGCAGCTTTTGAGGCCAATCGAGCAAGTGGTAAACAAGCCAACTGTCGCGAAAAAGCACTAAGGAAATGCACACACATGCAGAGAACTAAGCAAGCGCTGTTTTTCGACGAACTACCGAAATAGCTTGGTCATCATTCATCTGGCCGACGACAAGCATCAATAGCGCTCATCATTAGTAATGTGTTGTCATGAAAGTACTCCGACTGGTATTGACTCTACCATAGCTACGACTACAACAATAACTGCGCCAGCAGGAAAAACCCACTCGCGCGCTAATAAGCCAGTGAAGCAGAGCTTCATCTTCGCTGTCAGCAAGTGACATCATCCACATCATCGACGACGACGACAGCGATGACGACGAGAACAGCATCATTGTAATCGCATTTACTGTCACCGCTTTTTGCCACACACACTATTTGACATTTGGCCATTGTCTAATGGCCATTGTTGTTTGTCATCACGAGTCGCAAGCGACAACAATTCGAACAAAAACCGCGCTGATGAGACCAACAACTGAGAGTGAACATTAAGCAACAGCGATAAGGACAACTAAAAATAATCCAACGACAAAGCACAGCAAAACCGCGACACAGTAGGACACCGAATGATAGTTGCAGGAATTCCAATGAAACTGCTTTGCACCATGACACGCCCACAAAATGGTAATCTGTTGATGATGGATTTTTTTAGCGAAACCGAAGTGTCACTTAAGGGGTATAAAATATAAAATAGTTTAAATTGGAACTATATATAAGGAAATATAAAATAAAATAAGAAAAAAGTGAAGTATGATGTTTTAGACTCAGTTAAATCGAAAGACCTCTTTCGATGTTTCAATGTTTCCGGCAATGTTTGAAGTTTCAAGGCGATTGCAAAAAGTTTTCATTACAGAACCTGTATCCATCTAACAGCAAGAGATTTAAATATTATTTTTATAAATTCGTATCAAAGATTTTTATACTCTCGCAACAAATGTTGCTAAAGAGAGTATTATAGTTTTGTTCACATAACGGTTGTTTGTAACACCCAAAACTAAATGAGTTAGATATAGGGTTATATATACCAAAGTGATCAGGGTGAAGAGTGGAGTTCAAATCCGAATGTCTGTCTGTCCGTCCGTCCGTCCGTCCGTCCGTCCGTCCGTCTGTGCAAGCTGTAACTTGAGTAAAAATTAAGATATCTTGATGAAACTTGGCACACTTATTTCTTGGCACCATAGGAAGGTTGCTTTCGAAAATGAGCAAAATCGGACCACTGCCACGCCCACAAAATGGCGAAAACCGAAAACACATAAAGGGCCATAACTAAGCCATAAATAAAGCTATGGAAATAAAATTTGGTATGAAGGATCGTACTATGAAGGGGCATATTTGGATGTAATTTTTTTGCGGAAGTGGGCGTGGCCCCGCCCCCTACGAAGCTTTTTGTACATATCTCGCAAACCAATAGAGCTATATAAACCAAACTTTCTGGAGTCGTTTTTTTTAGCCACTTCCTAATACAGTCCAAAAATGAAAGAAATCGGATCATAACCACGCCCACCTCCCATACAAAAGATAGGTTGAAAATTACTAAAAGTGGGTTAACTCACTAAGGAAAAACGTCAGAAACACTAAATTTCACATAAGAAATGGCAGATGGAAGCTGCACTCAAATTTTTTTACAAAATGGAAAATGGGCGTGGCGTCGCCCACTTATGGGTCAAAAACCATATCTCAGGAACTACTCGACCGATTTCAATGAAACTTAGTTTGTAATAGTTTCCTTACCTCCCAATAATATGTTGTGAAAATTGGCCAAATCGCTTCACAACCACGCCTACTTCCTATATACCAGAACTTTGAAGACGATCTGAATCGTTTACACTATATAAAGTAAGCACTAGTGAAGATATCGGTGCAAAACTTTGCACAAATACTGTATTTATAGTGTGGCAGCCCATTTCTAAAAATCGCCGAAATCGGACCATAGGTTTTCAAGGCCCCATGTATCGAACATGAGGACCTCGGTGCTTCTAACCTAATATTAGGGTTTCCAACTTTCAATGGACTTTATACAATATATATGACGAATATGTGGGTCAAATTGTGTATTATATAATATAAATAAAGTTAAGTAAATAAATTGCGAGAGTATAAAATGTTCGGTTACACCCGAACTTAGCCCTTCATTACTTGTTTTCTTTAATTTTTCAAGAGCGCCCTACTTGCTTTACTGGAGGCCTATGGAACTAGACATGAGAACCTCATATAACCAAACGAGAGACTTGAGACTTAGACCATTTCCTTTTCTGGTCTTATTAAGCATTTTTCTCCATTCCTTATGATCTTACTTTCTGGGACAGGTATTCTATCGCTTTGTTAAATGATTTCGCTATAAGCACCAAAATTGGGCTCATAAACGTTAAATGCATTATCAAAACCCTTTGAGAATCTCCGACAAATCGCTCCATTAAGTCTAGTGCATTCTTAAATCACTGTGCTTCTATTCCTAGGCAACTCTGTTTGACATATCTCTAACTCTTCTGTGCTTATTATAACTTTGAATCCTATAATACATACAGCAATTTGACGAATCTTTGTGTTCGTGTTTTTCCACATGCCGCTTGAAGCCATTTTATTTCATGCCTTTTCGTGGCTTTTGTTAATATTTCATTGTAGTCCACAGTCTTGAAATGGACAGCGTATAGCAGTCATATAAATAAATTCCAACCACTAGCAAAGTGTGCGCCCTCTTGCTGCCTACCTTCAAGTCCTCCTCTCTCTTTCATTCACTAACTTCTCTCCATGCGAAAGTAATTTCTAATTAAGCGTGACCTTAGAGCGCCTAACAAAACCATAATCAAACGCCTGCAATTATGCTACACAAGACGCAAGAACAGCAAGAGTAAAAGCAGCAGAAGCCCCATCACAGCAGCAGCAACAGCAGCACAATCTTCACTTGTCATTCACATTTGCTTAGCATGTCAGAAATTTCTAATGACTACAATAACAACAATAATAACAGTGCTGCATGCTTAAGGCATAATGAAAAGCTTATCTTAGTTGTGAATAGGTTTACTAAGTGACGTTTAAGTGAATTGCACTCGAAACAACGGTGAATGGCCCAGAGGTGAATGCGTCACTGAATAATTGAATGAGTTAATGAATAGTTAGATGAGTTTATGACAATTAAATGCGCGTAAAAATTATGCGTTCTGGGTGGGACGGTCGGAGTGGGTTCTGATGGCATTTGCATAGTTATGCGAAGAACGGTGTCTATATGGAAGCTGCTAATTACTGTAAGGTTTTCAATTAAATACTTTATATTGTGATAACACAATAAAGGTATCTAGATATTGCAGCGGTACGCATATTAAATTTGTTTTTCTACAAGAAACGATATCAGAAATTTAATACGATTGCTTCTCCAATTTTCTATTTTTTTTTCTTTCTTGTTTATATCATAGATACCACCAAGTCGTATTTGCTGTTGGTAGGTTGATATTTATTTCAGAAATGTTTATCAAATTTTAAATTCTTCATCAAAAATAAATAGCTTCCTCAGCTCAATCTTGGAAAATGGATGAACTTTCTTTACATAATTTTTTGAAGATTTAAAATGTGTCGAAAATCGCAACATAAGCGACCTACTCAAAATGTTGGTTAAAAAGATGCGGTTCTTAAAAAAAAAGAAAGGCGAAGCTTGAGGTTCTAATATTCGCAGAGGTGTTATAGCCTTTTCACACAGCCATATTAATTGACCAATTCAAATTTTCATTGAGAAACCAGTTTTTGACCTTCACACTGCCGGCTACTCGATAACCGATCAGCTGTTATACATTTTTGTTTTTGATATTCATAAGGTGTTGGTAAGTCTCATCAGCGTTTTAATCGAGCAGAGGCTGGTTAATTGATCAATTAGCTCCTGTGTGAAAAGGCTATAATTGCCTTGGATAACAGCAAATTAAATTCATATTTATTTCATATAAATATGAATACAGTATATATATATATATTTGGCGTAGAAACCGCTTTAAGCGATTATAGCCGAATCCACCAGAGCGCGCCACTCGTGCCTCCTTTTTGCTTTTTGGCGCCAAGTGGAAACACCAAGAGCAGCCATGTCACTTTGCACTTGGTCTTTCCACCTGAGTGGAGGTCGTCCTCTTCCGCGGCTTCCTCCAGCAGGTACTGCATCTAACACTTTCAGAGCTGGAGTGTTGTCATCCATTCGTACAACATGACCTAGCCAGCGTAGCCGCTGTCTTTTTATTCGCTGAACTATGTCAATGTCGTCGTATAAATCGTACAGCTCATCGTCTGCGGTATTCGCCGTTGCCAATGTTCAGAGGACCATAAATCTTACGCAAAACGTTTCTCTCGAAAACCCCAAGAGTCGTCTCGTCGGATGTTGTCATCGTCCACGCTTCAGCGCCATACATCAGGACGGGAATAATGAGCGACTTGTAGAGTTTGATTTTTGTTCGTCGAGAGGGGACTTTACTTTGCAATTGCCTACTCAGTCCAAAGTAACACCTGTTGGCAAGAGTGATTCTGTGTTGGATTTCAAGGCAGGCATTGTTGGTGTTGTTAACGCTGGTTCCCAAGTAGACGAAACTATCTACTACTTCAAAGGCATGACTGTCAACAGTGACGTGGGAGCCAAGACGCGAGTGCGCTGACTGTTTGTTTGATAACAGGAGATATTTCGTCTTGCCCTCATTCATCACCAAACCCATACGCTTCGCTTCTTTATCTAGTCTGGAAAAAGCAGAACAAACAGCGCGGTTGTTGCTTCCGAAGATATCAATATCATCGGCATACGCCAGGAGCTGTACACTCTTGTAGAAGATTGTACCTTCTCTATTTAGCTCTGCAGCTCGTATTATTTTTTCCAGTAATAGATTGAAGAAGTCGCACGATAGTGAGTCACCCCGTCGTTAAAATCGCCAAGCACGATTTTGACATCGTGGCGGGGGCAGCGCTCATAGGTACGTTCTAGGCGCTCATAGAAAGCATCTTTGGTCACATCGTCCTTCTCTTCCGTTTTGGCGTGGGCGCAAATCAGCGATATGTTGAAAAACCTGGCTTTGATGCGAATTGTGGCAAGACGTTCATCCACCGGGGTGAATGCCAGGACACGGCGACGGAGTCTCTCTCCCACCACAAATCCAACACCAAATTTGCGCTCCTTTATATGGCCGCTATAGTAGATGTCACAAGGACCCACCTTCGTCCGTCCTTGTCCCGTCCATCGCACTTCTTGGATGGTGGTGATGAGGACATCAACCAGCTGGAGAGAGGCACCGAAAACTCAAACACACGATAACTCGAACGTTCGGAAACTAAAACATTTTTTCGTCTCCATTGGCTACTTTAAAACTCGAACAAAAAATGTCCATTATTTTATACGCGAAAACATATCATATTCGCGATATATATATATATCCGTACTGTTGTATGTTAACATGTCCACCTCAGTATCCAGCTAGAAGTTGTGAGACGGCCTATGTTTATCGAATTGTGAATCTAAACCATCCTCAAACCCCCTGGAATACACACATAAAATTTCATCAAAAACGGTCCAGCCGTTTAGGAGGAGTTCAATGACTAACACACGTACAGAAGATTTATATATATAAAGATATTAAAATTATCATATTGAGTATAAACAAGTAAGGAAAGGCTAAGTTCGGGTGTAACCGAACATTTTATACTCTCGCAATTTATTTATTTAACTTTATTTATATTATATAATACACAATTTGACCCACATATTCATCATATATATTGTATAAAGTCCATTGAAAGTTGGAAACCCTAATATTAGGTTAGAAGCACCGAGGTCCACATGTTAGATACATGGGGCCTTGAAAACCTATTGTCCGATTTCGGCGATTTTTAGAATGGGGCTTCCACACTATAAAGGTAGTATTTGTGCAAAGTTCTGCATCGATATCTTCACTAGTGCTACCTTTATATATTGTAAAGATAACGATTCAGATCGTCTTCAAAGTTCGGGTATATAGGAAGTAGGCGTGGTTGTGAAGCGATTTGGCCTATTTTCACAACATATCATTGGGATGTAAGAAAACTATTACAAACCAAGTTTCATTGAAATTGGTCGAGTAGTTCCTGAGATATGGTTTTTGACCCATAAGTGGGCGATGCCACGCCCATTTTCCATTTTGTAAAAAAATCTGAGTGCAGCTTCTATCTGCCATTTCTTATGTGAAATTTAGTGTTTCTGGCGTTTTTCGTTACTGAGTTAACTCACTTTTACTAATTTTAAACCTAACCTTTGTATGGGAGGTGGGCGTGGTTATTATCCGGTTTCAACTATTTTCATGGTGTGTGGTGGGGTACGTAAGAGAACTGACTGCAGAAAGTTTGGTTTATATAGCTTTATTGGTTTGCGAGTTATATACAAATAACCGATTTGGGGGCGGGGCCACGCCCACTTTCCCAAAAAAATTACATCTAAATATGCCCCTTCCTAGTGCGATCCTCTATTCCAAATTTTACTTTTATAACTTTATTTATGGCTTAGTTATGACACTTTATGTGTTTTCGGTTTTCGCCATTTTGTGGGCGTGGCAGTGGTCCGATTTTGCCCATTTTCGAAAGCAACCCTCTCACGGTCCCAAGGAACGTGTGTTCCAAGTTTCATCAAGATATCTCAATTTTTACTCAAGTTATCCGTTGCACGGACGGACGGACGGACAGACAGACATTTGACTCGTCTCGTTACCCTGATCATTTTGATATATATAACCCTATATCTAACTCGTTTAGTTTTATGACTTACAAACAACCGTTAGGTGAACAAAACTATAATACTCTCTTTAGCAACTTTTGTTGCGAGAGTATAAAAATAATAATTTACATTTTACAAACAACTTTATTTAAATTTATAATTGATTTATTTTCATCCCTTTCCGTTCGCTTGTTATCGTGTTAACCTGCCTGTTATCGTATTTTACTAACGTTTTTGTTCTTCAAACTTCTGTAATTTCATATTTTTCCCATACACACACATATGTATATGTATATCCACTTTTTTACTTTTCATATATGCTTTTTTCTTTTTGCACAACCGCCTAAAGTCGCTTTCCGCATATTCATTAAATTTAAACGGATATGTCACATAAAGTTCATAAATGTGGTAAGCGCATTTTCAGTATTACCAGCAACAAAAAACTCTCGGTAAACCTCGGCTTGTAATTATGAAATGTGAATAAACCGTTATTTAATATAACCATAGTGTCAATATACAAAATGATTTATATGAATACATTTTCCGTTTTGCAGTCATTTAAGCTTTACAATTATTGCGTTTTTTTAATGGTTATTTAGTGTAAGAATTTGTATTTCAATTTAGGAGAATCGCGGAATAATTATGAACTTTCATGCATTTTAAGGTATTAGAACAATAGGAATGGTGAAAAAGATGTATCATATGGTAAAAGTACGTTTGAAATTAATTCTTTAAATACGATTCTTATAAAGAATTTTTCAAAAATGACGCTACAAAAGCAGACCGATAGGGACAGCAAACGACATATTTTTTCCCGCTCTTTTGACATTTTTCTTCAGTAAGGTTTACCATTTGAACATGGAAAGATATACGATCCATCAACGAGTCGAAATGATTAAAATTTACTACCGAAATTAGGAGGCAGTGACCTCAACTTTTAGAGCGCTATTTCCAATTTATGGTCGGCTCATTTCTGACTGAATGTCTTCGTCAATAAGCAAAATATGCGTTATTAGTCCGACAGTAATACACACGTACACCATGCGTCACCATTGCATTCCGAAAAAATGAAGGTTTGGTGCGGTTTCATTTGCCCATACTTCTTCCGTGATGATCAAGATCGACACGTTACTGTGAATGGGAATCACTTCCGCTCAATGATAACCGAATATTTTTGGACCGAATTGAATGATATGGACTTGGACAAAATGTGGTACCAACACGACGGCGCCACAACCAACGAAAATTGGGTTCAGCGTCTGGACTTCTGTAAAAGTGTCCGTGGTGGCCATGCAAAAGAAATCGAATTCCATACATAATGGCATCGAATGTACCTTGACAGGAATTTCATTGATGTCCCAAACGATTTTTTTAGCGTTTTTATTGAAAAACACTTTATCTCGAAACCTCAGTTGATAGAAACTAACGACATAAGTAAAATAGTAGCATCTACGAAACGATCCATATTAACCGAAGAATCATTACTTACAATTACTTGAAGAAAACCCAGTCGCAAAGTTCTGAAATCAACGATTGGAGACAAAAAGGGTTTAAATTTGTATTCGGCAAACATCATTACGAAAAACTATGAAAAATGTTGTTCTCTCTTAATTTATAACCGTACGCTATAGATTCATTATGACCGTAATCATATAGATCTCTGTTCATTAACTGCCACACTAGTTTTATTTTCCAAAGCTAATAATACTACGTTCTGACTGACATCTCTTGAAAACACAATTGTGGATTGTGGAACCAAAGTCGTTCTGACCGACATTTTGTGTTTTCCATGCGTTTTCATTGACAATTCACAAATTTATTTGTTTGTTTACATTTGAGCATTTTTATATTCCCGCAACGTGTTGCTAAGATAGTATCAAAGTTTTGTTCTCATGTTGTTTGTAAGACATAAAATAAACGATATAGGGTTATAAATATCAAAATGATCAGGATGACGAGTTAAAATCCGTCTGTCCGTACAAGCGTTTACTTGAGTAAAACTTCTGATGTATTAATGAAACTTCGGGAATTACACCATCTTTCATATAATGATTTTTGTTTTCTAGTGGTCTTTGTACTAGAGCTCTTGGTATTCGACTAATTGACTAACCGAATTAACCGAATAGGGCATTATTCGAATAATAATATTCGATTGGCACTATTCGGATAATCGTCAGTCATCGACTATTCGATTAACCGTTCATTTTCGACTATTCGGTTAACCGTTCGTTGTAGTTGTCGTAAACGGTTAATATTCGTACGAACGGTTACAAACCGGATATTCGAATAATCGGTTTTCAGGTTAATCGAATAATTTTAAGAGCCCTACTTTGTACCCAATACATGAGTCGAGTTGCATGTAATTTTAAAGCGATTTTTCTGCAAAAAAATTTTGAATTTATTCTGCCTATAAAATTTATTTCTGCTATAAAAAGTTACCAACCGAGAAAAGAAAAGAAAACGCGCTTAATAACATTAAACAAATAAATTGCGAGAGTATAAAATGTTCGGTTACATCCGAACTTAGCCCTTTCTTACTTGTTTTTATTTCTGTTTCTCCATTTTTTTGACAAAGTAGTGGAATTTGTTTACAATATCAAATGACAATTTAGAGCTGACAAAATATGTCTTCCAATTATATCGACTAAACTAGAGCAGACATCGATTATACTGAGTGGAATGTAAGTTTTCAAGAAGTTTTCAGCAAAAACTGAGATTTCGTTTGACAGATTTTGTTTGGATGAAAACACAAGTTTTGGAACGAAAACCCATTTTTTCAATGAAAACACAGTTTTCACGTCGGTCCGAACGTAGTATTAGAAGTTTTTTTTTAATACTAAATCTAATATTAAGGCCTTTATATATGCGAATTGCGTTATGTTGAATATCTAACTGATATGATTCAAGCACTATAACTAACAATTCAATATGATTTCAATAAAAATATTATACATACCAAAAACTGAAGAGTGCCGGCTTTTTGGCAAATTTGCTTTCTCAGTCCATCAAATGATGAGATTAAATGCTTAGCTACAGTCAAGTTCCAAGTTTTATTTTTCGATACGCGTTATTTTTTAAAACATAAATTTTTACAAACGAATTTATATTTGATTTATGTTTTATACGCAAACGCAAAGTCCAACAAAATTTTAAATAAAATGTAAGTATTTCTACAAACTTGTATACGATTAAAGCTAAAAAACTATAAAAAAATTTCAACGCGAACATAGACTTCAACATATATCGCTATGTATGTATGTATCTCCTTATCTATTCATGCGGAAGTTGCGAAAAGTTAGCCGAGTCGAGAGCGAAAAACGAGTGTGCCAACAGCTAACCAAACCAGACATGCAGCCAACCGTTCAATTTTTAAGCGTGGAACTAACCAAGCTTTCGCCAAAAACAAATATCCAACGGTCCACCAATGCAAAATGTTTTGAACAAAAATATAACTTGGCCAAATAATTGTACAATGAAAAATAAAAACAAGTAAGGAATGGCAAAGTTCGGGTGCGACCGAACATTTTATACTCTCGCAATTTATTGATGTAATTTAATTAAGATAACACATAATTTGACCCATATATTCGGCATAAAGTCCAATAGAATAACGAAAATCATCATATATGGTATATGAGGGCTGATTTAATTCCTAAACCGAGTTTACTCATTTTCCCCACCAAGCTACACTATATCAAAGACTATATGCTCACTTAATTTTGCTAAGATATCTCACATATTAACCGATAAATGCGGAATAAAGACCGCACATAATTAGGTATATGGAAGCTAGGGGAAGTTCTGATCCGGTTTTAATCATTTTTAGAAAATAGACACACAATTAGGAGAAACAAATTTCCTCTGAATTAAATTAAAATATCTGAAAGTTTCTCGATATTTTCGGTGAAAAATTACCCAATAGTCCAATTTCCATAAGTGAAGCTACAGATTTTATACAGTATTTGTGTAAAGTTTTATTCCGCTATCTTCATCGGTTCCTTATATATATATTATAAAGTGAACGAATCAGAAGAATTCAAAATTGAGTTATATGGAAAGTAGGCGTGGTTGTGAACCAATTTCGCCCATATTCCACCCTTGTCTTCAGAGTGTCAAGAATGTTTTATATACCGTATTTCATTGAAATCGGTCGAGTAGTTCTTGAGATATGGTTTTTGACCCATAAGTGGGCAATGCCACGCCCATTTTCCATTTTGTAAAAAAATCAGAGTGCAGCTTCCATCTGCCATTTCTTATGTAAAATTTAGTGTTTCTGACGTTTCTCGTTAGTGAGTTAACCCACTTTTAGTGATTTTCAACATAATCTTTGTATGGGAGGTGGGCGTGGTTATTATCCGATTTCTTTAATTTTAACTGTATAAGGAAATGGCTGCAGAATGTTTGGTTTATATAGCTTTATTGGTTTGCAAGATATATACAAAAAACCTATTTGGGGGCGGGGTCACGACCACTTTTCTCACAAAGTAACATCCAAATGTGCCCCTCCCTAATGCGATCCTATGTACCAAATTTTATTTTCATAACTTTTTTTATGGCTTAGTTATGACACTCTATAGGTTTTCGGTTTTCGCCATTTTGTGGGTGTGGCAGTGGACCGATTTTGCCCATCTTCGAAAGCAACCTCCTCAGGGTGCCAAGGAATATGTGTTCCAAGTTTCATTAAGATATCTTAATTGACAATTGACTATTGACTCCACTCCACTCGTCATCCTGATCATTTATATATATGTATATATAACCCCATTTCTAACTCTTTTATTTCTTGGTGACACAAACAACCGTTATGTGAACAAAACTATAATACTCTGTTCAACATGTTGCAAGAGTATTAATATAACTGACTACAAGTACACACAACAGTGAGAAAGATGAGAGCATAAAGTCAACACACGGAAGTTTAAAAAAATTACAGTCCCTTTATGAAAATCTGAGGTAGCCTATTGGTCCATTAAGTATACTAATATATTCGATTAGAGAACTGTGAATTCGGTGTGCAATCGAACATGTTTTGTCTCTGGTAGTCGCTAGACTCTCACCTTGAGATCATTAAATCTTTCGTAAATCCTAACTTTCATACAACAATTAATAATGTCAGTCCTTAAGACCTAGATATCAATATATCAAGAAGGATGTGATGAGATGTGACGGCAATTTTATATTCACTAGTCTGAATAATATTATAAATATCAATTCCGGTCCGGTCCGGTTTGATTACCAAAACAGACAGTTTTTGTAGTATCCATGTTGGTTTCAAAACAAAAAAAAATTAAAAATCGCCTACAACGAAGTTGATTTCCTACAGAGTTATATTGTACATAGTTTTCACATATATTTATTTATGTATATTCAGAATTTATACCAATTCATAGTTTGTAATTGGCTGCAAAACTGCAAATGACTGCAACTAAGCGCTGAATTATAGTTCGCTTCACTAGTTTTAAATGCCATCGAGCCAAAGTTTTGACCAAATTAAAGTTAAGCGCTGGAAAAAAATTCAGTTTTTACTCAGCAATTGGTTTGAGCTAAGGTGGTAGAAAATAGAAGTGGACCACTTTGGTCGAAGCTAATTTTTTTCCATCAAAGTAAAGATCAGCAATTTATTATGACAGCGCCGGAGACCTCAATTTTTTTTGTACCTTAAATTATAGTTCACCTTCTTCAGAGTTGCATGTAATCCTAAAAGTTTAATAGCGTTTTTAGACAGGAGCTAATTGATCGATTCACCATGCAAAATAAAATCTGCATTTATTTATAATTGAATTTTAATCGACTTGAAAAACAAATACAACTCTTGACAAAGGCGTACGAAATACGTTCTTTGTCTGCGATTGGCTGAATTTTTTGATAAAAAAGCTACGGTAGATCAGCTGATGAAAGTTACTAACTCCTTATGAAAAGCAAAAACAACAAGCAAGGAAAGGCTAAGCTCGGGTGCAACCGAATATTTTATACTCTCGCAATTTATTGATGTAATTTTATAAAGATAACAAAATTCGTCCCAAATATTCTGCATAAATCATCATAAATAGTATGACGATTTATAATGATATCACTCGTTTTCATCACCAAGATATAATATATCGAAGACTATACGCTCACTTAATTTTATATTACCTATAATTAGGTATATGGGATTTGGGCGAAGTTATGACCCGATTTTAACCACTTATGTACCAAACTGTTATAAGAAAAAAATTCAGAGGAAATGAATTGCATTAAAATATCTGATAGATTTACCTATATTTTTGGTGAAAAAAATTTCTTAGGCACCGAGTTCTTCATGTTCGATTTCAGGGGCCTTGAAAAGTCATGGTCCGATTTTGATAATTTTTTCACAAGTGATGTCACAGATCAATTACAGTATTTGTGTAAAGTTTTATCCCGCTATCTTCATTGGTTCTTAATGTATATACATATTATAAAGTGAACGATTCAGAAGAATTCAAAATTGAGGTATGTCGGAAGTAGACGTGGTTATGAACCGATTTCGCCAATATTCCACCAGTGTCATCAGGGTGTCAAGAAAGTGTTATATACCGAATTTCATTGAAATCGATCGAGTAGTTCTTGAGATATGATTTTTAACCCATAAGTGGGTGACGCCACGCCCATTTTCCATTTTGTAAAAAAAATCTGAGTGCAGCTTTCTTCTGCTATTTCTTTTGTAAAATTTAGTGTTTCTGACGTTTTCCGTTAGTGAGTTAACGCACTTTTAGTAATTTTCAACCTAACCTTTGTATGGGAGGTGGGCGTGGTTATTATCCGGTTTCTTTCATTTTTGGACTGTATAAGGAAATGGCTAAAATAAACGACTGCAAAAAGTTTGGTTTATATAGCTCTATCCAAATATTCCCCTTCATAGAGCGATCCTTCATACCAAATTTTATTTCCATAGCTTTATTTATGTCTTAGTTATGGCACTTTATGAGCTTTCCTCATTTTGTGGGCATGGCAGTGGTCCGATTTTGGTAATTTTCGAAAGCAACCTTCCTATGGGGCCAAGGAATAAGTGTGCCAAGTTTCATCAAGATATCTTAATTTTCACTCAAGTTACAGCTTGCACAGACGGACGGACGGACGGACAGACAGACATTCGGATTTGAACTCCACTCTTCAACCTGATCACTTTGTTATATATAACCCTATATCTAACTCGTTTAGTTTTGGGTGTTACAAACAACCGTTATGTGAACAAAACTATAATACTCTCTTTAGCAACTTTGTTGTTGCGAGAGTATAACAATAAAAGCTTTAGTTAGACTTATATTTTGTAATAGAGTTGCCATCCGTTGAAAAAATAGAAAATCCATATGCGTGAAATTGGTTGGCCTTTAAGTTGCCACCTATCAAAAAAAATTAATAGAATTGGGCAAAATATTAAAAAAATTAGTGACAAAAGTGGAGAGGTAAAGTCATATTTTTGGAGCGAGAAGCCTTTTAAAAGTATATATGTAGCTGTCAATATAAACACATTTTGGAGAGTTACCACCCATCGAAAAATGGCAAATTAAGCTCAATATTAACTACTAATCATAACGTATTTTCTAAAAATAAATTGTATTTTTTAACACCTTATATTCACCTCCAAGTGAAAACTGCTAAATAGCCATAATATAAAATCCAAACATTCTTTGTCATTAATATATATCACTTCATATTTTGCATTGCTTAATAGCTTTTTTGCAAAGAATATATTAAAAGTATGCCTTTACGATATGCAATGCGAAATACGTGAGCGCATTTGTATATAAGAATTCAATAAATATAAACATAAATATACATACGTATATAAATTTATTGTATAAAGAATGACAATACGAGCAATGGTGGGAAGCTGCGTGAATTCGTAAGGAAATGCATATAATTCTTTGCTTGGTCGTAGGGCGCACAACCAACAATACCAACAAGCCAGAACCGCAAGAATGATTGTTATTTACGCAATGGCAATAATAATCTGTATTTATACGAGTTAAAACGCACTTACACGCACACAAGCAAACTTATAAATCTCACAGTGTACAACAACAGTTGGCACTGCGCTCACGCATTGGCATGCCGCAGCACAAACGTATATACAACCATACATACATATGTGAATGAATTGAATTTTTATTCAAAATTCCAATATCTTACAATCGGACTTTTTTTTTCCACTGACTCTTTATTTTCTTTTTCAATACGTTTTCGTGCCTTCTTTCGATTTCGATCCATTACAACAAGTGATTGTTTTGCCTTTAAAAGGTGCTACGCAACTTCGCTCTGCTGCTGTGCATAAGTGACCTAACATATAAACGAGATATATGTACATACAGTCACAGCATTGAGCATGTTGTTTTGGTCCGAAGTGTATTCGAATGCATGCATGTACGTATATAAGTATTTCCGTATTCCTTTGCGTATGCCTTGCGATAAATCAGAAACGCTATGGCTGGTATTTTCCTGCAAAGCACATATGTACGTACATATACACATATCATTTATATATGGTACACGAAAGCATTCTATAAATATTGCTGCCGGATTTCATCTTTCTTTTCTCAACTCTCTTCTTGTCTGCCACGTGTTACATATTTTGAAATACGTTGAAGTGTTACGAGTATTTGTATTTTCAGTTTACTAGAACATTTGATAGAAATATGAATCTAACATATCTTGATAATTGTTTGTAAATGTTAATCGGATACTAAACATTTTGAAGCAGTTTATTTATTAATTCAAATCTATTCATCATTTAGTAAAAACGAATGAAGAACAAGCGCAAGAAAAGGTTTGCAACTTCTCTTAACCTAATTGGTTGTATCTATATTGAACAATATTTTAATATTATTTATAAAATACTCACTATATTATTACCAAAGAAGCGGTCAGAGTTAGCTTATAAAGACCTTCAACAATGAGCTCTCTACATACATATATCTGAAAGAATATGACACTAAGCAATAACTTGTAACTTGTAATATTACTCGTTCAAGCATTAATGATATGCATATATTCTATTCCGAGTTCCGTTATCGGATTTTTGTAGCGTCATTCCTTCAGCAACAAATCTCTAATATTGCTTTATAACCCCAAAAGATAATAAACGTATCGTATTATTTCGACATTCCATTCGCGTCAACTTAAATAATGTGATTGAGCTCGTACAGCTCATCGTTCCATCGTCTGCGGTATTCGCCGTTGCCAATGTTCTGAGGACCATAAATCTTGTGCAAAATTTTCCTCTCGAAAACTCCTAGTGTCGTGCCAAAAATATTCGGTTATCATTAAGCGGTGGCGATTCGCAATCACAGTATAGTGCCAGTATTGATCATCACGGTAGAATTACGGCCCAATGACACCGCGGACCCATAAACCGTAGTTTTTTCGGGATGCAATGGTGACTCATGAAGTACGTGTGTATTGATGCCTGACCAATAATGCATATTTTGCTTATTGACGAAGCCAATCAGCCAGAAATGAGCCGACCATAAATTGATTGTTGAGGCCACTGATTCCGAATTTCGGTAGTAAATTTGAATAATTTCGACTCGTTGTTGGATCGTATATATTTCCATGATGAAATGATTAACCTTACTGAAGAGAAATGTCAAAAGAGCGGGAAAAAATATGAACCTATTATAAAACCCTTTGTATGTATGAGAGTATACAATTGTCGTAAAATTAATTAATTAGGTGGGAGCGCGATTTTGAAAAGTTTAATTGACTCATTACAGCATTTGAGTAAATAGTCTTTAAGTTATCGGCAAATAGCCGTCGACATGAAGACGAAATAAAATTTTCTTATTTTGGGCAGAAATCTACAATACGATGACTATAACAATTTTTTATTAAAATTTTCCCACAAAATTTCTTACATTTGCAATCTATAATATAAAAATGAATCGCAAAATGTGTTGCTAAGCGCATAACTCGAGAACCGCTGAACCGATTTCTCAAATTCTTTGTTTAGAATGTTTTTAGAGGTACCGGGATGGTTCTTACGGAGAGAAAAATTAGAAAAATTGCCTGAAAAAGTCTTAAATCCACAATTTTCTAATCACCCATACAAACAATTTGTGTCGTTAGTCTCGAAAAAAGTCGAGAAGGGCCAAACCGATCTGGCTAATTTTAGTTTTGAAATATTTATGGAAGGCCAGGGAAGGATTAGAAAGTAAATATGTATCGAAAAATTGTGAGGAAGATAACAAGAAGATGATTTTATTTGAATTGACAACAAAATTTAAAAAAAAATACAAAACAAAAAATAAAATATTTTGAAAGTTGTCATTGTTGCTTTGTTAAAATATTTTTATCATTGTTCAAATGAATAAGGCTGTGTCGATAGCCCAAAACAAATTGTAACAAGTAGGGAAAGGCAACCGAACATTTTATACTCTCGCAATTTATTGATGTAATTTTATTAGACACAATTTGAAATAAAGTCCAATAGAATAACGAAAATCTGCATATATAGTACATGAGGGTTGAGATAATTCCTGAACCGATTTCACTCATTTACAACGCCCAGTTATAATGGGAATAGGGGCAACTTGGCACCTGTTAGTAGGCAGACAAACGGCAATTCGGCCTTGAAATTACTCCTAAATTGCAAATCAACGAAACACCAGTCTGGCCTCGAAAGAGGAGCTTATTCATCGTGTATTTCCTGACATGAAACCATAATATAATAAACATAAATGGCTTATTGAATGACCTATATTGGTGGTAAAAAAACAAGGATCTCTTTGATATTAATGCGACAATTTAGAATTTCGTTAAAGGAGAGTTGACACAGCTACAAACCAGGAGGACGTATTCAATTATCCCACAGACTATTTTAAATTGCTGGACTATCCCCACTCACTTGCAATTAAACGTAGTGTGAGTTGTCATCATGCAACGTAACATATGTAAATTCTGTGAAAAAGATAATCAATATCGTCACCAAAGCCAAGATAAAGCCAACTATGAAATTTAGTCCTTTCTTACTTTCTTCAAAAAAATCAAAGTTACACAAATTACACAGATCTACAATAATGTCTATCAATCATTTTAAAATTGGTCGGCTATAACGTTTTCGTCTTTATGCGTAAGAATTTTTTCTCTGCATTGAAAGATTTACTAATGTAGCCACAAAACGTGTGGCTGGGTCTGCTAGTATAAAATATATTTTTCTAAACATTCAATCAATTATTATTTCAATTAGTTTGTAGAATGAAATTTTTTAGAAATTTGTAAATTGCTAAATGCCAAACAAGTGGCAAAGAGAAAAACCAATTAAATTGCTTGAATCTGCAACATTTTCAACTAATCAACCTAACATGCCTATTGCATAGGCAGTTATTTATTGATTCAACCATTTGCTCGATTTGCATACTTATTGCACACAGATGTTAGATTTGCTTTCTACTTGTCTCGGAATTTATTCAAGTGTGAATATTAGTCTACTCGAATGTCAAACTTATTGTGTGATTGGTAGATTTTACTACTCAACTAAATGTTAGAGAAAGTTGTTGCAACAAAAATTGCTACAAATAAATAAATGCAAACCAAAGGACATAGTGCAAATTTGTCACTTTCTTTAAATTAACCTTTATGCACTTTTATGCATATAAGCATATATGTAGATATATGAACATGTGCGTGTACAGTTATTTACGCTTGAATACAAGCATATCGTATTTTTCATTTCGAAAGCTTTAAATTAAATATTTATATGTCATTTTGTGATTTTACACATACACATTTTCGTAGTAACTGATAACTGCGGTAAAATACGCAAATATATGTAAATTTACAGTTATCATTACCCAATGGCATGAAAAAAAAACAAATTTGTCATTTCTTAGATTTTTATTAAGATATTTGCTACAACAACGCAGTTGAATAAATTTCTCGATGATTCTACAAATGTTTCATATGTAGATATATGTATCTATGTATGTACATACATATGTATGTGCTTACATCTGATAAATAATTCGCATGAAAATAAATTGTTAACATATTTCAGGTATTAATTTGAACATCTGTTTGAGTTCAATACAATATGTTGATCTGTATGTGTGCAATATAGAGTTGTATATTGTTAATTCAGTCGCACATTGTTTATTACAAAAATTGTCAAAGTGACACTAATTGAAACAAATAAGTACAGCTTATCCATTCAAATATCAGGTGTTAAAATTTATTATTTATTTATTAAATTGATATCTGAATTTAACCCTAAAAAAAGGAAGAAATGAACATGCGGGTGTAAATGAACATTTATACTCTCGCATTTTATTTAGTTTTTGGTAAAACTTTGTATTAATAAATTTTGCAATTTTTTTGGGGCTGGAGTAATTCCTAGACCGATTTCACACATTTTCGCTACCCAGCTACATTATATCAAATAGTTTTGCTAAGATATCTGACATATTAAATGATATATGCAGTAAAAATTTCACTGAAAATTTTAAAATCGTTATATTAGGTTGTCAAATATCTCCCTTACGCCTTTTATCTTTTGAATTTCGCGGGTATGATAGTTTGGATATTGCGTTCAACAGTTCTAGACGTGTAAACATGGAGTTCACTAACGCCGAAATTTCCGCTAATTATACTCTCGCAACCTGTTGCACAGAGTATAATAGTTTTGTTCACCTAACGGTTGTTTGTGTCACCAAGAAATATAAGAGTTAGATATGGGGTTATATATACATAAATGATCAGGATGACGAGTAGATTTGAAATCCGGATGTCTGTCCGTCCGTCTGTCCGTCCGTCCGTCTGTCCGTCTGTCCGTCTGTCCGCCTGTCCGTCTGTCCGTGCAAGCGATAACTTGAGTAAAAATTAAGATATCTTAATGAAACTTGGAACACATGTTCCTTGGCACCCTGAGGAGGTTGCTTTCGAAAATGGGCAAAATCGGTCCACTGCCACGCCCACAAAATGGTGGAAACCGAAAACTTATACAGTGTCATAACTAAGCCATAAATAAAGTTATGAAAATGAAATTTGGAACATAGGATCCCATTAGGGAGGGGCACATTTGGATGTAATTTTTTTGGAAAAGTGGGCGTGACCCCGCCCCCAAATAGGTTTTTTGTATATAACTCGCAAACCGATAAAGCTATATAAGCCAAACTTTCTGCAGTCGTTTCTTTTAGCCATTTCTTTATACAGTCCAAAAATGAAAGAAATCGGATAATAACCACGCCCACCTCCCATACAAAGGTTAGGTTGAAAATTACTAAAAGTGGGTTAACTCCCTAACGAAAAACGTCAGAAACACCAAATTTTACATAAGAAATGGCAGAAGGAAGCTGCACTAAGATTTTTTTACAAAATGGAAAATGGGCGTGGCGTCGCCCACTTATGGGTCAAAAACCATATCTCAGGAACTATTCGACCGATTTCAATGAAATTCGGTATATAACACTTTCTTTACACCCTGATGACACGGGTGGAATATGGGCTTACAACTACGTCTACTTCCCATATAACTCAATTTTGAATTCCATCTGATTCGTTCACTTTATAATCTATTCATAAGGAACCAATGAAGCTAGCGGAATAAAACTTTACACAAATACTGTATTTGAGCTGTGACATCACTTGTGGAAAAATTGTCAAAATCGGACCATGACTTTTCAAGGCCCCTGATATCGAACATGAAGAACTCAGTGCCTAAGGTTAATTTTTCACCGAAAATATAGGTAAATCCCTCAGATATTTTAATGTAATTCATTCCCTCTGAATTTTTTTCTTATAACAGTTTCTCTCTGTACCTGAAATGGTAAAAATCGGGTCATAACTTCCCCCAGATCCCATATACTTAATTATAAGTAATATTAAATTAAGTGAGCGTATAGTCTTCGATATATCGTATCTTGGTAGTGAAAACGAGTGAAATCGGTTTAGGAATTACCTCAGTCCCCATATACTATTTATGATGATTTTCGTTATTCTATTGAACATTATACCAAATATATGGGTCGACTTGTGTTATCTTTATAAAATTACATCAATAAATTGCGAGAGTATAAAATGTTCGGTTACACCCGAACTTAGCCTTTCCTTACTTGTTTAATTTTAAATTTAAACGTTCCGTGAGAACAGTGGCGAACGCAGGAAAAAATTTTGGAGGGGGTTTTAGGTAAAAAGACAATGTTCCATTATTTTATTCAGAAATTTAAGTCTAATCTTCTTTTATTTTGGGCCATAACATTTAAAATCTCTTCCTCCGTCACGTCTTTATCTCTATGGATATTCAAGAGAACCATTCCATTCAGGCGTGCTTCTCCAGTTTTATTTCTTAAATATGTTTTAAGCCTGCGAAGTGAGGAAAACGAGCGTTCACTTGAAGCGACAGATATAGGGATTGTTGCTCCAATCTTTAAAAAACGATGCACTGTTTTGAAAATGTTTGCATCGCAACAATTCAACGCGTCTAAAAAAGTTTTGGATCTCTTTGTTTGATTTAACCAGTTCCTGAAAATATATTCAAAATTTTAGTTAGAAAATATAATCTGAAGAAAAGATTTTTAACCTTTTCCACATTCTAAATTCAGCAACGAAATCATCGGGATCTTCTACATCAGCGGTTAAGTTAAGACACTCAAGTATTTTTTTGCAAATAGCATATTATTTTTATACTCTCGCAACAAAAGTTGCTAAGAGAGTATTATAGTTTTGTTCACATAACGGTTGTATGTAAGTCATAAAACTAAACGAGTTAGATATAGGGTTATATATATCAAAATGATCAGGGTGACGAGACGAGTCAAAATCCAAATGTCTGTCTGTCCGTCTGTCCGTCTGTCCGTCCGTCCGTCCGTCCGTCCGTGCAACGGATAACTTGAGTAAAAATTTAGATATCTTGATGAAACTTGGAACACACGTTCCTTGGGACCGTGAGAGGGTTGCTTTCGAAAATGGGCAAAATCGGACCACTGCCACGCCCACAAAATGGCGAAAATCGAAAACACAAAAAGTGTCATAACTAAGCCATAAATAAAGTTATAAAAGTAAAATTTGGAACATAGGATCGCACTAGGAAGGGGCATATTCGGATGTAATTTTTTTGGAAAAGTGGGCGTGGCCCCGCCCCCAAATCGGTTATTTGTATATATCTCGCAAACCAATAAAGCTATATAAACCAAACTTTCTGCAGTCAGTTCTCTTACGTACTCCACCACACACCATGAAATCGGATAATAACCACGCCCACCTCCCATACAAAGGTTAGGTTGAAAATTACTAAAAGTGAGTTAACTCAGTAACGAAAAACGCCAGAAACACTAAATTTCACATAAGAAATGGCAGATGAAAGCTGCACTCAGATTTTTTTACAAAATGGAAAATGGGCGTGGCATCGTCCACTTATGGGTCAAAAACTATACCTCAGGAACTACTCGACCGATTTCAATGAAACTTGGTTTGTAACAGTTTCCTTCCATTCCATTGATATGTTGTGAAAATAGGCTAAATCGCTTCACAACCACGCCTACTTCCTATATACCAGAACTTTGAAGTGGATCTGAATCGTTTACATTACAATATATAAAGTAAGCACTAGTGAAGATATCGGTGCAGAACTTTGCACAAATACTATGTTTATAGTGTGGCAGCCCCATTCTAAAAATCGCCGAAATCGGACCATAGGTTTTTAAGGCCCCATATATCGAACACGAGGATCTCGGTGCTTCTAGTATAATATTATGGTTTCCAACTTTCAATGGACTTTATACAATATATATGACGAATATGTGGGTAAAATTGTGTATTACATAATATAAATAAAGTCAAATAAATAAATTGCGAGAGTATAAAATGTTCGGTTACACCCGAACTTAGCCCTTCCTTAGCCATTGAGATGTAAGTAAACTATTACAAACCAAGTTTCATTGAAATCGGTCGAGTAGTTCCTGAGATTTGGTTTTTGACCCAAAAGTGGGCGACGCCATGCCCATTTTCCATTTTGTAAAAAAATCTGAGTGCAGCTTCCATCTGCCATTTCTTATGTGAAATTTAGTGTTTTTGCCGTTTTTCGTTAGTGAGTTAACCCACTTTTAGTAATTTTCAACCTAACCTTTGTATGGGAGGTGGGCGTGGTTATTATCCGATTTCTTTCATTTTTGGACTGTATAAGGAAACGGCTAAAATAAACGACTGCAGAAAGTTTGGTTTATATAGCTTTATTGGTTTGCGAGTTATATACAAAAAACCTATTTGGGGGTGGGGTCACGCCCACTTTTCCAAAAAAAATACATCCAAATGTGCCCCTCCCTAATGGGATCCTATGTTCCAAATTTCATTTTCATAACTTTATTTATGGCTTAGTTATGACACTGTATAGGTTTTCGGTTTCCGCCATTTTGTGGGCGTGGCAGTGGACCGATTTTGCCCATTTTCGAAAGCAACCTCCTCAGGGTGCCAAGGAACATATGTTCCAAGTTTCATTAAGATATCTTAATTTTTACTCAAGTTATCGCTTGCACGGACAGACGGACGGACAGACATCCGGATTTCAAATCCACTCGTCATCCTGATCATTTATGTATATATAACTCCATATCTAACTCTTATAATTCTTGGTGACACAAACAACCGTTAGGTGAACAAAACTATTATACTCTGTGCAACAGGTTGCGAGAGTATAAAAAAGATACAATTGTATCAAAACGGCAACGCTGTTAGTGACTAATGTATTCATTTATTTTACATATGCATACATCGTCGGCAGAAAGATTGCTTTGAAAACAACAAATTACAATTTTTCAAATGACTATGTAGAATTAAATTCTATTATTTAAAAATTCAATTACTTTGGGGGGGTTTTAACACCCCAAAACACCCCCCTGCGTTCGCCCCTGCATGAGAATGATGGTGCTTTGGGGGATGGTACTCTATCTACTCTGCGAACTGCGGAGGAATGGTTTCGACGATTCAGAGCGGGTGAAAACGTCACCATGGATAAGCCAGCCGGCGGAAGACCTGTGACAACGAATACCGATTATATCATGGAAAATATCAAGTTAAACAGGCATGTGGCATCTCGTGGCATCGCCCAGGAGATGGGAGTTAGTCGCCAAACCATTTTAAACCACCTGCAGAAGGCTGGATACACAAAAAAGATTGATGTTTGGGTGCCGCATAATATGATGCAAAAAAACTTTTTGGATCGAATCAACGCTTGCGATATGCTGCTGAAACGGAACGAACTCGACCCATTTTTTAAGCGGATGGTGACCGGCGACGAAAAATTTATCACATATGACAATATCAAGGCCATAAAACCGGACAACCTAATATTAGGTATAGGATAATAGAAATAATTATTCGATGCTACCCATTTTTAGCACAGAAGTACATTATTATAAGGAAAATAAATTAAGGAAAATAAAATTTATAATAACAGAGAGATTTACCGATATTTTCGGTAAAATTTATTGATAGGCACTAAGGCCTCATATACGGGGACTTGTAAAGTTATAGTCCCATTTGGACATTTTTATATGAGCGATGCAATACATCCAATGCAATATTTATACAGAATTTTTTTCCGATATCTTTAATTAAACTTGATTTGTATATTGACACATTGTCTTCGAAATCGTATTATATGGGAAGTAGATATGGTTGTAAAAACCGATTTCAACTATTTTCAAACTCTAATTCGAGAATATCAAGCAAATTATGTGTACCATATTTGGTTTAAATCGGCCGAGTATTTCCTGAGATATGGTTTTTGAGATGGGCATGGATATAATGCGCGATTTCACTCATTTTAACACCAAGTTTAAGGTGCTAGAAATTAGTGCCGCTAGTACATCAAGTTGATCTAGCTTTTGCTGTTTATGATCTTCTATGGTCCGAATTTTTCCATTTGCATCATCTCAGAGTGCTAAGAAAAATGCTTCACGATATCTTAATTTTTACTCAACTTACCACCCAATCTCTAAGAGGAACTTATAGAAAATAATTTATTAAGTTCGACCGTACTGCAACTGTGAGGCGAACAAAAATATTATGTTGTTACACTATACCGTAAAATAAAAAAAGGAAGTTCGAGTCATAATTAAAAAAATAATTTCTCCTTTTCCATTGTTACAAATTCAAAATAGGAACCTTCCAATTTCGAAATTGCCAAAGCAAGATAAAATACTTCTTCACATACAATAAACCGTCATAAATTTTCTCTTTCCGTCATAAATTCCAAGTATCATTTGAGAAATATGCAATTTTCCTTTAGGGATTTTTAAAATGAAACTACATTTTATTTCACATATAAGTGAAAATCTACATGCATATATTGCCTGCATACTCGTATTATGTCAGAAATATGAAAGCATATAATTCTCCACATGGCAACTGAAATTAGCAAAACTTAAAGTAATACTGCCAAGAACGGTACACGTATATTGCTCTTCGGTTATTGCAGTACCTTAATAGTGCTAAGTGCTGTGCTTTCAAATGCATGAAATACACAGGTAATTTAGTAAGTGATATTTATATGCATATTATTATTAAATTCTCTGCTTTTATCAATTATCTTTTATCCCCATATACTCGTACATAAATTTTAATATAAACTCTATTTGTATATATGTACAACGCAGATAAAAAACTGCATGAATTTTCATAAATCAGTTACGGTTCTACTCTATTGTGTGAGTTAGGATGGTCCTTACCAGCGAGTGATGTAATATTTTGCAATTTTATAATCACCCTAATATGCAAATCGACTGTTATTGCATCCATTGCGTAATTCATTTCGTGTTGTTGTAGTACTTGTACAAACATTAGATAGCAAATTTTCATTAAACTCCAACACATTCTGATTTTCTCAAAAATTATCAGACAAACATTGCAATTGCAAAAACAATATTATTGTTGACAAATCATCTCAGAGGAGTAAGTATTTTCATGCGTGAAATCAACTCTCACTCACTCTCTATTTGATTAATCGGCTTTATTAAACAAAAGAAATTGTTATGACAACAAACAATTTATCAGTTTGAGACTAATGAAACAAAATATTGCATGATTTAGAAAGAAATTGTAGGAGTGGTAGAGGTAACCACGTCTCGTTAAGCGCAATTGAACCGACAACCAAAATATCGGACTGATTATATCAATTGTGGTTTTGGTTAAATTCGCTTAGTTGCCAATAGATTTAAACAGGTACATATATTCCTTGACGCCCTGAGGAGGTTGGTATTGAAAATGGGCTAAATCGGACCATTTCCACAACCACAAAATTTTGATGTAATTTTTTCTGGAGAATGGGAGTGACCCCACTCCCTATATAATTTTTTTGTGAATATCTCGCAAGCCAATAAAGCTATATAAACCAAACTTTCTGCAGTCATTTCTCTTACGTACCCCATTACGCAGCATAGAAATTGATATAATCGGATAATAACCACGCCCACCTCCCATACAAAGGTTGTGTTGAAAACTACTATGCGTTAACTCACTAACGGAAAACAAAAATGGAAAATGGGAGTGGAGTGTCCAACTTATGGATCAAAAACCGTATCTCTGAAACTAATCCAACGATTTCAATGAAATTCTTTACTTAACACTTTCTTGACACCTAGATGACACGGATGGAAAATGGGCGAAATCGATTCACAACCACGACTTCTTTCCATATAACTCAATTTGGAATCCCATCTGATTCCTTCACATTATAATGTATTACATAAGGAACCGATGAAGATAGCGCAATAAAAACAAATACTGTATCCGTATCCATCCGTGGCTTCACTTCTGGAAAAATTGTTAAAATCGAAAAATAACTTTTCAAGACTTCGGATATCAAACAAAGGAGTACTCAGTGCCTAAGAGTAATCTTTCATAAATAACGTAAATATCGGTGAATGTACAGTCTTGGTGAGCGTACAGTCTTGGATATAGTGAATCTTGGAGGGGAAAATAAGTGAAATCGGTTCAGGAATTACCTCAGCCCTTATATACCATATATGATTATTTTCGTTATTCTAGTGGTCTTTATGCCGGATATATGGGTCCAATTGAGTTTTCTTAATAAAATTACATCGATAAATTTGCGAGAGTATAAAATGTTCGGTTGCAACCGAACTTATGTATTGTAAAGTGGACGAATCAGATGATCTTCAAAATGATGGAATAGTAAAAGAATGCGTGGTTGTGAATTGTTTTCGCCCATTTTTAAGACTATAGCATTGGAATTACAAAGAAACGATTTGAGATATGATTTTAGATTTTAGAATATAATTGATAGTGATCGGTTAACTTGACAAGCTCTGAAACTGGCTTTGGAAGAATCCCTTGAAAGCTTTCACTGAAACCTTCGAAAATTAATTTTCTCATGAGTACATTTCTAATCTAATTTTAGAAACAAAAAAGTTATAAAAAATTCAACGGACGCACAAATTTTCCAGGAATATGAAAATGTCCTCCCACACAAGACGCCTCAAATATGATCGCTCCCATGCGTGAAAAATTTGATAAGCGCGTGTACGCTTTGTTGTCGAGCTTTTCCAATTTTTCAAAAACACAACACAAACTTTTTCCGACCACAATCTCACTAACTTCAACTTTCGTTGTCATTGTACGCCGGTGTCCTTTGAGCGTACAAAAGGCGTACGGGAAGAAAAAACCAAACAAGCTGCGCTAAACTTCAAAGAAGCTACGAAAAAATGGCAAATCCCATTTAAGCGTTGGCACATGGCGCTTCGACAGCTAAATCTAGCTAAATGAGAAGAGACAGTGTTTGTTTGGGTTGAGGACACACACACACACTCCAATATTTCGACCACAAATTGTTGCACTAAAAACGCACAACAATGCTGAGTTGTTTACTGTGTTACAACAACATGAAAGAGGTATGACTAAAGAAGCAAAGGAAAACTAAAAGAAAAATCGCACAAATGCAGTGTCATCAAAGTCAAGTTGGTGAGCAGGTTGTTTGTTATATAACAGTGGCAAAAAGGGGGTACATGCCACCTGCATGTAGCATGGTTCAAGTTGCATGCAACAAGAGAATGAATGCGCGCAAGTGGTATATGCTTTGTCAATGGCAATTTCATTTTTCCCTTACTTTATATTGCCACTAATCCGACAACCGAACGCATGCCACATTGCGGCTGAGGCGCACTTGTGTGCGTACGTTGCAGGTGAGGTTTACTTTGCTTTGTGCCTGAATGTGTATGTGTATGTGTGTATTTATGAACATCAAAAGCATTTTAGTTGGCTAAAAGCCGCAAACTTTGACTTCGATTGACAACAATAGCTTTTACAGCAGCAGCAGCAACAACAATGCCAACAATAAACCATCTATAAGTTTTTTGTGTTTGCCTGTCACAAATTTCCGTAGATGCACCGCAGCTGAGCACCTTGTGTGGCACTCCCACACGTAAGCCATAATGTCATGATTACTACAGCAAATGCTGAACACTTCTTAGGTCCCGCTTGCCCAACACACCAACCCGCAAACTCATTGAGTAACCAGTTGGGGAATCCCTGAAAATGTTGTTCGTGTTGTAGTGGCATGCTCTTGTTGTTATTGCAGCAAAATCTGTCCGAGGTCAAGTACGGATTGACGCTTAAGCGAATACAAGGAGATTTAATAAATGCGTTAAGATTGAGTACATGCTGCATTGGCAGTGGAAGTGTTGTAAATGCAAGGATTAGAAATGCCAAAGGTGTGACAAAGAATTTAAATCTCATGAGCTGGTGTGAGAATTGGAAATATATATTTTCAAATGTACTTTTTAGAAGATCCTTTATCTACCTTTTACTGAGCATTCAGTTTCTGTGAAATTCTCTTTCCATCAGCGATCTGCATGAAATCCGAAATTATAGTCTACCCATTCAGTCGTACAATATATAATTGATATAGGAATTATCTCTATTTTAATATGTCAGCCTATGAGATTTATACCAGTCGTTTGTTGCATTCACCACTCTCCTGGGCTTGATTAATTAATATAAATAAATTAAATATTTCGGAGCTCTACTTAATTGATATATTTTTAGTTTTATTATCAATATTTTAAATTCTTTTTAACCCGCTAGAAATTAATTATTTTCATTTCTTTCCTTTATAATTTAAACTCTACTGACATAGCAATCGACCATAATCATTTAAGGCTCACTGCTTGCACAACTCCACTCTTCTCTGCCGCACTGCTCACATGGTTGAGCATAGAGCATAGTTAGTCTGATTTTGAAATAATTTAATTGCACACTTGAAGCACAAGCCATGCAATTCATGTTTTTACTGACAGCCTCCAGGCAACACCTGCCACTTTTCAACTTGCCACTTGTCTGCTGGCCAACTGTCTACCAACTCATCTAACTCAACATGCATATGCACTCACCTGTGTATGGATATATGTATATATATGCGTATACATCTAATCTAGGCAAACATGATTTTGCAATTACATTATGCTACATAGACCTTGTTCATTGGCATCAAATGTGAAGCAAAGTGCAATGGTTGGAGTGACAACTAACGACTTTAAAATACAATAGTTGCCTGATAATTGGATGGCACACATACAAAGGCTCGCCTACATGCATACTATGCATGCGTAAATTTATGCTCTCTAAGCACAAAGCATACCACTTTAATTGTATATGATGTGATGAAAAGCAGTGCAGTTGTTTTTTTTTTTTTTTTTTTTTTGATCTCGGAGGGGGAATCTTCAAAAGATACCGTCATTTTTCCGGACGGTATGCACGATTCGCATTGGCCCCTGAAGTTGGTCAATACGCCTACGTACTAAACCCTACCTCCGTCGTCATTACTTGATAAACGCCCCACGGGACCGCCGTTAAGCATTTCGTCGTGAGGCCAAGCTTTGCCATTCGGCTCGTCAATTACACCTTTCCGGTTTACGTCTGATTAATCCTTCTACTTTCGCTGCGTCGCCACTCTTGTCTTCTAAGTTCTTGCATAACTACCGTTGTCCATGTTCTCACTTTGTCCCAAACCAGCTTCGACTGGATCATGTAGTGCACGATGTTATCCGGCGTCACTCGATCCGTTGTCAGCTCTTCTATTTCACATCTCTCATTCTCATACCTCGGGCACGAAAAGAAGATGTGTAGAGCGTTTTCTCCAGCGCTGCCACAGAAAGAGCAGTTCGTTTGGTCATCGTGTCCATATTTGTATAGATATTCTCTATAACATCCATGCCCTGTTAAAAACTGCGTAAGGTAGAAGTCAGTTTCTCCATGTTTTCTATCTACCCACTGTTGCACACTTTTAATAAGCCTGTGGGTCCATCTTCCCGAAGTTGCTGCATCCCAACGTTTCTGCCATTCATTTAAACTACTTTGTCTTTCCTGTTTCTTCTCTTCTATTGTTAGCCGCCTTCCAGAGCTTTTTGTTTTATCATATGTTCTCTTGATTTCCATGGCCATTATGTCTGGGGGCATGATGCCTGCTATGACTCCAACTGCCTCATGTGATACGGTCCGATAAGCACACACAATCCTTATCGCACTTAATCGGACTATTGTCTTTGCTTTTTCTACGTATGTTTTCTGTCGTAATGCTGTCCCCCATATAGGTGCAGCATACATGAGTATGGACTGACTTACTTTGGCCAGAAGAGCGCGTCTATTGGCTTTTTCGCAGGCTTTGTCTAAATGTGTCTTGTAGTTTAGTCTCGAATCTATCATCACTCCTAAATATTTTAGTGACTGCTGTGTTGTAATATTGAATCCGTCAATGTTTAACGTGGCGACCTCGAGTTTCTTCCTACTTGTTATAAGGACTGCTTCAGTTTTTTGGCCTGCTAGCTGCAGTTTTGTCGCCGTAAGCCATTCATTTATTTTTATCGCCGCATGATTGCAGAGTCGCTCTATTTGACTGATCTCTTTCGCTACTATAGTCACTGCGATGTCATCAGCATATCCAATTATTTGTATAGACTTCGGTAGCGGGAGGCGCAGTACTCCGTCATATAGGACGTTCCACAGAAGCGGGCCCAGGACAGAGCCCTGTGGTACTCCGCCCGTCACTGTATAGCTTTGTGGTCCTTCGTCTGTATCATATAAGAGTATTCTGTCCGACAGGTAGTTAGAAATTATCTTCATCAGATAGGGGGGTGTCTTCTTGACTTCAAGGGCTCTTAGTATATGCGGCCAATAGGCCGAGTTGAAGGCATTCTTGACATCGAAAGTGACTACTGCACAATACTCTTTAGAACCATACATCCACCTGGTTCCTTCTATGGCTTTACTTGCGATATCAGTAAGTTTTTTAATTGCGTCAATTGTCGACCTGTGTCTGCGAAACCCATATTGGTTATCGGCCAGGCCCGGTAATTCTGTTTCAAGATGTTGTTCCAAGCGCACGCATATTATTCTCTCCAATATTTTCCCGATCGTGTCTAACATACATAGTGGTCGGTACGAGCTTGGTTCTCCGGCTGGTTTATTTGGTTTTTGAATGAGAACCAATCGTTGTCTCTTCCAGATTTTAGGGAATACACCCTCTCGTAGGCACTTTGTGAACATTTTTGTAAACGGCTCAGTGTTTAGCTTAATCGCAATCTTTAGGGCCTTGTTAGGAATGCCATCTAACCCAGATGCCTTGGTGTTGGCGAATCGTTCCGCAGCTTCTACGACCTCTTTGTCGGTAACTGTTGGGCACATTGCTCCTGATTCTTCGATGCAGTATTCTTGCGGCGTTTGTGCAGGGAAGAGAGTCTCTACTACAGACTTTAGCAGCGTTGGGCAGGTTGGGGCTTGGCCTTTACATCCTCGGACTTTTGTCATGACAATCTTGTAAGCGTCACCCCATGGATTTTCTTCTAACTTGTTGCACAACTCTTTAAAGCAGCAGGCCTTGCTCTTTTTAATTGTCTTTTTTAATTCGTTCCGTTTTTTCTTAAAACGTTCTTGTAGCACTGTGTACTCTGCCGAAAGTCGTCCTCTTTGACACAGGCGCCTCGCTTTGTGACATTCTTTCCTTAGGTCTTCAATTTCATAATTCCACCAGTATGCTGGTCTTCTATACGTGGATTGCTTTTTCTTGCACATAGCAGCATCACATGCCTTACTGATGTGTTGTATTAGGTACTCAGCCTGTCGTTCAGTTTCTGTGGCATTTTTCGGGTCGTTGTCTAGCATGAGTTTGAATAATTCTTCGTCAAGGGTGTTAGTTTTCCATCCTCTGGTTTGAACTCTCTTATGGGATCTAAATCTTTGTATATGTGCATGATTTCCAATTTCGAAGAGGATTGCCAGATGGTCACTATGCGTGTATAGTTCACTTACTTTCCAGGTTGTTATTCGCACCAGGGAGCTACTAGCAAACGTGATGTCTATCACGGAACCACGGCCGTTCTTTTCAAATGTATTCCTGTTACCAGTGTTTAACAGTACAATATCAAGTGATGAAAACGCCTTGAGAAGGGCGTCTCCTCTCCTGTTCGTGTGAGTGCTACCCCATTCCATTGCCCACGCGTTGAAATCACCTGCCACAATGTTCATTGTTGTATGTGCAACCTCTAGAACCAGGTTATCAAGGATTCTTTCGTATTCAGTCTGCGGTACACTCGGCGGTAGGTAACAGCTATAAAAGTTTATGCCACCGATTGTTGCTCGTGTGTAGTAAGTATGTCCTATTAGCGGCTTATTTTGGAGTATTTTTTCCCCACAGGCCCAAATGGCAGCTTTGCTCGTTTGATCAGTGATCCAATTTGCGGTACCTATGTTTTTGTATTGTTCGCTGATGATTGCTACGTCCACTTTTTGCTCAAACACCGTTTGCGTAAGTAAATCTTGCGCCGCTTCACAGTGGTTGAGGTTGAGTTGCAAGACCCTCATGTTTTGGCTCTTTTGCACGCTGCTTGGTACATAGGACATTTTTTACTACCAATTTGGTGGTCTGTACTCCCTCGTCCATTTTTTTTACATACATCAAACGATGGTTTCTTATCACATGTCTTCGCAAAGTGTCCTTTTTCCCCACATTTAAGACAGGACTGGCTTCTGTCATCTGGGTTGCTGCAGGTTCTAGCCAAATGCCCGTATTCCAAGCACCTATAGCACTTTTTAAGGTTCGGCCTTTCTCTGATCCGGCATATTACCCAGCCTATTTTTAGTGCAGTTGTGTAGCAACGCATTTGCAGAATTCCTCATGGAACCAACAGGAGCACCGTTGTAGCACTTGGTAATAAATACTAATAATAAAATAACAGTGAATTGCAACTGTTTACTACATTTGTTGGTGTTGTACCAACACAAACTTTTGCCGAACGTACGGATCTTATCTAAATACACTTCAAATAACTACATATATTTAGATAAGTTAGGTTAGGTCAGGTTGGATTGGTTCCGGTTAAAATGGGAAAAAATGTTTATGGTGCCAAAACTCAAAGAAGAACTCAAGCCTGCCTAAATAGTTTGGAATTGCTTGTGAAAAGAATATGACAAAATAAACTCAACTCATGTTTTTCACTGCAGTAACCACATTGAAAATTATTACTAATATTCAAGCAAATGAGCAATTTTCTGAGAGAAGTCAGTTCAGTAACCAGTCGAAGTATTAACCATAATATCTACTGAAAACTGAACTGAAAGATGAGTTTTGAAAATTAAAAATATCGAAACGAATCATATCTTTATTTCTCATCTGGCTGAGGGTCTTGATAACCATCTCTGCATAAATATTGGTATATATTTCATTGTCGGTAAAATGTGTACCTACTTGTAATGCGCTATAGCAATACAAATTTTTTAATTTGCTATTTTGCTTTAAAAAATAACTGTGTACTAATTTTTGAAATTCGAATTTTCGAAATTGTAATTTTCGAATTTTTCGAACACTAATTACAATGAAGATCCTAAAGCGGTTGCTTGTAAATCTTGGACAGTATTCATAAACAGATGCTCTTATACACACACTAATCTTCTGGGATTCTTGGAAGTTATAGGTCAGTCAAATCGTTCTTAATTCTTTACGAACTTTGTCATCTAGAGCTTATGAATCGATTAGCTATATTAGTTTACGCTTTCTATTATAATTTGTGTATCATAGGGATATATTTCTGTATGTGTTATATTTCTATAAAATACTTTAGTTATCTTCGTATGATGGAAATATTCGAAATTCCAAATTTCAGACTTACATATTAAACCACAAAAAATTGTTTCTAACTAATTTTCGAACACTTATTATTTTTATACTCTCGCAACAAATTTGCTAAGAGAGTATTATAGTTTTGTTCACATAACGGTTGTTTGTAAGTCATAAAACTAAACGAGTTAGATATTGGGTTATGTATATTAAAATAATCAGGATGACGAGACGAGTTGAAATCCGGATGTCTGTGTGTCCGTCTGTCCGTGCAACGGATAACTTGAGTAAAAATTGAGATATCTTAACGAAACTTGGAACATGTATTCCTTGGCACCCTGAGGAGGTTTCTTGGACCATTGCCACGCCCACAAAATGTCAAAAACCAAAAACTTATAAAGTCTCATAACTATAAATATAGTTATATGTGACCTGGTCTACGAAAAGGGAGCTAACGTGCGAAAACTAGTTTTCTGGGAAACAGCTGTCTGTGTGAAAAGCATCTCATCTTCCATCCGAATCAACTAAAAAGTGAAAATTGATTTTTTGACACCTAAGCCCCCTTTCCGTAGACCAGGTCACATATAATTAAAATTTGGGGGGCATATTTGGATGTAATTTTTTTGGGGAAGTGGGCGTGGCCCCGCCCCCAAATCGGTTATTTGTATATATCTCGCAAACCAATAAAGCTATATAAACCAAACTTTTTGCAGTCGGTTCTCCTACGTACCCCACCACACACCATGAAAATAGTTGAAATCGAATAATAACCACGGCCACCTCCCATACAAAGGTTAGGTTTAAAATTAGTAAAAGTGCGTTAACTCACTAACGAAAAACGACAGAAACACCAAATTTTACAGAATAAATACCAGAAACAAGCTGCACTCAGATTTTTTACAAAATGGAAAATGGGCGTGACATCGCCCACTTATGGGTCAAAAACCATATCTCAGGAACTACTCGATCGATTTCAATGAAATTCGGTATATTATATTTTCTTGACACCCTGATGACACGTGTGGGAAATGGACGAAATCAGTTCACAACCACGACAACTTCCCATATAACTCATTTTTGAATTCCATCTTATTCCTTCACTGTATAATATATACATAAGGAACCAATGAAGATAGTGGAATAAAACTTTATACAAATACTGAACATGGTATATATAAAAAATTGTCGAAATCGGACTATAACTTTTCAATATCCCGCATATCGAATATGAAGAACTCAGTTCCCCACGGTAACTTTTCACCAAAAATTTCGGTAAATCTCTCAGGTATCTTAATTTAATTCAGAGGAAATATTTTTCTTCTAATAGTGTGTCTCTGTACCAGAAAAGGTTAAAATCGGCTCATATGAATATATGAGAATAGCTAATTATAGGATTTTCAAAAATACGATGAGCTTAATAGCTTATAAATCGGTTAATATGTGAAATATCTTTATGCCGAATATATGAGTCAAATTGTGTGTTTTCTTAACAAAAATATAGCAATAAATTGCGAGAGTATACCTTACCTTTCGTTACTTGTTATACTCTCGCAACAACAAAGTTGCTAGAGAGTATTATAGTTTTGTTCACATAACGGTTGTTTGTAACACCCAAAACTAAATGAGTTAGATATAGGGTTATATATACCAAAGTGATCAGGGTGAAGAGTAGATTTGAAATCCGGATGTCTGTCCGTCCGTCCGTCTGTCCGTCTGTCCGTCTGTGCAAGCTGTAACTTGAGTAAAAATTAAGATATCTTGACGAAACTTGGCACAAATATTCCTTGGCACCACAGGAAGGTTGCTTTCGAAAATGAGCAAAATCGGACCACTGCCACGCCCACAAAATGGCGAAAACCGAAAACACATAAAGTGCCATAACTAAGCCATAAATAAAGCTATGGAAATAAAATTTGGTATGAAGGATCGCACTATGAAGGGGCATATTTGGATGTAACTTTTTTGGGGAAGTGGGCGTGGCCCCGCCCCCTACTAAGTTTTTTGTACATATCTCGCAAACCAATAGAGCTATATAAACCAAACTTTTTGTAGTCGTTTTTTTTAGTCACTTCCTACTACGGTCCAAAAATGAAAGAAATCGGATAATAACCACGCCCACCTCCCATGCAAAAGTTAGGTTGAAAATTACTAAAAGTGGGTTAACTCACTAACGAAAAATGTCAGAAACACTTAATTTACGTAAGAAATGGCAGATAGAAGCTGCACTCAGATTTTTTTACAAAATGGAAAATGGGCGTGGCGCGCCCACTTATGGGTCAAAAACCATACCTCAGGAACTACTCGACCGATTTCAATGAAACTTGGTTTATAATAGTTTCCTTACATCCCAATGATATGTTGTGAAAATGGGCCAAATCGCTTCACAACCTCGCCTACTTCCTATATACCAGAACTTTTAAGACGATCTGAATCGTTAACATTACAATATATAAAGTAAGCACTAGTGAAGATATCGATGCAGAATTTGCACAAATACTACGTTTATAGTGTGGCAGCCCCATTCTAAAAATCACCGAAATCGGACCATAGATTGTCAAGGCCCCATATATCGAACATGAGGTCCTCGGTACTTCTAACCTAATATTAGGGTTTCCAACTTTCAATGGACTTTATACAATATATATGACGAATATGTGGGTCAGATTGTGTATTATATAATATAAATAATGTTAAATAAATAAATTGCGAGAGTATAAAATGTTCGGTTACACCCGAACTTAGCCCTTCCTTACTTGTTTTATATATCTTTTTTTTTTTGAAATTTTTTTTCCGCAATTTTTACTCATTACTACTATATAAACTTAAATTAGCAATAGCAACTAATTACAACATGCCTCCAACCTTATATGTACATACATACTTCTAATATAAATTTCCAAAACACCCTTTCATAGCGAATAAATTAGAACATTTTATGAGTATGAGTTCAACAATCTTTGCTAATTTGTCCAAATAACACTGCGCATAAATTTGTTGGTTATCACACATACACACAAAAACACACATTCGCAACCAACGCCACTTGGGGGCACTTATGAAACCAAAACATGCTTGTTTTTGCTATACAGCAATATATATGTAAGCGTTTCTTGCTACCGCCGACTACCCACTTAAAATACTACAAATACTTAGGAAATTCGTAACAAATTTTGGCAAAAAAATAGCCAAGCAAAAACTAAAAAGTACACCATAGCGGTGACATAAAAAAGGAGTAGGAAATGTGGCGCACAATCACCACTCCCCAGGCAGGTATGCATTTATGCTGCTAACAGCGCTGAACATACAAATATGTACACTAACTATGCTAGCCACTTGACAAGTATGTGTAGTGCCCGCAAACACACACACACAGCCACACAGTTGCTCACAAACGCGCACATGGCAGAAACAAATGTCAAGAGGTTACTTAGCGTCGGTTTATCTAAATATGTTTATGCCCGGGTCCTAAATTGCTGTAGCAAACAAGCGCTTGGAGTCCCTTTTTTCACGCTGCCGCTCAATTGTGGCTTGTAATCGTTTTTTGGCGCCTTTTTGCCGCTACTCTTTCTTTTGGCCGCTTAAGTAGATATCTATGTATGGGTGTGTGTGTATGTGTGTGAAGTGAACTATGGGATATGTCGCGCTATTTGACTTTTTGCTATTACAAGCGTATTGCAAAGCGGTTTGTTGTTGGTTTTGTTGACATCGTAGCGCCTGTGCTTGTCTTTGCGCTAGAAAGTCACTTTTTGGCTACCCCGCCTGCGCCTTATCCATAACATACTACCATGCATGGCAACTCACACGAATTCCACTCGCCGTGGTTGCCAATCCTTCTGACACGCTAAAATGCTCCCAAACGTGTGGCAAGTATGTTACGAAATTATTTTGTTTCGACTAAAGTGTTGTACCATAATGTTGTGCAGAGTATTGTAAATATTTTTTGTTGCTTTTTAACTGCTGCTTTTGGCGTGTAAAATAAAATGCTAGATAAGCTATTATTGCTTTTGGGGGCTTTAAAGGCATAAATTTAAGGAGTATTTTTTCAAAATATTTACACTATAGATGAAGGACGGGTTAATTTATAGAAATTCACGCAAGTGAGAAAAGTTTTTGATTGCCATTCACTTAGGAGTGGCCAGAAACGATTCTTCTTCACATGGTTCAATCAGCTCAGGACTTCCGGTTTCAGACCTGGGTAGCCTGCAAACAGCCGTTTGGAGACGAGCTAATGTGAGAAACCCACTTCTCAGGTTTTCGTAGGGTTTGGACCCACCATATAAAAACGAATCATCCAATGAAAAATCGATCAAAGCCTCCAATGAGAAACAACTGTCGGAAAATTCAGTCTCTATGACGAAATATCGCCAAACGGCCTGAGGCTGATAGACTTCGCTGGGGCCGAAATATTGTTGTCTCTAATACCAAATTCGGTCACAAGAAAATTCATCAATCAGCGATGTTGGTTGCCTCCTGATCGAAACGAAAGAAATCGATCGTGTTGTAATAGACAGAAGACATGTCTCCTGGGTTTAAGACGTGCGTACGCTCCGAGAACCAAATATACGAACTCGCCTTTGTGCAGCAAAGAACGACCGTCAACATACACAAGGAAGATTTGAAGGAACAAATGTTCCATTGTCCGACCATGTAGGAATTCGAATACAAATTACCACCTTGAAGAACAACAAAGCGGCGGGGGTCGAAATCAAGGCTTAAATACTATGGAACTCTAACACCCAGCCACGAAAGTACGAAGGGAGAAAACAAGCAGCTTTAGAAGATTTGTAGACAAAGTGTGATCATCATCTTGTGGTAAATTTATATATTTGTAGTTTTTGACAACTGATTAAACTCAGATATATTGGGATACATCTCCGCTCCAAATAAAAAAAAGCGTATTAAAATATTAGACAGATACGTAAACGCAGCCAAACAAATGAAAAGTATTAAGTATTAGATTTTAAGATATTATATTATTGCAGATCTAAGCCTCAATTGTAAAGTCGTTAAAATTTAGTAGATCACAGAGAACAGATATCTTACAAACTCACTACACACGCACAGCACTTACAAGGTCATCGCCACATTCATGCGATAATCACGTGCCACCTGCAGTTGTTGCATTATCAGCGATTTAATGCGCCGCAACGTATAGGCCGTCTTACGCAATATATTATTCATTGACTTCAGCGAACGACGTATCTGATGGCGCTGACGAGCACGCTCACTACGGCCACGACCACGCCGACGACGACGTCGCCGACTTTGTCTATGATTATGTTGTAAATATTGAGGCGACGCAAGCTCGTTAGACGCTCTAGGCGAACTCTCAACGGGAGCACTATTTATGCTGCCCACATTTGGTGATTCGAGCGCCAGCAGCAGGGGTTCTTCACCATCGCTACCATGAATTACGTCGGTATTAGTTACGCCTTCCAATGGTTCTGCAGCTGCAACCGCAACATTCAAATCAGCAACTGTATTATGCATATTGCCAGCAATTAAGGGCAAATCATGATTGCGCACGATCAAATCGCTGCCGTTAATAGCCGAGAGCGAGGATTGAAAAATACACGATCGTGCATTGTCGCAACTGCCATCAGGTGGCGATGGCAACTGACAACTTTGCAAGTGGTCGCAGATAAAACGATTTGTGCAACTGCATAAATACGAGTTGTTATTGTTGCTATTACTTCGTATATGTATGCCGTTAAAGTGCATTAGTTGACTTTCAACGTTGTTGTTGTTGTTGTTACTGTTGTGAATATTTTGTGCGAAATTATTGTTGCTCTGTTCGTAATGCAAAATCAAAACGTCATCGACACAATTCGGCATAGCTGCATCGGCAGCAATGGCGGCAGCCAGTGTTCGTATATCACTAACGACATTCATATTGTTGCTGTTATCTGCATTCTCCATATGATTGGTTTGTGTGCTAAGATCAATTACAAATGCCTCGATAGCATTCTCCAACGGCTGTTCGCTCTCTGCTTCGGCAATCGCTTCATTTTCGTTGTTGTTATCATTTACTTCGGCTTGTCGCTGCAGCTGTTGCCTTCGTGCAGGTCTTGGTTGATTCATCGCTACTTCTTCGTATTTCTGGAATGGCGGTTACTTACAGTAACTATTAGATTGCAACATATGTATAGATATTGGCTTAAAAAGTGTCGAATTTTCTGTAAATTTTGTTAAAACTTTGCCACCGAAATGTATTTGTAAAATATGCACTGAAAAATATTATGATATATAGACTGTCAGCAGTTGTTACGTTTATTTCTTTAGCTTCATATTTCCAAATAAAAAGATTCAAACCTGACTGACAGATTTTCAGACATTGCGATTTAATTCATTTGAAACAAGTAGTGTAAGGTTTCTTGCGGCGGTTCTTTGAGTGTTTGTTAGGTTTTTTTCAGAAATATACCTAAGAATTGATTTCAAATTAAAGGGCTTAACCAACTAGAGACCAATCATTATAATCATACTGGCTTGTTCTGAATTTTTCAAGAGCACGTACTGATAAAATGGTATTACAAATACCGATTAAATCAAACTTAATATGTTTTCCCAACTTCTTAGTATGGCATATAAAAATAAATTAAGTTATCTTCATCGAAATTAGATGATGGATTGAGATATTAAATTACATGCTACAAGGTTATACTCTACTTAAAATCAATCTATACTAATATTATAAAGCTGAAGAGTTTGTTTGTTTGTTTGAACGCGCTAATCTCCGAAACTACTGGTTCGAATTGAATAATTCTTTTTGTGTTGAATAGTCCATTTATCGAGGAAGGCTATAGGCTATATAACCAATAGGAGCGAAGAAACAGTGGTAAATGTGTAAAAAACGGGGGAAATTATTTATCTTTGAGGGCTTCCGTTCCTTGCGCTGCGAAAGCGGTTCAAGATACACAAAAGATATGTATGAAAGAATTATTTCTCTTTTAATAATCCAAAAAAAAGTCCGTGAGTACCGTTTTTCTGATAACTAATTTGGTCGATATTATTTGTTAGAGTTGTATTAACATAATAATATTAATATTTATCCAAATAAATGTGTTGTTGGTTAAGAGTATTTAATTCTGAATAAAATTGTCTTTGACGACACTTAATTTCAACGAACAACTTAAAAGATAATATTACAAATAAATAACTCCGAAACAAAATCAACTCGCATTCTGCGCTGCGCTGGCCGGCGGGCGAGAAGCGATGTTTGCGGGCGCGCCGGAGGGGGGTGTAGCTCTACGAGATACCATGCCCGCGGTCGGCTCCGTACTGAACGGTCGAACGCAGCGCTAATTTGTTTTTGCGATATATTATCATCGTAATAATACTTTTTAAACACATTTTCATTTTGTAGTTGTTTTCTATATAGTAGATATTTTTTTGTTTTAGTATATTACTTTGTTTCTAATAGTTTCACAGTAATTAATTCTTTTTTTGTTTTCATGTAGATTATTAATTAAATAAGTAGGTTAGTTTACCTTATTTTCGTTTTACGGTAATTCTTTTGACATAATATTCAGTTTACGTAAATACCAAGTGCAGGTAAAAATAATATGAGATAAGTGCAATTCTCTAGGAGCACTTGACAGAACAACGAAAGATCTGTGGAATAATAATCGTCGCTTTGGTTGCGCAATGATACCGTTAGCAGGCGATTTTCGACAAATACTTCCTGTTATTCCAACCAACGGTACGTGAAAACCACTCGATTGACCATGAATATGCGAGAGTTCCTGCAATAGGATAGCACCGCAGAAGAACTGTTAAAAGTTTGAAATGGGCAAATTCCGGTTGATTTTTCAAGGGTTTGATATCAATTCCACCTGCCAATTGTCAATTCACTTCAACGAAAGATGAACTCATCACGAATGTACGTATGTATGTATATCTGAATACATTGCCCAAAATTATTAGAAACTACGATTGGTTGAGCACACGCGAAATTTTAGCTGCCAAAAATACCGATGTCGATGATTTCAACTATACGATTCAAAGTCAAATTTCGGAAGATTTGTGTTCATACAAATCGATCGATTGTGATGAAATTGAAGACAAAGCCGTGAATTATCCAGAAGAATTTCTTTGGATTTGTCTGGCATGCCACCGCATCCTTTGCGTCTCAAAGTTGGATCCGTCATTATTATGGTTCACAATCTTCATGCGCCGAAACTGTGTAATTGAACCTGACTGATTGTGACGCAGCTATCGAATAATGTGATAGTTGGAAGAATTTTGCAAGGGACTTACAAGGGGGCAGAGTGCTTGATTTCACGAATTCCTTTGAGTTCCAAAGATTCGCCATTTCAGTTCAAACGTATTCAGTTTCCAGTGGGACTTACATATGCGATGTCAATCAACAGGTCACAAAGACAGTCGCTGGAAATGTGTGGTAAATCTGGAAATGCTATGTTTTTCACACATGTTTTATACGTGGAGTGTTCACGAGTTGGAAAACCATCTTCTCTGTACATTTACGCACCGGAGCAGAAAACAAAGAATGTTGTTTATCAAGCTGCGTTACTTGAAAAATATGTAGAAAAATCGCAAATAAATCGCAAAATAACACTTCTCAACAACACACTTTACTTTTCAAAACAAATACTTTCACGCAGGGCAACGACTGCGGGATCAGCTAGTGTCTCAATATAACAGGTTCTGAGAACTTTTTTATGATATCATTCAGATCACATACCAGTTAACAACAATGTATTGAAGGCCCTGTCAAAAATCCCTTTAATTATGTGCGGTTTTCTCTGGAACACATAGACGATGAATCCCCTCAGTTTATGTCAACTGAGTTGAGCATCAGGAGACAGATATTTTTCACTCCAGCAAAGTACTTCTAAAGTATGTTCGTAGGACTGGCATGGATTCGTAACCACCGAGAGATTTAGTAGTTATACTTCTTTTCCTAAAATTCTAGAAGACTTGCATCAAACATCTTTAACATATCGGCTCTATAAATAAGGAAACATTAAAAAAGGGGTTTTCAATAGGGACGCTACTAAAGTAGACCGGTAGGGACAGCAAACGACGTTCGCTCTTTTGACATTTCTCTTCAGTAAGGCTTGCCATTTCATCACGAAAAGATATACGATCCAACAACGAGTTGAAATTATTCAAATTCACAAGCCACAAAGCGAATGTCACAATCGATTTATTGAAAACCATGTTTGGTAAACGTGTTATCTCACGAAATGGCCCAGACAATTGGCCACTTTTTGTAGCGCTCTATTTGAAAAACCCTTTACTAACATTCATTATCTTCCAGATATAATGTAGTATCTTTATTTTCATTGTATCCTTTACAGGTCCATTTAATACTTCTTCTTCTTCTTGACGGGCGTAGACACCGCTTACGCAGTTATAGTCGAGTCCAAAACAGCGCGCCACGTATCCCTCCTTCTGGCAGTTTGGCGCCAATTGGTTATACCAAGCGAAGCCAGGTCCCTCTCCACCTCGTCCTTCCATCGAAGTGGAGGTCTCCCTTTACCTCGGCTTCCACCAGCGGGTACCGCATCGAATACTTTCAGAGCTGGAGCACTTTCATCCATTCGAACAACATGACCTAGCCAGCGTAGCCGCTGTCTTTTTATTCGCTGGACTATGTCTATGTCGTCGAATAACACATACAGCTCATCGTTCCATCGTCTGCGGTATTCGCCGTTGCCAATGTTTAAAGGACTATAAATCTACCGCAAAACCTTTCTCTCGAAAACTCCTAGTGCCGTCTCATCGGATGTTGACATCGTCCACGCTTCTGCACCGTAAAGTAGGACGGGAATGATGAGGGACTTGTAGAGTTTGGTTTTTGTTCGTCGAGAGAGGACTTTACTTTTCAATTGCCTACTTAGTCCATAGTAGCACCTGTTGGCAAGAGTGATTCTGCGTTGGATTTCCAGGCTGACATTGTTATTGTTGTTAATACTGGTTCCCAGGTAGACGAAATTATCTACAACTTCAAGTTATGACTGTCAACAGTGACGTGGGAGCCAAGACGCGAATGCGCTGACTGTTTGTTTGATGACAGGAGATATTTCGTCTTGTCCTCGTTCACCACCAGACCCATACGCTTCGCTTCCTTATCCAGTCTGGAAAAAGCAGAACTAACGGCGCGGGTGTTGTTTCCAATGATATCGATATCATCGGCGTACGCCAGTAGCTGTACACTCTTGTAGAAGATTGTACCTTCTCTATTTAGCTCTGCAGCTCATATAATTTTTTCCAGCATCAAGTTAAAGAAGTCGCACGATAGTGTGTCACCTTGTCTGAAACCTCGTCTGGTATCGAACGGCTCGGAGAGGTCCTTCCCGATCCTGACGGAGCTTTTGGTGTTGCTCAACGTCAGCTTTCACAGACGTATTAGTTTTGCGGGGATACCAAATTCAGACATCGCGGCATAATGGCAGCTCCTTTTCGTGCTGTTGAAAGCAGCTTTAAAGTCGACAAAGAGATGGTGTGTGTCGATCCTATTTTCACGGGACTTCTCCAAAATTTGGCGGATGGTGAATATCTGGTCTGTTGTTGATTTTCTATTTAATACTATCTGTCTTAATTTAGTATTTGGCAGTTGCAAGAGTTAATCTCTAATCCATAGCTGAGTGTTCTTCTTCAAAACTTCCGATTTAATCCGATTAATTAATTTTATCTTTTAAACACATATTTTTCGTTTTCCTTTGTCAATTTTATTTTTTCTAAATATAACACACTTAGCGCAGAAATGCTTAACCCACTAACAACCGCTCCTCACATATTAAACATCTTCTCAAATGCTTGAAAAAGTAAGTCTGGCATTTAAACGATTCACAGAAGTATTTGATTTAGGTACTCTGGCAATGATGTAATATAATACATATACTAAAATGCCACTTGTCCTTTAAGCCTTTAAAGTCAATTGCTGAGTATATTTTGCTCTGCTCATCCATTAACTTATGCCGCACGCACGAGAGGTGTTTATGCAACATTTTAAGGCAAAGCAACTTTTTTTGTGCGCATTTTTGTTGTGTTCCATTTTATTTCAGAATTTTTTTTGTTTTTTTTGGGTTCCATTGAGTGTATAGAATTTTGTCTGGTATTTTACGAATGTCACTTATTGTTGCTAGTCTCATAGATCTTTGACAGCAATTGTTTTTTTTTGTTTTTGACCATTTGTACGAGACGCACCTTTGAGACTGGACCGAAAAAAAAACCCAGTCGACACTGAGCTAAAGCGAGCTATTGCCTACATATAGGCGCTTGTGCACTTAAATGATGTTTATTGTGCGAACGTAAATTGCTGTGTATATGTATGTATTTTTGTGTGTGTTTGTATTTGTGTGTATGATTCTCTTACCAAAAGGTATGCAGGCACACAGAGACACACACACAGTTGTACAAATCCACCTTTGCGCTCACATAAATCTCCATTGCGGTGTAGCTTGCTTCATATTGTGCTTTATTGTTGTTACTACTATGCGTATGTATGTGTATAAGTATGTATTTGTGCCGTCTGCCAATATTTTTGAGCTTTACATACATTGCTTTTTTATCAATTGCCATTTAGTTGCTCCGTTTTTACTTTATTTGCTTCGGATTGACTTTGTATTTGTTGTGGTTTCGTTGAGAGTGAACATCTATACACATACATATGTATATAAACGATATACATATACGTATAAATATATTTATCAAAATATATATACATCCGTATACTATCTACAGTTAAGTGCGTTGCCATGAGCACACTTTTCAGTTGACCATTTATTGCAAGTTGCAACCTTTAAACTCCATTGTCTTTACACTCTACACTCCACTCTCTGGTCTTACTCTTGAGGATTTTATTGCATTAATTTTTTCTCTCGGCTTTGTCCGGTTTTTTTGCCTTAAATAATTTATTAAGTGCTCTGAGCAGACATTAAACTGTGGCCATACGCTCTTGGCCATGCTGCATCCTTTGAGGATATTGCCATCCTTTAAATGGCGTACTTGGAGTTGTTTGTAGTGCTTCTCGTTGGCAATTTAAAACCTTTTAAATTTTCTACGAGATTTTTGTGGTAGCACAGATTTAAATTAATTCAATCAATCTTTCATTAGTTGGTTATTTTTTGGGCAAGATGTATATAACAATAAAATTAAATTATAATTGGTATTTAATTAATATTTTTTTGGTAATGATTAAAGAAATTTAGACATTTCACGGCTTTTCTATGACTTCTTTGTCTTTCAATAAAAATTGTTTGAATACATGGAAAACGAACAACGAACAACAACGTTTACAAATTGTTCAATATTATTACGAAAATTCACGTTCTGTAAAGAATGTGTTTCGTGCGCTCCACTTATGGTCAACATAATTGGCCTACTGAGTGTACTATTGGCAACACCATCACCCATTTTCAGTGAAGAAAATATAGCGGCCGTAGCTAAGAGTGTACACGAAGAATGTGGAGAGTCGATTCTTCGCCGTTCTCAGCAACTAGGACTGACATATGGAACAACTTGGCGCATTTTACGTCGAGTCCTAAAATTGAAAGCGTACAAAATACAGCTTGTGCAAGAAGTAAAACCGCTCAACCTTCCCAAGCAGCATCGCTTTCAAGAGCCCATAGACTCTTGGAAACTTCCAAGAAGACACGACGTTTTCGAGCCAAATTGTGTTCAGCGATGAAGGCCATTTCTGGCTTAATGGGTATGTAAACAAGCAGAATTGCTGGATTTGGGACGAAGAGCAACCTGAAAAGATTCATTTCTTCCAGAAAAAACAACGGTTTGGTGTGGTTTGTGGGGCGGTGGAACCATCGGTGCATATTTCTTCAAAAATGTTGCCGCTGAAAACATAACCATTAATAACGACCATAATGGGTCATGATAACCGACTAAACAATAGATTTATTGAGAGAACACTTCGGTGAGCAGATAATTTCACATTTTGGGCCGATCAAGATCGTGTGATATTACACCGGTAGACTTTTTTCTGTTGGGATATGTAAAGTCAAAAGTCTATGGGCACAATCCCACTTCTATTAGGCCTTGGAGCAAAACATCACGAATGTAATTCGCCAGTTACCAGTCAAAATGCTCAAACGAGCCATCGAAAATTAGACTCAACGGATGTACCATCTGAGATGTAGCCGCGGCCAACATTTGAAAGAGATAGTTTTTAAAAAATAAATGCCATAGAATGTTTTTTCGAATGATAATGCACATTTCCCATTTAATGTGAATTTTCTGTGTTTTTTTTTTCATTAAAAAATTTGGAAACCTCGCAATGGATCACCCTTTATATAGAATATTAAACGAAGTTCTTAATATAGTGATGGCATTAAGCATTGCTGGTCTGACAGCTTCTGGACATCTATGAAAAGTTGTCAAGAGTTGTTGGAATTTGTAAACAAAAACAACAGTCGGGTTAAGTTTATATGCCATTTAAGACGAAATCCGGATAAGGATATTACGAAGACCCCACCTAAAAACAAACCTGCGAATGTATTTTTCAGAGAAAAAGGAAGGAGGAAAGAACACACAAAAAAGTGCGAACTCTAATTTATTAAAGCCATATTACAAATTGATTCATTTCACTTTGACATTCTAAGGAAAAACTCATGTTATTATGCACATGCATACATACAAACTAACAACTCTAGCAATGCGAATGCAGTGCTTATATTTATCGTTTCCAACTTATTTCGAGGAAAAGCAGCTCAGTTGAAAATTTTTAATGAGCTCAAAAATGTAACTTGCAAGCAAAAATGGAGAAGAATATATGTGTGTAGCAATAGCAGAAGTTAGTAACTAAAACAAAAGAAAAACACAAAAACTGCAAAAGCAAATTTTGCACCAGTTATGTAGCTATACATATGTATACTATATATGTAGTTGCATGTTTATAGAAATGGAAAAAAGGTAACGGAAACATATAAATTGAAAACAAATATGACAGGAAATGAAAAGTACACGACGTTATGTTGCATGCACACACTGCAACTTTTTCCATCTGCATGAGACGTGTGTGCAGAGAAAATGTGTATGTATGCATCTTATAACTGTAATAAATATAAATAAATTAAATTCTCAGAAGCTTGTAATATTTTTATGGTGATACTTACTATTTTCGTTCATGTGTACGGCACTCAATTACTGGTTGGTGTATGTACTTCGTAAACTAACGATTACATTTTGTATTTATTAAAAATAAGTGTCAGTAGTTGCCAACGAACGATAATAATGATCTTTCAACATTTCGATAATATTGCTCCAGTTGTTTAGGGCTTTTATTTCAAAATAAGCAGCAGTCTCAGAGATCACACCTTCATTGTTGCTTTCCGGAGGGCCTTCTCTTGAAACTTTAGATCAGGAAAATGTCTCTTTATCGCTCTGCAGCCACTTTGAATAAAGCTTTAGTATAACCAAATTTTCCCACTGTGTGATATCTTTACACTGTCAGCTTCATTCCACAGTAGTCCAAAATCTGTTTGTGAATTCTTTCTAAGTTTTCTTCCATAACAACTTCTTTTGTAATTTTTTCCCCTCTACCATTATTCATTTGAAGTAGAGAAAGACCAATAATGCCTTCAACATGCCAAATATAATATATAATACTAGCAGACCGCACCGGCTTCGCACGGGTTTAAACAAAGAAAAGTTATAGGTTTTACCCATTCTCCCATACATATCTATGTACTTTCCCGTTTCTTGTGTGGGTTCATTTTACAAAAATTGAAATGAGGAAAATTCGAACATGAAATTATATTTTATTTGCAATGAGCTAAAACTTGATTACGACCTCTAGTCTTTGGTGTCCGTTGTCTTTCTCTCTGATTATGAAGGCGTTGGGAACGCTCAGAGTTCGACGTCCTAGTGCGAGCTTGTATATTTCTAATATTTTGTTCTTCAAGCCGCTGCACAAGCTCCGTACTCGACTCTCAAGGGCGTATTTGGGAGGTTTTGAAATTTGTTCAGCAAGCAGCTGTGAGCGCTCATTATTAGCCTTTCCTGGTAACAATGAAGCATAAAGAGTCTCTTCAGGGTCGTTCGAACGGCATATATGTATGACAATTATCATAGTTAAATGAAACTCATCGGATATATAGCAATAAATGCTCACCACAGCAAAGGTTGTTCTATTTGGGACCTTAATTCCGACTATTATTGAATAAGTCTAATGAAATAGAAGAATCCATCTTATCTTTCCAATACTCGATTGTTCTACGACTAACCGGTTTATCCATTATAGAAGCGACGGTCCTAGAAAACTATTTGGAAAATATATTCTAACACAATAACAATGGCGAAAGCTCCCTAAAACGAAATAATCTTTGACCTAAACAATGTGAAATTGATCTTTTTAATGCCTTATAAAGGTGAAATTGTATTCTTCAATCTTCCTCTATTCATGATCAATTATTATTTCATATTTCTACAAGTTTTATAACACAAGTATTTCTTCCAGTTCTGCATAAAATAGAGTAGACGTTTTTCCTAATAGGTTTATTCAATAGGGCTAAAACAATGAGTTTTTATTTCAAAAGCCATTAGGGAGTAAATTATAAAAGAAAATGCTTTAAATACCTAACTTGCATCTAACAAATATAATATACATATGTATATGTGTATCCACCCAACAACTGTTAGAGCAACACATCCGCAAACTTATGCGTTCGATTCCGGACTGTGCGCGGACTTTATGTGCCCCAGCACCTAACCGCACCACACCAATGCAACCGTGCAGCGCCGGTAATGCTACCTGTGACCTGAAATGAGCGTTAGTTGTGTCGCCACTGTGGCCTTTTTGGCGTCCAAATGACATTGCGGATATATTTAATTAGATGTCTTTGCATATTTTACATTCCCTTGCGCATATTTTCCAGCATTTACATACATATATATCCAACACTTTTCCGTCCGCTGCTGTGTTTGTTTTACCTTAACTAACCCGCTTTTTATCAACATTACTTTTGCTGCAAATTAATTAGTACAAATAGACAGGCTACAGATGCAGAAGGACATTAGCTGTTCGGAATTACATAGACCCAGTCGCACACACACACACATGTAGACACAAAAACATAAATATGTAAATATTTGCATGCCCATTTGGTGTAAATTGTGGTGCATACACATACATCCATATCTCAATGAGCATTTATGCACCGTTATGTACCACTAATTCACACATATGCGACCACACTCACTGAATTTCTGGCATCGAAATGCAAAATTAACGCTTTACTGACTTTAAAGCTGTCAACGCAATTAAACGCAAATATCAGCAGGGTGCAAGAGTTGGCTTTCACAAGCTGTGGTCCCCAGTTTTATTTGTGTATTTCAGTCATGTAAAATTAACTACACATCATGTATGTCATGAAAGTTACTCGAGTATACGCTATTTTACTATTTGCCTTTGGTTCGCTGTTTCCAATAGGTCTGCTTCACCTCCTTTACTGTGCTTTATAAGTGCTGAAGTTATCGTAACGCAGATTTCTTCCTTTTAGTTATTCTGAAGAAGAAGAATCAGGTCCAAATTCGCAACGATTGATAGAAGAAGAACAGAAGTACTGGTGGAAAAAGTCGCCAAAATTTTCAAAATCAAAATACTCAATAGAAACCTAAGTATAAAGGAATACTCATTAATAAAACAAATAAATTCCGAATTCTCTGGAAAAATGCAGACGTAATAAGTAAGATCTCCGCTAATGAAGAGCCGGTACCGCTTTATTCAGGATCTTACAATGATAACACGAAAACTTGTACCCAGAAAATGGTCTAACGAGAATATTTAAGAGTATTATAATAAATCATCCTTTATCCATTTCAAATATTTACTACAGATCTGATAATAAAGAGCAATTCTCATGTTCTTCTTCTTAGTTGAAGTAGGAACCGCTTACACGGTTATAGCACGCTATTTGTTACTCCTTTTGGCAGTTTGGCACCTATTGGAAATCCCAAGTGCTGCCAGGTCCTTCCCCACCTGGTCTTTCCACCGGAGTGGAGATCTTCCTCGGCTACAACCAGCGGGTTCTGCATCGAACACTTTCAAAGCCGGAGCGCTTTCATCCATTCGAACAACATGATCTAGCTTGACCAACGTAGCACCTGTTGGCTAGAGTGATTCTGCGTTGGATTTCTAGGGTGACTTTGTTATTGCTATTTATACAGCCCCCAAGATAGACGAAATTATCTACTACTTCAAAGTTATAACTGTCAACAGTCTCATATTAGAACCTCAAAAAGTTAGAACCTCCAGATTATCCAGAACCATTCAAGGGGTTTTCACAGTTTTGAAGCTTCATATAGGGACATACATTAGTCCCCGCTGACTTTCCTGATAATAATGATGAACTTTCTGAATAATTGTTCAAATTTGAATACTTAAGTCTAATGTTCCTTTGTGTTTTAAACAGACGCTGAACCCAAGTTTCGACGTTTTTCAGAGATAATTGCTAACCACATAATCGATTTCTTCAGCTCCTCTTTAAAATCGTCCTCTTCGCAGCATTTATAATAGTCAATAATACTTTGCAAATTGTGTTAAAATTATCTCATTATGGCCTCTAAACTAATAAATCTGTATATAGTAACAGATAATAAAACTGAGAAAACTCAGTTCTGGAGAAATTTGATATCTTCTCTGGGATTTTTCGGATGAATTGTCTCACCATAATATCTAAATCATATCAAATTAAGAACAGCTTTAATTTTCCTATTTTTTTTTATGAAAATATTATCGTTCAAAGGTCTTTACAAAGAGCATATTATTGAAAATTTTCCACGAATTACGAACTATACATATATACATCGTATATTTAATACCACCACACTCACTTAACTCTCCGTAATCGTTGGTCATGGATTAGTAATCGATTTGAAATAAGAAATAAAAAACACAAGAGCAAAAGCGCCGTAACAAAAGTTGCCATAGAAAATCAGTATAAAACAAAGAACACTGCTATTCACTTAAATTCCATGTCGACGATAATAAACAAGCGAATAAATGCCCACGAACAAACACACAGAGATATTCATAAAGGGCAAAAGTAAAAGAGCAGCAAATACACAGTAATATCACAAAGGACAAGAAAAAAAAAACAATTGAAAGCAAAAATAAAAAAAATAAATAGAAAACCGAATAAACAGAAAGTATAAAATAGAAAATCAACTGATAGAAGAAGTAAAACAGTACAAAGCAAAAGGAAAGAAATAAAGAAAAATACTTAATTCAGTGCGTTCAATCGCTTTACACTTTGCGAAAACTTAGCGCACTTTTTTCCTACGCTTAGATACTTATAACTATGTGCGTGTGTGTGTGTGTCTGCGTTTGTCTATGAATGGGTCTATGTTGGGCAGCGAGCTCGTAGTAAAAGTAAATGGAGCGAGTCCTTGCACGCAATAAAAATCGAATCATGTTAACGAAGTAGTGAAATGGACCAAGACAAATGGACAATAGCAATAGCATAGAAAATAGATGCTTGCGTACGTGTTTGTGTTTGTACATGTACATATATGTGTGTGCATGTGGCAAGTATTAGACATGCGTTTTTGTAAAGCTCGATCGAGAGTGTTGGGTAGCTCTTTGAAGCGTACGAAAATAAATAATAGCTAGCAAATGAGTGAACCCAACAGATTTTATGCGGTTTATGAGTGTATCCCTTTCATGCTAGTAAAATTCTTGCACGCGCTTAAACGTTTGGACATGATTATACCTTTACTTATATATTTAAAATGACTCATTTAAAAAATTTGAAGCTAAGAACTCTTTTTATTCAGAAGGAAGTTATTTAGTAATCAAATTATACGACTACTCTCTGCCATTACAATTGCCTCTCCATCCATGATTATTCAACACAAGAATTTAAGTATATCGCGGTCGGATACTTAGGAGCTAAAGCGTTATCATGGACAAGTTCAAGGAAGCAAAGTAAATTCTAGTAATTTCTCGATTCATACAGCTTAAATTGAATATACATACATAAAAAGAACTTTATTTTGTTGCTCTATAAATGATTTTTTTCTGGCTTCTGACAAGTCTTTTACACCACAGTGATTTTCAACGAAAACATCAAGTAATTCTATTTTAATATTTTTTAAAAACATGTTTTTCTCTACTCTCTTTCATAAACAGTTCATGCCGTCTTCACCGTGTCCTGCAGTGCAGTTTCTAATCGCATAGTTGTTTTCGAAAACACTATTGCTTGTCGCCTCTTCACAGTTTACATCGTAAACATATTAAAGCAGAAATTACTTATGCCAACGTCAACTATCACTCAGTCCCGCGGCATCATCGTTTAGCGCTTTGACTCTTCAATCAATTATTTTTTTCTTCTTTACATTTTTCTGACTTCTTCTCCCCTTTAGCGTTACTTTGTTGCTTACACAACACTTTTACTGGTTACTTACGTACTTGTACTTCCCCCACTTAACTGTCCGCGGTCTTAATTACTTGGGTGTTAATTAAAATCTCTTGTTGGTTTATTTAAAATGCCAGTCACTCGAGTCGCTTAACTCGCAATTACTGCATGTCAACATAAATTAAACGATTTCCTCGCTGGCACTCAACTTTTTGTGGGATTTCCATACAACGCGGCGGCTTATTTTCCTAAGTACATTGGTGGGATGGTTTGGTTTCGATTTAACTTATTTTTAATTTGTGTTGCATTTGTAAAAAAAATTCAATATTTAGCTTTTTTACATTAAGAAAAGTTAAGGTCAATCTTTTATTCATTATCACTGTATGATGATATCGTCCTTGAGTGGGTTATTCGCATACAACACCCAGATGGTCTCTGAGTCCATGAGAAATGTTATCGAGTTCTCCAGCTTACTAACTTTTTAGTTTTCAGAGCTTCTAGTAGACTTAGTGTAAACGATTTATGGATCTAGAGGTTCTAGAGTTTTTACCCTTAATATACTTTACTTTATACTAAAGGTGTTTTCAAAAGGAACGCTAGAAAAGTAGATCAAACGACACCATATTTTTTCCCGTTCTTTTGACATTTCTCTTTAGTAAGGTTTGAAATTTCATTGTAAAAAAATTTAAAATACGATCCAATAACGAGTCGAAATTATTAAAATTTACCACCGAATTTCAGTCAGTGGCCTCAACCTTAAGAGCTCTACGTCTAAGGAAGACCCAAATCAGTCTCTCACACGTCGTTCTAAAGCATTGGGTATCTCTGTGACGTCCCTGTGACGATTTTTGCGAAAAGATCTTGGCCTACGTCCTTACAAGATCAAATTGACGCAAGAACTGATGCCGCTTGACCACCAGAATCGTCATATGTTCGTGAATTGGGCTGTGCAACAACTTAAAATGATTCGGATTTTCATCGAAAAAGACTTATTTCTGGCTGAATGGCTTCATCAATAAGCAAAATATATGTACATACGTTATTGGTCAGGCAGTAATCCACACGTACTCCATGAGTCACCATTGCATCCCGAAAAAATTACGGTTAGGAGCGATTTATGGTCAGTTGGCGTCATTGGGCCGTACTTCATCCGTAATGATCAAGACCGGCACTTTATTGTGAATGGGAAACGCTACCGCTCAATGATAACTGAATATGGCGCCACAAGCCACATAGGGTATGTCATAATCGATTTATTGAAAATCTTTTATTTCTCTTCTCCAGCTCTTCCAAACCATGATTTCTAGCAACAGACCTTATTTTCATGTTTAACAAGTAAGGAAGGGCTAAGTTCGGGTGTAACCGAACATTTTATACTCTCGCAATTTATTTATTTAACTTAATTAATATTATATAATACACAATTTGACCCACATATTCGTTATATATGTTATATAAAGTCCATTGAAAGTTGGAAACCCTAATATTAAGTTAGAAGCACCGAGGTCCTCATGTTCGATATATGGGGCCTTGAGAACATATGGTCCGATTTCGGCGATTTTTAGAATGGGGCTACCACACTATAAACGTAGTATTTGTGCAAAGTTCTGCACCGATATCTTCACTAGTGCTTACTTTATATCTTGTAAAGTAAACAATTCAGATCGTCTTCAAAGGTCTGGTATATAGGAAGTAGGCGTGGCTGTGAAGCGATTTGGCCAATTTTCACAACATATTATTGGAAGGTAAGGAAACTATTACAAACCAAGTTTCATTGAAATCGGTCGAGTAGTTCCTGAGATATGGTTTTTGACCCATAAGTGGGCGACGCCACGCCCATTTTCCATTTTGTAAAAAAATCTGAGTGCAGCTTCCATCTGCAATTTCTTATGTGAAATTTAGTGTTTCTGACGTTTTTCGTTAGTGAGTTAACCGACTTTTAGTAATTTTCAACCTAACCTTTGTATGGGAGGGGGGCGTGGTTATTATCCGATTTCAACTATTTTCATGATGTGTGGTGGGGTACGTAAGAGAATCGACTGCAGAAAGTTTGGTTTATATAGCTTCATTGGTTTGCGAGATATATACAAATAACCGATTCGGGGGCGGGGCCACGCCCACTGCCCCAAAAAAATTACATCCAAATATGCCCCTTCCTAGTGCGATCCTTTATTCCCTAATATAACTTTATTTATGGCTTAGTTATGACACTTTATGTGTTTTGGTTTTCGTGGGCGTGGCAGTGGACCGATTTTGCTCATTTTCTCATTAAGATATCTCAATTTTTACTCAAGTTACAGCTTGCACGGACGGACGGACAGACGGACGGACGGACAGACGGACGGACAGACATCCGGATTTCAACTCCACTCGTCATCCTGATCATTTATATATACATATATAACCCCATATCTAACTCTTTTATTTCTTGGTGACACAAACAACTGTTATGTGAACAAAACTATAATACTCTGTGCAACAGGTTGCGAGAGTATAAAAACACAGGAATAGGGTTCATTTAACTTATAGCAATTTTAGGTCCCTCTACTCAAAGCAGCTCCAAAAACACGTTAGCCGCAGTTTCCATACGCAATATCACCCAGCTATTAATATGCCAATTCATAGCATAATTTATCTTAATGTATGTATATACACATATAAGCGTCCAATAATACATTTTCGCAATGCATTTATAGCCAATTTTCAAACCCTTTCAAGCGCTATCAAACTAGCTGACAGTGACTGTACATAATTCTCCTGCATATACGCTGCCGAAGCATTAATATGCATATCTTGTGGCATAACTGTGGCATGTGGTATGTTATTATGGTGGGCCACATCCACCGCTGTCACCTCACTATACCGCCCATAAACATAGCAGCACCGCTGAGCTGTACAATGGCGCAACTGATAACGGGCAAAGGCGCTTACTGCACAAGTCTTACGCAACATATGAGAGACGCATGATATGCGAAAGCAGCTACAGCAGCCGCGTTGGATAATAAGCAGCCTCGCAATACATATACTCGTGTGGCATGCAACTCAAATAGCAAACAAAGGGAGACCAGCTGTGATGGCGCTGTCGTTTACGCATTGCTGATTGCGAAATGTCACTCGATTGCTTTATTGCTTTTGTTGTTATACGCTAACTGGTTAATGTCGCTGCAGTGCAGCGTTACTGAAGCAACTGGATTATTAGTATTTTTTCTCCAATAAGCTTCTCTGTTGATGAACGTAGTCGTGGTGTGCTGTTTTGTTCTCCTTTAATGTGCGGTTTTCAGCAGGTTACTTATACGCCGTGACATCATGCGATATCAATGACAGTATTATGGTTGGGTGTTTAATATTAAAACGTCAAGAAGCATCGAAGTGTATGCTTATTGTCTGCAGCTTATTATAAGTCAACGACATGTCAACTCATACTCCGATAAGTTGTTGTTGTCAGGTATATTATTTTATTGCCGCCTGCGTTGTTGCAAACCCGACATTCACGCGTCTATAACGATTTATATGCCATATATTGTGATAATTGTGTGCATGCGTTTTCTTCCCCAGTTCTAAATTTAAGCGCATCGCACATGCGTGACAGCACTGTTGATAACTTGGCGTCTCGTCAAGCAAGTAAATTCATAGCATACAAACACCCACCACACGGTCGCTTTGTGCGGTTTTTGTATGCTTTCAGCGTACGTGATTTGCTTACTTCATCAACGACACTCGCACTTTGCCACCTACGTAGCATGACGCATAGTGCTCTTTTGTCAATACATATAGCTTTTTATATGCTTGTCTGTCTAACAATTTGTCTGGTTATCCTTTAATGGAATAAAACATTTGCACATGGGTGCAGTTGTGGCAAATAAATATGTTAAGACTCAAAGAAAGTTATAAGGAGTGATTTAAAATATTCATTTTCATTATTTAATTAACATTTATTCAAAGGTTACACATTTTATACAGTGTAAAAATTCTGTAGAAATATAAAATAATTATTTCCAAACTTCAAATAAGTATAATTTCTCTCATACAAGCAGGATTGGGGAAACTTAGTAGAGATTATCATATAAGGTAAGCTTTTATCCGACACGTTTTTTCGATCCCGAGAGCATTTTGAAACTTAAGTTATGTTAGGTTCTATGGCTGATCGTCAAGAGGATGCTCACTCTAGGGCTGACAGCCCAAAAAAACGTCGATAGTTCGATAGCATATAGTATACCAACAAAGCTTTTTGAACCCCTCACAAATCACGCTTAAGTGTATTCCAACAAGCTTACCATCCAGACTAGGGAAAGACTAATTTTGCTGCACTTACAATTTACCATTGACCAATATAATCTTGCAAGCTCACGCACTTGTTGTAGACCAGCGCTCACCGAGCTCATGCATTTTTCCAATTCTAATAAGTTAAAAAATAATTAAAAACTAAATTTTAGAGAAATTCATTTGCTGCTACAGTTGCCTTGCTAAGTCTGAAGGCCTCTTACGTTTCCGTCGGTTTTCTCGTTCAGCAGTTTCAATGAGTTTGGATGCCTCTTCATTTATATGCTGTCTGAGACTTAGCAAGTTTGGTTATTACGTTTACTACTGAATCCACACCAAGATCACGGTGAATGTCAGCAGATCTAACACACCAAGGATAACTATACTTCTTAGCACCTTATTTTGGAAGCGCTGAATGCAGGCAATATTGCTTTGACTTGAGCAACCCCATAGTTGAGCTCCATAGGCCCAAATTGGGTTTAGTACTTGATTATATATAAACAGCTTAAGCGTGGATCTTCTACCGACTAGATGGTAAAACTTAGCAAATTTTAAATCAAGATCACCCCTTTTTTGCTTGTCATGCTCTTTCCAGCGAAGCTTTACATCTAGGGTGATTCCTAGGTACTTAGCATTATTGTGATGTGGTATAGAGTACCATTTATATAAATGAGATGGTATGACCCGTTCCCATTTGAGAACTCCAGAAAGATGTTTACACAACTAAGCTGAAGTTTGTTGAAACCCAATTACCTTAAACGTCTGAAAATCCTCAACTTCACATGTTTTTGTTAATGAACACGACCACAAACCACGCATTTCTGATTTTACCTTATACTTGGGTTTCTGAGGATACTTTGGTTTAGATTAGCTCTTAAAAAATTTCCAACTTTATCTAGATATTTGGTGTGTTATCTTACATATAGGTAATTTATTTTGCTAAATAGAATCTAGAAAATGGAGCAATTTCATAACAATATAATAATTGCCACATAGTTTTAACAATTTTCTTCATATACCGTATGCAAAATCAACCGAAGTGATATGAATCAGTGCAATTAGTATATGGGCGCTAGGTCTTTTACGTCTTTACGTATTTTTTTATTAATATTTAGTACCATAAAACTTTGTGCTATATGAAATATCCGCACTCAATTTCATTGAGATTCGCCACATATAAACCGCTATATTAGTTCTAAAGTCAACTTCGGGGACAGAGATTCAACTCATATTCGATATGTGAGAAGTATGAGAAGGTATAGATATCCTCCGACTATTTTTTGATCAGAGTTGGTATAGAGTACAAAAATTCCATCTAACATATTTCGAGCACTTATTCCTATGAGAAAAAACGGTTTAAATAGAATCCGTTCCGAACTTACTATTGATCATTATCCTACTAACATTTTTTATTATTACTTTTTTTACTTTTAATTAATTATTTCAAAATTTCTCCACTCTTAAATAACTAAATTTATTAAACTTAAAGAGCTGCTTTACAAATAAATTCGTATATGTTTTATAAATATATATGTATGTCTGCAGTACCCAAATAACATGAATGCCTGTAGGAGTAAAAGCGCATCAACAAATACGTGTGTATGTACATATGTGTAAACAGAGCAGAGTGAAAGAAATCAATGCAAATAACAGTATCTAGAGCACTTTGATGAAAAAGCTTTACTGCGAAGCTAACCTTAGTACATACACATATACATACATATATTGTTACCCAGATGCGGAAAAAATCCGTTTCTTGCTACTATTATAGTTATGTACGAGGTATACAGATGTGCAGGTATGTACAAATAAATCGAATTTCACACATATTCAAATCGAACGCGAAAGCTGTCAATAGCAAATAGTGGAAACTAAAAAGTGCAGACAAATTACTCTTATACCCTAGTGTGCTATTTTACTAAGGTATTATGTGCAATTATGGTAGGTATACTGTATCAGTGTCATATACATACTAGAATAATGACAAAAATCTTGGTCCAACAATTCCCCGAATTTCCCACTTCAATACTGTTACTGGGACTTCATAACTGGGACTATGACTACCTTTAATCTTTGCTGGTTCAGAACTACTTGTACTCCGTGTTGAGTTCTTCCCAAAGTATTGGATTTTATTTTTATCATTCTGATACTTTTGGTATTCACGAAAGCATCATGTAATATCCCCATGCTTTGACCCATTCCTCATATATTATTTTCAGACTATAAAATCGTCATAGTCTAAAATATATTTTTCTTACTTTGCCCTACTATCTATAACTCGATAACCGATCAGCTGTTATACATTTTTATACTCTCGCAACCTGTTGCACAGAGTATAATAGTTTTGTTCACCTAACGGTTGTTTGTGTCACCAAGAAATATAAGAGTTAGATATGGGGTTATATATACATAAATGATCAGGATGACGAGTGGATTTGAAATCCGGATGTCTGTCCGTCCGTCTGTCCGTGCAAGCGATAACTTGAGTAAAAATTAAGATATCTTAATGAAACTTGGAACATATGTTCCTTGGCACCCTGAGGAGGCACCCTGAGGAGGCAAAATCGGTCCACTGCCACGCCCACAAAATGGCGGAAACCGAAAACTTATACAGTGTCATAACTAAGCCATAAATAAAGTTATGAAAATGAAATTTGGAACATAGGATCCCATTAGGGAGGGGCACATTTGGATGTAATTTTTTTGGAAAAGTGGGCGTGACCCCACCCCCAAATAGGTTTTTTGTATATAACTCGCAAACCAAAAAAGCTATATAAACCAAACCTTCTGCAGTCGTTTATTTTAGCTATTTCCTTATACAGTCCAAAAATGAAAGAAATCGGATAATAACCACGCCCACCTCCCATACAAAGGTTAGGTTGAAAATTACTAAAAGTGCGTTAACTCACTAACGAAAAACGTCAGAAACACCAAATTTTACATAAGAAATGGCAGAAGGAAGCTGCACTGAGATTTTTTTACAAAATGGAAAATGGGCGTGGCGTCGCCCACTTATGGGTCAAAAACCATATCTCAGGAACTACTCGACAGATTTCAATGAATTTCGGTATATAATATTTTCTTGATACCCTGATGACACATGTGAAAAATGGACGAAATTGGTTCACAACAACGACAACTTCCCATATAACTCATTTTCGAATTTCATCTTATTCCTTCACTTTATAATATATACATTAGGAACCAATGAAGATAGCGAAATAAAACTTTACACAAACACTGTATATGATCTGTTGCATCACTTGTGAAAAAATTGTCAAAATCGAACCATGACTTTTCAAGGCCCCTGATATCGAACATGAAGAACTCAGTGCCTAAGGGTAATTTTTCCCCGAAAATATACTTAGGTAAATCCCTCAGATATTTTAATGTAATTCATTCCCTCTGAATTTTTTTCTTATAACAGTTTCTCTCTGTACCTGAAATGGTAAAAATCGGGTCATAACTTCCTCCAGATCCCATATACCTAATTATAAGTAATATTAAATTAAGTGAGCGTATAGTCTTCGATACATTGTATCTTGGTGGTGAAAACGAGTGAAATCGGTTTAGGAATTACCTCAGTCCCCATATACTATGTATGATGATTTTCGTTATTCTATTGAACATTATACCCAATATATGGGTCGAATTGTGTTATCTTTATAAAATTACATCAATAAATTGCGAGAGTATAAAATGTTCGGTTCCACCCGAACTTAGCCCTTCCTTACTTGTTGTGTTTACTTTTCATAAGAAGTTGGTAAGTTTCATCAGCTGATTGATATTTTTAGCAGCGACATCTACCGTAGCTTTTTTTATCAAAAAATTCAGCCAATCGCAGACAAAGAACGTATATCGTACGTCTTTGTCGCAGAGTTGCATTTCATTTTCAAGTCGATTAAAATTCAATCAAAAATTAATGTAGATTTTTATTTTGTATGGTAAATCGATCTTAATCAGCGTTTTAATCGAGCAGAGGCCGGTTAATTGATCAATTAGCTCCTGTCTAAAAACGCTATAAGATATGGAAACATGTTTCGCTAAAAGAAAAAAACAATTCTTATAAGGTAAAACCCCTCCCAAGCTCCTTGAAGAGAAATAATATTCAATTGACAGAAGATTTAGAAAAAAGACGTTCATAGAAGATTCAAAAATCCTTATCTGTTTTTCTTTTCCAAATGCCATGCGAACTTTTGCTTTCCTTACTTGTTATTCCCCAAATAGTGTGACAGTAAAATCAATACCATACCCACACCCGCAACTGCAAACACAACTAGACACTAGCGAAAAGACATACTTTCCTGCTGCAAAAATAAAAAAAGAATATACAACCAGCTCGTACTAGTATTCTCATTCACGACACAAACGTCAGGCGTTTGGAAATTTTTTCACGCCAACACTAGTCGGTAGAATGTTGCAGTTGCAGTTGTCAGCATGTGGTGTTTTTTCTTATATTCGATAGCATTTCACTTATTTTTTGGAAATTTCTGCACTCAATGCGCCAATGCAGCTGTCAACTGAAATATTGTTGATTTGTATTCGGAGAAATATGTGCAAATGTTTTTGAGCTCTAAAATGTTGGTATGCTACTGCCATGTCGAATTCTTTGCTTTGCTGATTTCTTATATGTATGTTCTTATGAGAGTTAAAGAAATGAATTTGGAAAACTTCATACCATTTTATTACGATCGAAATATGTATATGTACTGTTTTATATATTAGCTACTTGGGATCCTTAGTGAACTAAAATTCATATGAGAACTTAATGCAATGAAATATTTTACCAAAGGAACTCTAAAAAATCTAATAATTACAGTAATTTCAAAGACATTTTGGAGTATTACAATAAGGGAGCTTTATAGTACTAGAGTAGGAGTTTCAAGAGCAATTAAAAGCGAAACAATCAAATCAAAGTAAGTGGGGTTTTTGGGTCACTGCCAAAATTTTCATTGGAAACGAAAAGACAACATTATAAAAGACAAGATTATAAAAAACAAATCATAAATTAAAGGCAAATTAATAGTAAAAACCCCCACACCTTTTGTCCATATTTTAAATAGGAAACAGTACCCTTGACCTAGAAATTAGAAACAATAAATGCACATGGAGTAATAACGCCTTTCTGTCGAATTTTCATTTTATTCACTCTTGAAGGTTCAACAGCCGTCTTCTATATGAATAATTCATACTTAAGAAATATCCATGAAACACAGTTGTCAACGGTTTTAAACTCCTCGGAAGATTATAAATATTTGCAATGGAATTGGTCAGCAACTTTTTTGTTAATGTTTGGTCATAATTGTTTTTGGCCTCATAGCACTAATCGTGTGTTTTCTGAGAACATAAATTATATAGAGTACATTTTCTGTTTCCTTTCATTATATATATATTTATATATATTTGGCGTAGAAACCGCTTACGCGATTACAGCCGAATCCACCAGAGCGCGACATTCATCACTCCGTTTGGAATTTGGCGACATTTGGAAATTCCAAGTGCTGCCAGATCACTTTCCACTTGATCTTTACTTGTACAGTTTGATTTTGGTTCGTCGAGAGGGGACTTTACTTTTAAATTGCCTACTCAGTCCAAAGTAGCACCTGTTGGCAAGAGTGATTCTGTGTTGGATTTCGAGACTGACATTGTTGGTGTTGTTAATACCGGTTCCCAAGTAGACGAAATTATCTACGACTTCAAAGTTATGACTGTCAACAGTGACGTGGAAGCCAAGACGATAGTGCGCTAACTGTTTGTTTGATGATATTTCGTCTTGTCCTCATTCACCACCAGACCCATTCGCATCGCTTCCTTATCTAGTCTGGAAAAACCAGAACAGAAGTCTCACGATAGTGAATCACCTTGTCTGAAATCTCGTTTGGTATCGAACGGCTCGAAGAGGTCCTTTCCGATCCTGACTGAGCTTTTGGTGTTGCTCAACGTCAGTTTGCATAGTTTAATTTTGTGGGGATACCAAATTCAGACATCGCGGCATAGAGGCAGCTCCTTTTCGTGCTATCAAAGGCAGCTTTAAAATCGATGAAAAGCTAGTGAGTGTCGATTCTTCTCTCTCTGGTGTTTTCTAAGATTTGGTGCATGGTGAATATCTGATCCATGGTAGATTTTCTAGGTCTAAATCCACACTGATAAGGTCCAATCAGTTCGTTGATGGTGGGCTTTAGTCTTTCACACAATACGCTCGACAAGACCTTATATGCGATATTGAGGAGACTTATACCACGGTAATTGGCGCAGATTGAGTGGTCTCCCTTTTTATGGATTGGGCACAGCACACTAAGATTCCAATCATCGGGCATGCTTTCGTCCGACCATATTCTGCAAAGAAGCTGTTACATGCACAGCCGTATTTGAATAGCTCGGCCGGCAGTCCATCGGCCCCCTCCGCTTTGTTGTGGAACATCTATTCCAACATCATCGATTGGGGAATCGGGTTCGCCATCTCCTGGTGTTGTACTTTTACCGCCATTCAGAAGGTCGGAGAAATGTTCTCTCCATAATCCCCGTATGCTCTGGACAACCGTTACCAGAATACCTCCTCGGTCCCTACATTATAATGCTCCGGTCTTGAAACCTTCTGTCAATCGCCTCATCTTTTCATAAAATTTTCGAGCATTTCCTTCCATTACTGGCAAAATAAACACACTACATTTTTGGAGAACGCATTTCATGGTAATTCTGAATTTTGCTTTCAAGATTACAGCTATCAATTGAGAAGCAATGAACTTATTAAGAATTCAGAGGTAGAACCCATTGCCACATCTGAAGGCTTTTATTACATAAACTGACCTCCAAATTTCAGCAGGAAATCTCCAAGATACGATTAAATTTGTTCATTGTTCGAATAATATATGTTATATTGTGATGTACATATGTTCATATCACTTCTACTGTACAAAGCTCTAACAAGCTTTCGTTTTTAATCTCAATCAAAAGCACATATCAAAATTAATATATTTTTATATTTTCCCTCAAAAATGCAACATTTCCCTTTGCATCAACTCATAACTCGAATATTTTCAGGAAATATCTCAAATTCACAGACAAATCATTTGTAGCAGAGTGTAAGCAAAAACCGTTAAATGCATTGCTTTGTGTGCCATGAAAAAAAACGCGCTTTGCATGAAAAAGGCAACTCAGCCGCACACCCATACACGCCTCAAAAGTTATTGTATTTTTTCACTAATTCCACTTTAATCCGCCAAAAATGTGTCAAAATTGTCAATAATGGCAACGTGCCAACACTATGCAATAAGGACTGCGTGAAAATAAAAAAAACGGACCAACTTAAATACACAATAGAGGGAGGCCGATGGAGCTTGCGAAAAAACTGCATGTCTATGTATCTGTAGGTGCGTGTGTATTTGCGTTTCACAAAAAAAAATTACAATGTTTTAATAGTAAATTATTGCGAACAGTAGAAACTGCGAAAGTTGTAACAATAACCAAACAGCGACAACAACACGGTTAAATCAAAATGCACAATGCAAACGAATACGAAAATAACAACAAACAAGTAAGGAAGGGCTAAGTTCGGGTGTAACCGAACATTTTATACTCTCGCAATTTATTTATTTAACTTTATTTATATTATATAATACACAATTTGACCCACATATTCGTTATATATGTTATATAAAGTCCATTGAAAGTTGGAAACCATAATATTAGGTTAGAAGCACCGAGGTCCTCATGTTCGATTAATGGGGCCTTGAAAACCTATGGTCCGATTTCGGCGATTTTTAGAATGGGGCTGCCACACTATTAACATAGTATTTGTGCAAAGTTCTGCATCGATATCTTCACTAGTACTTACTTTATATATTGTAAAGTAAACGATTCAGATTGTCTTCAAAGTTCTGGTATATATGAAGTAGGCGTGGTTGTGAAGCGATTTGGCCAATTTTCACAACATATCATTGGGATGTAAGGAAACTATCACAAACCAAGTTTCATTGAAATCGGTCGAGTAGTTCCTGAGATATGGTTTTTGACCCATAAGTGGGCGACGCCACGCCCATTTTCCATTTTGTAAAAAAATCTGAGTACAGTTTTCATCTGCCATATCTTATGTGAAATTTAGTGTTTCTGACGTTTTCCGTTAGTGAGTTAACCCACTTTTAGTAATTTTCAATCTAACTTTTGTATGGGAGGTGGGCGTGGTTATGATCCGATTTCTTTCATTTTTGGACTGTATTAGGAAGAGGCTTTAAAAAACGGCTGCAGAAAGTTTGGTTTATATAGCTCTATTGGTTTGCGAGATATGTACAAAAAACTTAGTAGGGGGCGGGGCCACGCCCACTTCCCCAAAAAAATTACATCCAAATATGCCCCTTCATAGTGCGATCCTTCATACAAAATTTTATTTCCATAGCTTTATTTATGGCTTAGTTATGGCACTTTATGTGTTTTCGGTTTTCGCCATTTTGTGGGCGTGGCAGTGGTCCGATTTTGCTCATTTTCGAAAGCAATCTTCCTATGGTGCCAAGAAATAAGTATGCCAAGTTTCATCAAGATATCTTAATTTTTACTCAAGTTACAGACGGACGGACAGACAGACATTCGGATTTGAACTCCACTCTACACCCTGATCACTTTGGTATATATAACCCTATATCTAACTCGTTTAGTTTTGGGTGTTACAAACAACCGTTATGTGAACAAAACTATAATACTCTCTTTAGCAACATTTGTTGCGAGAGTATAAAAATGCAAAAAACCCCAAACGAATGGCCAAATGAAAAGTGAATTCAGAGCGGATGATTACACTACGGCCCAAACGCAAATGATTGAGTGTCGCCCAAATGCAAGCATATTGAATAAAACACACACTCACACATGCGCACACATAGCCCACACTGGTGGCAACAACGTGAAAAAAAACTGAAATATGTGCAACAACCGCGAATATGAAATGAGCATATGACATGTGGATATTTCCCCTAACATGCAATGCACTATTTTTTGCACCGCCTATTGCTGCTGTCGTGACACGTAGCGCGGCCGAGTCGAAAAAACGGGAGGAGGCATGCAAACAACGCATATGCGTGCTGTTATATGAAACTTTTCATTAATTTTTCTGCAGTGTGTTTTTTGGTGTTTTTTTTTTGTGATTCTGTTGCATTGAAAGTTTGGCCAAAGCTATGCAAGACAGCGAGCGAAATACCGCGCGTACTCATGTGTCCTGCAGCGTTTTACGAAAGTGGATGAAGTGTGCGAAGGAAAAAAGTGCAAACTCACACCTCAGCGCTGGTAGAGTAAATATGCATTTCGGCAGTGGCAATTCAGGTCGGCATAGAAGTATAAATAGGCGGACTGTTTTTTTTTTGTTGCTGCAAACACATACGCCGACATTTTCAGAAACAGTCAATCTCTTATGAACCAGCCAATGTGAACTCTGTCATTTGAAAGTTCTAAGCCTGACTAAAATCAAAAAAGGGTTGGGTTCGACTACGGCAGAGTCGGCTTTTTAAACTTAATTTCCATTAACTTTTAATTGAGTTAAATTTCGAATTTATTTCTTATACTCAAGATTATAACTTGACCCGACACCTTAATTTCAAGTTGATCGATATTTTTGATATTTTATATATAACGAGTCAGTAGCCTTTTTTTAACAGATCACGCATGCGCATTTTACAAATAACGGGTGATCCAAGTATAAATACTTTTTTCAATAGCCTATTTTTGACAGATCACACGTGCATCGTGTCAAGCTGTCAAGTTATTTTTGTGCAGTTGTTTGGCATTTCATCATGGAAAAACTTACGCCTTAACAACGTTTACAAATTGTTCAACATTATTACGAAAATTCACGTTCTGTAAAGAATGTGTTTCGCGCATTTCGCTCAACATAATCGGCCTACTGAGCGTACTATTCGCAACACCGTCACCTATTTTGAGATGCATGATTTATTATTGGATAATATTCGACCGAATAGAAACGTTTAACAACAGTTTGGTTTTTTGCAGTTTGTGGCCCGGTGGAATCATCGATTCATATTTCTTCAAAACTGATAGCGGTGACGTCAATAGCGACCGTTATCGCGCCCTGATAACCAACTGCTTGATGCCTGAAATTGAAGCCCGTAATCTCGGTGACATTTAGTCTCAACAAGACGGCGCCACTTTCCACACATCGCATCAGTCAATGGATTTATTGAGAGAACACTTAGGTGAGCAGATAATTTCCTGTCTTGAGCCGGTCGATTCAGGCCATAGAGCAAATCATAGATGGAACGATGAGCTGTACGAGTTATACGACGACATTGACATAGTTCAGCGAATAAAAAGACAGCGGCTACGCTGGCTAGGTCATGTTGTCCGAATGGACGAAAACACTCCAGCTCTGAAAGTGTTCGATGCAGTACCCGCCGGAGGAAGCCGAGGAAGGGGAAGGCCTCCGTTGGAGGGACCAGTTGGAGAGCGACCTGATTACACATGGAATCTCCAACTGGCGCCGAACAGCGAAGGAAAGAGAGGAGTGGCGCGCTCTCATCGATTCGGCTATAACCGGCTAAACGGTTCAACGCCAATTACATACATATAACCCTAAATACCAGTTGGTAGTTTAAACTCAACATTTTTCTGTATACTAATAATGGGTGTACGTTTTAGCCGTCATGGTTTAGTAAATTTATTACTCTAAAATAGAATTTCTTCAAAGGAATACAATTTTTCTTTCAAACAAAACTTATTTCGGGCGTATGACAAACGGAACCCTGTCACCTCCTGAACAGATTATGGTATAATACTGGCAAAAGATAATTTTGCCAGCGATCACCCCGCTGCAAGCAAGACAGACTTTCAAATGCTTTTTCTGCTCCTAATTTTCCGAAATTCCAACTCGGTAGTTAAGCTAGAAAGGCATAAAGTGGATGTCAAGAAAGAAAAGTAACAAATCAAATTCAAAAACTCTTCAAAAAACTCTTTAAAAAAATGTAGCTTCTATGCTATAGATCCTACTTCCAAGCACACTGATTTCAGATCATATCAGTACTTTCTTCCTTACTTTTGTCTACAATAGAAGATTTAAGAAATATAATAAGTTCTGCTGAAAACAAATTTATATATATTACTTAGCGTAAGTCTTACGCACAGTATTAATCTAGAAAAGAGCTCCAATTTTTTAAACACTTCACGTAAACCCATAATTGCAAAAAATCAATATTTTCAAGTCCAACAAATCAAAAGAAATCGACAGAGAAAATGGAAGATGTACTACTGACAAGGGACACAATTCGAAATTTTGAAAAACTGATTTTCTAAAATGGCAAAAAAAATTTGAAAATATTGCCACCAAAATGGAATGAAAGTCAGAAAAAATTTGGAACACTCTTCTTATTTGTCTTACTTTTTTCACGCAGCAACTTGTTTTTTGCGAAATTATGCCAATGTGCCACGCCGAAAGGCCTTTGAGCAAAGCTAAACAAAAAAGCCAAGGCTAACAGCGCGCTCGTAAAAACGGAGCATTCACAAATAGAACGGCGGAACGCCTAAAAGCGCACATCAAAAGAGGCAGAAAAAAGCAAAAAGCTTTCGACAAGCTTTATTGCCTCGATTCACTTGGCTACATACGAGTACTCTTCCCTGGCCATTACATACTTCTCGGCCTATTACATACCCAGCCAACTAACGCCTCCCTCCAACTTGTGCGCCTAGGGCGCTGCCCCAAATTATAGCGCTTCTAGTCAAATGAACGCGAAAATTACTAGACAGCCACCAATACTTGGGCATATGTATATGCTACACTGTGCTCACTGTTCACATGTTGTTGCCTAGTAAATCCTTGTAACCGTGTAGGGTGGCCTAATAAAAAACAAGAAAAGTTGCTCATATGCAGCACATTTGTTTTCCCCTTTTTTATTGCCTACGAAATGCCGCAGCACATTTGACACCTGCAGGCGTTTGTTAGTCTCAATAGGTTCGTGGTGATGAGAAAATATGTGGGGCACTGCTGCGGGCTTTTGATGAGTTATACTGACTGTTCGAGCGGAAGTTGTGAACGCAATGGTCGAGGCACGTTGGCGGAAATCAGTGGTTCGGTTGGTGAAAAGGGTAAAATCGCAGAGTGCGGCAGACAAACAGATGCAGTGTAAGAATTCAGGTTTTACATAGACCCTTATTTGCAATTTGGACACTTAATTGCTAGGTAGGTGTCAGGTGGACGTATTATACTGCGAACTACCGTATTTGGTGCATATTGCTAGCATGACTTTCTATATTTGTGAAATGTGATCGTCTATTAAGAATTCGAGTCCATCGATTTTAATATGAATCTCATGCAGCACACTTAAAAGAAGTTCCATTTCCAAACCAATGTGTTTTAGAATTCATTCATCTCTTTTGTTCATTCTTACCAAAATATAATATTTATTTATCATGGATCATGGTTTCTTCAGAGAGTACAATAGATGAGCAAAGAACAGTCATCTATATCCATGAAATAGAAGACTATCTGAGACGGTGTTTAGACTACTTGATTCTTTTACAGAATAATGTCTCAGGTTAAGATTAATATATTCTTAACGTTACGCAAGTAGTTGAGGATATTGGATTATTTTTGTAATTGAAACAAATGCGAATAGAGGTCGCTGTTGTCTTCAGTTTGCTTCTGTAGTGATATTGAGGAAAGCACCGCGACCAGTGGTCTATTGGGCCCTGCTTCTGTAACATAAATTATTGTTTAAAGAGAACAACTTTACAGTTTCGAAATAATTGTTATTGTTGTTAACGACAGCACACAAAAATGTATTGTCAACCGATCAACCAACTACAAATAATTATTGTTAACTTTTATGTTGCCTACATTTAGGCGCTGCACAGCGGCCTATCATTTTTCTCTGTTCTCACAAATGATTTTTACATTTTTCTGTTTTTTTTTTTGCGATTTGGATGGATTGGCTTTTTGCGTGCTATGTGAAAGTTGATCCACAGGCGGTAACAACCACTGTCGGTGTGTGAGGCTGGAGTTTTTTTGGCGCTCTTTGCAAATACGTTTCGCAATTTTATTTATTTTCCATAACAGTTGAAAGGCGGCAAACGTACGCAAAAGGTTATGGGCATAGAAAAACAAAAGCAATGTTGCAATATTGTGGGGTCGGCTGGACGTGTTGAATGGCGCGGCAAACTGAAGCCAATGATATATGAGTGCGCTTATGTGAGTAATTGGGATACCACGATGAGCGAGTGGTACTTATTCTTGTTTTTCGATATAATAATAGGCGATAACGTAGAATGAATTAAATTTCTATATAAAAATATTGATCTCAAAATTCGATATGTTTGGATACAGTTAATTTTTCCAGAAATCGTTCATTAAAATGTAAATGCCATGAAAGGTTTGAACTGATTGTAAGCTGTTTTGTCGTCACGTGGAGTTAAGATTGTTAACATTTGAAGGGTTCTCGTGAAGTCAGGTAAAGACTTCTTGGAAATCGGTCGATGAGTTTTCTCGAGTCCACATAATCTAATTTAATTATTTTTTCATAGAAATATATTTTCTTATTTTATTAAAAAACCTTATTTTAGAAATTTTTATTTCTTTTACCTCAAAAACATAATAAATATATTTTACGCAATTTTCAATATTTTTTTAGGTTTTTTAAACTTATAATGTTTTCCTCAAATCATTATTTAAAGACAAACAAGCGCAAAGCGCACCTCATCAATTACAGTCTGATTAAATTTACTACGGGGATCAAAAAAGCGCTAATATAAAGGTAAAATCATAAATATATGTGTGTATATCTTAGCCATAGAGGCACTTACGTAAGTACATATATATATGATATGTGATTTACGTGACTTGAATTTGTTAACAATTTGTCACAGCCATTGCGGGACGTCGAATATATTTAGCCGCACACACACATACAGGCGCACACACATACAAGCGCACGAAATAAGCATGCTATAAAATCACACAGTGAGGCAGACATCATTGCGCACCCACACACAAAGGGGCCCGCGCGGCGGAGGTAAAAAGTCAATACGAAGCACAGCGTAGTGCTCTAATACTTTCAACTAAAATAACAATTTATTGAGTTGCATTTATTTACGATATAAAATATATATAAAATATAGAGTAAAAACAATAACAAAGCCCTAACACCTAACCACTTACCAATCTATACGAGTATAACACGTACTACTTATGTTGATGATATCGATGAGATATATGGTTGTTGTTGCTGTAATAATGCTTGTGAATTGGCTTAGTGTTTACTTGATTGGTAGTCGGCTAAGTAATATAAATAAAAATGGAGTGTGAGTTTCGAAATGAGCTGAGAATAAATAATGTGTCACCGGCGACACTTTTTACCCGTAGAGATGAGATTATTTTTGTATACTCACGGTTTAAAAACAACCCACACACATGTGAGATAGCCGTAGGCACAAATTGTAGAATTGGGATAGCGTTGTACTCTGTTCAATGTGACACTTCAACGCGGTTTTTGGTATATGCGCCAATTTTCAGGGGAATTTCGAAATGCGCAAATTAAAAATACTATTATTTATCACCGTTAAAATTAAAGTCGTATATTTGCGCGTAATCTTCAATCAAGTTTGGATTTCACATATTGGCCGCAAAACTTTATATATATTTTTAATTTATGGGGCCTTCTGAGAAATATTTATACTGGAATTATACGCTTAAATCGGCTAGCTTAGCTAAAGTTTCTTATTCTTCCTGCTAGTTTACTTAAATTCAGAAAAAATTCAAATATGATGGCAGGAGAAAAGTCACAGTTGGCAGCTATACATTTGAAAAAGTTAGGAGAGATACCTGCTTTTCGGAACCCGAAAAAATACCACCTACAATTTATGTCTGGCGATTATTCGGAGAATAAATCTTGCCAACAGATGATATAATACTTTGGAATCGGTATACAAAAATTATGCTCTATAAGTCTGTCATAATTCGCGTCTTATTATAAAGCGGGGAAACATGGACGAGATTAGAAGATACTTGGAACATTTGCGAGAACTGTTCTCCGCAAGAACTTTGGAGTCGTCCGCATGAGCGAGGAATACCGTAGAAAATGGACCCAGGAGCTGTATGACTAAAGCGAAATGGATACAGTTAAGATACAACAAATGCGATGGTTAGGCCATGTCGTACCTACGGAAGACGAAGATTCTTCGATACGGGGCCCATGAATGGACAGCTGATGCAAGAGCGCCTACTCATGATTGTAGTGCTAAAGAAACATAAGCATTTTGCGCTAATCAACAGAGCTTATAAAAGGGATTAGATCTTATTAGAATTGTATTTTATGTGGATAATGCTTAAATTCTTTTTCAGACCCATTCCTGGTGCGTGTCTTGACTAAACTAAGGACAGTTTGAAAACAGAATTTCAAAACCAAATTCTAATCAACTCAATTTATATACATCAGTATACTTTCCTTACCCACTTCTACATTATTACCATCGTAAAGGGAGTTCACCAACACTGCAACAATTTAAAAACAAATTTCCGATGTCACTCAACTTCACGCTGTCATATTAGTATAGCTTCATTGTTGTCTACTTTTTACAACTTTCCGTTTTTTTCGCATTTTCCATCACTTTCACGCAGCTTCCAATAATTACGCGGCAACGCTTGACATACCTTACTAAGTGTACTTACATCATTCGTGGGCGTCTGGTGGTGGGCTTGCTAATTTGCGACAACAAAGCGGATAAACTTTGATGTGCATGCCCACAAAGTGATGAGCAATTAAATAATTGCTATGAGAAACAGCACAGGAAGTAGAACGTGAATGAACAGAGAATTACGTTAGGCTTTAAAGACATTTATTAACATTTATTTAACAAATTTTCGAGAGTGAATCTATTAATTATTTATAATATAGGGAGGTCCTTAAATATTTTATCAAGTATTTTTTTCAGTTCAGTTTTACCATGTCAATCAAATTAAAGTCGAAATTGAAATTTTCTCTACTTGATTTCAGCACCACCCTAATATATACGCAACCGTAAATTGCGTCAACTTTCTACAATTTATTTTAAACAACGGTCTACTTGTACCAGCAATAATCTTCAAGTGCTCTTTAACTCCTCAAAACATTAATAAAGCAGCTTAAGTGTGTATTGTCGACACCCTTTTGGGAATTCAGCTATTGTGTTGTCATGTGATACTTTGCTACATATACGAGTATGTATGTGCTTACAATGTATTCGTGTAGGCATGTACATAACAGCAACAAGTCTGCGCCGAAAACTTTGAACTTGGTAGGCAATTTAAAAGAAGGAAGCCATTAAAAGCTAAATAACGGAAAGCATGTCATAATGACAACGAGAAGGAAATCGTTAAAAATCAAATTTTTTTTAGAGTGACTTGAGGCAATTTGCGATTCTTTAATAATTGCGGAGATTTTTGTTTTAATATAATTTAAAAAAAATGTTGATATTGTAGATTGTTGATTTATTTATTTTTTTTTGTTTTATAAAAGTAAAATTTGGTATAAAGGATCGCACTAGGTTGGGCATATTTGGATGTTTTTTTTAAGTTGGCGTGGCCCGTCCCTAATAAGCTTTTTTTATATATATATATATAAATATCTCGCAAACCAATAATGTTATATAAACCAACGGAGTTCGTAAACTTACTGATGAAAAACATTAGAAACACTAAATTTTACAAACGAAATGGCAGAAGGAAGCTGCATGAAGATAGCGGAATAAAAATTGATACCAATACTGTATTTGAGCTGTGACATCTTCTTCTTCTTGACTGGTATAGACACCGCTTACGCGGTTATAGCCGGGTCCACAACCAGGTCCAGGTGAAGCCAAGTCCTCCATCTGGTCCTACCATCGGAGTGGAGGTCTCCTCTTCCTCGGCTTCCTGTGGGTACTGCATCGAACACTTTCAGAGGTGAAGCATTTTCGTCCATGACCAGCCAGCGTAGCTGCTGTCTTTTTCTTCGCTGAACTATGTCAATGTCGTCGTATAAATCGTACAGCTCATCGTTCCATCGTCTGCGGTATTCGCCGTTGCCAATGTTTAAAGGACCATGCATCTTCCGCAAAACCTTTCACTCGAAAACTCTTAGTGTTGCCTCATCGGATGTTGTCATCGTCCACGCTTCTGCACCATAAAGTAGGACGGGAATGATGAGGGACTTGTAGAGTTTAGTTTTTGTTCGTCGAGAGAGGTCTTTGCTTTTCAATTGCCTACTCAGTCCAAAGTAGCACCTGTTGGCAAGAGTGATTCTGCGTTGGATTTCCAGGCTGACATTGTTATTGCTGTTAATGCTGGTTCCCAGATAAACGAAATTATCTACAACTTCAAAGTTATGACTGTCAACAGTGACGTGGGAGCCAAGACGCGTATGCGCTGCCTGTATGTTTGATGATAGGAGATATTTCGTCTTGTCCTCGTTCACCACCAGACCCAATCGCTTCGCTTCCTTATCCAGGCGGGAAAAAGCAGAACTAACGGCGCGGGTGTTGTTTCCAATGATATCGATATCATCGGCGTACGCCAGTAGCTGTACACTTTTATAAAAAATTGTACCTTCTCTGTTTAGCTCTGCGGCTCGTACTATTTTTTCCAGCATGAAGTTAAGGAAGTCACACGATAGCGATTCATCTTGTCTGAAACCTCGTTTGGTATCGAACGGCTCGGAGATTCCCGATCCTGACGGAGCTTTTGGTGTTTTGGTGACGTCAGCTTACACAGCCGTATTAGTTTTGCGGGGATACCAAATTCAGACATCGCGGCATAAAGGCAGCTCCTTTTCGTGCTGTCGAAAGCAGCTTTAAAATCGATGAAGAGATGGTGTGTGTCGATCCTCTTTTCACGGGTCTTCTCCAAGATTTGGCGCATGGTGAATATCTGGTCAGTTGTTGATTTTCCAGGTCTAAAGCCACACTGATAAGGTCCAATCAGTTTGTCGACGGTGGGCTTTAGTTTTTCACACAGTTCGCTTGATAGAATCTTATAGGCGATATTTAGGAAGATTATCCCACGGTAATTGGCACAGATTGTGGGATCTCCCTTTTTATGGATTGGGCAGAGCACACTGAGATTCCAATCGTCAGGCATGCTTTCTTCCGACCATATTTTGCAAAGAAGCTGATGCACCTATTCGAATTTCCTCATGGTCGGGTAATGGAACATCTGTTCCCCCGTCATCGATTGCGCTCCTTTATATGGCCTCTGTAGTAGATGTCACAAGGACCCACCTTCTTCCGTCCTTGTCACGTCCATCGCATTTCTTGGATGGCGGCGATGTCAGACTTTACTCTTTCGAGGACATCAACCAGCTGGGCAGAGGCACCTTCTCAATTAAGGGTCCGAACATTCCAGGTGCATGCCCTTAATTCGTTGTCCTTTATATGTTTGCAGTGGTCGTCATCAAAATTGCGGTCTCTCATCCGAGACTGTTGCTTCCTTTTCATTAGGTTTTTTTTTATGTGGTGGGCCCCAAACCCTACGCACAACCGCATAAGCGGGGTTCGCCTTCTCACTTTAGCTCGCCTCCAAACGGATGTATATTGGCTACCCAGAGGATACTTGGTCTAAGACCGAAAGTCGCGAGCTGCTTGAGCCACATGCAAAAGAATCGTTCCTGGCCACTCCCAAGTGAATGACAGTCAGGAGCTTTCCTCACTTACGTGAACTTTTACACATGACCCCATCCTCCGAACTGTGACATCACTTGTGGAAAAATTGTCGAAAACGGACTATAACTGTTCAATGCCCCGGATATCGAACATGAAGAACTCAGTGCCTAAGCGTAATTTTTCACCGAAAATATCGATAAAACTCTTAGATATTTTAATGTAATTCAGAGCGATTATTTTTTCTAATAGTGTGTCTCTGTACCAAAAATGGTTTATACAGGGTCATAACTTTCCGTAACTCCCATATACCTTATAGTCGGATTATCAAACTTTCGGTTGCACCCGAACTTTGCCTTTGCTTACTTGTACATACTTGTTATCACCTGCTTTCAACGAATAAAATTTTAATTTTTTGTCTGTAATAACTCTTATTTCGATAAGTATTAAATTTTTTTTTAATCAGCAAATATTAAGCCTTTTAACTAGTGATGCATTATAAATACTTAATTATTAGAATTTATACATTTGAAATTTGCTGCATAAATTGGAAAAATGTATCGCTTTCACAATTCTATTCAAAATTCGAAACCGTCAATATTGACCATATTCAGCGAGAAACCGCTATATTGAATTATGAAATGTGCCGCTATTTACTAATCGGATTCAATTAAGAACGCAGCTGTTGCCTCATCAAAATTTTTATTGAAATGCATGTATATTATTAAATTAAATATATTTATAAATATTATAGAGTTTTATTTTTGTAGTTATAAAAGTATTTGCAACAGTTGCACAATTTTGCGTGCAATAAAATATTAATGTGAAATCATAAAGTTAAACCGTTGCACTGCAGCGCTGCTATTTGCAGCATAAGCAAAACTCTTTTATGGCGCCACATTATTATTGAATGAATTAAATGAAAACAAAAATAAAAGGAAATACTAAAGTAATTTTAAATATCAGAAATTTGAAAATAGCCAACAGCATTTTATAGGTTACAATTTAAATTGAATTCGAATTGAATTGAAAATCGAATTGAAGCAATGGCAAAAAATTCCACTTATGACATTAAAAAAATAAAGGTTTAAATTTCAACGCAATTTACAATTAGCAATACACAAACAACAGCTACTACACAGGTACACATATATACTTCAATAATTCAGTCATATAAAAATATTAGAGTACGTGTAACTAGATGGTAGGAAATTGCTTAACTATGTTTTCACTTATTTTCAAATATTACTACCAAATTCTTTTTTAAATTCACGCTTTGAACCTTGTGATTTCAGTTCCAACTATAGATTTTCTAACATGTTTTTGTAGTTATCTAAAGATGAACCGTGTCCGACGTAATTCCAGTCATTTGCACCACCTAGTTACATCATATCGAAGATTATATGTTCACTTAAGGGGTTATATACAGTTAGAATTTTCAAAAAATCGATTTTTTTTATTTCATTTTCTTAATGTACATATATTTAAGAATACACACAGAAAATTTCATATCGTTCCGGTGAATATTTTCAAAGTTACAAGCAAATGAAAAATTTGAAAAGACGTTTCAGAGTGCTTTTAAGTACAAGGTCCAAACTTTAAACGCGTTTTTCTCAAAATGGTGCTTTCAAAGTCGGTGACCAACATTACTCGAAAACGGCTAGACCGATTAGTCTCAAATTTTAACACGACCTTCTTAAATATATTTTTTAGTAATTAATCGTAGATTTTTTCTCTCCGATAAATATTTTTTTTTTTATAAACAATTTAAAGCCGAAATTTCGGTGAAAAATCGATTTTTTTTTTGAGAAACCGCCATTTTGTCAAAAAATTTTATTTTGCTTATTCCTTCGATTAATTACTAGATTTAACATTATTTTAACGAAATCTGTTTGGTTTTTTAATTTCGGATGATCCAGTTCCGATATATAGTGGTCACCGCAAAACGTCTTTTTTGAGAGGAGCTCCTGGAGATCAGCTGTAGCTCTTTTTAAAATAAATATTTTTACTAGTACTAAGTCTTAAAATACAGTTAAAAGATACCATAATATGTGTATAAATTTTTGGATCAATAAATTAAAAAGTTTTCTCAGAAAAAATTCTGGAAAATTCACTTTTTTTCGGCCGTCTAACTGTATATAACCCCTTAATTTTGCTAAGATATCTCATATATTAACCGATATATGCGGTATAAAACCCACCGGAAGTTTGATAATCCGAATATATGGAATATGGGAGCTAGGGGAGCTAGGGGAATTTATGAACCGATTTAAACCATTTTTGGTACAGAAACACATTATTAGAAGAAAAAGAATCCCTCTGAATTACATTAAAATATCTGACAGATTTACTGATCTTTTTGATGAAAAAGGACGCTTAGGCACTGAGCTTTTCATGTTCGATATCCGGGCCCTTGAAAACTCAAAGTCCGATTTGGGCAATTTTTCCACGATAGCGATGTCACAGCTCAAATACAGTATTTTTGTAACGTTTTATTCCGCGCTCTTCAAAATTGAGTTATATTGGAAGTAGTCATAGTTGTGCACCGATTTCGCCCATCCGTCTGTAGTAGTTCCTAAGATATGGTTTTTGACCCATAAGTGGGCGACGTCCATTTTCCATATTTTTAAATCTGAGTGCAGCTTCTTTCTACCATTTCTTTTGTAAAATTTAGTGTTTCTGACGTTTTTCGTTAGTTAGTTAACCCACTTTTAGTAATTTTCAACAAAACCTTTGTATTCGAGGTGGGCGTGGTTACCGTTTCGGCCATTTCCAATAGCAACCCTCTCACAATCCCAAGGAACTTGTGTACCGAGTTTCGTCGAGATATTTTAATTTTTACTCAAGTTATCCTTTGCACGGACGGACAAAATGGCGATAAAAATAAAAGAGTTAGATATAGAATATAATATATTAGATATATATATATTAAATGGTCAGGATGACAAGTGGAGTTGAAATCAGGATGTCTGTCCGTCCGTCTGTCGGTCTGTCCGTGCAAGCGATAACTTGAGTAAAAATTAAGATATCTTAATGAAACTTGGAACACATATTCCTTGGCACCCTGAGAAGGTTGCTTTCGAAGATGGGCAAAATCGGTCCACTAACATGCCCACAAAATGGCGAAAACCGAAAACCTATACAATGTCATAACTAAGCCATAAATAAAGTTATGAAAATAAAATTTGGAACATAGGATCGCATTAGGGAGGAGCACATTTGGATGTAATTTTTTTGGAAAAGTGGGCGTGACCCCGCCTCCAAATAGGTTTTTTGTATATATCTTGCAAACCAATAAAGCTATATAAACCAAACTTTCTGCGTTTCAGTCGTTTCTTTTAGCCGTTTTCTTATGCAGTCAAAAAATAAAAGAAATCGGATAATAACCACGCCCACCTCCCATACAAAGGTTATGTTGAAAATGACTAAAAGTGACTATTTTACATAAAAAATTGCAGAAGGAAGCTGCTGTGATTTTTTTCCTAAATGGGCGTGGCGTCGCCCACTTATGGTCAAAAACCATATCTCAAGAACTACTAGACCGATTTCAATGAAATTCGGCATATAACACTTTCTTGACGCCCTGATGACACGGGTGGAATATCCTTCCCATATAACTCAATTTTGAATTCTTCTGATTCGTTCACTTTATAATACATATATACACAAGGAACCAATAAAGATAGCGAAATAAAACTTTACACAAATACTATATATGATCCGTGGCATCACTTGTGGAAAAATTGTCAAAATCGGACCATGACTTTTCAAGGGCCCTGATATCGAACACGAAGAATTCAGTGCCTGAGGGTAATTTTTCAACGAAAATATAGGTAAATATCTTAGATATTTTAATGTAATTCATTCCCTCAGAATTTTTTTATATCAGTTTGTCTCTGTACCAAAAATGATTAAAATCGGGTCATAACTTCCTCCAGATCACATATACCTAATTATAAGTAATATAAAATTAAGTGAGCGTATAGTCTTCGACATATTGTATCTTGGTGATGAAAACGAGTGAAATCCGTTCAGGAATTACCTCAGTCCCCTTATACAATTTATGATGATTTTCGTTATTCTATTGAACTTTATGCCGAATATATGGGTCGAATTGTGTTATCTTTATAAAATTACGTCAATAAATTGCGAGAGTATAAAATGTTCGGTTGCACCCGAACTTAGCCTTTCCTTACTTGTTTTTTAGTAGAATCTGATAGCCTCTGTTCAACAGGCATTTCCACAGTTCTTTAATTGAAATCTATTAATTTCACCACTAACATTTTACGTTTTGAGTATGACCACAATTTCAAGTTTTTCACCACAGTTACAATAACAATGCATACATTTCAACTCTTTTCTTGCAGGGTTTCTATATTGTACTGTCTATATTTGATAGAAATTTACATAGGCAAATGATTGTTTGCTTTGGACATCACGTTTATTTGCATGACGCAGCTATAAATGCATTAAGTATTTATCTGTATTTCAAAATATGCCAAATATGCGCGAAATTTATTTTTCATCAAATTGGAGTCTGTGTATGGACTATACATATTTTTTACCTATGCACGTTTGCCTGCGGGTTATTGATTGAAAAATAGTAGAATGTCAAATATTTGTTAATAGCAAGAAAAAAAATATTTTTAAATGATTATTCATTTGCTCTTATGAATTTAGAATTTCACTAGATTGATTCTCAATATTTAGCAACGATATATATATGTATTATCGTATATATGTAACTGTAAATATATTTCAACGAACTTAACTTGAACTCCATTAATTTCTCAGATCAAACGGAGCTTGTAGCAGTCGCTTGATATATCATAAAATCTGTATTTCTATTTTGCTAAAAATGAAAACATAAAGGTTTTGAAAATTATTTTCATCGAAATTGTACTATTACATTGAAATTCATACAGTTCTGCTAGCTACAAGAAAATTTATATTTTCCAAGAGTAATTACAACCGTTTGCAACCATCTCGATTATTTGTAAGCGTAGCAAGAAATATGCTTATTCGCCTAAAAATATGCAATGTGTAATATGTATGTGAGAGTATATTGACCTACCTTTGAAGATCAAATTTGTTTGTTAAATGTTTAAATAAGCAACTAGATGGAAATAATATTTTAGCAGTGCAATCGCATTTCATATTAAAAAGCATAACTTGCTTTCGAACTACAACCACGCTCACTTCTCATGTAGCACCGTTAGGACGCTCAACAGGTTTTACTTAAAAAAATGTTTAATTTCAGCATGAATAAGGGTATAAAACCGAGAGTACGGTACATTTTCATTTCAGTGAAAATTCCAATAACTTATAATTTTCAAATCAGCAAATAGTTAAACATTTTCCAGTATCAAGCTTACATACTTCTTATATACATACATCAGTTTTATATATACATAGGTATGCATAAAATATATTAATTTTCCTATACAAAGCGGCTTAAAATACAATACATATTTAAAAACTTTACTTGAAATCATGAAAAATTTACTCAAAATTTCGGAATTTTGTAATATGTTAGGCGCATAGCTTTCAAGCAATTTATTCATGTAGTACACATACACATTAGCACATATGCATGTATAATTTATGTTTAGTTTGCACTAGGCAAAAGCATACTGCTTTTAACTTTTACCAGCTACCATAAAAGTATGCCATAAATTCAAAATATGTTTGCTGTACAAACCAACATTCATATACATATATTTATAGATTCATATATGAACATACATATATTCGCATTATATATGTATATGTACATAAGTAAGTAGTTGTTTATATATGTATAAGCCAAAAGCTGGTTATTAAAAATATGGTTGATTTCTTGCCACGCTGCATATATAGCAAATGCATGCAACAGGAAGTATTGCTGATATTTGCAACAGAATTTGTGGCAATTTTCCCATATACAGCTGTGCTGGTTGAAATGTACCAAAATATTAAAAATACCTGGATAAATATTATAGAAACTAATTTCAGCATAAAATCTGTAAATTTACAAAATAATAGAAAGCTAGTCATAAACTACTTACTAAGGGATAAGCCATTGGCTTAACTGTGCTTCTAGAAGATCTGCAAAGTTAAGCTTCAATAAAATGAGGATGATAATTTTCACCAACTCTGATGAGAATTCGAAATTCGGCTGTTTAGTATTTATTTAAAACAAATTTTCTTTCTTCCATGCATTGAATTTTAACACAGTTGCAACAGATTCGTAGTACATATTATACTCATAGCCAGGACTCTATGCAAAGACGTCCAAGTTGAGAGAAAAGTTAGAAACTGTGATCGTTGATATTTTATTTTTGAAGTTACAACGTTTGGAGCTACATCAAGAAATCAGAGTAAGCTTTACGGTACTTCCTTGCGCTGAAGCTCTTAAGATATCGACTTCAACAAGATTGGGATCTGTAACAATCTTAAATTCTAAAAGTGCGTTTATCGAGTTTATCGTTTATCCAGCTTATGCTGGAACTGTATCTAGATGATGTCTATGCTTCAGACATTCAAACTTCAGTCAGGAGAGATATGTTACTTTTTCGTCCGTAAGACCAATGGTTCCCTTCTTGCTCACATATAAACGTTAATCGACAAGGAACTATAACCACAATGACATGGAGAAAAAAATGCCCCGGTAACATCATTAACATCGGTTATAGCTTTTTCACACCAAACTAAAATGTTTGTCCTTCACACTGCCGGCTACTCGATATCCGATCGGCTGTTAGCGTAGCGTGAACAACGACTCGAAGAACGTATATAAAACTACAAATACGGCCTTTGTCGCAGAGTAAAATGCTACATTCATTCATTTTCAAGTCGATTAAAATTCAATTAAAAATTAATGTAGAAAAATGAGATTTTTATTTTGAATGGTAAATCGATCTAAATCAGCGTTTTAATCGAGCAGAGGCCAGATAATTGATCAATTAGCTTTTGTGTGAATAGGCTATTAAGATAGCTCGATTTATACAAAAGTCATATTCACTGAGAAATCAGCGATTTTATCACCAAATTTCTTTTCAAATTTCTTTAACTTTATCGCGGATTTGGCAGACATGCGGCTGGGCGATCTTTAGTTTCTGTGTAATGACTTACCATAATAGGTATTATCCGTTGAAGTATTGCAATTGTGGTATGAGACGTCTCGGCGATGTCAAATAAGCACCTCGTAAATTTTTTTTAAGAACGTCGTGAAGGAAAAGTCAATTTATTAACGATACAAACCCTTATGTCATCTATTCAATAAGTCACTTCTGATATAAGAATAGAAAACCACCGAAGTGTTAGAACTTAAAAGGCAACCGAGGTATTTTTCCATATCCCTCCCTGATCACGAAATAAAAACAAAATAATCAAAATAATTTGGGTCTTACAAAGAAACCGTTATATACATATGTACTATGTCAGCCTTTATAAGAATAAAAAAGGAAATATCCGTTACTAATTTACGGTTGAGAAAAATAAAAAAAAAAATATTTCAACACGAATACATATGTGTAGATTTGTGCCGAAACGGAAACGCAGTGGCATGAACAAAGTAAACATAAAATCGAACAATAAAATAACAACAACAACAAAAGTTATATCCATGTTTATACACACATATGTTGATGAACAAAAACTAGCAGAAAGTAAATCCGGCGCACGATTGAGCAGCGATGAAACAGAGCGTAACAAGCTAATACCGAAACGCGTAACAAGAAAATGCAAGGATTTACGCAAAGATATGCTTCACTTACACGATCACACACACAGACATACTAACACAATCGCGCAGCATCGAACAACAACGGTTTGCAATTGATGGGAACAACTGTCGTAGAGGGTAATGGAGAAGAAAAAGAAATGGAATTCGGTGAGTTGGCGGAAAAAAGGATAAAAGCCAATGAATGTGCGCCGCCGCCATGATGCATTGATGCAAGGAAGTGTTTTCAATAAGCCAGGCGACAACGCCGAACCTTTGTCGACTGCTGTGTGCTTGTGGTACCAACCGTTTGTGTCTCTTGTGTCTGCAAAGCAGAAGAAATGCATGTAAGTGAGTGTGTGCGTGTGTGTGTTGGCAGCAGGAAATCGTTGTGGTAAACAATATTTTGCAGTTCATTGAACGAAATAAGCGTGTAGCTGATAAGGTAAAATAATTGTTTTTGTTGTAAATACCCACCGCATACTCTTCTTAATATTGTGCACACACACTCGCATATGTGAGAATACACAAGCTGTTGAGGAGCACGCGTTCGAATATGCGTTAAGTTTTTTGAAAATACATGCAGGAAATTAGTTAAGAATGCCTAAATAGGCTTTGCCAATGTTTCCAATGTTTATAAAAAAGGTCTTCAGTAAAGAAATATTACATAATCGTTGGGGTCACATTCTAAGAAATAGTATTATTATACTAACTATTTCTTAGTTTTAGGTCCTTTTAATATTAGTACTATTAATCCTGTCTCAAATCTTTTCCGTTTAAGTTTCCATCATTACCAATTGAGAAATGAACGACACGCATGCATCGCATAATAATCTCACCATCCTTACTGAAGTATCGCTCTCAAATACTTTCATTCCTGAATGTTTTCTCAAGTGTGGTCTCAAAAAACAACACAAATCTACAGCATCAAAATCATCTGAATTGAAGCTAAAGAACAAGATTCTCAATACTATTCGCATATTTTAACATAAAGATAAGTGTATGTATGTATGTAATTGGCGTAGAAACCGTTTAGCCGGTTATAGCCGAATCCACCAGAGCGTGCCTAGCTAGGGTAGCCGCCGTAATAAATCGTCCATTGTCTGCGGTATTCCCCGTTACCAATGTTCAGCCATAAATCTTACGCAAAACTTTTCTCTCGAAAACTCCTAGTGTCTCATGTAGAGACCAAGGTCGTATCTGGTCATCGATTTCAGGGCATATTGGGATTATGGAGAGAACACTTATCCGCACAACTCCAGGGAATAGCGAACCTGATTCCCCAATCGATGACGATGGACCACCTGACCATGAAGAAATTTGAATAGCAATTACCCGCTTAAAGAACAACAAAACAGTACGCCGGCGAAGAACAAATAAGGTGCATTCATCACCTTATTTAGAGAATATTGACGGACGAAAGCATGCCCAACGATTGAAATCTTAGTGTGCTCTGCCCAATCCATAAAATGGGAGACCCCACAATCTGTGCCAATTACCGTGGGGTAAGCCTCCTCAACATCGCCTATAAGGTTCTACCGAGCGATCTGTGTGAAAGACTAACTAACCAAACTGTTTGGAGCTTATCAGTGTGGCTTTGGACCTGGAAAATCAACAACCGACTAGATATTCACCATGCGGCAAATCTTGGAGAAGACCCGTGAAAAGACATTCGACTCACAGCACTTTTTCGTCGATTTTAAAGCTGCATTCGAAAGCACGAAAAGGAGCTGCCTCTCTGCCGCTATATCTGAATTGGTTTCCCCGCAAAACTAATACGGCTGTGTAAGCTAACGTTGAGCAACACCAAAAGCTCCGTCAGGATAGGAAACGACCTCTCCGAGCCGTTCGATACCAATCGAGGTTTCACTATCGTGCGACTTTTTCTATTGCTGAAAAAAATAATACGAGCTGCAGAGCTAAATAGAAATTGAAAAGTAAAGTCCTTTCTCGACGAACCAAAATGAAACAATTCGCTTATTATTCCCGTCCTGCTTTATGGTGCAGAAACGTGAACGAAGTCAACATCCGATGAGTCGACACTAGGAATTTTCGAGAGAAAGGTTTTGCGCAAGATTTATGGTCCTCTATTAGTTAGACTATTGGATATTTATAGACTCCAAAAGACAATAAAAATATTTTTTCTAATCATCAACGCTATTCTATAAACAATATGACAAGCGATTTAACACCTGCTGAATTGATTACATTTCTACTTTGCTATAATTTCCTACAGGGATTATACATAATATTCACAATATCGTAATTGTGGTCGCTATACATGTACTCCGAAAGTAGGCCTACCAAGATTTCGATCAAAGATAAAGTTAAATTTCACTTGTAAAACAATTTTATACGCTTTGATAAATTTATGACAAGTCACAGACAATATGACAGTTATAGCTGCGCTGATCAGCGCCGAAAAAAAAGAAAACAGAAAATGCATATAATTTTAGATTGAAATACTTAACTTAAAGTAAGCTGAATATGCAGGCATTTTTTTCTTCAGCTTTAAATGGAGCCGCATATTCAAGAGGTTTTTTCTTCAATGCGTCCATGTACCGACGCCATACTGCCAACTGGATGTCAGTCGCCAGCCGCCAGCATTTAACGGCATTTGCCAGAAAACCAACCAACCAACTAACCACTAAATTACATGTTTACGTATAGGTGTCAGTGTGTGTGTGAGAGTAAAGTCAGTAAGCGAAAAGAGATTACTCTCTAGAGCACTTACTTAGCAAGTGTTTAAGTGAGCCGCCATCTTATAATTAAATTTTCATTTGAGCAGTTAAGGTCTTTGCAATTCTCAACTGATTTATCATTTTTGATTTAAATTCAATAAATCGTCTAATTACTATATATCGGACTTCGGAATAACAAATAAAGCCGCCAATTTATTTTACTTTTATAATAATGCTCACTGGGTTGTCACAGCTGGATGTCGCGGTTATGAGTTGAACTCATAGTGGAAATTAAATGCTCAAATTCAGTCACCAAGAAGACAAATATTCACAAATATACATACATGTATGATTTTTTTCTCCAACAATAAAATTAGTATATTCGCTGCCTTTGGGCGCTTTCAAAATGTTTGCAAATATATGCCAAGCAAAGGCGCACATACACTCAGTGCTTTTTTCGCAGCATCCAGCATATTGCCAAAACTTTATTATTTTACATATGCCAGCGTTTGATATCAGTGTTACGGATATATTCTTATATATACTATACACATCCATATAAACAAAGTACATCCGCAAGTGTATATTGGCAAAATGGCACGAACTTTTTGCTCACTTTGCTGCTCCCCACTTATTTCTTGCACGATTTTCTATGCTCTTTTTTCGCGATATTTCAAAATTTGCACCCTCCTTCTTGCCAGCTAGGCGAACAGTGAAATTATCTCCGAAAAATACTTTAGTCACATTGATAAATGATTGCCCTGCACAATGGCAGCTGCGTTAATGCCAGCCAAAGGAAGAGATCGTATTCCAGGAAGGATGAAATGTGGTGAGGTCAGTGTAAATGTTGTAATATTAAAGAGGATTCTTTAAAGGGTATTTCGCGCAAAAATGTAATATATCGTAAGTAAGTTTAAGAGCACGCATAATCAAAGGCATCGTTAAGAAATGTCTAATTAACTTATATTAGGATATGTACACTTTAAAAATGTCGTAGAGGTATTTGATACAAACTATATCCCCTAGAGAGAATAAGAGGAACATAGAAGTGAAAGCAAAATAAACTATAGTAGATATATACTAGATTTTTGGACATTACTTTATTTTCAATTCTCAAAATGCACTGTTCCCATGTCCAACAGAAACATGAAAGTAATTTGGTGAAAGATGTGGCGTTACAACAAAAACATAAGTTACAACAAACATATAAGAATATACTCGTAAACATGATTTTCAAAACCGTCTCCAACAATTCTGGTCCAAAACGTTAGACCCATTAGAAGCAGAAGATAAGTTGTCCCAGAAATCCTGACAGCAATCAATTACATTTTGGTCGAGATCATTGAACTTTGGTCAGGTTTTGTTTACATTTCTGCTGAGGTCAATGACGTTTGGTCAGAGATTGTTTACATTTTGGTTGAGTTCAAAGTCCCTTGGCCAGAGTTTGTTTATATTTTAGTCGATGTCAACGATCTTGGCCGAGCCAACGATCTGCCCAGGTTTGATATCTTGAAGGGTCACGTGAGGTTTTTCACATATTGAGTGCCCACTTGAAGTCAGATTTATTTTTAAATGGCCTTATAAGTTGAAGTTTTTTATAAGTTTTGTTTCATATTTAGAGGTCTCGAAAGTCAAGTTCGTTTACATTTCAAGTAGCCATACAGTTTACATTCCCCAGGTGGCAGGTTTGTTTACAGTTTCAGAAGCTAAGAAAATTCAATATATTTGACAGTTTGAGGTTAAGTTTGGTAGCGTGACGTAAAATTTGTTTAAATTTTGAAGACACACGTCGATGTGGTTTATTTACTTTTTAGAGGTTAAGATTGTGTTCATTTTGAATAGGTGCGATATGTGAGGTTTAGTTTAGTGAGGTCAAGTTTATTTGTAGTTCGAGGGTCACGTTTGGTCAGATTTGTTTACATTTTATGAATCTACGTGAAATCAGGTGTGTTCATATACTGAGGGGTACTGTAACGTTTGGTTTATCAACATTTTGAAAAGACAGTTTAGATTTTAATATAGCAGTTAAGGTGTGAGATGTCTTAATAAATTTGTATATAATATTTTAACGAGCGCATATTCCCTTATTTGCAAAAGTACAGTGTATGAAAACTGGCTAGACATGTCTTTACGTTCATTGAGTGAACTTCCTATTTTAAATGTAATGTGGTTTGCTGTCAGAAATTCTTTTGGGGTCAAGGTATAATACATAAGTACTTTGTTTCATTAAGTGAAAGGTACCGTTTCGCCATTCTAAACAATTTCATCTATAATTCGATATTTAATTCGCGTAGTTTTAGGTGTTACAAACAACCTTTATGTAAACAAAATTAATTGGTGTCCGTTGCCTTTCTCTCTGATTATGAAGGCGTTGGGAACGCGCAGAGTTCGACGCCCTAGTGCGATCTTGTATATTTCTAATATTTTGCTCTTCAAGCTTCAAGAAATTTTGCGAGCTCTCGTCACTCGACTCTCTGGCACGCGATTGCGATGCGAAGAGAATGACTTGCAAGACGATTTTCAGTTTCAGATTAAGATCTATTCTCAAAAAGTTGAGATTCTAGCAATAAATATAGCCTATGTTACTCGGGGTGAATGTAGCTTTCCAATGGTGAAAGAATTCTTGAAATCGACACAGTAGTTTTTGAGTTTATTCATTACAAACATACATACATACAAATCTTTCCTCATATAATATTAATATAGATATATAAATATTGCATATGTAAGCCCGAAAGCGACAATTTGTAATATTTTCTTTTTTAATTTCAAGTTTTACTACAATTCCTTCATCTCTCGCATAATGTGCCTCAAGCCTTTATAAACTAGCCGATTACCGTGCCAATCAAACCTAAGTTTCTAAACCAATTTTTGTCTGAGTTAAATCCTGTTTACATGTACATCCCATTAAACTACGAATATTTAAAAATAATAGCTTGTCAGTTATAATTTATTGAAAACAATGAGAGAGATGTGTAAAACACACACCAAGCGTACAATACAATCCCAAGACATGTTAACCTTAAATTCAGGTGTTGATGTTTGGTAAAAGAGCTCAGTAAATTCAAAATGGAATTGTCATTCTGCGAATGTACGTAAGTGTGTCAAAGTGCAGAGAAAAACAATGGTGTATAATGTTTAAACTTAATTTTAAGTGACACTTCATTGTTATAATTCCCTTGACGAGGGTATTTATCCCTCTAAGTCCAAAACTAAGACATTAAAAGCGTTGCAACAAGCAATGAAACGGAAACATACCCCAGCAGAAAGTTAATTACTTTTACACTACTTTTTTTGATAGCTAATTTGGAACTGTTATTTTTATACTCTCGCAACAAAGTGGCTAAGATGATGGGAGTTTCAGATCATTCAAAATAGAGGGTTACGTTGGAGAAACTACTTAACATCTCTAAAGTATTTTAACATAGTATATTTCGTAGTCGAATAGATTCGACGTCAGTTTGAAAAGATTGATTTTATATCACCATCAAGTTTGCATTTTTGCCGGAAAACCTTCATTCATTGCCTCCAAGATAGATTGCTGGGTTTTTACAATATCTAAAATATATATAAAATATAATATATCAATAACTAAATATATTTTTTAGATCTATTAACAATAATGTGTGTGTGTCAACGCTATCAAAGTGCGTGTACGTGATCCGTCTGTCTACCTTGACTACGCGATTTGCTACAATAAGAGTGTATATTTACGAGTATATGGAAATACAACGAAGTAGCAGAATAAGCTTACAATTTATTAGCCACTCGCCTTCGCTTTTTTTCTCACTCTTACATTGCTGTTTCTTCTATCTTCTACTGAAATATATATGTAATTGCAATATTCCACACATTTCAATGTATCACAATTTATTAGGACACCTCTGTCATGCTGCATCATAATATGTCAACTAAGTTGCGTCAAGGCAACAACAATACAACAACTATGCCAACTGAACCTTTTACTATAGACAAAGCCAACATATCCCTGCTCTGTCAACTAATGTGTCAAACTCAGCTGCATTAAAATAGGTGTGAAAGTGGAAAGCTTGTAAAAAGCCGCTCTATCAAATGCAAAACGTTGAAAAGTTTGTTCTCAAGAGATTTCAAAATACTTTCAACAAATAATGTAGTGAAATTAAAGTGCTACCGAAATCTAAAATTGCCACAACCATGCAAAATGTTGAAGATTTAAGCATTTAAGCAAGAAAGTTGTCGTGTGAGTGTATTTGCATATGCAAAGTTTTAATAAAGATTTGTTGCATGAAAGTCTATTAATTTCAGAAAAGTATCTCGCTTTACGGGAAGACACAAATTGTGAGTGAGACAGTGTATTGAGATCATACAAATTTGATATTTTTTGCTTGGTGTAGGATACTTTATTGGTGTAGGAATCTAAGTTTTATCACATATTTAATGACAATTCTTCGTAGCCTTCTAAAAAAATCTTAATATTCTTTAAAATTCTTCTTTCAGATATAAAAACAAGTAAGGAAGGCCTAAGTTCGGGTGTAACCGAACATTTTATACTCTCGCAATTTATTTATTTAACTTAATTAATATTATATAATACACAATTTGACCCACATATTCGTCATATATATTGTATAAAGTCCATTGAAAGTTGGAAATCCTAATATTAGGTTAGAAGCACCGAGGTCCTCATGTTCGATATATGGGGCCTTGAAAACCTATTGTCCGATTTCGGTGATTTTTAGAAATGGGCTGCCACACTACAAATACAGTATGTGTGCAAAGTTTTGCACCGATATCTTCACTAGTACTTATTTTATACATTGTAAAGTAAACGCTTCAGATCATCTTCTAAGTTCTGGTATATAGGAAGTAGGCGTGGTTGTGAAGCGATTTGGCCAATTTTCACAACATATTATTGGGAGGTAAGGAAACTATAACAAACCAAGTTTCATTAAAATCGGTCGAGTAGTTCCTGAGATATGGTTTTTGACCCATAAGTGGGCGACGCCACGCCCATTTTCCATTGTGTAAAAAAAATCTGAGTGCAGCTTCCATCTGCCATTTCTTATGTGAAATTTGGTGTTTCTGACGTTTTTCGTTAGTGAGTTAACCCACTTGTAGTAATTTTCAACCTAACCTTTGTATGGGAGGTGGGCGTGGTTATTATCCGATTTCTTTAATTTTTGGACTGTATTAAGAAGTGGCTAAAAAAACGACTGCAGAATGTTTGGTTTATATAGCTTCATTGGTTTGCGAGATATATAGAAATAACCGATTTGGGGGCGGGACCACGCACACTACCCCAAAAAAATTACATCCAAATATGCCCCTCCCTAATGGGATCCTATGTTCCAAATTTCATTTTCATAACTTTATTTATGGCTTAGTTATGACACTTTATGTGTTTTTGGTTTTCGCCATTTTGTGGGCGTGGCAGTGGACCGATTTCGAAAGCAACCCTCTCACGGTCCCAAGGAACATGTGTTCCAAGTTTCATTAAGATATCTCAATTTTTACTCAAGTTATCGCTTGCACGGACGGACGGACAGACATCCGGATTTCAACTCCACTCGTCATCCTGATCATTTATGTATATATAACCCCACATCTAACTCTTTTATTTCTTGGTGACACAAACAACCGTTATGTGAACAAAACTATAATACTCTGTGCAACAGGTTGCGAGAGTATAAAAATTCCTGAATAAAGAAGTCGTGAATTAGCTTAGTTTCCTAATTTTTTTTTTTTTCAGCCGATATAACTGGTATAACTCAGGTCGGCTACTCCGTCGACATGTTTCCCCCGGGTCAACCTATGACCGCATAGTTGAAAGGATGGGCCACCTCTGCGTAGGACCTCTTGTCCTTCTCTGCACTGGCGTTGCTCCTCTTGCTGGTCCCCGAACCTTAGGGTCCATCGCTGTTCCGCTCTGGTGGTCCTTTGCAAGGAGCTTTAGTCACTGCTTGTAGTCACCCAATCCCCCGCGGGGAATGTTACTTAAATTTGACAATTAAATACTTAAAATATTCGATAATTTCAAGAAAGTTTATATATTTATTTTTCACACACTGTGCGCACCCAACTTTTCACTCAGGTTTTCTTAGCTGTCAACAACAATGTGGCAGCACCAACAGTAGCTTAATTCATAAACGAATATCCTTGCAAGCTACCGTTGGCCTCAATGGCACACGCATGTGTATATATACAAACTGGCAAATAAGACCGAATAATGCGCTTACAAACATATATATATATATATATATATATATATTTATGTATGTATATGCATGTGTGCACCTACTTCATTCATTTTACTCACTACAAGATGACAGCCATAATCCCAACTGGTCAATGCGATAAGTCCATTGGAAAAAAGGCTTAGCCGAGAACGAAAGAGCTGAAACTGAAAATGCAACATCAGCTTGAGGCAACAAATCTTACAAGCGTCAAGCGTATACGAAGCAGTTCACATTTTCATTATGGTATGTTTGCATGTATAGGTGTATTAACACATGTCGTATATATTTGTTGCTGGCTGTTTGTGTTTATTGTAGAAAATCTGTGGGAAAGTACTGACAAAGTAAAGCGTAGTAACATTATTTTTTTAAGTTGTTTATAGCTTTTATGCACTTTTAATACCCCTCAAATGTAAGTTTTATGTATGTACTCATGTGTTTATGTCCTCATTTGAGAGGGACACTGGCATTAACACCAACACTGACACTTTCTTACACTCAGTACACTCAGTGAATGCGCTATCCTTAAGCTTCTTGTGTAAATTAAATATGTCCGGCAATGAACTTATGTAATTAAAATGAAATTATGCAAATAAAGGCATACTTAACACATGAACATATACAATGTATATGCATTTGTAAGTATGTTTGGGGAATTTATGTGCTTATAAAATTCAGTTGTGTTGTAGGTGGAGCAGTATAGAAAATTGCATTTACTTGATGATCTAGTTGAGATCTGCTTGAGGTAGTTCTGGTTGGTGACTAAATTAAACTCATAAGAAATGAACTACATTTTAACCTTTTTTTACTCGCAATAAAATATCTCCAGAACGAAAGGAAAAATTATGTGAATTTCTCCTCCAACACGGTCTAACGTGCAATATACTTTAGAGGTATTAGAGAATTTTAAAAATGACAACTGTATCAATTCAAATAATTTTTAATCAAAATTTAAATACCAACTCAATTAGCATAACGGAAAATCTCAAAAATTTTAAATCGTAATATATTTTTTTCATTATCCAATATTTTTACGAGTATTCCTAATATAAATAAATCCCGAGCAAATGTATCGAACACAGTGCCATCTATCTATATACAAAATATTAAAAACTGCGGAGGAAGGGTTTCGACCATTCAGAGCGGGGGATACGACATCATGGATAAGCCAGCCGGCGGAAGACCTATGACGACGAATACCGATCAAATCATGGAAAACATCGAGTTAGACCAGCATGCGGCATCTCAGAAGCGTCCAGAACTGGCCAAGAGGAAGGGAGAAAGGGTGTAGTGTTCCACCAGGACAACGCCAGACCACACACTTCGTTGATGACTCGTCAAAAGCTACGGGAGCTTGGATGGGAGATTTTATCGCATTCACCATATAGCCCGGACATAGCGCCAAGTAATTACCACCTGTTCCTGTCCATTGCGAACGCCCTTGGTGGTGTAAAGTTGAACTCAAAAGAGGCTTGTGAAAACTGGCTGTCCGACTTCTTCGCAAATAAGGAGGGGCTTCTACGAGGGGGGTTGCCGTCCAGATGATGAACAGATTATCGAACGAAAAGGCGCATATTTGAACTAAATCCGATCACTGTAACACTTTTTATAAAGCATTGAATAAAGAGCAAAAAAGCGGAAGTGAGATATTTGACAACCTAATATATCCCGAGCGAATGTATCGAAATCAGTGTCATCTATCTATAAACAAAATATTAAAAATTTTAAAGCAACTGAGCCAAGTACCGTCTGTCGAGAACATTTTTTATTGATTTTTTTTTTATTTCAAATATAGGTCCGGCTATTGTAGTATTTTTTTTCACCTTTCAACAAGGTTAGAGTTTGAACTGAAAAATTATGGCATAATGTATCAGAATATTTTTAAGTATTTTTCGGTGAAAATTTTTGCATTTCTCAACAACGTTATTGGTTGTTTTTGCTTTTTTATAAATATTACTGCTTACTTATACCTCATTTAAAGAGAATTCTACTTGAATTTCTGTCATTCCATGTTACAGCACTTTTCCTTCGTGCGGTCGTGCTTGTCGTATACGCAACATTAAATTTCAATTGCTAAAAATTTTAAATAATATTTTAAATATTTATATAACGTTGAACCGTTAGTTCTGCTTTTTCCAGACTGGATAAGGAAGCGAAGCGTATGGGTCTGGTGGTGAACGAGGACAAGACGAAATATCTCCTGTCATCAAACAAACAGTCAGCGCATTCGCGTCTTGGCTCCCACGTCACTGTTGACAGTCATAACTTTGAAGTTGTAGATAATTTCGTCTACCTGGGAACCAGCATTAACAGCAATAACAATGTCAGCCTGGAAATCCAACGCACTCTTGCCAACAGGTGCTACTATGGACTAAGTAGGCAATTGAAAAGTAAAGTCCTCTCTCGACGAACAAAAACCAAACTCTACAAGTCTCTCATCATTCCCGTCGTACTTTACGGTGCAGAAGCGTGGACGATGTCAACATCCGATGAGACGGCACTAGAAGTTTTCGAGAGAAAGGTTTTGCGGAAGATTTATGGTCCCTTAAGAATTGGCAACGGCGAATACCGCTGACGATGGAACGATGAGCTGTATGTGTTATTCGACGACATAGACATAGTCCAGCGAATAAAAAAACAGCGGCTACGCTGGCTAGGTCATGTTGTTCGAATGGATGAAAGTGCTCCAGCTCTGAAAGTATTCGATGCAGTACCCGCTGGTGGAAGCCGAGGAAGAGGGAGACCTCCACTCCGATGGAAGGACCAGGTGGAGAGAGACCTGGCTTCGCTTGGTATAACCAATTGGCGCCAAACTGCCAGAAGGAGGGATACGTGGCGCGCTGTTTTGGACTCGGCTATAACCGCGTAAGCGGTGTCTACGCCAGTCAAGAAGAAGTATAACGTTGAACAGCTGCTATGCACATATGTACATACATATTTGATAATAACAAACCAATTTCACATGTCCAGCCGATTGTGGCACACTTTTATTTGTATTTGTTTTTTTTTGTATTTCCATGCAAATACAATTCGATTTCAATCAGATTGTCGCATTTAACAATACCACGTAATATTTTCGCGTTACAAACTTCTCCATTTACATATATAAAATTATATACAAAACAGCCAGTGTCCTTCGGAGTTGGCAGTTTCGGTTTCGAATGACTGTTCGTTAAGGGAATTAAACGAAATTTTAAACATTTAATGTCTGGCTAATTAATGGATAAACCTTTTTTATATTACAAGTAAATTTAATACTCGTTTGGCACTCACAATGCATCCAATTGTTAAAATTTTAAACTTTTATAATATCGAATAAATTCGCGCTCGCTCCAACACATTTATAATATAAATATAACGATCTACATTTAAAAGTGCTCATATCTATTTTCCTATAAACTTCAGCTGTTGCCCAATGGCCGCAAAGTCCATTTTCAGCCAATGAATTAAATCTCCCATCAACTTAACACACTTGTAGTATATTTATAATGGTGATGTAGTGGTCTCCACAAACGTTTACTTGCTATTTGTTTTCTGATTTTTTCATGTTTTCTGTACATCGCATTCGATTTCCACTGATAATCAATCGAACATCCCTGGTTTATATTGTAATACGGTCTTTTAAGTAGCCGCTTAATATTGTTCATTTTATTGTTTTCTCTTCTTTTCATTTTCACTTTCCACATTCACATTAAATGAATGGATACAATATAGGGAAGGGATACACATATATTTGTTTGTATGTTCTGCATTGGCATGGGAAATTAATACCTGATAGATATCGCGCTTAAATATTTTAATCCACATTTTATGCTGAAATTGTACACTTTTACTTGTGTTTTCTTAATGTGTAGGATATGCAGTCTAAGGTAATTGCTGGCCTGATTTCACTCATTTTCGCAACCAAGCTAAATTTTTGTCAAGAGTATATAATCCCTTAATTTTTTAAGCTACTTGATCCTTCCAACTGAGTTTCGGTCGTCCTTTTCTTCGTCGGCCGCCAATGGGTACCGGACGATATGTCCAAGCCAGCGCAACCGCGGATTTTTATGCGCCGTACTATGTCTATATCGCCGAAGAGCTCATACAGCTCGTCATTCCAACGAATCCGGTACTCACCTACGACTACGCGTAGCGGGCCATAAATCCTTCGGAGGACTTTTCTCTCGAACGCTCCCAAGGAGTGCTCATCTTTATTGGTCAACGTCCATGCTTCCGCGCCATACATCAGGACGAGTATAATGAGTGACTAATAGAGCGTTACTTTGGTTTTGCAAGAGAGGGTTCTGCTTTTCAATTGAATTCTGAGCCCGTAATAGCACCTTTTGGCAAGAGTGATCCTACGATTGTTGATTTCGTTGCTAACGCCGTTGTTTGACGTTTTTTGAGTGGTGTAAATTGTAGTGTGGTAGCTTCTCTGCATATCCAGTTGCAGTTTACCTGTCATGCTCAATTCCCACTCCTGCGTCCACGTCGTGCACACTGCGCAACGTGAGCAACCCTAAGCGAGATGCGGTAACCAATCCGATTGGAACTCAGAGTCACGGCTAAGAGAGAGGAAGCCTTGGTGGGGCCACTCCGACTTATTCGGTTTAAGAGTTCGCCAAGGTTCGCAGTGTCTGTCAAACAGGAGGTGTGGCTGCAAGCGGGCGTCTGTCTTGGAGTAAGCGGCTCGCTATATAAACGTTGTACAAAACTTTATTCCCCAACCATGGTTATGCGTTGGGTTTGGGATTCGCCATGGAAAAAAAAACCATTAAAACGACCAATATGTTAGGCTACCTCAAATATTAACCGATTATTAATACGGATGGAAAATGTTGCTAGGTGAAGTAATGATCAGATTTTAACAATTTCGACCGTTTCAATAAAATACTGATAAAAAACGGTAAAATATTAGACATAAATTAGGCGTGAGATCTTCATTTTCGATATCTGGGGCCTCGAAAAGTTACAGTCCGATTTTAAAACCAGCGCTACCATACCTCCAATGCAGTATTAGTACCAAGTTTTATATCGATGTTTTCATTGGTTCTTGATTTATACGTGCATATTGTTAAGTAAACGAATCAGGAATATGGAAAGTAGGCGTGGTTGTGAACTGATTTGGCCAATTCTTTCATCCGTCAGGGTGTCAAGAAAACTTTCCCAAAAAAAATTTATCCGAATATGTATGATCCTTTGTAAAAAATTTTAATTTTATATTTTATATATAATTATATATATATATAACTAACTTATACAAACTGTCATCTTCAGTACTATCTACTGTTTAAAAATTATCGCATATAATTTTATATTTACTGATGTAGATCATATCAGATGCTTCCAATTATGAATTTGTGTTTATTCTCTCATAATTTCATTTTTACTCCATTGATTAATTATTATTTTCCGATTCTGTATGCATCAATAGTTGCAAATTGCAGCGTGCAAATTGTGTCTGCATCATCAAAACAAAAAAAACGCTTAATTTAACCAAACAACAACGCATCACTTATTTAGTGCGCAAAGTTGTCGGATATTGTTGCCAATGTTCGGTTTTTTGTTTATCAACGGTATCAACGGAAGCGACTAACTCACTACGTACCTGATTGACTGTCTAACTGACTGAACTGCATGCCAATTTGTTTATTCAGCAACTGCCACCCTCATATTAAGCGTTAGGAAATCGCTGCATGACCACGTGATGAACTCGAAATGAAAATAAAATAGGCACAAAATTCACGCAGCGCAACATAAATGAGGTTGAGGTTATGTTTTTGATGGTGATGAGGGAGAGAATTTAAATTACAAAAATGCCATTGAGAAATCTGAGATTAATTGCTTTTAGAAATTTACAATACTAAAGTATATTAAGTATTTATGATAATAAGTAGTTATCAAAAACTACGAACAAAGAATTTCCAAAGGATACCAAGATGAGTCTCCTTAGCTGCAGATAAGGTTCATTTTTTCCCATTTACCACACTCCGCAAACGCTATTGGAGAGAGGGAGAGTAAATTTATTTGCCTAACTACCTTTAGTGGTCTTATGAATCAGTTCAAATTGGGACTTGTTAAAAATATGAATTTAGTCTTGCGACACTAATAATGGTTCAAAGACCAAATAGTCCACAGATGTAACCCGAAGAGACGACAGAAGAGCCATAGAAAAATTTAGTCTATAACAAATTCAGAATTGATAGTGATAACTTTAACCTATTGGGTATATTACTCGAATTTCGCAATATACAAGTAGCTATTAAATAAGCCTGCTAATGTCAGCCACCGCAGCAGCAAAACTACGGTTTTCAAGGGTGGGAGGCCAACTGACAAACCGCCACATTTGACGGTGATGAAATGCAATTGTGCGCACAGACAAGCAGCGTCACTGTTATTAGAGTCTAAAAACAACTAGATAACAACGGTTGTTGTAAAACAGTAGGGGTCTACCAGCGAGCAATTGCAATAACTACAACTACTACTAGCGTTCGTAAGTTCTTCTCAGTTTATTTGTTATGCCGTCAGTTGCATCCACCAAAAATGTGTTAATGTGGTGCGCCAAAAATTTCACAGTTTTACAGTGTTACATGAGTGCATTCATACATGTAGGTAAGTACTGCTTCGTACTGTACGAGGGTGGTCGGATAAGCTCATATCCTACAAAAGCGAAACTAAGACTTTGGAAACATCTTTAATTTCATTCTAAAAATATTTTTTCAAAGGTCTGCAATATAGGCCTTCGTGGTGAAGAGGTACTTGATCTTCAGTGGTTTCAAATTTCCTCCCGACTTTCTGAAGTTTGGCTCATCCAGGTAGTGGGAAACTCCATAAAACGGGATCATCACGTTTCCAGTCAATTACATATAGAATGGATGGCCGTCACCTTATTTGAAGCAAGTTCTCTGTAGATCCATGTTTTGTCGACAACCACGACGCACGGATTTTACTTAAGCAAAGTCCAAACACTGGAGACCATTCACTAATCCACCATCCTATAGATCATATATTTATTATCACTACGATTGTAGCGCCACCAAGCGATGATGCTAATTGCCGAACCTTCCTCGTATTCATGCATTTAAGTGAATACGCTGCTAAATGTACAAAATCAATGGATAAATGCAAGCTTAGCATCAATAGCGTGAAAATACAATTACTACGTGGAACGACGGTGGTGACAGTTCGGTTAGCTCGAAACTATCGTTTTTCTACTGGACATGTTGGATGCATCCCTACAAGAGGAGTGTGCTTGAATAATGAAATGTGTATATTGAAAGTGGGCACATAGCTTTATGTAAATTTCCGAGCGAATGTTGCCACTTGCGGTTGCGACAGTCTAATTAAATGCGCATTATTTTTTCGCCATCACTCTACTATTATCACCGGATATACATTCCTGTTTTGTGGATCGCATTTACAAACGATGAGACAGTTTAACAATAATAAATCTAAGTTTTCTGAAATGATCATCGGCATTAAATTTAGTAGATCACTGAGATTGTCTCTCTCCGAAGATACTGTTGAAGTTTGGAATCAGAAAGTCCCGACAATGGCAAAGGTTCCCTATCAGGGGCGAACGCTACATAGTCATTTGAAAAATTGTAATTTGTTGATTTCAAAGCAATTTTTCTGCCGACGATGTATGAATATGTAAAATAAATGAATACATTAGTCACTAACAGCGTTGCCGTTTTGATACAATTGTATCTTTTTTGATGCTTTTTTTTCTAAATTTTGTGATTTGATACTTTTTTGTTCACAAACGGCCTATTTTGATACTTTTCTGCTGATAGAGTTTAATTTTTTGAAACTATGAAAATGTTAAACTGAAAACAAACCTATTGTATCTGGATAGTATTAAAAAGTTGTGGGAATGTAGGCCAATTAAAAAACCCAGAAAAATATAAACTGGACAGAGACATTGTTTTAATTTGCTTCAAAGTAATGAGTTTGCCTTATAACTCTGTGGCTGCTGAACTGGATTTTTTTAGATTTAAGGGGAATTGTGAGTCGAAAATGGACTTCTTTTGAAAATTAGTTCTGAACTGGAAAGTCACCAATAAGGTTTCTATTATTTTTTAGAGTTTATTGTTAATCATAATACAGGAAAAATAAAAACTCATTTATTATGACTTTCAGTTTTCGTTCCATGAGCAAACTGTTGTGAAATAAATTTAAATTAAAAAAAATTATGCTAATTGCAAAAAAATACTTGAGTGCCTTAAGGGGTTATATACAGTTAAACGGCCGAAAAAAAGTGAATTTTCCAGAATTTTTTCTGAGAAAGCTTTTTAATTTATTGATCCAAAAATTTATACACATATTATGGTATCTTTTAACTGTAATTTAAGGCTTAGTACTAGTAAAAATATTTATTTGAAAAAGAGCTACAGCTGATCTCCAGGAGCTCCTTTCAAAAAAGACGTTTTGCGGTGACCACTATATCTCGGAACTGGATCATACGAAATTAAAAAACAGATTTCGTTAAAATAATGTTAAATCTAGTAATTAATCGAAGGAATAAGCAAAATAAATTTTTTTGACAAAATGGCGGTTTCTCAAAAAAAAAATCGATTCTTCACCGAAATTTCGGCCTTAAATTGTTTATAAAAAAAAAAATATTTAAGAAGGTCGTGTTAAAATTTGAGACTAATCGGTCCAGCCGTTTTCGAGTAATGTTGGTCACCGACTTTGAAAACACCATTTTGAGAAAAATGCGCTGCCGCTCGGACCTTGTACTTCCAAGCACTCTGAAACGCCTTTTCAAATTTGCTTGTAACTTTGAAAATATTCACCGTAACGATATGAAATTTTCTGTGTGTATTCTTAAATATATGTACATTAAGAAAATGAAATAAAAATTTTAAATAAAAATTCGATTTTTTGAAAATTCTAACTGTATATAACCCCTTAACTAAAATGTCTAAATTTTTAATAAAAACAACCAGAAAAAACTGCTTTTGATACTTTTTTTGCTTGGCAACATATACTTAATTTTTTTAGCTCGCGGCAACACTTGTCACTAATTATTAGAACGTGAATGAGAATAGAACAAATGAATTATGTGCGTACGTGTGTTTTGTTCTTGTGCCGTTTTTGCATTTTCCTTATATTTTTGCATTCGAAGGCGAACCGGAAGAATATTACCGCAGATCAATTTATATACCGTTTTTGGATCAGTTTTTGGACCAAATCAATGAACGATTTTTAAAACATCGAGAGCTGCTTTCCAAAATTGAAAACATTTTGCCAAATAAATGCATAAATCTTGACGTTATTGAGATGCAGGAGACTGTTCGTGTTTTAGAAAAGCAATGGTCCGCTGATGTAGAAGATCCCGATGATTTCGTTGCTGAATTTAGAATGTGGAAAATGTTAAAAATCTTTTCTTCAGATTATATTTTCTAACTAAAATTTTGAATATATTTTCAGAAACTGGTTAAATCAAACAAAGAGATCCAAAACTTTTTTAGACGCGTTGAATTGTTGCGATGCAAAAATTTTCAAAACAGTGTATCGTTTTTTAAAGATTGGAGCAACAATCCCTATATCTGTCGCTTCAAGTGAAAGCTCGTTTTGCTCACTTCGCAGGCTTAAAACATATTTAAGAAATAAAACTGGAGAAGCACGCCTGAATGGAATGGCTCTCTTGAATATCCATAGAGATATAGACGTGACGGAGGAAGAGATTTTAAATGTTATGGCCCAAAATAAAAGAAGATTAGATTTCAATTTGTGAATAAAATAATGAAACATTATCTTTTTACCTAAAACCCCCCCCCCCAAATTTTTTTCCTGCGTGCGCCACTGTTCCCTATTATGTAACGTAGTTCGGAATTAAATATTTAACTGTGCATTCTTACTAAAACAAGTGTCACAGAGTGTTGTTCTCTTCTTGTAAATATAAATAATGTTATCTTCATTCGAAGTACTCTGAATTTATTAAGAAATCTTATAACATATAAATATATAAGAAATATACTTTAATGTGATTTCTATATACATATATAATTGACACAGCACGATTTCCAATTAAAAATTTTCTTTTGAGCTGCCATTAATTGACAATTTAAGATCACTCATAGCAAGCACTAACCAAAACTCATTTTATTCACAATGACTTTATAATTTGTTACCGCAACTGCAAACGATTCAATGTATGTAATTATTTCTTCGGACGAAAATTTCATAGCGCTATATACTCGACTTTCAAAGGACTACTACAAATGCAATCAAAACAGGATACACAGTTGAATTGAGTGGGTTCCCTGCGAGAAAATCATAAGCGTATAAAATGAGTTTACGAGATTGCATGACGTACCTCAGTCAAATAATTATATGTGCATGAAATTTTTGCAAAAAAAATTAAAGATTACAAAATTGCGAAAATATTTCAGAGTATGCAGGTTTGTTATTATTAATTTATAAGATATAAAAAACAAAAAAATTAACAAATTTCAAAATATTTTTTAAACTATAAAACAGAATTGAAGTTTAGTCTAATATTTATATGCGGATTTTACTATTTTTACAAGCAAAGCCCATACATTTGAGTTTAACTGAAAGAAATGTTTATTTTAATAGTCAGTAGAATTGTGCTTATATTTTAAAACTAAATTAAGCCGTCTAATCAGAGAATTAACTACTGACTGTAGAATAGTTATGTAAATATTGGCAAATTCTTGCTTTATGGCTAATTTAAGGTGTTTTCCGTTTTGAAAAACAGGAGCAGAGAGGTTCCCCCAGGGATCCTCAATAGGATTTAGGTTCGAACTCAATGCTGCATAATACTCAATGGTATTACAACCGAAATTTTACGGTCGTTAAAGATGTTCTTCGTGTGGATTGAAGCGTTATTCTTTCGATATGTCCGGTTATATGCCATAAATATTGCCAGCAAATTTTATTAACTCGCTGTCAAAAGAACTACATTGATATTAGCATTCATTTGAGTGAATATAAACCATGTAGATAGCTTTGAACATGTAGATAGGACCGTCGTTCCTGGTGCGAATCTCTCCAATATTTCTTGCAATGACCTGGGCCGACCAAATTTAATTTTTTTTCATCACTAAAGACTGTATTCTATCACTCATCGGCACATAATTGGTATTTATTTGCAAACCTCAAATGTGCCTTATTGTGTCTTTCTTTAGCGTTGGTTTAGGTGTCATGGAGGTGTGTTTCAGAAACTGTTTTTTATGTATAATTGGAAAAATTATATTTATTGTAATTTTCTGTCTTATCTAGTTTCATATTTGATCGCTACTTATCAAGTCCGCAACTACTAGCCGTCGAATCATCCTTTCGCACCGCTCATCAATGTTGTTTTTCGTCCGCTACGTCGCACTATACCATAATTAGTGGGTTTTTTATGAAATTTTGAGATACAGTTCCGATGTCGCTTTGGTCTAGAGCCATTTTGGAACCGCTTTCATGCAGTCCTATGATTATTACTTGTTCCTCAGCTGATAAACTACTACCACGAGGCATTTTAGGCTAAAAGTTAAATACATGTAATCAAATATTTAATAATTCATTAAGTTAATGCACCTACAATAATTTTGAAAACAAATTTTAGCAAAAAAAGTTTTTGCTGCGACACTATCAGTAAAAAAGATCCGCTAAACTGATTTTGCACATATAAATATTTACTATGCAATACCCAATTCACAAGCACATTCTTAATGTAACTGTACAACGAACGAGAAAAGTATGAGACAATTTTCGTTGCATAGTAACGGTAACATATCAACCTTTTATTCCACATTTACCGAAATCCAAAAAATAACAGTGAATAAGATATATGAACAAAAGCAGAAATGCACATATAATTATTTGACTGGGGTGGTTGAAGAAAAAAAATTTAAAATTCAAATCAACACGGATCCATCGCAATTATGGAGAGCCATTTAAGTGAAAAGCAAATAACGTTTGCATTGAACAAGATTTTTCTACCGGGTTGCATTTTACTGTACGTACCATACAATTAACTGATTTATTCAACTGTAAAAATAAACAATTGCAACATACTCGCTCATATATGTATGATTATTAAGCATACACACTTATTTACATACATGGTTATTTTTATATTGACTGGTCAAAGAGAGTTAAAAATCATACAGTGAGAAACTCTTGAAGGTTGACATCAACAATTTTTTTTATTCTTAAAATTAAAAGTTTGCGAAGCTGTGAATACGAGTTAATTGAAATTATTTCTTACTTTGTTGAGGTTTGAAGTAAAAATTAATTAAAAACAAAAGCAAAGAATTTAATTAAATACAAATCATTCTTTATTTTTTAATACAATGGTGTGTACGATCTTGCTTAATTAATTACTTACACATATTTATCTATACAACTATTATAAAGAGGAAAGATTTGTAGAAAATACCTACCCCCCGTAATGAATAAACTCGAAAACTACTGTGTCGATTTCAATAATTCTTTCACCATTGGAAAGCTACACTCGAATTTTCATCATTTTACTTTTTTAAAATGAACCCACGAACCCAAGAAACGACAAAGTACATACATACATATGTAAGGGATAGTGTGTAAAACTTATAACATTTGAAATGTTTGTTTAAGCCCGTGCGAAGACGGAGTGACTGCTAGTTTCAAATAAACTGATAAGACCACATACAAAATTTATATGTGATGTCTCATCATTAAATTTGGTTATTTTATTTTACGTTCCGTTAAACTAAAAAGTGATCTATGTAGAGGTACTTTTTTCAATAGACTTTTTTTGACAGATCACGCGTAAGTCGTGTCAGGCTGTCATGTTATTTTTGTTCAGTATTGTTGGCATTTCATCATGGAAAACCTTACGCCTGAACAATGTTTACAGATTGTTCAATTTTATGTTGAAAATACAGGTTCTATAAAGAATGTGCTTCGCGCGCTTCGCTCAACATCGGTCTTCTGAACGTACTATTCACAACATCATTACCCATCTTAAGGTCCAACATTTATTATTGGATAATATTCGAACGAATAGACCACGTCCAGCACGCAGTGAAAAAAATATAGCAGCCATAGTTGAGAGTGTACACGAAGATCGTGGAGAATTGAAAGCGTATAAAATACAACTTCCCAAGCGACATCGCTTTGATCTATAGGCTCTTGAAAAGTTACAAGAAGATCCCATGATTTCGAGCCAAATTCTGTTCAGCGATGCGGCCCATTTCTGGCTCAATGGGTATGTAAACAAGCAAAATTGCAGCATTTGGGACGAATAGCAACTTTGGAGATTTTAAAGATCCGTTGGAATTATTGGTCCACATGATAATAAAAATGTTCCATTAAATTTGTATTTTCTGTGATTTTTCTTTAAAAAAAATAGAGAACCCCGAAATGGATCAGCCTTTACATAAACTCCTACATAATTCTGTATTTAACTTCGCTCGTAAAGGTAAGAAATATACTTCAAATAGTAAAAGCTAACAACAATATAATATAATATAATATCTCAAAGTTGACCTGGAAATATACTGCTTCTATACCCAGCAATCGAAGTCAACAGATTTAAACCAACAGCATTTTAACTTGATTTCCTCAAGGTGAATCAAACATGATTATCTTAAGCCCTTCAAAAACATGCTGAAGTAATTGATTCCGCTTCCAGATCGTTTCATTATATGATTATTGGTCCAAGAACTATGCAACTCTCCCATAAATATTAAAATTAAATGCTGCAATATGCTTTCAGAAATCAATCAGTTTAAGCACTCTAGCAAAGAGTGACACAATAAATACACCTATCGAATATGCCTGTAAACTCTCCACATACAAATATATGTAAACATATGTATAAAATTTAATATGTAAATAGGCATGGGCTTGTAATCAAATATTACGCCTTTAAAAATACAATGAAGTACATTTTTTTTATATTTTTGTGTGTCGTAAGTATAATATTTGTTCTCGCTGCTACATGACATTTTCCATGTTAACGCCTTTAAATTATGGAATAATCGAATATCAGATACATGGATATACACATGAAAACACCCCTGTAGGAAATTTTTAACGCTTTATAAATATTTTTTTCATTCAACATAACTTAATATGAAATACTACAATTTAATACTTTTGAACATTTAAGTCGTATAAGACCTTTTGTTAATATTTTTTTTTCTAAAGACACATGTAAATTTCCTACCCACTTACTATATACAAACCCATATTGATATTTACATAAGGAAATGAAACATGAGCGAACACATGAATAAGAAAATTTCACATTATCGAAAAATAAGCACTCACGCACACACGCGTAGCATACTTACAGGCGCATTAAGCGCTTTGTTCGTTCGCATGAGAGCAACAGTTGTAAAAGTCGAACAAGAAGCTGCTGAAACAAAGCCGGATAAAAATGAAAACAAGCCATTACGACGGTTGACGTCAACAATTGCGTCGATATAAGTGCCGTTTATAAACAACGGCATTGTTGTAATCAAATATGTAATAGTCAACAGAAGTGCAAATAATCGTTAAAACCTTTTTATGTTACATGATTTTATCATATGACATGTACGAGTACATATTTGCATACAAGTGAAAAAGTTTGCGTCACATTGTTTACATGCAGCGCACAACAATTTCCTTCAATATATCGTAATAATTCCGTTGCAGACAAATTTAGTTTCCTGTCTAGTATGGGTGCATGAGTTCGTTACGCTCTAAATTTTGTAACATGAAAATTTGAAAAAAAAAAAATTTGAAACCAAAATCTGAAATTGATTCTAAAGTAACTCAGTATGATTATTAAATGATCACTTGAATAATAAAATAAATTATTTAAAAGGCTCTCTCATTAAAAACCAAAGTTCACAACTCGATGTAATAACCCGTATGGGAATGATACTCCGAAAAAGTATAACTTTTAATATAGATAGTTTGAGCTCTCATTTCCATTAAGGGGTTACATATATACAGTTAGAATTTTCAAAAAATCGATTTTTTTTATTTCATTTTCTTAATGTACATATATTTAAGAATACACACAGAAAATTTCATATCGTTCCGGTGAATATTTTCAAAGTTACAAGCAAATGAAAAATTTGAAAAGGCGTTTCAGAGTGCTTGGAAGTACAAGGTCCAAACTTTAAACGCGTTTTTCTCAAAATGGTGTTTTCAAAGTCGGTGACCAACATTACTCGAAAACGGCTTGACCGATTAGTCTCAAATTTTAACACGACCTTCTTAAATATATTTTTTAGTAATTAATCGTAGATTTTTTCTCTCCGATAAATATTTTTTTTTATAAACAATTTAAGGCCGAAATTTCGGTGAAAAATCGATTTTTTTTTTTGAGAAACCGCCATTTTGTCAAAAAATCTTATTTTGCTTATTCCTTCGATTAATTACTAGATTTAACATTATTTTAACGAAATCTGTTTGGTTTTTTTATTTCGGATGATCCAGTTCCGAGATAAAGTGGTCACCGCAACACGTCTTTTTTGAAAGGAGCTCCTGGAGATCAGCTGTAGCTCTTTTTCAAATAAATATTTTTACTAGTACTAAGTCTTAAAATACAGTTAAAAGATACCATAATATGTGTATAAATTTTTGGATCAATAAATTAAAAAGTTTTCTCAGAAAAAATTCTGGAAAATTCACTTTTTTTCGGCCGTCTAACTGTATATAACCCCTTAAACTGTTGGCAAAGTAATTTGAATCTCCAATTTATCGTCTGTGGTATTCGCCGTTGCCAATGTTCGTAGGAGCATAAATCTTTCGCAAAACCTTTATCTTGGAAACTCCTAGAGTCTTCTCATCCAATTCTACATCATACATCAGGACGGGATTAAGGAACGACTAGTTGAGTTTAATTTTGGTTCGTCGAGAGAGGAGTTTACTTTTCAATTGCCTACTCAGTCCAAAGTAGCACCTGTTGGCAAGATTCTGTGGTGGTGATTCTGCGTTGGATTTCGAGGCTGACTTTGTTGATGTTGTTAACGCTGGGTCCCAAGTAGACGAAATTATCTACGACTTTAAAGTTATGACTGTCGGAGTCAAGACGCGTGTGCGCTGACTGCTTGCTTGTTATTTCGTCGTACCCTCATTCACCACCAGACCCATACGATTAACTTCCTTATCCAGTGTGGAAAAAGCGGAACAAACGACGCGGTTGTTGCTTCCGTTGATATCAATATCATCGGCATACACCAGTAACTGTACACTCTTGTAGAATATTGTACCTTCTCTATTTAGCTTTACAGTTCGTAACATTTTTTCCAGCATCAGGTTAAAAAAGTCTCACGATAGTGAATCACCTTGTCTGAAATATCGTTTGGTATCGAACGGCTCGAAGAGGTCCTTTCCGATCCTGACGGAGCTTTTGGTGTTGCTCAACGTCACTTTGCATAGCCGTATTAGTTTTGTGGGGATACCAAATTCAGACATCGCGGCATAGAGGCAGCTCATTTTCGTGCTATCGAAGGCAGCTTTAAAATCGATGAAAAGCTAGTGAGTGTCGATTATTTACTCTCGAATCTTTTTCAAGATTTGGCGCATGGTGAATATCTGACCCATGGCGGATTTTCCACTTCTAAAGTCACACTGATAAGGTCCAATCAGTTCGTTGACGTTTAGCCTTTCACAAAATACGCTCGACAGAGCCTTATATGTGATATTGAGGAGACTTATACTACGCAGATCGTGGAGTTTCCCTTTTTATGAATTTATTACAATCCAATTTTTATAATTTCAAATATTTGGGATTAATTTTTCATACGAATTTTTACGCTTTAATATTTGACAGCTGATTTTCGTGCATTACTTCACTTCATATTGCTATTGAAATTTTTGTCATCGTTGTTGGTGTTACACTTTGTGGCACTTTGTGGTGTTATGTGTATGGCGTTAACGTGATACAGATTCCATATGCACTTAAGTATGCAAATTGTATTGTTTTTGTAAAAATATATGCCAAGAATCTTAATTCTTTTTCGAAATGACAATAAAGTTTTTATTTGCATTAGCTCAGTTATAATCATATATACATATATAGCCACATTGCAACTTGCATTTATGTTTATTTGATTATAAAGCCTCAACATAAATTTTATATGAATATTTGTTGCTAATTTTGCCAACACTCATGCTTTATGGCCTTTCGTTTTTATTGAATTTCGGTATTAGTGTGTGTGTCTCAGTGTGTGGGTGTCTCCGACAAAAATTCTTTTCATGACCTATTGCAATTTTTTTGGATCATTCCTCATCTTGTGTTTGCCAGCACGTAAGCCCATTTAATGCATTAATGGCAGAGTAATAACATCAACATGTCGAATGACACTCAGCTTCTGTCGCTTGTCAAGCGAATATGCAAACATACATATAGGAATACATGTGCACATATATACGCGTGCTTGCCTATGCGTTCCGCCGCAAGTGCGTACAATCTTTTATTGTATACATGTCACAACAAAACCACAAGATTTACGTGATGTTGCCACATTTTTGCTGCTGACAGTATTATTCGTCAAAAAAATGTAATTTGTGAGCCTAGTAAACAAGTGACACTTTGATTCGAGATTTGTGGCAGAACCCTTTAGTGAAATTATTTTAATGACAATGGATAAATGCTCGCGACATTTGTGTAGTATTTTGGGTGAGACATTTAGGGTGGAGAAGCGAAAATGGGAAAAAAATATTGCTATGCCAAATGACAATTTAAGCATGAGATGCATATCTGGCTGGTTTGCGAAAAATAAGCTTACAATTTTATGTGAAATATTTATGAATGAAAGCTAACAGAAAATAATTCATTGTTTAAGTAATAAATCACATGGCTAACAATTAGACTTAAGCAGCATATTTTAGTCCCATAAACTGTTGGAGGAAATATAGAAAATACTTTTCCATATGAGAAATTGTTATTCAGCCAATTCTGGTCAATTGTTATAGAGACAAGATAGCAAAATGACTTCAGATTAAAATAAATTTATTGTAAATTTTCCCCGTAATTGTAAACAAAGTTTTCCTCTCATAATCAACTATTTTTTTTCAGAAACGCTCTCTCAGATTTTCACCAAATCTTAGATAAGACCAGAGAGAGAAGAATCAATACACACCACCTTTTCATTCTGCTGCTTTTGACAGCACGAAAGGAGCTGCCTTTATGCCGCGAAGTCTGAATTTGGTATCCCTACAAAGCTAATACGGCTGTGTAAAGTGACGTTGAGCAACACCAAAAGCTCCGTCAGGATCGGGAAGGACCTCTGCGAGCCGTTCGATACCAAACGAGGTTTCAGACAAGGTGACTCACTATCGTGTGACTTCTTTAACCTGATGCTGGAGAAAATAATACGAGCTGCAGAGCTAAATAGAGAAGGTGCAATTTTCTATAATAGTGTGACAAGACGAAATATCTCCTGTCATCAAACAAACACTCAGCGCATTCGCGTCTTGGCCCCCACGTCACTGTTGACAGTCATAACTTTGAAGTCTTAGATTATTTCGCCTAGTTGGGAACCAGCGTTAACAACACTAACAATGTCAGCCTCGACGCAGAATCACACTTGTCAACAGGTCCTACTATGGACTGAGTAGGCAGTTAAAAAGTAAAATCCTCTTTCGACGAACCAAAATCAAACTCTACAAGTCGCTTATAATTCCCGTCCTGATGAATGGTGCAGAAGCGTGGACGATGTCAAGACTCTAGAATGATGTGCTGTACGTGTTATAGGACGACATAGACATAGTTCAGCGAATAAAGGCTAGGACAAGTTGTTCGAATGGACGAAAACACTGAAGTGTTCAATCCAGTACCCGATGGTGGAAGCCGCGGAAGAGGAAGACCTCCACTCCCAAAAAAGCTAGAGGAGCTCTGGTGGATTTGGCTTTAATACCCCAACGGTTCTTCGCCAAATATATTAATGTATATATATATAACGGGTGATTTTTTTGAGGTTAGGATTTTCATGCATTAGTATTTGACAGATCACGTGGGATTTCAGACATGGTGTCAAAGAGAAAGATGCTCAGTATGCTTTGACATTTCATCATGAATAGACTTACTAACGAGCAACGCTTGCAAATCATTGAATTTTATTACCAAAATCAGTGTTCGCTTTTCCGCTTTTTTATCGACAAATTTTGTTCAGCGATGAGGCTCATTTCTGGTTGAATGGCTACGTAAATAAGCAAAATTGCCGCATTTGGGGTGAAGAGCAACCAGAAGCCGTTCAAGAACTGCCCATGCATCCCGAAAAATGCACTGTTTGGTGTGGTTTGTACGCTGGTGGAATCATTGGACCGTATTTTTTCAAAGATGCTGTTGGACGCAACGTTACGGTGAATGGCGATCGCTATCGTTCGATGCTAACAAACTTTTTGTTGCCAAAAATGGAAGAACTGAACTTGGTTGACATGTGGTTTCAACAAGATGGCGCTACATGCCACACAGCTCGCGATTCTATGGCCATTTTGAGGGAAAAAAAGCAAAAAACTTCGGAGAACAATTCATCTCAAGAAATGGACCCGTAAGTTGGCCACCAAGATCATGCGATTTAACGCCTTTAGACTATTTTTTGTGGGGCTACGTCAAGTCTAAAGTCTACAGAAATAAGCCAGCAACTATTCCAGCTTTGGAAGACAACATTTCCGAAGAAATTCGGGCTATTCCGGCCGAAATGCTCGAAAAAGTTGCCCAAAATTGGACTTTCCGAATGGACCACCTAAGACGCAGCCGCGGTCAACATTTAAATGAAATTATCTTCAAAAAGTAAATGTCATGAACCAATCTAACGTTTCAAATAAAGAACCGATGAGATTTTGCAAATTTTATGCGTTTTTTTTTTTAAAAAAGTTATCAAGCTCTTAAAAAATCACCCTTTACTATATATTTTCTATTGAACTTTATGCCGAATATATAGGTAAAATTGAGTGTTATCTTAATAAAATTACATCAATAAATTGCGAGAGTATAAAATGTTCGGTTGGACCCGAACTTAGCCTTTCCTTATTTGTTACAAATGGGAGCTATCTTTGGGCTATCGACACAACCTTATACAATTGAACAATAACGAAAATATTTTAACAAAGCAACAATGACAACCTTCAAATTATAATTTTTTGTTTTCTCTTTTATATTTTTCTTGTCAACTCGAATAAAATTCTCTTATTATTATCTTCCTCGCAATTTTTCCATATTTACTCACTTTCTAATCTTTTTCTGGCCTTCCACGAATATTTCAAGACTAAAATTAGCCAGATCGGTTTGGCCGTTCTCGTTTTTTTGCGGCACAAACGAACAGCAATTCATTTTTATTATTTTTATATTATATTATTATCAAGCACAATTTTTTTAATTCCGCACAGGACCATTCAGTAGGAAATCGACCGCACGAGTGATCTTAACCCCCCTTCCGTACCTCCGTGCCTGATTGACGCCTACAACTCTACAACGCATAGTTAGCTGCCGAAAAATGTCAAAATGAATGGAATGTCAGAATCTAATAATTCAAAAAGTTATATAAAGGTTTTGAAGCGATCTTAAATAATAAATCATTTATTTCGATAAGGATTAATACTAAGGTATAAATAAAGAGCCTTTTCAAGTAGTGGTATTTCAATTAATTTTTATACTCTCGCAACAAAGTTGTTAGCAACAAAGTTGCTAAGAGAGTATTATAGTTTTGTTCACATAACGGTTGTTTGTAACACCCAAAACTAAACGAGTTAGATATAGGGTTATATATACCAAAGTGATCAGGGTGAAGAGTGGAGTTCAAATCCGAATGTCTGTCTGTCCGTCCGTCTGTGCAAGCTGTAACTTGAGTAAAAATTAAGATATCTTGATGAAACTTGGCACACTTATTTCTTGTCACCATAGGAAGGTTGCTTTCGAAAATGAGCAAAATCGGACCACTGCCACGCCCACAAAATGGCGAAAACCGAAAACACATAAAGTGCCATAACTAAGCCATAAATAAAGCTATGGAAATAAAATTCGGTATGAAGGATCGCACTACGAGGGGGCATATGTGGATGTAATTTTTGGGGATGTGGGCGTGGCCCTGCCCACAAATCTGTTTTTTGTATATATCTCGCAAACCAATAGAGCTATATAAACCAAACTTTCTGCAGTCATTTTTTTAGCCATTTCCTTATACAGTCCAAAAATGACAGAAATCGGATAATAACCACGCCCCCCTCCCATACAAAGGTTAGGTTGAAAATTACGAAAAGTGGGATAACTCACTAACGAAAAACCTCAGAAACACTAAATTTCACATAAGGAATGGCAGATAGAAGCTGCACTCAGATTTTTTTACAAAATGGAAAATGGGCGTGGCGTCGCCCACTTATGGGTCAAAACCATATCTCAGGAACTACTCGACCGATTTCAATGAAACTTGGTTTGTAATAGTTTCCTAACATCCTAATCATATGTTGTGAAAATAGGCCAAATCGCTTTACAACCACGCCTACTTCCTATATAACAGAACTTTGAAGACGATCTGAATCGTTTACATTACAATATTTAAAGTAAGCACTAGTGAAGATATAGGTGTAGAACTTCGCACAAATACTATGTTTATAGTGGGGCAGCCCCGTTCTAAAAATCGCCGAAATCGGACCATAGGTTTTCAAGGCCCCATATATCGAACACGAGGACCTCGGTGCTTCTAACCTAATATTATGGTTTCCAACTTTCAATGGACTTTATACAATATATATGACGAATATGTGGGTCAAATTGTGTATTATATAATATAAATAAAGTTAAATAAATAAATTGCGAGAGTATAAAATGTTCGGTTACACCCGAACTTAGCCCTTCCTTACTTGTTTTATATAAAATCGCTTATTGTGACATCGCTTATTGTTATACAGTATACTCTCGAAAAGTAAATCGATTGGTATTTTGGGTAATTCACTTTTTCGAATAATTTACTTTTCCAAATATATACATAAATTATCTGTTTTTATAATATTAAATGCATTTTTAAACTTAAAAAAATCATTCATTTATTTGCTTCAATAACACATATGGATTTACATGAAAAACATATTTACATTTACATACATACATATGTATGTATTTACTATGAAGAGAAAAAATCTTGAATATTCTTTTGTTTTTTGTCTTTTGCAATATATTTTCTGACCATTTTTGTACGACAATACAAAAAGTCTGACACCTGATTTGCATGGTTTTCATTTTTAAGTAGGAGAGTTTATTTACTAAAAAGACGCGATAAACAAGAGAGTAAGTGTTTTTGCAACATCGTAAAAAACGCTGCTTGCTTCGTTTCGAATTTTTTATCACACTCTCTGAAAAGTAAATTAAAAAATATACTTTTTCGAGGTGCATGTGTAATCTTAAAGGTGATTAACTTTTCCGCGATTATTTACTTTCTGAGAATTTACTTTTCGAGAGTATACTGTATCTTCAATCGTTTTCGCAGCATTCGCGATTAAAGAAAGTTTTTTGGTATTTTTTTTACATTATCGGAGTTTTGGTAAGGAACCCTATTTTTTTTTTAAACTAAATATAGCCTATGTCACTCAGGGATAGTATAGCTTTCCAACGGTGAAAGAATTTTTCAAATCGGTAGCAGTAGTTCGCAGCCTATTCGAGACAAACAAACAAAAAACAAACATTTCCTCTTTATAATATTAGTATAGATATATATTAATGTATATGTGTATATATATATATATATATATATATATATATATATATATATATATATATATTATCTATTTTTGCCGAAAACGCTCTCCAAAAAACTGGGTGAACATGTCATAAACTGTAATTTTTTCATTGACATAAATAAGGAAGTTGAGCTCTCCCAAAAGTCAAATTACATATTTTTTGGGTCTCTTAATTCGTTATTTAAGTGCAATAAATGCAATAAAATCTCTTTTTAGCAATATGGCGAACCTTTAAATAATTTCATACAAACACTGAATTATATGAACATGTGAAACACTCACAGAATTCATCTTCACAAAATGGAGAGAAACGGAAAGTTTCGTTTCAAACGAAAATCGAACGCGAGAGAGTTACTCGTCTATATATATGGTCCTCCCCAAATTATTAAGTAAGTAGAATTTCACTTTTTTATGTAATATAATAATTTTATGTGAAATATTTATGAATGAAAGCTAACAGAAAATAATTCATTGTTTAAGTAATAAATCACATGGCTAACAATTAGACTTAAGCAGCATATTTTAGTCCCATAAACTGTTGGAGGAAATATAGAAAATACTTTTCCATATGAGAAATTGTTATTCAGCCAATTCTGGTCAATTGTTATAGAGACAAGATAGCAAAATGACTTCAGATTAAAATAAATTTATTGTAAATTTTCCCCGTAATTGTAAACAAAGTTTTCCTCTCATAATCAACTATTTTTTTTCAGAAACGCTCTCTCAGATTTTCACCAAATCTTAGATAAGACCAGAGAGAGAAGAATCAATACACACCACCTTTTCATTCTGCTGCTTTTGACAGCACGAAAGGAGCTGCCTTTATGCCGCGAAGTCTGAATTTGGTATCCCTACAAAGCTAATACGGCTGTGTAAAGTGACGTTGAGCAACACCAAAAGCTCCGTCAGGATCGGGAAGGACCTCTGCGAGCCGTTCGATACCAAACGAGGTTTCAGACAAGGTGACTCACTATCGTGTGACTTCTTTAACCTGGTGCTGGAGCAAATAATACGAGCTGCAGAGCTAAATAGAGAAGGTACAATTTTCTATAATAGTGTGACAAGACGAAATATCTCCTGTCATCAAACAAACACTCAGCGCATTCGCGTCTTGGCTCCCACGTCACTGTTGACAGTCATAACTTTGAAGTCTTAGATTATTTCGCCTAGTTGGGAACCAGCGTTAACAACACTAACAACGTCAGCTTCGACGCAGAATCACTCTTGTCAACAGGTCCTACTATGGACTGAGTAGGCAGTTAAAAAGTAAAGTCCTCTTTCGACGAACCAAAATCAAACTCTACAAGTCGCTTATAATTCCCGTCCTGATAAATGGTGCAGAAGCGTGGACGATGTCAAGACTCTAGAATGATGTGCTGTACGTGTTATAGGACGACTTAGACATAGTTCAGCGAATAAAGGCTAGGACAAGTTGTTCGAATGGACGAAAACACTGAAGCTTTGAAAGTGTTCAATCCAGTACCCGATGGTGGAAGCCGAAAGTGGAAGACATCCACTCCCAAAAAAGCAAGGAGGAGCTCTGGTGGATTTGGCTTTAATCCCCCAACGGTTCTTCGCCAAATATATTAATGTATTTATATATAACGGGTGATTTTTTTGAGGTTAGGATTTTCATGCATTAGTATTTGACAGATCACGTGGGATTTCAGACATGGTGTCAAAGAGAAAGATGCTCAGTATGCTTTGACATTTCATCATGAATACACTTACTAACGAGCAACGCTTGCAAATCATTGAATTTTATTACCAAAATCAGTGTTCGCTTTTCCGCTTTTTTATCGACAAATTTTGTTCAGCGATGAGGCTCATTTCTGGTTGAATGGCTACGTAAATAAGCAAAATTGCCGCATTTGGGGTGAAGAGCAACCAGAAGCCGTTCAAGAACTGCCCATGCATCCCGAAAAATGCACTGTTTGGTGTGGTTTGTACGCTGGTGGAATCATTGGACCGTATTTTTTCAAAGATGCTGTTGGACGCAACGTTACGGTGAATGGCGATCGCTATCGTTCGATGCTAACAAACTTTTTGTTGCCAAAAATGGAAGAACTGAACTTGGTTGACATGTGGTTTCAACAAGATGGCGCTACATGCCACACAGCTCGCGATTCTATGGCCATTTTGAGGGAAAAAAAGCAAAAAACTTCGGAGAACAATTCATCTCAAGAAATGGACCCGTAAGTTGGCCACCAAGATCATGCGATTTAACGCCTTTAGACTATTTTTTGTGGGGCTACGTCAAGTCTAAAGTCTACAGAAATAAGCCAGCAACTATTCCAGCTTTGGAAGACAACATTTCCGAAGAAATTCGGGCTATTCCGGCCGAAATGCTCGAAAAAGTTGCCCAAAATTGGACTTTCCGAATGGACCACCTAAGACGCAGCCGCGGTCAACATTTAAATGAAATTATCTTCAAAAAGTAAATGTCATGAACCAATCTAACGTTTCAAATAAAGAACCGATGAGATTTTGCAAATTTTATGCGTTTTTTTTTTAAAAAAGTTATCAAGCTCTTAAAAAATCACCCTTTACTATATATTTTCTATTGAACTTTATGCCGAATATATAGGTAAAATTGAGTGTTATCTTAATAAAATTACATCAATAAATTGCGAGAGTATAAAATGTTCGGTTGGACCCGAACTTAGCCTTTCCTTATTTGTTACAAATGGGAGCTATCTTTGGGCTATCGACACAACCTTATACAATTGAACAATAACGAAAATATTTTAACAAAGCAACAATGACAACCTTCAAATTATAATTTTTTGTTTTCTCTTTTATATTTTTCTTGTCAACTCGAATAAAATTCTCTTATTATTATCTTCCTCGCAATTTTTCCATATTTACTCACTTTCTAATCTTTTTCTGGCCTTCCACGAATATTTCAAGACTAAAATTAGCCAGATCGGTTTGGCCGTTCTCGTTTTTTTGCGGCACAAACGAACAGCAATTCATTTTTATTATTTTTATATTATATTATTATCAAGCACAATTTTTTTAATTCCGCACAGGACCATTCAGTAGGAAATCGACCGCACGAGTGATCTTAACCCCCCTTCCGTACCTCCGTGCCTGATTGACGCCTACAACTCTACAACGCATAGTTAGCTGCCGAAAAATGTCAAAATGAATGGAATGTCAGAATCTAATAATTCAAAAAGTTATATAAAGGTTTTGAAGCGATCTTAAATAATAAATCATTTATTTAGATAAGGATTAATACTAATGTATAAATAAAGAGCCTTTTCAAGTAGTGGTATTTCAATTAATTTTTATACTCTCGCAACAAAGTTGTTAGCAACAAAGTTGCTAAGAGAGTATTATAGTTTTGTTCACATAACGGTTGTTTGTAACACCCAAAACTAAACGAGTTAGATATAGGGTTATATATACCAAAGTGATCAGGGTGAAGAGTGGAGTTCAAATCCGAATGTCTGTCTGTCCGTCCGTCTGTGCAAGCTGTAACTTGAGTAAAAATTAAGATATCTTGATGAAACTTGGCACACTTATTTCTTGTCACCATAGGAAGGTTGCTTTCGAAAATGAGCAAAATCGGAACACTGCCACGCCCACAAAATGGCGAAAACCGAAAACACATAAAGTGCCATAACTAAGCCATAAATAAAGCTATGGAAATAAAATTCGGTATGAAGGATCGCACTACGAGGGGGCATATGTGGATGTAATTTTTTTGGGGATGTGGGCGTGGCCCTGCCCCCAAATAGGTTTTTTGTATATATCTCGCAAACCAATAGAGCTATATAAACCAAACTTTCTGCAGTCATTTTTTTTAGCCATTTCCTTATACATTCCAAAAATGACAGAAATCGGATAATAACCACGCCCCCCTCCCATACAAAGGTTAGGTTGAAAATTACGAAAAGTGGGATAACTCACTAACGAAAAACCTCAGAAACACTAAATTTCACATAAGGAATGGCAGATAGAAGCTGCACTCAGATTTTTTTACAAAATGGAAAATGGGCGTGGCGTCGCCCACTTATGGGTCAAAAACCATATCTCAGGAACTACTCGACCGATTTCAATGAAACTTGGTTTGTAATAGTTTCCTAACATCCTAATCATATGTTGTGAAAATAGGCCAAATCGCTTTACAACCACGCCTACTTCCTATATAACAGAACTTTGAAGACGATCTGAATCGTTTACATTACAATATTTAAAGTAAGCACTAGTGAAGATATAGGTGTAGAACTTCGCACAAATACTATGTTTATAGTGGGGCAGCCCCGTTCTAAAAATCGCCGAAATCGGACCATAGGTTTTCAAGGCCCCATATATCGAACACGAGGACCTCGGTGCTTCTAACCTAATATTATGGTTTCCAACTTTCAATGGACTTTATACAATATATATGACGAATATGTGGGTCAAATTGTGTATTATATAATATAAATAAAGTTAAATAAATAAATTGCGAGAGTATAAAATGTTCGGTTACACCCGAACTTAGCCCTTCCTTACTTGTTTTATATAAAATCGCTTATTGTGACATCGCTTATTGTTATACAGTATACTCTCGAAAAGTAAATCGATTGGTATTTTGGGTAATTCACTTTTTCGAATAATTTACTTTTCCAAATATATACATAAATTATCTGTTTTTATAATATTAAATGCATTTTTAAACTTAAAAAAATCATTCATTTATTTGCTTCAATAACACATATGGATTTACATGAAAAACATATTTACATTTACATACATACATATGTATGTATTTACTATGAAGAGAAAAAATCTTGAATATTCTTTTGTTTTTTGTCTTTTGCAATATATTTTCTGACCATTTTTGTACGACAATACAAAAAGTCTGACACCTGATTTGCATGGTTTTCATTTTTAAGTAGGAGAGTTTATTTACTAAAAAGACGCGATAAACAAGAGAGTAAGTGTTTTTGCAACATCGTAAAAAACGCTGCTTGCTTCGTTTCGAATTTTTTATCACACTCTCTGAAAAGTAAATTAAAAAATATACTTTTTCGAGGTGCATGTGTAATCTTAAAGGTGATTAACTTTTCCGCGATTATTTACTTTCTGAGAATTTACTTTTCGAGAGTATACTGTATCTTCAATCGTTTTCGCAGCATTAAAGAAAGTTTTTTGGTATTTTTTTTACATTATCGGAGTTTTGGTAAGGAACCCTATTTTTTTTTTAAACTAAATATAGCCTATGTCACTCAGGGATAGTATAGCTTTCCAACGGTGAAAGAATTTTTCAAATCGGTTCAGTAGTTCGCAGCCTATTCGAGACAAACAAACAAAAAACAAACATTTCCTCTTTATAATATTAGTATAGATATACATATATTAATGTATATGTATATATATATATATATATATATATATATATATATATATATATATATATATATATTATGTATTTTTTCCGAAAACGCTCTCCAAAAAACTGAGCGAACATGTCATAAACTGTAATTTTTTCATTGACATAAATAAGGAAGTTGAGCTCTCCCAAAAGTCAAATTACATATTTTTTGGGTCTCTTATTTCGTTATTTAAGTGCAATAAATGCAATAAAATTTCTTTTTAGCAATATGGCGAACCTTTAAATAATTTCATACAAACACTGAATTATATGAACATGTGAAACACTCACAGAATTCATCTTCACAAAATGTAGAGAAACGGAAAGTTTCGTTTCAAACGAAAATCGAACGCGAGAGAGTTACTCGTCTATACATATGGTCCTCCCCCAATTATTATACTTTTATAAGTAGAATTTCACTTTTTTATGTAATAAATGCCATACAAAATTTGCGAAGTAAAACAGCAAAGTCAGTTTCACTTATTTTTCAGTATTTCAATTGAAATGAATACTCCCTACTACTAAGAATTTCAAAACGCAGTAATTTGCTACAATACAAATATAAAATGATATCTCAGTTCGCATTTTAAATCAAATCACTGCGTAATTAGTGTTCTCACCCAATTGAAATGCTCATGGACGATGCCAAACAAATATATTTCAATTAAAAAAAGTTCAAAATGTAACACCTGCTTCTAAGTAAACTTTGATATTCGTAAGCAGAAAACAGTAATAGAGAATAAATTGATATAATTAAATATTGAAAAAGCAACTGCGGCATTCACTTAACTACTATACAAAACAAACACTTTCCAACGCACTGAAGCAGCTGTACCGGTATATGACCTCACACTCACACACACTGGAAATCCAATTTCCTTGCAATGGTACGAGAGCACCATGATAAATTTGAAGCATTAGCACCCAAAGATTCATCACCTCACTGAAGATAGACATCTAGCAATATCCTCGTGGGGCAACTAAAACAATCCTTACTCATCGTTAGCAAATAATTATTTACTTTGACCATTGATATGCAAGTACATATATATTGCTTTTACGCTTCACATAGCACATGCTTAACCATCAACGCTTGGAACTGAAAACTCATCACACCCTTAACCGCAACCATCAATAAGTAGGCAAATGCCAGTGCAAAGTCGTAACTCAAGACCCACAGTATATATATATATGTATATTACTCACATACATATATATATAATATCAGACGAGGTACGGAAGCTGACGCAAGCAGATAGTGGACAGTATGGCACAAATGGAAATTATTTGTTCAGTACTTTGGAGATATTTATGTATATCATGTTTAGGAACAAAAAAAAAACAATTTTTGTATCCACAATCTTTCAACTATAAATAAAACAGAATCGTATCGAATGAGCATCAATATTGATTGGGCGAAGCATACAGCAACAAGTACAAGTTTCACAGTTACCGACTATATATTTGTAAATGGCATTCGTTGGGTGCGCGTTTGTATTAGGGTGGTGAACTGAACTGGTCTCTTAATTACAACTTACTTGTCAATTATTTCACAAAAAGTTCATGTTCTATTTTTATATAGGTATGAAAGTAGTATTTGGTATAGAGGGTCACACTAGGGTGGGGCATATAATTATGTATTTTTTTGGAAAAGTGCACGTGACGCCGCCCTTAATAGGGTTTTTGTAAATGTCTCGCAAACTTCTTAAGCTATGTAAACCAATTTACTACCACGCCCACGTCCCATACAAAGGCCATATTGAAAACTACTAAAAATGCGTTAATATGGGCGAAATCGCTTCACAACCACGACTACTTCCCATATAACTCAAGTTTGAATCCCATCTCCTTCCTTTATAATATAAGCTTTAGGAACCAATGAAGATAGCGGAATAAAACTTTACACAAATATTGTATTTGGAGTGTGGCAACACTTGAAAAAAATTGTCGAAATCGGACTATAACTTTTCAAGCCCTCGGATATCGAACATGAAAAAATCAGTAAATTTCGTTTCAGGAATTACACCAGCCCTCATATATTATATATGATGATATTCATTATTCTAGTGGAATTTATGTCAAATATATGGGTCATATCGTGTGTTATCTTAATAAAATGACATCAATAAATTGCGATAGTGTAAAATGTTCGATTGCACCCGAACTTAGCCTTTCCTTACTTGTTATAATTATAATTTCATATTTAGCAACATCAAGCCTTAAAATGAATTATAATTTTTGGCACACCCTAACCTCAACTGAGTATAAATATACTTATTCACAGAGGAGCAACAGTTTTCACTCTCAAAATAAACTGAGCTAAGGTACGGTTTTACTAGCATATTGCCAACCATCAGTCAGGTAAACACGTGTTAAGCCGTCGGGCAGCAACGCTGTCTAGAGTACGTTGGTAATTCTAAGCACACATACACACATAGGTAACTGTAATGAATGCCACTTGCAGCAAATATTTCAAAGGAATCTTCTACTAGCCAGTTATAGCCTTGTAATAACCACTTCAGCTCTGCGAGCGATGCTTTGTGCACTTAGACACAAGTCGGGCATTACAATTTGGCAAAGACACTAGAACGTATTTTCTTCTGTTCCACTAGCATTGACCAGCAAATAACCAGTGAGTAGAGTGTAGCGTTAACAACACTTAGGTAAGTCATGTGTACGCCTCTGTCATTGTGGTTATTGTGCGGTTACGTGTGTTGAATGTTGCATATTTAGGCGTATCTATTGCAACGACAGTTAAACGAATGTGACCACAAAGGCAACAACATAAAGTTGAGTACAACACGATAAGCAGCAATAAATGGAATGCTTAAGTGGCTGTCATGAGTTGAATACTTCGAAGGTTTTTTAGATTACAATATGCTCAGATAGGCATATGTTTCTGACTCAAGCTGAAGGAATCTTACGAGCATTACGTAGTATTAGTTTTGTACAAAGCAGTGTGACGGTATTTGTGGTCGAAGTGAACCTGCGGTGTTATACTGTAGCTTTCACCGAGCAATGATACTGAGTTTAAAACTAATATTTAAAAAATTTTAAATAATAAGCCTCTATTAATGACCCTGTATTTATCATACGTTCTGTGCTAAGATTCTCAAACTGAGGGTAGACAGAGAGGGACAGTCAACTACTTAACAGCTTTATATTACTAATTTTAAAATATATATTTCTTCATATTCAATATTCGGGGCATTGAAAAGTTATAGTCCGATTTCGACAATTTCTTCACAAGTTATGTCGCAGTTCATATACAGTATTTGTGTTTCACTATCTTCATTGGTTCCTAATGTATATATTACTTAGTGAACGAATCAGATGGAATTCATTTATATGGAAAGTAGTCGTGGTTGTGAATCGATTTCACTCGTGTCATCAAGGTGTCGAGAAAATATTATATACCGAATTTCGTTAAAATCGGTCGAGTAGTTCCTAAGATAGGGTTTTTGACCCATAAGTGGGCGATGCCACGCCCATTTTCCATTTTGTAAAAAATCTGAGTGCAGCTTCCTTCTGCTGTTTCTTCTGTAAAATTTAGTGTTTCTGATGTTTTCTGATAATGAGTTAACGCACTTTTAATAATTTTCAACATAATCTTTGTATGGGACTTGGACGTTGATTTCAACTATTTGCATGATATACGTAAGGGAAACGGCTGCAGAAACTTTGGTTTATATAGCTTTATTGGTTTGCGAGATGTATACAAAAAACCTATATGGAGGCGCCCACTTCCCCAAAAAAATTATATCCAAATATGTCCCTGTCTAGTGCGATCCTTTGTACCAAAATTAACTTTTATGACTATATTTATGGCTTAGTTATTACACTTTATGTGTTTTCGGTTTTCGCCAATTTGTGGGCGTGGCAGTGGTCCGAATTCGCCCATTTTCAATAGCAACCCTCTCACGGTCCCAAGGAACGTGTACCAATTTCCATCAAGATATCTCAATTTTTACTCAAGTTATCCGTTGCACGGACGGACGAACGGACAGACAGACATCCGGACAAACGTTATGTGAACAAAACTATAATACTCTCTTAGCAACTTTTATTGCGAGAGTATAAAATTCTGTGCCAAATCCACTATTTACAGCGTAGTACCATAGCCTACCTTGAGCTGCTCTTCCACATGCTCATACTACTCAAAATTTTCAAAGATTTTCTGTACTTCAAAAAGATTTTTATTGCCAATTAATCAATATATATATATACAGTAGTTTTCCGAAATAACGAATATTCGTTTTAACGAAAACCGCTTATAACGAACAATCAAATTTGTTACATTGAGTACCGTAAATAACGAACATCGGGGATTTGTAAGTACTCGGTTTAACGAACAACATGAAGAAGACATATGAAGAAAGAGAAAAAAATCAAATAACTTCGAAACAGAATTAAAAATGAAACTTGAAAAAATTAAAAAAAAAATGTGCAAATTGAAAAAATGTTGAATTTTATAAAAAAAGCTTAAAATTATTGGTCAGCACAAATATAAGTATAAGTGTCAGAATTGGTCCATTTTGGAAGAATTTATTGGATTTCAATTGTTTTGTTATGGTTTTTTTTTATTTTTTAACAAATAATTAATAAAATAATTTATTAAACTGCAATTTACGGATATTTAACTAATTTTTATTGAAAAACATACCTCTAAGTGAGTACTCGAATTAACGAAAAATTCGATATAACGAGCAGGCCTGACAATTAATGTGTTCGTTATTTCGGAATACTACTGTATATACAAAAATGAAACTTCATTAATATCTCACTGACAAATTATACGCATATCCGACATGTTCTTGCATTTATCAACCTATCTTCTTACTACTAACTTCCTATTGTTTAATACACAAACATATTTGATTGATTGGCCGCATTTTGGTATGAATATCAATTAGTTATAAGTGAAATATAAGTTTATCTTTTGATTTCCAATCTGTATTCCAACTGACCTGTTATCCATTTTGCCTAACCTTCATTTGCTTTATGTCTTTGGGTAACAGTTGTAATGCCACATTTTTGTTTGTCTAAGTATTTTCGATTTATTCGGTCAGGTTTATTAGCCTCGAAAATAGCTATGGCTGGCAATAAATAAGCAAATACTATGAAAAGCCGTAACAAATTTACAAAACCATAAATGAGCACTTCCGCCAGAGGAAAGCAGTCTCATAAACGCCCATATACATGATGCATACAGATATACATAAACATACACATGCAAATAAGCAAATTTTGCGTACAAGCAATGCGGTTACAAACTGAGAATGAATCATTAGATACTTACATTGTATAACTCTGTATATATTTGTAAGTTTGCTAATATGGACCGGCAAAATTTAGAAGTATGTACATATTTGCGAAATATGTGGCAACCATGTTATTTGTGTGGTTGCTTGTGCCAACGGCCAGCAGTGTGGTGTGGCGTAGAGTAGTCAGTTTTCCTATAACAAATGTGTTCGTAAGCAGTTATTTAGTAATGCTTATATACATTAGGGTGCTATTGCAAAGTGGAAAGAGAAATCGTGAGTAATAAACATATTTTTTTTTCTACACAACGACGCAATGTACATATGATTAGTTTGGATATTGCGTTCAATAGTTATAGATCACTAAACATGGAATTCACTAACGCCAAAATTCGCACTATTTTAAAGTTTTCCTTCGTCAAAGGCAAATACGCTAGAGAAACGTTCCGTGTGATAATGATGTTTTGAGGGATGGTACTCTATCATTTCGAACTGCGGAGGAATGGTTTCGACGATTCAGAGCAGGTGAAAAGGACAACATGGATAAGCCAACTCTGGGAAGACCTGTGACGACGAATACCGATCAAATTATGGAAAACATCGAGTTAGACTGGCATGTGGCATCTCGTGACATCGCCCAGGAAATGGGAGTTAGTCACCAAACCATTTTAAACCATCTGCAGAAGTGTGAATAAACAAAAAAACTTGATGTTTGGGTGCCGCATGATTGGACGCAAAAAAACCTTCTGTACCGAATCAACGCCTGTGATATGCCGCTGGAACGGAATGAACTCAACTCATTTTTGAAGCGGATGGTGACTGACAACGAAAAATGGATCACATACGACAATATCAAGCGAAAATGGTCGTGGTCAAAGGCCGGTGAATCGTCCCAAACAGTGGCCAAGCCGGGATTGACGGCCAGGAAGGTTTTGCTGTGTGTTTGGTGGAATTGGAAGGGAATGCAATGCATATGAGCTGCTCCCATATGGCTAGACGCTTAATTCTACCATCTACTGCGAACAACTGGACCGCTTGAAGCAGGCGAACGACCAGAAGCGTCCAGAATTGGCCAAGAGGAAGGGTGTAGTGTTTCACCAGGACAACGCCAGACCATGCACTTCGTTAATGACTCGTCAGAAGCTACGGGAGCTCGGATGGGAAGTTTTATCGCATTCACCATATAGCCCGGACATAGCGCCAAGTGGTTACCACCTGTTCCGGTCCATGGCGAACGCCCTTGGTGGTGTAAAGTTGAACTCAAAAGAGGCTTGTGAAAAGTAACAGTCCGAGATCATCGCAAATAAGGAGGGGGGATTCTACGAGGTGGGATTATGAAGTTGCCGTCTAGGTGGAAACAGATTATCGAACGAAAAGGCGCATATTTGAACTAAATCCAAATCCAACTGTAACACTTTTTATAAAGCATTGAAAAAAAAGCAAAAAAGCGGTAGGGAGATATCTTCCAACGTAATATGTCTCAGATAAATTTTATTCAATTTGAAGAGATATATAGAATTATTTCATTTCCTTAAGAAAAAAATTAGAATGTTTTTAAGACTCACCCTAATACGCAATTTTAGACTTCGCACATAACCCTCTCCAATAAACCAACCAATAATTGTTGTTACCGGCAAATGTCAAACGCAAAGGCATAACCGCAATTTTACCAAACATTTGTGGAAGCTCTTCACTTGCCACATCACACAATTTTTATTGAGAATTTCGGCAAGCAGACAACATATGCCGACATGGATTTTCAATCATGTGTAACAACGAAAACAACAACTACTTAACCACAATTACTGTAATAAATGCAGAAATAGTGTACATTTTCAGAATGGCCCCTCCAAACACAAACACACACACACAAATGAAAATTGTGGTTATGTCATTCAAGTTGTGGAGAAAGCAATAACAAATTGACGCTTCATACACTCTAGAAATAAATAATTATTACTACATATATATTAAATAAGTGTCTTTAGTGGGAATACTTGAATAGAATTTAATTTCTGCTAAGTCCCAAGCTTAGGTTGTTATTATTTTTGTTGCTTTTGTTATACTAATTGTTGCTTAGCCAACTGTTTACGTTATTATCTACTACCTTGTGTTACTAATTCCAATAAATGTCGGCTTATTTTATATACAAATATATATGCATATAGCCGTTGGCCTACAGGTCGTATGAGTGACGTGTGAAAATGTTGCACAATTCTACTTTCTTCATATGCTAGTCGCACGAGAGTTTATTGTAACTGGAATGTAAATAGTAGTTATTAAATCTCGTTCAATCGACATATGTTTATGTACAAATATATACAATTTGCTTAGCCTGTTCATTACAAGTTTGTGCATTTAAATAAAGCCTATATAAATTAAGGTGTCGAGGATTTGAATTGAAAATATTAATGCAAATATGTAATTATTAGTTTGCCTTATGTTTGCCATATGTGAAGCTAGAACAGCTGCATATTTAAGCTTAAACTATTTCGATTTAAACTAAACATATGTACATATGTATAGATAATATGAGCGAATTTATATCTACTCTTATTTCTAATTATGTACATATATACCTTACTATAAGCTATAATATTTTGTAAATAAAATTAATTGCTTTCTAAGCAGCTGGTTGGCTCTTTATCTACCAGCATCTTTAAACTATTCATACACATTCTTGTGGTATTCCTTAGGTAAATATCAAATATACATACATGTGGCTGAAGTTAAATGTTGACCGACAAGGCGTATGAGTGACGTACTGAAACAATCTGTGGTTATCAATTATCCTGTCTCTACTGAATCTAGCTAAGCATTTGCACTACCTTGACGCCTTGTCGCAAATTAAAATAATGTAATGAATGATAAAGCAAGCAGTTAAGTGAGCTGTGAATATTATAATAATAAAAATTGTTAATATTGTATGTTCAAATATCATTGAACATGCATTCTTTTTAGTCTTAGCAAAGCCGAGGAGCAATGAAACATAAATATGTATATATAAATAAAAAGATAACATATATGCATTAACATGCAACAAGCATACATTTATATGATGCACGCATGCATCTGTATACAACACGCATGCACTCAACTATTAATAAACAAACATATTTATATGTATGTAAGATAACCTATGGGTACTAAAAATACAATTGGGCAACTGCTTGTGTGCATTTGAAATAACCCCTTATCGTGCAACATATAAAATATACATATAGACATACACACATACACATATATTTAGTTCTTAAGATGTATTCAAAAACGGTATTTAAGCAGTGACAAAATGAAAATAAAACTAGAATGAATTAAATTCTCACTCAATGCAAGTCTTTCATTGCCCCCCACCAGCGGTAAGGTTTGTTAGAAACTGCATTGTTTTAAACATTGTTAAATGTATACAAGGTTGCCACTCTTGTGAAATATTTTTTACACTTAATTTTTATACTCTCGCAACAGAAGTTGCTAAGAGAGTATTATAGTTTTGTTCACATAACGGTTGTTTGTAAGTCATAAAACTAAACGAGTTAGATATAGGGTTATATATATCAAAATGATCAGGATGATGAGACGAGTTGAAATCCGAATGTCTGTCTGTCCGTCTGTCCGTGCAACGGATAACTTGAGTAAAAATTGAGATATCTTAACGAAACTTGGAAACTTGGGGAAGTGGGTGTGGCCCCGCCCCCAAATCGGTTATTTGTATATATCTCACAAGCCAATGAAGCTATATAAACCAAACTTTCTGCAGTCGGTTCTCTTACGTAACCACTACACACCATGAAAATAGTTGAAATCGGATAATAACCACGCCCACATCACATACAAAGGTTAGGTTGAAAATTACTAAAAGTGGGTTAACTCACTAACGAAAAACGTCAAAAACACTAAATTTTACAGAAGGAATAGCAGAAGGAAGCTGCACTCAGATTATTTTACAAACTGAAAAAATGGGCGTGACATCGCCCACTTATGAGTCAAAAACAATATCTCAGGAATTACTCGACAGATTTCAATGAAATTCGGTATATAACCCTGATACCCTGATAACACGGATACCCTGATAACACGGATAAAAATGTCCGAAATCGGTTCACAACCACGACTACTTTCCTTATAACTCCATTTTGAATTCCACCTGATTCCTTCACTTTATAATGTATACCTAAGGAACCAATGAAGATTGCGGTATAAAACTTTAAACAAATAGTGCATATTACTTGTGAAAAAATTGTCGAAAAAGGACTACAACTTTTCAAGACCCCAGATATCGAACATGTTGAACTCAGCGCCTAAGGCTAAATTTTAACCGAAAATATCGGTAAATCTCTCAGATAATTTAATGTAATGTTTTTCAAAAAAAAGGTGGGCTTTATTCCGCATATATGTATTGGTTAATATGTGAGATATCTTAGCAAAATTAAGTGACGTATAGTCTTGGATATAGTGAACCCTGCTGGTGAAAATGAATGAAATCGGTTCAGGAATTACATCAGCCCTCATATTTATATATGGCGATTTTCGTTATTCTATAAAACTTTATGCCTTAGTTATGGGTAAATTTGTGTGTTATCTTTCTGATCTTGAATACATTGCGAGAGTATAAAATGTTCGGTTGCATGGTAGCCTTTCCTTACTTGTTGGATTTTAAAATATATACAAATGATTTAATTGTTTAGCTTTCAGAGCAATCATATAACAAAATAAACACAAGTAAAGAAAGGCTTAGTTCGGGTGTAACCGAACATTTTAGTTATTTTATCTCGCAATTTATTGATTTAATTTTATTAAGATAACACCCAACACACTATATTGAAGACTATACGCTCACCTAATTTTTACATCTCACATATTAACCGATATACTATTTTTGAAAAACCTATAATTAGGTATATGGAAGCTAGGAGAAGTTATGATCCGATTTTTATAATTTTTGGAACAGAGACACACTATTAGAAAAACAATTAAAATATATGACAGATTTACCGATATTTTCGGTGAAAAATTACCCTTAGGTACTGAGTTCTACATGTTCGATATCCGGGGATTTGAAAAGTTATAGTCCGATTTTGACAATTTTTCCACAAGTGAAGCCACAGATTATATACAGTATTTATATAGAGTTTTATTCCGCTATTTTCATCGGTCATGGTTGTGAACCGATTTCGCCCATTTTCCATCCGTGGCATCTGGGTGTCAAGAAAGAACTATGTACCGAATTTCATTGAAATCGGTCGCGCAGTTTCTGTGATATGGTTTTTGACCCATAAGTGGGCAACGCCACGCCCATTTTCCAATTTTTTAAAATCTGAGTTCAGCTCTCTGCCATTTTTTCTGTTCAAATTAGTGTTTCTGACGTTTTCCGTTAGTGAGTTAACGCACTTTTAGTAATTTTCAACCTAACCTATATATGGGAGGTGGGCGTGGTTATTATCCGATTTACACTATTTTCATGATGTGTAATGGGTTACGTAAGGGAAACGTCGGTTTGCGAGATATTCACAAAAAACTTACCAAAATTTACTTTCATAACTTTATGTATAGCTTAGTTATTACACTTTATAGGTTTTCGGTTTTCGCCATTTTGTGGGCGTGGCAATGGTCTTATTTCGATTTTCAATACCCACCTCCTCAAGGTGCCAAGGAATATGTGTTCCGAGTTTCATTAAGATATCTCAATTTTTACTCAAGTTACCCTGATCACTTTGGTATAAATAACTCTATATCTATCTAGTTTAGTTTTTGAAGAATTGATAACTGAAGGAAAAGCATATTGTAATCACTCAATGTCAATATCACTATCTTGGTCTAACCATAGTTCTTTGTGTGATCTTACTCTGTTATAGTAAGTTAAGTACATTAAGAGGGATATTGCTTTAAATGTATATATATATATGTAGATATGCTACGTATTCGCACCAGCATGTATTACGAAATATATTATTTTATACACAAAACAACCCATTTCTTCGAACTTACCAAACCATGAAATAAATGTAAATTTAAAATCCTCAAAGCGAACATTTGTTGGTATTTCTTGCAAAGAGTATTTCTTGGAATATTAGCAGGTTTTATATATTTTTATGTTATGCTTAAATCATACGATTGCTATAAAACATGATTGTCACATATATGTAGATATGTACATATAACTAGGCAACTAGTAAGAAAAATCATTTCATTCTCATTCAAAAACGATCTTCATTCGGCACAAAAAATATATTTTTGGCATGTTTGTTTGAAAATCTGGATTTATTTTACTGGAAATGACATAAAGAGAAAACTACTTTTGGGTAAATAAGTGGTTTTTGCTAACTGCTGGATAGTTTCCACTGAACTATAACCTATCCAATATTAAAAGAACATATTTTATTTTATTTTTATTTTAGAAGTGCAATCTACCTAATTGCATTATATGTATATATAAGAGATTGCGCTTACAAAATTGTTATTTTTTTTTCGTATATTCATAGAATTTGCTTATTAAAAGTATCCACATTTATATTTCTAAAAATGTTTACTCTTTACCTGTGCTGCTTCATGTCACTTTCGTTGGAAATTTTCCATTTAATGGCTGTAAATTTCGTTTACACAGTAAATGTAATATTTTCCTAGTTTATTCTAAGTACTAATGCATATTTTTTTTGCATATTTTTCTTAAGTATTTTTACTTTCACCGAAATAATATTTACGTTAATATGTAGAAAATAAATATGTGCGTACGCTGACATAGTTAAGCATAAAATTCAGTGTTGCCAAGCGTCAGGATGGCCGAGTGGTCTAAGGCGCTGCGTTCAGGTCGCAGTCTACTCTGTAGGCGTGGGTTCGAATCCCACTTCTGACAATAACCATTTTTTATAAAAAACTTTGTAATTTGCTTACGAAATACAACTCTGTATATACTAGTATATGTGGATTATATATAGGGATGCAAACGATGTATCGATGATTTTGAAAAATCGATGTTTTCGTCAAAAAGCATCGATGTTAGCTATCGAAGTCTGGAATCTAAAAACTTCGATGCATCGATGTCACTTTCAACGATGTTTTATGTCGATGTTTTATATAAAAATTTTACTTCACACCTTCACACTTTTTCGGGTATTAACCCGAAACCCTCTATTTCGATACGCTTTATTACATTGGAATTAGATTTTTGTAAAATACGGAGAATTCGTTAAGGAAATGTGCGCTTGGATCTGCGGTTACTTTTATGATTTATTTATACAATTTACATAATGCTAAAAAAAAATACTTTTGTTTTGTTTCATAAAAAATTCAAAGAATCGCGCTGATACAACAGAATCTTCGGATGAGTGTGAAACAGAATACTCGTTTGATATTTGGAACCAGAATAAACATTTGGACAAAAGGTGAAATGTAAGCTGTCAAATTTATCTACAATTACAGGGAAGGTTGAAGAGAAAGTGTATCTCTGCTGTTACCCCTACCAATCAGAAGCCAATAGAGTTTGGGTTGACATGAATACTGTGTTTCCGGAGTTGTATAAATAGGCTTATTAATATTTACACATTGTAGCCTCTTCAGTGCCGAGTTCAAAAATACATCGATGTTTCGATGTTTTTGATTTCGATGGATTTTGAAGAAACATCGATACATCGAACCATCGATGTTTCATTTTACGGTGTTTGCATCCCTAATTATATATGAGTTGCAATTACCTAATAAATAGTGAGAGGAATGTCTTCAAATGTTCAAATTGCAAATATAGATTTCGGAACTACATATTTTGAATGAGTAACTCTTAACAGAACTTACATGACACTGTTTGACTACAATAATAAAATTAACTGTTTACTATTTACACATTATATGATTTACAGATTGGCAACATTTTGTTTTAATAAAAATAATTTAATTTTTTTTTTTTTCAAACATGAAATACATCATTAAAGTAGAAATTCAAATTTTTATACTCTCGCAACAAAGTTGATAAAGAGAGTATTATAGTTTTGTTCACATAAGGGTTGTTTGTAATAGTTCAAACAGTGAACGACGTAAACCCGTAGACGGAGAGAACCGAAACGACCTGTCTTATGAGATTTCAATGTAAATTAACAGTCATCACCGGTTCTACCATACGCTACCGTAGATATTCAAGTCATTCGGATTTTTCCAGTAGAGAAGAGTCGGCCGCTTCTCACTCTCGAGTCTCTCACAACGCAGGATTACCAGTACCAATATTTTGTATTAATAATAAACATTTAATTATTTAAAATTTTCTCAAACTAACTGAAATTTACAGTCGAATAATATTATTTTTAAATAATAAGATTATTTGTAATAGTTGGATTTCAGTTTTGATCTTTTATATTATGAAAAAAACAAAACTGAAAAGCTATATGTGTTAAAAACAATCTAGATAAATTGAGCAATGGCAACATTCATTTCTCATTTTTTCTTTGCTCTACGGGCATAACTTTTGACAAATTTTGGTCGCTACGGGTGATAAGTAGGGGCGGGCGTAACGTTTTTGACTGTTTAAACTATGTTTCAACTATAAGTCATAAAACTAAACGAGTGAGATATAGGGTTATATTACCAAAGTCATCAGGTTGACGAGACGAATTGAAATCTGTCTGTCCGTCCGTGCAAGCTTTAACTTGAGTAAAAATTTAGATATTTTGATGAAACTTGGTACACGTATTTCTTGGCACAATAAGAAGGTTTAGTTAGAAATCGGACCACTGCCACACCCACAAAATGGCGATAACCGAAAACATATAAAGAGCTATAACTAAACCATAAAATAGGCAATGAAAGTAAAATTTGGGAACAAGAATCGCACTAGGAAGGTGCATATTTGGATGTACTTTTTTGGGAAAGTGGGCGTGGCCCCGCCCTACTAAGTTTTTTGTACATATTTTATAAACTACTAAAGCTATATCAACGAAACTCTCAGGAGTCGTTTTCTTCAGGCATTTCCTTATATAGTCTAACAATGCACTCAAAATGGAATTCGGTTCATAATATCTTCCTGGCTTCCCAATTATATGTTATGAAAATAGTCCAAATCGGTTCACAACCACGCCTACTTCCCATTTACCAGAACTTTGAAGTCGATCTGAATCGTTTACTTTACAATATATAAAGTAAGCACTAGTGAAGATATCGGAAAAGAACTTTGCACAAACACTGCAATTATAGTGTGGCATCGCCCTTCTAAAAATCGCCGAAATCGGACGATAAGTATTCAAGGCCCCATATATCGAACATGAGGACCTCATATGTAGATTCGAATACATTTTTTTTCCGAAAATATGGGTAAGTCTCTTAGATATTTGGAGTAATTCATAGAGAATATTTTTCTTCTAATAATATGTGTCCGTGCAAAATATTAGTGAAATCCGCCATAACTTCCCCTAGCTTAGGGGTTTCAAAAGACTTTATTCCATATATATACCGAATATGTGAGTCAAATTGTGTGTTATAATAATAAAATTAAATAAATGAATTGCTAGAGTAGAAAATGTTCGGTTACACCCGAACATAACCCTTCCTTACTTGTTGATTTTGTGATAGGCTGTTACTATTACATTATTTATGTTTTTAAAATTTTCGAATATTAACTATAGACTTTTAATATCTCTTGAATTGGCAATGGCATTTAGAAGTGAAATTTCATAAAAATTTCCTTCCATAAATTGAACGAACGAATATAATATACCCTTGATTTTTTTGCAAAACATTGGCGATGAGCAAAAATTTATGGAAACTGATATCGAATACATATTGAGGTGGACAATGAGATTTGCTCAGCCAGATTTATAACAGATAATATCATCATCCCAATATTTCTGACCAAACGAATATAATTTCTAGCGCCATGGAAAACGATGAGTATTCTGAAGAAGAAATTATTCAAACGCCATTCCAAATATATTTTTCCATAGTTCCTAGTTGGAACATAGGGCATCAATATAAGAGTGCTTGTAGATAAATCAGTATAAAACAAGAAAAAACGTTAACTTCGGCTGTACCGAAGCTAATATACCCTTCACAGGTGCATTTCTTTTAGTAACTACATATGTGTTTAAGTAAATCTAAAGACGTAAGAAAAAGTAAGTAAAAAACTTACTCTACTGGCAGCTATATGCTATAATGAACCGATCTGAACACTTTTTTGGAGGTTAAATTATTTCTATGAACACTAACTCACACCAAATTTCGTTAAGATATGTAGTAAAATGCGGAAGTTTTCCATACAAGCCCTTGATTCCGATCGTTCAGTTTGTATGGCAGCTATATGATATAGTGGTCCGATATCGGCAGTTCCGACAAATGAGCAGCTTCTTGAAGAGAAAATAACATCTACAAAATTTCAAAACGATATCTTAAAAAGAGAAGGACTAGTTCGTATATATACAGACGGACATGGCTAAATCGACTCAGCTCAACATACTGATCATTTATATATGTATATACTTTATACGGTCTCCGACGCTTCCTTCTGGGTGTTACAAACATCGTGACAAACTTAATATACCCTGTCTGTTCAGGGTATAAAAATAATATAACACGTTTAACTTTTGTCTATATGTTATTATACCAGTCTATTGAGTTTATATCAGTTTGTTCGATTCACGACTATTCAAATTTCTACATATGTATGTTCTTATTAGAATTATTAGAATAATATTGAGGAAAGTTGATTAACAAAAACAATTTCTCTTTTAATAATTATAGTATATGTGTTATTTATATTTATGTATAAATGTATAAGTATGTATACTTGTTAACATGTTTGTAAGTACTGTCACAAGCATATTATTATCAAGCATTCTCGTTAATCTATAATATTTGAATTATTATGTGCGCATTCACTTAATTTGTGATAACATTTGTTATTATTGTTTTTTCAGCGTATTCATCAGATACAAAAATGTTCGTGACATTAGGCGCTTTCGTTGCTAACACATCGCCGATTTGTTGTTAAGTTTGTCGCTTGAATGGCTTGGTGCCCAGCTAAGCAGTTGACCGCTCGTATGCGCTGCGCATTAGAATTATGTAGTTACTTAGCATTTGCTTTTCGTATATTTAGCATTTAGCATACGTAGTGAGAGCGAGAACAGAATGAGCGATAAACAGCTTTAGCTTGCCGCTGTGAACTTAGTACTCTTGATAGTTTTAAATATATGTCAGGATGGCCGAGTGGTCTAAGGCGCTGCGTTCAGGTCGCAGTCTACTCTGTAGGCGTGGGTTCGAATCCCACTTCTGACAAATTCTATTTTTTAACGGATTTTTTATTTTTTGGTTACTATGTATATACATATGTATGTATATTACAACTGCATTATTTGTTCAATTTGTTCGAGAGATGAATAATCAACGTAATGTATTTATGAACGTGCTTATTACAAAAACAAATTTCGTAAAATAGGATTGAGTGGTATTGAATGATAGAAAATATTTACATGTACATACATATTATGTTGCCAAATATCCCTTCCGCTTTTTTGCTCTTTATTCAATGCTTTATAAAAAGTGTTACAGTGATTGGATTTAGTTCAAATATGCGCCATTTCGTCCGATAAACTGTTTCCATCTAGACGGCAACTTCATAATACCCTTTTCACAAGCCTCTTTTGAGTTCAACTTTACACTACCAAGGGCGTTCGACATGGTAAGTGGTAATCACTTGGCGCTAAGTCCGGGCTATAGGGGGGATGCGATAAAACCTCCCATCCGAGCTCCCGTAGCTTCTGACGAGCCATCAACGAAGTGTGTGGTCTGGCGTTGCCCTGGTGGAACACTACACCCTTACTGTTGGTCAATTCTGGACGCTTCTGGTCGATCGCTTGCTTCAAGCGGTCCAGTTGTTCGCAGTGGATGGTAGAATTAAGCATCTGGCAGCTCATAGTGGATGATTCCCTTCCAATCCCACCAAACACACAGTAAAACCTTCTTGGCCGTCAATCCCACCTTGGCCACTATTTGGGACGATTCACCGGCCTTCGACCACGACAGTTTTCGCTTGATATTGTCGTATGTGATTCATTTTTCGTCGCCAGTCACCATCCACTTCAAAAATGGGTCGAGCTCGTTCCGTTTCAGCAGCATATCGGAGGCGTTGATTCGGTCCAGAAAGGTTTTTTGCGTCAAATCATGCGGCACTCAAACATCAAGCTGTTTTGTGTATCCAGCCTTCTGCAGATGGTTTAAAATGGTTAGGTGACTAACTCCCATCTCCTGGGCGATGTCACGAGATGCCAGATGTCGGTCTAACTAGATGTTTTCTATGATTTGATCGGTATTCGTCGTCACAGGTCTGCCGCCGGCTGGCTTATCCATGGTGTCGTTTTCACCTACTCTGAATCGTCGAAACCATTCCTCCGTAGTTCGAAGTGATAGAGTACCATCCCCCAAAACACCAGTCATCTCACGGAACGTTTCTCTAGCGAATTTGCCTTTATCGAAGGAAAACTTGCGAATTTCGGCGTTAGTGAACTCCATATTTACCCGGCTATAACTGTTGAACGCAATATCCAAACTAATTATGTATAGCGTCGTTTTGTAGGTTATGTCAAGATAAAAAATATTATGTCTTTTCAAATTCCGCAGACTAAAAGCTCATTTCATATGCTAATTTAATTTTTTTTATATTCTCCAATGATCATATATTCAACTATAATTATCCCTATATTAAACATATACGATCTACATATATTCCTACATAAGAGCTATTTAACAATAAAATTTATAATAATAAATAAATTAAATATTTTATTATTAACATTACCACATTCTCTTAATTAATGAAAAGGCAAATTATCCGTAACTTTATATTTTTAATTGAGCAATAACATTGCAGTTTTTCCTTTAACCAGATGGCCAATAAATTGTATGCAGTCAAGCACGAATCTCTTTCACTTTTGCTTCACGAAAAACAAATAGGTACTTGCATTCATACATATACATATAAGTATGTACAAATGTTTCAAATTTTTATTCTCATTATCATTTATCGAAGAATTTATATGGCACACAATATATGTATTTCCGTTATTGCGCAATTTTTAAAATTCAACAATTATATTTGTGCATTTTATGTGAAATGTATTTTTGCGGTATTTCAAAAGCATAATTGTTTGGAAAGAGTATATTATTAAATGTTATTTTATGTCATTCTTCAAGCTCACCTTTGAACCAACCAACCTATGGAAATGTATATTAATTATTCTGATTTAAAAAAATTAACTTTATATTGGAATAGACTTATTTAAATAAGGGGGGAAATATGCATAAGTGCCACAATAACTAAAAAAATAAATATTATATAATAAATATCAGATGAAATTTAAGAAGTAACATTGACTTTAACTTCAGTGCTGGGAGATATGTCATATTCTCATCAGCAATTAAATCGTTTTGGTGCATATTGCCTTTGCAATTTTAATGTAAAAACATAATTTCCTATTCCTTAATTCTCTATTTAAAACACAACTCCACAAAACGTATGTTTTAATTTTTATAAAACTCAGTCCTCAACTCTTTTCACTCATTAGCCACTGAAATTGGCAAAAACTAATCAAATTTGATTTGCTAAATATGCAATTTTATTGCTTCGTAAACAACTTGCGAATGCGTGCAAAAAGCTACCTTAAACAAACTTCCACGTAGTTAGAGCAAAGTTAAAGTTGAAAGCACACAACGAAAATAGATACATAATTAAGGCACACTACACTTACTTGGGCCAGCAAATTGCTTTTCTATAAAGGATAAAAATGTGTTTATAAATAATTCGTGGAGTAGTATATTTACTTGCAATTAAATCTCTACTAGATTATGCCAGGCTCCATATATGATGCTACCAGTTATTTGTGCCATTGTCCACTTTCTAAGTGTTTACAGAACAAAGACTATTATTAAATGTTATTTCTTTAAATTATTTTAACAAAGTCATGTCTTGTTTGATTAAACCTCATTTTCCGAAGTAAATACTACTGCTCTAAGAGTAAAAACTCAGTTATTTATAAAAATGTATCTATGTAATATTCAGATTTTTTTGTCATTTAACAAGTAATGAAAGGCTAAGTTCGGGTCCAACCGAACATTTTATGCTCTCGCAATTTATTGATGTAATTTTATTATGATAACACAATTTGACCTATATATTCGGTATAATGTCCATATGAGGGCTGAGCTAATTCCTGAACTGATTTCACTCATTTTCACCATCAAGATATAATATATTCAAGACTATACGCTAACTTTTTTCTTAGATATTTCACATATTAACCGATTTATTACGTATAAAGCCCACCGTATTTGTGAAAATCATATAATTAGGTATATGAGAGCTAGGGGAAGTTATGGAAAAATTACCCTTAGGCAACGAGTTCTTCATGTGCGACATCCGAGACCTTGAAAAGTTATAGTCCGATTTCGAAAATTTTTCCACAGGTTATGTCACACTTCAAATACTCTCTGTCTTAGCAACTTTGTTGCGAGAGTACAAAAAATACGTCAAAACTTTATTTATATAATTATTTTTTCTTTTTTATCGTAGTGCCATTACTGCTGATCTCTTTATGCAAAAAGTATAATATTTTTTTTGTGTTATGGATTCCAATTCATTTTAGAACTAAATTGTTCAATATTTTTTTTCTCTCTTACACTAACTTTTTTTTTTGTTTTTTTTTATCTGAGACACACTAACACCTTCTCTCTATCTCTCTCTCTCTCTTTTCTACTATTCTACTAAGTCTAACAAAGACTTACTCGTTCTCTCTCTTTCATCCTCTCTAACACAAACGTACTCTTTCTCTCATTTTTCCTGGTCTATTTTTCTTTTTCTTTTGTTTCTCACTCTTTCTTACTAAACGATTTTCTTGATCTGTGTTTTTCTTTCTCTATCCTCATACGACTCAAGGCTGACATCACCGCCATCCAAGAAGTGCGATGGACGGGACAAGGACGGAAGAAGGTGGGTCCTTGTGACATCTACTACAGCGGCCATATAAAGGAGCGCAAATTTGGTGTTGGATTTGTGGTGGGAGAGAGACTCCGTCGCCGAGTCCTGGCATTCACCCCGGTGGATGAACGTCTTGCCACAATTCGCATCAAAGCCAGGTTTTTCAACATATCGCTGATTTGCGCCCACGCCAAAACGGAAGAGAAGGACGATGTGACCAAAGATGCTTTCTATGAGCGCCTAGAACGCACCTATGAGCGCTGCCCCCGCCACGATGTAAAAGTCGTGCTTGGCGATTTTAACGCCAGGGTGGCTAAAGAAGGTGTCTTTGGCACAACAGTCGGAAAATTCAGCCTCCATGACGAAACATCGCCAAACGGCCTGAGGCTGATCGACTTCGCTGGGGCCCGTAATATGGTCGTCTGTAGTACCAGATTCCAGCATAAGAAAATACATCAAGCTACTTGGCTGTCTCCTGATCGAAACACGCGGAACCAAATCGATCACGTTGTGATAGACGGAAGACATGTCTCCTGTGTTTTAGACGTGCGTACGCTCCGAGGACCAAATATAGACTCGGACCATTATCTGGTCGCAGCGAAGATACGCACCCGCCTCTGTGCAGCAAAGAATGCCCGTCAACAAACACAAGGAAGGTTCGACGTCGAAAAGCTGCAATCGCAACAGACAGCCACGAAATACTCTACTCGACTTGCACTCCTGCTCTCTGAGAGCACTCATCAGCATCTCGGTATAAGGGAACTGTGGAACGGCATCTCAAACTCACTGCGTACCGCTGCAGCCGAAACAATTGGTTTTCGGCAACGACAAAAAACAAGCTGGTACGATGAGGAGTGCCGTCTCGCAGCGGAGAGAAAACAGACTGCCTACCTCGCAACGTTGCAAACGACCACAACACGTGCGGGATGGGATAGATACCGAGAGCTGAAGAGGGAAGCGAGACGCATCTGCAGACAAAAAAAAAAGATGCCGAAATGCGTGAGTACGAAGAGCTTGAGAAGCTGGCAGACAGAGGGAATGCTCGAAAATTTTATGAAAAAATTAAGCGACTTAACGAAGGTTTCAAGACCGGAGCATCCTCATGTAGAGACCAAGGTGGTAATCTGGTAACCGATGTCCAGGGCATACAGGGATTATGGAGGGAACACTTCTCCGGCCTGCTGAATGGCAGTGAGAGTACAACACCAGGAGATGGCGAACCCGATCCCCCAATCGATGACGATGGAACAGATGTTCCATTACCCGACCATGAAGAAATTCGAATAGCAATTACCCGCTTGAAGAACAACAAAGCAGCGGGGGCCGATAGATTACCGGCAGAACTATTCAAATACGGCGGCGAAGAACTGATAAGGTGCATGCTTCAGCTTCTTTGCAGAATATGGTCGGAAGAAAGCATGCCTGACGATTGGAATCTCAGTGTGCTCTGCCCAATCCATAAAAAGGGAGATCCTAAAATCTGCGCCAATTACCGTGGGATCAGCCTCCTAAATATCGCATACAAGGTTCTATCGAACTGAAAGACTAAAGCCCACCGTCAACAAACTGATTGGACCTTATCAGTGTGGCTTTAGACCTGGAAAATCGACAACTGACCAGATATTCACCATGCGCCAAATTTTGGAGAAGACCCGTGAAAAGAGGATCGACACACACCACCTTTTTGTCGATTTTAAAGCTGCTTTCGACAGCACGAAAAGGAGTTGCCTTTACGCCGCGATGTCTGAATTTGGTATCCCCGCAAAACTAATACGGCTGTGTAAATTGACGTCGAGCAACACCAAAAGCTCCGTCATGATTGGAAAGGACCTCTGCGAGCCGTTCGATACCAAACGAGGTTTCAGACAAGGTGACTCACTATCGTGCGACTTCTTTAACCTGATGCTGGAAAAAATTATAAGAGCTGCAGAGCTAAACCGAGAAGGTACAATCTTCTACAAGAGTGTACAGCTCCTGGCGTACGCCGATGATATCAGTATCGTTTGATATTGATATCATCGGAAGCAACAACCGCGCCGTTTGTTCTGCTTTTTCCCGCATGGATAAGGAGGCGAAGCGAATGGGTCTGGAGGTGAATGAGGACAAGACGAAATATCTCCTGTCATCAAACAAACAGTCGGCGCATTCGCGTCTTGGCTCCCACGTCACTGTTGACAGTCATAACTTCGAGGTCGTAGATAATTTCGTATACCTGGGAACCAGCATCAACAACACGAACAATGTCAGCCTCGAAATCCAGCGCAGAATAACTCTTGCCAACAGGTGCTACTTTGGACTGAGTAGGCCATTGAACAGTAAAGTCCTCTCTCGACGAACCAAAATCAAGTTCTACAAGTCGCTTATCATTCCCGTCCTGCTTTACGGTGCAGAAGCTTGGACGATGTCAACATCAGATGAGACGACACTAGGAGTTTTCGAGAGGAAAATTTTGCGCAAGATTTATGGTCCTCAGAACATTGGCAACGGCGAATACCGCAGACGATGGAACGATGAGCTGTACGAGTTATACGACGACATTGACATAGTTCAGCGAATAAAAAGACAGCGGCTACGCTGGCTAGGTCATGTTGTCCGAATGGACGAAAACACTCCAGCCCTGAAAGTGTTCGATGCAGTACCCGCCGGAGGAAGCCGAGGAAGGGGAAGGCCTCCACTCCGTTGGAGGGACCAGGTGGAGAGCGACCTGGTTACACTTGGGATCTCCAACTGGCGCCGAACTGCGAAGGAGAGAGAGAGGTGGCGCACAGTGGTGCCAAAGCGGCAAAAAAGGATTTTTTTTATCATTCCAAATTTGTACCATCTTTTCAATTTAAGCTAAGAACTAATCAAATAACATTATCCGAATACTTGGGCTTGATATATTCAATGGTTTTTTGTTGGGAGAGCTTCAAAGTCCAACAAAGTATCAACGCAAAGTTACTCAGAAAAATGTGATGAATATGCGAAGGTTAAAACTCAAAAGTTAACCATAAAATATCAATTGTAAAGTTTTTATTTATTAAAACCAATGTTATAGATGTGATTTACATCATGAAATGTATACTTTTTTTTCAAGATTTTTTTAATATGATGTTTTTTCATGGTCCAAAAAAATCATATATTTTACAACTTCAACAGAATATAACTATTGTGCGCAGGAGCGCGCAGGTTAGCCACTTACACAAAATAAACTTTAAAATCTCCTTAATCGATAGAAAAAAAATCAGCTGCTTTTAGCTGCCAATTCATGAGTAATTAGCATTTTAATCTACTGCAACTGCAACAGCGTTGTATGTTTGCCTGCTTCGCTGCTTTGTTTTTTTGCCTGCTTCGTTGTTTTGTCTGTTTTTTTGATTGTTCGGTTTGTTGCTTTGATGTTATTTTTTGTAGTTGTCTCTCGTTATACAACAACAACAAAATACTAGTTTAGGTGCATTATATTATTTGAACTAATTACACAGTACAACAGCTAATCTGGGGGGTGAGAAATTCCAAGTCAGGGTGATGGTACTAGGTCAGTATAGTAAAACCCTCAAAGGGTTTAGCGTTCGTATGTGTCGTATGTGATACCGAGAGAAGTGCAAACGGGTGAAAAAAATTAACAAAACACGAAATTTTGAAATGGCAAAAGAAATAAAATATTGTGATATTGCAGAAATTTGTAGGTTCTTGCTGCTAAGAAGAAATGTTATCCTGAGAATTTGCGATCAGAGGAAACTTACAGTGAAGTTAGTTTGCAAGATTTGCTAAACCACACAGTTAAGAGAATTTAAATGTCCAAATCTGAAAATTATTTAATAGATATCCCAAAAAATTTGAAGCTGACTTCGAAATGGGGATGTGATGGCTCGTCAGGACATAGTGTATACCAACAAAGTTTCACTGATGGAAATATGATACATGGAATGATGCATGGAAGTAAAATTGTTTCATCTTCTATTTTACCATTGGGCATGCTATCAGAGGAGGCTCAAGAAGCTCGCAATAAAGAATACAAGAAATATAGGCTTAATCATTCTAGAAAATGCGACAGAATTTCTATAAATCAAGATGTAATGCACTTGCTTTTAGCTTCATCGGATCCTTTTATTAATGGTTTCAGGACAAATCCCAAAAATAAAACTTTAGAATTGGACGATGATGTTAAAAAATTACTTGTTGAATAAATAATTAATAATATATGATCATTTTTTAATATTTTTTGGTTATGTTATATGGGAGGTGGGCGTAGTTGTGGGCGGATTTTAACAATTTTTTTTTTTTCATCTAATTTGGCAATATGAGAGATGTGTGCCAAATTTCAAAGCCCTACCTCGATTCCTTCTATTTTTTGCCGCGGCTTGTATGAAGCGGCACCACTGTGTGGCGCACTATCGTCGATTCGGCTATAACCGGCTAAACGGTTGCAACGCCAATCACACACATACATACATACCCATCATCGCTATAAGTCCTTCATTTGCACTATTGACCGTCTGTAGCGCACAACGAATTCTAACAATATCATTGTGATCTTTAACTGCTTGCGCCTCATTAGGGGAAAAAGTAAACCCAGAGTATTACTTTTTGCCACAAGACACACACAAATACTGGCGTACGCATTCTTGCTATTTAATGTAGTTACAGCGTTTTTGGCCTCAGCCAAATTAAACCCTATAAATATGCAACGAAAAAGTTTGTTTTTCTTTTAACAGTGTTGGGGCACATTTTGCAGACGCATATGCCTGCATCTTTCCACCAAACCAACATACATATTTACACGCTCATAAAACTTTCAACGCCCACAATACACGAACCAATACATCTCCTCTGCGTACTATTACTTCATTGACATTGAATGGCTTTTTTATGTTGCAGGTGGAAAAGTTTAGTTATTGTGCGAAACAAAAACAATTGATAGCAAAAGGCAGCAAAAGGCAACAAAAAGCCTATAAGAAATATACAATAAGCAACAACGAAGAGCACCAGCTAAAAAGAGCATGGCATTAATAATTAACGAACCTGAAAAATCTCTAGTGAAATTGCGGATTTTCATTGCGTTTTCTGTTGTTGTTGTTTTCTCTTTTTTTTTTTTGCTGTTTATCCTTTGCTTTCTGAACTTTGGACGTTGCTTTGTTTTTGGCAGCTAATTAATGAAATGAATACTTAATTATTTGCCCAAACTGGCGAAGTCAGTTTTCGTATCTGTCTATTTAGCAAATCAGCCAATTTGATGGAATACTTTTTCTTCAATTTTATTTTTTGGAATTTTGCTTGTAATTCTCTGATTATAAGAAGATGATTCGTAGTAGCCGCTCGTGGGCTGTGCTTGAGCAACAAAAGCAAGCAACCGATTTACTGGCGCTTATTGAACAAATTCAAGGCGCTTAGAAACCAATGCAAATGCGAATCCTCAGCATTTAATTAAAAAGAAAAACACGCTTCAAAAGCTCAGTTGTATCTTTTTTGTTTGAAGAAGTAAATGCTAATTACAAAGTACTATTTTTTTCCTGTTTTCCACACAAATCCCATACTTTTTTAAACAGTTATAGAAGAAGTGTAATCCGGTCAAAGTTCACGGTTAAGGTTTGTTGCATTTCATCACTTAAATACAGTAAACTTTTATTTTTTCGTTTTTTCAGTCCAATTGTCAAAGAATATATGATTATGAGGCACCCAGCTCTGAAGACTTTCTTACCCAGGGAAGAATCTAACATTAGCGTTAATGCTATACGAGACGCGCAAATGTTTCGATACTGAAGAAGTAAGTAACTAGGTTTAATACCGGGCGACTCGTCATCGCGTGATCTCTTTAACCTGATGTTGGAGAAAATAATAAGAGCTGCAGAGCTAAATAGATAGATTACAATTTTTTACAAAAGTGTACAATTGTTGGCGTATACAATTGTTATCATTGGTCTTAACAATCGCGCTGTTAGTTCTGATTTCTACAGGCTTGACAAAGAATCAAAGCTAATCAGTCTGGTGATGAATGAAGACAAGACGAAACATCTCTTGTCATCCAACAAACAGGCAGCGCATTCAGTCTTGGCTCACACGAGACCTCTCTCGACAAACTATTCAAGACTAGTCGCTCATTATTCTAGCATTTCTATATGGTGGGAAAGCGCGAGCGATGTCAATATATGATGAGACGGCACTTGGAGCTCTCGAGCGAAATATTTTACGGAAGATTTATAACCCTTTGAGCATTAGCACAATTTTTAACTTTTATAAAAATCTGAGTTTCTACAGTAGATACTAAAAAAAGGTCGGCACGTCTACATCCTTATCATACTAGTTAACAGACTTCGAGCTATTTTTTTTTAGTATAATGTATATGTACATACATATGTATGATTATAGCCGAATCAATAAAAGCGCATCATTCGTCTTTTTTTCTGGAAATTGGAAATACAAAACGAGACCCAGACGCTTTCCACTTGACCTTTCCAACGGTCCCCTTCTCCTCCCTTTTCCTCTGCTTCCGGGTACTAAACCGAACACTTTCAAAGCGGAAGTGCTTCGTCCAATCGAACAACAAGACCTAGCCAACGTAGCCGCTGTCTTTTTATTCGCTGAACTATGTCTAAGTCGTCGTATAACTCGTACAGCTCGTCGTTCCATTGTAAGCCTCTATGAACCACTGAGTCTAAAGTTGACAACAGTGACTAAGGTGCGGCTACTTTTGAAACACGGCTATCCAGGACCTCTGTCTGGAAGAGTATGCTTCTTCTTTGATACAGAAAAGGGCGTTAGCTGGGCAATTTCACTATATATTTAAACTCAGTTAGTTTTGACTAACTTAATTAGAAGAACCATAGATTTCGGTTCTTCAAAAGGTTCTATGCTTACTGTTTAGTCCAAACAAATACTCCTCTGCATTACTCTCCAAAAGGTAATGCAGAGGAGACAAACCGCCCCAACTTCGCTTATCACCATTACCCTTTCAACACAACAACACATAGAAAAAAGTGAAGTGAACAACACAAACCCGAACAAGTACCCGCGCTTTAAAACAAGTGAACAAAAAACCCAAATTTCCACAAATTTGTAAACAATAAAACAAAGGAAAACGCATAACAAAATAGGAGAAGATCCCCACAACAAAACACACCCAACACATCACCACGGAGGAATCCAACACCACACAACATAAAAAGAAGAACATCAACCCAACAAACACGGAACAGGTTAACATATTTAATAAACACTAACACTAAATTTATCTAATTACACATAAAACAATTAACAAATATTGTTCACACACATCCACATATATATAATTTATGTACAAACCCATACCCATTTCTCGTTACCCAATATATGAAATTTATAACGTTTAAAACTCAATCCCAACACTTTTTTCTTCAAACGGAATCGGCCTCATCGTCGACTTAACTCGACATTTTTGGTCCTATCGAGCCGCGATAGTTTGGAGCAAAGAAGAGGAGAGGAGAGAAGAAAAGTTACCCAACAACTATCACATCCAGCAGTAATAACATCGTTGGAATAAACCGACGCCCAATAACAATAATACAGTGCACCCAACAAACAAGTTTGTACATCGGTCACCACCAACAAGTAAAACCCAAATAATTATTAAATCACCCTTAATTATTGAAAACAGCGGAAGTCTGTAAGGGCAACCCATTATTTATTTATAATAAATAATAAAATAATTTGTTTAAAATCAGTTTTCAAATTGTGTACTTAAGCGAACTTAAGTTCAATTTATTTGTCTCCCAAGTTTAACAAATTTCGCTTTGCTCTTACTAATTGTACATATACATATTTACATACGTACCCACAAGAAGAAGTGCAATAAAAAACGCATAATTGTTTGCCGTCGGCTATTGCACTCCTCTCGTCAAAAATAATAAATATATACACACACCCGCACCCATTTACATACATACGAAATAGCGATCTAGTTCGTAGAAGAATTGTTGGTAGCGATCGCCAAAAGCGGACAGTGCAAACTAAAGCAAATACCCAATAGGAAATTCGAAAGGTGACCCAGTAAGAAAAATTACAAAAATCCTGCAAAACTTTGAATTCCGAATTTTGTGGCTTATTTCGTGCGTAAACTGTAAAAATAACCATTTTCATTAAAAATTAACAACCCTAGATCAACACAAAGGGAGAAAAAGCCAAAAACGGAAATTTTGAAAATAAATTCAAATTATAAATTTTACTCTCTACCCTGTTTATTTAATACATACCCACTCAAATAATATTGTTTACACCCACCCAAATCATGGAAATGGAGGATTTTAAATTCACTACCACCGATTTAATAGAATTCGTGGAAGATCACTACCAGACCCAAGCTGAAGAGGAGACAGTTTACACCCTAGAAATTAAAAGAGTTACACTAAATTCGCTTTACGAGAAAGCAGAAAGGGCATATGATGCTATTCGGAGAATTTCTAGTGATACCCGCGAAACCATCGACTTCAATAAAGTCAAGGATAGATACAAGAAATCCTATAATATGTACCTATCCTGCTTAGCCTCAATTAATGAAGATATAAACAGACGTAAAACCCACGCGTCATCCCAACCCATTAAGGAAAGAGCCTCAGAAGACTCTACAATAGATTTCGGTCCCAAGATTGAGCTACCACCATGTGACACCGACATCTTTTACGGAGATTACACGGCTTGGCCCACATTTCGAGATATGTTTACGGCCTTGTATATCCGTAACCCCAGAATAAGTAATGTTGAAAAACTCTTTCACCTTACCCAGAAGACCCGAGGCGAAGCAAGAGAAGCTATTAAAAACACACCCCTTACGAATGATGGTTTCATACTGGCTTGGAAGAATCTGGTCGAGCAGTATGAAAACAAAAGAATGCAAGTCAACACTCAATTAAAAACCCTTCTCAACCTACCCGATGTCACTCAAGAAACAGGCTGCGCCATAAAAGCCCTACAACGAACGGTTAACAACGTTTTAACCAATTTAACTCATCTTGAGATTGACACAAAAAGTTGGGACCCGATACTGATATATCTTTGTAGTTCGAAACTACCGAAACAAACATTAGAAGCATTCGAATCTACCCTAGAAGATATTACTTCTATACCCACATGGTCAAATTTCGACTCTTTCTTGACCCATAAATATAAAACCCTAGAATCCGTAGCAAATTTCAAGGATTCAGTAACAAAACCTTACTCACCCTCAAATAGATACAGTTCTTCTCAACGCCACCCAGAAGCAGAAAGTTGCAAACTTTGCAAAAAGCATCACTCAATTCGTGAATGCCCCAAATTCCTAGAAATGAACGTTGAGACCCGTATTGCCACAATCGAAAGGTATGGTTATTGCTATAACTGCTTAGCCATATCACACAGATCCAAGAACTGCATAAGTAAATACACTTGTCGCAAATGTCACAAGAGACATAACACACTGATACACAAAGAATATAACCCTCGACCTGAATCCAACCCGGAAACTCCAAGAGTGACAAGTTCAACTCCTGCTACCACGACAAATACCGCATTACCCACCCAAAATTCAAATCAGCAAGCCTACACCACCACAGTACAGTCCACTGAATTCTCAACCCAAGACCCACACAACCCAAGTAGGAAGCAGATATTATTGGGTACTGCAATGGTACAGGTAGAACATAATGGTCAGCGATTTTCAGCAAGAGCTCTTATAGATTCAGGATCAGAGGCGACATTTATATCTCAAAGACTTCAACGAAGTCTGGATTTACCCCCTCACCCTGTATCAGCCCAAGTGGCAGGAATAACCAACACGGTTTTAGCAACCCCCACGAAAATTTGCAATATTACCATTTGTTCACCCGTAAACACAAATTACAAAATATCGACTCAAGCATTCATCATGAATAGCCTTTCTGAAAAGGTACCCACTCACCCAATAAACCCTAATCTGGGCCTAAATAATCTTGGCTTCACCCTAGCGGATACCCAATTCCACAAACCGAGACCCGTGGACATATTAATTGGTAGTGACATCTACCCAAATATCCTACTAGGTGGAGTAAAACAAAATATTCTAGGCTCACTCCTAGCCCAAGAAACTGAATTCGGATGGATTTTGTCCGGACCCATTACCCAACCCTTCCAAAACTCATCCATAGCATCATTCCATAACACAATCAACCCGGAGTATCAACTCACACGCTTTGAAGAGGTGGAGGAAACCCCAAAGGATCCCGTAAATCCCAGATTTGATGGAATATGTAAAGAAAAGTTTCACAAAACTACCCGAAGACATTCAGATGACCGCAATGTAAGAACCCTACCCACTACTCATAAGAAAAACGAAAATCATCAACACACAACCCGAAAAACTCAAAGACGAACTCATCGTCATGTTGCATGTGGATTATGCAAGGATGACCACCGGTTAGCCACATGTACCAAATACTTGTCGGCTAACTTACACAAAAAATATGAAGCAGTCATCAGACACCACTATTGTATTAATTGTTTAGCCAGGTCACACAAGACGGAAGGATGCCCAAGTAGGAATCGATGTTCCACCTGCAATGGGAAACATCATTCATCCCTACATGGTCACCCAAGCCTACACCCAGCCAACGAGAAAGAAGTTTTTGAGAAACCCAGATCTCAAAACCTATCAACAGAAATCCGGCTATCATCCTTACTGGCTAAACAGACCCTTACTCACTCTTAAACCCGACCCTTAAGAGACTTAAGGGACGTTGTTCAAACACTCTTTGACAACATAGTCCTCTCTGACCCAATTCCACACCCAAACAGAACTGATGTTGGAGATCGGAGCGGACATCTATCCACACATTACCCGAAGTGGACTATTCAACCCAGACCCAGTGGTATCCCAGAGCATAGCATTCATCTGGACCCTAACTTGCACCCTATAATAGATAAGTATACTCCAGAATACAAACCCACATACCCCACTAATACTTATTTATTTCGCAGATACTGCAAGGCGGCCGGGATGTTTAGTCCAAACAAATACTCCTCTGCATTACTCTCCAAAAGGTAATGCAGAGGAGACAAACCGCCCCAACTTCGCTTATCACCATTACCCTTTCAACACAACAACACATAGAAAAAAGTGAAGTGAACAACACAAACCCGAACAAGTACCCGCGCTTTAAAACAAGTGAACAAAAAACCCAAATTTCCACAAATTTGTAAACAATAAAACAAAGGAAAACGCATAACAAAATAGGAGAAGATCCCCACAACAAAACACACCCAACACATCACCACGGAGGAATCCAACACCACACAACATAAAAAGAAGAACATCAACCCAACAAACACGGAACAGGTTAACATATTTAATAAACACTAACACTAAATTTATCTAATTACACATAAAACAATTAACAAATATTGTTCACACACATCCACATATATATAATTTATGTACAAACCCATACCCATTTCTCGTTACCCAATATATGAAATTTATAACGTTTAAAACTCAATCCCAACACTTTTTTCTTCAAACGGAATCGGCCTCATCGTCGACTTAACTCGACACTTACAATTTTGACTAATACATACTTTAATAACATTAAAGTTATTTCTGTTATTTTTCGTACTCACTCATATGAGTACATTTGATTCAGTTTTTTTAGTGCAGTGCTGTCGAGCACAACCAAGCTCAAAAGATTTTTTCAATCCAGCACGTTTACAAGTTTTAACGCCTGGGTGTATGCAACGCATTTCGCAAAAAGAATTGTTAGTGAACCGACTTGCATTCAATAAAGCTGTGAATTCACCCATAGCAAGCTGTCGTTAGCAGGTGTTAGCCAAAGCTGTACCAAACGGCACACATACATATATATTTACACATAGAGGTAGAGGTACATATGTTGTATGTTTGTATGTTTGTATGTAAAATGCGCTGTTGCTTTGTAAGAATTGCTGTGCACTATATATTTTTTTATTGTTATTATTGTCGGCGATAGCACGTGTACGCCAGCAATTGTTATTGGAAAAAATCTTAACAATATGAATGAAAAAATCAGTTAAGCAAACCGCAAAACAGTTTGCAATTCGAATTAGTGGCAAAGCAAAGAAAAGCATGTAAACCGCATAAAAACGTACTCTTGCATGAAGAATATATGCGAGATGTGAGTGAAAAGTGAAAAATAAAAAAAAACAAATGCAGAACGAATAAAAAAAGTTCCTCTGGCGGGAGGTTGCGGGGCAGCCACATTTGCTTGGGAATATTTTGCATATAAAGTGAAGTTGTTGATGTTGCTTTTGTCTTTTTTCCATTTTCTTTTTTCAGCGACGTTTAACCAAAAGTTGCTGATGTGCGTGCGTGTTTTTTTGTTGCTGTTGTTGTTGTTGTTTTTTTCATAAACATGTGCAGAGCGGAAGTACTAAACGGAAGTTGTTTGTGCACAGGAAAAGGAAGAAAAAAACTTTGGTAGACCGCAAACACCGCGGTGTTACTGCACAGTTGAGCAGTCTAAGTGAGAATAACTGCATTTTTGTGCAAAATAAATAAAAACAAATTTTGGTAAAGTAGAAACATAATTGAAAAAGTAAATAAATTCATTTTAAATTTTTATGAATTATGTAAAAATGTAAAAAAAGAAATTGTATTATTTAATAAATATATATAATATAACTCATGTATGCAGGGTTACTATAAAAATTATACAATTATGCACATAAAATATATTTTTAAGGGAATAAAAGAGGTGTACAGCCAGTTTTTATTTAATAAAATTTCTAAATAGATATTAATTATGTTGCGAAAAATCTCCAAAAATTTTACACAAAATTTAAAAATGTCAAATATTTTCCAAGTACCATTAACTCAGAAACTATTTTTTTAAACAAAAATGGCGGTATTTTTCCAAAAATCTTCAAGCTTTTTAAGCTCTTTAAAAATAAATAAATTCTTCGTTTGCAAACACTTCACTATCTGCAGACGATTTTGCACACACAAAAATATTTTGCGCTTTTTATAAAAGCAACAGCATTCGAATTTCAGCTTGAAATAGCCACAGTTATAGTAAGAATGCCAACAAAAGAAATGCTAGCAACAGCAGCAGCATGTGCAACATTGTGGCAAACTTGTCAAGTTGCAAATGAGTTTGAGCTGCAAAATTTCCAATTCTCCAAAGATTTGTGTAACAACTGATTTTTTTTATATATTTTTTGTTGGCATTTTTTCGTTCACTACATGTTTTCACCTCAAACACTTTTCTTTTTTACTTTTTCGTACAAGTGTAAATCTTTTCGTTGCAACCTCTTTTTTAATCCTATCTGCTATTTTTCTTATTCTTCTTCTTAAACCATCGCATTTTCGCAATTCTAACAAGCGTCTATATGAATTTCCATTTCTTCTTTGTGTATCCCATGCTAACCATCCAATGTGTGCTGTCTGTTGGAAAAAAGCTCTGTCAGTCAGTCAAATTCAAATGTACACACACATACATATGTATTTATACCCATATGTGCTCATATATTTGGTAAAATTCTTGTCACATAGTTTTTTTTTTTTTGCTAACCGAACATATTTTTCTAATTTGCTTGCCAACAATTTTGTGCGACTTAAATTTTATATGCAAAGGTGAATTGCAGTCGTGTGCATCTAAAATTCGTATTGAACGCTGGAGAATATGTTACAACACGATAGCGGTTGGGATTTATCAGCGTATATTTGGGTCTGTGATAATTTTCGAATTTTGCTTGACTCATCTTTTATTCAATTTATGGAAAAGTTTGGATTAGGTTGCTTCTCTGGATGAAAAGCTTGCCAACATTAAAATTCACAGTTTTTTCGCAATTTCAAAAATTGAAAAAATAATGGCGCGCCATTTGTCACTTTTTCTCGCAATTTAGCGCCAAGCAATACCAAGGCCTCGCTTCTGCACCATATAGCAGGATGGGAACAATGATTGACTTATCAAGTTTGGTTTTAGTTCGTCGGGAGAGGACTCGTGGGAGCCATGACGCGAGTTCGCTGACTCTTTGTTTGAGATATTTCGTCCTAACCGCATTCACTTCACTTCCTTATCTAGTCCGAAAAAATCGAAACTAACGGCAAGGTTGTTGAGACCAATGATACCAATATCATCGGCGTACGCCAGCAGCTGTACACTCTTATTATTATGCATTAAATCTCGTTTGGTATCGAACGGCCCGTAGAAATCCTTCCCGATCTTGACGGAACTTTTGGTGTTGCTCAGGCGAGTTGGATTTACGTGCAAGCGAAATTCGGACATAGAGACAGGTTTCTTTTCGTTTTTATGTAAGCACTTTTCAAATCGAAGCAGAGATGGTGTGTTTCGATCCTCCTTTCACGGATCTCTCCTACTTCAGGTCTATAATATTGAACTTTCTGCTGACTGCTTTCAGGGAGAAGTCGCTAACAGTATTTCACGTATTACATGAAGGCCACTATAATTCGGTCTCCAATCTAGAGTGAGATTATTCGGAGATGATATTGATATTGAAACAAAAAGGTGAAGTCTGATAAGTTGGAAAGTAGTAATTGGGGCTTTCATTTTCATTTTTTGAAATTAGTAACAATATCAATTTCAAGCTTAGCAGAAAGCGCTTCTTTCGAAAAAATTTAAATTAAAAAAAAATGTAATATAGCTACAAATTCAACGAACTCACTCTAAAAGTGGTATGCTATATATGCCGTTATGAAAACCCCTTTTCTACTATGTACATATGTCTGCTAAAAAGTTAGGTTAACAATTTTCTGAACCGGAATATTACTCATACGAGTATAATTGTTCTAAATTGAAATACATGACCAACTAACGCTAACGGTGTTATAATAAACTTGTTATTACTGCAACAGTTAACACATTTTTAATGATTCATCAATCAAGCAACATGTCCGTGTTCCTAATTACATTCCCCGAACCAACTAAAAATTTCCAATTGAAACAGGAAATATAAATAAATAAGAGCTAAATATATTTCATGCTTTATCTACCTAAATACATACATATGTATTTGCATGAAAACATATGTACAAAAACAAATAAAACTGTTAGGTGTGCCATTTACACTTCATTATCACTGTCACGCCATTGTTGTTACCATGTTCAACTATAATGGGCAGGCACACTTGTTACCATAATTACTGGCTTTTTTATTTGTTATTATTGTTGTCCTTATAATAGATCCGTGTTACTCGGTAATTCAACAATATCCTTATACTGTCATATGTATGGGTGAGTGCTTTGTAAGTAACATGCACGCTTCTTAAGACGTAATTATATAGCAATTAATGCTAGAATTGACAATTATTAAATGTGTTCCGTCAATTGGGCTAATGACAATAATTGTGTAACAGCTGGCTTTCATAAGCGTTACCAGAAGTTTTCTCTTACGAATGACAGCACACATTTCAAATATTACAGTATCAGCTGCTATTTCTTGCTTAGTAATGAATATGAGCGCAATTATGAGTATGAGCGCTCTAACGGTTTGTTCTGCATATGGTAAAAGCAACTGGTTTCAATTATGTATAATTTTGATTGTACTCAAATTCAGGGATTTTCAATAAGAGCGTTAAACAAGTTTTTTTTTTTAATAAAACAAAAACGATATCAATGAAATTCTTTATTCTTGTGTAAGTACATTCGATGCCATTATGTATGGAACTCGATTTCTTTTGCATGGCCACCACAGGCACGCTTGCAGAAGTCCAGACGCTCGCTTTTCAAGCATAAATCGGCCGATATTGCTGCAATTTCACGTTCGATATTCGTACGAAGTTCATCAATCGATGAAGATGATTTTTCAATGAAAATCCGAATCATTTTAAGTTGTTGCACAGCCCAATTCACGAACATAGATTCTGGTGGTCAAGCGGCATCAGTTCTTGCGTCAATTTGATCTTGTAAGTCTAAAGGCCAAGATCTTTTCGTCACAGGGATGTCACTGAGATGCCCAACGCTTGAGAACGACATGTGAGAGACTGATTTGGGTCTTCCTCAATTGATGCGTTGGCGGTAGCAATATTCTCGACACTACGGGCACTTCTTTGTCTCACTGCCAACATTTTGTGCTGTGCCTGTGGATTCATTTTTCCACTAGACGCTCAATTGTTAATCTGAAAGGACGATTATGCCGACCATAAATTGGACGTAGCGCTCTTAAAGTTGAGGCCACTGACTCCGAATTTGGGTAGTAAATTTTCATAACTTCAACTCGTTGTTGGCTTGTATATATTTCTATTATGAAATGAAGAGAAATGTCAAAATAACGGGGAAAATATGGCATCGTTTTCTGTCCCTATTGGTCTAGTTTTGTAGCGTCCCTTTTGAAAACCCCTTAGCTTGTTTATCTGCATTCGTTTCTTTAACTCGAAAATTAGCTTCAGTTCGAAATATCGATATATTGGTATTAGAAAGTCACCATTTAGTAGTATTCCGCAATCTCTGTAAGTATAAGAATATGTAGTATTGAAACGCTTTGGGAAATGAAGAGTTGAGACCTATTTGGGATGCAATTATATATTCATAAATGTTTCATAGACTCTTTCTCATTAATTCTTTGAGAACAATTTCGTTGTGTGTTGTCTTCGTCGAAGATTAATAATTAGCTATCAATTTAAGACTGATATGTATAAAAAAAAACAACTCCAATAGTCCCCAAGTACTTCCTATAAGTAAAAAGGCTTTAAAAGAAATCTGTAATAGTGCTCTCTGGTAATTAACGTATGATTTAACTGATTGTTTATAATGAGAACTGAATGAGAAAATAAGTACTACTTCATGATTAGCATTAATTCACTAGTACAGAAACGAAATTCAGCTAAAAATGTATTTATATGTAATCTCAAGTATACTACAGCTAGCCTCTAATCATTTCAAAGAGGAATTGAAAAAAAGTATGCTCATGATTTTCAGCTAATTACAGTGACAACAGACAACACAAGTACTTGTCTTATATACATAGTTCATTTCACAGTCTTTATCACGTACAAACGTTTAATTGTAATTAAATGGCTGCAATTATTTGTTTGCCAATTTACGTTAAATGCATGGTCAAGCAAATTTCATTCACATTCAATTACGAATTCTCAAATAAATTACCAAGCAAATACTCAAATGCTCACATACAAATGAGTACAAATCATATATCGAATTTTGCATTCAAATTCGAAATTGAAATTATTGCCTTATTAAAAGCTTATGTACCGATACAAGCGTATATGATATTGTCATACATATGTATGTGTGTGTGTGGAGTTGTTGTAGTTGAATATCACTGCCGGTAATATTCAATTCAGTTGTGACAATATTCCTAAGCTTACTACAATTCAACAGTAGTAAATATAAATCGGATATATTTGAGTGTATTAATGTGTATTAAGACTTACATACTTACATACATATATAGTATACGTATATTTACATGTGCGAGTGTGGAGTTGTAAACTGCAATATAGTAGTTACTAAGTAGCAATCATAGCTTTGAATGGCTCTAATGGTAATTGCCCAAAATGTTCTGCTGATTTGCCCTACATGAAGCATTTGAACAAGCTTATATGTATATATATATTTACATTTATAAAGCTATATAAATGCAACCATGTATACATACATACATATATTTGCTATTACTTTTGCAACTGCTTATGCTGGATGTGTATGTGTGCATACATCCTTTTATATTTCACTTGGCATCTGAGTTTTAATGAGCTTACCACTGCAGTCGTACGATTATATACTTGAATTTCCATTTGATAAGATTGAAATTATAAATTGCCAACAATCAAATAGAATACTTCCAATAACTCCAATAACTTAGTTGTCTACAAGAAACAAAATGAAAAGAGAATTTAAAATAGTTTAAAATTGAGTTTACGATATTATTCCATAATTCGCATGACTGATTGAATTTATAAGAAGCTTTTTCGTGATAGAAATACGCTCTGTTTTTTGCACTGACACCTGGCGAAAAACAGCATTCACTATTGCAAAAAAAAATTAATAGCATCGTTGTCTTCTAATCATTACACAATCATAACAATCCCATTCGTCTAAATTTGTGGCTTCTTCCATTTCAGAAAATTCCACAAAAACAGGATCTCCAACTAACAACCCTTGATCTGTCAGACCTTACAACATTCCATCAGCTGCTTCAACGCCCAGCTGTCCACAAGAAGACCACAACTACTCAAAGCTAATCTTAATCGATCTCTATCGAAGAAAAATGTTGCTTCTTCAGCATTAATGCTTGTCATGACTTATTAACTTTACTAATATGATTACCCGCTTGAAGAAAAATAAGGCGGCGGGGGCCGATGGACTACCGGCCGAGCTATTCAAATACGGCGACCAAGAGCTGATAAGGTGCTTGCATCACCTTCTTTGCAGAATATGGTCGGAAGAAAACATGCCTGACGATTGGAACCTCAGTGTACTCTGCCCGATACACAAAAAGGGAGACCCCACAATTTGCGCCAATTACCGTGGGGTAAGCCTCCTCAACATCGCGTATAAGGTTCTGTCGAGCGTATTGTGTGAAAGACTAAAGCCCACCGTCAACAAACTGATTGGACCTTATCAGTGTGGCTTTAGACCTGGAAAATCAACAACAGACCAGATATTCACCATGCGCTAAATTTTGGAGAAGACTCGTGAAAATAGGATCGACACACACCATCTCTTTGTCGACTTTAAAGCTGCTTTCGACAGGACGAAAAGGAGCTGCTTTTATGCCGCGATGTCTGAATTTGGTATCCCCGCAAAACTGACCTGATGCTGGAGAAAATAATACGAGCTGCAGAGCTAAATAGAGAAGGTACAATCTTCTATAAGAGTGTACAGCTACTGGCGTACGCCGATGATATCGATATCATTGGAAACAACACGCGCGCCGTTAGTTCTGCTTTTTCCAGACTGGATAAGGAAGCGAAGCGTATGGGTCTGGTGATGAACGAGGACAAGACGAAATATATCCTGTCGTCAAACAAACAGTCAACGCATTCGCGTCTTGGCTCCCACGTCACTGTTGACAGTCATAACTTCGAAGTCGTAGATAATTTCGTATACCTGGGAACCAGCATTAACAGCAATAACAATGTCAGCCTGGAAATCCAACGCAGAATCACTCTTGCCAACAGGTGCTACTATGGACTAAGTAGGCAATTGAAAAGTAAAGTCCTCTCTCGACGAACAAAAACCAAACTCTACAAGTCTCTCATCATTCCCGTCCTACTTTACGGTGCAGAAGCGTGGACGATGTCAACAACCGATGAGACAGCACTAGGAGTTTCGAGAGAAAAGTTTTGCGGAAGATTTATGGTCCCTTAAACATTGGCAACGGCGAATACCGCAGACGATGGAACGATGAGCTGTATATGTTATTCGACGACACAGACATAGTCCAGCGAATAAAAAAACAGCGGCTACGCTGGCTAGGTCATATTGTTCGAATGGATGAAAGTGCTCCAGCTCTGAAAGTATTCGATGCAGTACCCGCTGGTGGAAGCCGAGGAAGAGGGAGACCTCCACTCCGATGGAAGGACCAGGTGGAGAGGGACCTGGCTTCGCTTGGTATAACCAATTGGCGCCAAACTGCCAGAAGGAGGGATACGTGGCGCGCTGTTTTGGACTCGGCTATAACCGCGTAAGCGGTGTCTACGCCAGTCAAGAAGAAGAATATGATACCATTAGAGAGATGCTAAGCATTCTACATTTTAATCTAAGTGACATTCTTATTAAAAGCCTAAAGGAATGGTCTGCTTACTAGTAAGCCACAACAGGCAGTAACCCCGGAAATATTAGGAAAATTCCTGAAAAACAGTTACGCTTTCTTTTTCCATAGACTCAAGAAATTGTTCTCACAAGATTTCGCTCAAATAATAGTTCAAGAAGGTCAAGAAGAAACAAAAGTTCTTACTTTAACAACTTATTTCACAGCTATCTCACAATGAATTTCAATAACTCTTAAAATCATAGTATTTTTTTTTAATTAACCACAATTTCGACTTCAATTTTCACTTTTTGCCAGAGCACAACAAAGCAATGTGGATTCCCTTGCTGCTGCCAATTTGTTAAACAACAGTTATTTTTCTCCAATTGCGAGCTTCCTCATATTATTTGTGTACTACATGACGAAACTTACAAACTGTATGCACATACAGAGGTTAACACTGCGACTAACGCGAATTCCTACCAACCGCAATAACGTCAGGCATTCAACACAGTGGCTGTTACTAAAATATTCCGCGATTTCTACATACATATATATAAACTAGTCACAACGTTAGGTACATATATGGCATACATACATAGGTATATTTCCATACCTGTATGGATCTACATACTCGTACTTAAGCTGCGCTTCGTTATGCCGGTGTTAGCTAATAACTGAAATCCTGCATACAAAGTTTGACTAGCGGGATATGGCAGGTGGCAGCAAACTCAAGGTGAAAACGCCACTCGACTTTGCAATGCAACAATGTTGGATACGTGAACACACGCATTTCCGGTTCACAAAGTCATCTTTCGCATATTAAACAAGTTATGAAATATATCAAGCCAGCGCTGCGAATGGCTCATGGCTTTAAATTCATTCAGGTGCCCGCATGTGCTTTTGGCGGTGAGAGTGAATTTGAATTCAGGAATTTTAAAGGTATTTATATACTGTACATATGTATCGCGGTTTTTATCTCTTCTACAAATAACGCTTCATGCATGAACTCTCACATGATGTTTTGTGAAACTTTTCAACTTGAGATTGTTAAGTTATTCAAATCACATCGTCTGTGGGCAATCTTAAATAATTAACTATTGTTTGGGTTACAGAAAAGGTGAAGATAAGAAAAATTAACCGTTTAATCCGTATACAATACGTAATAAATTCAATGGAAAGGAATGAACATCCGTAAAGAAAGAGCTAAGTTCTAACAAAGCCGAAACATTCAATTAAAATATAATCGTTTATTCAAACAAATTCTGGAAGAGCAATAGTAAGAACGTCCTGACATCGAACCATTCCGAAGAACTCTTTATATATCGACAGACATTGCTATAGCGAGCCCAACCGTTTGTTAACTGTTAACTCTCCAGCTGAACTTTTGTTTCTGAATTCTGGGAACTCTTTATCCGTGCAACTCAAAACGATAACACTGAAGCTCCTTAGATTTCAGCCACTATACAAAAACGCATACAGATTGTTTAATACTACGTTCGGACCGACATTGAAAACATGTTTTAATTAAAAAAATGGGTTTTCGTTCGAAAATTTGTGTTTTCATCCATGCAAAATCTGTCAAACGAAATCACAGTTTTCACTGAAAACTTCTTGAAAACTTACATTCCACTCATTATAATCGATGTCTGCTCTAGTTTAGTCGATATTATAGGAAGACATATTTTGCTAGATCTAAATTGTCATTTGATATTGTAAACAAATTCCACTACTTTGTCAAAATAATGGAGAAACAGAAATAAAAATAAGAAAGGAAGGGCTAAGTTCGAGTGTGACCGAACATTTTATACTCTCGTAATTTATTTGTTGTAATTTTCTTTTCTTTTCTTATCTTTTCTATTCTTTTCTTTTCTTTTCTTTTCTTTTCTTTTCTTTTCTTTTCTTTTCTTTTCTTTTCTTTTCTTTTCTTTTCTTTTCTTTTCTTTTCTTTTCTTTTCTTTTCTTTTCTTTTCTTTTCTTTTCTTTTCTTTTCTTTTCTTTTCTTTTCTTTTCTTTTCTTTTCTTTTCTTTTCTTTTCTTTTCTTTTCTTTTCTTTTCTTTTCTTTTCTTTTCTTTTCTGTTCTGTTCTTTTCTTTCCTTTTCTTTTCTTTTCTTTTCTTTTCTTTTCTTTTCTTTCCTTTTCTTTTCTTTTCTTTTCTTTTCTTTTCTTTTCTTTTCTTTTTTCGAATAGTGACTTTTTATATTTTAACATTATAGACATGCTGCATTACCTTTTTGAATGTGCTCCATTTTTTACAAGATTAATGAACAAAAAAATGTCACCCTATTATGCTGGTCATCTCTTACTGACAATTTGATAACTAGAGTACAGGGCAGAATAAATTCAAAAAATTTTTGAGAAAAAAAGCGCTTTAAAATTACATGCACTCATATATTGCGCACAAAGTCCACTAGAAAACAAAAATCATTATATGAAAGATGGTGTAATTCCTGAAGTTTCATTAATCATAAGTTTTATTCAAGTAAACGCTTGTACGGACAGACGGATTTTAACTCGTCTCGACATCCTGATCATTTTGATATTTATAACCCTATATCGTTTAGTTTTATGACTTACAAACAACATGAGAACAAAACTTTGATACTTTCTTAGCAACACGTTGCGGGAGTATAAAAATGCTCAAATGTAAACAAACAAATAAATTTGTGAATTGTCAATGAAAACGCATGGAAAACACAAAATGTCGGTCAGAACGACTTTGGTTCCACAAACCACAAATTGTGTTTTCAAGAGGTTTTCAATGTCGGTCCGAACGTAGTATAACTAATTTCGCACCAACAAGAGCGTTTTTTTAAATAAAGCAAAAACGGTTTCTGATAGCAATGAAATTCTTTATTCCTGTTATTCCAGGAATATCCATTATGTATGGAAATCGATTTCTTTAGCGTGGCCGCGGTGGCTATTGACTGGGCTATTACGTGAGATAACACGTTTACCGAACTTGATTTTCAATAAATGTTCAAGTCCATGTCATCCAATTCGTACCAAAAATATACGGTTATCATTGAGCAGTAGCGATTCCTATTCACAGTAACGTGCCAGTCTTGATCATCACGGAAGAAGTTAACAATTTCGACTCGTTGTTGGGTCGTATATCTTACCATGATGAAAGCGCAAACCTTACTGATGAGACATGTTAAAAGAGCGGGAATATATGTCGTCGTTTGCTGTTCATATCGGTCTACCTTTGTAGCGTCCTTACTTAAAAACTCTTTACTTGTAAAGCTTGTAACAAAACTATAACACATTACACCCCAGTTCGTCTATAAACACAAATTATGCCGCTGAATGGAATATAGCAAAACGGATGAAACGGAAAGTAATGGAGAGCTTTTGTATAGAAAATATTTGTCTTGTGAAGACCTCTATTACGATACAATTGATTTAAGTTGTCAAAACCAACGAATTTTCTCAGTCGCTGTGGGCGTGCTTTTCTTTCAAACTATCAAGTAAGTTTTTTATACCATACATTCACATTGGCAATATAACCGACAAATATTGACAAAAAAATAAACAGTTGATTAATTGGACGTCATGCAATGCAGACTGACACATTTCAAACCAGTAAAAGTGATGTATAAATCTTCAGCTAAACCGAGACATCTCACAAAGGCTGGTGAGAGTCTGAAGGGATCACAAAAGCTAACAGGAAGCAAAGTGACAATGTTGTTTTGCAAACCTATATGTATGTACACTGCACGTCAAATGAAAGTATATAATGTTTCTACAGTTTTCTTGGAATAAATTCAGAACTTTTATGGATGACGTTTTAGATGTTTTAAACCAGTTGATAGAACTAAATGTAGCTTTTTGAAGCTATATATATTTTGGTCTAAATATAAAATTATATAAGCATTGATTGTGGCTGTATCATTTTATTTAGAGTTTTTAAATAACTTAGGATGATATATGGGTTCCAATCCCGTCTGAGAAAAAATTATATCAAATTATAGCCTCGGCATATAATATCAAAACAAGAGTATATACATAGAGCATGAAAAAAACATTATAATCCCATCTCGATGCGGTCTAAAATATCCAGGACTCGACGATTATACCAAACCTTGCCACAAAAAAACAAAAAACAAAAAGCAAAAAATAGCTCGCAATAACAACTAATATAACGGTAAGCACCAATTAATTATTAAAAATAATATTTTTTTGTCTCATATTGTCAAGCCCAACTGACATTATTTTCTTCTTTCTTTTCCATCATTTGAACATTCATTATCGCATTGTTATTGTGTCAACTATTGACGGCACTTCGAGCAATTGCTGATTACTCGAACAAACCGCAGTACAACCTCCACGCAAATACCCACACACACATGCGCGCCCACATTGAAACCGTTTTCACCACAAAGGCGGTATGCATTTTCCAGGCATTTGTTGCCAAACTGGCATCCAGCTGTGCACAAGCTCAACCATATGTTTGCCTCTGTGGTGAATGCAAATCCAACAGTTTCCGTCATTAGTAAGCGTATGTGTATAGAGTGAAGTGGGTGCGGCGCTGGAGGAAACTGGTGTGGCTGCGGAAGGAAACGGAAGCGTCATGCCACAAATGCACACATGCACGCCAAGCACGCACATTATGAAATTGTAGTGTGAGCGGTATGCGGTGTACATACCACCTTTGCTGGTTATTTCGTCTGCACAATTACTTACATATATGTACATATACATATATATATACAATATACATATATAGTACAGTGTATAGATGTGTAGTATGTACATATGTACATGCAGCGTGGATGTTTATGACAGCTTGGAAATTGTAACGATAGTTAAATGTTGTTATCTGCTCGTTGTTGGAAATTATCCAAGCGAAATTTTATTTTATTTGCACCATCTGTGGGTAAGATGTTTTGGAAAATAAGCAAATAATATAGTCATGGTGAAATGGAATATAAATATGGATAAACAATTTATAACTAAACAATTGTGAAGCTAATAAGTATTTACTAATTAATATAATAAATACTTAAAATAATTAAGCAGAAACTAAAAATCTATGTATTTACTCTACATAAATATGAAATTAGCACCTAACGATTTGATATATGCTTAACTCAACAGCAGGAAACCTCTGTCAGGCATAAACTATGCGGCTACACCAGTGAATGTATGGATGACGTATTCAAAACTAGAAATGATTTCACTAACCTTGTTAAAGGCGAATCGGCGGCTGAAGTATTCATTACATTTTAATCCTAAATACCAAGAACTGAAGTGAGAAGTTTTTTTTTATTTTTTTATACATATTTCTTTATTTATTGAATCTGCTTTGTTTAAACCCTAACAATAAGTAATAAAATCTTAAATCTATTTACAACTAAAAAAGCTCAGGAATGTGGTTGAGCTGTTTTGGTAGAACGGTGCTCTCTAATAGGCTGGTAGATCTCTCCTTTTTAAACGTGTTTGATTGCAGGAATGTACCAAAGCATTAGCCAAAGGGTTTGGATGTTCACGAAGTTTAGAAATATAATTCTTTCTACTGTCCTCTATCTCCTTCTATGGTAAGAATATCAAGATCTTTATGGATATTTTCGTTACGCATGTACCATGGTGAACCCGTGATTGTTCTAAGCATTTTAGATTGGAATCTCTGAATTATATCAATGTTGGTTGCACAGGTCGTACCCCACAGTTGAATACCATACATCCAAATCGGATCTTAACTTCATGCATGTTATTTTACTCGCTATATGTTTCCGCCACGTGAGCCTTCGATCCAGGTGAATCCCAAGATAAGTTACTTCATTCTCTTGGGGTACTAGCACATTGTTTATTTTAACTGTCCGGCATGTTTGAGAAGTGACTGCATTACCAGTTAAATTTCGCGAAATAGTGTAACATAAGTTTGACTAACCGTTTAACTGAAGTGGACTCCCTCAATAACTCAAGAGACAACCTGCAATTGTTCCTTTCAGCCTTTCCATTAAAAAGAAAATGACAAAAAAAACATCAATTAACACCTCATTTTTAGGTGTCGGAATATATAAGTATATATTTGGCGTAGGCGATTATAGCCGAATCAGCCAGAGCGCGCCACTCATTTCTCCTTCTAGCTTTTTGGCGCCAATTGGAAATACCAAGCGACATCTAGTCTAATGGAATGCTTCCACCAGCGGGTACTGCATCGAACACTTTCAAAGCTGAAGTGTTTTCGTCCATTCGAACAACATGACCTAGCCAGCTTAGTCACTGTCTGCGGCGGTTCTGATTTTATTCGCTGAACTATATCTATGTCATCGTATAACTCATTCATCCATCATTCTATCGTCTGCGGTATTCGATATTGCCAATATTTAAGGGACTGTAAATCTTCCGCAAAACCTTTCTTTCGAAATCTCTTAGTGTCATCTCATCGGATGTTGTCATCTTCCACGCTTCTGAACCATACATCGGGCCGGGAATAATGAGCCACTTTTCTTCACTTGATTTAGGGATTTCTTACGTATTTTACGATTTTCCCCTGTGGCTGCCAGTGTATTATGGTTGGTACTCTGGGCAGCTGTAGAGGTTGAGGGTTCCATATTCAGATTTGGGGTACTCTGATTGGTTCCCACTATGTTATTTGCTGTCGCTACCGGCGTATTATGGCTGGTACCTTCGGTAGCACTCTTTATCGTCTCTTGACTGGAGGCGAGGAGGGCGTCTTCGTCAGATTCCGTGGTTTGATTCCGATACGTTGTTCCCGTAGTCCCTGTTACAGTTGCTATGGTCGTCAAAGTGTCAGTTGTGTTTGTTTTTGTTTTATTATTTTCTGTTAGGTTCATATTTGCTCCTACGAGTAAGCCGGAAGGCGTTGGTCACTCGTCGGCAGAGCCGTTATGCGGAGAGATGGCATTTGATACCTCCGACCTCGCCTGGGCATCGGAGGGGACCGTTCGCGATCAGCTATTCATTACCGTCCGCTAACCATTCAGCCCTCGGTCCGGGTACCTCGACACCTTGGCTTAGGGTGGTGTTGGTGCGGGTATCCTCACACTTTCCACAACAAGAAATGGGTGTTAAACCAAAAGGTTTATTCATCCACACCCCCTTTGTGAGAATTATAATGTTTCCCTCTTTGTTCTTAAGAGTAATGTGGGATGCTCACATTTCTATTACTTAAGCCCCTTCGCCGCGACTAGGCGACCAACCTCGAAGGAGGAGGCTTGTGTATTCTATAGTTCTATATCTTTGGAAAAAAAATAGATTGCACTAATAACAGCCACTTTTTGTCATGCACTCAAATACGAGTACATGTTTAATAAATCCGAAAGAAATAGAATTCAATTACATTTTCTGTACTCCTAGAAAATATTGTCAAAAATAAATCTAGTTTGGGGTGCTCTGCACTTAACCTATTCCCCTAAATTGACGAATTTCATAACAATATATTTTACCAAATATAAACCACTACTTTATTAGCGTTTACTCCTTCTCTCTTTCCTACATCTCGTTAGTGGTATATCTATAGCTTTTATGACAGATGTCTAAGGATGTGCTCTGCACAAATCACAACACAACACACAACAAATCTAGCTTCCTTTAAGGATCCCATCTTTTCTCTAGTTAAGTTAAGTTCTTATCTCTAGTTTAAGTTAGCTCTAAAGCGATAAGTGTATAAAATAGCGTTCCTTTTAAGCAATATGTTGCACACTAGAGACAACAAATCATTATATTTACTAGTAATCATCATTTTATAGACTTCCATTGCACAAACATATGTGTATACGAACACCTGCTAACTGGGTGCCTTCATTAACACTCAGCAGCAATTAAGTATTTATAAGTGCAAAAGCTCTGTGAAATTTTCAGACTAACAAGATCATTTGGTCAACACTTGCTTAAAGCAGCCTTATCCCTCTACATGCATAAGATTTAATTATTCATGGCGACATAGAGTTGCTTGTAACTACACACATACATACACGCATACTTTAATTCCATATGGTCATGGCCTTCAGTTGTGTGCAGAAATTGTGGTTGCCTAATTGCTTTGTATGTATGCATGTAGTGGTGTTGTTTCCTGTACATGACCGTTAAGTGTCCCTGCCAGCCAGGCCTAACCACTTTCCCCTCATGTTTCTTCAATTACTAACACCAACGCACACGTTTGGGTTGTTTTGTTTTTGTATTCGTACGTGTGAGGGGAATAGTGGTTAAAAAACTCACAAGCAGCTATGCTGGCCTGTGGCAAACTCACCACATTTTTTACCACTTTTGTGGGTTTAAAAAACTTCGGTTTAACCAGCTTTTTCACCACCTTTGGCTGGTGATTGGTATTGTCAACTTAGGTGCATACTAGTATACTTGTATATTAAGTACTTTATGTTTGTATAAATGTATGCTTGTGATTCCAACTGCTGATTTTAAGTGGCGAACTGTTAATTACGCGAATTAACACATATCATTTCGTGCCATGGACATGTTATACATATGGATGAATGCCCAGAGCATGTTCTAATTATGAAACAAATATGATATGTATGTGCCTAGCAATTAAATGGGTAATAATTAAAGCGCAACATGAAGAAACGTTCTGCATATATATAACTCATAAATTTATTGCTAAATTATTATTAGACAATTTCGAATAAAATATATGTATTTTATATAAAGATATGAATATGATTTAAATTTGACTGAAATGGAGCTTTGTTTTGAATTATTCTATACTTCAAAATATATATTTGTATATTGGTCTTCTGTGTCTTCAAAAACAAATTATTTACTTCATAATATCGATAGCTATCTATCTTGGCTTGGTCAGATAATTATTGAAAATTCGGCAACTTGCTTTTACACTCAAGGGTATCTGGGCTACACACTCACAGAGAAAAACAGTAATTGTTATTTACATAGTATGAAGGCTTCATTGAGTGTAAAAGCAAGTTGCCGAATTTTCAATAATTATCTGACCAATACCCATTCAAACGTTAAATGATCCACTTCGGTTTCGAATTCATTGGCTTCTCGCTCTACGTGGATTTAAAAACGAAGCCAAATTACGAACTTTCATGTATGTACTCGTATTCTATCTGAAAAGGGACAGCAAACGACGCCATATTTTACCCGCAGTGTCCGTAGTGTCGAGAATATTGCTGCCGACAGCGCATCAAATGGCGAAGGCCCAAATCATAAGTCTCCTTCGCGAAAGGGCTGAGCAACAACTTAAAAATTATCCGTATTTTCATGAGGCTCACTTATGACTGAATGGCTTCGTCAATAAGCAAAATATACGTTATTGATCAGGCAGCAATCCACACGTACTCCATGAGTCACCAATGTATCCCGAAAAATTACTGTTTGGTGCTGTTTGTGGGCCGGCGCCCTCATTGGGCCGTACTTCTTCCGTGACAATCAAGACACACACAGCGAATGTCACAATCGATTTATTGAAAACCAAGTTTGGTAACCATGATACCTCACGAAATGGTCCAATCAATTGACCGCCTTGGTCGTGCGATTTGACGCCGTTAGACTATTTCCTGTGAGGCTACATCAGCAGTATCGGCCAATTATTAATTGCTTGAAAACCTTCGAAGATTGGAAGATTTCCATGAAGCCGGAAAGTTATAAGAAAACTCGAGTTGTTGAAAAGATCACGTAAAAGTCTAAAGAAGAAGACGTCGTGGCGATTTTCACAACATGTTGCAATGTGGCTCAACTGTGTGTGCTGCAAAATTGCCTTGAATCGAAAGAAATTAATTCGGTCCCTCTACTCAAATGCCAGATGCACTTTTCGTACATTCTGTATAGCTTTTACAGACCCTTAGTTACTTTATGTAATATATACATATGTACATACAGTTACCGCTGCTGTGAAGCAGAAACACATGCGCACCTTTTACACGCACCACTTGCAATGCAAATTTTAAAGTGCTTCTCCATAGCTACCATGACGAGGCAACAACTGTACATATGTACATATTTATGTAGCACTTGCCGTGGTAAGAGGCCAAGCAAACTGAGCAAGATGCTCGGAGTATGAACAGAATGAAGTTGGAAGCGCAGAGCTTCTGGTTCGGTATATTTAGTGTCAGTTGAGGGGCACTCGAGTGTACTACTTGTATATGCATATGAGTAAGTGGAATGATGTGAATATTTTTGCAGGGAACCTACAGCAGCAACAAAAATAACAACAACAAACAGTTCAACATCAATTTCCTTTCACTTTTTGGTAAAACAAAATTTTTTGCGAACAAACGAAAATATAACAAGTAAGGAAGGGCTAAGTTCGGGTGTAACCGAACATTTTATACTCTCGCAACTTATTTATTTAACTTTATTAATATAATACACAATTTGACCCACATATTCGTCATATATGTATATTGTATAAAGTCCATTGAAAGTTGGAAACCCTAATATTAGGTTAGAAGCACCGAGGTCCTAATGTTCGATATATGGGGCCTTGAAAACCTATGGTCCGATCTCGGCGATTTTTAGAATGGGGCTGCCACACTATAAACGCAATATTTGTGCAAAGTTCTGCATCGATATCTTCACTAGTGCTTACTTTATATATTGTAAAGTAAACGATTCAGAATCTTCAAAGTTCTGGTATATAGGAAGTAGGCGTGGTTGTGAAGCGATTTGGCCTATTTTCACAACATATCATTGGGATGTAAGGAAACTATTACAAACCAAGTTTCATTTCAAATCAAATCGGTCGAGTAGTTCCTGAGATATGGTTTTTGACCCATAAGTGGGCGATGCCACGCCCATTTTCCATTTTGTAAAAAAATCTGAGTGTAGCTTCCATCTGCCATTTCTTATGTGAAATTTAGTGTATCTGGCGTTTTTCGTTAGTGAGTTAACCCACTTTTGTTAGTTTTCAACCTAACCTTTGTATGGAGGTGGGCGTGGTTACAATCCGATTTCCTCCATTTTTGGACTGTATAAGGTAGTACCTAAAATAAACGACTCTAGAAAGTTTCCTTGATATAGCTTTAGTAGTTTGCGATATATGTACAAAAAACTTAGTAGGGGGCGGGGACACGCCCACTTCCCCAAAAAAATTACATCCACATATGCCCCTTCATAGTGCGATCCTTCATACCAAATTTTACTTCCATAGCTTTATTTATAGCGTAGTTATGGCACTTTTAGTGTTTTCGGTTTTCGCCATTTTGTGGGCGTGGCAGTGGTCCGATTACGCCCATTTTCGAACTTAACCTTCTTATGGTGCCAAGAAATACGTCTTCCAATTTTCATCAAGATATCTCAATTTTTACCCAAGTTACAGTTTGCACGGACGGACGGACAGACGGACAGACAGACATTTCTCGTCACCCTGATCATTTTTATACTCTCGCAACAAAAGTTGCTAAAGAGAGTATTATAGTTTTGTTCACCTAACGGTTGTTTGTAAGTCATAAAACTAAACGAGTTAGATATAGGGTTATCTATATCAAAATGATCAGGATGACGAGACGAGTCAAAAACCGAATGTCTGTCTGTCCGTCCGTCTGTCCGTGCAACGGATAACTTGAGTAAAAATTTAGATATCTTAACGAAACTTGGAACACGTATTCCTTGGCACCCTGAGGAGCCACGCCCACAAAATGGCGAAAACCAAAAACTTATAAAGTGTCATAACTAAGCCATAAATAAAATTATGAAAATAAAATTTGGATCATAGGATCGTATTAGGAAGGGGCACATTTGGATGTAATTTTTTTGGAAAAGTGGGCGTGACCCCGCCCTCAAATAGGTTTTTTGTATATAACTCGCAAACCAATAAAGCTATATAAACCAAACTTTCTGCAGTCGTGTCCTTCAGCCGTTTCCTTATACAGTCCAAAAATGAAAGAAATCGGATAATAACCACGCCCACCTCCCATACAAAGGTTAGGTTGAAAATGACTAAAAGTGGGTTAACTCACTAACGAGAAACGTCAGAAACACTAAATTTTACATAAGAAATAGCAGAAGGAAGCTGCACTCAGATTTTTTTACAAAATGAAAAATGGGCGTGGCATCTCCCACTTATCTCAGGAACTACTCGACAATGAAATTCGGTATATAATACTTTCTTGACACCCTGATGACACATGCGAAAAATCGATTAATTCGGTTCATAACCACGACAACTTCCTATATAATTCAATTTTGAATTCCATCTGATTCCTTCACTTTATAATGTATACATAAGGAACCAATAAAGATGGCGGAATAAAACTTTACACAAATAGTACATATCATCTCTGGCTTCACTTGAGAAAAAATTGTCGAAACGGAATATAACTTTTCAAGACCCCAGATATCGGGCATGTTGAACTCAGCGCCTAAGAGTAAATTTTAACCGAAAATATTGGTAAATCTCTTAGATAATTTAATGTAATTTGGAGGAAATTGTTTTATTCTAATAGTGTGTCTCTGTTCCAAAAATTATTAAAATCGGATAATAACATCTCCTAGGTCCCATATGCCCAATTAAAGGTTTTTCAAAAATACGGTGGGCTTTAATCTACATATATGTATTGTGAGATACATAATACATGTGAGATACTATATCTTTGCGAAATTAAGTGCGTGTATAGTTTTGGTACACTACTAGCTGGTGAAAATGAATGAAATCAGTTCAGGAATTACCTCAGCCCTCATACACTATATAGGACGATTTTCGTTATTCTATTAAACTTTGTGCCGAATTTATGGGTTAATTTGTATGTTATCTTAATAAAATTTCTTCAATAAATTGCGAGAGTATAAAATGTTCGGTTGCACCCGAACTTAGCCTTTCCTTACTTGTGATATATATAACCCTATATCTAACTCGTTTAGTTTTAGGACTTACAACCAACCGTTATGTGGACAAAACTATAATACTCTCTTTAGCAACTTTTGTTGCGAGAGTATAAAAATAACAAAGAATACAAATATATACATGTATATACATATATACATATATACACGTGTGTGTACTATTAATAATCTAAATATATATGTATATATGTACATACATGTATGTATGCAGAACATTTTATTTTTTTTTTAGTTTTTTTCTTCTTTGCTTTTGTGACATTGTCGCCCTAAGTCCTTCATTTCATACACTCTCTACGCTCTCACCTTGCACCTTCCGGTCGTTCATTTTTACACACACATAGGCATATACATACATAGAGATACATAGAGTTTTCCATTTAGATGACACCTGCTGGTGTTCCTGCTGCTCGCTACGGCTTCTTTTCGACTTTACCCTCGTAAATATGCAACCAAATCTTGCGTCCATGAGTTGTCAGGCAACTATGGATCAAGAAGACTGGCTTCATTGTTTACAGTTTATGTTTATGCATATGTTATGTGTAAGTGTGTGTGTGAAGCTTACAGTTAAATAGAAAATATTTTAATTCTCATATAAATTTCGCAATTTGCCACATATCTCTCTCTTGCAGGCGCCTGTGGCAGGCGCTTTAATTCGTTTAGCTAAATTGTGTAGTTGTTGTTACTTTTGTTTCTTTTCTTTTCGGTTTCATAATGAATTCGTGTTGTTTACTTGGCTTATCAGTGTGAATAGCTACATTTATGTCAATGTTTCCAATTATTGGAAGATACTTTTGAGAGAAAAATATGCTTTTTGTTCGAGTTTATAAAAATAGAACTTTGGATCCATGGAAGCATGTAGTATGTCGTTTTTTATTCTTCATTATTTATAAGTTTTAACTTGAACTTTATATTGTGATTTAAAATATTATTAAACGTGTATGTACTTATTTCTATGGAAAATACTGTATAATTTAATTTTTGGTAATACGCTTCTATTTATATGTTATGCGTTCTTTGGTCTTGGTTTCATTGAAATATCTCTTAAAATTTTCATATTAAAGTTAGCCGTTAGCAATTTAATAGATACATACATTCGTTAAATCGGGGAAATTCTAAGTTGAAAAATGTGGATGAAGTTTCAATAAGAGATCATACTGTAGTTGCTTCCACTACGTGATCCGTTTCCGAACAAACAAAAAGGTAATATCAATTTGTCTCGTCCATCTAATGTTATGATAATCCTATAACTGAATGACTAGAATCTATCGAATTTCGTCCGATAAATTCTTCAGCTCATCATTTGGAAATTCATTGAACCAACTCTGCTTCTATCCTACAATATGTGAAATCTTTATGAAGCTCAGTACAGATAAAATTTAACCGATGGCCTCCCGGTCTTTTCGACAGAAAAAACTTTCTCCAAATATCCATGGAATTCAACTGTGTTATATGGAAAGTAGATGTGGTTAATAGTTTTTAACACTAGGATGATATAAAATGTTAAAAACTAAAATTTAAATGGCTCAGACTATTTATGAGATATGATTTTTCTCCCAAAATGTATAACGCCAATAGATAATTTTTTGAACTGAACTCCATATATAAGCTTGTTGTATCATAGATATCGTCATTTGTATGTCCCTGGCGTTATTCGTGAAAAGAGGGTCGACACACACACCACCTCGTTCGTTACACTCTTCTGTACAAGAGGAAGCGGATGATATCGATATTATAGGACTTAACAACTGCACCATTAGTTCCTTTCCAAATTGCCTTAGGAAACGAAGGATATTGGTCTAGTAGTGAACAAAGGCAAGGCGAACTATCTCCTGTCATCAAACAAACAGTTGGACTTTGCTTCACCATTGTTGTATTTAATTTCGTGTACCTTGGAACCCGCATCAACAACAGCAACAATGTCAGCCTTGAGATCCAACGCAGAATCACCCTTACCAACGGGTGCTGCTTTGGACTGAGTAGGCAATAGAAAAGTAAAGTCCTATCTTGACGAATAAAGATCAAACTCTACAAGTCCCTCATCATTCTCGTTGAAAGATTTATGGTCTTTGAACATTGGCAACGGTGAATCCCGCAGACGATAAAACGATGAGCTGTATGAGTTACATATGTGACGACATTGACATGATTCAACAGATAAGAAGACAGCGGCATCGCTAGGTAAGACATGTTATTCGAATGAATAAAAATAGGTAGTCCAGCTCTAAAAGTGTTGTTGTTGTTGTTGTAACGGTTATCCGTCCCTGCTTGAAAAGAGAAGCTTAAGTCTAGTTGTCGTCGAAATCATCTAACGGGAGGCCCAGGAAACGTGCTGTTTCGACAGGGTTGGACCAAAGGGAGAGGGGTGTTAGATGAGTAGGGTTCATTGGGCATACAAAGAGGTGGTTAGAGTCATGCGGGGACTCGTTGCATGCGGGACATGTATTTTGAATGTCGGGGTTCAGTCTGGATAAGTAGGAGTTTAACCTGCTACAATATCCAGATCGAAGCTGCGCAAGGGTCACTCTGGTTTCACGTGGCAACTCGAGCTCTTCGTCTGCTATAGGTGGTGGTTTGGATCCAAGGACGCCATTCACCGGAAGGGAGTCGATGAAGGTGTTAATAGCTCCACTGTGAATGGCGTTTAGGGCGTGTCTAAAACTGTTTGTGTCCGCAGTTTGGTCGGTATAGGGGTTGAGTTCGTCGACGTATTGAAGGAGCGATCTCTTGATGCACCTGGGAGGCGGTTCTGCTTCCAGCAAGTGACTACAAGGGTGATTTCTACGAAAACACCCGAGTATAAACTGCTTGGTAAGCAGTTCATTATGCTCCTTAATAGGCAGCATAATGGCCTCACTATGTAAGTGCGTCATTGGTGACATCAAGAGACATCCTGTTGCTGTGCGGAGTGCAGTGTTCTGGCACGCCTGTAGCTTCTTCTGCTGCGTGTCACTGCATCCAGGCGACCATACCGGTGCTGCGTAATTTACGACCGGCCGGCCGATAGCCTTGTAAGTGGCCAGCAACGTTTCTTTGTCTTTTCCCCAAGTGCTACCGGCTAGCGACTTGAGGATTTTTTTGCGGCTCTGTACTTTAGTGACTATCGCAGTCGTGTGTGGAGTGAAGGAGTGCAGACTGTCAAATGTAACTCCCAAAATTTTGGGGTTATTTACTGTCGGAATTTGTAAGCCATCGACATGAATGTTAAGACTTAGTCTGTACTCCTTCGTCCAGTTGGTAAAAAGGGTCGCAGTGGATTTAGTGGGTGCGAGTGCCAGGCTCCTCGCAGAGAAGAAGCGAGAAAGTTCGGGGAGGTAGCTGTTCACTTTCGAACACATGTCATCGATGCCAGTGCCTGACGTCATTATCGTACAATCATCTGCGTAGGAGGTAACGGAAATTCCCTCTGGTGGTTGAGGAAGTTTGGAAATATAGTAATTAAACAGTAACGGGGAGAGGACACCGCCCTGTGGAACCCCTTGTTTAATTTTCCTAAGTTTTGATGTTTTACCTCGAAATAATACCGATGATTGTCGACCGCTCAGGTAGTTCATAATCCATCTCTTCAGCCCCGGAGAAAGTGTTGTTTGTTTCACGTCTTCTAGAAGCGTTGTTAGGTTGACCGTGTCAAAAGCTTTTGACAGGTCCAACGCTACTAGGACGGTTCTCTTACAGGGTGGTTTCTGATTTAGACCATGAACTATCTGGGCGTTTATGACGCTAAGTGCTGTGGTGGTACTATGCACTTTACGGAAGCCGTGTTGATGTTTAGCTAGGTTCAGGTGGTATGTGAGTGTCGGGAGCAGTAAGGCCTCAAGTGTCTTCACTACTGGGGAAAGGAGAGTTATCGGGCGATAGGACTCCCCTTGGTTGGCGGGTTTCCCAGGTTTCAGTAGTGGAACCACTCTTCCGATTTTCCACATATCGGGTATTTTAAGAGTGGTTAGCGACAAATTGAGTACCTTGGCGAGAAATTCTACTCCCGTTGAACCTAGGTGTTTTAACATTAAAGAATTTATTCCGTCAGGGCCAATGGCTTTGGAGGACTTTGTCTTCCTGATGACCTCCTGAACCTCCCCACTGGTGAAAACAAGTGGCGCGCCGTTGTTTCGCATTTTGCGCAGCCGTCTGGTGACACGTCTTTTAGCCTTGTCAACCTGGGGGTGCAGTATGAATTGTCGGCTAAAATAGCTCGCGCACCTCTCCGGGTCCGAGGAGGCATGGCTACCGAATTGAATTTCAACTCGGTCGTCATGTCTCCTCGGGTTTGACAGGGATTTGACGGTTGACCAGAGCTTGCTCACACCAGTGGAAAGATTGCAGGACTTCAAGTGCTCTACCCATTTCGTCCGCTTATGTTATTTACCAGTTGTCGAATCTCCAAATTGAGATCGCCTTATGCGGGGATCACAGGGATCGACCTGGCGTAAGGAGTCACGCTCATTTGCTAAAACTGCCGCTTCAGCCGGGAAATTAGGACGCATATTAGCAATTCTTCCGGCTGGTATGAAACGAGCAGTAGCATCGGTGATCACCTTGCGGAATTGACGTTCGCCAACGATTACGTCCGTAGGAATGGGAAGAGCGGCGAAGGCATTCTCGGTGAATTCCGTGAAGCCGTCCCAGTTAGCTTTGTTAAAGTTAACATAAGTGCGGTTGTCCGCGGAAATAAAGTCAGGTGGTTTTTCAATCGAGATAATTATGGGCAGATGGTCTGATGCCAGAGTTAGCATAGGTCGCCATGTTATGCTGTTTATCAGACCACCGCTAGCAATTGTGATGTCTGGCGAGCTGCTGCAGGTGCTCATAATTCTGGTGGGAGCTTCGTCATTCATTGTGCAGAATGTCGAATCGTCTATCTGTTCTGCCAGCTCCATCCCTCTCCGATTATTTGACAGGCAAGAATGCCAAAGATCGTGGTGCGCGTTAAAGTCGCCAAGTACCAGTCGGTTTTCACCACGAAGTAGCGCACTAATATTCGGGTGATTTCCTGTTGGGCAACTTGTAACTGGGGGGATGTATATATTAAATATTTCGAGCTCGACATCGCCTGACCGGACAGCTATACCCTGACATTCTAGGATAGAGTCCCTACGGTCGATGTCACCTTCGATAAGACGATATTGCACGGTGTTGTGTAATATGAATGCTAGGCCACCACCACTATCTCGCTCGCGATCTTTACGTAAAACGTTGAAACCTGCACAACTCAGAAGGACTGAGTGGCTGTTTAACTTGGTTTCTTGGACCGCAGCTATTGATATGCCTTCCCGACTCATAAAATCAGCTATCTCCTCGATCTTACTCTGGAGCCCGTTGCAGTTAAATTGTAAGAGTCGGGTATGTCTTAGTCAGATTGATCAGACTGGGAGTCATGCTGTCTACTTGAGCTCCTGGGGGCCGAAAGGGCCCTAAGTTGGCCACTCCCTGAGGGTGGCGGCGCATTGCGCGAACTAGGTGCAGGTTGCACTGCCGTAGAGGCAACAGTCGCAGTATTGCGTTGACAGCAAGGGGCCACATAACGTGTGGTCCACTCCCTATGGGTCTTAAGGCCTGAACAGGTCTTAAGATGGCTCCATCCATTGCATGTGTTGCACCTAACCGAGGTGGAATTTGGATGGAGCCTTTTAGCGCCTACGCAGCAGAAAAATACCTCAGGCCCTGGGTTGGACTCGATGCCAGCCCGGAGTAAGAGGATATGGAGCAACCCTGCTGCAAGGCGTTGCTCCAATGACGTACAACTAAACTTAAAACTAATCGATCCAAACAGGGTTAGATCGCCGAAAGGGCAGCCCTTGACCGGATAAAATCCGGGTCAACTCCGGTGCGTAGAACCGGCTGCTGTGGGAGTTGTTCGGTGGTGCCGGTGGAAGCAGAGGAAGAAGAAGACCTCCACTCAATTGGAAAGACCAGGCGAAAAAGGACCTAGCTTCACTTGGTATCACCAATTGGCGTCAAACAGCGGAAAGGAAAGATTAATGGCGCGCTGTTTTTAGCTCGTTGTCTACGCTAGTAAAGCCGAAGTATAACAAGACATTATTCGTAAGATTCAATCGCACTTTAACTAAAACCTTGCCGACTATTGTGATTTTGAGCGATTTGGATGAGTCGTACTGCTGATTATACTCAGGTGTGAAATGATGTATTTGTATTTCAATCGTTCCGTCCGAAAACTTATCACCCCCTGTAAATATTATTTAAAGAAACTAAAATAGTGCAATTAATAAAAAGGAAGGGTGAAGAGAAGATTGTCACCAATATTTCTTAAATTCAAAATGCTTTAAACATCCGAATCAGAACGCTGTAGAAAATCAAGTTTATTTCTACAAGGAATTAAGTGTGAGTTTGTTTGAAATGATTTATTTTCTGAGGTGCCACATATGTGTTACGATAACATTCATGTGACAACACAAAGTATTACGAAAAGGATCATTAATATTGAACTACGGTCGAGCACAGAAGAAAGTAGAATACTTCCTACATATAGACGAATATGTATGTGTGTAGATTTATTGGTATAAGAAGCGCACACCATCATTCGCAACAGCAACGCCCCATTTTCGTGCCTCCGCGCAATAATGCACTCAATGTTTGGTCGACCCTCCCATCGAGTAACCCCATTTTTATCGCATTTACTTGTGTATAGTACTCTATTTTTATACTTTTTATTTCGAATCATGTTTGACTTAAAGTACGTCCGTAGCGCGTGGTCAGTGTTGCAATGCACTCGGCACGCTCGCTGCACCGCACTTTGGGTTATGCTCATGAAAGTGCTCAAAAAGTGAAAAGAGCCACACTCATAAAACGCAATGGAGCCGCCTTTCACCTTTTTCAAGTGGAGTACTTGTGGCAGGTGCCGCGTTTCATTTGTGATGACCATCATTAGTAAGTACATGTTTACAGGGGGTCTCAATGAGAGAAGTTCGTTGAAGGTTACATAGCATTGTCGGACGTGAATGTTTGAAGGTGAAACTGAGACTGGCGATTCGGCGATTCGGCGATGTGCACAAGGATACGACTTTTTAGTTTTTGAAAGGGTTCACATGACCTTTGTTCAAAGTTGTTGGTTTTTCTGGGTGTCTAGTACGTCAGGTTTGCGGTGATTCGATCATCCAATAAAGTTTAAACATAGCTTTGTTGTTGTAGTAAACATATACCGGTCTTAGATCGGATACAAATACAAATGGCCTGTAAGGAGTCGATGAGTCACAGCGCATTGAGAATATCAACTAACACAAGTTTCTTCAAATATCGCCGCTCATAGATGAGGTCATTATCATAAATTTCGAATTCGGATATCTTTTTTTTAAGGATGTTTCATAAAATCGATGGTCAATGCTAATGGGACGAAATCGTTCATAAAAGATCTATCAGCGTTCGGCGGATCCAGGGAATGTAGAATGTCTTATTCAGGGGTGTTGTGGAATCTGAGAACTGACTGTAGTGAAATTTTGCCATCTCGAAATCTTATGTAGCTTATGACAGTTGATCGATTTATTAATAATTATTTTCAAAAATTCGCTCAGAGAAGTATCTCGTTCAATCCATTACAACACTAGGAAAATAATTTTAAGGTGTTTCTTCCGAGTTGACAGTCTTGGACAGACATAAATTCAGGGGTTTAAAAAATAACGGGAATTTCACGGGATTGAAGAGCCAAAGGCTATCCTAAAAATCAAGTTTGAGAAGTGTTTCGGCGATTGGAAGAAGCGCTGGCATTAGTACAAAATATCGAATAGGGACTATTTGAAGGCCACAATATTAATGTAGAGGATTAAGAAATATTTTTTTCAAAAAATTAAAATTAGTCTTATTTTTTAACACTATTGTTGTTGTTGTAGTGGCATGAAACATTCCCCAACTAATTTTGAGGAATGCTGCCAATTTGACAGTCCTTGCCCAGACTGGGGTTCGTTCTATTTACACACGAAGAACCGACTGTCGTGGGTACTCGACCTCGTACTTAGCTAAATTAGAACAAGAATGTAGCGGAAAATTATAAATAGGTTTACATATCTTTGAAATGGTTTAGCAATAATATTGAACAACTATTTTTTTATGATAATTTATTACATATACATACATACATATTAATGTACGAGTATAATAAAAAAGGCAACTTTAAAAAAATCTTAACTTCTTTATACATGTGTTTATAAATAAATATTTTTGAAAAAAATTACGTGGAATAGGCATTTTCAAAATACAAAAAAAAATTAACAAATATCAAACAATTAGTTCCTTGACTCGAGCAATCAAATCCTGTTTGTTCATTTTTGAAGGAACCTGCACATCAAAATGTGTTTTCAAAATATCACGGAGTTGAGCAACCGTACAACCACCCAACGTATCATTGTTGACCAACTGCTGCACATAGTTAAGTTGCTTCAAACTATCCGTATCCGCTTTAGGTACTTTGGGAGCACTTGCACCGGAAGCATCAGAGCCCGCACGCTTTTTCGCTACCTCGACATCATCACCGAATATTTCATTTAAGCGAGGTAAGATTTTTGCAATACGCTCATCCTGTCGCTTGGCATCCGGCATGCCACTAAGACCGGCATTGTCAGTTTTTATATTCAACGCCAAAGCCAGTATATTAGACTGCAATGCCTCCACTGTTGGATCAACAAGAACATTCGGCTGGAATGTTGTACGTAATTTACTGACAACTTTTTCAAAAGCTTTCACGCCTTCTTCAGGCGACTCATTCTGCATGCTATTCCAATTTTCAAAATCTATATTACGTATATGTTTGGCAAAAGGCAGATATACTATCTTAAATCCATCGCCATATAATAGCGGTTTTGATGTATCATCCGCGGCAGCAGCACCGTCCACAGGAATTAAGGCAACATAGCGTGGAATAGATTTGCGCTTACGCATAAATAAGCAAATAGCCATTTTATTGCGCTCCAAACATCGTTCCCAAAGTGCACGAAATAGACGTTTCGATCCACTGACACCCTTCTCATTGGGATACATAAAGTTTTGCGGTTTATAATACCAATTTTCTGGCAACTCGGAAATCGGTTTAAAACCGAGTAACATCATGCCCGGTGCATGTAGATTTCGCACGCGATTTATTTGCTCAGGGGTAATGCGTATAGGCATGGCACCTAAATTAATCTCGTACCACCCACCGCTTTGTTTAACTTGATGCTCCTCAACAATATCCATAGTTTCTTCAGATTGCTTACGCACCATAATAACACGCTTTTGCTGTACGATTGAATTATCCTTACGAAGTAGTCGCACTTTACGTGGCATGAAACGAGCTTTGAAATATTTATAATAGAGCGCTGATAACGCCAAATCTGGACCCAACGATAGCTTGAAATGGCCCAAGGATCGTCTTAATACGTTTTGACGCAATTTGCGATCAGATAACAATGTACGCAATTCTTCAGGGTTTCTTGGTTCAAAATCAGCAATATTTCCATCTGTAATAAATTGTTCGTCAGAAATGAAATTTGAAAATAATTTTCTAACAAACCTTCAACCAGCGTTAGAAATTCTTTGTAAAACGGCTCATAATTGAATTCATCAATCATAGGTATTACTTGAAATTCAATTTCTTTACCTTCCAGATCTTTAGCTTTTTGTAAGGCCCTTTGATACAAATTTGAATTCAGCGGATGAGGTGTCGCTTTATCAGTAAGGTAAACCAATGTAGATGAAACCAGATTATAACCGGCATTTTCAAACAAATTTATGCACAAACGTAACATAACAGAAAAATCAGCAGCACCACCATTTCCTGCGATCCCATAGTTTACGCCAAATTCCTGTTCAGCAGTTTCCATAAATCGTAAGTAATGTTCTACTATTGATTTGGATAGTTCTCGGAGCGGTAAGAAGACCGCGCAATTTTGTGGCACAACTATATTGTCCAAACTTCTGGCTTCGTAAGGATCAGGATTCATTTCTGTATTTACAAACACAATACCAATTAAATCGTTACTGTTTACTAGCAATCCAGATATTAAAGCTTTGCGCACAATATCCAAAGCCTCAGAAAATCTCTCATATTCTTCAAAGAGATTGGCGTCCACTACAAATATGAGCGCCTCCCGCCCTTTGTAATTCGGTTTGGCCTGGTCGTCATCATCCTCACTGTCACTAATTAAAACATCGAAATTCGGATTCCAATCAACCTTTGAACTGCAACTAGCCATTGACGGTGTGGATTTGTAAACTTGTTAATAATTTTATGTTGATTGTTGTGAAATTATTTGAAACAAATCGGGTGTGAATGTATCGAAAAATAACGAAAACAGCCGGTTCTTTCGATGACTATATTTACAGTGTAGAGAATTTCTCAAAATATCGGAAAAATCGATTACTAGATTTTAAATAAATTTTTCTGGATCCAGTGGACGAGAAACGTATGAACTATATGTATAGACATCGTAAAAGAAGTTATTTCAAATTAAAAACAATAAGCCGCTTTTAACTCTAGAGATTTTTCTGATTTCAGAACCATTAACAATTATCATCGATTAAAAAATTTTAAAATCAACTTTCCCAATTTGAAATAAAAGTAGATGGCAACATTGTGAAATAATCAACTCTGGTTATCAAGATTGCAATTAATAAATCGATAAGTAGTTTTATTTTTACTTAACGGCTGTTAATTTGTAATATTGGTTTGTCTATTATTTAGTTGTTTATTTTATTTTTATATTTGTAATAAAAAATGTTCCTTAGTATAAATTATGATGGAAATATGTAATGAAGAATTGTTTTCCACCTTTAACAAATTATGTCGATACATATAAATAACCACCATTTGCTTTCAATTCAATTGTTAATCGACCGTCGTCACGAGCAGTAATCGTTCAGTCAGCGAGAAAGTTCGAAACATCTGAAAAGTGAAAAGTGTGCAAAAAAGCAAAAGCTTTGCTAAATAAATTTGCTGTGTTATTTTTTTTCTAAAAACACAAATACCAAATAAAAATGAGTACAAAATCGTATTTTGAGGATGCACGCGATGAAAGCCAAGGTGGTAAACTGTCCAGAAAAATAAAGGATTCGCCCTTCATGATTATTGGTACGTGGAAAGCCTGAATGTTTTATATAATTAATTATAGTTATAGTAGTTATGCTACATACGCTATTACTTGCCACGACGACTGTGTGTGCGCACTATTTGACATGACATCAAGAAGATTTTTTTTGTGGAAGTTATGGAATTTCATTCTTAATTCATATTAATAGGAAGTAGGGGATATGACATGCGTGAACTTGACCTTGGCCATACGTTGAGTCAAACACCCGTCAGAGAACGCCCGCAGCATATATGTTCTTTAGGTATTACACAATAGTAATTGTAGGAATTATGTACGAGTATATATTTAGTATTATATTGCTAAAAATTTTATTTAGAAACATACTTATGTACATATACCATATGTACTTCCTATCTAATTGCAATATTTTTTAAGCAGAATAATGTGCTCTCTTTACTTGCGCGCCACTCCGATCATTCATGGTCTATCGACGATCAAAAATGCATTTGTTTGAGGTTTTGCATTTGATTTATTTTCCTTTTTAAAGTGTTTATATCGTTTATAACAATGTTTAAATTCATATTGGTCATCCATTAAATTATATATATATATAACAACATTAATATTTATTCCATCGCCTTCTAAATTCGCAAAAATTCATAATGATGATGTAATACTCTTGCTCTTGTTAGAGTAAGTATTAATACATATCAATTCTCAATAAAATGCATTGCTTTTCAATATGCACTCATAAACAATATCATTGGACCTTTTAATACCACTTTTAAAAAGTTTATAAAAATTTGCAATTGTTGCTGGGCAAATTATATTTATGTTGTCTGCTTCTTATCGTTTTGTCATTTCTTCTATTTTTTAATTTGCGTAAGCACGTAGGCAACTAGTGCTTGAATGTTTAGTAATTCACTTGCTTTTTTAGGTAGTCCATATTATTCAATCCAAATGCAGTATATATCCACATAGAGATTTCTTGTATTTTCAATATATGCGAATAATTCACGGTACAATAGGAGAGGAAGGTTACAAACCCCCACGGAAATAAAATATATTTATTTTTTCATATTTCTTAACGCCACATGATCGCATTTATAGAGATATACCTTTAATATCTCTAAATGTATGTATGAATATGTTTATAGTGAAGACGGACTGGTTAGAGATACTCAAACGACAATTTGACGAAATTGTTCAACTATGTATGCATGCGTGTCCATCAAATTGTATTAATAAAATGTTTGAGAGCACAAATTGTTTGATTCTTGGACTATTTTCTTTTCGTAGCATTCTCTCTTTTACTGAAATTTGCTTTAGATTGAGCACGAAAATTGTAGATTAAAAGTAATTTCGCTGTTGCGACAGAATTTATAGACATATGATTTAATTTTAAAGTGCACGTGTAGACACATTGCCTCACTCCCCACCTCTATCTACTTATGGTAGGTTCTAGTGGGGATATGTTAGCTTAATTAGCGCGCACAAAAGCTGTTAATGGGAAAATATTATGAAGAGCGCATAAATACATAGATATATTATCTTTTTTGTTAACGTAAACATATCATTGTCAAAAGAATGCGAAAAACAACAATGAAAATTTCCACGAAATCAAAGCGCTTTAGTTCATTTGAAAACTTGTTTATCTTCACAGCTGGTTTTTTTTTTTTTTTGAATATACTTATTGCATTTGCCAATTACATCATATAATTACTGTACTTATTTGTAATTAACAATTGTTTTCCATGAATTCATTTTGCAGGTTTGGCTGGTTTCGTCGCTGCTGGCGTTATTGGTGCTTACAAATATAAGAACCGTGGAACAATGAGCACAAGTGTTTTCTTAATGCAACTGCGTGTTGCGGCGCAGGGAACAGTTGTCGGCGCGCTGACGTTGGGTCTCGGCTATAGCATGGCCAATGAATATTTATTCAACAAAACACCCAAAGAAAAGTAATGACAATTGATATTTATTATCTATAAGAATTATGTAGAGATTAAGAGCACAAGTAATGTAAATTTTGAAGTGAAACTCAATTACAATTTTCATATTGATAACAAATTGTAAATCAATTTACGTAATTTGCTTTTGTTTAATATATTATGTAACTCAGTTTTAGTCATTTATACACTTTTTACTTTTTGTTAATTCATTTTTTTAATTTTTTTTTGTTTTCTTGTCTCATTTTTTTATTTCAGTGCAAAACAGTCCCAATAAAAATGATGCATCTAGTTGTACATATGTATACATACACGTTAACAAGCTAAATGTGTGCATCAACGTTTTACTGCAAATTCTTACCAAAATGAAATCCTCGTTAAGAGCTGCAACTCATACTTATACTATTACATTACATAACATACATATTTTCATACATAATTTTTAGCATAATAATACGATATATGATAATTACTACAGTTTAAGAATAAAAAAGTTGGTTATGATGAAATCACTTAACTTATAATGACGGCATTCTATTGCCTGTGATATGCAAACTAATGGTTACAAATGTTTTATGAACAGAGACGCTAAATAGCTAATATTGTAGTTTTGTAATGTTGAAATGAACTATTTATAAACAAAAAAGCAAAAACAAAGATACAAAAATTTTACGTTAAACGATGTTATAAACGCTTATTTTTATGTATGATTATTTAAGTTAAATTTAAACAAAAAATAAAAATAATAAAAAAATAAATGAGAAAATAATTGATAAATGCACTGTGTTTATTGTCATGTGTGAAACTACATATGTATATGTTTAAGAGTGCGACGTGGTGTGATGAATTAGTTCAGCGATCATAGAGTCAATGTGATATAGACGTTTACAGTGAATTATTACACAATGGTCAAGAAAGAAACTAGCGATGATATTTTTGTATTTTTATCCACAATATTAAATTGAATAACATAAAGTTTGAAAATCATTTATAAAAGTATAAATCACATTATTAAAAATAATTTCCCTCTAATGAGGTACACAAATTCCATATATTTTAAACTTTTCGTTTTCGAAATCACATGTTCCCCTCTTGAAAAAAATGAACACATTTTCTGCAGAAATCAATTTAAATTTGGCTGTTGTGAAAATTAAGAAAAATTTTCGATTTCTATTCACCTTTGCTGACAAAATTTATCGATATACAGTTGTTAGGTAAAAAAGTACCCAACACTGAAACACGCCGTCGCTTATTAACAATTTAGTAAAGTCAACGCTGACTCATGCTGGAATTTACTAGAGAAGCGAGCATAGCAACGGTGCGACATTGTGTGCCCCGAGCGATAAATATACAGCAATTATCAAATCTATGGCTACGAAACCTGCTTTGTCATCATCTACACTGAGAAAAGGCAAGAAACCAATACTGCTTAAAAATACCACTGAGAGAAACTTGCGACTTACGGAGAGAGTGATTTCCCCACCATTTACTATTACATAATGAAATTAAAAAAATATTTTGGTTTTTACTATTTATTTTATTTTATACCACAATCAATGTGGTTAGTTTACAATTAACGAACATAAATTTGCATTTATGCGGTGGCCGATGTAGCGGCAGCACCAGCGGCGGCGGCAGCCTCCTCCTTGATGCGATCCTTCTTGAGTGGACCCATGAATGCCAATTTGTCGGCTGGGGTCTGGAAACGACCATGACCCATCTTGGACGATGTGTCGATGAACTTGAGTTTGATTTGTTCCAACGCAGAGCGTTTGGTGTGCTTCAACAAAGACTTGCGAAGAGTGAGCACACGCTTCTTGGAGCCAATGCAACAACCCTTGAGCATGACGAAGTCATTGGTGACCTCACCATAATGGGGGAAACCACCCATGGGTGTAATGCTCTTATCGGTCAAATCGTACTCGGTGGAGGCATTGTTCTTGATGACCTGTAATATTAAAAAAATCATAATTAGTTGGCTATCTATGGCATTTGTTCACATATTCTTCAATGTGTTGTGCAATCAGTCCTATCATTTGATTATCATTTTGGTATCAATAAAAAGTTATGTTTGATGTCGGAACTTTATGAGTTTATCATCAATGCAGTCTTCTAATAAAACACAAGTTGAATGGAAATTTTGCCCTACCTTGCCATCCTTGGTGTGGATTCCGGCACCGATGCGGTAGATCTTCTTGTTGATTTCGGTACGGTGATGGTAGCCCTTTTGACCGGCACGTGCGACGGTGAAGGACACACGAGATGGATGCCAGGCTCCAATACAAGCAACCTTGCGCAGACCCTTGTGCGTCTTGCGTGGCAGTTTCTTGGTGTGCCAACGAGCAGTGACACCCTTGAAACCTTTACCCTTGGTAACACCAACGCAATCAATCATCTCATCCTGTCCGAAAACATTGCTGACTTGCACTGGTTTCTCCAAGTTCTCACGCACCCATTTAACCTTATCTTCAATGGAACCACCGTTCAATTGGATTTCCATGATGTGGGCCTTCTTTTGGCGTTGCTTGATCAAACGGATCTAATAGAAGTAAAGAAATTGGAAATTAGTAACTTGTATATTGTAGAAAGTTATAAGAATTACAAAATTTGGATTGGTACTGTCCGTGATATGGTTTAACTGTGCGATAATCGCCTAAGTGGCTGCGCACAGTTAGTGGAATATATCAAGGATCGCCACCCGAAGGGCAATTTGTTCTGCGACGTTGCGGTTATATAACTGTGCATTAAACATCACAGCAAGACCGCCTTTTAGGAACACTACATCAGACGCACTCATTCATCCGAAGATTGCAGTGTGCATCCGACGCCATGAACCAAGGACGTCGCGCATTTTTAGTAATAATGAATATTTGTTATTAATAATTACCTGTGAGTGAGCAATAACGCGGATGACCTTGCAGTAACGGAGCATCTTGCGGAAGTCATTTTCAATGCTCTTCTTGCCCAAATCAACTTCCCATTTCTTGCTGGCTTTGGTGAAAGCCTTCTTCTTTGATTTGTACCTGAATCGAAGCAGATTGCATTCATGAAACACGTGTATCAATGCAGTTACAATGGACACCGTAAATCAGTGCAATTAGTGGAACGAATTTGCAGCCGGAAAATTTGCTCTCAGCTCCATTGGGTGGGCGCAACACTCAACTTCTTTGCTAATGTGAATTTGACTGGCAAAAAAAGAAAAATGGAAGCCGACCTCATCGCAATTAAGAGCGAGCGGAGATCGATTCTTCCATGCCGTGCTCACGAAATTCCACACATATCAGAATACCAAAAACCGAATGTAATTTTCGGTAAACAATATGGCGCTCACACGACTTGTACAGATTTTAAAAGCTCTCTCAGCAAGCTGATCCAAGAACTTTAGTTTTAAATTATTTTTTTTAGTAATATTCTCATATGGAGCAAACAATGACTAAGAAATTGAAAAAATGTTGATTTCTTTAAACTTTGATCAGAAGGAAGGCAGACAGGGATGGTACAATATTGTATCTTCAAAGCAGTCAGTTACCATCTATCATCATTTAAAGCAAAAGCAACCAACATTTTTTACAAAGTAATCTAATCCCACTTTAAAAAAGTAATATTGAGGTTATAATGAAACTTAACATACCAGTTCTTGTAGAAACGACGACGGCACTCCTCGGACAAATGCTGTGCCCATACGTTGACAAGAGCACGGAGACCATATGGAGTTTCAATGTAACCGACAGCACCAACAACAATCATTGGTGGAGTTTCCAAAACGGTTACGGCTTCAACAACCTCCTTCTTATTGATCTCTGTAAAACAGAAAAAAAAAGAGATATGAAACACGTGCTCTTCAAATCTACTTAATATATTTGCGTTATATGAAGAAATCAGTCCGCCCTAGTTATATTATAATCATGGATATCATTTGTGTTCTAACCATAAATTATTAACTTTTTATCATCATGAAAAATGAAATCGTATTAAAAACACGAATAATCTCAAACTTACTGGATCCAGGACGGTCGGCCTCGCGAACAACGTGGGTCATACCAGCTTTGTAACCAATGAAGCATGTTAAATGCACTGGTTTGCTGGGATCATCCTTGGGGAAGGCCTTAACCTTACCACGGTGGCGGCATGACCGCTTCTTGGGGTAGAATGCCATAGAGCCATGGCGAGGCGCAGAGAATTTACGATGAGACTAAAAATATAAATATATATTACGTTAATATATTTATGCACTATTAAATTATTCGAACCAATTAAAAACCACGTGTGCAAACATCTTTAGAGGTTATTATCGAATTTACTTTTAAATTATTACAAATTTATTTATATGAAACTCAAAGCCAAGATATTGATGATACTTGTATAGGTTAACACAAAGTTTAAACACTTTTTCAAAATTAAAATTCAATAATTAGAAATATTTACCATTTCTCAGAATAGTTTTCGACGCTTCTGTTCGGTTCGAGCGACGATGTCAGAAAGAAAGTTTGATCGGCATATTCGAGGGAAGTTGTAGAAGCAAGATGCGGTTTGTTAAAATGAAAAACGAACAGTACTAAGTGAGGTGCGACATCTATCATCTAACTTGATAAACTTGTTAACCGTGTAGACCGATTCGAAACAACATTCGTCGTATTTTCTTTTACTCATATTAATTATAATTATTTTAAAATTCTGATTATAGAAGATAAATATATATCTTATATATAAGCATATAAAATATAAATGGACAAATTTATTTGGAAAAAAAAATATTATGTAGAAATCTTGAGCTTCACATATTCCATTTAAAGGTCACTTTTTAACATTAAAGGTTAATTTTCTACTTCATCTAGAATTTTCTTGGAAATTTTATAATAGTGATAATCACTGATATATAAAAACACAAAATTATAAAAATTGTGCTAAAACAAATTTAGTAAGTAAAGCTTAAAATAATTTAATTAAAATAATTTTATTGCTAAATTACACATGAATGTAGTTAAATTATGGACAACGGGCAAGGGTGGCTTGGAAGGTTAGTATTTAAACAGATATAATTAGAATTAATTTTCCATTTTTTTTATACAGTAAAAGCTCTTTTTTCGCGGGGTATATGTTTCATAAATTTGCCGCAAAAGTTCAAAAATATTGCGAAAATAGTGGAATATTTAACATTTTCTTGTAATAAGATCTACTTTACTTTTTTATTAGTCCATTCGACAAGAATATTGGGTTGGATACCTATTGGAATAATTTTATTATTATGTATGTGCTTATTAGATCCGCGAATAAAAAATTTTTAGTCGCGAATATAGAAATTGGGTCTAATTTTTTTAATCCGCGAATAGTGAAAACGCGAATAAAGGAAGCGCAAATAAGGAGCTTTTACTGTATTTACAAAAATAATTTCTATTTGCATTTCTAAATTTTAAATAAATCAAGAAATACAACTCTGCAATCTAGCAGCTGATATTTGTTAGTATATGATATAACTAAAGAATAACTTTTAGTTATAAAATAATAAATTAGTTCTTTGTATTAACATTAAAACGACAACAATACGATGTCGTCCAACAAGTATAATGAATTAATAAAATTGGGCACACAATATGCACGTCGGATGAATTTCCTTTCTAACCGCATTTTTGGAGAAGTTGCGCGCACCACCAATGATAAGTCTATGAAGGTAGTTCGCATGTTCGCAGAGGAGCCGGTGCAGAAGCGCGATTCATTGAATAACTGGTATCCCCGACACGTGGAGACCCATATTCTAATGAAAAATCTGCGCGCTTACGGTTTATTCCGTGACGAACACGAGGATTTCAAAGAAGAAATGAAACGTCTGAGACGGTTACGTGGTAAAGCTGCGCCAAAGAAGGGTGAGGGCAAACGGGCGTCCAAGAAATAGCGAGATTTGTGTTTATGGTTTAAAATAAAGATGTCTTTTATTATGATTTAATCATTGTTTTATTAAAAGTTTAGCTTCGCCAATGAAAACAATTTCTCCTTCCTGTCTACAATCATATTCCACCAAAGCAATTTTACGTGCATTGACTAAACGAACAGTAATGTTTACATCTTTATCAACACGACATGCTTTAGGAAATTCAAACTTTTGACTTAAAACTATGGTTCCTGGTCCAGGAATTTGTGTACCAATTATTCCAGCCACAATGGCATTGAGAAAAGCACCATGCACCTTACGTTCGTCTATTGGTGTGTCTGTAGAATGTATAGGATTGTAATCTGCTGTGAGCGTAGAAAAATTATCTAATTCATCTTGACTGAAACGTTTAACTACAGTAATTTTTCTACATTTGGTTGTTAACTGACTTTGGAAGCGTTTTAAAAGTTGTAAGAACATTTTTTGAATCTACCACTTCCTCACTACGTGTTCCAAAATCTTCACAAAACAATGTCGCGATGTTCTTTACTCTCTGATCTGTACTTTCGTTTCGCAGTTGTGTAATTTTTTTCAACAAGCACGGTGTGGCAATTAAGGATTTTTGTTCTTGTATACACGAATCCGCCGACAGTAACTGATATAACAGAGCGATGCAATTAAGTTGTATGTCTGTTGCTTCTGTTGCGTGTAGTAGTAGGCTTATTTGAGCGAATGCGTCTATGTTTGTAATAAACTTAAAGGCAACAGGATCTAAAAATACAAAATTTTACTATATTTTGAAAATATATTTTGCGAAAACGATGATTACCTAAACATATGTTACAGTAACCGGCAATTGCGTGTAGTTGTAATCGCTCATTTGGACTCTTCACACAGTCTTCAAATACGTCTAAGGCACCAGCTTCTTTCAGATATCTCCAATTTATTGGATCATAAGCAAAATTAGTTAAATTAGCAGTCACTTGTTCCTTGGCCTCTAGAAATTCAAAGATTAATTGTTTGAACCATTCTACATCAATTAAATGTATTCACCTAGGTCAGTTGTGGTGTAATATTCTTCTACAAGATGTTCAATATAATCAGGACGTGGTATTCCTCCCTCTGGTGTGCGTCTTTTCAGATGAGCATGGCTAGAGAACATGGTATGCAAGGCATATAACACTTTGATTACAGCAGCACGAACAGCATCTGTAAAATTTTGAGTTGATAATGATTTAATAATGCTCAAGAACTTTAAGGTCGCGTTAAAGTCGGCGACATAATTTGGGGCGATATGAAGATGTCCTGAAATATTGCTCCTAATTAAGAATTATAAATGTTGTACCCTTCAAATAATCTGATATTATTCTAATAACAAAAAAATATTTATTATTGTTTACTTTTTGATGTGCATTTGCTTAATTTTTAACGTTGCCACGTATTTATTAATATAAAATAATGTATACTCTGTGTTCAATTTTTTTTGCGACTTCCGACTACTATTATGTATAATTGCAAGCATTCTAAGCAAATACTAACAAATCTTTAATTTAAGTCTTTCCGATTTACATTGAACTTTATATTTTTTCAAAAACTAACATATTACCATCGCCGACAAAATTTTCAACGCCGTCACAATTGATTTCACGGTCATATGTTACTGACAGGTTATGACAACAGCAGCAGCCAATATTTTGTTCAGCTGTCAATGTAGAAATAAAAGTGTATTTTTTCTTTGCGTATTAAATGAAGCAATTACAGGCTAAAGTAAAAACGTAATTAATGACAAAATTATAAAAAAGAGCACCTGTGCATTAGAAAAGAAACAAAAATATCAGGATTAACGCCACTAATTTGATATTTTGCTAAGAATAAAAGGGAAAAGAAACAAAATGTTTCGTAGTCGAAGTTGGTTTGGTGGAAACTGGAACCGCCCAAAGAATCGTCTTTCATTGGAACACCTTAAGTACCTGTACAGTATATTGGAGAAGAATACTACTGTTTCCGAAAGTAATCGTGGACTCTTAGTGGAATCACTACGCTGTATAGCGGAAATACTCATCTGGGGTGATCAGCATGACTCTTCTGTGTTTGAGTGCGTAACCAAATCATTTTACATATATATAGTATATATTTGTATACAATGCTGATAAATAATAATTTTGTTTTATTTGCAGTTTCTTTCTTGAGAAAAATATGCTGTCCTACTTTTTACATATAATGCGCCAAAAAAGCGGAGGCTCGAGTTTTGTCTGTGTGCAACTATTGCAAACATTAAATATTTTATTTGAAAACATACGAAATGAGACATCATTGTGTAAGTAGTAACACTTGAGCAAGCATAACATGCATAAGTGGGTCAATTACAAACATTATAATTATTTGTTTATATAGATTATCTCTTGAGCAACAATCATGTCAATTCAATAATTGTGCACAAGTTTGATTTTTCTGATGAAGATGTAATGGGTTATTACATTTTATTTCTAAAGACGCTGAGCCTTAAACTGAATACGCATACCATACATTTCTTTTATAATGAAGTAAGAATGAAGATGTGATTATTAAATAATTATTCACTAAATTAATTGTTTATATTACATTTTAGCACACCAATGACTTTCCACTTTATACAGAGGCTATTAAATTCTTTAATCACCCAGAATCTATGGTGCGAATAGCAGTCCGCACAATTTCCTTAAATGTATATAAAGTACAGAATGCCAGCATGTTGCGGTTTATTAGAGACAAGTATGCTTTTAAAATACGAAAAATAGATGGAACAATATTAATAATGAATTTCTGCTTTTACAGAACCGCTGCGCCTTACTTCAGCAACTTAGTATGGTTTATAGGCAAGCATATTTTGGAATTGGATACCTGCGTAAGAACTGACATTGAGTAAGACATTGCTATCAAATTTCTCTGAATAAATAAATAAGTAAATTCTTTTTATGCGCAGTCACCAGTCCAACCAGAGGCTTTCAAATTTAGTCGCCGAGCATCTTGATCATTTACATTACCTGAACGATATTTTATTACTCGAAATAGATGATTTGAATGCCGTACTTACCGAACATCTGTTACACAAACTATTCGTACCGTTATATATATTCTCACTGACCCCTGCGCCACCGCCAACCTCACTAGCAGTGGTCACACAAAATCTAGCAGCAGTCTTAAATCGTCCGGTCGATATTGATATACAAGAAATCAATAATCCACGCGTTTCATCGATTGTCGCATTGTACCTGCTATCGCTGGTATTCTTGGTTATTACGCATGCGCCGTTGGTGCATGCGCTTGCCTGGGTCATACTCAACGGAGATCACAGTGTGTTCAAAGAGGGCGCTGCTGAAGTATTAAATGCATATGTGGAGCATCGTTTAGCAGTAGTGCCGGGTTTTGGTGAGCCACACGAAAGTCTCGAGCAAGCCTTGGAGACGGTCGGTGCCAACTCTACAAGCCATAGCTATGATACGGACAACTTGAATATATCTCAAGCCAGTCAAGCCAGTAGTGGCATAGATGTAGCGGCCGCAAATGCAGCCGGATCCACAACAGCAACAGGAGATGAGGAATGTGCGGAAAGCGATTTGTGTAGTATTTCTGTAGAGACTGCCAGTGCAGCGGCGCAGGTTGTATTAAATAACGCCAAATTGGCCAATATCACCGATGAGGAAAAGGAAAAGATACAAAAACTGGTGCAACCCACGCGTCCGTTTACCGAATTGAATCGTCCATTCTTGGAAATGGTATTATCGTCGTTGGATTGTACAGAAAACGATTATCTGGCACTTTTGTCCTTATGCCTCATATACGCAATGGCTTACAACCGGGGTGAGTGTTTTCGAAATTTATTGCGTGCTAACAGAAATAATAACTCAACGCATATTGTTACGTGTTTAAATAGTAGTTTGCATTCATCTAATCGTCTTTTAACAAACGCTAAATCAACTTACTAATGCACTTATTGTTCATCCATATTTTCTACTTTTCATTTGTAATGCTATCCATTTCAAAACAAAAACTCGAATGGTGATGTGTTTCTCACTACTACTATATGCTTCATAAAACGACACTGTAGATGGTATGTAATATGCTCAGTTCGATTTTATGTACATATACATATTTATGCATCTGTATATTTCATCAAAATATTCAATATTGTTGTGCTTAATTAAATTTGCACTCAATTTGTACTAAAATAGCTCAATCTACCGTTTTTTCTTCCGTATGTATGTAGGTGTGAAAAACGATTGGTTCGAACAAGTACTCTCCCAATCTGCCAAAGGACCGTATAGCTATAAGACGGAGCTAATCGAGCGCTTGCTGCACATAATCACATTATCGAATCAGCCTTGTATGGAACTCATAAAATTATTTTGTTAAAATTTAATTTTCTTTAATAAAATAATTTTAATTTAATCCCTTAGCCTGCCGCATACGTCTCATAACCATTGAGATTGCGTTGCAATTGCTTGTTACCTTTACGAAACCCTGTACGGACGATGCTTGTATCACAGAGGCGCAGCGTGATGCCTTGTTTTCCGCACGTAACCAGTCCATGGTTGTTTTGCGTAATTTCTACAAGTCTGAAGATATCTTTCTCGATCTGTTCGAGGATGAATTCAATGAGATGCGCAAAACCAATTTGAATGTGGAATTCTTGTGTATGGATTCGACGATACTGCTACCACCGACCGGCACACCGTTGACGGGTATAAATTTCACACGTCGCCTACCCTGCGGCGAAGTGGAGAAGGCACGTCGCGCCATACGCGACTTCTTTCTGCTACGCAAGACATGTCAGCAATTTTTGAATGAAAAGGAAACGCTGCTGCCGCTAACGAACACTATGAATCTGGTGCAGGTGGATAATGTGCTAGATTTGAGTAAGTGCTATATAATATTACAACTCTATTTCGACTTTATAATTAAAAAAAATTAAATTAAATTTTTTTAAAATCCAGACAATAGCGATTTAATTGCCTGCACCGTTATCACTAAGGAGAGCACCAAACAGCGTCGCTTTCTTGTCATAGACTCACTGCAACTAATACTCGTTGAACCGGATGCCAAACTCTTGGGTTGGGGTGTAGCTAAATTCGTTGGCTTCCTGCAGGATGTCGAGGTAGTGGGTGATAAGGACGATTCGCGCTGCTTGCACATCACGGTACACCGTGGCGGCGCGACGCACAATCGTACGCCATTGCTGTCGGCGAAATTTCTCTTTGACGATCACATACGTTGCATGGCCGCAAAGCAAAGACTGACGAAGGGGCGCAGCAAAGCGCGCCAGAAGAAAATGTATCAAATTGCGCAGCTAATCGAAATTCCCGGGCAAGTGATTGACTCACCCGTGTACGCGGTGGCTGGTCTACGCGCTGGCAGCGTTGCAAGCAGCAGTTCACGTTCATCGCGCGAACATCGTCCGATATTGTCGACGACAAGCCGTGTGCCCGGCTTTGCTGCGGCCTTAAAGCGCGACACCAATAATAGCGGTGGTGTGTGTCGCATGCAAATGGCGCAAAATCGTTCAATTGAGGGGTTGGTAGCTTAATTTATTCCGTTGTATTTACATAAAATAAAATTTATTTTTTCTAACAACAGCATACGAAATGAGAGTGCTGGCCGTCCGCGTCGCCGCAATTCCAATTCCAGTTCACATTCGTCGACATCGCAAAATCGCGATGCGAACTCATCACCAGCGCGTGAACATTCGGCGAGCAGCTCGCGTGATAATTCGCAAAGTCGTGGCGCAACACGTTCGCGTGATAACAGTCCGCGCATGCCCCGACCGCGGTAAACAAATCTCGCGATTTTAATGTATTTAATTTATTAAATTATTGTTTCTTTCTTTTTATTACAGTTCTGAGGAGATTCCACTCGAGGACTTTCAGCATTCGCGCACTAACAGTCCACACTCGCGTGCCAATTCTTCACATCTTAGTACACCGACACGTGCACATACGCCGTCACGTGCGCTGAATTATGAGCCCATTACGATAACGGTACATAATGGTACACCGCATGAAACGCATTCCTCAGCACCGCATCATGCAACTCAGCTGAATGGTGTGCCAATAGCCAAAGAAGTCTTAGTACCCGTCGCCCGATCCGAAGAAACATCGTTCATTGGCAACGAGGATGCCGCCACGAGTGAGCAGCGACGCCGTGGCATTATCGAAACCGTATAAAGCGTTGAACAGAGATTTTAAGCTGTTTATATAACCAATAATAGACGTTGTTTGTTTGCAAGTTTGAAATTTACCACTTGTACATAAATACAGACATAGAAATGGTAAAGAAAAAAGAAAAGAAATTTGTGAAGTTTGTATTATCAACAAAATTGAAAAATTGCTTTCCGTGTAATTTGGTTTTAGTTATTAAGCTTCTCATGTTATATATGAAAATTGTGACTAATATTAATTGTATTTGATGACATAAAGATTAATTAAAATTTTTGGTTTGTTTAGTCTTATAAGCTGAGTTTTATCAAAATGGAGTGAAAAACTAATAATGTAGAATATGAATAAAAGAAATAAATTTAAAAAGTTAAATTACTTGTTTAAACGAAAATTCGTAAATTTTGTTGTTTTTGTGATTTTCTTACATATTTACTGCGACGTTTAAAAAAAATTCCGTTAAAATGTTGCTGTTGTTTTTGAACAATTATTAAAATTATTTCCTACACATAAATCTCGAGCCGTACCGATTAGGTAGACACTGATTGTTAACTCTATTCGGTTCTAATTGTATGGCTTATACCGATTGAGTGCATTGAATTCGATAAATTATTCAACTATAAAGGATATTTCATCTACGGGTTCTCTATATAAAAGGGTTTTCAAAAGGAACGCTACAAAAGTAGACCGATAGGGACAGCAAAGGACGCCATTTTTTTCTCGCTCTTTTGACATTTTTCTTCAGTAAGGTCATTGCCATTTCACCAAGGAAAGATATACAATCCAAAAACGAGTCGAAATTATTAAAATTTACTACCGAAATTCGGAGTCAGTGGCCTCAACTTTAAGAGCGCTACGTCCAATTTATGGTTGTCATAACTGTCCTGTCAGATCAACAATTGAGCGTCTAGTGGAAAAAATTGTACAAAATGTTTCCGTGCCAGTGAGACAAAGAAGGCCCGTAGTGTCGTGAAAATTCCTGCCGCTAGCGCATCAATTGAAGAAGATCCAAACCAGTTACTCACACGTCGTTCTCAAGCGTTGGGCATCTCTGTGACGACGTTTTGGCAAATTTTGCGAAAATATCTTGGCCTACATTATTACCCGATCAAATTGACCCAAGAACTGAAGCTGCTAGATCACCAGTATCGTCGTATGTTCGTGAATTGGGCTGAGCAACAACTTGAAAACTATCAGGACTTTAAACAAAAACTCTTCTTCAGCGATGAGGCTCATTTCTGGCTGAATTTATGAATTTATTTAAAACTAAGTTTGGTGAACGTGTTATCTCACGAAATGGCCCGTTAATTAGCAGTGTCGGCCGTGCGATTTGACGCCGTTAGGCTATTTCCTGTGTGGCTACGTCAAGTCTATGGTCTATGCCAACAAACCAGCGACGACTGTTGAACTTCGTACGAATATCGTATCAAACGTGAAATTGTAGCAGTATCGGCCGATTTATGCTTGATAATATATACATACATATGTACTACAGTACAAAGTATACAACTTTCTATTTTCACACTAAATATTTTGAGATTTCTTACTAATAGTATATTATATATATATATTTGGCGTAGGAACCGCTTTAAGCGATTATAGCCGAATCCACCAGAGCGCGCCACTCATTCCTCCTTTTTGCTTTTTGGCGCCAACTGGAAACACCCAGTGAAGCCAGGTCACTTTGCACTTGGTCTTTCCACCGGAGTGGAGGTCGTCCTCTTCCGCGGCTTCCTCCAGCGGGTACTGCATCGAATACTTTCAGAGCTGGAGTGTTTTCTTCCATCCGTACAACATGACTTAGCCAGCGTAGCCGCTGTCTTTTTATTCGCTGAACTATGTCAATGTTGTCGTATAAATCGTACAGCTCATCGTTCCATCGTCTGCGGTATTCGCCGTTGCCAATGTTTAGAGGACCATAAATCTTGCGCAAAACCTTTCTCTCGAAAACCCCAAGAGTCGTCTCATCGGATGTTGTCATCGTCCACGCTTCAGCGCCATACATCAGGACGGGAATAATGAGCGACTTATAGAGTTTGATTTTGGTTCGTCGAGAGAGGACTTTACTTTTCAATTGCCTACTCAGTCCAAAGTAGCACCTGTTGGCAAGAGTGATTCTGCGTTGGATTTCAAGGCTGACATTGTTGGTGTTGTTAATGCTGGTTCCCAGATAAACGAAATTATCTACAACTTCAAAGTTATGACTGTCAACAGTGACGTGGGCGCCAAGATGCGAGTGCGCTGACTGTTTGTTTGATGACAGGAGATATTTCGTCTTGTCCTCATTCACCACCAGACTCATACGCTTCGCTTCTTTATCTAATCTGGAAAACGCAGAACAAACGGCGCGGTTGTTGCTTCCGATGATATCAATATCATCGGCATACGCCAGGAGCTGTACACTCTTGTAGAAGATTGTACCCTCTCTATTTAGTTCTGCAGCTCGTATTATTTTTTCCAGCAATAGATTGAAGAAGTCGCACGATAGTGAGTCACCCTGTCTGAAGCCTCGTTTGGTATCGAACGGCTCGGAGAGGTCCTTCCCGATCCTGACGGAGCTTTTGGTGTTGCTCAACGTCAGCTTACATAGCCGTATTAGTTTTGCAGGGATACCAAATTCAGACATCGCGGCATAAAGGCAGCTCTTTTTCGTGCTATCGAAGGCAGCTTTAAAATCGATAAAAAGATGGTGAGTATCGATTCTTCTCTCTCGGGTCTTTTCCAAGATTTGGCGCATGGTGAATATCTGGTCCATTGTGGATTTTCCAGGTCTAAAGCCACACTGATAAGGTCCAATCAGTTCGTTGAGCTTTAGGTGGGCTTTAGTCTTTCACACAATACGCTCGACAAAACCTTATATGCGATATTGAGGAGACTTATACCACGGTAGTTGGCGCAGATTGTGGGGTCTCCCTTCTTATGGATTGGGCAGAGCACACTAATATTCCAATCGTCAGGCATGCTTTCTTCCGACCATATTCTACAAAGAAGCTGATGCATGCACCTTATCAGTTCTTCTCCGCCGTATTTGAATAGCTCGGCCGGTAATCCATCGGCCCCCGCCGCTTTGTTGTTCTTCAAGCGGGTAATTGCTATTCGAATTTCTTCATGGTCGTGTAATGGAACATCTATTCCATCGTCATCGATTGGGGAATCGGGTTCGCCATCTCCTGGTGTTGTACTTTCACTGCCATTGAGCAGGTCGGAGAAGTGTTCCCTCCATAATCCCAGTGTGCTCTGGACATCCGTTACCAGATTACCTTCTCGGTCCCTACATGATAATGCTCCGGTCTTGAAACCTTCTGTTAATCGCCTCATCTTTTCATAAAATTTTCGAGCATTACCCATGTCGGCCAGCTTTTCAAGCTTTTCATACTCACGCATTTCGGCCTCTTTCTTTTTACGTCTGCAAATGCGTCTCGCTTCCCTCTTCAGTGACTACTACTACTACTACTAATAGTATATTGCTCATTGAAATTCATTCAGTTATGCCCAGCTTACGGTTGCTTGAAAATAATAGCGATAATAAAAAATATTTTTTTTTTTATATTATTATTTTTGTTTATTTTGAAATTTCATTAAATAATTTCACATATTATATTCCTAAAAAATAGTGATTTTCTCTAAAAATATTATATTTTAAATGTAAATTAACATTTTATAATGCACGTTAAGTCTTAATTTCATTAATAATTTTTGTTGTAAATTTTAAAGGTTTTTTAATTTTATTTTTTTATAATATTATTTTTTTATTATATTTATTTTGTTTTTAAATTTTATTTATTCATGTTTAACTTTCAATATTGCAAAATATTTAATTTTCTATATGTATGTATGTGTGTGTATATATGTATTGTAAGTAAACTTTCACACAAGCCGAAATGAAATTATTGCAAGCTTTATGTAGGTGTACTGGTATACATACATATGTACATATATGTATATGTATATACAAATTTGTTATATACCGTACTTAGGCAATTTGTTCAATGTAAATATAGTTATATACCTATTTTAATGTTTTAAAAAGTCTCTTCAATTAAGCTATAACAATTAATATAGTAAATTGGAAATAGAAACAAATTTTTCATTTATATATTCGTTTTGCTTTCACGCAAGTGCCTTTCGATCTTTTTTGTGGAAATTCAAAATTAATATATTTTTAAAAAAATAAGAGTCTGAATTAGAAATGTGTAATAATAATTGCTTTGTTTTTTTACTTTTAAATCAACAACTTCAAGTTTTTTAACTGCGACTAGACGCTAGAGCGCACGAATGATACAGCCACGCACAATATGTACATGTTTGTGTGAGTAAGGAATAAAAAAAAAATGCATCGAATTTTCAATATTTAAGTAGTAATATAACAAAAAGTAACTGGGACACGTGTGAGGGATTACATTTTGACTCCCTCATCCTCGACCTACTCTGACCTCAACTTGCTTAGCATTTTCACAGCTAATTTGCGTTATTATTTTCGGTTATCTGTATGGGCGGCAGCCAGGTGTAGAAGAGTATGTAGGCAGCGCTGGAAACGACATTCGAGGTGTCTAACGGTGTAACGACTTGGTCATCGAACTTGAACCACCTGTTAGATGAGAAGATATATTATTAATATTACATACAGACACATTTATGTAAAGAACTGTGTAGTTATAGACACATCAACACACCTGCCATAATTGCCGCTCTTGCAAAATGCCGTATAGTGACCGCTCTCCATGGAGCCATAATGATTGGAGACACCGTACAGTTGATATGTTTTCGGTGTCACTGAACGCGATTCGGACTTCGCAATGTAAGGCGTCATATCGAGATTTTCCAAGGGAAAGCGCACATAATTTTGTTTCTTTTTATACGAATTGCCAACAGCTTCGGTATCGGCGTAAAACCTGAAAATGTGTGTGTGATTATTTGGGGAATATTTTATGCCACAACAACAACAACATATAAAACACTCCAAAATTATTCTACGAAAATAAAATGTTTGATTTTGCTAGTATTTGGTAGAGAGGATCACACTAAGGAGAGGCATATTTAGATGTAATTGTTTTTTTAAAGTGGACGTTGCCCGACTCCAAATAGGTTTTTTGTATATAATATATCTCAGGAACTACTCGACAGATTTCAATGAAATTCGGTATATAATATTTTCTTGACACCCTGATGACACGTGTGGAAAATGGGCGAAATCGGTTCACAGCCACGCCTATTTCCCATATAAGTAAATTTTGAATTCCAACGGATTCGTTCACTTTATAATATAAACATTCAATGAAGATAGCGGAATAAAACTTTAAGCAAATACTGTATTTGAGCTGTGACACCACTTGTGGAAAATTGTCGAAATCGGACTATAACTTTTCAAGCCCCCAGATATCGAACATGAAGAACTCAATGCCTTAGGGTAATTTTTCACCGTAAATATCGGTAAATCTCTCAGATATTTTTATTTATTTCAGAGGGAATATTTTTATTCTAATAATGTGTCTCTGACAAAAATGGTTAAAATCTGGTCGTAACTTCCTCTAGCTCCCATATACCTAATTATAAGTTTTCCAAATCGGTTATTATGTGAGTTAACTTAGCCAAATTAAGTAAGCTTATAGTCTAGGATATAGTGTACCTAGGTGGTGAAAATTAGTGAAATCGGTTCAGGAATTACCTTAACCATCATATCTATATATCGTGATTTTCGTTATTCTAGTGGCCTTTGTGCCAAATATATGGGTCAAATGTTCGGTTGCACCTTACTTCTTTTCATATAACTTTTATAAATTCATGCAAAGCTACCCGCGCAACTAGTTATCAATAAAAGCATAATTATTTATCAAATTCCATTACCTCTTGAGATGTATCACCAGCACCGGTGGCAATTTTGAGATATCCAACTTTTTCACCGCATCACGTTTCGTCTTACAATTCGGACAATTCCAGCCGTGTATGCGTTCGCCGCTAAAATACATATCCATACACTGGCTGAGGTAGCAAACATTTGCATTTGAAGGCAACTCTAGACTTAAATTCGAAAAACACTCGTAGGTGGCGGACTCTTTGTTGCAGTCGACACATTTAACGGTACTTTTGATTTGGCCATAGAATAAATGCAATATGAGACTCTCCTTGGCTTTGGTAAATTCGAGCCACGCCTTTTCGGAGGGTGTTATATTATCACGTGGCTTTTCGGGCACATATAATGTTTGTAAATCGGAATGTAACCAATCCATGAGTATGGTAAGAAACTCGTGAGAATCTTGTTGTTCAATGCCACGGAATATCTGCTGGTACTGACCCATGACATACTGAAAAGTGAAAGCATGAGGATTTTAAATACATACAAACAATACAAAAATATAAACAAATATATAAGTTAATAATTTTTCTTTTACAAACCTACGTATATACATGAGTATATGTATGCATGTGTACTATTTACTGTATATGTTTAATATGTACGTATTTTGTATGACAACACATAGTACATATGTACACTCATGCGTAATATTTTGAATTTTATTATACACTTACACGCAAGTCCTTGCTGGCTACACACTTGTAGTTGCCATTCCATAAAACTTTAATGAGCGCCGCCACTTCCTCGACAATGTGTCCCTTCGTCTTATTGCTGCGACTAATGTAGTTCTTATATTTGTCCGTTATGCAGTATTCGGTGAGTTGTGGCGTATTGCTGAGGCACTGTATGATACTGTTCATGTAGCAGGTGTTGCCCAGGTTCTTTAAGCCGGTCAAACCACGACCCTAAAAGAGTAGTAAAAATAAATATGATTAACCTTGAATTTATTGGTATATCAAAAGAAAAAAACTATGATAAATTAATGAAGACAAATTTACATACATACATACATACACACACACACACACAGACAACAGATATTAATTAAAGAAATATGTGTCTTTTGGGTTTAATTAACTACTTAACGTACAAACGCGGACCATAAATGAGTGTATATTTGAAAGAGAAAAGAAGTAAGAGCTGGCGGGTTAAATTCTTCAAATACAGTTAATTTTGGAGCAAATTTTATGAAATATATATATAGAGAGATACAAATGTATATCTGTTAGATCTCTGTCAGAGGTTGAACTGAGCTTCTTCTGCCGAGCTGTTGTGTGACTTGATGTTATCTGATAAATATAGTGTGAATTTTTTAAGACTCTGTCAAACAGTTGATGAAGTAACGTTTTCATAGCGGAAAGAACATTAGCAATTTGAGATCCTAATAAATCCACAAGTATTCCATACTAAGTTAGGTGTAACCGAACATTTTATACCATCGCAATTTCATTATTTAAATTTAATAATATAGGACACAATTTGACCCAGATATTCGTCATATATATTGAAAGTTGGAAACCCTAATAATAGGTGAAGTTATGACTCGATTTCACTCATTTTTCGCACGGAGACATATTATTAGAATACAAATATTTCCTCTTAAAACTTACTTATATTTTCGGTGAAAAAAATTTATTAGAAGCAATGAGGTACTGATGTTCGATACATAGGGCCTTAAAAACACTTGCTTACTTTATATATTGTAAAATAAATTATTCAGATTGACTTCACAGTTCTGATTTCTAGGAAATAGGCGTGGTTGAGAACCGATTTCGCCTATTTTCATCACATATATGTATTTTTCATCAACATAACCTTTGTACGGGAGGTGGCCGTGGTTATAATCCGATTTCCTCCATTTTTGGACTGTATCGACTATACAGAGTTTCCTTGCTATAGCTTTAGTAGTTTACGAGATATGGGGTCACACCCATTACATCCAAATATGCCCCGTTCTCTTAGCAACTTTGTTGCGAGAATATAAAAATTACTCATAAAACACTTTGCATATTCATCGAAGCGCCTTTAAGTATGCTACAAAAACGATTTAGGCTTTGGTGATGATAAAACTAGATGAGCAACACTTTCAGAACCATATTAAATAACAACATACATATGCGAGTTGTTGCACGATGTTGTGAAAAATACGCCAATAAATTACTATGCAAAATGTCTCACCATTACCATTCTTACATTGCGAACACATATTCATATATACATATATTATTTATTATTATGTTTTTACCTACACGTTTGAGTGGAAAAAATGATGTATAAATTAGTATATGCGTCGCTGGTATATGCAATTTAACGCCCGCGACTACGATCATCTCGAATTATTTTGCGTAATACTAATTTGGTTGCTTATAAAATGTGCAAACGATTGTACAATATTTGGCTTTAAGTTGGCAATAGCTGGCGTTTTGTATAGCGCGCACAACAACATGCTTTGAGTAGAGACAACGACAGACTAAGACTATACGCTATTGGTCAAAAGACAAAGGTGCTTACAGTTGTTGAATAGGCAGAACACACATTGTCCCATTAAACGCGTGCAAATAGAGAAACAGCTGAGCTTATGCACATATGTATGCATAAAGGAATATGAAATTACTTGGATGATGACAAAAAATATTTAACATGCACGCACACAAGTACAAAGCAAATGTCTCTTTTTGTTTTAGCCTACAATAAGGCGCGGAGACTTGTGCTTGCAAACGCGAGCTTGTGTGTTTGCATGCAATGCGGTAGCATGTAGTGTGTGAAGAAAGTGCACACACCGAACACACATTGATTTTCTTAGTTTCTTAGATGGTTGTTGAAAATTGGCGCATTCCACAGTTTTTTTAAGTGGCTAAACACAATACTTGTGGCAGATGGGCATATAGTTTAGTATGTAGTGCATATGTCTGTACGTGCGACAGCTGTGTGTCGGGTCACGTTAATGAAAATAACATTCGGTCATTAACACATTCAATGCAGACTGCCTGTGAACTGCTGACATGCTTGTTAGAAAACGCGTGTATAATGTTATAAAACGTGACTAAGAAGAGAACAGAATGATGAATGAGCGCTAATCGATTTAATAAATATATATGTATATATTTATAAATTTAAATGTTTGCTGGCAGTTTTGAATTTTTTTTGGATTAGTTTGTAAGAAACCGAATTATTTTGTTGCTTTTAAAAAATGAATTGAAAAAGAAAAAATATACAGTTAATTTTCAATTTACTTAAGTTTCTTGCATGAATAAGTTCATCCATCCTAAAAGAACCACGATAATCTGGTACACACTGGCTGTCAAATCAGATTAAAACTAATCTCTGAATGGTTCATACCACTACAATAACAACAATAACTGAAACATTTTGCATACTAGTTTAGTAAATCATTCAATGTGTTCACAAGATGACGTCGTTGGCGCAAATGCGTCTGTTACAGTCATTTGTGAAAGACCACTCTTCCACGTGATTCATCAACATGACTTAGAATAAGCACATGTAAACAAAAACATTGGCATAAAATGTGCACTACATAAATACTCACCATTGCGCCGGGTACTGGTGAGAAATCGCGTTGTCTATCTATTATAGTGGCAGCTGCACTACTATGTGTAGCTGCAGACAAGTGTGGTTTTACGGATCGATCGAATTGTGGTATTTTCGGTTTGGCTATATCATCTTCGTTGTCGATTGACGTACGCGGAAAACGCGAGATAGTCATGGCTAACTGTTGGTCACGTTGTTGTTTCTCACGTTCCAGTTGCGCGTCGAGCCTTTGGCGTTCTTGTATTTTATGCTCAATTTGACGTGCAGTCTTCTCGAGATTCTCTTTTTCGTTGGGTGTTAACTCAGCTTCTTCTTCTTTCTTGATGCTTTTGTATTTTTCAATTTCGTCTAAGAGACGATTATTTTCAGTTTTCTGCAATAAAAAAAATAATTATATTATGCGGGAAAATATATCAAGAGTCAAACCTACATAGTCTGCAGCTGCACTCTCCAATTGCATAATGTAGTATAGCAGTTCGGTTTCCTTTGCCGTTATTGGTTTTTTATCCGGACTTTGTTTACTCTTTTCAAATATGGTGTCCAATTTTTCAGACGCTTTCTTCAATTGCTCATCGTTAGCTTGTGCTTTCTCCAATAGTTCTTCCTGTTCCTTAGCTAACTCTACAATTGGTTTTTGTTTTTGTTCGTACGTTTTCACAGCAGCCATTTTACTAGTCCGATCTATGCTGGGTGGTGGCTGTGACATAGTGAATGTAAGTGGTCGTGACATGCTACTACCTGGCATGGGCGTGTAGCTATGACCACTTATTTCTTCTTTCATTGTAATATCATTTATTGAGGGATATTCAATTTCGTCAATTAAATTCAAATCATTGTTGTTCTGTTGAGGAGCCTGTACACTGGGGTTGGTACAAAGTGTTGGATACATCATGATAAAGAATTCGTAGCCACCTTGTAGTATTTTGATGGTTGAACGGTAAGTTACATCAGGGTCCCACTGCACATAATAATAGATAATATAATTCAAATTTTTTAGCACAAAAAGTTGCCAAAACTTACATTCTGTAGTATTTCCTGTAGTTTACCGATGGGTGAAGTTGGTGTAGGGTTAGCATCTTTGGTGTTCCAATCCATTAAGACGACCTGCTCTTTGACTGAGCGAGCTGACCACATAATTTTAGTACTACTATCTAATTTGTCTTGCAATTTACCAGCGGACATACTATAAAATAAAATATAACTGTTTATGCGAATGGACACAAGGATAGCGTATTTCACTTACCCCGTTGAAATAATTTCTTCAGGCACATTCATTGTATAATTATATGTGAGATGCGACAACTCATAATCATTACGAGGCCTGCAATCCATTATCAACACATTATGCTGCTTCATACGTTCAAATAACTGTTCACATTTTATAACATTTAGCGATTGCAATGTATGGTAACTATTATTTGAATTTGTAGTTGTTGTGGAAACCGTATCACCTTTCAAAATATCGAATTTCTCTGAAGCGCTAAGCTCGTTGTACTCACGAACACGTTCATTTTGTTTTAATGTAGGAGTCACTATTGCTGGCGACTGCAGCGCTGTATTGGCTAGCTGTTTTGCTTCATAACGTCGGGTAAGCGAGGAGCTAAGTTCCTCCAGTTTATTCATGGTTAGTTTATTATTCGAATTTCCACCAAGCGCCTGGCGTACACTTTGCTTATGTTCTGCATAGTCAGGTTTTCTGTGTATGCAGTGTAGTAAATTGAAATACTTCATGTATAATACGTAAGCCAATTCTTCGTCGCCTTCCTTATAATACTTGTCTGCTTCACGTAGTAATTTTCGTGCGGATTCTACCAGTCTGAAATGAAGTTATTAAATGTTATTTAATAATTTTTTACTTTGGGCAGATCGCCAATTATATACTGTACAGGTTGCATGTATATATAGTATGCATATGTATATGCACTTACATTTGAGTTTTCTTCGTGCGAGCATCTGGTATCTCGGAATGTTTTTCCAGATCATTTAGTGTTTTACCTAAATGCAATTCCTTAACTTTCGCCATTTTCAGCTTTACTACGAATGGAAAAATGCTGTAGAATTATCTTTCAAGCGGTTGCGGTTGCAATTTTTGCTGATCGGTGCAAGTTTTATGACTTCTCATCCGTTTTCATTGCCAGCAAATCCAAACAGTTAGAGCTTATTAAACACTTTATCACATATATTTATACACCTTTTCAGCCTATCTTTCTTTTAATAGCTATTTTCTTTATTATGCTGCAATAACAATGGAATAATTATGCTCAAAACAAATATAAAACCAATTTATCTAATACGCGTAAAAATTATATTTTGCGTCAACGAACAAGTGACAGTTGTATGTTTATCGATAACTAAGCGCTCAGCTGATTGCAGTGAAGGGTATACGATGTAATCGATTATTATTATAAGTAAATTTGTTATTTTTGCATAAAACATATATTTTGAAAACCTCATAAAGTTAATTAAATTAAAATAATGTTATACATTCTAAAATATTAGGTAGTTTTGCAAGGAAACTAATATTTATAAACAAAATTATACTTATCGAATGAGTTTTGTCAGCAATACTAACGCTTACTGACATCTGGATATTTGCGCTAATTTCCTTTTCCGTTGTCATTTGACACTTTGCGTTAGTGAATAAGAATTTGCCTTTTTTCCGGTGATTTAGAAATTTTAAATTAACTTAAGTAATACTATAATAATGGCAAATTAATTAGTTTTAAGTGTTGTGCTTTCGGCTTCTTTTGAAATGTATAGAAAAAGATTATGCATATATTTACGGGATTTGTTTAAGTGGACTAGATATTATTACAAACAGACGCTGCAGCTATTACTTCAGCAGCAAACGATTGGAGGCACTTATTAACTCAAACTACATACAAACAGGAAGTACAAAAACAGGTAACATAAAATATATTAAAATCTGCCCACAAATAATTATGGGGAAATCAAATCTAATTAGAGAAAAGTTTTGAACTGCTTAGGAGTAATCATGTCGTTTATATGAATGAATTTCAAAAGCAAAAGTTATTTACATATCGCTCATTTACTTGAATAGTGTCACAACTTAAAAAAGTCGATTTTTCAGGAGAGCGGTTTAAAGTTTTCAATTGTCTCTTATTTAGCAAATATAGAAAAATTCCATCAGTTTATTGACAAATCTAGTGGACTGTAATATATTGAATGCAATGTTGAGCATAAATGGACAAAATAGAGTGTACTAATGTTTTTTCTTGGACATAAACGTGACCTATTTTGAATAGTGTCGTTATTTGTGAAAAAAATAATTCGATTTCACCGTCATAAGTCAAATGTGTCGTTTTTGTTGAAAAAATCAATACGAAAAATTTAATTACTTTTCACCAATATCGTTGTAAAACAAAATATGTCGTTCTTTCTGAAAATAAAACTAAATTCACTCTATGACAATATGTGTTGTAACACAAAATATGTCTCTCTTTCAGAAAAAAATCCGTGCCTAATTCTGGCACAACTGAGAAGTGTCGTTATTGTAGTTAAAAAATAATCCAACATAACAAGTTTAATAACGGCACATTCTTATTTCACGGTTTATTTTTCTACGCATCGGAATGAAATTTTTATACAATATGGACGCTGAAATTGCGCACATTTCTGCATACTCAACTCAAAAATCGTGTTTTTTGAGTTGTGACACTATTCAAGTAAATTAGCGATATATTTTTATTCAGCATTTTACATTTTTAAACACTTATAACACATTCTTCCTTCAGGTAATTGCATATAATTGGGGTTTAGCTCCACTTCAAAGGGGTGTTTGGAACGACAGTGCATTTTGAATGTATTTTCCATTTAATAACTATAAGAAGTGAAATTATAAGACTTTTCTAGGATATTAATGCAATCCGTTCGTTCGTTATATTAATAGTTTTACAAAATTATTAGTCATTTATAAAAGTCTTGGTTGCTTTAAGTTATATATATATTTGTTTGAATTTTCTTTAAAAAAGAACAAATTCGCAAAATTTTAATTTAACATTTAGCACGAACAGACATTTTAACTGATTTTAGTGAGTATTCTGGACCATTGAAAGTTTCCCAGTACACGCCCTCCTTGAATTTATCCGTGTCGCCATGCAAATAGTTGCCAAAAAGATTACTAGACAGTGTGACAAAGAAAATAAATAAAGTATAAATTAAGAAATATATAAAAAAGTAAAACATTATATAACAAAATCATTATTAAACTCACGCTTCCATGCAATTCTTAAACCAGCCAGCGCTATTGTATTCCTCACTGCAGCTACCTTGCGCTTTGGCGTCATTATCGCGATCGATCGCACTAAACTGCTGACCCTCATGATACATAAACGAATCACCGGCTGTGCCATGATAAACGCCTAATATGCCCATTTTGTAGTCGGCATGCTCATTAAAGACGCTAAAGTCACTGTAATGTGCGTACTTTTCGACACCCTTAAAATCTACCAAATCGATGCGTAGTTCGAAGAAACCACTATAGGTCAGTTCATGCAAATGTTGCAAACCTAAAAAGAATTCGCTGTTTACGCCTACATTGCCGAAACCTTGCTTGTACGTTGCCCAGGTGCGATTGTGAAAGGCGACTGAGCCATCTAAGCGCTGCAAAACAACAATCCAACGTTCGGCATCGCAGAGCACTTTGAAAGGTGACACTTTGTCATCATCCAACTGTATCTCACTAACACCGGCATTTTGACAAATCGTGGCTAAACGCTCGGCACATTTGTGGTTGCTGCCGCTGCCAACCGAGGCAGTGGCGTGTCTTGAGTGCAAGTTTTGTGCGTGATGGCGACGCTGATGATGCGACTCGACATCCTGTTGACTGTGTGTTATAAAGCATAGCAGTTAGTAATTAAAAACAATAATTAAAAAATGCAGTACTTACTCTTCTGTTACATGCTGCCTGTGATGTGCATGCGGATGATGTGTACAACCTGCGGCTGGTTCAATTTCCGGATGCGTTGCAAGTGATTCCACTTTGCCATTCAACGTTTTTAGTCTGAAAACAAATTAAGTTCAATATTTAATACGTATAAAGTACAATAAAAAATACTAAATTAATTAAAAAATATAAATATTTGCTTTTCTCACTTTGACAATATTTCATCTAATTTGTCTTCTAAGCAATCGCCATCACAACCTGGTGCTGCCTGCACTGTTATCTGCTGATGGCAGAGTAATGCAATTAAAACTAGGAAAATTGCTAGCGTGAATTTTACTTGACCGCGTAACATGTTTGCACAGCTCAAAGCTCGTTTTAACAATGAGACTTGAAGTATTTATTTTCATAGTTGTACCAGTAAATATACGAAAAATATATACATATATATTGACAAATATGTCATAAGTTATAGCATAAGTCAATTATTTTTGGTAAACAAATAATCAGTGTTTGGGTGCAAGGTTTATCAATAGAGCAGCTCACTAGCGGCAGATGTATTCAAATATATACGCATTAACCCTCTAATGCTCACAATTTTCTAATTCTATTTTATGTGTAATCGCGTTCATATAATAAAGTAGTAGTGAAGTATACATTTTCTACGAATTTCAATGGTGTGAACAGATCCTATACGGGGTAGAATGTTTGAAAAAAAAAACTTTGTATTTCGAAAAATAAAATATTAGAATTATGAAAATATAGTCAGATGCTTAAATTAGTTTAATTTTATCTAGCTAGAGTTTTTCCTGTGTATTCTCCAGATTTCTCAGACCTACTACGACAACAATTTGACTCAACTGTGTAACAGATTCTATACGGGGTTGAATGTTTGAAAAAAAAACTTTATATTTCGAAAAATAAAATATTAGAATTATGAAAATATAGTCAGATGCTTAAATTAGTTTAATTTTATCTAGCTAGAGTTTTTCCTGTGTATTCTTCAGATTTCTCAGACCTACTACGACAACAATTTGACTCAACTGCTCTGAGAAGCTAATCAAGTGAAAATAAAGGTACAAAATTAAAAAAAAATTATCTCACTACTGGTCAGTGCAAGTCTTGCAAGTTATCAATGTTATGCAATAACATAAACACGCCCATTTCATGTACAAAATACTTACAACTTACAAACATATATAATATCTGCATCTGAATGGTAATGACAGTGATTTAGTAGTTAATATTACTAAATCAAGAGCAAGTAGAAAAGCCGAATAGAATGGTACTGTCAGGAGAGAGATGGCTAAAGTAATATGAAGATTGTTGCATTTTCAACAAGACTATGTAGCAATGAGATTGAAATGACGTTTAGCAGAACATGCAATGGACAGGGCTGAAATTGATTTTGAAATTTTGCTGGATATTGATATATAGAAAATAAATATTTGGAAATTTAGACCTGTGCCAACAGAAAACGGCAAAGCACACGTATGCACATACACTCCTCGTCAAGGTTAAATGCACCCGTACTTGCAATAGTATTCAGCTTAGAACTTTTATTTTGAATTCAATTAAATAAAAGTTGATATTCAAAAATCTTGTTTATTAAATGATATTTAAGGGATCATATTTAAAAGGTTAAAAAAAAATAACGAAATTGTGTTTCTCAAACATTTTCTTCGATCAGTTTAAAATAAGGCCATATTTTTTTGGTCACTAGAATAGTCGCACTTAAAGTAATTAATTTTTGGAAGAAAAATAGCTTTTCTCCTTCATAAACTCTACATGAAGGTCAACTCCAAACGTTTTCAAATATGTTAAGATCCGGAGAATGTGATGGCCAAAGTTTTGACTCGAAATAAATGACCTAACTAATCGACCGTTATGAATCGGGGCATTATCTTCTTGAAAAATCAATGTGATAGATCTGCAGAGATCTTTTAATGATAGAAAAACTGACTCTAATGTTGTTTTGAAGCGCTCATCGTTCATCTCTGATCAATGAAAATAAAATCACTTGTTATATAAAACGTGATGGCATCCCGTACCATTGCCCACTTATGATGGCGGCTTAAACACACTTCTTCTTTGCGTAAATCATGAAAATAGTATTGAACAAGTAAGGAAAGGCTAAGTTCGGGTGCAACCGAACATTTTATACTCTCGCAATTTATTGATATATTTTTATTAAGATAACACACAATTTGACCCAATTTGAAAATCCTATAATTAGGTACATATATGAGAGGTAGGGGAAGTTACACTATTAGAAGAAAAATATTTCCTCTAAATTAAATTAAAATACCTGAGAGATTTACCGAAATTTTCGATGAAAAATTACCATTGGACACTGAATTCTTCATATTCGGTATTCGGGGCTTTGAAAAGTTATAGTCCGATTTCGACAATTTTTTCACAAGTGATGCCACAGATCATAGACAGTATTTGGGTAAAGTTTTATTTCGCTATCTTCATTGGTTCCTTATGTATATAATATAAAGTAAAGGAATAAGATGGAGTTCAAAATTGAGTTACATGGGAAGTTGTCGTGGTTGTGAACCGATTTCATCCATTTTCCACACGTGTCATCAGGGTGCCAAGAAAATAATATATACCGAATTTCATTCGAATCGGTCGAGTAGTTCTTGAGATATGGTTTTTGACCCATAAGTGGGCGATGCCATGTCCATTTTCCATTTTGTAAAAAAATATCAGTACAGTTCCCTTCTGCTATTTCTTCTGCAAAATTTTGTGTCTCTGACGTTTTTCGTTAGTTAGTAATTTTCAACCTAACCTTTGTATGGGAGGTGGGCGTGGTTATTATCCGATTTCAACTATTTTCATGGTGTGTGGTGGGGTACATAAGAGAACCGACTGCAGAAAGTTTGGTTTATATAGCTTTATTGGTTTGCGAGTTAAATACAAATAACCGATTTGTGGGCGGGGCCACGCCCACTTCCCCAAAAAAATTACATCCAGTTATGCCCCCTCCTAGTGCGATCCTTTATTCCAAATTTTACTGTTATAACTTCATTTATGGCTTAGTTAAGACACTTTATGTGTTTTTGGTTTTCGTCAATTTGTGGGCGTGGCAATGGTCCGATTCCGCCCATTTTCGAACTTAACCTTCTTATTATGCCAAGGAATATTTGTGCCAAGTTTCGTCAAGATATCTTAATTTTTACTCAAGTTACAGCTTGCACAGACGGACAGACAGACAGACGGACAGACGGACGGACGGACAGATGGACGGACGGACAGACATCCGGATTTTAAATCTACTCGTCACCCTGATCACTTTGGTATATATGACTCTATATCTAACTCTTTTAGTTTTAGGTGTTACAAACAACCGTTATGTGAACAAAACTATAATACTCTCGTAGCAACTTTGTTGCGAGAGTATAAAAATAAATAAAAACGTTTTTCATAAATAAAACAACTGAATACCGATCATTGAGTTGAGTGTCAGAATGAACACTCTAAGTTATGTACTTTTCCGCAAATTGAAGCTGTTTTTCTTTGTGCATGGCATTCAAAAGTGGATTTTTTCATAATATCAATAACGCTTATAATGTTGCATTTCTGATTGTGCGCGGGACAGTTGAAAAGGTTGTGTTCACTCCGGCTAATTCACTGATCTTAGATGCCGACTTAGTAGAATTGTAACCAATTCTAACAATTTCACGATCCAATCGTGTTGTTTTTCACGGTTTAAAGTTTTTTTTCATATTTTTCTGGATATTTAAAATATCTATCAACAGTTCTGGAACGGCACTTCATTAGTTTGACTATATTTCGATTCAATAGCCCTTGTGAGTGGAAGTCAGAAGAAATTTTTAGACGTTTCAATAGGCCCAAAATATTAGCTATTCCTATATTATTTTAAAATATTGCTAAAAAACAATTGATTTCTTAATATTAAGTTTTTTATTAATGAAAACAATTGTTCCTTGTTACACAAGACAAAAAAAATATTAAGTGCGTCTAATTCAATGACCGACTGAAAGCGCATGTGGATTCATCGAAGTTTCTAAAGTTTTCCAATGCACAGTTATGCTTTACCCCCCTCGTAGAAGCCGCCCTCCTTATTGGCGAAGAACTCGGACAGCCACTTTTCACAAGTCTCTTTTGAGTTCAACTTTACACCACCATGGGCGTTCGCCATGGACAGGAACATGTGGTAATCACTTGGCGCTATTTCCGGGCTATATGGTGGATGCGATAAAACCTCCCATCCGAGCTCCCGTAGCTTCTGACGAGTCATCAACGAAGTGTGTGGTCTGGCGTTGTCCTGGTGGAACACTACACCCTTCCTGTTGGCCAATTCAGGACGCTTCTGGTCGATCGCCTGCTCCAAGCGGTCCAGTTGTTCGCAGTAGATGGTACAATTAAGTGTCTGGCCATATGGGAGCAGCTCATAGTGGATCACGGCTTGGTCACTGTTTGGGACGATTCACCGGCCTTCGACCACGACCGTTTTCGCTTAATATTATCGCATGTGATCCATTTTTCGTCGCCAGTCACAATTCGTTTAAAAAATGGGTCGAGTTCGTTCCGTTTCAGCAGCATATCGCAAGCGTTGATTCGGTCCAGAAGGTTTTTTTTGCGTCAAATCATGCGGCACCCAAACTTCAAGCTTTTGTGTGTATCCATGGTTTGATGACTAACTCCCATCTCCTGGGCGATGTCACGAGAAGACACAAGCCGGTCTAACTCGATGTTTTCAATGATTTGATCGGTATTCGTCGTCACAGGTCTTCCGCCGGCTGGCTTATCCATGGTGTCGTTTTCACCCGCTCTGAATCGTCGAAACAATTCCTCCGCAGTTCAAAGTGATAGAGTACCATCCCTCAAAACACCATTAATTTCATGGAACGTTTCTCTAGCGGATATGCCTTTAACGAAGGAAAACTTTAAAATAGCGCGAATTTCGGCGTTAGTGAACTCCATGTTTACTCGTCTATAACTGTTGAACGCAATATCCAAACTAATCGACGCTACGTATGATTTGTAGGTTATGTCAAGACCTTTCAAAGATGTATAGTATTGCCCGATACGAGCTCTGTAGCGCTTTATACATAGCCGCGAAATTCAAAGACAAAAAGGCGGAAGGGGCAACTTAATATGATACAATTTGCATCTGTGTTCATTACTTACTTTGTCTGTAGCAGCCGCTAAGGTTATGTTTTTATGAGTATGTTTATGATACTCGTTTGTTAAAATCTCACACTTCGCCGCTTGTTCGTGAATTCTTGGCCAAAAATTATACTGTAACGATGTCCTAGACTCCATATTCGCCGTGTGACATTTCCTATTTCCAAAAATAAAACGAACTGTAAAGGGTCGACAACAAACAAAAACATTTTATTTCACCCGATTCGTGATTTAGGGTTATATCTTAATGAGGTTAGAACCACACCTTAAGTTATATTTGGTTCAAAACGAAGCTAATTGGATATATTTTATGTAATTAATGTAGTAATTTGAATATATTCGCTAAAAGGTCACGGTGAATTTAACCTTCTACTGTGTCTTCATTTCAAACTTTATTTCGTATATTCGGTTCAGTTGATAGGGTCCAACTTGTTTACATCTGTTTTTATAAGCCCATTGTGACTCAGGATTGGGGATTCAGAGATACATACATACATACTTTTATACTCCAAATGCGTATTTTGAACACACTGTGCATTCATTGTAATTTTAGCAGAGCTCACATTTTGTGCCATAAAATATGCGCCTGCTTTGAAATTTTTATACTCTCGCAACAAAAGTTGCTAAGAGAGTATTATAGTTTTGTTCACCTAACGGTTGTTTGTAAGTCATAAAACTAAACGAGTTAGATATAGGGTTATATATATCAAAATGATCAGGGTGACGAGACGAGTCAAAATCCGAATGTCTGTCTGTCCGTCCGTCCGTGCAGCGGATAACTTGAGTAAAAATTCGAAAATGGGCAAAATCGGACCATTGCCACGCCCACAAAATGGCGAAAACCAAAAACTTATAAAGTGTCATAACTAAGCCATAAATAAAGTTATGAAAATAAAATTTGGAACATAGGATCGTATTAGGGAGGAGCACATTTGGATGTAATTTTTTTGGAAAAGTGGGCGTGACCCCGCTCTCAAATAGGCTTTTTGTATATAACTCGCAAACCAATAAAGCTATATAAACCAAACTGCAGTCGTTTCTTTTAGCCGTTTCCTTATACAGTCCAAAAATGAAAGAAATCGGATAATAACCACGCCCACATCCCATACAAAGGTTAGGTTGAAAATGACTAAAAGTGGGTTAACTCACTAACGAGAAACGTCAGAAACACTAAATTTTACAGAAGAAATAGCAGAAGAAAGCTGCACAAAATGAAAAGTGGGCGTGGCATCTCCCACTTATGGGTCAAAAACCATATCTCAGGAACTACTCGACCGATTTCAATGAAATTCGACATATCATACTTTCTTGACACCCTGAAGACACATGTGAAAAATGGATGAAATCGGTTCATAACCACGACAACTTCCCATATAACTCAATTTTGAATTCCATCTGATTCCTTCACTTTATAATATATACATAAGGAACCAATGAAGATAGCGGAATAAAACTTTACACAAATAGCGCATATCATCTCTGGCTTCACTTGAGAAAAAATTGTCGAAAACGGACTATAACTTTTCAAGGCCCCTGTTATCGAACATGTTGAACTCAGGGCCTAAGGATAAATTTTAACCGAAAATATGGATAAATCTCTCTGATAATTTAATGTAATTCAGAAGAAATTGTTTATTCTAATAGTGTGTCTCGGTTCCAAAAATTATTAAAATCGGATAATAACTTCTCCTAGCTCCCATATACCTAATTATAGGCTTTTCAAAAATATGGTGGGCTTTAATCTGCATATATGTATTGATTAATATGTGAGATATCTTAGCGAAATTAAGTGAGTGTATAGTACGGGTATAACTTTTAACAATTTTTTCAAAAATAAAAATTTACATGGCCATACATGATGAGCAATGGTGAAAAAATATTAACTGCGTTTTTACTTTTTTGTTTTCTTTCAAAAAGTTCCCGCACCAACGCAATTGAAATTTTTTTATTTTGATAAAAAAAAAAAAAATTGCAAAAAACGCGTTTAAAGTTTTCAAATCCCATAAGCCTCAATGTAAAAATTTTGTGGATATCTCAGAAACCATGATATTGATATAAAATTTTGATACGATATAAAACACCATAAAATCTACGTTTCGGCATCATTAACACAAAAAACGTTTTTTTTTTTGAGTAGGTATGATTTCTTTATTGGGAGCAATATTCCGATAAGAAAACGCACAAATAGAAGAAATATTTCTACACAACTACTAAGGATATAAAGCTTCACCCATCCATAGCTTTTAAAATGAAAGAAAATTTTAAAAGCAGCAAAAAAAGCAGCAGAACGTTTTGAAGAAGATTATAAGACTTCACTCAAGAATAATATTTGATGTCTTCATTTTGATGGGAAGAAATTCGGGTACAGAGAAATACAGGCCGTGGTGCTAAAAAATGAGTTCAGAGAAGTAAGATTGGCGGTCTTGGATCTTGATAAAGGAAGAAGTTCAACCATATTTGAAGGCATCAAGGAAGTTCTCGATAATTTTCAACTGTGGGGCTCCATCAAAATGATTGTGTGTGATACAACAACCGTCAATACAGGACATAAAAATGGAGTTGTTATCTCCCTCCAAAAATACTTTTCAACAAAAGGTTTACATTCTCCGCAATATGTGGGCTGTCAACATCATATTTTAGATCTGATTTTAATACATGTAATGGATGAGTCACTGGATGGAAAATCAATATCACCAAATATTCCGTACGATATATTTTCAGAAATGATCAATAATTTCGATGCTCTAAAACAAAATTTCGCTCAAGGCAAAGAAAAATTGAAAGTAAGATGCATCAAATGGCGCGATGACATGCAGTATCTGTATGAGCTGGGACAAGTGTTCAAATATTATGAAAAAAATAAATCTTTCCTCATATAAAATTTAAGACTCTACCATCGCTAAGCAACGCCCGTTTGAACTCAAGGGCTATACTCTGCATTTTGACATTCATACTCATTGCCAAACACCGAACAAAACTGTTGCCTATTTGTCAATTGATATGCGGCGCTTGGTATGACGTATGGTTTTCCGACCACCGTTTTCATGTAAATGACTTCACAAAATTAGAAACATCGGTAAAGCCTTTTAAAGCAGCGCACAAATGTTTTTTAAAACACTGGGTGAAAAAAGACTCATTTATTGCAAACCAACAGCGCTCGAATATATGCGCAGAACGAGCTATCAATATGATACAAGATATTTATCCGAAATGTAAATCTAAGCGCAGTTTAAATCTTAAGTTTATTGCTTCTAACTCTAAATAAAATATATGTGTAATTAAAAAAAAAATAAAATGAATTAACAAAAACTATATTTTTCTTATATATAAATAATAATAAATAATATTTGTTGCAAAATAATCAAAAAATACTTTTTTTGAGTTAATGATGCCGAAACGTAGATTTTATAGTGTTTTATATCGTATCAAAATTGTATATCAATATCATGAATGGTTTCTGAGATATCCACAAAATAGTGCAAATTTTTACATTGAGGCTTATGGGATTTGAAAACTTTAAACGCGTTTTTTGCAATTTTTTTTTTATCAAAATAAAAAAATTTCAATTGCGTTGGTGCGGGAACTTTTTGAAAGAAAACAAAAAAGTAAAAACGCAGTTAATTTTTTTTCACCATTGCTCATCATGTACGGCCATGTAAATATTATGTTGCAAAAAAGTTATACCCCTAGTGTATAGTCTTGGATATAGTGTACCTTGCTGGTGAAAATGAATGAAATCGGTTCAGGCATTTCCTCAGCCTTCATACACTATATAGGAAGATTTTCGTTATTCTATTAAACTTTGTGCCGAATTTATAGGTAAATTTGGGTGTTATATTAATAAAATTTCTTCAATAAATTGCGAGAGTATAAAATGTTCGGTTGCACCCGAACTTAGCCTTTCCTTACTTGTTTTTATTGTATTATTCCTACAAATTGGTAGGAATTTATGCACTTTTCAAAGCTTGCTTTTGTCGCGTAAGCCATATAAATTCAACTGGCTAAGCGAAAGCTTTTGCTGCAAGTGTGCGCTTACTGCAAGTTAAAATTGCGCGAAAATACAGAAAGCGGTAAAAAATACAAAAAAAAAATTGGAAACATAATTTTTTACCAAAGCAAAATTTTTTTATTATACATACATACATACCTACAAACATACACAAACGCCACAATATTAAAAGGCGCTGCTATTATGCAAAGCCGTATGCGCTGCTTTCTAACGAAAAATGTCCTTTGATTTGTGCGACACCGCTGTGTTGTTGACTAGCCACGGCACAACGTCCATGTAGTTGTGTTCGAAAATAGTTTCAGCATAAAAACGTCTACATTATTGGAATTCCTTGCAAAATTTTCGCAAATCCACAGTTGACTACATACATATGCATATAATACATATATGCATTTAAGGACATGCTTCTTTTCACATTTGTATGTACGTGTGTGTGTGCTGGCAGCAATTTGCAGGCATACTTTTCTTTTCCTGCGCTAGTATGCTATGTTAAGTTTGTATGTATAAATGTATGTGTGTGTGTGTGTGTGTGTGATTATTTGCAAGAATTAAAAGGATATTAGCGTTGAACAATTGAACAATAGGCGTAACATTACAATTAGTGCAATTTGCATCTGATTTATTGGCGTTAAATATTTGTGCGACAAATAAACGCAAACAAACCCACACACACCACTCTCTACATGCATATATTTGCATTTCTTCAACTCTACTCACCAGCTTCAAGTGAACTAGTGTAGTGCATGCAACATGTATATACATATGTTTGTGCTTGTTCGCCAGTCAGGCGTTTGCAACAAATATTTTACTTGCAGAAATGTTGTATATAAGCCATAAATTTTGCATTGAGCCGAAATTGTTTGTTGGTGTGGCGGCAGTTTGTTAAATTCCTCTAGGTGCCATTGCCTTGCACAAAACTACACTCGTGTGTACTCGTATTTATTGCAAGTGTGTGCTGCAGACAGACGTACAGACAAAAGGACTAGCTTGTTGAAATGCAAGCATATTTTGTGGTAATTTATGTGACTGCTACACTCACAACTATTCAATACAAATATCCACACTTGCTTGCTATTTGTCTGGTCTGGTCTGTAAGTGATATGCATATTAGTGTAATCTTATATATTTTTGGCTAATAAGAAAATTTAATTACAGCACTCATTGTGGTGTGTGAAAAATTTATTGCAGGTGCAACTATCTTAGGGGTGTATAGAGTAGGTGAAAAGCAAGATATAAAACTAAATAATAAGAGACTGAATAATTTATTTATGACGCACTCGCTGAAAAGACAGACCACATCATTATATATTATCACATCCTTTAATTTTACATATATACATGGTGCGTCATAAAATGAATCTTTGGTCACATCATCCTACTCTTCCGTCGGATCATGGGCGCAAATCAGTGATATGTCGAAGAACTTTGTTTTGATGCGGATTGTTGCTAAACGTTCATCCACCGTAGTGAACACCAAGATTCGACGACTGATTCTTTCTTCCACCACGAATCCCACACCGAATTTGCACTCCAGCCAGCTGGGCAACGGCACCTTCTCAATTAAGGGACCGGACATTCAAGGTGCATGCCCTAAAAGCATAGTCCTTAATAAGTTTGCAGTGGTCGTCATCAATATTGGGGTCTCTGATCCGAGGCTGTTGTTTCCTTTCATTTGGATAGACAAATGTATGTTGGATATCCAGAGGATATCGTTCTTGGCCACTACCACGGGAATGGCAGTCAGATACTTTTCTCACTTACGTGAATTTTCACATATGACCCCATCCCTTGTGCTCATTAATATTCAAAAACATACAGGAGTCACAGGTTTTGTTATGAAAAATCACATACTACGAGTACTATGACCGTATTTTAAGCGACGATGGTCCTCATTTTGAAGTCCTTTTATGTTAAGCTCTTATGTCTATATCCTCAAACTTGTATATGTTTGTTATCATACGAAAACAGTCTGCTTTAATCTCTGTTAGGTAGGTGCAGTGGATGACAAATGACGCACTTAGACCTTAGGAGGTCCATTGTGTTACCACCGTGACTGGAACCCCTCACACTACCATGTCCTCTTTGAACCACTCGGTGGTCTTAATGAAATTAAATAATTCAAAAAGTTTTGACTGTGTAACTTCCGTTATATCGTCGAGGAAACCACTACCGATAATTGCCATTCTTTTCATATATAAAGTTTTGCATCCGCATAGAACGTCTTCTTCCTCTTCTATTTATTTCTTGATAGTTTCTCAATAGTTTCTCCCCTCCAACCAGAGTTCTTATATCGTCCCTTTTGAATTTTAACAATCGGCAAGTGCGGCCCATATTCTATTATTCTGTTTACAAAACAAGTCTATAGGCAGTAAGTGTAGAATAATATTTCGCGCCTTACTTGGCATTGTTCTAAGAGCTTCACTGATACATATGCTTGCTGCTCTTTGAGTAATTTCCATTCGCCTTACTGCGAATTTCTTTTCTATTATTGGCCACCAGACCAATACTTCATATGTCATAATTGGCCTGACTACTGCAGTATATGGCCAATGAGTTACTTGAGGTGATAGACCCAATTTTAGCCCCACCATTCTTTTGCAGATATAAAGTGCTACAGCAGCTTCCTTTAACCTTGCGTACAAGATAGGTTTCCAAGAGAGCTTCCTGTCGAAGGTTAGTCCAAGGTAGCTTGCTTTCTCTTCAATTGATAACCTGGTACCATTTACTAATGGTGGTGTGACGTCCGGAATCTTATGTTTAATTGTGAACAGTACCAGCCCTGTTTTGCTAGCATTTAAGTTTAATCCGTATAATTCGGGCCTTCTAAGCTATGAAGGCGTATTCCTTAATTTCCTGATATATTGCAATACCAACTACTATCGAGTTGAGAGCTGTTTCAGTGGATTTACCTTTAGAGTCTGTTAAGTTCATATTAGAAACATATTTGTTTTAATCTCTGTTAAGTCAATGTTAACAACATATTTTAAACTCTGTTAAGTTCTGCTAAGTTGATGTTAATGAACATTTTGATAACAGTATGTTTTGTACTTAAGTGCTTTAATCTCTGTTAATCTCTGTTTTTAGAAACTAGCATGTTTTAATCTGTTAATAGATTCCAGATCCTTTTCGAATACCATACAGTTCTCACACACTAAAGAAAAAAAATATTTTGTTGGACAATATTTTTATACTCTCGCAACAAAGTTGCTACGAGAGTATTATAGTTTTGTCCACATAACGGTTGGTTGTAAGTCCTAAAACTAAACGAGTTAGATATAGGGTTATGTATATCAAAATGATCAGGGTGACGAGTAAAGTTCAAATCCGGATGTCTGTCTGTCCGTCCGTCCGTGCAAGCTGTAACTTGAGTAAAAATTGAGATAACTTAATGAAACTTGGAAGACGCATTTCTTGGCACCATAAGAAGGTTAAGTTCGAAGATGGGCGTAATCGGACCACTGCCACGCCCACAAAATGTCGAAAACCGAAAACACATAAAGAGCTATAACTAAGCCATAAATTAAGCTATGGAAGTAAAATTTGGTATGAAGGGGCATATGGGGATGTAATTCTTTTGGGGAAGTGGGCGTGGGTCTTATGGGTCAAACACCATATTTCCGAAACTACTCGATCAATTTCAATGAAATTCGATTCATAATATCTTCCTACCTTCCCAATGATATGTTGTGAAAATAGTCTAAATCGGTTCGCAACCACGACTAATTCCCATGTACCAGAACTCTGAAGTCGGTATGAATAGTTTACTTTACAATATATAAAGTTAATATATGTAGTACTAGTGAAGATATCGGAACAGAACTTCGCTGAAATACTGTATTTAAAGAGTGTCATCACCCTTCTAAAAATCGTCGAAATCGGTCCATAAGTTTTCAAGACCCTATATATCGAATATGAGGACCTCAGTACTTCTAACCCATTTTTTACAATTTTTATTTAAATTATAGTTAAGCCTCTCAGATATTTTGAAGAAATTTTGAGGGAATATGTTTCTTCTAATAATATGTCTCCGTGCCAAAAATAAGTAAAATCGGGTCATAACTGCATCTATCTCCTATATACCTAATTGTTTGTTATATTAATAAATTTAAATAAATAAATTGCGAGAGTATAAAATGTTCGGTGACACCCGAACTTAGCCTTTCCTTACTTGTTTTTTTTATCATTTTCACGCTTCCACAAGCAATTAGTTGCACGCAACCACAAACACACTGTCAAGCGTGGGTAGGAGGGGGCGAACCGTGGCAGCTAAAGTTAATTCAATGCGCCGCACTAAAGTGGACATTAAAAACAGAAGCCACAGACGATTGAACAGCAGAAGCAGCAACATAAAAACAAAAAAAAGACACACGAGTACAACAATAACAACAACAACATGTGCCGCAGCTTCATTTGTTGCAGACAAATCAACCAAGAGCACAACACGCCACACAACAACGTTTGCCTGCTGACCTCTGACTGCAGCATGTAGAGAGGGTTGTTCTGCTTCACCTCGGAAGCCATGGCACTTCCACGGCTGATATATGCAATGCCATGTCGACGTTGTCGCGTGTGCTAACGACAGTTACAAGCAACTGTCTGGCAAGTAGCTGGATGCTGGGTGCGACAGCAGTATCGCGCACTAAAATGTGGTGTGCGGTATGTTGGGACAAATGGCTTGTTTGGTGGTTGGCGTTATCTACATACATATACATGTATATGTACATACAAGCATACATATCTCTTCCGCTCCGTTCAATTGGCTTTTTAATGATGTTTAATGTTTGTGGTTTGCTGTTTGCTGACGATTTTTCCGCACCGTTTTATTTCCTTCCTTTGGCATTGTTTTTGTTTTTCGGTATTGCTCTTGAGATTTGTTGTTCTCTACTAGCTGGTTTCCGCTTTTCAACGTTTTTGCACTGGATAAGGATAGACACTATCATTGGTATCGCGTTGTTGCTCTTATAGTTGTTGTTGTTATAAGAGTACCAAATCATGCTGCTATCATGTGCCGCGTCGCTGCTGATAGCTACTGATGACAATGAACAATTTTGATGTGACATCGTTAATGTTGATGACAGTCTGAATTATGCGTGGATGATGACGAATGTTGTTGTGGTCACAAGACCTTTAAGCAGACAACTATTTGCCGTTATTTATATCTACTAAATGCACGGTGTTACGGTGTTGCTGACGATGATCCGCCTAATAATGTCTTATCAACTGTGTTTCCACTCAATAACACACAATTTGTTACAAGCTACCGGTTTGCTGCGTGAATTAGCAAAATTACTGTAAATGAGGTGTGTACTGCCAACTTGCTACCTCGCTTGGGCAGGCATAACGGAAATGATGTTTAATGATTTAGCATTAGCATTCAGCACATTAAGCGCTGTAGGTCGTCCCTTTTCGTGTTTCGCTTCCACTTTTAACGCTAAAAAAGTAAGTCAGTTTGAACAAAAAAACGTTAAGGTACTTAGGAATTTTTGGCAGAGAAAATACTTGTTTCTAAGTCTTTTTAGTGGAAACGCTCAAAAAAGCGCACTTGCATTTGCGCGTGCAACATTTAGTTAATTAGGCGACATTTTGCCGCGCAACGCATTCATTTAGTTAACACGCCCACAAGCTGAAGCTCCAGCTACATGCTGCTGGCAACACGCCAACTGGGCGATGAAAAGTAAATGCGGCAAATAAGTTCTTACATTTTATCCAACACACCTTCGCAGAGTTTTCTTTAAAATTACAATTGCAATGGCACTTAGTTTGATTAAGTCTGATTTATGTTGCCAGCAGCAAATTTATCGAATATTACTTTTGTGCGTTTTGGCTAAATGGGAGCTGCAATTTCTCTTTGTTTCAAAATATTCACTAACTTATAGAGTAAAGTGTTCTTCTAAATTATTACATAGTATTATGCGTCCAGAGTTGAATTACGCATAAGCAATTTTTCAGTTATTTCCCGGACGGAGGGTATGTATAAAAATATACATAATATGATTTTAACTTACCTAGTTAATGGGGATTAGTCATAGCACTTGAGGATGCCTGCCCTTGAGGCGAGTTTCAAAAGGTTATGTGGTTTCACTAACGAAATCTTTTCCACATTATCGTACTGTGAAGCCCCCAAATGCTGTAGCCGTTGCTTTGATAATACAGGACAAGCACTGAAGAGATGCTCCATTCTTTCTCTGGTACCTTGCTCTTGACCTTTCTGGCAGTCTTTGCGATATCTATTATGTGAGGTACTTGGTTGGTTGATTGAAAAGGGAAGCAAAGAGAACCTTACCGCAAGCGGCCGCACTTAGACCCATTGTGCTCCCCAAGGGTACCCTGATAAGCGTCACCTAAACAACTCGGTCGATTTGACAAAGCTTCTAAGTTTTTCCCATCCCAACTGCCCAATTTCTCATAGGTTTGAGTATTGGGACCCATGGAAGGTGTCTTTTCTTAACCGACTGAAGGCTGAGCATTTGCGAAGATAATGATCTAGCGTCTCGCCATCCTCCGCGCACGTCCTGTACGTAAGTGAGGTACTCCGTTTTTCACAACCAGTAGATTGTCGTTTTCTATGTATATCCAAGATGGAGTTCATTGGATCGTTAGGAACCTTAAATTAAGTTTCTTTAGACAAAATAAAATATGTTTCTTAGAAAATCTTGATATAAGTGATCTAGTTAATTGATAAGATTGTGCCTTTTAACCAAAGGGCATATTTTACAAATACATATGGAAATATAAACTTATCTGTACTATTGCTAAACACTTTAGAGTATTTTAACCTCAAATTTAATATTTGCGAAGAGGTTCCCGTTGATATCTGACCACAAAACATTAAGTTTAAAAGGTTATTGTTGGTATTGTCATGTCTAAATGTACCACCGAATCCACCGAAAAGTTCATATAATTCTAAAAAAGCTTACATTTATTTTTCAATAAAATAAATATATATAAAATCTTAATTTTTCCTAGTTTCCACTATATGTCTTATCATAACTATAAATGTATATATGTATCTATGTTCACATGTTCCCTTGCAATGTTGCATTTGTTAGACATTCATTCATTCGTAGCTCACATGAAAAAGCTCATATCACCACTAAATGACTGCACATCAATGTTTATTTACATGACCGCGCATGGGTTTCCTGCGGGCACTTTCCACTATTTTTAGTTGCATTTAATCACATGCATACATATGTATAAGTTTATAATAGTAAGCAGTGGTGTAGTTGAGAGCTTTGATTGAAAATATCACGCTAGTTTCGAAAAGGTTTCCGAGTTAAAGTATAACATATTCTTTGTTTATTTAGAACTCTTATTTCAAGATATACAAATTAAATGTTCTTCGAACAATACATATACATTAACACAATGAGAATATTTATTTTGGAGCCTACAAATAAGGATAGTCAGCTCTATTTGAATTGTTTGATTTATTACCACCCTCTTTAATATAAATTCGCATCACCACTGTCCATGTACACTTCTCTGCGCTAGATGAAGTCGTGAACTTCGCTCTGCAACAAATAAACAAACTCTAAATGTCCATACCCACATGCAGTTGCGTTGTATGCTTTTACTCCATGTAGTTTTTAACACTTTGTTTCATGGTTTCACATTTTTTAATTTGTTAGTTTTGCTGGTACTTCTCGTCAGCCATCCATTATGTTGCCGTTTGTTGTACATAGTTTTGTATTCAGTGGGTGCAACGGCGTGTAAAGATATCTAACACGGATTGCATATGTAAATTAAAAAAAAACAGTTGTGGAAATAAAAGTTAGTGGCTTCCGCAAAGTTACCACTAAACACTTAACAAATCCTACCTGGTACACATCAGCGCCTAAATGTAGCCATGCTGAATTAGTGACGCATAGAAGTGCTGGTGTGGGGAATTAATATTTTTATTATGTCTAGCGCAATGTTGTTATACTCTCGCAACAAATGTTGCTAAAGAGAGTATTATAGTTTTGTTCACATAACGGTTGTTTGTAACACCCAAAACTAAACGAGTTAGATATAGGGTTATATATACCAAAGTGATCAGGGTGAAGAGTGGAGTTCAAATCCGAATGTCTGTCTGTCCGTCCGTCCGTCCGTCTGTGCAAGCTGTAACTTGAGTAAAAATTAAGATATCTTGATGAAACTTGGCACACTTATTTCTTGGCACCATAGGAAGGTTGCTTTCGAAAATGAGCAAAATCGGACCACTGCCACGCCCACAAAATGGCGAAAACCGAAAACACATAAAGTGCCATAACTAAGCCATAATTAAAGCTATGGAAATAAAATTTGGTATGAAGGATCGCACTATGAAGGGGCATATTTGGATGTAATTTTTTTGGGGAAGTGGGCGTGGCCCCGCCCCCTACTAAGTTTTTTGTACATATCTCGCAAACCAATAGAGCTATATAAACCAAACTTTCTGCAGTCGTTTTTTTTAGCCACATCCTAATACAGTCCAAAAATGAAAGAAATCGGATCATAACCACGCCCACCTCCCATACATAAGTTAGGTTGAAAATTACTAAAAGTGGGTTAACTCACTAAGGAAATACGTCAGAAACACTAAATTTCACATAAGCAATGGCAGATAGGAGCTGCACTCAGATTTTTTTACAAAATGTAAAATGGGCGTGGCATCGCCCACTTATGGGTCAAAAACCATATCTCAGGAACTACTCGACCGATTTTAATGAAACTTGGTTTGTAATAGTTTCCATACATCCAAATGATATGTTGTGAAAATAGGCCAAATCGCTTCACAACCACGTCTACTTCCTATATACCAGAACTGTGAAGACAATCTGAATCGTTTACTTTACAATATATAAAGTAAGTACTAGTGAAGATATCGGTGCAGAACTCTGCACAAATACTATGTTAATAGTGTGGCAGCCCCATTCTAAAAAGCGGCGAAATCGGACCATAGATTTTTAAGGCCCCATATATCGAACACGAGGAACTCGGTGCTTCTAACCTAATATTATGGTTTCTAACATTCAATGGACTTTATACAATATATATGACGAATATGTGGGTAAATTGTGTATTATATAATATAATTAAAGTTAAATAAATAAATTGCGAGAGTATAAAATGTTCGGTTACACCCGAACTTAGCCCTTCCTTACTTGTTTTTTGTTATTTTTATGTAGGATACATATAAGCTGCTGATATGTTAGGAATATTAAACAAGTAAGGAAAGGCTAAGTTCGGGTGTAACCGAACATTTTATACTCTCGCAATTTATTGAAGAAATTTTATTAATTACGAATTTACCCATAAATTCGGCATAAAGTTTAATAGAATAACGAAAATCGTCCTATATAGTGTATGAGGGCTGAGGTAATTCCTGAACCGATTTCATTCAATTTCACCAGCAAGGTACACTATATCCAATACTATACGCTCACTTAATTTTGCTAAGATATATCACATGTTAACCAATACATATATGCGTAATAAAGCCCAACGAATTTTTGAAAAACCTTTAATTAGGTATATGGGAGCTAGGGGATGATATTTTTGCAAAACCTATAATTATGTATATGGGAGCTAAGAGATGTTGTGACCCGATTTTAATAATTTTTGGAACAGAGACACACTATTGGAAGAAAACAATTTCCTCTGAATTACATTAAATTAGTTGAGAGATTTACCCATATTTTCGGTTAAAATTTAACCTTAGGCGCTGAGTTCAACATGTTCGATATGTGGGGCCTTGAAAAGTTATAGTCCGTTTTCGATAATTTTTTCACAAGTGATGCCACAGATCATATACTGTATTTGTGTAAAGTTTTATTTCGCTATCATCATTGGTTCCTAATGTATATGTTATAAAGTGAAGGATTCAGATGGAATTCAAAAGTGAGTTATAAAGAAAGTAGTCGTGGTTGTAAACCGATTTCATCCATTTTCCACACATGTCATCAGGGTGTCAATAAAATATTATATACGGAATTTCATTGAAATCTGTCGAGTAGTTCCTGAGATATGGTTTTTGACCCATAAGTGGGCGATGCCACGCCCATTTCCCATTTTGTAAAAAGATCTGAGTGCAGCTTCCTTCTGCTATCATTTATGTGAAATTTTGTGTTTCTGACGTTTCTCGTTAGTGAGTTAACGCACTTTTAGTCATTTTCAACCTAACCTTTGTATGGGAGGTGGGCGTGGTTATTATCCGATTTCTTTAATTTTTGAACTGTACTAAGAAGTGGCTTAAAAAAACAAGTGCAGCAAGTTTGGTTTATATAGCTTTATTGGTTTGCAAGATATATATAAAAAACCTATTTGGGGGCGGGGTCACGCCCACTTTTCCAAAAAAATTACATTCAAATATGCCCCTCCCTAATGCGATCCTATGTTCCAAATTTTATTTTCATAACTTTATTTATGGCTTAGTTATAGCTCTTTATGTGTTTTTGGTTATCGCCATTTTGTGGGCGTGGCAGTGGTCCGATTCCGCCCATTTTCGAACTTGACCTTCTTATGGTGCCAAGGAACACGTGTTCCAAGTTTCATTAAGATATCTCAATTTTTACTCAAGTTACAGCTTGCACGGACGGACAGACGGACAGACGGACAGACGGACGGACGGACAGACAGACATCCGGATTTGAACTTTACTCGTCACCCTGATCACTTTGGTATATATAACCCTATATCTAACTCGTTTAGTTTTAGGACTTACAAACAACCGTTATGTGGACAAAACTATTATACTCTCTTTAGCAACTTTTGTTGCGAGAGTATAAAAAATAGTAACATTTTACTATGAAGTAATTAAAATACAAGGAATATGTAAATATAGGAATAAAGTAAGAAATAACGAAACAAAGTCGTATGTAACAGTACTGTTAGTTTATCAGTTTGCTACAACATATTTTTTTTTCTCATATTTTCTTTAACTTTTAGCTTTGAGCTGTTTATTTATTTTTAAATTTTTTAGAAATTTTCAGAAATATCTTGACATTTTTATCATCCTTACGTTCTATACATCAATAGCAGGTAAATGCTGTTTCCTAATACTTTCGACTGAAGTAGCTATTTTATTGCAAATTGAAAAAGTCAAGCGCTGTCACCGGCTTGCCATCACAGCCAACGACAACCGTTGGTAGCAACGGCATTTTTACATGTTCTCTTTATCTCAGACATTAACTTTGATGACGTCGGCGGTTTAGACTGGTGGCAAATAGAAGCTCAAACTGCATGCAAAGTTAGCAGTGCTTTAGTTGTTGTTTTGCTTCGTTTCTATAAATTGGAAAAATTCATTTTTTTCTCAGTTACTTATGAGATCTCGGGAATATGTTGAAGGTATAAATTGACTATCGCCTGTACTAGTAGGTTGTGATGCATTTTTGCTTGATAGTATCACATGACATTGGCTGTCTGCATAAAAGTGGGAAATTGAATATATATTTTGAACTTAGTTATTTTTAGAATTATTGTATCACTTTTCGTTGTCACAAAACTAAATAATAACTTAGTCAATCTAATGAAAATGTCTGAGAAAGTCATTGTTTGGTCTTTCATAACAAGAACTATAAATATATTAATCATACCTTAGTAGTCCTTATACCCAAAATGTATATCGGTGAATATCTTGGATACTTTATTCTGGTACGTTTCGGCTGTTATTCGAAATAAACAAATGACGGACTGTTTGATGCCTATAGTATGAAAGAAATTTGTCGTATTGATTTGAAAAATACGAATATAATATGAATACTTCTTTTCGAATTGCAATGTTTCCAAAAATAACAAAAAGGTATTATTTCATGCGAAAGTTTCAATAATATATTTATCCCGTTATGCTCTCCTATTTAAGGGACTAGTGGGTTCAAAAATTTCAAAATTTGAAAAAATTGTTTGTCTCATTAAATAGTGCATCATGTATAAAATATTATTCAAATATAATATTAATATCGATCCGAGTAATATTCTAAGAGATATACCCTTTGGAAGTTTCGCCAATCAAGCCACGTCAGTATGAATGCATGTCGGTGGACACGATATCTCAAAAAGTCATGAAGCGATTTTGTTCAAATTTCGCACACATACAGTAGTTTTCCGAAATAACCAATATTCGTTTTAACGAAAACCGCTAATTGCGACCAAAGAAAATTTTTACATTGAGTACCTTAAATAACGAAAATCGATGTTTTGTGGGTACTCGGTTTAACGAACAACAAGAAGAAGACATATGTAGAAATAGTTAAAAATCAAATCAAATCGTGGTAAAAGCAGAATTAAAAATATAACATGAAAAATTAAAAAAAAATGCAAATAGAAAAAATTAGTACAAGAAAAAAAATTGAATTTGATAGAAAAGCTTAAATTATATTGAAAAATAAGGTAAAACTTTTAAAAAATATGAGATGCTGCTACAAAAAGTAATCACTCCGTAGTGGTGAATTCGTACATTTTGAAAGAATTTAGCTGATAAAATATATGTATACTCTGTGGAGTGCCAGTCCTTTTATGGTGCAGTTCAAGTGGCACAAAAAGGTTAAGACCAGCAAAGAAGAATAATGTCAATTTCTCAAAACTTATTGTATTGATTGACTTCAAGTAGGAGCCATCAAATTAAATCTTCGTATTCCAACTAAGCAAACGGCAATAAATCAAGTATTACTAATGAAAAAATATTTAGATCTCGTATAACGTAAATTAACTGAATGGGCTTAGAAACATTACATTGATTTTTTTATGTATATTAATACAAGATTTTTTATTTTGACACGCCATGTGAGATGAGCTGCCAACAGCTGAGCTTTCGGAATTTTTAAATAAAAATTTCACAAACTACTGTTTAAACATGTATCTATGATATTCTGAATTGTTTAAATATAATATATGATGATATGATATGACATATTTAAAAAAAAAATTCAAAATGCTCTTGTTTTTAGCTTCTGAAACCCACATAACTCCTTAACTCAAAACAAACTTCATTCTATAGAATTGGTTTCTGATATAATTAATCTCATTATATAAGATATAATCTAGTAAACTGGCAAGCCTTTAACTATGTTTGTTTGTGGTGATTATAATTTTGAATCAGTTAGTTATTATGTTGAAAAGAACGACACCTATTACTTGGATTTATTCTATACCGACCGTGGTGATTAATTGAAGGTATGATTTTATATAAACACTTAATACGTTAAATAACGGCAGCTAGAAAATTCAATATTAAAAAAAATATATACACCTAATTCTGTTTTTACACGAATTATTTTTACACGAATTTGAAATAACACGAGTAAATACGAAAAAATATTTCTATTTTTACACGACATAATTTGAAATAACACGAATACAAAAAAACAAAATTACTTTTTTTACATGAATTATTGGATTTAACACGTTTTTTTTCAATGAATTTTTTTCTACTTAAAATAATTCTGGTGTGTATTCTGAGTTATGTCTATGTATGCGTAATTTCTGTTTAATTTCTGTGTAATTTCTGGAAATGCGGGATTCCCCGAATTATTGAAAAAGTAAAAACGTACATAATGTATTGTACACACAATTTAGTTCCTATTTGACAATTATAATTGAAATATCGTTAGTTTTTGCTGATTTTTAACAAGTGCTAAGTAAAATAAAGTAGAAGCTCATATAATTTTGGTAGACCAATAACAGGTTAGTTTCAAATATTTAATTTTAGATTTTTGCATTTTTGATTAATAAAATATATTTTGGTAGCCATACCCATGTTACATAATTCTCCTGCATTAAAAATGAGGAAAGCGATCAGCTTAGATACCAAAATCAAAATTTTAGATCAACTTGCAACGGGACAAGGCGCAACGGTTGTGGGAAATAATTTCGGAATCCATGAAGCTACTGTAAGAACAATTAAAAAAATGAAACGGCAATTAAAGCATCAGTATGTTCTGGAACAAAATTAAGTGCAAAGTCATCATCGTATGTAAGGGATGTTGTTAAAGAGAAAATGGAAAAAGCTTTGGTAATCTGGATAGAAGACAAATCCCAAAAGAGAATACCAGTAGACGGACTTGCTATTAAGCAGACAGCATTAAGAATCTATAAACGTATCCAGGAAATTGATCCAGATACATCATCTCAGTCAAAACAACATGCATTTTCCGCAAGTACTGGTTGGATGACTGGTTTTTTAAAAAGACACGCTCTCCACAATATAAAAATTAAGGGAGAAACTGCATCCGCTGATGAATTGGCTGTTAAAGAATTTCCCGAAAAACTAAAAAAAATTATTGAAGATGGAGAATATACTCCAGACCAAGTTTGGAATTTAGATGAAAGCGGCCTTTTTTGGAAGAGAATGCCTAGAAGAACTTATGTAGCAAAATCGCAGAAAACAGCCGGTGGTTTTAAAGTAGCAAAGGACCGTATTACGTTGTTGTTTTGTTCCAATGCTTCAGGAGAACGTATTCTTAAGCCACTCCTAGTACATCGTGCCTTAAGACCACGTTCCATGAAAAGTGTAGATTTCAATAAATTGCCTGTACACTGGATGGCGAACAAAAAGGCTTGGGTAACCAGTGCAATTTTCACAGAGTGGTTTCAGAAGCACTTCATCCCAGAAGTTAGGCGCTACATGAAAGAAAAATGTCTCGAATTTAAAGTTCTTTTGATTCTAGACAATGCACCAGGCCATCCAGTTTTGGAGCACCCAAACGTACAATTTTGTTTTTTGCCGCCTAATACCACTTCCCTTATACAGCCACTAGACCAGGGGATAATTGCTACGTTTAAAACGTATTACATAAGAAGTTCATTTCATTATGTTGTAGAAAAACTTGATAATTATGAGGAATCATCAGTCATAGATGAATGGAAAAAATTTTCTATAATGGACTGCATTAATCAAGTCAAGATCGCGTTAGATTTATTAAAGCCATCAACTTTGAACTCGTGTTGGAAAAATATTTGGCCAGAATGCGTAAAATGCAAAGATCCTGTTATCGATAATAACGCTGAACTTGCTGATATAATAACAATGGCCAATGCAATCGGTGGGGATGGATTCGATGACCTATCGTTAACAGATGTAGAAGAATTGTTGGTAGATGAAAGCTTGAGCGAAAATGAAATTATCGAATTCACCCTTGAGACTCGTTATGATAAAGAACATAGTGACAGTGACGAAAGAGATCGTCCAATTTTGAAAGCATCTCTAATTAAAGAAGGTCTTGATCTCGCTACAAAATTAGATAGTCATTTTGAACAACATGATCATGACGAGGAACGAGCTGCCAAATTTCAACGTGAACTGAAATCATTAATGGCATCTTACAGGGAAGTTTATAATGGGTTAACGCGAAATAAAACTCAATCTAAGATAACTGATTTCGTTCAAAAATCTACTGATGTCCCAACACAGTCGGCTAGAAATGATAATGATCAACAAAATCATTCCAGTGATGGCAGTGATATTGTAGTCTTTCGCAAACGTTTACGTTTATTATCAGACAGTGACAATAAATAAAATTGTTTAATGTTTAAATTTTTCTTATGGTTGTACTTTATGTTATTTAAGTTTTTTGGCAATGAATTTCTGATATTATTTTTTTTATGAAATCTAAATTTTAATTTATTTTATTATAATTTAGTTTATTTAATAAATTAAAACGAAAATAAATTCTTAAAATAACTACAACAATATTTTTTTTATATTATTTAGTCTAATTTTAACTTATTTTTTGAGGTCTAGAACCAATCTATTATTTTTGTACTTGGCCAGTATCTTTTTTTACACGATTTTTTTTTACACGAATTTCTCGGGAACCATTCTATCGTGTAAAAACAGAAATAGGTGTATTCCTACCCACGGATATTGTCATATGCCCATCCATATCGTCGCATTTACAGCCGCATGCTTCTATCACTGTTGACTTGTGTCGATATGCCACAGATTCAAACCGAATATGAGCAATCATCGCAAACGTTTACACTTCAACGCACAATGGGCCAATCAAATGTCCAGCACAATTTGTTGAATACCACAGCTTGATGGCACTAACGACACACAGTGTACATTTTGCGACATCATTAATCTTGTTACAATGTAAAATTCATCAGCGAATGGTTTTGACAATATGGCTTTTTTGCGGCTATAGCGTAGCTGAAACAATGGCTGGCGGCAGCTTAATGATGGACGAGTTTAAGCGAGAAACACAAAAATGCCTATAGAGTGTCGGAGTATCAACAACAACAACAAAAAAGTGGGTGGGGGAAAGTGTGGATAAATATAAGTATGAAAGGAGAAGCGACAAATAAATCCGCATAAAGTAACATATATAAGCATGAACTTGCGTAAAGCAAAACAGAAAATGAGCAAACACGGCAAGTATGTATGTAGATGTGCATATGCACATGACCATATATGAGCAATCGAGTGAAAACCACTGATGCCGGCCGCAATTTAATACGAAACCAATGCTCTCGGAAAATATCAAAGCATATGCATAGGCACTCAAACATGCTGCTCTCCATGTGCGTGTGTATGTATGTTAGCAAATAAGCCATCCAATGTTGAATGTATTGCTAGCAATACAACAACTGTTGACTAAAGCCGCATATTACTTCGTAGAGTCATAACAGCTTCGGAAGCTGTAAGTAGTACATAGCTAGAAGGTTGCCAAAGCTAAATTGCCGCAATCGTTGAGTTTAACTGCTGTGAAAGGTGAAGAAAATATACCTTTGGAATCCATGAATGTTAACATTATATGTATTCGAGGAACTCTTTAATAAATAGTAATTTCGAAATTATAGTTGAAAATAGCCTACTTAATCTCACTATAATTAATGAATCTAACGAACTTGAATTCGAAAATCAGTAACATAACCTTAATACTCTGGTACTATATTCGAAAAACGTCTACTTAACCTCACTCTCATTAAAGTTCTCGCTTCTAGATGAAAAATTGTAAAAACAATGCTGGAAAATAGCTTCCTGAGAGATTACCTTAAACGGATAAAAAATAATTTTTTTTTTAATTTTTGTATTCCATAGTGCTTGTTATGCCCACTTTACCGGTCATTTTATTTTTTCCGCATTGTTCACGCTAATAATGCCCGTGACTTAGTTATCTGGCTCATCCAGAGTTAAAAGCTTATCAATATTGAGCACATTGAGTGCACTTCTACGAAACATTAAGAAACAAAAGAATATAATATGAAAGAAGCAAAAAACAAGAATAAATAAATAATCAAGTTTAAAGAAAGAACAAACTAAAGAACAGTAAAACAATACCAGAAATTCTAGGAGCAATGCTAGCTTTGCTAATGGCAAAAATGAGTACACTTCAATTCCGTGGAAGAGAAGAGAAGAGAGAGGGTGAGAGGAAGAGATGGAGTCATTATAACACTTTATACTCCAGCTTGTATGTATGTCTCTATGGCAATGTGACTTTACAAACAGCAATGCTTCCTAAGCTCAATACAAACCGGAAAAAGCTTCTATAAATAATGCATCTGCATAAATGATGACAATCAGAAGTCTATTAAACTGTATTGGAGAAAAGCACAGAAGAAAAGGAAGCCATAAAAAATTGTGAAATCATAAATGAAAATGAAAGCAAAGTATTGAAGAGCTTTATAATAGTCACTCATTATATTATATTTATTATATATTTATATTGGGATACCAATGAAATTCTTTATTCCTGTGAAATTACATTCGATGCCATTATGTATGGAACTCGATATCTTTTGCATGGCCACTACGTGCACGCTTGTAAAAGTCCAGACGCTGAACCCAATTTTCAACGGTTTCCAATCATAAATCGGCCGATACTGCTGCAATTTCACGTTCGATCGATCATTGTGACATTCGCTGTGTGACTTGTGGCGCCGTCCTGTTGGAACCACATATTGTCCAAGTCCATAACATCCAATTCGGGTCAAAAATTCCCATTTAGTGATTCCCATTCACAGTAACGTGTCGGTCTTGATCATCACGGAAGAACTACGGCCCAATGACGCTGCCGGCCTATAAATCGCCCCAAACCGTAATTTTTTCGGTATGCAATGCTGACTCATGGAGTACGTGTGGATTGCTGCCTGATCAATAACGCATATTTTGCTTATTGACGAAGCCATTCAGCCGAAAATGAACCTCATCATAAAGTGAACGTAGCGTTCTTAAAGTTGAAGCCACTGACTCCGAATTTCGGTAGTAAATTTTAATAATTTCGACTCGTTGTTGGATCGTATATCATTCCATGATGAAATAGTAAACCTTACTGAAGAGAAATGTCAAAACAGCGGGAAAAATATGGTGTCGTTTGCTGTCCCTATCGGTCTACTTTTGTAGCGTCTCTATTGAAAACCCTTTGTTATAACATCGAATTTATTTTATTAAATTTCTGTAATTAGTGGCAACCCTTTTAAAATGTACATACATATGTAGGTGTATCTGTGAGAGGATTGTTTAGTTTTATATTATAATATTTCACTTGTTTTATTAATTTAATTTTTTACTTTTTAAATAGGGTGCAACTCTTCAAAATAACTCGAATAAAAATCTTATATTTATACTCTCGCAACCTGTTGCACAGAGTATAATAGTTTTGTTCACCTAACGGTTGTTTGTGTCACCAAGTTAGATATGGGGTTATATATACATAAATGATCAGGATGACGAGTGGATTTGAAATCCGGATGTCTGTCCGTGCAAGCGATAACTTGAGTAAAAATTAAGATATCTTAATGAAACTTGGAACACATGTTCCTTGGCACCCTGAGGAGGATGCTTTCGAAAATGGGCAAAATCGGTCCACTGCCACGCCCATAAAATGGTGGAAACCGAAAACTTATACAGTGTCATAACTAAGCCATAAATGAAGTTTTGAAAATGAAATTTGGAACATAGGATCCCATTAGGGAGGGGGACATTTGGATGTATTTTTTTTTTGGAAAAGTGGGCGTGACCCCGCCCCCAAATAAGTTTTTTGTATATAACTCGCAAACCAATAAAGCTATATAAACCAAACTTTCTGCAGTCGTTTATTTTAGCAATTTTCTTATACAGTCCAAAAATGAAAGAAATCGGATAATAACCACGCCCACCTCCCATACAAAGGTTAGGTTGAAAATTACTAAAAGTGCGTTAACTCACTAACGAAAAACGTCAGAAACACCAAATTTTACATAAGAAATGGCAGAAGGAAGCTGTACTGAGATTTTTTTACAAAATGGAAAATGGGCGTGGCATCGCCCACTTATGGGTCAAAAACCATATCTCAGGAACTACTCGACCGATTCGAATGAAATTCGGTATATAATATTTTCTTGACACCCTGATAACACGGACAAATGGGCGAAATCTGTTCACAACCACTACTACTTTCCTTATAACTCAATTTTGAAATCCATCTTATTCCTTCACTTTATAATGTAAACATAAGGAACCAATGAAGATAACGGAATAAAACTTTACACAATTAGTACATATCATCTCTGGCTTCATTTGTGAAAAAATTGTCGAAAACGAACCATAACTTTTCAAGGCCCCAGATATCGAACATGTTGAACTCAGCGCCTAAGGGTAAATTTTAACCGAAAATTTGGGTAAATCTCTCAGATAATTTAATGTAATTCAGAGGAAATTGTTTTCTTCTAATAGTGTGTCTCTGTTCCAAAAATTATTAAAATCGGGTCATAAAGTATCTTCTCCTAGCTCCCATATACCTAATTATAGGTTTTTCAAATATACGGTGAGCTTTATTCCGCATATATATTTTGGTTAATATGTGAGCTATCTTAGCTAAATTAAGTGAGCGTATAGTCTTGGATATAGTGTACCTTGCTGATGAAAATGAATGAAATCGGTTCAGGAATTACCTCAGCCCTCATACACTATATAGGACGATTTTCGTTATTCTATTAAACTTTATGCCGAATTTATGGGTTAATTTGTGTGTTATCTTAATAAAATTGCTTCAATAAATTGCGAGAGTATAAAATGTTCGGTTGCACCCGAACTTAGTCTTTCCTTACTTGTTTTGTTTAGCTTGATTACCAGATTGTAAAATTCGTATTAACTAATATTAATAAAAAATGTACATTAAGTGGTATCCTGCCTGTAACACTTTTAATTCAAAAATTAAACTTCTACAGCAAAATGATTACAAAATAACCTGCTTTATAAATTCTTTTAATGTTTTAGCATATCTTTCTTGTTGTTGTTGTAGCGTCTCTTAAACTATTACTACTTAGTCAATATCATCTAGCAGGAGCTCCAATAATCGATCTGCCTTTGATGGGGTCTGATGTCATGAATGTAGATGAGTGATTCTACTTCTTTCGATTCTTTAATTTGAGATTCAATACTTCTAATATTGCTTTAATGTGCTTTTATACATCTCTTACTTGCTTTCTATAATATTATATTATATTGCATTTGCACTTTATAAGTTGTTTAATACTATTAAATATTGAATTCCTCGTTTCCATGCAAAAAAAAAATATATATATATATTCTAAATTAATTAATTTGAGGTTAGAAGTGCTCAACACTCTCATGTACTAGTATGTACATATGTATATATTTATATAACGGTAACAACGTGCCTTAATTGAATTAAATTCTCCTTAAACTGTTGTGTAAGTGCATTGTTGCACTGGGAACAGGAAGTGTATTAGTCAAATTTATGTATACAACCGCATATGCAGCTCTACATATATACATATGTATTTTTGTATGTGTCACTGTTACACTGCTTTTGTTTCTCGTGTGCTGATGCGGTTTCTGCTGCGTTGACAAATTCACGCCTGTCTGCGTTGGACTTGTAAGCTATATAAATATGCTACAAGCAGCTAAGAGGACATAAACTTGCATATCACAAACACATATACATACACGTATACATACATATACTATATTTAACGACAAATTTCTGAAATGTGAAGCATATAAACGCAAACAAGCTAATAAGTGGCTACACATGTGCGCTGAATCATACACCAAGGACGCAACAACCCCAGCACATTCAACGAGATATAGACATGCACTTGCCACAAACACCGCATATCATACATACTTACATATATATATGTGTAAATGTATCTGCATATAGTCTATGAGGTGACAAAGTTTTTCATTAGCATTACTGTATTACCACTTCAGTACACATATTTAGTCGTAATGCGCTCAAAGCTTATAAATGACAGCAGCAAGAATGAAAAGAGAAAAAGAAAAATAGTTAATGAAAATCTTAAATGCGTTTCAAGGAAGCAAACTAGTGGCAATGTCTGCAAACAAGTCGTGAAACCTTTAAAGATATTAATGCCAAGTCAATTGCCTTTCCAATGTGTATATTAAGCGCACTTAAAGCTTCTGCCAAACCCCCTCACAAATGTCTAACTGTTCTACGTGATTTGTATTATCTGCCTGTGTCTTTGGGCAGACCATTGCTGAGCTGTTTGTGACATCTTCCTTTTTCTGCATTTTATTTATTACGCTCACTTTTACTGTCCTTTCACTGGATTTCCTTGCTTTTTTCTATATTCGCACTCTTTTGTTGTTTGCCACATTTTGTGGCACATCTTTTGTAGTTATTAACCCTTAACCGCAAACAACATTTATTATCACACGACATGCTGCATGCACCCCTTACCTGTAACATATCGGTTGTATAGTTACAGTTAGTCTCTTTCTCAAAAGCCGAAAATTTGTCGCAAAGCCATAAGTGCAAACACACACTTATGCGCTCATCTTTAACGACGACAAACTATTTAAGGGAAGTCAGTTGAACGCGCGTGCAGCAAAAGTGTCGCATTGACAATAGAATTTATTTCTATTCACACTTTTATAGCTCAGCTATATCCTTTATAGTGTTGCTGTTGTTGTTGTTGCACATAACTACTAGTACGGTAATTGTGTGTGATCTTTTAATTTTAGCTCTTCGCGCCATTGAATTCAGTGTCAGCAATGGAAAGTAGGAGTGGCGAAAGTTGTGTGGTGGTGTCTTTTAGTTTAAGCCTCGAGGACTATGGTGATTCGTGCTGAAAGCTTTCCGACAGTGCAAAATCTTCACACGTTGATACATACCTTATTATTCAAATAAGTCTTCTGAGGTGTTAAAGATTCTAAGACACCATCTTTTTTTTACGTTGAGCTTGAGATCATGACCAGTAACTTGTATGAAATATAGTTGCTTCGAAGCTGGTTGTTTGGTAGCTTAATGAGAGTAACAACAGTTTTTTAAATAACATCAATCAATAATTAATTGGTATACCTACCATCCACTATTTATAACAAATTATGAAAATGAGGTATGCCAGTTGTTTGTTGGATTTACAAGTTGAATACAACTAGTCTTACATACAGATTTTCGAGTTTAAATCTCTGTCTGTCTTTCCGACCATCCGTCCTTCCGTCCGTCTGATCCGTACGGATAACCAGATAAAAATTAAGATATCTTGACAAAATTTGGTACACACGTTCCTTTGGAGCGTAGGAGGGTTGCTATTGAAAATGCGCGAAATCGACTTATAAAGTGTCATAACTAAGCCATAAATAAAGCTGTACAAGGTACAAAGGATAGCACTAGGAAGAATCATATCTGGAAGTAATTATTTCTGAAAAGTGGGCGTGCCCCCGCTCATAAAATAATATCTTGTGATATCTCGGAATCTTGTGAATATCTCGGAAATCAATAAAGCTATATAAACCAAACTTTCTGCAGTCGTTTCCCTTACGGACCCCATTACTCATGATTAAATTTGATTCAATTTCATTCAAAGGTTAGGTAAAAAATTAGAAACGCTAAATTTTACAGAAGAAATGGCAGAGGAGAGCTGCACTCATATACTTAAAAACTACTCGACCGATTTCAATGAAATTCGGTACATAATACTTTTTAGACACCTTGGTGACACATATGGAAAAATGAGTTAAATCGTATATCTGGTTCCGTCGGATATCCCTTAACATCATTACCCCATATCCGGTTCCGGATGCCTCATACCCGGCCACCTCATATCCGGTAATCCCAGGTTCTAATAACCGCATATCCGGTTCCGGTCCGGTCCCCATTTCCGGTTTCGGATGTTCCATTTCCGGTAACCACAAATCCGTTTCCGGTTACCCGGCCACCTCATATCCGGTTTTGGTATCACAATTTACAGTTCCGGTACAGAATATCCGGCTCCGGGTGCTCCATGTCCGGTTTTCACATATCCGTTTCCGGTTACCGCGTGCCCGGCAATCTCATATCTGGTTCCGGTACCCCATATCCGGTTCAGTGCTCCGATTTTGATAATTTTGGTGTCATATGAAAGTAAATTTTCATAACTATAACATTAGTGTATTAAATTTAAAGTAAATTTCTTAAAAACTAACAACTGTGTTTTTTTAATAAATAATGACAACAAACCGTTAGGTGGACAAAACTATTATACTCTCTTAGCTCCTTTGCGAGAGTATAAAAATAATACAATACAATGATGTACCAACAATTGTTAAGTATTTGAAAGCTAATTTTTATGATTTGGGAAATTGTGTTTGTAAATCGGTCCAAATTTCCAGCAGATTTTCTACTAGCCTTCCAACTGGAGTGCGCAAATGTACAAGGATATCTCGTCTAACATATCTAACAAATTGTTTCTGTTTACCTTTCAATTTATTTGGACTAACTCATGAAGAGGGAAGCGAGTCGCATTTGCAGACGTAAAAGAGGCCGAAATGCGTGAGTATGAAAAGCTTGAAAAGCTGGCCGACATGGGTAATGCTTGGAAATTTAATAAAAAGATGAGGCGATTTACAGAAGCTTTCAAGAACGGAGCATTATCATGTTGCCAGAGAGGACTTTACTTTTCAATTGGCTACTCAGTCCAAAGTGGTACCTGTTGGCAAGAGTGATCCTACGTTGGATTTAAAGGCTGATATTATTGTTGGTTTATTATTGAATGTAACTAGCGCTTAGAATAAGTCGACTAGATTACGAATAGATAATGACATTCTTCCAGTGGTCTCCAGATTACCATAAGATTTCGACAGCAAAATCTAAAAAATATTTTCTAAAGTAATTAAATCTATAGATCAATCAAGAGTTTTGCATAATTTAATACAATTTTAACCTCAACTCTGTCCTCACAAAATAAATTATACCTGTTTTTCCGGAATTCCACTTTCTCTCCGCAACTGATAATCTTAAAAAGTGCAATATTTCCATCAGACTCGTATCACTTCAATGACACGCCGTGACTTTATTAAAAAGGCAACAAATTTACGCCGCCGAAATTAAAATTACAAAAAAAAGAAATGGAAATTATCGACACTAAAGCTGCCAGCCAACTCATTAAGAGCAAATGAGTATTGAGCGAGCAAGCCACTGCAACCGCTGCTTAACGAACGTAAACGCATACATAAGTCAGTCAGTTCGTATTTATGTACATACATAGGTGAGTATGTATGAGGCAATGTGAAAACATGTTGTTTATTTGCCACACATGCAACATATGAGAGCGCGCATAAAGTATGGGTGGGCGGCGGCAGGATACCTATCCTTCCATGGCATAGTGTGTTTGAATTAAGTTGGTCGGTTGTTGGTTGGTGTTGTTGATGTTTAATGAAAATTACGCGCTGACGAGCTAACGGGCTAACGAGTGGGTATCGGGTGGTTGGCGCTGTTAACTGTACTCCACGACCAACTCGAACTTCGGTTGAAACGGATAGACTGATGTAAAGAAATTCGGTGTTGGTAATGAGTTGTTGGAGGAGGTGGAATGTAGCTGGAATGTGTGTTGCTCCGTTGAGTGAGTTAAAATGTGTTAAACCGTTGCAATTTATTTGCGCCACTGTATTTAAGTGTGATATATTTATATGAGTGCGCAAGTATGAGTATATCAGAGTTGCATGCACGAGGACTAGCGTGTAGTTATCAACAAAAAATTATGTGTACGAATATTTTACAGTGTCAGCGCGGCAATTTTTTTTTTGTTGCAAGTACATATGTATATGTGTAAATGTGCGTGTGTTGGCTCTTGCTTTGATTGTACAAATCGTTGTTGTCCCGCAATTGTCAACAAACCACCCTGTCTTTGAACGCAGTCGCCCTCTTAGCTATCAGGTTTAAATGATTGCGTAATCGCTGCCACAGTTGTAGCTTTACATACTTTTACAGTCAGTATAAGTACTGTTATTGTTTTTAATTTCAACCCGCATTAAACTCACATAAAATTTAATGAAGTTATATGCTTGAAAATTTTTAAAATTTCATTTGTTCTCAAATAACTGGATTTCATTTTATGTTCTAGCTGTAAATGTACTCTTATGAAATATTTATTTGAAGCAATTTGTTTTTGAGATTTGAAAAATATTTTCGTTTACATAAACAGCTGTGTCTGAAAACTAATTTAGAAGCAATCGTAAGTGTCTTATTGACAATAATAAAAACTTTATAATTTCATTAACTTAAAGTTTATACAATTTGTTGTCAATTGTTGTAATTTAATGGGAATTAAATCTTGGTACTTTATAGTTTTCAAAAACTTGAATGAGACCAGTAAATGAGGGTATAGTTCGGTCTGAATCGAAAATTTTTGAAAATTATGGAAATTTAAGAGTATAAAATTATTCGTAATGCCTATAAAAACATTATAAAAAAAGATGCCCGGCGTTTTACTTTGTACTTTCAATTTTGGTTTCAATATTAGTACCAATCATAATAGTCAATATTTTATAAAAACAGAAGTGACTATTCATCAAAGTTGTGCCGTAATTATTTTATTATTCCAGTAATTATTCTCCAATCGTCTTAAAAAAGGCATTCAAATATATTTATTGACGTTTTTAAGTATAGTAGTTCGGAGTAGTATGAATACCATATCTTGGAGACCCCCAGGAGATCCCAACTGAAATGGTTACATATCTTTGAGCGTAGAGTTTTCGAACTCAGTCCCAACTAGGTATGGCCATTGAAAAAGCATCGATGTTTTATTGTATCATAGCATCGAAACTTGACATCGATATTATGCGAAAGTTATTAAAATTTGATTTTACAGCAGTAAAACTGAAAATTGATTTCTAAAATAATACTATTAAAGAAAACTTCGCTAAATAAATATCAAGTATGACAGTTTTTATTATTATAAATAATTTTAAAATTATGTTATTCAATAGTTTAAGTTTATAAAAATAATCTTATACAAAGAAAAACAGAACTTTTTTACAAACCCCAATTTTCTTTTTCCAAGGTTTGTAAAAATAAAATTTTATTTAACCTTTTTGGTTTCATTCTATTCTTTTTATTGCTCACTGTATGACTAGTTTTCTAAAATAAACATTCAGATAGAACTGATGGATTTTCTGCCATCCTTCCAACTGGATAGCACGTCTGACATATCCAACAAATTATTTATATTTATTTTCCATTTTTTTTTTGGACTAACTTATGATCTGAAGAGTCCATGCCCTTCCCTTCAGCTTCTGCAATAGCATTAACCCTCATAATTTCTCTGATGTTTTTAACCGTATCAGAAAAATGCACTTTTTTAATCTAGGATTTAAAATGGTGGCTATGACTTTTTTTTTGTCAGTAACTTTTTTTTGCATATCCTTGGCTAAAGCATTCTCGAACGAAAGGAACGATTTTACTGCAGCTGAATTGGTAAAATTTTATATTGACTCAAACATTTGTAACATGATCAATGGGCTTTGCCTTAAACTCTTGGGATCTCTTGTATTTATATTTAGTAGGTTTCGACGGCACAGAGAACAGATGGTTTTACGTTAAAGGCCTAACCTAACCAATTTATTCTATTAATCTTATAGTTTTAACTCTAGTTTCTCATTTTAATTCCATTTTTAATATCCCATAAAAACTTAAATCTTTAATTTTAAATCAACGAAATTCACGTAAATCACATTATATCGCCTTCGTGTGAAAAGCAAAAGTGAAATTATATGCCATCCTCATTGTTTCTTCGATTCCACTGTATTATCTCCATATAAAAAATATTTCGTTTTCCTCGAAAAGCTGGCGCGTGCGAATTTCTCCTTTTCTCTTTTCTCTACCATATTTTATTCTTTTATTCTTATCTTCGCATTTCCGCACGATTTAATAATTTCGCCATTTAGCAACAACCCATACTTAAACGGCAACACTCTGCTAAAATAACAAAAACAAAAGAACGAAATGTTGTTGCTGTCTTTAATCAACCGTGTTTATTCGTAGTAATAGTAACGCCATTTTGTTTCTTTATCATTTTCGCATAATCGAAAATGTATGACTTGTCAAATCGGCTAATCTTCATGGATGTATTTTCTGGGCTAAAATAGAATATTTAATATTTTAGGCATACATTTAAACTTAAACTTTATGATAATTATAATTTTTGTGTAAGAATATAAGAGGAGAGGTAAATGGCTGAAAGAGAGGAATAATGGAGTTTTTCAGAAATTTTTCTTCAACGGTTTCGATTAAGAATCTTCAAAACATTTGTGGTGGTTGGTCTTCTTAAAAACCAAAGACTTTTCATTAGAAATTTTCAGAATTTAACCTGAACACATTTCCAACCTATTATAATCGAAGCATAATTGAAATATATTCACTAATCATACGAGTATATTGCCATTATTTTCATATTTTTGTGACTTTTCAATATTACTTAACAATTTTTCCGAGCTAAAGGACGAAAATTAATAGAAACTAAAATCTTTGCAAAAGCTTGCGCGTCACATCAACTAATGAGGCCACCATTGCATAATAGTGTGCCTGCGAATGAGTGCGGTAACAGAAATCAACACAGTTATAGAATGTGTGAGAGCAATGGTGGGCAGGCAGTCTTCTGCCAGTGGCAGCACCAATCCCTTCAACAAGCACACCAACAAACACACATACACACATTAAACGAAAGCGAGCCCTACGAACCGTTCTCCCTGCAACAGCAGCTGATAGTTGTGTTTATGTAGGTGTTTGTTGTTGTTGCTGCTACACCGTCTAGCTTGCCGTTTGGTAGCGCCTTGATGAGCTGCTGCTGTTGCTGCTGCATTGCAATTGCAAAAAATGGCCTACCATTGCCAGCAGCAGCAGCTACATTATAGTGGAACAGCAACAACAACAACAACAACAACAATATATGCTACTAAATAACGGCAACGAATGGAAAATAGTGTCATTGCAGGTTGCATTAAAAAATACACACAGAAAAGTAGTGAAACGAATGTTTTGGCTCTCGGCGATATTTTTGCATTGCTCGTAAATAAGTAGCAGCGAAAATGGGTAACACTTGGACAAACAAAAAAAAAAAACAGAAAAACAAGCCGGTGAATAGGCTGGGTGTATTTATAATTTTTTAAAGCGCACTTTTGTTGCATTTTCTTTCGTTTTTAAAGCAACAACGCCTAAAAATATGTTTTTAGCAAACTATACTGCTTTGTCAACCAACACAAGTAATATTGTGTACAGTGTGTACCGTTATTTGTGACATGAAAGAGGTTATGCTGCAAATGACACTAACAAAACTTATAAAAAATGTCTGCTCGGCAAAAGGCGACTAAAAGTAGCATTAACTACATATCTTGTAGTTGTTTGTATTAATTATGCGCATACATATACATATATATTTATATATAAGCTTTGCAATTTACTGTGTGCTTTTGTTTTTCTAAATTAAAGTGTCACCAGAGCAATGTGAGAGACACACTGACAGCTCAGTTGATAAAATTGAATGAAGAAACTAGCAGTGTGGTTAAATTGGAGAGAAATTAAAAATTTATAAAAAGTTGACATATGAAAAACATATGATAAGGTATATGGGAACTAGGGGAAGTTATGAACCGATTTTAACCATTTTTGATACAGAGACACACTATCCGAAGAAAAACATTCTCTCTGAATAACTTGAAAATATTTGAGAGATATATCGATATTTTCGGTGAAAAATTACCCATAGACACTGAGTTCTTCATGTTCGATATTCGGGTCATTGAAAAGGTATTGTCCGATTTCGACAATTTTTTCACAAATGATGCCACACCTCATATACAGTATTTGCGTAACGTTTTATTCCGCTATCTTCATTGGTTCATAATGTTAATATTATAAAGTGAACGAATCAGATGGAATTCGAACTTGAGGTATATGGGAAGTAGGCGTGGTTGTGAACCGACTTCGCCCATTTTCCACACGTGTCACCAGGGTGTCAAGAAAATATTATATACCAAATTTCATTGAAATCGGTCGAGTAGTTCTTGAGATATGGTTTTTGACCCATAAATGGGCGACGCCACGGCCATTTTCCATCCAAAAATCTGAACGCAGCTTTTTCCTGCCATTTCCTCTGTAAAATTAGTGTGAATTAGTTAGAGAGTTAACACACTTTTAGTGATTTTCAACATAACCTGGGAGGTGGGCGTGGTTATGATTTGATTTCCTCCACTTTTAGACTGTATAAGGAAATGCATGAAGTACACGACGCTAGAGAGTTTGGTTGATATAGCTTTATTAGTTTACATGATATGTACAACAAACTTAATAGGGGGCGGGGTCATACACTTCTTCGTCTTCTTGACTTGTGTAGACAACGCTTACGTGGTTATAGCCGAGTCCACAACAGCGCGCCACGCATCTCTTCTTTTGGCAGTTTGGCGACAATTGGTAATACCAAGTGAAGACAGGTCCTTTTCCACCTGGTCGTTCCATCGGAGTGGAGGTCTCCCTCTTCCTTGGCTTCCTCCGGCGGGTACTGCATCGAACACCTTCAGAGCTGGAGCATTTTCGTCCATTCGAACAACATGATCTAGCCAACGTAGCCGCTGTCTATTTATTCGCTGAACTATGTCAATGTCGTCGTATAAATCGTACAGCTCATCGTTCCATCGTCTGCGGTATTCGCCGTTGCCAATGTTTAAGGGACCATAAATCTTCCGCAAAACCTTTCTCTCGAAAACCCCAAGAGTCGTCTCATCGGATGTTGTCATCGTCCACGCTTCTGCACCATAAAGTAGGACGGGAATGATGAGCGACTTGTAGAGTTTTGTTTTTGTTCGTCGAGAGGACTTTACTTTTCAATTGCCTACTCAGTCAAAAGTAGCACCTGTTGGCAAGAGTGATTCTGCGTTGGATTTCCAGGCTGACATTGTTATTGCTGTTAATGCTGGTTCCCAGATAAACGAAATTATCTACAACTTCGAATTTATGACTGTCAACAGTGACGTGGGAGCCAAGACGCGAATGCGCTGAGTGTTTATTTGATGACAGGAGATATTTCGTCTTGTCCTCGTTCACCACCGGACCCATTCGCTTCGCTTCCCTATCCTGGCAGGAAAAAGCAAAACTAACGGCGCGGGTGTTGTTTCCAATGGTATCAATATCATCGGCGTACGCCAGTAGCTGTACACTTTTATAGAAGATTGTACCTTCTCTGTTTAGCTCTGCGGCTCGTAATTGGGGTCTCTCATCCGAGGCTGTTGCTTCCTTTTCATTGGGGTGTTTTTTTATGTGGTGGGTCCCAAACCCTACGCACACCTACTTTTCAAAAAAAATTACATCCAAATATGCCCTTCCCTAATGCGATCCTTTGTACCAAATTTTACTTTTATAACATTATTTATGGCTTAGTTATGACATTTTATAGGTTTTCGGTTTTTTTGTGGGCGTGCAATGGTCCGATTTTGCCCAAGGAACAATATCTTAATTTTTAGTCAAGTTATCCGTTGCACGGATGGACGGACGGACAGACAGACATCCGGATTTGAACTCCAATCGTCATCCAGATCATTTTTAAATATATAACCCTATATCTAACTCGTTTAATTTTATGACTTACAAGAACCGTTATGTCAACAAAACTATTATGTTCTCTTAGCAACTTTATCGCGAGAGTATAAAAAGCTAAACCATTTTAAAACAAAAATCTTTAAATTCTAAATTCACACTAACCACACTTTTTCTGCGAATTGTAACATTTGTTGAACTTCTTCTTCAGTTTTTGATTGTTCTGCACAATTTTTCAGCAATTCACAGCTCATTATTCACATTATCAAGGACAGAGAGTGAACCACTCAACTTGATTAGGACAGTATGTGCGCATATACAGTACGTTAACTGCGACCACATATTGAAATCAGACCATCATCAAGTGAGTGAAGTGAACGAAAACCAGCAGCCTGTGTAGAAGTGGGCGTGTCAAATGCACAATATCGTAATTTATTATAAATAACTGTAAAAAGCTTCAATCTGTTGATGTCACATTTACGACTTTTTTTTACATGTGCCATTGTTGTTGTTGCATATAAATCATAACTGTACGAGCTTGTCGCTTTAGTTTCACTGGCTGGCATTTGACATTTAACTCTGGCATGGTAGTCACAGTCAGCAGTGGTTGAGGCGCCTGCAAATATGTATTGCTTGAGTCGAAACTCTGTTGTTTACACGCACGATTAATATTTGTTTGTGGCGTAATAAAGTAAAAAAAGCGAACTCTTAACAAATCGTTATAACAGTTGAAAAAATGTCAAGCAATTTAGTGCAAATCGTACATATGTACGTGTAAATTTGCAGTTAGAAACACTTGTGAGAATTAGCGAAATGGAAGAGTGACGAATGAACAACAAATTAATAATACTTGGGCAAGAAGCCACAACTGAGATGTGGCTCATATTTCGACATTAACAATTTTTTGTTGAAATGAGTTTACTCAAGCATGCTTGGGTTGTTCGGAACTCTTGCGAACTTGCAGATTAATATTGAAGTTGTGCAAACCAGAAGCTAGATTAAATAGTATGCGACCGCGAAGAAAAGGTGTCAGATAATTGGGGCTCTGTATCCACTGTATCGCATCCATCAGTGGGGTTTCTAATCCGAGGCTCTGTTCGGTCTTTCATTCAAACGGATGTCTGTTGGCTACCCAGAGGATACTTGGTCTAAAACCGGAAGTCGTAAAGTGTAATGTGCCATTGTTGTTGTTGCATATAAATCATAACTGTACGAGCTTGTCGCTTTAGTTTCACTGGCTGGCATTTGACATTTAACTCTGGCATGGCAATCACAGTCAGCAGTGGTTGAGGCGCCTGCAAATATGTATTGCTTGAGTCGAAACTCTGTTGTTTACACGCACGATTAATATTTGTTTGTGGCGTATTAAAGTAAAAAAAGCGAACTCTTAACAAATCGTTATAACAGTTGAAAAAATGTCAAGCAATTTAGTGCAAATCGTACATATGTACGTGTAAATTTGCAGTTAGAAACACTTGTGAGAATTAACGAAATGGAAGAGTGACGAATGAACAACAAATTAATTTGCCATCAAAATCAGGAATACTTGGGCAAGAAGCCACAACTGAGATGTGGCTCATATTTCGACATTAACAATTTTTTTTTAAAATGAGTTTACTCAAGCATGCTTGGGTTGTTCGGAACACTTGCGAACTTGCAGATTAATATCGAAGTGGTGGAAACCAGAAGCTAGATTAAATAGTATGCGATCGCGAAGAAAAGGTGTCAGATAATTGGGGCTCTGTATCCTCTGTATCGCATCCATCAGTGGGGTTTCTGATCCGAGGCTCTGTTCGGTCTTTCATTGGGGAGGTTTTTTTATGTGGTGTGTCCCAAACTCTACGCACAAACGCAGAAGCGGGCTCGCCTTCAAACGGATGTCTGTTGGCTACCCAGAGGATACTTGGTCTAAAACCGGAAGTCGTGAGCAGCATGAGTCATATGCAAAAGAATCGTTCCTGGTCACTCCCAAGTGAATGGCAATCAGAAACTTTCCTCACTTGCGTGAACTTCTACATATGACCCCATCTTCGCTAGAACTGAAATTACTACAGCTAAACAATTTTCAGTGTACACTTTTTATTAAAAGCGCCTAAATGTATGCATGAAAGAATTTCTTTTTATGCACGAAAAGGCGCTTAATTGCGCTAAAAGCAACGATGCCTCCAACCAGATGGTGCGATCAGCGACACTCTACGCATGTATAAATCATAACTGTAAGCCTGCAGCGAGTCATTTGAGTGTGAACGTTGGAAATAAAAGAAAAATGTGATAGCAAACCACAGGTTTGCTTTATTGTTAGCAAAACCACCAAAAAATATAAGTCATTTGTATGATGTGCTAGACAGTGGTCAGTTGCGCAACAGTTCAGCTGTAACACTGTGGGTATAAGGTTAGAACGTGCTCATAATTTTGGTTAGCCGCAGGCAATACACAAAAGCCGACACCAGCAGCAGCGCCTATACATATGTTATATTATATGGACGAGACCACAAAGGAGACATATTTGTGGTTGATGTCATAATTTGTTTGCTTTTTGTGTGAAGTTAAATGTGAAGTTATGGAATATATAGTATATGTATTTGTGGAAGAATAAGCTCTTGAAAATCTAGGGTTACTAACAACAACAAAGTGAAGGAGTGTATTTTTGTTCGGAAATGCCTCTCTTCACATCTCTTGGTCATTTCAAAATATTCTTTTAAAACTTTCTGCCATTTTGAGGTTTCGCAGAAGCTAGTACCATCATTTTAGTGCAATTGATTTAACAATAAGCTTTTAGCAAGGGGTCAGTTTGAGTCTTGATCCACTAGTGAGTTTTAGTTTGATCCACTAGTAAGGCAAAATGGTTCAAGTCTTTAATATTTCAAGCAGATTGAGCCAGTTTTCGCTTTTCTATCGTAATCTTTTCTAGGAACAATTAGAAAGTTTTTTATATTTATATTGTGGTCTTACTGATGGTGTGTTCTTTTCATCAATTAATCTTGACTACTTTAGGCAGTCATATTCGCAATGAGCGAATCGGTTGAGTTAACAACCATTTCTACATTTAACTATGAAAGGAAGTTTTTTTGGAGACCTAATAAAGAGAGAAATATGATTTTTATACTCTCGCAACAAAGTTTATTTTTTAAATTCAAAATGGGCGTGACGTCGCCCATTTATAAGTCTAAAACCATATCTTAGGAACTTCTAGACCGATTTCAATGAAATTCTATATATAATATTTTCTTGACATCCTCATAACAACTACGCCTAATTCCCTTATAACTCAATTTTGAATTCCATCTGATTCCTCCACTTTATAATATATATATTAGGAACCAATGAAGATAGCGGAAAAACTTTACACAAGTACTTTATTTGAGTTGTGGCATTACTTGTGGAAAAATTGTCGAGATCGGACTATAACTTTTCAAGGCCCTTGATATCGAACATGAAGAACTCAGTGCCTAAGGTTAATTTTTCACTGAAAATATCGGTAAATCTCTCAGATATCTCAATTTAATTTATAGGATAACTTTAATAGTGTTTTTCGGTACCAAAAATAGTTAAAATCGGGTCATAACTGCCCCCAGTTCTCATATACCTAATATTCGGATTATCAAACTGCCGGGCGGCTTTATACCGCATATATCGGTTAATATGTGATATATATATGCAAAATTAAGAGAGCATATAGTCTTGGATATAGTATACGTTGATGGGGAAAATGAGTGAAATGTCCTCTGGATAACATAAGAGTGTCGCCTGCAGTTACGGCAGTTATTCACAAAAGAAGATACTATTGGACAAACGTCGAAGGGATTTGACACTAAGTTACCTTGGTACACTAAGATAACTTCAGCACTCGTCCTGATAACAATTGTACGCTTAGTAAGGTATTGCTGGAATTAGGAGAGCGTTGTGGTTCCATTTACCTAAGAAATGTCTGAGGCAATTAAAGAACTTCCTGAGTTATATACACAGGGTTATATTACTCCGCTATGGTACACTTTCTACATTTTGAAACGTTTAATACAAAGTAAAGGGCATCTTTGTTGCTGACAACGATATTAAGCCTCAACCTAAAAAATCTGTATAAAAATCTATGATCTTCGCAGTTGAATCAATTAGAGCTATATGCATTGTTCAAGGTAATCCGTTGGAATATAACTTAACTAACTCAGCATAACCTAACTATCTACATATTTTTTTAGAATAACTCTTTATTAAAGCAACATTATTTAATAAAACCGTTTTTGATAGAAACCACAGCTAGTAAGCACTTAAATTGCAACACATAAATACACGAAAAATTTATGTTGCAATATCTCTTGCTGTTTACTATTTAGTTGCATGGTCATATTTTAATTTGCGGTTGCAAATAGGCATTCATTTTCGCTTTAGTCGCCTACTGAGTAACTCATGCCACACTTTCCACTTCATTTGGCGGCGGACAATCAGGCGCTTACTCAGTTGTTTGGGTGTCTATTTTGCTTTTCTTTTTTTTTTGGTTTTTGAATCAGCACCATTAGACTGTCCATTTTACAATGCTTGTTGCCGCATTATGTTGCAACAGCACCCACATATATATATATACACACACAGACTTGAATGTACATATGCGCATTCCACTGTTGCAAAGTTGTTGTAAGGTTGGAAAAATATGAGACCGCATGAACAGTTGCAGCAACATGCACGTGCAACAAAACGCATCGTACATCAGATAGAAATATGCATGCGCATCTGTAGCAAATATTGCTGTGTATGTGGCATATATGCAGATTGCGCATGCAAGCATGTTACATGTTGCAGGTTATAGACGCACTAGTATACTGCATTGCTGGTGGCTCTTTTCCTTCGCGATTACCGCAGTATTGCTGCCTTCCAAAAGCGGCGGTGTGTGCTTACAGGTAGTGCACAGGACATTTTTTATTGTTTTCTAAGCTCTTGAAATTTACGAAAACTTCAATTAATTCCCCACTATCCTCAAAAAAAATTCTTGCATACTAATTTTACGAGATTTGCCACTTTTTAAGCTAGAGCTGTGGCACTTTTTGCATATGTTACCTCTAAAGGTCACATGCATATTGAATTGCATTAATTCATTTCCATTTCCTCCTCTTTTTTTCTCCTGCTCTTCTTTTCAGCCACATCTTCTATGTCTGTCCCGTCTGGCATCAACGCTGGGACAGGTGTTGCATGATTTATGAGATTTGCATATTGAACTGTCATCGCTTGCGAGCATTGCAGCTGCTGGTTGTTGTTGGTTTTATTGTTATTGTTGTTGAATACAACAATGTCATGCCGTTGACAGGCCAGTGTCTGGAGCTATTTTGAAATTTTATTAGTTAAATGTGTTGCAACATACAAATTCTATAAATAAAGTATACATCCTTAACCATAGACAGGAAGTTGAATTTAAGAACATTTTAAAACTGAAGCGGAAAGGCGTTCAATTAAAACAGTGTTGTTTTCAGAAAATGCAAAGTAAAGTAATCGACCTCAAAGGTCGTTCGTTTGATGTTGAGCCAGCATGTATTGGTCAAACTAAACCCTTGAACCGAAACACGAACTAGTAGTCGAACTAAGACCGAACCAATGTAGAATTCGTGTGTCTGATGATTTTTGTTGCTTTGTTGAAATCTTTTTTCATTATTAAATATCACGAACATTTTCTTCTAGGTCCTGGGTTGTATTCTAAGCTGTAAGTTTTGGAATCGGGGTGATATTTTGTTCTTGGCCTTTATCTTTTCAGAAGCCAAAAACTTACGTCACTTTCACTTTAGTAATGCCCCGACGGAGTCCAAGCTGAAAAAGAGTACAGGTTGGTCGGTAATATATGGTTGTCAGTTTCATGGAGTCCATTTCGAAGTCTAATGATGACAAAACTCAAAATTTTCTTAAAGACAGGGTTTCGATTATAACTATGACAGCATCAAACCATTTCATCGATTCATAGTAAAATATATATATTTCTAAATATTTCTCTCTAGACGAAAAAACAATAAACTCTAGAAGTCACTCATCATTCCCGTCCTGCTGTATGGTGCAGAAGCGTAGACGATGTCAACATCCGATGAGAGGGCACTTGGAGTTCTCGAGAGAAAGGTTTTGCGGAAGATTTACGGTCGCTTAAACATTGGTAACGGCGAATGGCGATGGAACGATGAGCTGTATGAGTTATTCGACGACATTGACATATTTCAACGAATAAAAACATTGCGGCTACACTAGCTAGGTTATGTTGTTCGAATGGATGTAAACACTCCAGCTCTGAAAGTGTTCGATGCAGTACCCACTGGTGGTAGCCCAGGAAGATGAAGACCTCCTGGCAGCATTTGGGATTAACAATTGGCGCCAAACTGCCGAAAGGAGGAACGACTGGCGCACTGTTGTAAATTCGGCTATAACCGCGTAAGCGTCTCCTACGCCAGTTAGGAATAAGATATATATTTCAAAACAGATATATGTTTTTTTCACGTTTTTTTTTATTTTCAAACCCAACTTCGGTACGTCTAAGCCATCCTGTTTATAATTATAATTTCCTCAGCTCTCAATGAATGTTGCTCTAGTCAAGAAACAAGAGGAATTGTTTCATAAAATCTTAAATATTTTTGTTTAGAATGTTGTCGAGCGATCGGTCTAAGTTCGGCAATCCAGTAATTCGCGGTTAGACGAAAACTCACTTTCTTATGAGTATTCGATTTGACCGGCACATTGTCATTTGTCAGATAATCCATAAGCGATATGAAAGAAAACTCTCCGTAAAAGACCATCAGATATGCGGGAGGGATTTCAAATGTGTAGGATCTCTCTTTTGACGTATAAAATTACAAAGATCGGAAAGAACTCGCAAAGCATTTATTAAAAAGTATTTCCTGCTAGGATATATCTAGTTGACTTCAGCTTATACAGACCGCAAAACCCATACTTTCGAAAGTTCAAGAGAATTTATAGCACAACAAAGCGTCTTATGAAGGTATACACAGTACAAACTGGAGAATAGGTTTAAGTAAATATATGCATATACATTAATTAAATAAATATTAAAAAGAAAAACCAAATTGATTCTGAGATATTAAATTTAAAATAACATATCGAATTTCTCCATGCCAAGCACCTACAAACACATGAACAAGTAGGCTCCAACCCTGCCAGCCAGGCCTAACCACTTTCCCCTCATGTTTCTTCAATTACTAACACCAACGCACACGTTTGGGTTATTTTGTTTTTGTATTCGTACGTGTGAGGGGAATAGTGGTTAAAAAACTCACAAGCAGCTATGCTGGCCTATGACAAACTCACCACTTTTATTACCACTTTTGTGGGTTTAAAAAACTTCGGTTTAACCAGCTTTTTCACCACCTTTGGCTGGCAGGGAATTTATTCATATATATGTATATGTATTTGTCTCAAATGTAATCAGCATTTTTTCCACTTTCTTAAACATCAACATCGCAACAGCAACGGCAATCAGGCGCTGTCGCTATCGTTCATGTTGCTGTTGTTGACTTGATTGTTGTGATTTCTACTACATATACCGTTCTGGTCAGTAGCAAGCCAGAGAGACAGCTGTAACCAACAGCGACATCAACAACATGACGACGTTATTGTTGCTTGATGTCCTGCCTGATTGTTGGTGATGATGTTGTTGGTGGCGCTGTCGTCGTCGGTGCTCGTTGCGCTTGTTGACTGTCGCTGGCATATGGCACATATGTAAGTGATATTTTTATGACGTGCAACACAATACAGCTACGGCCTTCGTCGCCCACCCAATCAGCGTTTATGCCAGCTTATGCATATGAGTAGTGCCGGTACGGTCCAGTTGAGGTTGGACTAATTGTTATGCACAGCTAAGAGCCGTTCTTTGGCAGGTGGCAGTGTAAGCTAACGCTCCAATTCGTGCTGTCAACGCGCGCACTGAGAAAAGACACAAAAAACTGCAAAAGTGGGATATGGTCACATAAAATAATGGCACAAAAATTGGGAAGCAAAATCAGAAAAGAGTTAAGAGGACAAAAAAAAACTATTCAAGGCTCATAAATTTTTTATGGCATACCATAAGCTGAATGCGATGCGTGTTGCATGATTAATTGCGCACTTTAGGTTTAGGGGGTGGGGGTAGGTGAAAGCGCATCACACACAGTTTTTCAGCTTCAAAGCAATTAGGAAGAATTTCTTTGTATTATACGATATTTAGTGTAATTATTCTCATGGGACGCATCCTATACATCAGCGCCCTGCACCTGTGTAGCAGCGTTGACCACCATTAATTTCATAATTGCCATTGCCTTGAAAGCGCTAAAGCTATTAATAAATTTAAGTGTGCTTAAAATGGAAGTCCATTCTTAAATTAATTGACTGATTCCATGGGTAGTCGATGGTTTCTTTGTATAGCGGCATCTAAATAGAAATAAAAATACAATCTTCTATAAGAATGTACAGTTACTGGCGTATGCCGATGATATTGATATCGACAATGCAACAACCGCGCCCTTTGTTCTGCTTTTTCAAGACTGGATAAGGAAGTGAAGCGTATGGGTCTGGTGGTGAATGAGGACAAGACGAAATATCTCGTGTTATCAAACAAACAGTCAGCGCACTCCCTTCTTGGCTGCCACGTCTCTGTCGACAGTCATAACTTTGAAGCCGTAGATAGTTTCGTCTCTCGACGAACCACAATCAAACTTTTCTTTACTCATTATTCCCGTCCTGATATATGGCGCAGAAGCATGGACGATGACAACATCCGATGAGGCAACTTTTTTGTTTTCGAGAGAAAGGTTTTGCGGAAGATTTACGGTCCTCTGAACATTGGCAACGGCGAATACCGCAGACGATGGAATGATGAGCGGTACGATTTATACGACGACATTGATATAGATCAACGAATAAAAAGACAGCAGCTAGGTCATGTTGTTCGAAAACACTGCAGCTCTGAAAGTGTTCGATGCAGTACCCGCTGGAGGAAGCCGCGGAAGAGGTTGAAGAGACCAAGTGGAAAGTGACCTGGCTTCACTTTGTGTTTCCAGTTGGCGCTAGAAAGCAAAAAGAAGAAATAAATGGCGCGCTCTGGTGGATTCGGCTATATTCGCGTTCGCGGTTCCTACGCCAAATGTTAGGTTATGTTTATTTGGCTCCTTTTATATATAGGTATTTTAAAATCTCATAATTGGTTGTCATTATTTAACATAAGCGATGTGTAGAAGAATAATCTGAAGAAATTCCTAGAGATTCCTATTACTTTGTAGTTCTTCGAAATTCTTCTTTAGTATTACACGAGCGAATCTGCACTGATATTCGGCTAACTTCAGAACTTCGTCAATTAGTAATAGAACAACACTCTCAAAGTTATTTAGAGCCCTGTTCTATTCTTCAAAAATATATATTCCTGACTCTATCCATGAACCAAATCAGTGGTTTCTTCTATGCAACATTTGCTAAGTTTAGTAGTCCATTGATTTGGTTTTCCCTTCTTCAGATCCGTGGGGTACTTAGTTGAATACATTTTTCTTGCATACTTCCCTGAAATGGTGGGATGAAGACATATTTTGTATTTGTTCTAGAAACCATATTGGCACTATATATCTCACGTATATAAAACTTCCGCTTACCACTTCTACCATCCAACCTCTAATACAAGGAGTAAAAAATCAGCCAAACCAGCTATTCGGTAAAATTGTACATTACAACAATAATCAACTACTGCCGCTGTAAGCATTTCAAGTACAAGCAGTGATTCATATCGCTACTATACATTTGAAATCATCGATTGGCACAATTGCGTTGGGCAATTCGTGATGCCGTCGTTGGCTTCACGCGCTCCTCCGCACAGCATTGTACGTCACTGCCACCCACTTTGCATTCATATTTCATGCGGCATTGCAACGTGAACTTCTTAAATGTTTCGACTCCTTAAATAATCCCCTTTCTGACTTACCTATTCGCTCAAATTGCCATACATATTTGGCAATAAAGTGCACGATTTCACCTTAACTGCCTCAGCCTGCAGCGAATTGTTTGGCCCACCTCTGCCACCAGACTTTGTTATTTATGTACTTGCCGCATGAAAAGCACTGCGTTGTAATCAATGTCGCTGTGTTCGAGGCAATGATTGGAATTCGGTTGCATTTGCTGGGCCGACTAATTTATTGTATTATTGATACTTTTCTTAGATGGCCGACTGTTGCCAATTGGCATTCGTTTTTTGCTGATTTGTGCGTTGTGAGCAATTTTCTTTTGTATTTAAAAAATAATAATGAGGCGCCAAGTGATCGGACAAGAAATGAGCTATTAGAATTTAGAAATAAATTAGTTATTTTGATTTTTATATTTAAGCAATTCTTAAAGCTGAACTTATGCATTCTGAAAGATAATTTCCACTTCAACTGCATCAAGGTCAATATTAATAATATTATCAATATCAATATTAACAATAAATCCTAATGTGATTCCACGTTATCTTGTATCGATCGTGGAAGGTCATTACCTCTTTGACGATTGACCTATAGCTATAATTTTTTCAGAACCAGATAATAATATTGGAGCGCAATTTGAAAATGCTGGGATTGAATCCTTAAAATACTTGCGTACAAATACACAAAGGGATACAGATAAGAGTTTCCTTAGTTTCAGATATAAATATTTCGAAATTCGCGGCTATATATAAACCGCTACAGAGATCGTACCTGGCAATACTATACACCTTTGAAAGATCTTGACATAACCAACAAAACGATGCTATTAGTTTGGATATTGCGTTCAACAGACGTGCAAACATGGAGTTCCCTAACGCTGAAATTCGCGTTATTTTAAAGTTTTTCTTCGTTAAAAGCAAATCTGCTATAGAAACGTTCCGTGAAACTAATGGTGTTTTGTGAGATGGTACTCTATCACTTCGAACTGCGGAAAAATGGTTTCGACGATTTAGAGCGAATGAAAACGGCACCATGGGTCAGCCGGCGGAAGACCACGTCCCAAACAATTGACCAAGCCAGGATTGACGGCCAGGAAGATTTTGCTGTGTGTTTGGTGGTATTGGAAGGGAATCATTCACTATGAGCTGCTCCCATATGGCCACATACTTAATTCTACCATCTACTGCGAACAACTGGACCGTTTGAAGCAGGCGATCGACCAGAAGCGTCCAGAATTGGCCAATAGGAAGGGTGTAGTGTTCCATCAGAACAACGCCAGACCACACACTTCGTTGATGACTCGTCAGAAGCTACGAGAGCTCGGATGAGTGGTTTTATCGCATCCACTATATAGCCCGGACATAGCTCCAAGCGATTACCACCTGTTCCTGTCCATGGCGAACGCCCTTGGGGGTGTAAAGTTGAACTCAAAAGAGGCTTGTGAAAAGTGGCTGTCCTCAAAGAAGGAGGGGGACTTCTACGAGTGGGGTTTTATGAAGTTTCCGTCTAAATGGTAACAGATTATCGAAAGAAACGGCACATATTTGAAAATCCGATCACTGTAACAATAAAGAGAAAAAAAAACGGCAGGGAAATATTTGCCGAAAATTAATTCTTAATAATATTTAGTGGCTTGAAAAGAATTATAAAAATGGTTTGCAAGTAAACCAGCCCTAATGGAACTAAATGTTCCTAAACGATATGATAATCTATATAGATGGATTAGTAATTGGTAACACATAATATTTAACTTTAGAATATTGACGTCTTATTCTTAAATTCTTCATTTTTTATATTTTTTAACTTTACAGCAGGGCAGCAGTGGTGAGGGTCGCCAGATATATGAGGCTACACTTCTACTGGGTGCCAGGCCATAAAGGCATCGAGGGCAACGAAATCGTAGACGGGATTGCCAAGAGTGGTGTACAGCTGTCACCCGGAAACATGATCAACATCGCTAAACCCATGCACATTCTATACGATGACATAGACAGGTGCATGGCAAGAAGAATCATATCTCGCTGGAAGGATCTACCGGGGTGTAAAACTGCAAAGGTCATGTGCAAAGCGGTAGATCAAAAATATACAAGGTTCCTACTGGAGCTCGATAGAAAGGGCTGTAGGACCATGGTTGGCATTCTTACCGGTCACAGCCTTGTAGCGGCACATGCCTATAAAATGGGGCTGTCAGAACGGGAGGAATGCAGAAAATGTCAAGAGCGGGGCACCAAGGAAACAGTGGAGCATCTCTTGTGCGTATGTCCTGCGTTAGCGAGACAGCGTTTTAGGTACTTAGGGGCCCCACAGTACGATAAGCTAGAGGAGATATCGTCAGTGAAGCCTCATAAACTATTAAAATTCACGACAGGCGCAGGCATCCTGAACGATGACTACTACTCAGGGAATACGTAAAGGCACTCCATTCTGGTATCGCAAAGGACCATAACTGGTCTATGCGTGGCCTGCAGGCCTACCAGACCAACCTAACCTAACATAACTTTACAATTAAATACATATAAATAAATCAAATGAAATACTCATAATATGTTTGAGAAGTGTTATCGCTTACCAGTCCATATGTCAAGTGGAAAAGCTCCCCAGTTATAATGAAAACTATTAACACTACTGTAAAAATAATAATTTAAATGTTTAGTAAAATTAAACATGTTTTTTATTGTATATATTTACAATTAACACACCCTATAAATATATTGAACATCCCTGATTCCATATTGAATTCTATTTGAACTTTAAAATAAACCAGAGATATTACAAACAAGTTGAGAGATAAAAACGACTATCGTTTGAGGCACAGATTATGCCAAACGGTTGTCACACTTCCACTATAACTTGTAAGAGAGTTAATGCTCTCTCACAAATGCTAGTTGTAGCGCTTTCAGTCGCACCACACTAAATTAGATGGTAAAAATGTGAGTAAAATAGCTGAATTGTGCATTTGGTTGGAGAAGATATGAAGAAGAGAGAGCTAAAGAGAGCAGTGTGATGGAGAGTCTTGATAGGGCGCCAAATTGTTGGCGCTCTCACAACTCCAATTGAGTAGTTGATTATTGTGGGACCACTTTTTATTTAATGGAGCAACGTCAGCGAAGGTTTTTTGCTCTTCACAGATAACTATGTGCGGGCTCTCATTTAATGTTGTGTGTGTTTTGTTTATTTCGTTTTCGTTTCGTTTCCAAATATTTGCAACCACTGTGTGTTCGATACCGCCAAATGCCGCATGGCTGTGCATTAAACAATCAACAACAAAAGAAAAGCGCAAACATTAAAAAAAATACACTTGCGTTTATATGTATGTATGTATGTAAATATGTATGTGTATCTGTACATATTTAATATGGAGGCGCGTTGATTTGGGTATCGCATGTGTATGTGTGTGTGCATATATGTTTCTATATTAAATGTAGACAATAGCAGCAACATGAAAAGAACAATGAACGAGTAAATGAAAAAAAATATGCCATGACGCTTTCAAATACTGTGGCAAAATATGGGGATTCCCCAAGTAATTAATAATTAAACATTTCAAATTAAGCATTTAAATTATTGATAAGCGATTCCCGGAACTAAAAATTCAATTTCTGATATGCAAATTAAAAGTAATGAGACGATGAATCTGTATCAAACAATATTTGAAAGAAAAGTCAAGGAAATCGTACCGGCGCTTAATAGTGGTAGAAAAATATACTTTCATAGAACCCAAGCGCCATAATATATGGTCTATATATGGTCTATATTATGGCGCTTGATCTCGAATTGGATTTCTTCAAAATGATAACAATAAAAAAAAAATTAGGTCCTTTCAATGAATGTAAAATTCTAAACGCGTTTATCTGAAAACTCAATATTTAAGTCGGTGGACACGATATCTCGAAAAGTTATGAAGCGATTTTGTTCAAATATTGAACACTTCTTTGAACTAACATTATCTAGTTAATTAACGAAGGACTTTTTAATATTGTTATTATAACTAGTTTTTTTCGAGCCAAAATATGTCGAAAATTTGACCAAAAAAGTGAGTTTTGTGGTTGAAATTACGTAAAAATTCTAATTTCAATATTTTCTTTTTTCCTTTGTCCATTAACTAGATTTATCTATATACTATCGAAATATTTTTGGTTTGTTGTTATTAGATTAACCAATCATGAGTTATAATGTCCACCGCCAGACCTTTTTTTGATACGCTGAATTGTTTAAATGAAATATGTATATGTTTGTATACAACAAAAAAAAAATTTAAATACCCTTGTTTTTAGCCTCTGAAACCCACATAACCCCTTAATTGGCGTCGAAGAATTGGCTTAAATACCTTAAATTTGATATCAATATCGTAATTTCCATTCTTTTTTAAATACATTTTTTGAAAATGTGGCAAATTTTCTAAAGTTAATTCTTTAAAACTACTGCACTTATTATAATAATTATTTTATTTATTTTGAACAATTTAATTGAAATTTTTTTAAATATAGGTGGCAACATTTCTCAAGAAATATTTTGAAAAAATTGATTACTAAATATTTGTTGTTTGATAACTATATTATAAAAATACGTGAATATTATTAGTTTTATTGAATTAAAATTTTCAAACAGGTGGCAACACTCAAAAAAAATTCAACTCAAACTTACGAAACCTCTGCAGTTTCTACTGTTCAATTTATATCATCAAACATATTTGAAATAGGTGGTAACCTTATAACAATTGCCTTTATTTTACTCTTCAAATATTACATCAACGGAATTTGGAATCGAACCCACCGTGCAACACTCATAATGAGTTCGTTAGACGCTGTTGTAAGTAGCTGTGACTGGTCTTCTTGGTGACATGAAGTAGAGCGGAAGTGGTTCGAGGGAAATCACACACATTCGCAGATACATAATTAAAGCAGCAATGTAAATGACGAGTAAGGCGAATTGGGGACTACTACCAACTTCAACAAAGTCTGGCTCGATATTAATATGTGTGTGTGTAGGTGACGCTTCGACGGTCAGCTGAAAGTGATGAAATTGTGAGTGTGTGTATGTATGTACATATGTATGTGTGCGTGTGAATAAAACACGTCTAGGCGGCTTTCTGCTTGCTTGACGTTTCTCATTTACGCTTGACTGGCACACACGGCTAAGTGTTCTCAGCGCCGCTTGAGCAAGAATTTTTCATATTTGCGTTGTATGGCATGCAAGTTTATCTTAAAGTGCGCAAAGATGTGTGTATTTGTTTTTGTATTGAACTGAGTATTTCATTCCTTTTGTTCAATGATTTATATTGGTTGCGCATTGAGCACATTTTGTCCTTATTATGAAGGCGCATTTATTTGTTTTTGTTATTGCTTTTGTTGAAATTGAAATTTCGAAGTAAAATCAACAAAAAAGCAATTCGAAACAATGCGCAGGCGGCATTCACGCAGCTCTACGCTCTGCAACCGCTCTCTGTGCTCCCCACTCCCAAATACACAATCAAGCGCGCTCCAGCGAATATTCGCCACATTGAGCGAGAGCGCGCATTTTTCGAAACACACACACTCTCGGCACAAACTGCTGAGCGCCACCACCTCATTTGCTCCCACCAATAAGAAATCACTCGCACTCAAATAAGAAAACACCACTGAGTGTGCATCTTTCACACAATATTGTTGTTGTTGTTCAAATTGTATTTGTTTGCCTAAAGCATGCTGAAAAAGCGTCATTTCTTGTTCGTTGGCGTCAAATCGTCAAATTTGTTAGTGGGGAATTCAGTGCTTATTCGCCGCCGTTGATTCTGACTTCGCTTCAAGTGCTGACTGACTGACGGACTACGTTGCTTTGGCGTGTTTGTTGGCGTCCAACTTTGCTCAGTACATTTGTGACCGTTATTTCGACAAGTTGCAAGTGCGTGTGAAATTCGCTAAAACGTTCGCTTCCGTTCGGCATAGTTTATTTGTTGTGTGGCGTTTGCTTTGAAACGTCATATTGAATAGCAGTAAATAGAATTTGATGATTGAGTGACATACAGGAAGGTCGCGAGACAAGCAAAACAAAAAGGTATAATAAATAGTCTGACAAAATAAGGCAGTTTAACTAAATAAAAGCTGATATATATTTACGCGGATATATTTGTATATAAATTGAAGTGTGCGAAAGTTGTTATGAAGGAAGTGGATGCGGTGAAGTGTCAAAAAGTTAAATGCTGCTAAGCGAAAACGAAAAAAATACGCACGCTCACGTTGTAAGCGTGGTTGCGAAATGAAGTTTAAATGCATATATCTATCAGTTACACTAACAACAACAACAAATTATAATTTTCTGTTTAGTTTTTAATACAATTTATCGCTAAAATTTTCCGGACGAAATTTTATTTTATGCAAATTTCATAAAAGTTACTTTGTGTTTTGTGCGTTTTGCTAGTGTGTGTGTGTGAGCATGCGAAACAGTATGTAAAATAAGTAACAGTTTCGCAAAAAGTTGTTTTTTTTACATTTCTGTAATTTAAGCTAAATTTTGTTTGTTAAATTCATATTTTTTGTTGTAAATTCGACTAAGAAATTCGTATTATAATTAAATGCGGCACAAAGTAGCTTCGTATCACGTGCTATTGGTGTTTTATATTCTTTTTTTGTGCTTACCAGTTTTACCCACTTACATGAATAAAATATATATATTTCTCCCATTTAACTAACGGTCGAACGGTGCCGATGACCATAGACACGGCACTCCAAAAAACATACTCGCCGACTGATAACGTTTGATTAGCGAGGTTGAAATTGGATATTGTGGTTGCTTTGCTAGTAATTAATCAATTTTTCTGTGAAATGTGATAAAAAACTATGGAAAAAATAAATAAATAAATTAAACGAATGTGATATATACATATACATACATATACAGAATTAATAACAAATCTAAGAAGGAAATAAATAAAATGTTAATAAGTGAAGATACCAACTTACCTTAAATGACGCAATCAGAATAAGAAAGATGTGTAATTATATTATATTCTAATATATGTATATTAGAAGAAGTAATGGTGGAAAGTTATGACCAATATACTGGCATGCAAATTAATATTATAAAACAATTAAAAATAAAATAAAATAAAATAAAATAAAATAAAATAAAATAAAATAAAATAAAATAAAATAAATAAAATAAAATAAAATAAAATAAAATAAAATAAAATAAAATAAAATAAAATAAAATAAAATAAAATAAAATAAAATAAAATAAAATAAAATAAAATAAAATAAAATAAAATAAAATAAAATAAAATAAAATAAAATAAAATAAAATAAAATAAAATAAAATAAAATAAAATAAAATAAAATAAAATAAAATAAAATAAAATAAAATAAAATAAAATAAAATAAAATAAAATAAAATAAAATAAAATAAAATAAAATAAAATAAAATAAAATAAAATAAAATAAAATAAAATAAAATAAAACAGAATAAAATAAATAAAATAAAATAAAATAAAATAAATTAAAATAAATTAAAATAAAATAAAATAAATTAAAATAAAATAAAATAAAATAAAATTAAATTAAATTAAATAAAATAAAATAAATTACAATAAAATAAAATAAAATAAAGTAAAATAAAATAAAATAAAATAAAATAAAATAAAATAAAATAAAATAAAATAAAATAAAATAAAATAAAATAAAATAAAATAAAATAAAATAAAATAAAATAAAATAAAATAAAATAAAATAAAATAAAATAAAATAAAATAAAATAAAATAAAATAAAATAAAATAAAATAAAATAAAATAAAATAAAATAAAATAAAATAAAATAAAATAAAATAAAATAAAATAAAATAAAATAAAATAAAATAAAATAAAATAAAATAATAAAAAAAAAATTAATTGACGACGACTTATTTCAAATCCATTTTCAGTAGGGTGTGAGTCGAAATAAGGAATGCGTTTTATTTTTTTTATTTATTTATTTCATTATTAATAAATACAAGTCAAAAATAAAAAGGAAAACGTATATTATTTTAACGGAGCGGAGATCAACACGAACAATTAAAAACATATTTACAGTGAAAATAAAATAGTTCGTAGTCATTTTGACGAAGGATGACCGTCTAAGGTTAAAGGTATCTCGTATTCCCAAGATTTTATTTCCAATTTCTTTCACGTGGAAGTCTTTGTGCTAGTTCACTTATACCCTTCTAACATTAATTACTACTACTCGTGTCGTTAGTTTATCTGTCATTTGTAATTCTACCGTGGTGTCTCATTATAAGTAGAGTATGTGCTATAAAGTCTGCTTTTTATTCAAGAATTATACTAGACAATATAATAATTTATATATTGAAGACTGGAATAAATTAAAAAATTCACATTCTTTGACTTACATATTATGATGGTCTTTGCAGTTAATGGTAATATTGTGCTAAAAATATTAACATGTTGACAGTGATGTGCTGACTCTTCGTCTCAGAAAGCAAATTTCACACAAAGATCTAAAATGTTGCAAAGACAAGTTTCGAAGTGATTATGCTAATGTTTTCAGTAAAGAAATTTGTTAATTTAAGTGTAAATTGTTTTGAACAGACTGCAACAAATTTTATTAATTCCAAATCTTTGAAATTAATATTTTTTATATTAAAAATACCTTTTTCGTACGAAATGTTGTTGTTCAAAATTGATAGATGTTTTTCACATTTTAAAGGCTTAGCAAAACCGTATCAAGTTTGAGCATTCTACAAAGTAAAACACACTTTTTCGATAAAAAACAAATTTCCAGCACCCACTTATAGGATATCGAGCAGCTTTTCTAAGAAAACAAATATATGTATTTATATATAATTATATAAATAAATTGTGTTATCTGAGTATGGGTGTTTTTAGAAAAACCACAAGTCTTGAAGAAACGCGATTGAAAATGTATTGTATGTATATCCATACATACATAAATACATATGTACATTTATACAACTGTAAGCGCGATTATAAAGCGGTTGGATCATTTTTCAGAGAAATATGCTCAAGATCATCGTGAAGACTTAAAAGCAATGACGATAACATTGGCCACAAAGATTTATAGTACATGCATACATACCTATAATATATAAACCAAAACAACAACAATAAAGTCCATGCAGTTTAGTAATAAATAAAACAGAGCAACCGAGCATAGCAATTTAAGAACTACAACGAAATAAACGTTGAAAACGACAACAAAACGAATAAGAAACGCAAGCAAAAGACCAAAACCTCTATTATAAAGAAGATTGAAGAAAAAGACAATAAAAACAGAGCGAAGACTGTAGTGAAAACAAGTAAACAAAACGCCAGAACTTGATATCCATCAAAGCGAAAAACAAAGGCAAAGCCACACACAGCAAAATGTTAGTCCCTCCCCTGCCAGCCAGGCCTAACCACTTTCCCCTCATGTTTCTTCAATTACTAACACCAACGCACACGTTTGGGTTGTTTTGTTTTTGTATTCGTACGTGTGAGGGGAATAGTGGTTAAAAAACTCACAAGCAGCTATGCTGGCCTATGGCAAACTCACCACTTTTTTTACTACTTTTGTGGGTTTAAAAAACTTCGGTTTAACCAGCTTTTTCACTACCTTTGGCTGGCAGGGTCAGAGAGTTATACATATATGTATGTATGTATGTATGCAAAAAGGGTTCGCAAATGTAATGGGGCATACTGGCGTATGCACACACACATACTCACATGTATGCATATTACACTATGGTAAATATTGTATATGTGCGTATGCATATGTACAAACTCGACTTCAATGCAAAGAAACAACTAATTTTGAAACGAATGTCGCTGCGAAAAAGAGTCGATATAAGAAAAAGAAGGTAGATAAACGACTCACATGTAATAGCGAGACGTTAAAGTTCTGAGTCAATAAACAATGTGGAATGCAGAGCAGCGCATAAAGTCACAACTTTGCGAGCGATAGGGGCTACAAAAGCAATGACCAATACAATTCAAGAAATCGGGGGAAATGAAATGTTTATTTAGAGAAAAAATAAATACGTCACATGCAAGCTAAATGTATACATAATTAGTGATAAGAGTTGTATTGCTGGGCAGGAAATTTGCGAGGTCATAATATTGGAATGCTGATGAAAGTAATGTATAAATTATATTTATGTTTGAAAATTTTTGGATAACAAGTTAAAAAAAATTGTTAATAAATTAATGTAGAAAACAAAAAAAGAGGAAAAAAGAAATTATAAAAAAATTATAAAATATGTGTATGTATGTGCATATGCATTTTTTTTTTGAATTTTAGCGTGAATAAAAAGTTTAACAAAACATATTAATATTACTAAAAAAATCCCAAAAAAAATAAAATATTTATAAAAAAGTGTGATAATTGAATTTTTGATTGAAAACAATATAATTTAAAATAATAATACTAAATAAAAATCATAAATATAAATAAAAATAATTAAAAAGAATAAAATTCTAAGAACAAAATAATAAAAGAAAATAATTATAATAAATTAAAAGTAGCACACATTTTGCTCAACAATGTACTTTTACACACATTGACAAGCAAAATAAACAAAAAAGTTTGAATAAGCACTAAAGGAAATGGAGTGAATGGTGGCCATTTCAAGAATTTCGCTCGCGAAGTTAATGGCAAACTGTGGAAGACAGGCGATTAAATGCGATGGTCCTGGTGTAGGCGCGACTTTGAGTAGTGAAATGCACTAAAACTCTTTGTGTATTATTTAAGTATGCGGGAGTCATTACGGGGTTAAGTGGGTTTCAAAAATTTAATTTTTCATTTCACTTTTTCAATTTGAAGATTTTTTATCTTATTAAATTGTGTAATATGTTTAAAATATTATAAAATTTAACCAATCAATCCCAGTAATATTCTAAGAGATATACACTTTGGAACGTACATACGTCAGTAAGAATGTAAAACTTTTAACGCATTTATCTCAAAACTCAATTTTTCAAGTCGGTGGACACGTTATCCCGAAAAGTTATGAAGCGATTTTGTTAAAATCACACACATCTACACTTCTTTGAACTACCATTATTTAGTTATTAAACGATGGATTTTTTAATATTGTTATTATAACTTTTTTTTTCGAGCCAATATATGCCGAAAATTTGACCAAAAAGTGAGTTTTACTTCGTTCATTAACTAGATCTATCCATAAACTATCGATATATTTTTGACTTATGGATTTTAGATGAACCAATCATGAGTTATGATGTCCACCGCAAGATCTTTTGGACACGTCATGGGAGATGATGTGCCAACGGTTGAGATTTCGGAATTTTTAAATAAAAATTTCATAAAATACTTTTTAAATATCTATCTTAGATACGCTGAATTGTTTAAATGAAACATATGAATAAATTGTTAAAATACCCTTGAAAAGAAGTCGCTGAAACCAGGCAATATTAAAACTCTTTTTTTTTTTGCTAAAAAAATGCCAAACCATTGAACGGTGTGGATCATTAAGTATCCATAAACCGAAAATGTGCACGAGGGTGTGGATTTCTAGAGTCTTTGAAATCAGATACCGACAATATTATTAAACGAAATTTTCTCTTCGCTTAGCTTATGTATAATCGGTTATATTTTAAAGATTTAATATTCTAAGAATTTCCTAAAAAATAAATTTAGGGTTCCCTATTAAACCGTATACCAACCGACCAATGCAATAAAAGATTCGTGCAGACACTACGCACGATTGCGACCTATTACGATGTTATTACTTTTTGACCATTTCGACGTTTATCGAATATCGGCAGCCACATTGTTGATGTGCACTTCCGTCGCACATCGCGCGTCACTCTGCTGCCAATACCAACAAGCACGCTGCAGACGCCAAAGTCAGAGATAAAGACACGTTCTACCATTTACATTTGTTTTTGTGAATGTGTGAGTGTTTTTGGCCACTAAATGTGATGCTACAATGTGTTTGTTGCGGCACGTAACATTTTTTTTGAGGTTATTGTTACTATAAATATTGGTATGAATGTGTGTAAATATTTTTATATATATATAATAGATATATAATTATATATGTATATATATTTGTATATAATAATATTGGACATTTATTACTGCCAATAAGTTACCTGCTCGCCAACTGCTATATTCCTACTCTCTTATCGCCTTTGCGCGCTCAGAGCGCAATCCTGCCGCTTAGAGAGTTTCGCAAGCAACCTGCTATCTCTTTCAACAGCAAGGATAAACGGATACAGGTGACATTTTGCCAAAACGTGATTTAACGCCGAGAGCATAGTTACTTTCATGTGGGAGAAAATTTACGCTAAGAGAGAGGGAGAGCGTGGATGAGATTGGGAGCTGGTGGTGGGAGCGCTAAGGCATAGACATTTTTGAAAAGAGCTCAAACACACAACAAAAACACAAACAATAAGAAATAATGGTAACAAAAATTTTGAAAGTAACAATAACAGCAACAACAACAACTATTTGCTGCAACAATGAGCGGGTGGAAATTTTTGCTGCTGCTGTCTACGTCAACGGCCTAATAGTGGCACATACGCGCTCCAGCACTCCTGCAACTCCACAAACAGCTTAAACACCACCAGCACAATCAACAACAAAAACAACAAACATAAGTTAAGCAATGCTGGCGATTATGCGTCATCGGCCGCTCGTGGTAACACATTATTACTACGAATTTAGCTTGTTGTTGTTGCTGTTGTATCAGTATTGTTTTTGTTCAATTTTGATTTTAGGGTTTTTGGCGCTGAATATGCTCCAAAGTGTAGTCAGCTCCAGCGCGGTCACTGCACGATTCAAACGAATTGCCGAATTCAGTTGACAAAAGTCGCCTCACGAGGGCAGTTGTACGAGTACGGGAGCTTATGCTAACGAGTGAATTGATTTCGCTTGCTAAACCAATTGTATGCGCGCGTGTATTCAATTACAAAAACAAAAAAATAATATAAATAATAATAATAATAACAAATAAAAAAGTGTGTGTTTGACGCGGCTGGAAGTTACTATTGTTGCAATAAAAGCACATTCTGATTGGAAATCCTTTGGAGCGCGTTATATTTGTGTACATGTATGTATGTCTATGTGTAACGCGTGTTGTGTTTATTCGTAAGCAGCATTTGGCGTTGGCAACTGACAACCAAGTGCTGCATGCCACGCAAATTAGAGGTTGAAGTTGCCAATCATAAAAAAATATAACAACAATAAAAAATCATTTGTGACTAAGAACAATAACAATAACAAAAAGCAATAAGTATAATAGCCAGTAGCTGAGTTATGTGGCGCAAGTTTCTTTTGATTATTGATCAAACAGAGTGATTTATATAATATACATAAAGATTAAAAAACGTATAAAAAGCGAATTTTAAGGTTAATGCATAAAATAAACAATGTAAATACTCGTACATACATATGTGTGTAAAATAATGTAAATGAGTGCGACCTCGCTGGCAGTTAGGTTTATGCGTGATGTTGTGATGGAAGGTTGCAAGTTCGATTTTTATTTACTATCTATATGCATATACATCAACATACATATTATGTACATATATGCGTGGAAGTAGATTTTATATATCCCTTTTAACAGCCGCTCCTCAGGAAGTTTAACCTTGGCGGTTTATATATAATTGTGCACATGCTTACAGCTGTGTTGTAAATAATAACAATGCCTATAAGACACTACAACGAAATATGATTTCATGACTATCTTACTTGAAATAGCCTTAAAGTGAAGCATTATAGAGTTGAATAGGCACAATTCAGATTACTATGGCGCCGCGATCTGAGGGTACCGTTGGAAAGAGGACGTCCTCCCGATTAAACAATATATAGGGTTATAGGTACCGCAGACGCCAAGTTTTCGAGATATTCCGCTTTAAAGATCAAAAAATCAAAATTTCCAAAAAGCAATTTCACACATTTTAATACATTTTACACTCTTTTTTCACTTCAAATATTTGAAATTACATTACTAACATTCAATAAAATTCAAATTTTACATTTATTTAAAGTTTTTTAAACAAAAATCACTTTTCACTCTAAGATTTATGTGTTTACAATTATGCGGAAAACGAGCGCTGCCATATATAAATTCATCCATAAATTCCTCTTTTTGCGAAAATTCCTTTTTTTTTGCCAAAATAAATTTTTAAAAATCATATCGAGGACAGTCTCACTTGTGTTGGCTTGACCAGAAAGGAGTTCTACGCGAAAAACTTCGCACACCCCCGGTTTTGGCTCGACCAGGGTAATTTTTTTGAAGCGCGGCTGAAGGCCGCCAGTACAGAAAGGCGTTCTACGCGAAAAAAAACTTTGGACACCCCGGTTTCGGCTCGACCAGGGTTATTTTTTTTAAATCGCGGCCGAGGGCCGCCAGTCAACCAGGACAACCCTGGAAAAATTTTTTATATACATACTTGATGCAGAAGAAAGTTCTACGACAAAAAACCATGATATGCAAATAAATAAAGCACAGTCATTAGAAAATCTATCATCTATGGTTTCTAACATGTGGCACCGCTCGGTTTTCACACAATTGTAAACACAGAAACCTTTTCAGCTATTTTAAGTGATTTTTAAAATAAGTAATTCTTGCTTAAAAATAAATAAATCTATATTTTGAATTAAATTGAATGTTAATAGTCTATTTTTCAATATGTAGTGTAGTGAAAAATGTGAAAAAATAGCGTTAAAGTGTGTGAAATACCATGTGTTACTTATAGAAAAACTATAAGTCCAATCAATAATATTTATATATATTCCTGCTCTGGAGAGCCTCCTTTTTCACTCGATACCCCATTTATACCGATTGGAGTTGTCAAACCCCGACCGGAATCAACCCAAAGTAATCGGAATCGTGCCGTTGAATAGGAGCTTTCATTGTTTATTAAATACGTTTGTTACAAAAATCTTTTATTTTTCTGAAATCGTTTAAATCGGATCAAACAATCGGGTTCTAACTTGATTTTATCTATCTGACAAACTGACTGAACTTTTCATATATCTCTATATACGATTTTGCATTATTAACCAAAGCATGAACTCGACCCCATTGATGTCAAGATTACCCAATTTAATTTTATATTTAATATATCATGTAATTATATTATTATTTATCGTTCAAAAAACATTTTATATACACACAATAGTCAAGACTGATCCATTTCGAGGCTCCCTACTTTTTTTAAAGAGAAAAAAAAACACAAGAAATTTCAATTTAATGGGGAGTGTTTATTATTCTTTGAAAGAAAATTCTTTGGCATTTATTTTTTAAAGATTATATCTTGAATTGATGGTTACGTTCATCATTTTTGAGGAAATATGGACCGATTATTCCACCAGCCCACAAACCACACTAAACCGTTGTTATTTTTCTGGATGAAATGTCAGCTTTTGAACCTCTTCAGACAATTTTGTTTGTTTACATACCCATTGAGCCAGAAATGGGCCTCATAGCTGAACAGAATTTCGCTCGAAAACGTCGGATCTTCTTGGAATTTTCTTCAGTCTTCAGTTCTTGCACAAGCTGTATTTTGTACGATTTCAATTTAAGATCTCGCCAAGTCGTTCCATACGTCAGTCCGAGCTGCTGCGAACGGCACCGTATCGACTTTCCATGGTCTTCGTGTACACTCTCAGCTATGGCTGCTACATTTTCTTGACTGAACGTGGTCTATTCGGTCGAATATTAAGATAGATGATGGGTTTGATAAAGTTGAACAATTTGTAAACGTTGTCCAAATAATACTGAACAAAAATAATATGACAGCTTGACAGTGCTCACGCGTGATCAGTCAAAAAGAAATGCTATTGAGAAAAGTAGTTCTAGCTGGATCACCCGATAAAAGTGCTTTATATAGATTTGTTTCCTAATCTCAAGGTCTCAAACGCTCTTTAAGCGTGTGATTACTGTAGTATAATCCAGCTTTAGTTATCAGCTAGCTTTAATTAAGTTACATTCAAGCCCGTGTCACTACTGCTGATTTCATTATTCTGTTGCTCATTATGTATTATTGCCTGTACTCACTTTTATACGCAAGCATATGTATGCCCGCATATCCGTAAGTATAAATTTTTGATTACTCTGCCGCGTGTTCGCTATAAAAGTTTGTCTTTTCGTTGTTCTAACTTTATGTTTCTATACTGACATATACAGCAATACATATTATAATATTTATAACCATATATTTTCCATCCATAAAGTTTTTAACACTTATTTCCGTTTCGTTCATTATGTGGCAGGAACTTTTATTTTAAATTTGTGTTGTTTGTTTTAAAATTATATATAGTTTAACATAATTGAAAGTTTGTCCCGCCCGACTGTCTATTGATCTCTGTCATTCTAAATATTGGTACAATCATTGCTCCTATTGAAGATCTTTAGGTGATGACTGCATTCGAAATGGTTGTAAAGATCTTAAATCTATTGTATAGAGTTGGGATTTTCTGAAGAAACATGAAGCTCAAGATGAAATTCAAAAGATTTACAAACGAAATTTTGCATGAGTGTATGCTCTTGCTCATGCTAATATGCTTATACATAGTTCTAGATATGAGATAGAGAATGAGAGAATTATTTCTCAAATTTCCAAAATTAAGATCGACGAATCTTATTTTTAACCAAACTAGCAAAACTTTGAGAAGTAAATCGATTTTGTATTTTGCTTTTTTTAGGGACGTTCTTTTAAGCTTTGCTTATAAGAGAACGAAGCGGTTATAAAATAATTAGAAATATATTTTATCATTCAGTTGCTTAGAGATGTTCTGAAGGACTAACTGTCGAGGTCTAAATTTAGAATGTCAGACGTAGCTTTGAGAGATTTTTTTTCAGTCCCTTTCAACATTATTAATTTTAATTTCTCCGACTTTTTTCGTAAACTTAATATGCGATTTATTGACTTTCTGCAAAAAAAAGCTTAAAAAGCAACCAAAATTACATTTCCACAGCATGATGTAACAAACATAAAAAGCGATAACCTAAAAAAAATCAAGAGCATAATTGTTGCCATGCAGACTATAAAGGTCAGCATAAATTCTCAATGAAGCACCATAAAAGAGTGTCCACAAAAGTGGCAAAAAACTCAACAGCAGCGCAATATTAAAGCCCTAAAAAGCTAATATTAATACAGATGAAAATGAAAAAGGGTTGAAAAACAAAAACAAAAACGAAATACGTAAACTCAAAAGCAGAAAATTAATAAATTCAAGTGTGCGGCCGCTTGCCAGTTCCACTTTCGTGTTTTCTTCACACCTACACGCCCTCGCTCACGTCTTCCCTATGCAATTATGTGTGTACAAGAAAACAGGCGGAAAGTTTTGATTTCAGGCCGTCGCGTCGCGTTGGCAAGTAGTTTAGTTGACGACTTTAATTTCTTTTATCATGAACGCAAATGTTTTGGTTGATTAGTTGGAAATTTCAAACAACATTTTGTTGTTGTCGCATTGATTTTTTTTCTACTTTCTGAGTGTTTTATTTTTCTTAATGTTAAGTGAAAAACAAAGATTTTTAATTAAAAGCTAATCAGTAAACAAGTCAGCTGGCAACATGCCGTATGCAAGTGTTTCCCGTGGTGCTTCAACACCCCGCCTTCAGGCGCTGCATTGCACTCGAGTCAATTAGCTAATGTGGCTAATGTTAGGTATAGTTTCGCAGGTGTGTTACGGCATTTATAAATATTAAGAAAAATCGTTAGGTGAGGTGTTATGATGTCGAAATTAATATAGTAAACTATGTGCAGTATTAAAGGCGGGTAAATATGTGAGGTTAGGAAAGAAATCAAAAGACTCATTAAGACAAGCATTTATGTAGTTATTAAATATATATATATATATATATATATTCTTTTAATCAATTTTTTTTTTAATAATTTTATATTAATATTTTTAAATGTATTTATTTATGAATATTTTTAAAATATTTTTTTTTTCCAAATATTGATTGATTGATTTTTGTTTTTTTTTATTATTAATGTATATTTTGAAAACTGATTATATTTTAATATTAATAATTTTTTTACTTTCTTCTTTTACTTGAAATTTTTGGAATAGTGTTTAATAATATAAAATTATTTTATTCCATTCCAGTGTAACCCAAGCAGTACCAAACCAATAAAGTTTTCTAAAAGTCTACAAATGGATATTTGAAAATTGTTATAAAAAAAAAGTTAAAAAAATTTCAAAATTGTTTGAGAAATATCAAGCAAAAGGCAAAACCAATACAAAATAGTTTGGGAAGTGAAAGAATTTCAAGATAAAAAATAAATTTATAATTCAAGTCAGAGGTGTAAAAACGAAACAAATTACAGTTTGAAAAACAGTTAAAATTGGACGAAATTTACAGTGGAATAATTCCAAAAAAATATTTCGTTTAAACCCCATTAAATACTACAGGTAATAATAAAAAATATAATTAATTTCAATAGACTATGAAAAATATATTGTATACGTATATACTATAATCTAACAAAATTCGCACAGTTGATAACTTCGTATTGAGAAATTAAAAAAAAAACCAAAAACAATTCGCTAAGTATAAATACAAAAAACAGTGAATTTAATACACAAAAAAACATAATTGAAATAAAGAAATATATGTATATATATATCAATGAAATTTTTAATAAACTAAATCATAATAATTATAAGCAAAAATTAAGTGGAAATTAAAAAATACAAATATTGAATTGCATGAAATTTAATGTTTTTAATAAAAGAATCAAATTACAAAATTTAACTAACAAATAAAATAGAAAACAACAAAATTTGTACTAAAAATAAATTTCAATTATCTTACAAATCAAGTTTGATACAATGAATAAAAGCTAAACCTAACACAAAATAAATTGACATATACAAAAAAAAAATACAAAAAAATCTCGAATTTCTTACAAATAAATTTTGAAAAAATATTTTTCCCAACAAAAGTGTTTCAATTACAATATTTAAAAATAAAAATTATTTTAAAAATAAATTCAATGCAAAAAGCAACAAAAAGTGTATAATAAAAAGAATTCAGTGCAAAGAAATTAAAGAAAAAGTTAAAAAAACGCGCGCAGTGTAAATTCAGTGAAAAGAGCGAATTCATAATTTCATTAAGCGTAAATTGTGTGCAAAATAATCATAATAATCAAATCATATTACGCGCCAGTTTCGGTGTTTTTCTTTCATTCATCAGCATTATATTAACAGCAGCAGCAACAGCAATCAGCTAAAACAGTCAAGATGCTTTTCGAGAATCCCGCATTAGCCGCTAAATTACCATTCCCGTACAATGTGCCACCACCATTACAGGCGGCCGCCGCAGCAGCAGCCGTTCCAAATTTAAGGTATGTCACACGTTCTTACTTATATTTATTTATATATGTCATACTTTCGTACTTATATACTTACATACTTACGTACTTACCTAATTACTTATATACTTTCGTACTTATTACTTCATGCTTTTATACGTAAATTTCTTCTCGACAACTCTTTCAATTATTCAGCATTTAAGGTTTAAGCATAATATATTTACAACTTTGGAATTCTTGCTAAATTTTATTTCACCTTTTGTTAAGCGCAAAGTTTTGACGGCTTCATCTGTGTACCAAGCTCAGTGGCTACAAGTGTGTCAGACACACTCGATGTGTATGTTGTTGTATGAGAGTAGGTATTGTGTGCGAACTCTTCGACTGGACCTATATTGTGAAAACTTTCCAAATGAAACTAGCGAAAGTTGTATGAAGACCATCGGGTCTTGAGCTATGTGTTTCATAAAATACAAGTGGAACAAAGTTCTGTTTTATAGTCAGATCTTAATGATACTTAGTATCTAGACTATTAAATTGTGTTCGTATCCTTGGTCGCAAGTTACACAGTATCCTGGAAAGTCCAATTCACCGACTTTTCTTTTTGGCGAATGACCAATATTTTCAAAAGTCTGTTCATAATTCTTATATTTTTTACCATTACATCCATGATTATTACACCAGCTTGACTAAAGAAGAAACTCAAGACCTTATCACTCACTTTCCAGAACTTCCGACCTACTTCTGTTGGTCTTCCCTCTCGATATATTTCATCAAAATTCTGCATGTTGTACAGGGATTTCCTATAAAACAACACTCGAAGTAGTTACCTCTCTTGTTCGGATATTGTACCAACATATAATCCGATCTTTCCCGGTTCCGTAAGCTCCACTGCCTTAGAAATGTATCCCACAAAGTGACCATTATTATTGTGCTTTTAAAAATTTATGTTAATTTTATTGGTCCATAGGGGAAAAACTCAACATTACTCCTATTTCAGCTGCAATAAATTACAAGGTCCAGTGATTTTTGTGGCGCGCATTCCTATACGCACGTGTACAATGCTAATTTTGGCTACGAAACTTTGCAGCTAATGTTGTTGGAAGCGCCAAAAAATGTCACGAAATCATCAAAGTCTAATCGGAGCCACCTTAGTACTTTCCATGTGCCATGCGCCATGTGGCATGAGTTGTTGTTCTGTCGCACGGTTGACTGCTCTACGTTACACTTTGCTTTTTCCACCACTTATTTGCAGTCACTCTCTATTTTTCTGCTAGCTGCAACCGCCTTCTTTGTGCTCTTCGCCCGCTTTCCAACACTGGTCTCCACCATTCCTTCATTTCATTCTACTACTGCTGCTCTTGATGCTGCTTTTGCTCTGTTTTTATTTATATTCGCTCGCTTCGACGCGATTTTAATATGCAAATTGGTATCACTTAAAGTAAATCATACTTCACCCGACCTCCGAGCACTTACGCGACTTGCTCTGTTCTTTAATAAAATTGTTGGCGTTGTTTTTACTCGCTTATGTAGCTTGTTGGCTGGAGCTTACTGCATTGGGTCGGTTGGTTAGTCGCTCGCCTGACTGACACTTTACTCGTAAATGTGAAAATGTCAACTCTGTCCGGAGCAGCTGTTGTTCCAGTTGAGAATTTTAAATGCAGTTTGTTCTGTAAGAAATATTTCATAAAATACATACATGATAAAAGGTTGTTCAATAAGAGTGCTACAAACAAAAACGATTTGGGATATCAATGAAATTTATTTATTTATTTATTCCTGTGAAAGTACATTCGATGCCATTATGTATGGAACTCTATTGCATGACCACCACGGACACGCTTGCAGAAGTACAGACGCTGAACCCAATTTTCGACGGTTTTGAAGCATAAATCGGCCAATACTGCTGCAATTACACGTTCGATATTTGTACGAAGTTCATCAATCCTCGCTGCCTTGTTGGCATAGACCATAGACATGACGTAGCCTCACAGAAAATAGTCTAACATCGTCAAATCACACCACCGACGAATCCAAATAACTGGGCCATTTCGTGATGTAGCACGTTCACCAAACTTGGTTTTCAATAAATCGATTGTGAAATTAGCTTTGTGGTTTGTGGCGCCGCCCTTTTGGAACCATATATTGTCAAAGTCAATATCATCCAATTCGGGCCAAAAATATTCGGTTATCTTTGAGCGGTATCGATTCCCATTCACAGTAACCTGTCGGTCTTGATCATTACGGAAGATTTACGGCCCAAAGACGCCGCCGGCCCATAAACCGCACCAAATCGAAATTTTTTCGGAATGCAATGGTGACTCATGGAGTACGAGTGGATTACAGCCTGACCAAAAACGCATATTTTGCATATTGGCGAAGCCATTCACCTAGAAATGAGTCTCATCGCTGAAGTTCCGGATAATTTTCAAGTTGTTGCTCAGCCCAATTCACGAATTCTTGCGTCAATTTGATCTTATAAGGATGTAGGCCAAGATCTTTTCGCAGAATTCGTCACAACGACGTCACAGAGATGTCCAACGCTTGAGAACGACGTGTGAGAGACTGATTTGGGTCTTCTTCAATTGATGCGCTAGCGGCAACAATATTCTCGACACTACGGGCAATTCTTTGTCTCACTGGCAGGATGATTATGCCGACCATAAATTGGTGGACTGCGAATTTCGGTATTAAATTTTAATAATTTCGTTGAATCGTATATCTTTCCATGATGAAGTAGCAAACCTTACTGAAGAGAAATGTCAAAAGAGCGGGATAATGGTTAATCATTTATGGCTAGGGTATTAATAATGTTATTATTTTCCTGCAGGGACAGGGCAAATGTTTAAATATATGTGTGTGAGCACATCCAGACGCCAAGTAATTTTATCTCGTTTAATGGAAAAGTAACTCTCTTTCATTATATATGAGTGTTCATGCACCCGTACATATACTCATTTGTATTTTTTATGATCTTTAAACGTTTTTTTAACTTTAATGGACTATTTTCTAGGAATGAAATTAGAAATGAAGTGGGTATGCTGGCAAGTTGAATCATATAACCACTTTATATATTATTATATATATACGTATGGTATGGATATAATAATATGTATGTATGTGTTTGGAAAGGATGCTAAATAGAGGTCAAAGGAGTAAAAAGGTAGATTTTTATGTATTAAATGACATTTTGACCTTTGACTTACAATTATTTCGTTTGACTTTAGGTTTTATAATACCCTTAAATGTTTCTTCTATGATTTTATTGTATATACATATGTATGTTGTCGTATGCATTTGTGTGCATACGATACATATTTTCATGGAACTGTATATCTATATATTAAAGATACATATGTACACATATGTATGCGTTTTGTTTTTGCTGCTGTTAACAGTGACTTGAAAAATATTCAATTAGTAAACCGAGCAATAACAACGCCGCGTCTCACAAATTGGAGCGCACAGCAAAGCTGTTTAGACTCATTTGTCTTATTTGATAATTATGTATGATAAATTTGACTAGGCATATGTTGAGTTGAGGGTTTTTACGAGATGAAATGATATAAATGAGCACCCATACAATAAACAAACACTTTGGGTGTTGATTTTTGAACTTGTAAACTAAACAATTTTTCCTTGCTGATGAAATCACACAAACTGCCAGTGTTAATAGCTAACAGTTAGCATCGACACATGGGTTAACGCGGTTGTGTTTCGCGCAGGGTCATCAGTGATCGTAAAAATCACACAACAAATCTACAAGAACAGAAGCATAAATGCATATATGTACATATATTAAAACCGTATGTATTTGATTTTTTTTTTAATCTGCTGCAAAAGCTCGCTAATCAACTGCCGCGCATTGGCGCGCTTCGACAATTCCCGCGCGCAGTGATAAAAATCTGTACGCATGCGCACATTTAAAACTACCAGTTTTATTGCCATAGCAATAAAATCGAAATATATGCGTGTATACCATATGAACACATAACACAAGCATAAAGTATACGAAGAAGTAGACAATAAACATAAAAATATAAATAAACAAAACAAAAAAAAAACCAAAAATCAAGTTGTAAAAATGCCGCTGACGAATTATCAATTCGCTCAAAATCACGCGTTTGTATTCGTTTAAGCATTTTTTTTGTGGCTTAAGCGGCAGATTTCCATGGAATTAACATATTTTTGGTGGGCTAGCATGCGTTTAGGTTTGTATATATACCATATACCTACATATATACATATGTATGTGTGATAACATTTGCCAGCAAAAGAGAAAACCGCAAATATGCGCTAGTAAAATCATAAAATTTGTTATATTTGCCTGTATGTATGTATGTGTGCGTGCGTCATAAACGGCGTTGAGATCGAAAGTTAAAGTCCGCAACAAAATCAAAATGCGATCGCGCTGCCAGCTTCGGTCGAAATATTTTAATTAAAATGCCGAAAAAATCGCACAACGCGCATTAGATGTATGTATGTACATATGTACATATGTATTTGTTCATGAAATATAATATATGTACTTTCGGGGTGGTTTAATAAATCTGTGATTTATTTTTATACTCTCGCAACAAATGTTGCTAAAGAGAGTATTATAGTTTTGTTCACATAACGGTTGTTTGTAACACCCAAAACTAAACGAGTTAGATATAGGGTTATATATACCAAAGTGATCAGGGTGAAGAGTGGAGTTCAAATCCGAATGTCTGTCTGTCCGTCCGTCCGTCTGTGCAAGCTGTAACTTGAGTAAAAATTAAGATATCTTGATGAAACTTGGCACACTTATTTCTTGGCACCATAGGAAGGTTGCTTTCGAAAATGAGCAAAATCGGATCACTGCCACGCCCACAAAATGGCGAAAACCGAAAACACATAAAGTGCCATAACTAAGCCATAAATAAAGCTATGGAAATAAAATTTGGTATGAAGGATCGTACTATTAAGGGGCATATTTGGATGTAATTTTTTTGGGGAAGTGGGCGTGGCCCCGCCCCCTACTAAGTTTTTTGTACATATCTCGCAAACCAATAGAGCAATATAAACCAAACTTTCTGCAGTCGTTTTTTTTAGCCACTTCCTAATACAGTCCAAAAATTAAAGAAATCGGATCATAACCACGCCCACTTCCCATACAAAAGTTAGGTTGAAAATTACTAAAAGTGGGTTAACTCACTAACGAAAAACGTCAGAAACACTAAATTTCACATAAGAAATGGCGGATGGAAGCTGCACTCAGATTTTTTTACAAAATGGAAAATGGGCGTGGCGTCGCCCACTTATGGGTCAAAAACCATATCTCAGGAACTACTCGACCGATTTCAATGAAACTTGGTGTGTAATAGTTTCCTTACATCCCAATGATATGTTGTGAAAATAGGCCAAATCGCTTCACAACTACGCCTACTTCCTATATACCAGAACTGTGAAGACGATCTGAATCGTTTACTTTACAATATATAAAATAAGTACACGTGAAGATATCGGTGCAGAACTTTGCACAAATACTATGTTAATAGTGTGGCAGCCCCATTCTAAAAATCGCCGAAATCGGACCATAGGTTTTTAAGGCCCCATATATCGAACACGAGGACCTCGGTGCTTCTAACCTAACATTATGGTTTCCAACTTTCAATAGGCTTTATACAATATATATGACGAATATGTGGGTCAAATTGTGTATTATATAAAATTAATAAAGTTAAATAAATAAATTGCGAGAGTATAAAATGTTCGGTTACACCCGAACTTAGCCCTTCCTTACTTGTTAATATTTATTTTTATGTAAAAATTGAACACAAATTTGACCTTCTGTATTCCTGACTTTCGAGCTTTCGAAGCTATAGTTTCCATTGTCAAAAATCGTTGGCAAAACGATTCTCTCTAAAACTTCTAGAGTCGCCTTATCGGATGTCGTCATCGTCCACTTCTGCGCCATACATCAGGACGGGAATAATGAGCGACTTGTAGAGTTTGGTTTTGGTTCGTCGAGAGATTTCCCACTCCGTCCAAAGTAGCATCTGTTGCCAGGAGTGATCCTGCATTGGATTTCGAGCCTTACATTGTTGGAACTATTCAGAGCACTTAAATATTTCGCTTTTACATTATTCTATAAAATTTTTGAACTAGTTCGACGTTTTTCATCAAATGATATATCCCTTATGTCCGTGAAGCATAATTGCAACTGATGCTTATTGTTGACTAGTAGATTATTTTCCTACTCGAATAATATGCTCATAGGATCGTATTAGTATTTCAAGGCTCTTTTTTGTGGAATGGAAACTCAGTCTCTTCGAAAGATAGAAAGTTTCATTTTGTCCTTGTATTATATTATTATTATATTCATGTTTAAAGTATTTTCTGACGATTGGCCTGTCGCCTCGAAACATAATTTCAGATCCCATTTTATTTCATACAAAGGTTCAATATTTTTGGTATTGTTGTTTTTAGACTGAAAAATCTTCTTTTCAAGTAAACTCGATAGACTGGCACTTAAATACGATCGCAGATATGCTCAGACTCTCTATCGTTATATTACTAGATTCCTTGAATTTTAACGACGGTAGCTATTGGAACATCTTCACGAAAATCGCATGAGGTAGGTTAGGACTTTGTATAATGTATTGCAAGTGATAATGTATAGTTAGTTGCGGCCATAATATTTTAAAACGTTGTATTGCATTGCATTTTTTTTTTTGCAAAAAAGAAAAAAGTCAAATTGTCGGGTTTCTAAAGTTTCCTCGAAGCAATTGAACCAACAATTTTTTTAGAGTGATTTTAAAAATACATCCTGTACTTATTTAAATACCCTCGTATTTAAGTGGTAAATTGAAAACAAAAAAACCAGAAAATCTGTTAACGAAAGCACATTGAGCAATCTGAAAATTAAAATCATTTAATACTTTTAAACAAACATGTATGTATTAAATATACATGTATATTGATATATATTTTGACACTACCGAGAGCACACACACAAGCCCAGTGAAGAAAACAAATGCACAGTAATCATCATATGTCACAGAAATGTGAACATCTGAATTCTCGATTCACATATTTCTACATAGACTTTCTAACATACACACATACCTACAAACAAAATTTAATAATTAATATACATAAATATTATTTACCCTCGAAGACATCTACATTTCCAGCTAGAAAAACATTTGCTTCGACCGATATACTCATACTAGACAGTATCTTTGCTTGCCACTTCTGCCATATTTGCCAGTTGCTGCCTTCTCCTTGACATCCGCATAATTGCCAGTACAATTAAACTAATTACGCTAACGATTTGCTATTTGGCTTTGCTGCATACAATTTAGTTAGCGTTGGGCGTATGCGATATGGGTGGGGGTTGGTGTTGGCGTGGTGTCTCTGTTAGCAACAGCTTTACTGCTATTGCAGTTGATGATTGACGGTTGTGTTGTTGTTTTGTGTTTTGCTTGTCGCTCCAATGTTTTGATAAATGTGAAATAGTTGCAATGATTGCTCCACTGAGTGCAGTGTCTAGTATGCGTCAATAGCAAGTATGTTGTAAGGAATGCTATTTCGATATCGACTAGGTTGACGGGTTTCGAGAGCGCAGACCCTATCGTCAAACTAAATTCCATAATTATGTCAGAAATGTTTCTGCGGCAAAGGATAGCGATTCATAATGTAAGGTCGGGGTACTCTTCGAAACAATTATGTGAAATTTAATCTCAATAGTTTTTATAAAAACCCGAGAAAACGAGCTGGATGTTGCTTTGAAGCCATTTCCAAAGCTCATCAATAATAATAATAGGAACCAGCTGAAAAGAAAGATATCGTTAAATCTCATAAACTTTTATAATTCACGTCAAGCGCTGGTATCCTAAACGATGACTACTACTCAGGAAATATGGGACGGCACTCCATCTGGTATCGCTAAGGACCATAATTGGTCTATGCGTGGCCTACTAGACCAACCTAACATAACCCAACCTAACTCATTCAGAAGTGTTTTTCCTGAAGTACTGGAAAAAAAGCTCGGCTTTCTGCTTCAAAATTCTTATTGGAACATGGCAGCTGAAAAGAATATCCCAGTTCTTGATTCTCGTTTACTTTATTCAGCGAGCGGAAAACAACTGGGGTAAACAGTATAACTGTCTGAGCTCATCAGTCTGATTTGGAGCTCAGAATAGCTAAATCCATAATTTTTTAATTGAAAGTGTCTTTATTCTGATAGATGGCGTCTTCTGTCGAGAATTTATAATATTCTAACACACTCTTTTGCTTTAGACTATGAGTTTCAATAATTTTCGGAGGATCGTTTTCCAGCTCAGCAACATTAAAGCTATTGGAATCTCCATCCAACGTATTGTATTGTAATAACCACTGCTAATGAAGCTTTATTGCGTTCTGAAACAAATGAATCGATCAAAGAAAGTTGTGAAATCTTGAATTTGATTGATTCCAGAGAAATTACTCAAATGTGAATGAGTGGACAGATATTAAGGTGCAACGAGCGGAACGAGAAAACTGGGAGACCAAAACATAGGGTTGGGGATGATTTTAAGGTGTTTCAATGATGAGTAACATTGAATTCAAATCGTCAGAATCCTCACTTGTTTCATGTCGTTGAGTGAAATATGCAAAAAGAAAACAGCTGAGGCTAGCTTGATGATCTCTTTAAAATTATGACCTTATTAAAATGCCATGTTACTCACACTCTACTAACAGACCTACTATGTGTGTCTACATTTGTCAAAGCAAAAATTATTTTTAAAATTATTTCGAAACGAAAATAGTTTGACAACACTTAAGATAAAAAAATTAAGTGAAAGAACAACTGCAGGAAATTGCGTATGAATAAGTTCTAGCGAAATTTGATGAATTTCTTTGCCTACACACAGTCCAAGTAAAACAACAGCTGGTCTGAAGTGTTCGAGCATTCGGGAAAAGCATAGGCAAAACAAAAGCAAATGAACTAGCCGAGTGTTGATAATCCCCCAACGACAACAACGAAATCGCTGCGTGACGAATGGTCATGCGGCATGGCAAACGCAATGCGGCAACAACAACAACAACTACACATTCGCACACAAACACTTATAAACGCGCACACGGACACTTAGACGCGGCAACTTTTTAGCCGCACGCGCTTAAGCTTTTTGTGTGCCATTGAAAAATAAGCAGGCGAAAAAGCAAAAACAAAAATAAAGAAACACACGCACACATATACAACTGAAATGAAAAGGAAAATGAAAATGTAAATTAAACGTAGCGATGCGCAACGCTTTGCGTTGTGTGCTGCTGCTGCTGGTGACTTTGAGCGTTGACGTTGGCGCGCGGCAAAGCGAAATGCTCGTAGCACCAACGTTTTTGGCCGCGTGCATTTGTTGCCATTTATTACTGTCACTTTAAATCCAATCAACGTTTCGTCTATTTCCTTGTTGTCTTGGGCGCCGGTCTCGAGTGCTCCAAATACCCTATTTTACATAAGGAATGGCTTGTGTGATTTGTTTGCTTTTGCTTTTCTCATTATGTTGGGGTTTTTTTCTGATTTTTTTATTGTTGTTGTTGTTGTTGTGTGTATTATTCTGCTACTTGTTATCGTCGACAACGACTTGCAATTTGCCGTAGTGTGTGTAGTAGTAGTATGAGTTCTACAGGCGGTCTGACTCTTACTATATAGCTACAAGTATATATTATTATATATACATATAAGCGTACATACAGATTTATTTATATACCACATATACATACATATATAAAATCAAGTATATACAATGTATCTAGATTTTCATTTCATAAGCTTTACAAATTTGTTATACTCAGACTCAAGCTACCAAGAGCAAAAATTTATTAAACGCTTATTGCATATTTTTGTGGACTTTTTTGTTGTTGTTGTTTATTTTGTTTTTTTGGTGTATTTCAGTATTTGTGCCACTTTGCCGGTAAAAGTAGAGCAACCTTGCAGATAATGAACTCGATTCATATATCTTGCTTCACAATGCAACATGTATAAATTGAGTTTTTGTTTTTAATTTCTCATCATTAAATATTTTCTTTTCGGTTGCAAATTTACAACGCAACTGAATGTGTGTGTTGTCGCGCATTTGGTAATTTTTATCGAAAAATATTAATTACAATTAACATATTGACGCAGCGCGTTGCATAATTACGATAATGCTGGTTGATATTGAACGTTTTGAAATATATAAATTTGATTGTAAGTTCCACCGCACCGCATCATTTGTATACCAACCTAACCTCAAAATTGGAAAATTATTGTAGGACTTAAAATGTATTTTTTTTACAATTGAGTAATGTATTATACAGCATTCTTTGTCTGTAGTAGTGATTATAATCAGTCTAATAGTAAACTGATATTTATAAAATCGTTTCTAAATCAAAATTTTTGCATTTCATTAACGTATTAGACGAAATCTTAAATAAATATATTTTTTTCTATATAATTGTTGTTGTAGTAAATAAATAATAAATGTTTTCCTTGTGTTTTATAGTTAAATGATTGACTAAGATATTATTTAGGGCGTTAAACATCATGCAACCATTATTTGCAAATTTGTAAAGCGTTAAATGTCACGATTTATAAAATCTTTTATAAACAAAGCTGTTATTTAATGAGACATGCTTAATGCTTTTGCTTTTTTGATAACCATTTGATAATCATATATAAGTATTATATGGAAAAGTTTATAATTGTGTGACTAAGAACTATATTTACAGATAGATTAATAAACGTTTTTATAGTATCATTATTAATTCGAGATAAAGTCAGTAATTTTTACATATAATTGATATACAGAACCTCTGTTCTATACATCATTTAATATAATTAAGACAAATAGTTAATTTCATTTATTTAACAGATTATAATTTTAGCTTAAAATCGCTCCTTTTATATGAATAAGTACATATGTAGTAAATTTTGATTCAACTATTGAATAATTTTCAAGGTTAGAATTAAACACTTAATTGACTTAGTACTTAATTGAACAATTAATTAAATTAATTTGTCTCAATGAAGCAATTCATTGATTACTCAATTAGTAAGATCAATAATTATTGAATAAACGCTTTTAATGTTTTAAATTGAAACCGGCCTGATGGGAGAGAGAATAGATGAGAATATTTTAAACATTTTGTACTATTTAATGAGTAAAAATAATTCAAATTTTAAAATTTTTAAACCCACTTGAGGTTCGCTCTTTAGTAAAAAAAAAATAATGTGTGCGAGTAACAACAGAGTTGTCGCCGTTCAATGCAAGAGATTGACTACTATAGTGATATATTTCATTATGCCAGTCTATTGCATCTATTGCCACGCGCCAAAGTCTGGTGAATCAAGGACTGTTAGTAAAAATTAACCATACAAAATATGCAGAACGATTTTAAATATATATATTTATATCGCCATAAATAATATATAGCTTACATTCTTACTAATCGGCTAGCAGTCAGAATTTCATCGGATATACAAAAAAATTCAAAAAATAATGTTTGTGCTTGGTAAAACCACAGACTTTTAATTTTTTTTTATTTAATCTTCAATCGCACTTGGTTTAGTTTATCAATAGAAATTAATTCAAAATGAAGTTAGTTGCGGTTAGGTAAACTTATTTTTAGGGTCATTCACCACAGTGGAGTTTTTTGTTTTTTTTTTATTTACAAAATTTGATTTTAATTAAACTATTTTTCTCGGCTCGTCGTCAATTGCCTTAATATATGTACAACATTTGATTTGTTGTTATACTTTACAGAGTGTTTATTTTCCAAGTAGAGTACTGTAAGTACTGTACTGTGAGTAAATTATGGCTTATACAATTATTATACAACAAAAATTTATTTCGCCTTGTCTATAAACATGTCCTACCTTCAAATGAACTAAATATATACACCTACATACATACATACATACACACACAATTATGTCAATACACGTATACTGCCAGTTTGCACTGCTCCACAGCTGTATCTGCGTTTCATGTGGGTTCGCTGATTTAAAAATAAATGAAAGCTTGGAAAATTAACTATATCAGCTGTGGCAAGTGTTCTTGATTTATTCGATTTACAATGTTGAAGGTCTGTAAGATTTTATATATGCGCACATGTACATAGATTCTTACATGCTTACAGTTGCATAAATGAATATACCCACATGTATGTAAATAAATGCAATATATAGTATATTTAACAGCAGAAAAATCTCTCTCCACAGCATTTATTATGCATGCCAATGTGTGTGTGTGTGTAAATAATATTTATTTGCTTGCATGCGATTTGCATATTAATTAGTCACAAACACAAACACACACATACACCCACATATCCACACTAATACGCTTGAACAAAGCACAAGCTTGTGGGATTTCATTAGCGCTGTATTGTTGTTATCGTTGTAAAGCATGGAGCAACATGCTGTGCTCCATTCTGCACTGACATTATTAATAAACGTTATAATAGGCGAATAGTTAACGTTATCGTTTATTTATTTGCAATTAAAATTATGCGCATATTTACATACACACATACATACATATATACATACATAACTAAAGGCATGTGCAAGGCTGTATTTGTTTTGCTTCTGCGAAAAAAACTTAAAATGTAGAAATTTGCAAAGCAAACAGCAACTCAAAGAGGAAATCTAGTTAATGCATGCTGCTGTCACTGTCAACAGTCGCTGACAACTGACTGCTATGCACTTAGATATATGACGAGGTATAAGCAATCGACATTACGTGGTTTAAGCTCAGCTTGTTGTTGAGGTCAGTTAAAATACCGTTAAATCCTTTACTGTTTAGTATGTAATTTATTATTTAATAAAATTGCATACCAATGTTGTGAAAAGGTCGGCTGTCATTCGGTCTTTCTTATGGAGACCAACAGAACAGATCCATCAACCTTTTTGTGGATAGCCAAGCAGCCAACACGAAGTCTTACTGCGTTAGATCATGCAAAGAGGCAATTATTAGACTAGCAGGAGAAAACCCAGTTAATAGCACTTGATTACCTGGTTATATAGGTATAGAAGGAAATGAAAAAGCGGATGAGTCGCCCCGCTCAGTGGCAGCTGTGAACACAGTTTCTTTAAACTGTCCTAGACCTTTTAGTACACCCAAGCGCTGTCTAAAGCAATCAGGTCTTGGAGCATTTGCAACATGGGTCGTATCACAAAACTACTATGGGGTAATGTTGACAGTGGAGAGATCAAAGAACTTCTTATTTTGAGAGACTTGGTATAGTAGAATCGGCAGAATGCAGGGTGTGCGCGGAGGATGACGAGACGCTAAAACATTCTCTTTGCGAATGCCCAGTCTTCAGTCGGTTAAGAAGATACACTTTCCACGGCTCCCAATACTCTTATCTAAGAGAAATTGAGCAGCTGAAATGGGAAAATATAGCAGTTTCGTCAAATCGACGGAGTTGTTTAGTTGACGCTTATCAGAGTACCGTTGGGGAGCATAATGGGCCTAAATATGGCTTAAGTGGGGGCCGTTTGCTGTCAGGCACACTTTGCCTTTCTTTTCAACCAACCATGTGAGTAAGTTGAGAGTTATATATGCCATAGGTCTCAGTGAATGAACCCAAATCTATTCATTGTGTGTTAAGTTCTGGGTATAACGGTTTTGAGCTCAGATGAGTGTACTATGACTGCTTGTAACTGCTTGTCAGTTAAGATAGCATCGTTACTTCTTTAGTCTACCCGAATTTCTATCGAAAGTACATACATATGTTGGAAGTTTATTGTCGATCTATAATTTTTTTTAGCTTACACTTACTTTAGCTGTTTTCTTTCTTCTCTTTATAATACTAAAATCGCTAAAATTATCTTAAAGCTTCTCTCCTTGATATACCACTCCTCCATAAGCCTACTCAGCTTGGCATCTCAAATTGGAGCGCATCGTATGATAATTAATTAGCCAAGGCTGAATTCAACAATGTATTTATGTTCACAGTCAATAATCGGCTTTTCACTTAGTCGTCAACCTCCTAACGATTCGATAATTATCCATTATAATTAATCATCTCTTGGACGCAGCCATATTGATGAATTCCGTATTTTAATTGAAAAGCACATGCGTATATGCGTACAAGTATAAATATGTATTTATATATATTAGTCAACAAATACATGAGCATTATGCTGCTAATCATAATTAATAAAATCACATAAACATACACATAAGCTAGTTACTACAAAGCATAGCCGCCAGATTTGAAGACAATAAGCGTCAAATAAACGGCCCCTTATATACATATGTACATATTTTAGTAAGCAAGCAAGAAATATTAAGTGTGAGAAAAAATTGCATTGCGAGTAAAAAAATTACATAAAATTTGTCGCATGTAACAGAAATTAGCCGACATTTTTTCTCTCTTGTGGTGGGCGTGCAATTTTTTTTTCAAATATTTATTTTCGTTTGATTAATTCGCAAACGCTTAAGTGACGACAACATGGCATAAATTTTATTAATATTATGTTTTTTTTTGTTGTTTCTGCAATGAAATCTTGTAAGTTTGCGCTTTGGTCATACAAACATATGTACTTATGTAGACCTTCAAAGGCGCGCTGGGCGTTTGTGATAAATAACGGCTAATATTGCATGTGACAGGTTGGCATATTTGGAAATGAAAGAGAAAATGCATAACGGTTGTATTAGTTGTGTATGTGTGTGTGTGTATTTTTAGAGCTATGTATGTCTCTTATATTATGCAACATTTACGTCTAAATGGGTGCATCGAACATGCTAATGTATATATTTTTACAAACCTAAATGCTTATATAAAATAAATTCTTATATAAGATATATATGATTCATAGAAATATGATATACATATTCTTCTTCTTTTTGACTGGCGTAGACACCGCTTACGCGGTTATAGCCGAGTCCACAACATCGCGCCACGCATCCCTCCTTCTGGCAGTTTGGCGCCAATTGGTTATACCAAGCGAAGCCAGGTCCCTCTCCACCTGGTCCTTCCATCGGAGTGGAAGTCTCCCTCTTCCTCGGCTTCCACCAGCGGGTACTGCATCGAATACTTTCAGAGCTGGAGCGCTTTCATCCATTCGAACAACATGACCTAGCCAGCGTAGCCGCTGCCTTTTTATTCGCTGAACTATGTCTATGTCGTCGAATAACACATACAGTTCATCGTTCCATGGTCTGCGGTATTCGCCGTTGCCAATGTTTAAGGGACCATAAATCTTCCGCAAAACCTTTCTCTCGAAAACTCCTAGTGCCGTCTCATCGGATGTTGACATCGTCCACGCTTCTGTACCGTAAAATAGGACGGGAATGATGAGAGACTTGTAGAGTTTGGCTTTTGTTCGTCGAGAGAGGACTTTACTTTTCAATTGCCTACTTAGTCCATAGTAGCACCTGTTGGCAAGAGTGATTCTGCATTGGATTTCCAGACTGACATTGTTATAGGCGTTGATGCTGGTGCCCAGGTATACGAAATAATCTACAACTTCAATGTTATGACTGTCAACAGTGACGTGGGAGCCAAGATGCGAATGCGCTGACTGTTTGTTTGACGACAGGAGATATTTCGTCTTGTCCTCGTTCACCACCAGAGCCATACGCTTCGCTTCCTTATCCAGTCTGGAAAAAGCAGAACTAACGGCGCGGGTGTTGTTTCCAATGATATCGATATCATCGGCGTACGCCAGGAGCTGTACACTCTTATAGAAGATTGTACCTTCTCTATTTAGCTCTGCAGCTCGTATTATTTTCTCCAGCATCAGGTTAAAGAAATCACACAAGAGTGATCCACCTTGTCTGAAACCTCGTCTGGTATCGAACGGATCGGAGAGGTCCTTCCTGATCCTGACGGAGCTTTTGGTGTTGCTCAACGTCAGCTTACACAGCCGTATTAGTTTTGCGGGGATACCAAATTCAGACATCGCGGCATAAAGGCAGCTCCTTTTCGTGCTGTCGAAAGCAGCTTTAAAGTCGACAAAGAGATGGTGTGTGTCGATCCTATTTTCATGGGTCTTCTCCAAAATTTGGCGCATGGTGAATATCTGGTCTGTTGTTGATTTTCCAGGTCTAAAGCCACACTGATAAGGTACAATCAGTTTGTTGACGGTGGGCTTTAGTCTTTCACACAATACGCGCGACAGAACCTTATATCCGATGTTGAGGAGGCTTATCCCACGGTAATTGGCGCAAATTGTGGGGTCTCCCTTTTTGTGTATTGGGAAGAGTACACTGAGATTCCGATCGTCAGGCATGCTTTCTTCCGACCATATTCTGCAAAGAAGCTGATGCAAGCACCTTATCAGCTCTTCGCCGCCGTATTTGAATAGCTCGGCCGGTAATCCATCGGCCCTCGATTTAAAGCCACTTCTTATATCTTTGAAGAATACATCCACTTCATTTTAAAGGTATTAACCAAGTAGTACAAATATCTGCTTGATAATAAAGTAGTATATTAATTTAGGGTTTAAAGCATCACTTCCGCTTCGCCGATTTTTATTTATGAATGGTCATATCGAATACATATTATTAATATTCGCTTTTATATAATCTGGTTATCTACTTAAAACAATTAATTTAATACTGATTAAGTATACCGCACACAGAATAGAAGTAAAGTGGTTTTAATAGTTCGACTCAATAAAGGTGCATACATAAATGCCATTGTTCGACATTAATTTACTATCAATTTAATATGGCTCATTAGAAAAAACTACAACAAAAAAAATACTTTCACGAGCAGTAAATATGCCAACGCTTTAAATTTAAATAAATTTGGTTGCTTGGCGCTTAAGTGCTTGCATAAACAAGTTGCTGTAGATATATATTTAATGCTAGGGTGGTGCATAGGTTTAGAAAGATAATTATTTTTAATCTGATATTTTAAAAATTATTATTTTTGAAGTTTATATACGAGAGCGATAGCGTCAAAGTGAGATAACTTAATAAAAAAATTTAAGAATTTTAGACCTTGTAAAAAATTTTTCAGACTGAGGTCAAAGTTCAGATTCATATATAGCTAGCTACAGAAAATAATAAAATTTGTATTTATTTTACACTTGTAAGTATTAATTATCTTATTGGATACCAGATTTAGGCAAAAAATACAATTTGATGATCAATTGAGGATCCACTATTCTCCATATTTTCTTAGGATTTGTTAAAAAAATTAAAAAAATGTAAAATGTTTTCTCTTTGTACATAATTCAATGGCCAGAGACTGTAAATTTGTGAGATAATATAATGTCTGACACCTATACTACTAACTTTAAACGTTAGGGCAGAGAAATAAAAAAAAAATAAAAAATAAGGACCACCCTAATTTATATACTGCATGCATTTTTAATAATAATTTTTATGTTTTTTTGCTTTTATTTTTGCTACCGCCATAGTACACGTTCCGTCGAATAACTAGTTATGCACAAAAATACTAAAAAATATGACTTTTTAATCCACTTAAAAAGCATAAGAAATGTCCGCAACTAATTTGAATGTCATTTCGCCTGCAGCGTGTTTCAAATTGAGCAAACAAAAAAATAGGCAGCTTTTTCGGTAGTAGTTCCAGTGTGTCTTATTATGATAATCGAATAATTTATGCAATCACAATTTGGCATGCGCATACTTGTCGTGTGATTTATGCAGTTAATCAATATTAGTTGACTAATTTGCTATTATTTCGTGAGATGATTAAAACGAAAAAGAGAAAGAGAGATAAAAAAATTGTTTTGTTCAAAAAAATTATGATTATACTATAGTAGTTGGCGAAAGAGCGAATGAGAGAGTGAGAGAAATGTAGACAGCAATAAATTTTCCACATTTGTTGACAGGCATAAATAGGATTGTGTCACGAAGTGGCAGATTAAGTGTAAATTAGTTAATGGCTGAAAATAGAAAAGATTTGTGTGCATAAATTCATAAATATATATACATATATAAATTAAAATTTTGAATATTTAATGTATGACTAAAGTGCGTGAAGGTTGGTCTTTTTGCTAAATTTGACAAATATAATATGCATATATTGTTGTGTAGTTATTTATACACCAACTATTAGGATTAATAACCATTAAATGATTATTGATTTTAATGTGATTATGATTTATTTGATACTATTACTAAACCGCTATGAAGTTAAGCAACATTTAATTGATTGAGAGGAGAAAAAAAAACTAATTGAAACCTTGACAATACAAGCCTATTATACTTAGTATGTTCAAGGGCTACAGATTTGAAAGCTACAGTCACCATTAGATACCAGTTGGTCTGTGTATCTATTATAACAATATGGTACTCCTTCGAAGCGGTAGATTATTCTAAAATATTGAACAGAATGTAAAAAAATATTTGGGCAACGAAATTTATTAGCTTGCGTTTGTGGGTCAATCAACACAAGAACTGAAGACAATTAAACAAGCAGCTTTTTGACAAACTAATCTTTACATTCTATATGATCTATCATTAAATATACTATCATGAAGTAAAAGGTTATCTAATAAAAACTTACTCTTGTGCTTGGCAGCAATATTAAAATGCATTTAGTTCCTGTTTTCTCGCATCTATGAGAGATCTAGAACCGAGACTAGAGAAATGCACTAGGTTCTCCGTATGAGTTTCAGATTTCATCGTCATTTTGTCATGCTTAAAAAAATTATAAACCTTCTAGTATCCTCTGCTGGTATCTCAATATTTACATAAAAGTTCGCAAAAGCTTTCAATATTTAAATAAAATGTCCATACCTTTTCTTCAACCCAATATCCTTTTTACACAGGCGCTAATTGATCAATTAACCGAGCACTGCTCGATTAAAACGCTGATTAAGATCGATTTACCATACAAAATAAAAATCTACATTAATTACACTCTCGCAACATGTTGCACAGAGTATTATAGTTTTGTTCACATAACGGTTGTTTGTGTCACCAAGAAATAAAAGAGTTAGATATGGGGTTATATATATATAAATGATCAGGATGACGAGTGGAGTTGAAATCCGGATGTCTGTCCGTCTGTCCGTCCGTGCAAGCGATAACTTGAGTAAAAATTGAGATATCTTAATGAAACTTGGAACACATGTTCCTTGGGACCGTGAGAGGGTTGCTTTCGAAATCGGTCCACTGCTACACCCACAAAATCGCGAAAACCAAAAACAAATAAAGTGTCATAACTAAGCCATAAATAAAGTTATAACAGTTAAATTTGGAATAAAGGATCGCACTAGGAAGGGGCATATTTGGATGTAATTTTTTTGGGGAAGTGGGCGTAGCCCCGCTCCTAATCGGTTATTTGTATATATCTCGCAAACTAGTGAAGCTATATAAACCAAACTTTCTGCACACACCATAAAAATAGTTGTAATCGGATAATAACCACGCCCACCTCCCATACAAAGGTTAGGTTGAAAATTACTAAAAGTGGGTTAACTCACTAACGAAAAACGTCAGAAAGACTAAATTTCACATAAGAAATGGCAGATGGAAGCTGCACTCAGATTTTTTTTCAAAATGGAAAATGGGCGTGGCGTCGCCCACTTATGGGTCAAAAACCATATCTCAGGAACTACTCAACAGATTTCAATGAAACTTGGTTTGTAATAGTTTCCTTACCTCACAATAATATATTGTGAAAATTGGCCAAATCGCTTTTTAAAAATATTCATGAAATGGCTTTATGGCTTCGTTCTGCTGTCGCAGAAAATATTTGGTCAGACCCGGCTGTCGTGGGAATTTGTTCATCAGGTATAACTGTTTACTGTTTGCACTTGACTTCCAGGACAACTAGTTGTATACTGCCTTTATTTTATTATATAAGACTGTTAATATTTTCTCAAAATTTACACAAGACTTTACGATAGAGCTCATCTAACATTCTCTTCGAAAAGGAGTAAATGAGAAACATATCCTGTGTCAGGATTGATTTTTGGAAATTCCCTAACAAATTATTTTACAAATCAACTGAAAACACATGTTGGCCTTTAAAGAAATTCCAACCAACCTACACTGTTGTATTGCGTTTATTCAACGAACAGCAAGTCGTTACCGTTAAACCCACACTAGGGCAAGCTACTTGAATGCTAACTGTACACTTCAACTATAGAGCAATACGACAAGCAATACAAAGTTAAATGAAGTTGAATGCGCTGCTATGCCATGTTACGTACGAGTATGTGGGTGGCCTTTTGTGACCACTCAACGTCAACACACACATTCACAACCGCTTTTTTGCTCTAGAAGGGCATTAATGGGTAAACGCGCACGAAGAATGCACAAAATGCAACATGTAATACATGTAACGCGCCAACAAGTATGCTTGCTACATTTGCCATGCGCGCTTGCAAGAGATAAAAGTAAAAAATCCCTGTGTATTATACATACATACATACATATGTGTGTATATGGGTTTAAAAAATGGAGAAATTGAAAAATAAATGAAAAAAAAACAGTGACAAAACCACTACAACATGGCTCAAAATGAAAGCTGAAGAGGAGACATGCGGCGCTTGGGCGATTTGCAATATAAAGGCCAACGGGAGTGCATGCAACATGTGCACTTACATGTATGTATGTATGCAGTTGCAGCCTGCAGCTGGATAAATCCTGCCTGCATCATTGGCGTGATGAGTTTTCTCATCAACCAAGAAATAATGCAAAACAAAAAAAAAGAAATACACATATGTGGAAAGGTCGCCGCAACTTCAATCTGCTGCACTGTTATTACTAAACTGAAATGAAAACCTCTGAATGCCAAGGAGATGCCAAAGATTCTTGACTCGTGGATTTCAACAGTACTGTATATATACATACATACATCTGTGGCATTGCATGCTAGAAAATGGAGTGCAGTTTAATACCGCTTTCAAGCTTAAGCTCACTTCCTCGTGTTTCTTTTTACCGATTTGCTTTACTTTACGTTCAGGCTTTATAAAATAATGAACTAGTAAGGAGTTTTCTTCGTATTCTATGAAAGAAGAAGTGCCTCTTCACATATATAAAATAGTGTGTATGAGTGCTTTCACTGAACAATTGAGTCACTATATCCTTTGAAAAGTTTCACTCGTATTAGCGACATATCTTTAGCAGCTTAAGCGACATATATAGAATTTCAGTACAAAGTTAGAGAAGCGCGAAAGTGCTGGATAAAATACTTAATGAAAGTTCAACGAAAGAAAATTGAAAATAATATCAAGGGAGTAGAATTGCAAGGGAATATATTATTCTTTATAAAATTAAAATCAAACAAACAATGAAAGGGTTTATTGAACGTAATATACATATGTATATTTAGTGCAAAGTAACAGACCATGTAATTGTATCACTTAATTTTTTTTATATAATATTTCATTTAAAATCTCACTTATTTGTTTTAAATACGTTATGTGTGTTTTATTCAACAACACCCTAAATGTAGGCAACCTTTTGTAGACAAGCAAATAAAATATACAGATGTTGCCTACATTTAGGCGGTTTTAAAAATGCATATAAAGGGTTTTTCAAAAGGGACGCTACAAAAGTAGACCGATAGGGACAGCAAACGACGCCATATTGCTTCTCGCTCTTTTGACATTTCTCTTCAGTAAGGTTTGTAATTTCCAACAACGAGTCGAAATTATTAAAATTTACTATCAAAATTCGGAGTCGGCCTCAACTTTAAGCGATACGTCCAATATATGGTCGTCATAATCGTCCTGTCAGATCAACAATTCAGCGTCTCTTGTTATCTCACGAAATGGTCCAGTTAATTGTCCGCCTCGGTCGTGCGATTTGACGCCGTTAGACTATTTCTACGTCAAGTCGATTGATTAACTTTGTACGAATATCGAACGTGAAATTACAGCAGTATCGGTTGATTTATGCTTGAAAATCGGAGAAAATTGGGTTCAGCGCCTGGACTTCTGCAAGCGTCCATGAGGTGGCCATGCAAAAAAAATCCATACATAATGACATCGAATTTCATGGCGCTTTATAGCGCTCTTATTCAAAACCTCTTTACATCAATGAATATGAGAATATCGTTATCATTTACTTATTTTATTAATATATTTCTATTTATTGCCTTTCAATAACATTTTTGATACAACTGCTGACCACTGCTTTGTGGCTACTACGTCCGAAGGGGGTGGTGTGCGCTAAAAAAATATTTTGGGACTACATTACTTGTATGCTTTCATATCTTTAATTATTTTTAATTAAAATATTCGATTTTAACGCTCTCTATGTTTCTTATTCAATATCAGCCTAAATGTAGGCCATACTTCTTATACAAGTAGTATAGGAAACATTGCCTACATTTAGGCGATTTTATAAATACCATTTTCAGTAAAAATCTCCACAAACCTAACATTATTCATATAAAATATGCAACAAGCTGTGTAGTGTAGACTCACCGTGACTCGAAAAATGGAAAGACATCATGCCTCAATGTCATATCTATTACGCTGATTGTGCTGTAAGTAAATGAAGAACTGGAAATAAACATAATTACGGTGTATTTACATAAATAATTTTATACACATATTTGCATGCAAAATTACAATGCCACAGCAGCTGCGTCATAAATAAGCAGCAAATAAGTGCTTACTATTTACAGCTTTATGCGGAATGACAAGAAAGTACATATGTATGTATGCATTTAGAAAAGATATTATTTTCACCTAAGTACGAGTATAAGTATATTTAGGAGTGTTATACTCCTACACCTTTGTAAGCACAAAGAAATATATACTTAGGTATACTCTGAAGTAAGCTGAGTGTAAAATGTTAGTTTTATTTACAATGTGGAACAACGGTTATACTTTGTATTTTGTTGTTGTAGTAAGATAACTATTGCACTTTTTTACTCAAACAATAACACTTCTACTAACTGCTTTATAATTTGAAATTTTTCTAGACATTTATCTCAAAGGGTTTCTACTATACACTCTATACACTGATCAACTGTTGTCGAAGTTTGTTTATAGTTGTTTGTGTAATTTTTTTTTTAATTTTACCTCTCTTAAAGTTCATAAGAATTGTAGAAATTAGTTGACAGGCGTGCAACAACAATGCGTGTGCTTAAAAGTAATGCGGGCTCATTGTAAAGACTTTTTAAAACATACTTTGAAAGAAGGAAGTTTATTTTTCTCTTATTGAGATCTCTTACAGTTTAAGTGTGCGTTGTGTGTGTATGTCTCAGGTTAACGACCCACAATGAGTTGGCTAGTGAAAAGGTGTACATAACTCTGAATCTATTTGTTTTTTACTCTTCTATTGTAAGTACTACGCAGACTTCGCTTTTTCTATATTTCTAAGTACCATTACTTTCGTACACCCACAGTAACACAATAGTCATTTCGGCGTAGCAACAAAAGCTGTATAAATCTTGAAATTTCTTAGAGACGCGTGAAAAAGCCACAAAATGACATGAGTCAGCTATAATTACAGGCTTATAATTATGTTTGGTATACTTTACAAACCAATTTCCAAGAGTCACTGCTCGTTATACTTAAATATATAATAATAAAATACATATTTATGTTCATATATGTGGAGAATAAAATTAGGTTTGTGTAGTAAATTTTCAAAGTTTTTTGTTGCTCTTGGGGAATTATTTTAATATTAAAAATAAATATAAAATGTTCGAGTTAAATTCAGAAAAAATAATGATTTTTGAAAATATTTGCTTGTAAGCATAGTATTTTGAGCTAACTACAGTTGAACTTCCATAACTCGAAGTTCTATAACTCGAAGTTCTTCATAACTAGATCTCTTGAATTGACAATAGAAGTCTTATTTCATACAAATTACCTTTCATAACTGAAAGTCTCTCTAACTCGAAGTTTTTTTTGTGGATTGTGTTGATTCGAGTTAAGGAAGTACAATGGTATTCTTTTTCGAATTTCTTTCCGAACGTTTTTTAGTTCTGTAATGCTTTTATTTTCTACTACAACTAATTTCAAGAACTATTATACGTTTTATGTGACCCTGAATCATTTTATTCCACCAACCTTTTGTTATTACTCTGATTTATACTTTTAAAGAGCTCATCAAGTATCTTATTTGTATCACGGTTTCATAGAAAATAATCCGTTCAAATCTAAACTTAGGAAATAAACAGAACAATACCTTGCCAAAACACTAACAGAGCATTTGTACCATTGCGGATGGTGTTCTAGAAGTTCAATTAGGATTTAAATAAAGTAGTAGGCATTATTCTGATTCAACTATTTGGTTAAGTTTAATTAGTGATATGTGAATTTCATTTAAGCATGGTTCAATTTGATTTTAGAAGATTCAAAAAATAATTATTTTTGTTTCAACATCTATATAGCATTTACATATACATATAAAAGTAATATGATCCAAATCAATAACCTTTTCGCACAGCCAAATTAATTGATCAATTAAAATATATAACTGAGAAACCAGTTGCACTTCACACTGCCGGCGATCAGCTGTAATACATCTCTGTTTCCTTTTTTTTTCATAAGAAGTTGGTAAGTTTCAACAGCTGATTGCTATTTTCTCAATAACCACAGACATTATTTGTAGCAGCGACGTCTACCGTCGAATAGTATTAATGCTATTTTATCAAAAAAATACAGCCAATTGCAGAGTTGCATTTCATTTTGAACTCGATTAAAAATTAATGTAGGAAAATTAGAGTTTTGTTTTGTATGGTAAATCAATCTAAATCAGCGCTTTAATCGAGCAGAGGCCGTTTAATTGATCAATTAGCTCCTCTGTGAAACGGCTATAAGGCATCTAAATTAATTATTATTAATGATTCGATTAACTCATATCTCGTAGATACATTTTATTAATTATACATATACACTCCTTCCTTTGACATAAGCCTTGTTCCTATTATGTTCTATGCCTTGCCACATGATTACTGTTGTTAACCTCAATATTGCCACCATTATCTCATTACGCCTTGTCATGCCTATTCGTAAACTCCATTTCTGTTGGCAAATTCCAAGGCAATTTGAACGCTTTAGATTACTACACAGTTAGGTGGTTGACATTTGGCGTGGGCATGTCTTACAATTGTTGATATTACTTCAATTTCTCGCTATCTCCTCCGTCGACTGCTACATTAATGGCAAACCAATTGCTACTTTTTTCCTTCCTATCTATCATTGTTCACTGCTCTTTTGCCATATATGTAATTATATACATGTATTTATCTATGTACATATGCCCATTTATGGTTATTTGCAACGGTAATAACGCCAAGTACCATTTTTCATGCTCACTTAAGAAGCGAATTACTTTTGTTGAGCTTATACGAGTAAATGTGTATTCAGGTTTTATGCTATATGGGCCAGAAAAAAGAATCCAGTAGCTCAGTTATTCAATTTCTTAGCATTGCTGGCAAAGTAAGTCTTATATGTAGATATGTATGTATATACTTTGACAATACCCTTAACATTCTTTCGCATATATACACGTATATATACATACATTTGTATTGGATATTTATGTGTGTAACTTAAGCTTTTTATGTACTTAACTATGCCTTATTTTATACTTAACGACAAAAATACAAACATATAATATATATATGTATATACTTACATGCAAGAGTATACATACGCGTATATATAATAATATATAAAAATTCTCAACAGTTTTTTGACTTCAATAATTGTGTGATTTTTTCGCAAAGGAATTTTGTGGTTTTGGTTCAAAAGGAGATTTTTTAATTTTTATTTCTTTTGCGTAAATATTTTTTTATTTAATTTATTCCATTGAAACCAAGCATAACTAATCTCTTTATTGATGACTGTATTCTATATATGGCGCTAGCAAAATTAGCTTGATAAAATTTGAATTTATATACGTTTTTGACCTCTAGTATATATAAGTCTAATACTATTGAATACATTTATTTTTGGTCTCTGAAGATCAACTAAATTTCACATTTACATTTCGAAATCCAAAAATTTGATATGAAAGATGTCGAGATCTATTCCCCTCTCCCAACAATGGCAAGCCTGAATCGGTTCCTCTTTTTACAAAATGTTTCAAACATATTTTCGACTTCGAAAATTTTCGGTTCCAATTTTCGGTCGGAGGAAGTTTCCGTTACCTCTATGATCCTTGATTTAGTATTCGCACAACCAAATTAATTGGTCAATTAGAATTTTAATTGAGAAACCCATTTTTGCCCGTTACTCGATAATCGATCAGCGATTTTTGTTTTCGGTTTTCATATAAATTTGGTAAGTTTCAACAGCTGATTGCTATTTTCTCAATAACCACAAGCATATTATTTTCAGCGGTGACATTTTCAACCCCATTAAAATTCGATGAAATACAATGGAGAAAAATTAAATTTGTTTGTATGGTAAATCGACCTATATCAGCGCTCGAGCAAAGGCCGTTTTAATTGATCAATTAGCTTCTGTGTGAAAAGCGCATTTCTCTAAAATTATGTACTATTTTTTGTTTGTTTTTTATCTTATTGTTTAACCGAAAGCTTTAGGTTTCGGCAATCATTAAGTCCATCGTGGACTTCTAGAAGGTGCTGATAGCAGTTTAATTGAACGGCAATATCCAGTAAAGTGATATTAGAAATCATTACAAACTATTTAACATAATTAAACGGATTTCCAACATTTTTATTACGCATTGGCCAAACTATTACATCCAATCCTGTCTTATACTCAATCTATTATCGTCATCATTCAAACTACTCTTATAATTATAACCTCCTCCTCCTTGAATCAAACCCTTTTAAGGATTTCCTCCACTACATCCTTGACTAAAAAAGTTAAAGTCACTCAACCTCAACAACCACTTAAGAAGGCAAGAAGAAAGTCAGCGAACAGCTTAAAGGTTTGGCACTTTAATTTTATTCAGAGGCAAACTTTTCGAATGTTAAACAACACTGTCAATTTCCTGTCAAATCAATCATTTACACTCGCAAAATTTTTCACATGCACTGAGATTTTCGGCAGCAAACTATAAAAGAAGTGTATATACCTATGTTCATCTGTATATAAAAGCACGCAAAAAAGCCTAGCGAGTAGACTTGCCATTCTTTATTGATTGCTGGTGGCATGAGCTCCAACTCTTGCCTGATTGCAGTAAAAAGGACACATGCGAGGGCAGTCAGTGAGAAATGTAGCAAAAAGGAAATAAAATAGTGGAACATAAAATAGCAATAAAAAATTGGTTGTGAGAATGTATATGTAGTGGTCAAAAGGTAAATGGATTGAAAGTGTAAGCTGGGTATAAAAAATAAAACTGAAATAAAATACATTCACAAAAGTTATTTAATATTTTTTTAAAACAAATTTTACTATTTTTTTTTTAATTTTTGTTTTTTTGCAATATTTCATACTTTCTTTTTAAATTGTTGTGATGCAACTGAAAAAAAATTAACGGCACATTTATGATACAATCTTTCTGTATTTCTTTTTTGAAATTATATATATATATATATATATCGTGCCTGAAAGCGGTTATTCGTGCTATTTTTATTATATATTATATTTCTTTATGTGCTATTCTGATTCATTAAGTTTTATTTCATTGAATAGAATTTCCTGTGATATTACAATAATAATAATAAAATATGGCCTATCATGCTCCCCCGCCTCCTGCCCCACCTCATACATTTGAATTTCTGTGAATCAACGTTGGAATTTTAATAACATATATACATTTTATGCTTTATTTAATAATGAATTTTTGCTAAATTCTCGAGAAAAATGAAGTGGAGTGTAAGAATGTATATGGCAATGAATTTTAATCTCTGGCAATTTGTATATTTCATTACATTTCCATATTTCCGTATATATTTATATACATATATAACAAGTAAGGAAAGGCTAAGTTCGGGTGCAACCGAACATTTTATACTCTCGCAATTTATTTAGAGATTTACCTACATATATTTTCGGTGAAAAATTACCCTTAGGCACTGAGTTCTTCATGTTTGATATCAGGGGCCTTGAAAAGTCATGATTAGATTTTGACAATTTTTCCACAAGTGATGTCTCTGTCATCTCAAATACAGTATTTGTGTAAAGTTTTATTTCGCTATCTTAATCGGTTCCTTATGTATACATTATAAAGTGAACAAATCAGAAGGATTCAAAATTGAGTTATATGAGAAGTAGGCGTAGTTCTGAACCGATTTCCACCAGTGTCATCAGGGTGTCAAGAAAATATTATATACCGAATTTCATTGAAATCTGTCGATTAGTTCTTGAGATATGGTTTTTGACCCATAAGTGGGCGACGCCACGCCCATTTTCCATTTTGTATAAAAATCTCAGTGCAGCTTCCTTCTTCCATTTCTTATGTAAATTTTGGTGTTTCTGACGTTTCTCGTTAGTGAGTTAACGCACTTTTAGTCATTTTCAACCTAACCTTTGTATGGGAGGTGGGCGTGGTTATTATCCGATTTCTTTAATTAGACTGTATAAGGAAACGTATAAAAGAAACGACTGCAGAAAGTTTGGTATATATAGCTTTATTGGTTTGCAAGATATATACAAAAAACCTATTTGGTGGCGGGGTCACGCCCACTTTTCCAAAAAAATTACATTCAAATGTGTCCGTTCCTAATGCGATCCTATGTTCCAAATTTTATTTTCATAACTTTATTTATTAGTTAGGCTTAGTTATAGCTCTTTATGTGTTTTTGGTTGTCGCCATTTTGTGGGCGTGGCAGTGGTCCGATTCCGCCCATCTTCGAACTTAACCTTCTTATGGTGCCAAGGAACACGTGTTCCAAGTTTCATTAAGATATCTCAATTTTTAATCAAGTTACAGCTTGCACGGACGGACAGACGGACAGACGGACGGACGGACACACAGACATCCGGATTTGAACTTTACTCGTCACCCTGATCACTTTGGTATATATAACCCTATATCTAACTCGTTTAGTTTTAGGACTTACAAACAACCGTTATGTGGACAAAACTAGTATTATAGTTTAGCAACTTTTGTTGCGAGAGTATAAAAATATGATTATAAGTATATGGGGTATACTATACTTTAATATACTGATATTTGTTATCGATTTAGTGGATTTGACATAATTTGGTGAAATTCTAACCATAAACAACGAAGCAATATGTCAAGATTGAGAACCTTTATATTAGGATTAGTCGTTCTGGCCTATTAAACATACGAGTAGATCTTCAGATTTCACCTCTTTAACAATTAATAAACCTAATAAATTTTTTAAAGAACTCAAAAGGTGTTCAATATTTATATTGATTTTGATGTTATATTTATAAATTATGTGCACCCTGTATATTTATGTTTCAATGTATATAACTACATATTTTCACTGAATAATGTGATAAATTGTAATAAATCGTTTAACGAATGGAAAAGTAAATATAAATACTAATATGAGTTTTAAAATCCATTCGAGTATAGACAAAATATTATTATGTATAGTTATATACTTATATATTATATATATATAAAAATTCACCCAACTATGCGTTTTGCAAATTCTACTCACATATACTCACACCATCATACCTTTATTTTACAAAACGTTGCTAGTTTATTACCTACAAAAACCATGATCGCGTGTTACTCTGACATCGCCCCCTATAAGCTGGCGCAGAATTTACATCCGGTGCGCTATACAGAGTTTTTTTTATGACATATCTGTTGTCTACACTTTGTTTTGCCCCACCACCTCCATTCTTCACGGCAGTCGCTGACTGGTTGTCAATGTAAAGTTTTCATTTGTTTCGGATTATGCGTTTTTTATTATCTACTTGGTTGTATGGTGGCGTTTTTGCGTTATTGTTTTAAGCCCGCAATGTTGATAGCATTACCGAAATTAAGGAATTACAAAGTAGTCATTTCGGGATCCCGAACATTGATGCGTTTTTCTGGAACACTAATTCAATTTGCCAGAAATCCTGAAATCTGAGGATTAACCATAAAGAGTTATATCGGTTTTGAACTCTTATTACTATGAAGAGTTTCGTGTTCTTTTGTTCGTATCGCCAGAACCTTATACTAAGTACATACATATCATTCAATTGTAGCCAAAATCAATAGATATAGTCCCTGTGCATATTGAGGTCTCACCGATCTATATACGATTCTTCTGAATATTTTGTCGAATTGTGTTGAATTTGTTTAACATTCTTTTAACTGTGGCACGTTGACAAAGTATCTATAAAACTATACTCCCAAAAGCAACTACTATCAGATCTGTGCCAATTGATAAACCCGTTTTTCTTCAGATAGAAACAGTACCGTACCCGATATTCATAAAATATTTGTTTGCGCCGTCAAATGAAAAATCAATTACCGTTAACAGCCGAAAATTTTAGATAAGAATATAAGTATCTTATATACATACATATGTGTATATACTTCTAGACTCTCAAAGATACTAACACCCATATATGTATATGTAAGATATATTTCATATATTCATTCTGATTGCTTTCGTTTGTTCACTTGACTATTTGTTGTTGTGCCACTTAGACCTTCTGCCAACACTCTAAATATGATTTCATTTCGGCGAATTTTATTGATATCATTTTCTTCGATTTGATTTGTTGTGTGTGTCGGTAGTTCTGTTATTGTTTTCGAATTTATTGCTATACACTTGCATACAAACATATCTCACAATAATTGTGCAGCAGGCAATATATTATCAATTTACTAATAACTAATAAATATTGCTTTATCACTACAAACATTTGTATATCTACATATGTATATGCATAGAAATAAATGTATTTTTATATAAATATATACATATATTTGTATATACTTTTATGAAATTCAATTATTTACGAAGCAGTACGCACGCAGTCTGGTGGACTCATATGCTTGTATAGGGTGACCGTTATGATTGCATTTTTTGAAATTCCAGAAGTTTGTCCAAACTTAAATAGATACTGTATTTCTATTAAATATTTTTTTTAGATTTTAGAATACCTAATATTCCTGGACCAAATAACTGTTAATTTTTTCACGAAAAACTAGAAAAACATTTCCTGAGACCACCATTTTGTTAATTAAAAAAAGACTAAAAATTCTAATTTTTTCGTGTCTCTGACTTTCCCTAACCCCTTAAGCCTAAATTCGCTTGTGACAATATTTCTGTGATATTTTCTTGAAATCAAAGACCTTCTGCCATCGCAATTTTAATTTTTGACTAACAAATAGTGATTATGTTACTCTTAAACCTATTTGGAATGCCGTTGAAAAATAGTATGAAGAAGGAAGGATGGATGGATTCAAGTCGAAGACTTTTATAATAACAGTTAATTGAAAATTCATTACAGTTTATGAACCACCCTTTTTCACACATACATATGTATGCCTTAATTGAACAATTAATATTTTGTAATTCGAATGGAAATGCAATGCCATGCCAAAACTGATCAATGCTTTCATATTGTTTGGAATTATTTTACAGTTATGTAGCCTGCAGCTGTAATGTAATGCATATACCGCGCAGTGACAGCTGTCAGTTGTACTACAATATATACAAACTTAACCCATGGGCTGTTATGAGTTTACCGCTTCAGAGTTCACTTAAAACTCTAGAATTGTCGTAAAATATTACTCAATATCGTGTATAAAATGTAGAGCTTATGTAATATGACAATTGCGGTTTTTTATGCGGTTGTATACACAATAACTCGCGTCTGGCGTCATATTTCAATTGTTACCATTTATACAATTCCATTGAAATTTTTACAATGAGTGGGTACTTGTATGGTAGGGGCATATAAATGTATATTTGTTGGTATATATTCAAACATACATGTGTATATAAAATAATTGAAAAGTTATAAAATGTGTTCAAACTCCATATTTTTAATCCTAAGTCCCTAAAGTTAGAAATGCTTTGATATACCCAGGTACATAGACAACTAAACTCAGCCACAGGTATTGTAGATATGTATATGCATTTCTATGTCTGCACTTGACATTAACGTCAATCAAAACGCACCGAATTGACAGTTCAAAGTGGGATGCCTAGAGGTAAATCTATGGAATTTATGCCAAGTCACAAAACTAGATTTCGAGAGATAATCATAAATGGAGCGCGCGACGGCTGCAAATGTGCGTATATACAAATGTAAATATATGTATGTATATATCCATATCTCTATGTAATAATAGTGCTCACCAGTATCTACTAGTTTGCTCACCTATGAGCAAGGCATGTCATGATTATTATTGTTGTTGATTGACATTATTTTGTATGCGGTTTATCAAGACTTAACCACAAGCGTGGTAATTTAAAAGCTCCAGCCATTATTTCAGAGCTTACATATGTGATTATATATGTACATATGTATATACATACATATTACATATTCTCGTATTCACAAATGTATTGTATGTATATGAAGTCGCCTATTCATTCTTTCATACAGTTATTGTTAAATTGTTCATGCATTTACAATAATTTTTGCTTTTGTGCCTCAACTGGGTTGCATTTGTCGGCTTGTAAGCTACTATATGGCATATAGCATTGTACTTGGCATTAATTAAATGGCTTCAAATGGAATGTATGGTATAGTTATTGTCGCAATTTCATTTCATGATACTTGAGAATTTATAGAAAAATAAAATTGAATTATTAAAGGCGTAGTGAAAAATGGTCAGTGATTGTTATTCTACTTGTTCGTGTTGCTGCTATGCGACTGAGTATATGTACTTACAAACATATATTCATATGAACTAGCTTAATTTAATACAAATATATACGGTCCTAAATAACATATATGTTTTTATGAAATATGAAAATATTTAAATAAAGATATATATAATACTTAATTAATTCCAAAAGACTTGATTTTGTAATCAAATGATTGTGATCAAAATTACTTTATTTGTTGACTTCATTAGCAACTGTGATATGAAAATTCTCAATTAGCGTAGCATAAAAACGCCTAGCATAGTAGTTCTGAATTAACATGACTGCTTAAATTAGATTTTCACAAAATTCAATTATCACCCCTATAAAAATTAGTTACAGCAATAATTACCATTCCCATTACCGTGACACTTACACTTTTGTTATGGTAATAGAAATAGTAGTTGTAAATACAAATAATTAGTATATTTAATACTACGGAAAAATAAATATTTAAAAAAGTGTTACAACCATTATAATTACTATCAGCAGAACCATTACTGTTACCATTGCATGAAGCGTAAAATTACCATTAATATTACCTTAACTAAAACTATCATCATTATATTTATTATCATTATATTTAAAGTAAACTTTCTAAAATTTCTAAATTCAACTCATAGTTCACAGTAATGATTACCAGTACCATTACTATTACAGTTGCGATTACCAACTCCGCTATGATTGTAATATTGTGATTACTTGTGTTTATTATTGTCGTACCAATGGTATTGCAATAATCATTACTAACGGCATAATAAAAGCAATATATAAAGTAAGTTTAAAGTATAATTACAATTACCATTACCACTATAATTACAATAGCCGTATATTATGTCTCTTCATATATGTAATCAGTATACTAATAATGTAATCAGTATCAATACTATAATCATTACATTTAATGTGCACAAGTAAACTTCTAAAATATCTAAATTTAATACATAATTCATATGTAATCATTACCAGTAGCATTACCATCACAGTTGCAATTAACAAGTACATAAAGAAAGAAAGAAGAAGAGAAATGCCAAAGTTTCTCGGAATTACTATTTTTTCTATTCCAAAAAGTTCCCTTACTTTTACATTACTAGTAATCATTAGTGCGAAATAATGCTATGTTGATGCATCCACAAAGAGTGTATGTACATCAAACCCACGGTAAGAGAAATTTCATTCCGAAAATTGTGTAATTTAAACATCCAAAATTTTATTCGTTTGTATAAAGGAATGAGTATCTGTGCCATCGAATGCCACATACTATCATCGTTAAATTGAAAATGTACACATATACGTTTCATTAGTGGTTTGTGATTTTTTTTAAGCGTTTACATACAACCCAACATACATATGTATTTAAATGATTTAACTTCTGTATTCTGGATAATTAATACTCGTAGTATATTGATCTGCGGTTAGTTATGCTGATATCACATTCTTATGTGGTATATGTATAGCTGTGTGTGAATGCTACTTAAAACAACAAAATTCGCACTTGAAAATATTCTTGCATTTATATACATATATTCATTATAACTGTAGATAACCACAATGATGGGAGTTCAAGAACGTGATTCGTTTAATCGCTTGGGTTTGTAATTCAACTAAGAAAAATTTCATAATCTTAACCACCATTACTTTATTTTATAAAGAAAAATAAATATATATATTTGTCACATTTATAAAACTTAGTATAAAAATTTTGAAGGATCCCTGAAGAAGATAGTTAGATAGAAGTTGTACTTCATGCCATAAATATTTTCTATAAAAAATAATTAATCACATGTGATTATGTGCAACAAGTATTTTTTTTCTACTGATATAACGCCTTTCCCATAATAATAGTTTACTATAAAAAATTAGTTTATTGTGTATTGGCAACTCTATTGGTTAAATACATTTGTTGGTTATATTCATGGGTTATATAGTACTATGACTATAAATTGTGGATAAAACGTGGTAATTATCAGTGCTTTAATTTTTTTATATAATCTTCCCATAATATTTATTTGCTATAAAAATTATTTGAGCCAATACCAATCAAGTGTTATGACATTTTTGAAGTAACATATTTCCTATAAAAATTGTGTTTATAAATTTAAAGCAAAATTGTATTCTTGAAGTAACATCTTTCCTATAAAAACTGTTTTCTATAAATTTTATTGCTAAATTGTACTTTTTATACTCTCGCAACCTGTTGCACAGAGTATCATAGTTTTGTTCACATAACGGTTGTTTGTGTCACCAAGAAATAAAAGAGTTAGATATGGGGTTATATATATATAAATGATCAGGATGACGAGTGGAGTTGAAATCCGGATGTCTGTCCGTCCGTCTGTCCGTCTGTCCGTCTGTCCGTCTGTCCGTCCGTCCGTCCGTGCAAGCTGTAACTTGAGTAAAAATTTAGATATCTTAATGAAACTTGGAACACATGTTCCTTGGGACCGTGAGAGGGTTGCTTTCGAAAATGGGCAAAATCGGTCCACTGCCACGCCCACAAAATGGCGAAAACCAAAAACACATAAAGTGTCATAACTAAGCCATAAATAAAGTTATAATAGTAAAATTTGGAACAAAGGATCGCACCAGGAAGGGGCATATTTGGATGTAATTTTTTTGGGGAAGTGGGCGTGGTCCCGCCCCCAAATCGGTTATTTATATATATCTCGCAAACCAATGAAGCTATATAAACCAAACTTTCTGCACTAGTTTTCTCTAGCCACTTCTTAATACAGTCCAAAAATGAAAGAAATCGGATAATAACCACGCCCACCTCCCATACAAAGGTTAGGTTGAAAATGACTAAAAGTGGGTTAACTCACTAACGAAAAACGTCAGGAACACTAAATTTCACATAAGAAATGGCAGATAGAAGCTGCACTCACATTTTTTTACAAAATGGAAAATGGGCGTGGCGTCGCCCACTTATGGGTCAAAAACCATATCTCAGGAACTACTCGACCGATTTCAATGAAACTTGGTTTGTAATAGTTTCCTTACCTCCCAATAATATGTTGTGAAAATTGGCCAAATCGCTTCACAACCACTCCTACTTCCTATATACCAGAACTTTGAAAACAATCTGAATCGTTTACTTTACAATATATAAAGTAAGCACTAGTGAAGATATCGGTGCAGAACTTTGCACAAATACTATGTTAATAGTGTGGCAGCCCTTTTCTAAAAATCGTCGAAATCGGACCATAGGTTTTCAAGGCCCCATATATCGAACATGAGGACCTCGGTGCTTCTAACCTAATATTAGGGTTTCCAACTTTCAATGGACTTTATACAATATATATGACGAATATGTGGGTCAAATTGTGTATTATATACTATTAATTAAGTTAAATAAATAAATTGCGAGAGTATAAAATGTTCGGTTACACCCGAACTTAGCCCTTCCTTACTTGTTAAGTAATATTTTCCTATAAAAAACTGTTTTCGATAAAATGTATAGCAATCAAAGAAATGCTTTATTAATTCTTCTTGCATACAAGATTCGATTTGATAAGTCATTCGTGTGCACTAAATCATTAGCTTGCTACACACTCAATTTAATAATTAGCTAATTTTGGCATTGCTAAAATTAGACAGCTCACAAGCCGCAAGCGGATGCTATGGCATATGCACAGAATGTGTTTTTATTATTTTTTGCCATAAAAATACGCATTTTGTGCATTTAACAAATTTCATTTGTTGTTGTGTAGGCAATGATATAAATTAATTTTATATATGCTAGATATAATATATAGACGGTATTTATAAGACTTCGTAATCATTATATATTTCATTCTAAAACATAACATTTTATTTATTCTGTTCTCATTGCAACTGCAATGCGTTGCGCGCGTCTTGCCGTTTTGTGGGGGAAACATACATATAAGCTTGTGTGATTGTCTCTGATAAATGTGCAATAATTTGCATTAAATAGCAATGAATAGAAATTATTTTATTGCATAACACCGGCATTAATACGCCAAAGTGTGCTTATTTTGCCATTGACGTGGGGGAAAATTGCCGATAAATTGCAGTGTAGGCTGGCATATGATTAAGTTTGTCTGTTTGTTTCTGTTGTGCTAAATAATTATACGACAGGAAAAATGTTAAACTAAATAGAAAAGTTGCCCGTATGCATTTTTGATTTTCTCATTTCGTGCGTAAACTGAAAAAATATGGCATGAAATTATCACGTTATTAATATTAATTTATTGCATTAATACACAGCAAAAAAAGCTAACGCAAAATTAAAGATTTTATAGAAAAAAATTATTTTTAATTAAATTGAAAATTAAAAATTTTATAGAAAAATGTCTTTTTAATCAGATTGTTCACATTTCCACATATTTGCAGTGTAATCACTAATTTAAAAGCTTTTTTTTCTCAAATTCCAGTTCAATGTTTAATTGTTTAAATTTTTATACACTCTAACTAAAAGTATATATATTTCTTTGAAATGGATATTTAATTTACGTGCACTTCAGTTGTCAGAGCTTTAGTGTTTTGCAAATTTTCTGTATACCCATGCCACACCTCTAAACATAACCACCTGTCAAACAGTTGTCATACACGACGTTGTCATTTGCGCTTTTCAATCATCAATCAACTGTTCGACGCGACATCGGCATTTGCTTTGAAGAATGCATATCTATTTTTAAATATTGAAATAGATATTCAACGTTAGGACTAACAATTTAGAGCGAAATATAAAATTATATAGACACAACTTGTTTTTAGTATTTTTACCTTTGATTTAATATTTAATAAACTCGCGGTGTAATCAAATAATGTAACATTTTTTTATGCAAATAAAGTTTTAAATGGTTTTAAGAAATGCTACCTTAAGATAGTTCTAACTGCATAAATTATTGTATTAATTTATGTTAATACCATTAACATATGTATATATACATTAACAGCAACAATTCTCATTACTTTAGCTCTTACTATATTATTTATCTGTACATTATTCATTAACATTGTCGATGTATGATACTTAATGCGACATTTGCTGACTTGTTATACTTAAATTTAGATCAGTAATTCTATTAGCAGTACCATTTTCCTTTACCACACTTCTTTTCTGTTCCCGTTTCATACTCCATTACCACAATTATTATTAATGTAAATACATAAATCAAGTTTTTTCTGTATTTTACAATTACATTTTTAAAATTCTGAAGACGCATGCCATTATTACTATTAACTCCATTACCATTATCGTCGCCATTATAGCCAACATTACCATTACAAAATTGAAATCAATAGCATTACATCATTATTTTCAATACCATTACCACAATTAATGTAATTAAATACGATAAATAAGTATTTAATGATTATATATTTTTATTATTATTTACATATTGTAATTCTCAACTGATAAACACAATTCAACATATTCTAATTACATCCCCAATTATCGTCACCATTACCGCACATATTACCATTACAATTACTATAGCTATGTATTATCCGAATTCATTTATTGATAAAAATGGTGAAAATTTTTGTTTCCATCAATGTTGCAACAATTAGAGTAATCATTACCATTAACAGTACCATTAAAATTACAATTACTATGATTATTTTAAGAATACATTCACAACAATTCTACTTTTAATATTCTCCTTATAATTTATAAATATTTAGCCACAGCATTACTTTTACCATTACCTTTAGAATTACAATTACCAATATCTATTTTGTTTAAATGTGCAATATTTGCTTGATTTCTTATGGAAGTAATGCTCGACTTAAGTATTTAAAAAAAGTGCATTGCGAGGACACATTATCGAAAAAAATATAAAAATACAAACGAGGAAAGGGCGAAGAAAAGAAGATAAAAAGAAAATAATGTACGTATGTCTAAATACTTTTACGTAAATACAGCGTATTTATAATTAGTATTAAAAATGGCGTATATTGAGACGCCTAAACCAATAATTTTCCACATTTTGTTTATTTAAATTTTCTTCAATTTCCTCATAGCTTTCTGACTAATAGAAACACAAACAAACTTTCAGTGTCACTTGTGTGTCTTACGTAGAAAAAAAATCAGTGTTACACTGGTCAACAAATTATTGGCGTCAAGAAAATGGAAATAATACATATACATACATATAAATATAAAAATTATTATTCTCTATACAAAATAGAGATATATTTTATAAAATATTTTTTTTTTAATTACGAATCTATTACATTAAATAAAAACTAAGTTTTTCACACTGGAGAAAAATATATTTATTTTTTTCTTTTTAATTTTATTATTGTTGTTTAGTGTAAATCTTTTTTATTTATATAATACGCGTTATGAATACATATGTATATATGTGTGTATGAAATTTCTTTAAATGGCTGCCGGCGTAATTTGCACTTGCTCTAATAAAATATTTATTTATGCCTTATAAACGTTCGCTGATTGGCTATTTGTTGTTTCAAGGTGATTGTTGTTGTGTAGATTTCTACATATAGTTGAATATAGTTGATGTAGTACTAGTTGTTGTTTCACTCTTTATCAAAAGCGTTCACCCAGTTCTTCGAGAATTACATTTTTCACATTTCACGTGTTGCCTTGCGTATGCACGTTGCTGGTTTCGTGCCAAAAATGTTATATAACAGATCGATATAAGAAAATATATAATTTGCATGGATAAATAAGAAAAGAAGAAGAAGTTGTGTGCGAAAAGTAATTCGTACAAAAACAGCTATTAAAGATGAAAACTGGCGGAACTTACTCGGTGTAATGGGCGTGGTTAATACCAAAGAGCGTCGTGAGTTCGAGTCCAGCTAAATCTATTATGAAGATACATGTTGTTTTCAGTGATAGTTTCATAGTTGGTGCTTTGATGAAGAAAAACAGAATATGCGATTTCTATAAATAAATTCACTTTTCGAAATATCGAAAAGCTTTTTAAATTTATGTTTTTATTAAATTATTTTATTTAGCAATCGTCTTCAATGAATGATCTCATGCTTTTATTATATTACTTCACCTTCCATAGAACACACTACCACAAAGTATGGCTGATATTCACTTTGTCAAATTGATAAGAACTCTCAAAACATAAGTCATCAATACTAAAATAAATAAATCTGAAATTGTTTTTTGGTTGCTTAAGTGTTGAAAACTTAAAAATCTTGTATGTTTTTTATCAATATTTACATGAAGAAATACAAACTTTTATATTTACTTACACTCAAGCAGTGAATATACGTACTATCAGCACACAGTACTTTCCTTCTAGTTATGACATCACTTTCTAACTCCGTAATTATACATATTTATCTACTTATATGTATGCCTTGTTCGAATTGTAGCAAAATCGATTAAATCATTTACACTGTGTCAATAGAAATGTTACAGCCCTCTAGTACACACTGATATAGTTGAACAACACAATATTTTCGAAGACAGTTGGTTTTATCTAATGCATGAAACATACAAATGTAAAAAACAATAAAAAAAAATTGATGTGTGACAGAAACAACAAAAATTTATTGATACCCAGCAACTCTGCCGACTAAATTAATAACACCGCTGTCAACACCTGATAGCAATTGGAATAAGAGATAATAAATCAAAGTGATTCTTTTCTGTCACTATCATAAGCTACAGTAATATTTTAATGAACTGCTTCTTCGCATGCGTGTGAGCTACCTGTTCAAAGTAAAACCTTTATCGCATAGCGGAAGAAACTACTATCAAAATAACACGGTTATCATTTAGTATTCTATTTACGTCAGATAAATAAGCTTTAAACCAATTAAGTACTTTTTACATTGAAAAATAATAATAATTAAAAATATTTCTAGGGAATTTAGTTAATGGGCATTTCTTGTTTGATAGTCTATCTAAAGTAAAAAAATAAATTATACAAAATAATTTATGAATTCTAAACAATGCATTTTATTATCAAAAGTAGTCGTAATAAATAAAATAAGTCATAAGCTGTCTTCAATTCGCCAAATCTTGGAGAGTTGCGAATCAAACAAATAAATAAGCTATAAAGTAATTAGGTACTTCTAGCATTGAAAACATAATGATTTTAATTTTTTCTAGGGAAATTAGTTAATAGGCAATAAGGCGATAAGTGGCTACTCTCACCGGTCTGATGAATAGATTACCACTATTTCGATATTTCCACTCGACATAACTTTCTACCCAATCGTCTATAAATACCTTTGAATTATATTTTACTATTGAAGGTTGAAAGTGTGCTAGGGTACCTAATGTATTGGGTATATAAACAGACTGGTTTTCTCTATAGCATTCTAAGGTTAAATCTTTTTATAAATGTCTTCTACTATTATCAATCCGACAGTATATGTGAGATCCACTAACTTGACGAATAAAAATAGATTCCGTAGTTATTTGCTATTTAATTAGGGCTGAAGTTTTATCGGAACAGATCCTTGAAACATCAAAAATCTTAAATTTTCTATTTAAAATGTTTCTTTAGTAAAAATTACTTTTGTTAAACTGATAATACATTTCGCAGGTCTGTTTATCTTCTAGAAAAATAAGATACACTTAAGATCTGATACATAATGTGAATGCATCCCTACTTTATTTTTCAGCTTCTAAGCTTTTATACTATCGAATCGACCTTTTGGCTATTGGTCTCTTCTATGTTCCTCATGTTCATCACGACGGGCCTTCAGTAAGGTCTTTGACGACCGCGGCAGTCGAAATCTATATTTGAAATATTTAATCATAAGAAATATTTAATGTTTTTCAATAAAATGTATTAATTTTCTCTTCTTTTGCAGGTAAGCACGCTTTAATCAATATTCCATTCGAGATTTCAAGTCAAGCAATGGGTAAGCAATACTTTTATAATTTTATAAACTATAAACTAAACCCCCCTTCCACGTATCTTAATAGATGTTTTTTCCTTTAATTGTAAGATTTTCTTACAAACAGTTTAACGTTAAAGCGATCAATTAAAACGACCGTAAAATAAACGAATTAAAACTCACACACGTACATACATACATGTATGTACGCAGGTTCATTGAAGAACTTCACTGCAGACCCACAAGAATCTCTATAAAATCGAATCAAAACGTAATGCAAGATGAATGTAATTGTAAACAAGCGAGCAAAATGGGCATTACGATCAAGAGAAATGAGGGAAAATGTAATAATGTCATTGCATGCAACATGCCGTTAGTTCGCACCTCAATATGGCAATGACAAGGTGACAATGCGGTTGCTGGTTTGTTAACAGTTATTATATACAAACAAACATATGTGTACCGATATGTACTCGTATGTGACATTAATAGCAGATTTTTGCTGCCATTTAAGAAATCAGCAATGCATTGCGGCAGACTGCTGCTGATGCAACAAGAAATAGAAATAGCAAGGCAATTGCCATAGTAATGCCAATGGTTGTAGAATCTCGGAAAAATATATGACAAGAATATCTACATACATACATATGTAATATATTTATATATATGTTTATATAAAACAAACAGCTTAGTTGGGTTAGGAAGTCGCATGTTGCATGCATGTTACGTGCAACTGCAAAAGGCATTATGCCACAAATGTTGTACACAAGCGTTGCGTAGCAAAGAAAATTATCCATAAATTGAAAAACTTTTTACAGATGTACATAAATATATGTATATGAACATGCATGTAACATGCCTCAATTTGTGGGGTGTTCTATGATTTTGCAATGACGTTACATAAGTCCGTTGTATTATTGAATGATATACATATTTTGTTGCTTGTACCTTTCTTAGAATGCTAGCCGAACTTTCTTTCTTTTTCTTCTAGTTTTAGTGTGTAATTCAATTTTACCTGGTGAATGGCTTTCTCTGAAATAGTGAAATAGTGGATTGAAGTCAGACCTTCCTTCGCAGACTTGTCACAGATCCATTGTAAGCAACTCTGAACTCAACAATGTTCTTTAGACCGAAATCTAAGATATTGTGACAGTTCTGAACTACTGAAAAACTAATGTCACAGCCAGCAATCGATATTTACCGGTATTTCTTCCTCATTCGTAGAATTTTTAGTTCCATATGTATATGTGTACCTAGTATGCGTTCTTTGAAGCAACTCAAATATTATGTCAATTTCCATCTAAATATTTATACATTTCATATTGATTTGTTGGACATTAATAACGGAAATTTGAAGTTGTAAGCTTGCATGAATATACATGGTTTCATATTCAAACTCAACATCCGTTGACAATATTTATGCCAAGTGCAGCATATTTCTATTAGAATACACATGAGGGTGTATATACATTTATGAATTTGTAACTATTCTGTGGGGAATCATAAACGAATGTATCACTTTGAATAAAGATGTACTACTTGGTAGTTAAGGCTCTCTGTCCCCTAAGTTTACTATTTTCTCTCTTATGTTAAAAACCTTTATCGAATCGAAGAGCAATAAAAATATGTTTTACTTTATCATGATTTTAAACCTAATTTTATAAATCCAACGCAGGCTGTGCAGGCAATTGAATAGTAAAGTCCTTTCTCGACGAACTAAAACCAAACTTTACAAGTCATTAGTCTCATTATTATCCCATCCAACTGTACGGTGTAAAATCGTGGACGGTATCAACATCCGATGAGACGGAATTAGGAGTTTTCGAGAGAAAAGTTTTGCTCAAGACTTAGTTGTTTGAACATTGGCAACATCGAATACCGCAGACTTTGAAATGATGAGCTGTTCGACGACATAGACATAGTTCAGCGAATAAAGAGACAGCGGCTACGCTGGCAAGGTCATGTTGTTCGAATGGACGAAAAAAATCCAGCTTTGAAAATGTTCGACGCAGTAACCGCCGGTGGAAACGGCGGAAGAGGAAGACGAGTGGAGGGTTGGAAAGACCAGGTGAAAAGTGACCTGGCTGTACTTGGAATTTCTAAATGACGCCAAATTGCAAACGGAGAGACGAATCGCCTAAGCGGTTCCTTCGCCAAATATATATCTATTTATTTATAAATATAACACCTCTCTTCTGGAATATATTAATAATGACCCTTGACCTCTTCTGGCATCTAGAACATCGATTTGGTAAACTGGAGTCGAATCATTTCTGAATTAGTGCTTTTTCCGGCGGGATACATTCGTATTTGAAGCAAATATAATTAGATCATTTTAAAGTTTATAATGTTAATGTATATATTTGTAGTTTTTTTGCTTTGTGACTCCTTGCAGCATTTTTTTACAGGATTGACTAACTTCCAATAAAAATCTACTCTAACGGTAATTGCTGATTGTTGAAAACTCATGTTACGTGATTTGCAGATGATCAAAAATTCCGTGATCAAAGTTTTATTCCATGACCATTTCGAAAATATAAAATACGCAATTGCGAGAGAATAGATTTCTATCGGTCTTATTAGTGTGTTTCCACGTACTCAAAGAAGAAATATTCAGTGTTGAGAACCTTGAATGGATTCTATCTTAGACTATAATACACATGCATGGTGGAATGCGAACCCTCAATGGTCTTTAAAATATACTACAAATGTCAATATTTTCGACAAGATTTTTAATTATTCAGAAGCTTAGTGACATTTGATAACCACACCGCAATAACTAAAAATGTTTAATGTCAAAATATTGTATTTCCAGCAATTTTCTAGACGCACAATTGCTGTCTTTATTTGTATAAACTTGTCGTTCACTACAGATGTATGTACTTGTACAATATTTTGTAACATGCACTAGATATTTCCAATAATTTATAGTTTTCCCTCTCGCATTTGCACATTTATCCGTTTGACATGTGTACGAATGCTCGGTGGATGCGGTGAGTGCAACTTTTGCGGTACTTGTTTTGTAAACAGAGAATTCTCAGATATTTTTATTCAGTGCAACGTAGCTGCATAATTTTTATATGGTTGTAAATTAATATTTTTTTATTTGCGTATATCGCAGAGTACATACATATGTACATATGTGTGTAAATGTTTGCAACCGCAACATTTTTGTGGCAATTTCTAGTACAACAAAAATAAATAAAATGACTTCAAACTTACTCAAGTTTATTCTTATATGTATACATTTAAATAAGTATCTCAAATATTAGTTAGAGAATTAGAGGTCAAATAGTAGTATAGTACTTTTGACCTCAAGATGGATGCTCAGTTCATATTAATTACTTAATTCTTTGGACTACCCCTTTTATATGAACTTCAAAAAATTGTTAGATAAATCTTTAAAATTAGATATTGGTGGGTGATGGTAGCGAAATCACGAGACTGCAACGTATTTGTGTTACGAAACAAATTTTCGTCACTTCATGGGTGCCAACTTCGCGAGAAACTACAACCGAATTGAATGTTTTGGATTTTCGGAATTATTGAAAAAAAATACCACATGTTTGAAAATCGAAAGCCACAAAAAATTGAAATAAAAATACAGTGCGAAGTAAATAGGCGTAAGAAAGCTTGCAGTGTAATATATGTACTTATTTCAAGAGAGTTGCCACCTGTGCTGTTTTTTTTGCTCAAGTTGTTTAGTGTAGTAAAAATATTTTGCATTGCCCAATATTAAAAAAAAAATTAAAATTTTTAAAAATATTTTTTACAATTTTTATTTTTTTTTATTTTAATTTTTTTTCCAAATCTTTAAAATTAATTTTACAACTTTTACTTTTTTACAATTTTTAATTTTTTTTTTCAAATTTTTTAAATTAATTTTACAACTTTTAACTTTTTTTTTACAAATTTTAAATATTTTTTATAACTTCAATTTTTTTTCATATTTTTAAACTTTTTTTCCCAAAAAATATTAGAATTTTTTCGAATTTATTTTTTTTCCATATATGTACATATGTATGTATTTATTAATTTTGCATTTTCATCAATAACAAACAAGCTGCTGCAAATTTTCGTTATCTTCAAATATTCTGCGGTCACGAAAAGTTCTTCGAAAATAAACTTTCAGCTTTTTACGCGCTTAATGAACCGTACAAAATGCTACTTCCCTTTGCGGCTACCAATCTTGCACTTTTAAGTGGCACCCAGAGAGCTAAATATACTCGTACGCTGTGTTGTTGTGCGTACAAATGTTTCTGTGTATGTTTGTATGTGTTTGTATATTTCGTCCTTAGTTTGGCGTTCATCGCGCAGTTTGTTGCACGCTCTTTCGCTCCACATTTCATTGGCAAATATGGTGAGGTGAAACACAAATTCATATAAATCACATGAAGCTGAGTATAAATGCTGGCAGCAGCGGTAGCTAAAACAATAACAACAAAAACAACTACGATAAAATTGATTTACATATTTTTGCGAGGTTTTTCATCCAGACGTTAAGGTGGGTGGGCGTCAAATGCGCGAAAACTCATTGGTCAGCAGCGTAGAGCTGCTTATGCAAAACACGTTTTTGTTGTTGCTGTTATTCGTTTTTCGTCTAAGCGCCAAAGAAATTTGCGGTTTATTGAATATCTGTCGATCGTTTGTTGCATGGCGACGCATATCGAGTATCGAAGCAATTGTCAGCTTGTGAGGAAGATGTGCGGACAGCTGATGTGACGTGAAATGTATGTATGGTTGTGTGTGGCCGTGCGTCAAACGAATACATATGTATGTATATGTAGTCGCACCTATATTTGTGTGTGTATCTGTGTGCTTGTGCCTCTGTTGGGCATAATAATTTCGAAAAAAGTTTAATTTATTGGCAAAAATGCAATTAGTTCCGTTCTAGTTCTGCAATGCCACTATAACATACTAACACACACACATACACATACATACATACAGTATAAGTAGACCCTCAAACTCAGCACTCACATATTCACTATTACGCAAATAAGAAATGAACGCTTGAAATGCATTGCTTTGATTGCTACAAGAATTATTGGAAATTTATGCAAATCGCTCCAATCGATTGCGAAATTTCGCTTTTTCGTTTTTGTGCTTTACACTTTTTCGCTACAGCAAGGTTCCTTTTCCTCTGCCATGCCGTGGTGAGTGGGTGAGATTTTCGTTTTTTTTCTTTTTTGGTTTTTTTAGTACCTTTTATTGCTTTCGCAGTATTAATTTTCAGTTTCGCCAAAATTTTGTTCACCACTTTTATTGGCGTGTGTCTTTAATGTTGCGCCAACACACAGCTTGATGGCAATAATTCATTGCGATTTTCGACATGACATTTGCACGGTGTCACCAACGGCATCCAACCAACGTCGCTATATACGAAATAAAAATACACACACCTAGTTAGATATATTGGCATATTTTTAGCTCGGAAAAAACTTTGTGTGTTACACAGAAGTTTTCACTGATTTTCATGCCACATTCTGTTGCATGTTCTATAATGCGTAAATATTGAAAAGCAATAAATGTGGTTGACAAATTTTGTTTATGACTTGCATGATTTATGGTAAAAGCCTATCAAAATCAATAATACACAACTATTTGGGTTATTTGGGAAGTACTTTTTTTTGGCATAAAATAAATGTGTAATAAATTCCTTCATAAATTTGTGTAAGTTCACATGTACATACGAGTATATGTATGTACATATGTATAATGGTTTGCTTTATGTACCGAAACCTGCATTTTCGCAAGAAAGAAATCGGAACGTTGTAGAAATTTCAAAATGTCTTTTACTCAACTAAAAAGAATTAAATAAATAACAAGTAAGGAAAGGCTAAGTTCGGGTGCAACCGAACATTTTATACTCTCACAATTTATTTAGAGATTTACGTATATTTTCGGTGAAAAATTACCCTTAGGCACTGAGTTCTTCATGTTTGATATCAAGGGCCTTGAAAAGTCATGGTCCGATTTTGACAATTTTTCCACAAGTGATGTCACAGCTCAAATAAAGTATTTGTGTAAAGTTTTATTTCGCTATCTTCATTGGTTCCTTATGTATCCATATTAATATTATAAATGCGAAAGTAACTCTGTCTGTCTGTTACTCTTTCACGCCTAAAAGGCTGAACGGATTTTGATGAAATTTGGCATGGTGATAGATGATAACCTAGAAATGGTCATAGGCTATAAATAATCACGCCATCGTTCTTAGGGGCTACGCAGTAGGCAGATAACTAATATGAGTTAGTGATTTTAAGTCGTTTTTGTTGGGACTTTTGCTCTTCCACGTCTAAACGGCTGAACGGATTTTGATGAAATTTTGTAAGGTAATAGATGGTTACCTACAAACGGATATAAGATCAAAATGATCACGCCATCGTACTTAGGGGGTAGGAAGTAGGCAGAAAACTGAATTGAGTTAGTGATTTTTTTATGGTTTTTGCTGGGAGTTTTGCTCTATCATGCCTAAACGGCTGAACGGATTTTGATAAAATTTAGTTAGGAGATAGATAGTACTTAGTTACAATTTTATTATTAGGTAGTTAAGGTATGTGTTAGATGTAGGTATTTTCTTAACCAATCATTCATATCTCTAGGTTTGGAATTGCCTGGATTATCACCACTTAATTTTACATTTAAAAGTAGGATCAGTTGTCATCATGCTGCCATCAGGGTGTCAAGAAAATATCACCGAATTTCATGGAAATCTGTCGAGTAGTTCTTGAGATATGGTTTTTGACCCAAAAGTGGGCGACGCCACGCCCATTTTCCATTTTGTAAAAAAATCTCAGTGCAGCTTCCTTCTGCCATTTCTTATGTAAAATTTGGTGTTTCTGACGTTTCTCGTTAGTGAGTTAACGCACTTTTAGTCATTTTCAACCTAACCTTTGTATGGGAGGTGGGCGTGGTTATTATCCGATTTCTTTCATTTTTGGACTGTATTAGGAAGTGGCTAAAAGAAACGACTGCAGAAAGTTTTGTTTATATAGCTTTATTGGTTTGCAAGATATATACAAAAAACCTATTTGGGGGCGGGATCACGCCCACTTTTCCAAAAAAATTACATTCGAATGTGCCCCTCCCTAATGCGATCCTATGTTCCAAATTTTATTTTCATAACTTTATTTATGGCTTAGTTATAGCTCTTTATGTGTTTTTGGTTATCGCCATTTTGTGGGCGTGGCAGTGGTCCGATTCCGCACATTTTCGAACTTAACCTTCTTATGGTGCCAAGGAATACGTGTTCCAAGTTTCATTAAGATATCTCAATTTTTACTCAAGTTACAGCTTGCACGGACGGACAGACGGACGGACAGACAGACATCCGGATTTGAACTTTACTCGTCACCCTGATCACTTTGGTATATATAACCCTATATCTAACTCGTTTAGTTTTAGGACTTACAAACAACCGTTATGTGAACAAAACTATAATACTCTCTTTAGCAACTTTTGTTGCGAGAGTATAAAAATAAAAAATATATGGAAATCAAGATATTTTGAAAATTCATTTTATTCATTTTATAAAGCATTTCATCCGTCTTCGATTCGTTAGATTACCATCCACCAAAACACCATTAATCTCACGGAACGTTTCTCCAGCGGATTTGCATTTAACGAAAATTTGAAAATAACGCGAATTTCGGCGTTAGTGATCTCTATGTTTATACGTCTATAACTGTTGAACGCAATATCCAAACTAATCATGTATAGCGTCGTTTTGTAGGTTATGTCAAGACCTTTCAAAGATGTATAGTATCGCCAGATACGAGCTCTGTTGCGCGCTATACATAGCCGCAAAATTCAAAAGACAAAAAGGCGGAAGGGAGATATTTGACAACCTAATATTAAAATATTCCTAAATGTTCTATTCTATAGCTTCGTTGCCTACATTTAGGGTATGCTATTATTTTATATGTATATAACAGAGAGTAGTATTAATTTAAGAAATTACTAAATAATGATGTCGAATTTTTAATATGATTTCTATATCTATGAAAATCTAGTTATAATATTTCATTCACTTTGTTATTATTTAACTTTGATATACTATGAATACATATGTATAGTATGTCATATGTGTCACATTGCCCACATTGAAAATAATGTGAAATCTGAGGCTTAATTAGAAAATTTTACAGCATTTCGTGAATTTTGTGAAAATCCGCGCAATTTTCAAGCGGATTATAAAAAGCTGCACAGTGAAAGTAAATTTTTTCAGCACTATTGTAACAGTAACTACAAAAATTAAAAGGAAATAATACTGAATCCGTGGTAAAACTATGATTTTAGTTTATATACGTTTTTTGTTTTTGCTAAAATTTAAATACTATAAAATAAAGGAAAATATTGAAAAATTGTACAGACAAATATGTACATATATAGAAATCTAACTACATTTAATGTGTCCATGTTATGTGATGTTATGTAACTACCAACCCCGAATTTGCTACAATCACGATTTCCAGTAAAATATCATTTTGTTAGAGAAACATCAATTTTTACGGGTTCTACATTGTAACTTGTTTATTTTGAGCTAAAATTTATTATTGCAATACATATGTATATACTTACACCCATACATATGTACATATATACAGATATATATTCATACAAATAGCTCTGTTTATGACGTTCAACATGGAAGTTTGATTAAATTTTATGCAAATTGTTAATTAAAGTAAACAAAATCGTGAATATGTGGCATGCCACACATCAGCTAAACAATCAAACAGTGCGCCAATGCAACCAGTGCTGGAAAACAATCAACTAACACGAGCATACGGGCAATAACTGCATTTTTTGTTGGCAAGTTGTAGCGATTAGGTTGGTGCAAACCAACATCAAATGCTCTTGCTACATCGAATGCATACATATTGTTGCAAGTATATATGTATGTATATATGTTTTTAGATTAGTAATCTTTTGTTATTGTTAGCATTATTATTAAATGTGATTTTCGTGGCGTTTTATGTTGGCGTAATGCGCGCACTAATATGGCTTAAACTTTGAATGGGCTTAAATTAATATGTATGTATATACTATATACAGTTATATAAGCGGATTTACGCCGAGTTGCTACATTGTATAAATGCAACAACACATTAATACTTTACATTATAATAATCTTAAATAAAGCTAAGATATACGCGCACATCCTTTCATTAGCCCCCACACGCTTTGCCACACTTCATCGCTTGTGCGCAACCACACCCACCACTCTTTGGTTTTGGCTTTGGTAGTTTGTTAAATTTCAATTATGAACTTCATCTTTCATGAACTTCGCATCATCTTTGCAACGCTTAAGTTTTGAGTTCTCAGAAATTGGTTAAAATTAATCGTAGCAGAGCGTAATATTTCAGGTGCTCAATATCATATTTAACATACCTGTCAGTTGAAGTGGACATTTCAGAGAATTTCCCTCTTAGTATGAATAAGGATATGATTTGCTAATGGTTTCATTGAAAACAAGTTTGTGCAAGGTAAATTAGTCGTGAGTTGAGTGAAGCTTAAGTTGCACACAGCATTTCATAGAAGAAAAGGTGTATGAACAGTGTACATATTTATTTTCACCACCAAGGTGGTACACTATATCCAAGACTATACGCTCTAAGATATACATATATATACTTTTAGAATACTCACATATTAACCAATTTGTGTGGAGTAAATCCCACCGTATTTTTGAAAAACATATAATTAGGTATATGGGAGCTATGGGAAGTTATGACCCGATTTTAACTATTTTTGGTACTGAGACACACTATTAGAAGGAAAAGATTTCCTCTGAATTAAATTAAGATATCTGAGAGATTTACCGATATTTTCGGTGAAAAATTACGCTTACGCATTGAGTGCTTCATATTCGATATCCAGGGCTTTGCAAAGTTATAGTCCGATATCGACAACAATTGGTGCTACACATCAAATACAGTATTTGTGTAAAGTTTTATTCCGCTATCTTCATTGGTTCCCCCTGTATATATTATAAGTGAAGGAATCAGATGGAATTCAAAATTAAATTATATGAGAAGTAGACATGGTTGTGAACCGATTTCGCCCATTTTTTATACGTGTCAGAAGGGTGTCAAGCAAATATTATATACCGAATTGCATTGAAATCGGTGGAGTAATTTCTGAGATATGATTTTTTATCCATAAGTAGGGTTATCCACATATATAACCCGATATCTAACTCGATTAGTTTTATAACTTACTTTTATGAGTGTGATGAACTAAGGATAAGGAGTGAGAAAATACTATTTCAAAAGAGTTCTCATTGGTTTAATTTTTTTATAAAACAATTTGGCTGGAAAATTAACTGCTTAAAGCTTCCCGAGCACTTCCTTAATTCGAAAAGCATAGATTATAGATTTAAGTAACGTTTGAGTAGATGTATTATATGAATTTCCACCACGTGTTGTCTTATATATCTTCCTAACTTTTTTCAGATATTATATTCCAATGTATTTATGTATACAAAATTACTTTTGGAATACTCATAAATGCGTTCAGATAAATAAATATATAACATAATCTTCTGGATAGTCACTAGGACCGAAAATTTAATTTTGACATAAGAAAAAATATATATTACAACTCCGTTTCTTTCTGACAACATGTTGCATTATTCACCACGTACTACTACGTTATTCTATATGTATACAGCCTACAATTAAACCGATTTTGGTATACTCACCACATAAAGATGTTTTAAGCATTCGATAATTTGATTTTTGGATACCCACCACACTCATCTGACGTTTTTTACAATATTCAACATAGACTTCCAAATAAATGACTTAATTTTCGTAACAGGGTAAGAGGAAATCTAAATTCACCACTTTAGAGTTAATTTTATGCCTACCTACTAAATATTGAGAAAAGAAATATATATATGCTGATATTTTTATACTCTCCACAGTAAGCAGCTACCTTGATTTCAAGACAATGATATATGTTTTAGATAAATTGTTGTACATATTCACCACAGCAGTAGTAGGTAAATTAATTTTTTTATACTCACCACATGTTTCGGAAACTTTTTTAATTCTTTTATTCACCAAAGTTGAATTTCTGAAAGCACAATTACTATTATAACGGTTATAAACTGCTCATTTTATTTTATGCCAATATTTGTTGAAGACTCCTTGTCATTCTCATAACAAATTTAAGTTATTCTCCAGCCATTTTAACAAGCGAACTGCGTTCATTTTAATTTCACTTTCTTTGCACAACAACAATGTGCCAAATGTGGCATGAAAACAGCAACAATCAAACTGAGAAATTAAGTAAATTTACATAGGAGTGCGGTGTTACCATAAGTAAGCATACAAAAGTGCGTACGTGTGTGTGTTGCATGTGCAACGCCAACGCACTCGAGTCACTTGCAACTTAACAACAACTAACGCCCCTGCAGGCCATGCATACTTGGCAAAAGTACGGGTATGCGTCGCATGTGGGCGAGCCTGGCAGTGTTTGTTCGGCTGCAGCTGGACCACAGTTGGTGGTATAATTGCGAAATTTTCACTTTCGCATGCTGACTTAATTGCTAATTGATGAACGATGTGCACAAACCTGTGTGTGTGTGTGTGCGTGTGCAACAAACATAGTGCTGGTGAAGGGGCAGGACGTAAGTCCTTAATATATACACATGGAGGTAACGGTAAACAACTGCCATTTGTGTTATCCTCGTTGGAGAGTGCACGCTCACTTATACCAGCGTATGTTGCACTAACATGGTGTGTTGCAACTTTTGTGGCAACAATAAAGGTGCTGTTATGTTGTCGCAGAAACCATCAAATGCCGTTGACGTTTAAGTGAACTTGTTCGCTATTTAAGTAGCTGCAATTGCAACCAATAAATAGCCTCGAGTAAATAGCGTAGTTCGGAAAAGTGTTTGTGGCATGCAACATGCGGCAAACAATTGTAGACGAAATGCCTAAATGTTGGCAATGTATTAAATAGCTTGCTGCGCTGTTTGTTGCACATTCGCATAATTTTGTTGTTGTTGTTGCTAATAATGTTGTTGTATTTTGTTGAGCACAATGCTCACAGCAAACTAGAAAATTTTTCCAACTAAGCCGCTGCAGTGCAGTGGCCGCCACGAAACCGGTCTGCCCGATACAGCACACGGTCCGCATAGTTTCGACTTATACGCTGACAGGATTTACTTGTCTTGCGCAAATGCTGCCGCGCAGAAATTATACATAATTGTATTTTTTTCAACATTTTCAACATTTTTTTAATTTTTTTTTTTGCATTTTGCTAATAAAAACCTATGTGGCGCGCAATTCATTTTCATTAAAAATAGTTATGTTATGCATGATTTTTTATTCATTTTTTATACTCTCGCAACAACAAAGTTGCTAGAGAGTATTATAGTTTTGTTCACATAACGGTTGTTTGTAAGTCCTAAAACTAAACGAGTTAGATATAGGGTTATATATACTAAAGTGATCAGGGTGACGAGTAAAGTTCAAATCCGGATGTCTGTCTGTCCGTCCGTCTGTCCGTCCGTCTGTCCGTCCGTGCAAGCTGTAACTTGAGTAAAACTTAAGATATCTTAATGAAACTTGGAACACGTATTCCTTGGCACCATAAGAAGGTTAAGTTCGAAAATGGGCGGAATCGGACCACTGCCACGCCTACAAAATGGCGATAACCAAAAACACATAAAGAGCTATACCTCAGCCATAAATAAAGTCATGAAAATAAAATTTGGAACATAGGATCGCATTAGGGAGGGGCACATTTGAATGTAATTTTTTTGGAAAAGTGGGCGTGACCCCGCCCCCAAATAGGTTTTTTGTATACATCTTGCAAACCAATAAAGCTATATAAACCAAACTTTCAGCAGTCGTTTCTTTTAGCCGTTTCCTTATACAGTCCAAAAATAAAAGAAATCGGATAATAACCACGCCCACCTCCCATACAAAGGTTAGGTTTAAAATGACTAAAAGTGCGTTAACTCACTAACGAGAAACGTCAGAAACACCAAATTTAACATAAGCAATGGCAGAAGGAAGCTGCACTGAGACTTTTTTACAAAATGGAAAATGGGCGTGGCGTCGCCCACTTATGGGTCAAAAACCATATCTCAGGAACTACTCGACAGATTCGAATGAAATTCGGTATATAATATTTTCTTGGCACCCTGATGACACGTGTGGAAAATGGATGAAATCGGTTCACAACTACGCCTACTTCCCATATAACTCAATTTTGAATCTTTCTGATTCTTTCACTTTATAATGTATACATAAGGAACAGATAAAGATAGCGAAATAAAACTTTACACAAAAATTGTCAAAATCGGACCATGACTTTTCAAGGCCCCTGATATCAAACATGCCTAAGGGTAATTTTTCACCGAAAATATAGGTAAATCTTTAAAGAAATTGCGAGAGTATAAAATGTTCGGTTGCACCCGAACTTAGCCTTTCCTTACTTGTTTTATATTAATTTTTGCAACACATATTTCTTGTTGCTGTAGTTGTGCGCCGCCTGTCGATTTCCGATTAGCTGCCCGCGTATAAATGCGCTTAGAAAGTGAAAAATCTGCAACTTAGCACTGGTTTTGCAATTTTATTTTGCCAGCCAGCTGTGCTGTCGTTGGTGTTGGAAGTGCGTTGGCGCCGCAACGTGTTGCAGCTGGTTGCGCGTGGTCGTTGTGTGCGTCGTGTTGGTGTTGAAGAATTTTTATGAGTGCATTTTAATATAATATGCTTTATTAGAGGAAGAAATTACGAATGTAAGCTGTGCACTTAAAATATATTTATAGTTACTTCGAAACAGCAGTTAAAATCCTTTGTTGTCCAATGTATGAGTTTTGCAACTGCTACAGGTTATACTAATAATTTACTAAAGGACTTTTTAAGGGGTTAGGTGGGTTTCAATACAGTATACTCTCGAAAAGTAAATCGATTGGTATTTTGGGTAATTTACTTTTTCGAATAATTTACTTTTCCAAATATATACATAAATTATCTATTTTTATAATATTAAATGCATTTTTAAACTTAAAAAATTCATTCATTTATTTGCTTCAATAAAACATATGGATTTACATGAAAAACATATTTACATTTACATACATACATATGTATTTACTATGAAGAGAAAAAATCTTGAATATTCTTTTGTTTTTTTTCTCTTTTGAAATATATTTTCTGACCATTTTTGTACGACAATTCAAAAAGTCTGACACCTGATTTGCATCGTTTTCATTTTTAAACCAGTGGATCAAGTAGGAGAGTTTATTTACTAAAAAGACGCGATAAACAAGAGAGTAAGTGTTTTTGCAACATCGTAAAAAACGCTGCTTGCTTCGTTTCGAATTTTTTATCACACTCTCTGAAAAGTAAATTAAAAATTAAAAAATTTACTTTTTCGAGGTGCATGTGTAATCTTAAAGGTGATTAACTTTTCCGCGATTATTTACTTGCTGAGAATTTACTTTTCGAGAGTATACTGTATGTCAAAATTAAAAAAAAATGCTTGCTTTACTTAATAGGGCAATATCTTTAAAATATTCTCCAAAAATTTTAAGTCGATCGGACTGAAACTGTAAAAGATAGATCTTTTGTAAGTTTCACCCATCAGGACATGTTAATTTCAATTGAAAACTTGAAACGCAGTTATCTTCAAACTCCGCTTTTCAAGTTGATGGACACGAATTCTCGGAAAGTTATGTTAAATTTTTTTTTTAAATTTTGCACACATCTCTGCCAATATATGACAAAAATTTGGCCAAAAAAAATTTTTCTTCTTCAAAGTCTGTCAAAAATTAAAATTTTCAAAGAACCGCATCCAATTTTGCTTTTTACTCAACATAAACTCTAAATTTACACATAAAATTATATTGCTTAATGCCGATCTTAGATTTTAATAAATTTTATTCATCATTTTCCTGTGAGTCTTGTAAGTAGCTGAAGACATCCATCCCAGATCCTTAGATGATGCAAGTACAATGTCAATTCTAATTTAAATTCAACATCGGTAATGAAGACAAACATCACATACGTAGTTAATAAAATCATTGCAATAATGTAATTAGTGAGTTATTAACTCTCAACTCGATTATAAATCGATAAAAAATTAATGCAGGAAAATTAGATTTTTATTTTCTATGGTAAATCGATTTAAACTAGCACTTTGATTGAGCAAATTGATCAATTAGCTCCTGTGCAAAATGGCTATTATCAACTAAGCTCTTTCTTTCGTCATTACCGAGTTTTTATCCCAGCAGTCTATGTGCTCGGCGGCCTCCTTTAATACGAGGCAAATAAACACTATCTATTTATGGATGAAATACATATTTTGATTTATATTATAATTAAACTTTAATTAAAATTTAACATATGTCTTCTTCCATTAGCGAAATATATCTTCGAAGATATTTATATATACAGTAGTTTTCCGAAATAACGAATATTCGTTTTAACGAAAACCGCTTATAACGAACAAGCAAATTTGTTACATTGAGTACCGTAAATAACGAACATCGAGAATTTGTAAGTACTTAGTTTAACGAACAACATGAAGAAGACATAAGAAGAAAGAGGAAAAAAATCAAATAACATCGAACCAGAGTTAAAAATAAAACTGGATAAAATTCAAAAGAAATGTGCAAATTGAAAAAATGTTGAATTTTATAAAAAAGCTTAAAATTATTGATCAGCACCAAATAGAAGTATGAGTGTGAGAATTGGTCCATTTTGGAAGAATTTATTGGATTTGAATTGGTTTGTTGTGGTTTTTCATTTTTTAACAAATAATTAACAAAACAATTTATTAAACTGCAATTTACGGATATATAACTCATTTTTATTGATTAAAATACCTCTAAGTGAGTACTCGAATTAACGAAAAATTCGATATAGCGAACAGGCCTGACAATTAATGTGTTCGTTATTTCGGAAAACTACTGTATATCCATATGTATAAATACCAGCCGACTTTACCATTTCTGTTGTTATTTATTGCCGGAAATGACTGACGAGACAGTAAATTATACAAACACGCACAGAAATTGTATTTTGTGTTGATTTTTAATTACAATCACTTATCTCACATTGCCCTGGAGACGTTTGTCGTCGTTTATTTGGCTTACAACATATTTTGATTAGAAAACCAAATGAAAATTTTGTGACATAATTTATGCAAAAATGTTGCCATTAGCAGTTGAAAGCAAATGATTTTACAAATATTTGCATTTATTGCGTTACTCTGATTACATCCGCTCAACAAAGCAGAATAAATTACATTTCAACATATTTTATTTGTAGATGTTACATGACTTTCACGGCTTCCAAAAATTTTTTATATTAAATTATACATCTCTAGAATATCGGCCTCGAATTCCCAACTCTATCCGAGTAATAGTTTTGGAAATACAGTCTGAAGTAGTTACATGCTTCAGGGTTGTTTTATTGATACTCAAAACTGTGTTTTCAAAGTTGCTTGTCAAGATTACTCTAGAACTATTCAACCGATCTTGTTGAGATTTCGAAATTAGATTTACAAGGTTAATATGTAGCCGGACTCCTTTCTTGTTCGTTATAGAATTTTTGAATAGCCGTTGTGGACTAATATACTTATCAATATGAAATAACTGATACCTCAATTTCAACAGTCCTCTATCTGCCTCTATTCAAGCAAAAAAAAAAATTGTGGGTGTAGAGTAATAATTCGTATTTCTCACGAAGGATTTCCGTCACAATGCTTGCTTTATCTATTTTATGAATTTTTTTTTACTAAAAAAAAACTATTTTTGTTTTACTAAAAAAATTTAAGAAGCTTATCCATACATATATGGTATATAGTAATTAAATTTAATATCCAGACTACTTACTATATGTACAGTGTCTGTATATGTACATGTACTCAGTAACATAAATGACATTAAAACAACACTCCTGCAGATTAAAGCCAAGCGAAAGTGCTGAAATAACAGTTTTCAAGTGTATTTGCCCAAAAGTAAGTCAAAAGTGTACACAAGTGCCACAAATAGCCAGCACTTGATATACACATATGTACATAAGTATGGATATACATGTTTTTATAAGTATATAATCTGGCTGGTTAACCACGAGTTGAGCATTTTGAGCGGTTTGTGATTTATTTATTTGGCTTTATCGATTGCCACTAATGGCAAATAGTATAACCATAAATGGTTTTCAGTTAATTTGGCAGCATGGTTTTACTCGCATTTGTGAATTTCGGAAATGCTGTGAAAACAACTACAATTGCAATAATAAGGGTCAAATTAAAATTATTTGGAAATTTGCAAGGCAACAGAAATAATTTGCAACAAATATAAAAACAAAAAAATTATGGGAACCATACAATATTTCCCATAGCATACACATACATATAGATTGCCTATGGACCGTGACATTAAATATATACATTAAGAGTCAAAAATTAAAAATCAATTATGCATTCACATTAATGCAGAAATGCATATATGAAAAAGCTGATAATTAATTTCCAGTAGCACAGAACAGTGTTGAAAAGCGATAAACACAAATGTCAGCAAGGAAATCAAGATGTTTATGGCGCTTCATAAAAAGTGTTAACTTGAAATGCAAAGAAATAAATTCAAAATAAAAATATATAAAGTGAAATCTTTCAAAAAACCACTAAAAGTAGTTTGCACATTAATAATTTCGGGAATATCAATATTTAATGGTTCAAGCTAACCAATGCTAATGTACTAAATTTAGTATTCGAAGAAGCGCTCACTAGTCGTTTTAGTGACAAAATAATTTATGATTTAATTGCAAACGAAACACCATTTATTGCTTTACTTAATTGATTAACGATTTTAGATATTTCGCAATATAGTTTCGGTAAAGCTACTATGCATTTAGTTTTATGGGCGGTCAAGTTTCAAGTTTGAGTCAAATTAAAAATAATTTCATGCTTAGAGTTTAGAATGTTATGAGGAAGTCAGTTGGTTTCTTTAACAAATTACTTTTTGTGAAATTAAGACATTAAATTCAAAAGGAATATTATAAAATTTGGTTTTATAAATACTTAAGGGTACTTATAACAGTATAGATTTTTTCAAAGTTCTTATTCGAAAAAGAACACAAACACAGTTTTTTGGAATTCGGTGATTACGATGCATGTACCGATCGTTAGACTTTGAAGTGTGGCGAATCGAAGAACAACTGGTATAAACTCTATAAATCTGGTATAATAAAAATTAATGGCGTAACAAGCAGTTATACTATTTTAATTCTATATTTCTCACAATCGAGCAGAGATATAGATCTATGTTTATAAAGAGTTTTTCAAAAGAGACGCTACAAAATTATACCGATAGTCTCACCAAACGACGCCATATTCTTTCCGCTCTTTTGACATTTCTCTTCAGTAAGGTGTGCCATGTCATCATGGAAAGACATATGTACGATCCAATAACGAGTCGAAATTAATAAAATTTACTACCGAAATTCGCAATCAGTGGCCTCAACTTTAAGAGCGCTACGTCCAATTTATGGTCGTCATAATCGTCCTGTCAGATCAACAATTGAGCGTCTAGAGGAAAAAAAAATAATCCACAGGTACAGTACAAAATGTTCCCGTGAGACAAAGAAGTGTCCGTAGTATTGAGAATATTGTTGCCGCTAGCGCATCAATTGAGGAAGATCCCAAAATCAGTCTCTCACACGTCGTTCTCAATCTCTATGTGACGTCGTTGTGGCGAATTTTTCGAAAAGATCTTGGCCTATATCCTTACAAGACCTGTTTCCAACAGGACGACGCCACAAGCCACACAGCGAATATCACAATCGATTTATTAAAATCCAAAAACCATGAAATGGTCCAGTCAATTGATTGCCTCGGTCGTGCGATTTTACGTCGTTTCGAACGTGAAATTGCAGCAGTATTGGCCGATTTATACTTGAAAACCGTCGAAAATTGAGTTCAGTGTCTGGACTTCTGCAAGTGTGCCCAAAAGAAATCGATATATAATGGCATCGAATGTACTTTCTGAGGAATAAAGAATTTCATTGAATTCATATTGAACAAGAAAAAACGTTAACTTCGGCTGTACCGAAACTAATATACCCTTCACAGATGCATTTCTTTTAGTAACTATGTGTTTAAGCAAATCTAAAGACGTAAGAAAAAGTAAGTAAAAACTTACTCTACTGGCAGCTATATGCTATAGTGAAGCGATCTGAACAATTTTTTCGGAGATTAAATTATTTCTATGAACAATAACTCACACCAAATTTCGTGAAGATATGTAGTAAAATGCGGAAGTTTTCCATACAAGCCCTTGATTCCGATAGTTCAGTTTGTATGGCAGCTATATGATATAGTGGTCCGATATCGGGAGTTCCGACAAATGAGCAGCTTCTTGAAGTGAATCTACTGGGTAACTTCGTTGTTGTTTTCGCTTGTAATATGCATACATACATACTGACTAAGAGATCATAACTCAAATATAGCGTCATATTGGAACGAAGAACTGGTGGGCAAGACTCCGTCAAAAGAAAAACGATTTGCAAGTGGTCTTCCGATTTTTTTGAAACTTTGGGAAATAATAGTCTTATATAAGTAAATTTTAACCCCAAAAAGAATTTTGAAAAATTTTCAAAATGGCGGCCGCTACGCCATGTTGAAAAAAAGTGCAGTGTTTTTTTCATAAATTAATATCTCCGAAACTTCTTAATCGATTTTAATGAAATTTACAGACGATATAATTAATAGTACGTTGTTTAATGTTATATTATGACCAAAAAAAATTTCCTAATTTTGACCAAACAAATGTCAAAAAAAATTTTTGAGTTAATTTTTAGTTAATTTGGCCACTTTTTTTAACTTTCTAATAAAAATTATTCGATTCCTTATGATTTCACCTTTATTTAAAAAAAAAGAAAATTTTGGAGACTTGAATAGTTTTCGAGATATTGAGATTTTAGTGGGAGCGCGCACCACGATTTCTATGTACTGTGTTGCCGTACCGTTAAACGTGCACGAACCTGCATTAGCTACCCTGCACATTGAACGCGTATAACATAACGCTGTTTGGCTCGCACCTACATCGATGGAGATTTATAAAAAATAGGTAAGTTTAAATAGATTTTAAGTTGAACGGCACCTAAAGCAATATTTGGGTTTCCACAATACCACGATATAAATGCTTTAATCCTTTTAAAAAACAGCGACATGCTTTGGCAACTGACGACTAATGTCAAATCTCGAACTGTTGTAACGATTTCCACTGATAATTTTTTGCCAATTCGAGGATTTGGTCATAATATAACATTAAACTACTTACTATTAATTATATCGTCTGTAAATTTCATTAAAATCGATTAAGTAGTTTCGGAGATATTAATTTATGAAAAAAACACTGCACTTTTTTTCAACATGGCGTAGCGGCCGCCATTTTGAAAATTTTTCAAAATTCTTTTTGGGGTTAAAATTTACTTATATAAGACTATTATTTCCCAAAGTTTCAAAGAAATCGGAAGACCACTTGCAAATCGTTTTTCTTTTGACGGAGTCTTGCCCTGGTAGAAATTTAAAATGCTGGTATGCATCTACATGTAGGCCTAACTTAAACGAAGTCTGAGTCTGGTCTAACTCATATATGTATATATGTACACACATATACCCGCATGATCTCTCTTATGTGATCTCTCTTTCGAATTGTAACTTTATGTTACAGAGCTTTGTAATGCAGAGCCGCACATCCATAGCAACACTAAGCGCAGAAATGGTAAAAATATTCGAAAAAATAGCAAAAATGTTAAAAACCGGTTTTTTGCTATTACAACAATAAAAGCAAAAATCAAAGTTAACTTACAGACAGAGATTTTACACAAGTAGACAAAAGAAACCACAACAATAAAAGGTGCTAAACACATACAATTTACAACAACAAAGAGTAGCGTACAGCAGCCTAGAAAACGCAACAACAATAACAACATGACGTTTACGCATAAAGCAAGATCACACGAAAACTGGAAAAATTATAATAAAAACAAGAGCGTTGGGCAACTCTGTTGGCAATTCGAAAAAGTAGAAATAGCAACAAATAAAGTTCCACTTGCAACAACGCTACAACTTCATACACAATCACAGAAATAGCGAAACAGCGACTTTCCCATACTAAAAATAAAATATGCACGAAATTTGTAGTTTCTCCAACTAACACGCGTACAGCAGCGCGGTCTATGTGAATGTGAATTGCAGTTGCGAAAATTGATGACAACACATAAAGATATGTAGATGGATAACAATATATGTACATACGAGTAACTGTCACCTTGCTGCACACAAACACATTTACATATTTAACACACACACACGCAAAAGAGAACCCTAAAAACTAGCGAAATCCGCGACTCGGTGAATGCGACAGTGAAATGTAAATGCGAATAAACGTGCAAGTAGTTGCAGTGATAGACACATAAAATTGCATTGTCGGTTACAGTGACGCGAAATTGGCATATAAATTGCAACAAAAAAAAAATATAAAAAAAGTTGTGGAAATAAAATTTACAGTCTCCTGTGCTTTTGGGTTATGCAGTTGGAGTTTATATAGTTGGTAGAAGTATGCTGGAGAACTTTAAATTTGTACTTATAGAAGGAGAAAAACATAGAGTGAGAGCGAGGTAGAAATAGAGAGCGCTAGGTGTCGGAACCTTCTAGGGGAACTACTCTAATACAACATAGAGTCTATTAATGTGGACGTAGCGATCTGATCAGAGATACTATAGATATCATTCTTGAAGAGCAACGCATACAATAGTTGTCTTACAGATGGTTTTACTTCGTATTTTCTTCGTATATATGTAGTTCGTATATCATTCCTGAATTTTCTAATTTGGAGTTTCGTGGTTCAGTTCGTATATTAAAAACGAAAATGAAGATAAGACAATCGTATTTTGCTGATAGTTCGACCAATTTGATCTTGTAAGGATGTATGTAGGTCAAGATCTCTTCGTAAAATACGCTACAACGACGTCACAACGCCTGAGAACGACGTGTGAGAGACTCATTTGGGTTTTCCTCAATTGATGCGCCATCGGCAGCAATATTCTCGATACTACGGGCAATTCTTTGTCTCACTGGCACGAGAACATTTTGTAATTCAAATTTTTCCACTAGACGCTCAATTGTTGATCTGACAGGACGATTATGACGACCATAAATTGGACGTAGCGCTCTTACTTCGTTTTTCGGTAGTAAATTTTAATAATTTCGATTCGTTGGTCGATCATATGTCTTTCCATGATGAAATGGCACACCTTACTGAAGAGAAATGCCAAAAGAGCGGGAAAAATATGGCGTCGGTTGCTGAACCTATCGGTTTACTTTTGTAGCTACCCTATTGAAAAACAATTTATATAGAGGAGATTTTTAATACAGCGGACCCGGTTGCTGATTTTTGAAAGGTTTGAAAATTAAATTATATTATATATTCATTTTTTGAATTAATATATAATATTTCCTGTATTAATATATGCTCTCTAACCTCACTTATTCATATTCGTGGTTATCTTTTGCTTTTGTTCCAGTTTCTATTTATGCAAATAAATGTTAGAGAAATATCCAGTGAAAAAAATTAAAACAAAGTGTTATGAGAATAAAAACATTTGTGCATTTTTACCGTTATTTCTAAAAGCTTGTATTATTCCCATGCATACATTCATACTCCTGTGTACATATAAATCTGCAAACACTTTTAGTTGCAAGCGATACTAGTAAACTCAGCTTACTTTACATCCTCGAACTAAGCTAATATTTTTATGGAATCGTTTGCACTATTCGTGCTCGCATAACGCTTCTGTGATCCGCGATTATACGCGCGAGCACGAAGCGTATTTCATTTCAGTGTCATTTACCTGCAACTCACTTAAGTTCTACATGTAGCTTGCATATGCGACCGTTTTTGGTAGAAAAAAAAATTAGAACAGAAAAGGGTTACCGGGTTACCATGGAAATAGGATTACATTAATTTATTCAGTTAAGAAAAAAATGTAGCAACACCATGTCACTAAGAGAGAAGGTAACTGAAGCTGGGAACTCAGTTCAATTTATTGCATGAGTTCTTTGTAGGGCTTCTCAGATAATTTAGAAAACAAGAAGTTTTGAGTTTTGGAAAATAATTTTTCAGGTCTAGGTTCTGTTGCTTCGATCAAATAGATCTCGGATAATTTACTATGGTTATCAATAAGAAAAAATTTCACGCAGTTGATGAACTTTTTTTTATAGATTTTTGAAGTTTGTATCAGTAATGCCTTATAAATGGAGAGTTATTTGTTTGAGGACCCTTTAGAACGTCTAGTATGTTCATTTTAAAAGCTTTTCAGATTGTCGGGAGATTTACACCCATAGCACTGACAATTAACCTGCTTCCCAGGTACCTAGATCTTAGGAACGTCTAATAATTTTCAAAGGGCTCTTGGAACTCTCATATTTTCGTCGTCTATAAGAGAAATTGGAATCAAGATAGGTGTAAATGAGCGAGAGAGCGTCTTTGAAAAATTTTATTGAAATCGCAGTTTTTCAACATTTCGCAACTGGTTGGGGTCTAGACGCATGCGCACTAGTACAAAGAAGCTGCAGAACTTCCACAGCATTCCACCACGCCATTTATATATGTACCTAGTTGTTATATATCACAATTGTATGCACCTTCAACCTACAGCATGTAGTAACAATATTAACCGTGTGTAGCCAACGAACCATTCATTGCGCGGCACAGAAATATTTGCAAAATTATTCGCACAGCAGGAGTGTACAACAAAATCTATGAATATGTTACCGTTTTTGCATTTTATCTGTTACTGGCTGTAGCTACTGCCATGTATCTATGGATATACTCGTATGATTGTATATATATATGTCATGTTGTTGTAGCTAAACAAAGTTGCTGTATGAACATATTGATGTTGTTGTTGGTGTTGTTGTTACCGTCGTTATTATTCACACTTCACTGCAATGTGTCGGAAATTGTCAGTAAATCCGCTAGACACTTCGAAAAAAAAAGAAAAAAGTAGGCGCGAAAAACGACACAACAACAAATACTACTCATAAATCCAAATGATAGCATGAAACAAATTTGATACATATACATTTATATGTTTATGTAAATACAACGTTGCACAATGACGACTTTTTTTTTTAGGACTTTTAACAAACAAAAAAAATTATAACAAGTAAGGAAGGGCTAAATTCGGTTGTCACCGAACATTTTATACTCTCGCAATTTATTTATTTAATATTATATAATAGACAATTTGACCCATATATTCGTCTTATATGTATATGGTATAAAGTCCATTGAAAGTTGGAAACCTTAATATTAGGTTACAAGCACCGAGGTCCTCATGTTCGATATATGGGGCCTTGAAAACCTATGGTCCGATTTTTAGAAAGGGGCTGCCACACTATAAATGCAGTATTTATGCAAAGTTCTGCTCCGATATCTTCACTAGTGCTTACTTTATGTGCTGTAAAGTAAACGATTCAGATCGACTTCAAAGTTCTTGTGTATAGGAAATAGGCGTGGTTGTGAAGCGATTTGGCCTATTTTCACAACATATCATTGAGATGCAAGGAAAATATTACAAACCAAATTCCATTGATATTGGTCGAGTAGTTTAGGAGATATGGTTTTTGACCCATAAGTGGGCGGAGCCACCCTCACTTAAAGTTTTGTATACCAATTTGATTTCGTTGATATAGCTCTAGTAGTTTACGCGATATGTACAAAATACTTAGTAGGGGCGGGCCATGCCCACTTTCCCAAAAAAATTACATCCAAATATGCCCCTTCCTAGAACAATCCTTTTTACTAAATTTTATTTCCATAGCTTTATTTATGGCTTAGTTATGGCACTTTATGTGTTTTCGGTTTTCGCCATTTTGTGGGCGTGGCAGTGGTCCGATTTTGCTCATCTTCGAAAGCAACCTTCCTATGGTGTCAAGAAATAAGTGTTCCAAGTCTCTTCAAGATATCTTAATTGTTACCCAAGTTACAGCTTGCACAGACGGACGGACGGACGGACGAACAGACAGACATTCGGAATTGAACTCCACTCTTCACCCTTATCACTTTGTTATATATAACCCTATATCTAAGTCGTTTAGTTTTGGGTGCTACAAACAACCGTTATGTGAACAAAACTATAATACTCTCTTTAGCAACTTTGTTGCAAGAGTATAAAAATATATAAATAAAATAGTACAACAACCACAAACGAGTGCGTGCAACATTGAATAATGTGTCTGTGGCAAACTTTTCACGTGCACTCTTTTTGGACTTTTGGACGACGCTGAAAACGCTCAGACTGAAGTTGAGTGGCGAGACAAAGGGCGTAAAGAATGCAACAACAATAATACTACACGTGCCAGTAGGCGTTAGAATTACAGAAAAAGCAAAAAAAATAAAGTACAACAACAAAATTTTATAACAACAAAAATGTATAACAACAACATTAAAAACTTCAGAAAATTTGGCTTTCCAAGCACTAAAAGTACCTAGTTTACGGTGGGTGGAGCCGCTTGCCCACAGATTGCCTCTATTGTCTGAGTATCGTTATTGCTGTTCTATCTCGATTCGCAACTTTCAGCGTGTTAAAGTTGTTAATATTTGAAAAATGACTAGGCGCTTAGAAAGCGAAATTATAACCACGCCTACCTTCCTTATAATGAAACCAGAAACCTTAAATTTTATGGTAAAGATAAGTTGCTTAAGATTGGTATAAAATATGAACGACTGTCGTGGTGTCTCCTATTTATGGGTCAAAATCCATATCTCAGTAAATAATCGACATTTTTGAGTCATCCATTTGGTAATGGTTTTATCTAAATCTCCCAGATATTCTCAAAGGCGATGTGTTTCTTACAATAGTGTACCTACATATGTGCCAAAATTGGGCAAAATCAGGCCAATATTTCCTCTAGCCTTCATATTTCCCCTAGCCTCCTTCCGGCTAACATTTGAGATAGCTCAGCTAAAGTAACCGAACGTAAAATCTTGGATATAACATTGATTGATATACAAAATAGTTGAAATCAGGCCACGAATTACTCCTGTCCCCATATACTATATATACTTATTTTCGTTATTCCAGTGAGTTTTATGCTGAATATATGTGTCAAATTGGAAGTTATCCTAATAGCCTTTTCGCACAGCCAAATTAATTGATCAATTCAAATTTTAACTGAGAAAATACTATAATAATATTACAAAAATAAATTGCGTTCTAATCCAGAATTTCACTCGATAACATTACTCAAAACTATTTTTACTATATTATATACGCTACAACAACATCTAACGGTATATTATTTACAGGTTTTCATTCTGCATACCAAAGAAAAGTATTTCAAACTTCGACACCCTATTGAACTATTTCGCTGCTCTTTCGATTTCTTTTTCGGGCGTGTTTGCATAGATATGTGCATAAAAGTCAAGTGTTTCTGCATACCAAATACGAGTATCTCTAGTGATTTTTCTTCCAAACAGAATTGACCTTAATTACATAGCCAAGTTATTCGACTTTGGACAAAAGTGTTGTTGCTCATTAAGTGCCGTTGTGAGCGAGAAAAAATTATGGGCTTGTTACTGCTTTTGGACTTACCTACTCGTAATTGTTATTTGTTGTTGTTGTTATAAAGAGCGGCCTTAAGTTGGTTACGCGCATTTACTTTCATCACAGTTGTTGTTGTTGCTATTGTTGTACTGGCTGTTGCTTTTGTTTTAATTTCACAAATGGCAACTTTCATGTGTTTGTTGTTGTTGTTGCTATTTTCATGTTGCTGCTGCTATTGCCATCGCCATTGTAACGCATTACTGTCATTGTAATTACAAAATCTCGTGGGCGGCCTCACACAGCTGATAATGATGACGTCGTTGCCGCTGTCAGTGACAGTGATGATGACGATGATGAGTTTCTTGTTGACGAGAAAGAAAAAAAAAACAGAAACACCGTTATACCATACTAGCCTACAGTGTGGTTGTTGTTATTGTAACGTTTTGCTGACAATTGCCAGGCGTTGTTGCTCGTTTACTATTATTGTCGAGTTCATTATTATTATGCCGTGATGAAAGTGTGTGGCAAGGCTTCTAAGTAAACTTTGCTGACGATTTGCTCTTTAATGTTGTTTGTTGTTTCATAATTGCTCTACGCCGCTGATTGTTTGGCTGCCGCTGTTTATATATCTGTTTATGTGTGTGCCTTCGATTAATAAAAGTCCATCAAGATTTATTGTAATTAAAGTGAAATTGATTTGCGTCGCTTAGGGCAAGAAAATTATTTATAATTTGTTTTCCTTCTCTTTTTGCGCTCGTTATTCGTTGAGTCAACAGTTCGTAATATAGTATTTTGCTGAGAGAGTGATATTTATAATTTAACGTTGCTAATAGAATTATTTTGTATTAATCGATGATAGAGTTATTCCAGAGAGCGTAGTTGGGACTAATGAGGGTTGAAGGGCGGGAACTAGTTCGTGAGATTATTATTGAAGGTGTGCCCTTAATTACTTAATTACTTTTTTCAATCACAATGAACGGTTGCTTGTTACTTATACTTATATTCATAGCTATATTTATATTTATACTTATACTCATACTCATACTTGTACTTATACTGATATGTTCACTCATACTTATATTCATACTTATACGTACACTTGTACTAAAACTTATAATTACAGTGGAACTTCCATAACTCGAACTTCTATAAGTCGAAGATCGTCATAACTCGAACTTTTGAACTGGCAATAGCGTTTAGAAATCAAATTTCATACAAATTTCCTTCCATAACTCGAAGAGAGAGTGATATTTATAATTTAACGTTGCTAATAGAATTATTTTGTATTATTCGATGATAGAGTTATTCTAGAGAGCGTAGTTGGGACTAATGAGGGTTGAATGGCGGGAACTAGTTCGTGAGATTATTATTGAAGGGGTGCCCTTAATTACTGAATTACTTTTTTCATTCACAATGAACGGTTGCTTGTTACTTATACTTACATTCATAGCTATATTTATATTTATACTCATACTCATACTTGTACTTATACTGATATGTTCACTCATACTTATATTCATACTTATACGTACACTTGTACTAAAACTTATAATTACAGTGGAACTTCCATAACTCGAACTTCTATAAGTCGAAGATCGCCATAACTCGAACTTTTGAACTGGCAATAGCGTTTAGAAATCAAATTTCATATAAATTTCCTTCCATAACTCGTAGTTCTCCATAACTCGAACTCTTGAAATGGCAATAGAAAACAATTTTCATAGAAATTTCCTTCCATAAATCGAACTTTTCGACCAGGGCATAATTCAAAAATTAAAATGTTACTATCGAGGCACAATTTGAAAAGTGTCCCTCCATATCGTATGGGTGCGAACAAAAAATATGATATTACACTTATGGATTGCATAAATCATGTAAGAAAGGCATGGGATACAGACGTCAAGAGCGAAACAATAGCAAAATCCAACAAACAAAATTAAATATTACATATTTTAACGTATTTAAATAAAACGTTATGCGAAGTAAATAAATAAAACTGTGTATAAATTTATATTTTACAGCTTTTTGTAATATTTAATATTTTAATGAAAATTCTATAACTCGAAGTCTCTCTAACTCGAAGTTTTTTTGTGGATTATGGTGATTCGCATTAGAGAAGTTCCACTGTAATTATACCTATACTTATACTCATACTTATACTCATACTCATACTCATACTTATACTCATTTGGATTGCAATATTCATTTGTATATGTATATTAAGAGATGTGGCGAATCGAATGTGGAAACCCAAGATATTACACAGACATAAATTACACTTGTGATTTCATACACTGATATGTCTATTTCGCATTCAAAGCAGTAAGTTTCACGAATCAATTAATCATAAAAGGTTCAGCAAAAAATTGTTCGCACACAGATATTCCACGAGCGGTACGAGTATGTGCGTCATGCAAGCCCTCACACGCAAACCTTAACGAACCTAAAATAGATTCGAAGCACTGTTACACTAAAATACATACAATCTATTTCCACATATATGTACATGTATTATGTGTACACCACACTATTAGATAGAATGTTAAGTAGAAAGTTTTGCATTCAACTAATATATACTAGTATTTGGGTCGATTTTTGCTGTTTGATTTAGATTTCCGGCAAGCGGTGGTTGTTGTTGGGCGCAAAGTACATATAGTCTGACATATGTATGTATATAGGTTACTGTATATATAGGTATAACAACTTTTCAACTGATTCATAATTAATGAGCATAGAGGCGAAAATTCACTCATGCTGCTGGGAGCAAAATGTGAATTTCATAAAATTTTGCGCATAATACGAGTATATTGTACAGTTACTTACCTATGTATTTGTGCGCTAAAAGGTGCTTAAGTAGTGTTGTAAATACAAACGTAAATATTTAATATTTCTCACCAAGTATTTTAGTATTAACACATGTCTTTACATTGCATATTCTAGTGCGTTTGTACAATAGCAGCTGTCAGTATTTACACATGTAATCGTGCCTACATAAACTTTATTAGAATATGAATATAAAATATATTTATGTATGTAGTAATCATGTTTTTATGTAGAGAAATATGTAAGCTGAAGCTTCAAAATTACAGCTGCAAATAACGATATCTAATGCTAAGAACCTTTATTTAATAAAAAATTCCGAGAATACTCTTATAAAGGGTTTTTCAATAGGGTAGATACAAAAGTAGATCGATGGGGCCAGCAAACGACGCCATATTTTTTCCCGTTCTTTTGACATTTCTCTTCAGTAAGGTTTGCTATTTCATTATGAAAAGACATACGTACCAACAATTAGAATTATTAAAATTTACTACCGAAATTCGGAGTCAGTGGCCTTAACTTTAAGAGCGCTACGTTCTACATAGTGATGAGGCTCATTTCTGCCTGTATGGCTTCATCAAAAAAAAAAAAATAAATACGTACTCCCTGAGTCACCCGAAAAAATGACGGTTTGTTGCGGTTTATAGGCCGGCGGCGTCTTTGGGCCGTACTTCTTTTGATATGGACTTAGACAATGTGTGGTTCCAACAGGACGGCGCCACAAGCCACACAGCGAATGACACAATAGATTTATTGAAAACCAAGTTTTGTGAATGTGTTATCTTACGCAATGGACCAGTCAATTGGCCGCTCTTATTGAAATATAAGGTAAAGTAATCTTTATACAGTAATACCCGGTTAAGTACCCCTTCCTAACATGCAAGACTTTTGAGACTCTTAAGCGGGAATCACTGAATTACCTATGCAAGTTCTTTGAAAAAAAAAGCTTTTTACGTCCTTACGCCTGTCCACTTGACAACAGCAAACACAATTAGTCCATCACTTGAGACATGAAGGCGCATTGGGTCAGTCAGTTAGTCAGTCAGTTAATGAGGCACAACGCACTTACGAAAATTCAATTGTTGTGCAATCGAAATGCAATTACGACTTATTTCCGCTCACATGAGAAATTGTAACTCTCTAGTTCGAGCTCTACCTCCAGCTACTTACGACCTTATGCACTTTGTAATTTGCTTGACAATTTAATCAGCTTAACAGCGTGTCATGCAATGGATGGCACACACAGGTGCGTTATGTGTGTGCGTATGCATATGCTCTTATACATTCCTCTGTGCAACCAAACTCACTTTGTCCTTTCACTTCCGTTTCCTGCTAAATTTGTTGCAAGGTCGCAAGAAAAAAGAAAATGTGTACAACAGCCTTTGTTGTTATTTTTGCTGTTATTATTATTTTATTGTTGTGTTAGTTGTTGCTATTATAACTAGTAAATCAATAGCTATAACAGCACAAACAATTCTCGATATTGCTCAGCCTTTGATTGAATTCCAATAGCCAATAGCTTTGGCAACTGCACAATTTGCATCTTAAAGTGCTGCCATGACACCACTTTCGTACTTGCTGTTGTTATTGTTGTTGTTGCTTTAATGCGCTTATTGTATTATTTTGTGTGCCATATGCTCGCATATTGTACTTGTAGTTGCATTCTATGTATTGTATTGCGACACAATTTCGTGCATTCTCCTTGCGTTCATTTGCAATTAGAATAATGGTGCACGAATTGCTGTGGCATGGCACGATTGACAAGCAAATCGTACATATACATATATGTCTGTATGTATGTATGTATGTATTTATTGAACATGAGCTTGACTGACAGTGCTCGATCAGGCCATAAGTGACCAAATTGTTGGTGCAGTTGCGCTTTGTTTTGTGCTTATAGTCCAAGTTGCTTAAATAATGTATATACTCCTGTAAGAGGTGTGTCATAATCAAGTCAGCTTGCCGCAATGCACTTACAGTTGTTGTTGTAATATGTAAATGAAGCCAATAGCACATTTGAAATTTTAATTAATAATGTCTGAAATTCATTTGTAATTGAGTAATGCTGTTAAATATTCCCTTACGCAAGTACAGCGTGCTTTATTGAGTAATCTCAGTAATGCTTAATTGCATAATATATGCATTAGAATACAGTACAGCAATTCATAAGCAGTCATAAATAAGGAAATGTATTGGTGTTGAACTAGTAGTACATTAGCTAAAAGCTTTTAAATCAATCAAGCAAGTTTCTACGGGAATAGTTAGATGGAAATGGAAAACGCGGGTGCACCGGGCATAAAGTCCAATAGAATAACAAAAATCATCATATATAGTATATGAGGGCTGAGGTAATTTCTGCACCGATTTCAATAATTTTCACCACCAATTAATATATTGTACATTCAAGACTATACGCGCACTTAATTTGGCTAAGATATTTCACATATTAACCAATATATGCGGAATAAAGCTCAGCGTATTTTTGAAAAACCTATAATTAGGTATATGGAAGCTAGGGGAAGTTATGACCCGATTTTATTTTTGGTCAGAGACACATATGCAAAATTCAAAAATACTTTGGTATAAAGCATCGGGCAGGTTATTCTTCTATTAACCGAATATGTGTCTTGATATCAGAGTCACCCAAATTAATTTGATTTTGTAGGACCACCGGTTTGAGTTATCAATAATACTTCCAGCTATATGTTTTGAAATCTAGACCAAGAACTAATTTTTTTTATTTCTCCAAGACTTCTAAGTAATCTGTAAGTAATTTTAGAAGTCGCTTGGTGTGGGTGCTGAAAAATCTAATAAATTACGGTCATAAAAACCTTACAGAGCTTGAACGTATGATGGCTGTTGATTTGAGCATCGTAAAAAATACTAGGGATGCTTCGATCGTTCCTCAAGACAAGCAGAGAGTGTAAGGATAAAACTCACTGGAAACAACTGAAAGAAATGGCGTGATTTTTTTTCAGATTTTTTTTTCAGATTTTTTTTAATAAATACTATTATTTCTATTAACAAAAATCCCTTTCTCAAAGCAATTATCACTTATTAATCGAAAAATCTCTAATTTTCTCTTTCAGGTAAGTGTCAAGAGCTCAATCAATTGATAATGACTTTCAGCTAATAATAGCGGTTTATTGTGAGTATTTTTGCTGTTTTTTTGTTTGTAAACAAAAGGGAGTAAATGTGTGAAACATATTTACAAATACGTTGCTACAACAACTACACTCTTTACCTTTGTATTTATACAGACGGTATTGCATTTTATGTTTTTTCTTATTTGCCAAACGTGTTTACAGCTGTCAATCAACAAAAGCCGATTGAAGTTCAATGCAATTATGAAGAAGGTGAATGAAAATACAAAATACCCGTTGTGTTGAATAAATAATTGAAAGCGATGGTGTTGCGTTTGTTTGGGGTTTACAGTAGCTCATCTATTTGTATGGTCCTGTTTAATTAACGCACTTGCGCTGCGATTATTTTTTTATGTATATAATAATGTGTTTCCATAGAATTGTGCAATACCGTTCAAATACATTTCAATACGAATGTAATTACTTCGATGATTACATGCTTATTTACTGCATTACACATATTCGCCATGAAACTGCATGCCAAATAACAATAGCGGTAACAACTGCAATCATTAGCTACCAACAAGCAGCAGCATTTTGAGTGCATTATCATTAGCAGCAATACAGCGAGCTTTGCCAGCAACTTGCCGCATTGCCAACTACTCAGAATAATAAATGAATCATGTTGAATAAAATTGAATTTTGTCGGCGCGCGACCAATTGGAATAAAAGTTACAACAAAACAAATACTTATTACCAGTACATATGTAGTATTTAAAATTTAAAAAAATTTACTATACATCACATAATAGGTGTGTCCAAAAAATAAAGGGAATTTTAATTTTTTAAAAAATACTCACTCATTCGTCTTCATTAATCTGGCTGGAGGCTGGACCATCGTCACAGTTTATTTTTACCAGAAATTCACGAAAAAGCAAAAAAGTGTGCGCTTTTAGATTTTGTTTTTGAAAATTCCCGTTATATTTTGAACACAGCTCGTAAATACATTTATATTGCCACACTATCCGCGCAATTATTTGTTTGCCATCCAATCGGTTCGCTCATCTGCCGAAATGCCGCCGTTCGCAGCTGTCTAACTGTCCATCTACGAGCCCATGCACTGTCCATATTTGCTTTGTGGCATTTGTACGCCTAATTGTATGTTTGTCCTATTGTTTGACAGCGTATTATTTTCAACTGTTTATCTGGCTGTCAATTCGCGACTCGCTATTTGCTTACATTTAAGCAGCGGCGCGTGTTTATTGACGCGGTCAATAAGAATTTTAAAATACCCCCACTACACGTCGAGCGTATAGCCACAGGTTGTTTGACTACACAGCCACATGTGTTATTAGTTCTACTGTGTGGTAGCTGCAACGTAATGTGTTGTACTGAGCTGTAGAAATATATGTATATAGGCATTAATTACGAGCATAGTAGTAGCAGCTTTGGCATTAAAAAACTGGGAAATAATATTATTATTTTTAAGCCGCTAAGTACAAGCGATTGATGATGAGTTCATTTCAAAAGTTATTGGCACACTATAAATCCCTGTTTGCGAATATGAAAATATCGGTTTCGCTGGAAAAATCATGTTTGAATTGTATATAGAGATTATAAGTGGTATAAACATACATTTTGAACGATGATTATCATATCAGTATACTTAGGTATCTAATATAAGTAGAAGTAGCATGCAGTAACTTCGGTCTCGAATATAAGTAGGAGTAGTATCCAATATACTTAGGTCTGTAATATAAGTAGAAGTAGCACCCAGTATACTTAGGTATCTAATATAAGTAGATGTAGCATCCAGTATACTTAAGTCTCGAACATAAGTAGAAGTAGCATCGAGTATACTTAGGTATCTAATATAAGTAGAAACAGCATTCAATATCATTAGGTCTCTAATATAAGTAGAAGTAGTATCCAGGGTATTCAATTAGATCAGAACTACAATATTACACAAAGTGATGAAAGTTATATTTTTATACTCTCGCAACAAATGTTGCTAAAGAGAGTATTATAGTTTTGTTCACATAACGGTTGTTTGTAACACCCAAAACTAAACGAGTTAGATATAGGGTTATATATACCAAAGTGATCAGGGTGAAGAGTGGAGTTCAAATCCGAATGTCTGTCTGTCCGTCCGTCCGTCCGTCCGTCTGTGCAAGCTGTAACTTGAGTAAAAATTAAGATATCTTGATGAAACTTGGCACACTTATTTCTTGGCACCATAGGAAGGTTGCTTTCGAAAATGAGCAAAATCGGACCACTGCCACGCCCACAAAATGGCGAAAACCGAAAACACATAAAGTGCCATAACTAAGCCATAAATAAAGCTATAGAAATGAAATTTGGTATGAAGGATCGCTCTAAGAAGGGGCATATTTGGATGTCATTTTTTTGGGGAAGTGGGCGTGGCCCCGCCCCCTACTAAGTTTTTTGTACATATCTCGCAAACCAATAGAGCTATATAAACCAAATTTTCTGCAGTCGTTTTTTTTACCCACTTCCTAATACAGTCCAAAAATGAAAGAAATCGGATAATAACCACGCCCACCTCCCATACAAAAGTTAGGTTGAAAATTACTAAAAGTTGGTTAACTCAATAACGAAAAACGTCAGAAACACTAAATTTCACATAACAAATGGCAGATGAAAGCTACACTCAAATTTTTTTACAAAATGGAAAATGGGCGTGGCGTCGCCCACTTATGGGTCAAAAACCATATCTCAGGAACTACTCGACCGATTTCAATGAAACTTGGTTTGTAATAGTTTCTTTACATCCCAATGATATGTTGTGAAAATAGTCCAAATCGGATTACAACCACGCCTACTTCCCATATACCAGAACTCTGAAGTCGATCTGAATCGTGTACTTTACAATATATAAAGTAAGCACTAGTGAAGATATCGGTGCAGAACTTTGACCAAATACTATGTTTATAGTGTGGCAGCCCCATTATAAAAATCTCCGAAATCGGACCATAGGTTTTGAAGGCCCCATATATCGAACATGAGGACTTCTGTTCTTCTAACCTAATATTATGGTTTCCAACTTTCAATGGACTTTATACAATATGTATGACGAATATGTGGGTCAAATTGCGTATTATATAATATAAATAAAGTTAAATAAATAAATTGCGAGAGTATAAAATGTTCGGTTACACCCGAACTTAGCCCTTCCTTACTTGTTATAAGGACTATTTGTTTAAATAAAAATTACTTTTAACTATCGAGACTTACATACAATTGAAAATATTTTTGAAGAGAGCTTCCAGCTATTTAAAAAATTTAATGTTATAAAAAAAATAGTTTCATTTTACCATATATCTATATTTTAATACAGACAAACTTAAAAAATTTTAATTATGTAACAAGCCTTAAGTGATTAAATACATAATTTTTGCTTTATTTATTACAAACAAACTAACAACACTTGTTTACATAATCCTTTTTTTGCATTTCTCACCACGAAACATCGGCTTTTAATAAGTTGGCTTGCGGTAGTTGTAGTAACGGTAAACTGGAATGTACAAGTTTTTGTTATTAACGTTATTTAAATCACTTACAGTTGTAAATCGGTGAGAAAATTTGCTTGCAATTTTTTTATTGGTGAGAGTTTGTGTGAATGCACTTGAGTAAAAAATAATATATAATTTATATGGTAACATGCGACTGAAGTATAGGGTGTTGCAATTCGGTGCGTTTGTAAAAAGTACAGCTATATATTAATGATCTATATAATATAATTTAATTTTAGACCTCAACAGACTACAGAGACTTCAGTAAGTCAAAAGTATTTTTGAGGTTAAGTTGCACGATCTTGAGTAGCTGTTGCTTTGACTTAGGATCATAATGAAAAAAAGGTCAACTTCTTATCAGATCTTGTGTTATAATTGAAAGACTTTTTCATTTTGGAAAACACTTTCGACTATCATAAGAACAGCACTAAACAGTCTCTATCGAAACACCCATTTGTGTTGTAACTTTTAACTAACATACAATTGCGCCATTGTAGTTATTGTTTGAATATATTTTTTGTGCAACATTTGCTCACTTTGTAGTGATTTTATGCTTGGCTGGTGTGAAATGGTGCAACATTTTCCCACAACTTAAATACTTTTGCATACTTTTGTATGATTAAGACACCAACTAAAATGCGTGCACTTCTTTTTGCTCATATATTGCTATTAATTTAAGCTACAAAACAGCAACAAACCGACAGCACGAAAAGGAGCTGCCTTTATGCCGCGATGTCTGAATTTGGTATCCCCGCAAAACTAATACGGTTGTGTAAGCTGACGCTGAGCAACACCAAAAGCTCCGTCAGGATCGGGAAGGACCTCTCCGAGCCGTTCGATACCAAACGAGGTTTCAGACAAGGTGACTCGCTATTGTGACTTCTTTAACCTGATGCTGGAAAAAATATTACGAGCTGCAAAGCTAAATAGAGAAGGTACAATTTTTATATGAACGAGGACAAGACGAAATATCTCCTGTCATCAAACAAACAGTCAGCGCATTCGCGTCTTGGCTCCCACGTCACTGTTGACAGTCATAACTTTGAAGTTGTAGATTATTTCGTATACCTGGGCACCAGCATCAACGCCTATAATAATGTCAGCCTTGAAATCCAACGCAGAATCACTCTTGCCAACAGGTGCTACTATGGACTGAGTAGGCAATTGAAAAGTAAAGTCCTCTCTCGACGAACAAAAACTAAACTCTGCAAGTCCCTCATCATTCCCGTCCTACTTTTTGGTGCAGAAGCGTGGACGGTATCAACATCCGATGAGACGGCACTAGGAGTTTTCGGGAGAAAGGTTTTGCAGACGATTTATGGTCCCTTAAACATTGGCAACGGCGAATACCGCAGAAGATGGAATGATGAGTTGTCCAGCGAATAAAAAGACAGCGGCTACGCTGGCTAGGTCATGTTGTTCGAATGGACGAAAGTGCCCCAGCTCTGAAAGTTTTCGATGCTGTACCCGCTGGTGGAAGCCGAGGAATAGGGAGGCCTCGACGACATAGACATAGTCCGGCGAATAAAAAGACATCGGCTACACTGGTCATGTTGTTCGAATGTACGAAAGTGTTCGATTCAGTACCCGCTGGTGGAAGCCGAGGAAGAGGGAAGCCCCCACTCCGATGGAAGGACCAGGTGGAGAAAAACCTGTCTTCACTTGGTACTACCAATTGGCGCCAAACTGCCAAAAGGAGAGATGCGTGGCGCGCTGTTGTGGACTCGGCTATAACCGCTTAAGCGGTGCCTACGCCAGTCAAAAAGAAGAAGAATTTAAGCTATACTTCACGCATAAAAGCTTTTGATATTTTCTTTAAAATGCCTTTAAATGCATGCAATACTTATAAAGCGCTCTCACTTTACTGTTAAAAGCAATTCTCCGGCCGAAATGCACTACTGGCACTCAAATGCATGTATTCTCACTTTTAAAAAACATATTTAAGTAGGTTAAGTTAGATGGCTTTTACGCTGCGCTTTGTGTTATTATAGGCGTATGTGTGGAAGTTGTTATCCCTTTTGCAGGTGTTTCCGCCAAAGGCCTTACTCAAAAATCCATTAGTAGTGTTGAAGTGGACTTTTGTGCTGGCACTTTGGACAATTATGCCAGTGGTGGTATACTTACCATGTATACTTATGCATATTTACGGACCTTAGCCAGTAACTTATGACTTCATGACACAAGATTTACACGTTTTGAAAAAGGTATAGGTCTACAACTTTGCTTCCGCCGTTTTTTTTGTAAATTTAAGGCTTCTTTTCACTTAAGACAGCCTCACCTCACCGTACGTATCCGAAAGCATTCGATGAGTCTCAGCCGCACTTTTCTTGGAATTAAAAAAGAAAAGCAAAATTTCCCGCAAATGTCGAGAATTCGGCTCAAAAAGTGACATTTTCAGTTGAGAATAAGTTTGGGATGCAAACAGATCTCTAGAAATATTTTGTTGGGTTAATGTTGACACCAATGTCCAAGATCGATATAAAACGATTTAATCGATTCAATCGACCAGTGCTTGACCCTAGAGACATCTATTGGAAAACGGCGGAAGCAAAGTTATAGACATAATAGTATCCTGAAGGATGTTTAGCCTCGCTGCATGTAAGTCCATTGGACAGTATGCAATAAAGACTCCTAATTGGACCTTGCTGAGACCAAGTAATTCAGTGGACCTCCTATGATCCACTCGAGCCCAAAACGATCTCGCAATTACGCAGATGTTGGACTTCGGTCTATCCGCTTCGCACTGCTCAGATATCCCGCTGAGGAATATGAAGAGAAAGAAGGTACTAGCGCGGTGCAGTGATCCATGATTTCAGAGATGCAGTCGAATCAACCTAGATTTCGGAGCGTCTCTCTTTGGGACCATTCATATACCCAAACTTATCGATGTAGTCCATAGTGCCCATACACATATATACTATCGATAACACGAAGAGATGCATAAATGTCCAAGAGGGATTTTCTCTACAATACAAAAATAAAAAAAATTGGGCAAAACTTTCTACGAATCAGATATAGCAGAAGTCTTTAAGAAAGTATGTATTTTTCACTAAGATTTTCAAATAAAAATTATTCAATAAATTGTTTTTGGATTTGAAAATATCTATTCAGTTGAGTATCAACGAGCTAATAACTGTTGTAGTTAACCAACATATTGTACAATAAACAAATCAGTTAGATAAATTCTAATAAATAAAACAATTCGAGTGGTTTAATAAACAAATTATTTTATCATCTCAAAAGGCATAAATTCATTATTTCCACTTGCTTTCCAATATTCACAAAATCCATTTCACAACATTACATTTCTGGTTCGCTTTCAAGTACCGTAATATTTTTGTCGGGCTCTCTTTCGCTCTCTCTCTAACTCTGTGTATATGTGTGTGCGTCCATGTCACGTACAGGCATTTCATTTTGTATAATCATATTTTCGGAATTTTCTCACTTCCTGTGAGACGTTTGTGCCAACATTATTGTCTGATATTTTATTGAAACAAAATTAAGCCACAAAATTCATAAGGGAGCTTGGGCAGGCAAATAAAAAGAGCAAATAAGTACGCACATAAAAAGGAAGTGGGCATATAACGCACACATACATATATGAATATAAATTTATATTGTAGGCAGGAATTTTATCAAGCATATCTACTTGTGTGTTAGAGTATATAACCACATTGGAATACACTTTCATTGACGCTACTTTTGTATTTGTCGACCAACGCTTGGCACTTTTGTTCACTTGCCACTCATGAGTATGGCATTTTTGTTGAAATCCCTGAAGAAATTCTGTGAAATATGGTATTTTTTACTTCGCTCATAATGCCGGAATATCCTGTTACTTTGCCCTCTTTAGTCGACCGTTGCTCATGCCTAAGCCCCTGTTTGCTGTGACCTCTGCCGCCGGCTGCCGTGCCCGTGTAGGCGAGCTGGATGAAAAGATTTCGAGTTGCATGGCATTTTTCTGTCGCTCGGGCAAATTTTGTTCAAAACGAAAATCCAAAAACAAAAGGTAACAGCAAAATTAAGGTGAAATAGTAGAAAAATAAATAAAAAAGAGCAGTGATTTGTGATATGTATTTTGAGCCCAGGTACGTGTGGTTTAATATTTGGGAATAAAATAAGTGTTTAACACATCATGTATATATAGTATATATATATTTCATGTTGTACAGGGTTGTTCGAACTTTAAAACTATTTTCTTCTACATTAGAACTTGTAAGAACCAAACTACGTTGCATGGAACTCCTATCGTGTGATTCAGCAAATTCCAGAGAACATAGTTAAAACTGAGATGAAGTCTCTCCGTAAAACGATCTTTATCGTCTGTCGAGAGAACTGCTAAATTTGTTCTCTTATTTATCTGTTATTGAACACTTTGACATAATTAGATTAGTGCTTAGTATCAATCTAGCTCTTACTCTAGATGCTGATACAAAGACTACGTGGGTCCAATAAAAGAGAATATGTTTCTTGTAATGTACCTACAATTCTATTGCAGAGTTTTCTCGACATTTAAAGGTCAAACGTTGGCGTTGATTCGATCACATTTGCTGAGCTCAAATTTTGAATATCTATTTTTGGGTTCTCCTGTTCTTTAGCCTTCAAGTCGAGTAATGTCTATTTTGTCTTTACACATATGTATAATTGATAGGTAAAAAACAATGGGTATTAAATTTCTGTTCTAGAAATAGTTCTTTTCGACAAGTTGGATTATGAGAAATTGAATATATCCAATATAGGCCTATAACTCAGATAATATTTATTCAAAAGTGCCTTGTGATATCTTCAAAATTTGTTCGGTTTCTCATAGCGACATTATCAGGTCGAACTTTTCAAATATTTTTAGTAATCAAAGATCAAGAACGGTCTTTCTTCTTTTCTTTTTTACTCCCTCCATATACATTTTCTATTTTTTTATCATCTGTAATTTCAATCAAATTCCAACCAACTTTGGAACCAGCCTCTACAAACCACCGGATGGTACACATTTGTTGTACAGATTTTTTTGCTTAGCTACTCACCCACACATATAGGTTTACATAAGTATATGCCCACTTGGCTAACATTAATTCCAGATGCGAACTCTCAAAGGAAATATACCCAGTCAGACACATTGCGCTTGAAAGGTGTTAAAAACACGAGTGTTGATTGATTTTTTTCGTACTTTTCAGTTTATGCGCCTAAAAGCGCGCTTCACGCGCGTATGCTACAGCTTAACTTTACGTTGCTTTTCTTTGAGAATCGATTTTTCTTGTTGCTATATTATCTCTTTTTTGGCATACAAACACACTCACACACACCTACATGTGGATCTCAAACTTTTACTCCTTTGCTTTGTGCGCCAGACACTAAGCAAGTAAGCAGCCTCGCTATTTCACTTTTATGCCGTTGATTTGTTTTTTTTTTTTACGATTTTCGCTATGCCAAATGGCTTTATCGTGCATGCTTTTGCGCCTTAAATATTTTATTCAATATTTTTTTTCTCTTTTTTCTTGCTGCAAATATATTTTCATTATGTATGTATATATGTGCATATATCCCTATTTGGCAGCGTCATTTTTATTCTCTGCCATTTCATTTGCCGCTTTTATTGTTATATCTTGTTGTGTTGTGCTCTTACTTTTTTTCAATTTCACAAGAAAATCATTTGAATGCCAATAGCGTAGGCTTTACCGAGGTCAGGTAATGCGTGTGTGTCTACATGCTACTTTAAGCCTTGCAAAGCCGTGAAAGCTTCTATCGATATTCATTTTTTACACACACAAAATGTATTATATTCGCATATACATATATGTATGTATACTTATATAGACTTTACTAATGATATTGCGTTATTGCGTGCTTTCCGCTATAAAGACATGTATTATGTACACATATGCGGCTCAAATTCAATTCCTATTATTCCTCTGTGTGTGTGCGTGCGGGTGAGTGGATTGTAAGGACACCTTTGTCAGCTCGTGCTACTTATATATTTATTCGGGTGTAATGATTAAATCCCGTTAATGAATTGGAAAAATATAATGCGGTACTTTTCACAATTTTTTTTTGTTTGTTGGGATTTCTTGAGAATTTTGCGTGAAATGTGAGTTTTAATTCTTTTTGAGTGGAAATTGTGAGAGTTTTTGTATTTCGAATGATTATAAATGTATTTAGAGATAATGAAATAATAATTAAAATTTGTGTGTTCTTTTAAGCTTTTGCTTTTTAATAACCTAAAAACATAAAAAACCCAACCCAAAAAAAATTTGGTTCTGGCGTGGTGGTTTTACTATATGTACTTTATGTTTTAGGAGCCGAATCCGAGATCCATGGAACCCCATCAGATTAGGGTTTTGAAATAATCCCAAAACCACCAATACGACGGACAGCGTTTTTAAAAATTCAACGTCTTCGCTTGGAACTCGCAACTCGACGGTTTTCAGAGTCACGGATTACGAGCCCGGAGTCGGTTTTTCAAAATTCAAAATGGTGGAAATTTTTTTTATTTTCATCGAATTCGCTTGAAGCTCGTTATTAGGGAATTTGACATTGTTTTTCAAAAATTCAAAATGGCGGACCAGTATTATTTTTAATTGTGTTTTTCATATTTTTTCGTAACACTAAGGGCTTTTTACTCAAGAAACTGCTCAAGATGACAGACTAAAACACCACAAATATATATTTTCTCTTAGAAGAAGCTTTAAATACTTACACTATAGATGCAAGATTGCAGCAAGCTTCTGCACTAGATTTGGCTAGAAAGCTTTCACCCAAAACCTTCCTGGCTTTAACTGAACCATTCTTAGAAACCAAATGCTTCAATATAGAAGAAAGAACCAGTCCTAATTGCAGTAGCCGTTCCTCTGGTATGTCCCTGTAATATTATCTAACTCAGCGATATTTATTAAACTTTGAAATATAAATATATTTCTTGAAAATGTGAGGTGCTGATCTTCTTTGGTGCCTTATTTTCTACTAATATCAATCGGTACCTAAATAAAGCTTATTGGATTTATTACGAAAGCTTCCTCCGTTTAAATTTAAATTGCGATTCCTGAAAAAAACTAAAGCTTCATCAATAATCGGCGATTGTTGAACGTTAAAGAAGTTCAAGTTCTTACGGTATTCATAAGTATCCATTTCATTAACTGGACTTTACTAGGGTGACAAAGTACGAAAATCTAGAAATCAGTTGAGTACAACTGTGTTATTTTAAACCACAGTTTATCATAAAGGTCGCAATAAATAGCACAATATGCTTTATAAAGCACCAATTCAAGTGCTCAAATCAGAAACTCCACAGCCTACCCACGTATGCAGAATATTAGCTGTCAGCACTCCATTTCATTTTTCGCCATTTTTATAGCGACTTTTATGATGATATTTAATGGCATTTTATGACTGACACAGTGTCCCAATGACTATCTAAGCATATTCGTTCAAACACACACATATATATACTATACATACATATATATCCATACATTGTTGTACATGGTGGTACCATTAAAATCGTAGTTCAACGTGAAGTGTCTACGGCACGTTTTCGCTGTTTGCCGTCCTTTCAGCATGTTTATCTAGTGGCTGTTGTCTGTCTTGCGTGTTTATCTACGTTTCTTTTGCAACATTCCAAATACCATATCAACTGACTGACGTACAGACTCATTGGCGTCGACAATGTCGCTTTTTTTCGATTTCTTTCTTCTTATTGTTTTTTTTTGTTTTGTTTTTATGTTGTTTCGTTAACAACAACTTTTAGCCGCAATTTTCGTGCTTCCGTTTAGCATTGAGGTTTTATTTTTGTAGCTTTTATTTCATTTTTGTTTTTGTTTTTATTTCTCTACTCCACCTTTCTTACTCTATACTGTTCCATATTCTTTCATTTATCTTATTTGTGTGGCCAATTGCGCTAAATTGCTTTTGCTCACTTCGTGTGTTGCACAAAACACCCCTCAAGCGTTGCACAACCACCACCAGTCCACCAGTAACACTAACACCAACAACCACTTGGTTGGTTGGTTGGCTGGTTTTCTTTAACTTCCACTCGTAGCTTCCTCACCCACCAAGCTAACTTCCTGCCGTAGTATGCTGGCTTCCTGCAGATTTCTTGCCACCTCCACACCGATACACACACTCACCTACATAGCAATACATATGGCGCACGGTCATTTCGTAGCGCTACAAAAATGTTCTGCGGCATAAAACCTCATCGATAGCGCGCAGAAAATTCTTCACGCTTCCTGTGCAATCCGCTCGTCGTCGCTTACAGCCAGTTGCTCCCTCGTTCTAAAATTAGCGTGATTTTCGGCGTTTACTCGCCACTGTTGCTGACAGGACACTGCAGGACATGCTATGGGTATAGTTTTTATGGCTATGGCGTTAGTCAGCGCCACCGTCACTGGCATATCAACTGCTGCAGAAGCTATCTTGTCAGCTGTTAAAGTTGCAAAGCGCTCACCGCCGGTGGCCCTGTGATCACGTGTTTTTGTGACGTAATTCGCGCTTTATTGGATTTATTTCGAGAGCGTGAGGGTGAAACCATACAAAGTGTAATGGTAGAAGACGGTGGTGTTTGGGGACTTATTGTGCTTTGTGGTGTGCGGGAGAGAGATAGTCGTGTGCCGACCGACTTATTGTTACATTATTCAGAGTTTTTTTTTTTTAATTTAAATCATAAGCTCATTTGTTGTACACTTAAATAAAGAATATTTCATTAGTTTGCATCGGTTCGTTTTTTATTCGGAAATGGAAATTTTAATTATAAAAGGGAAATTAAATATTTTATTTATTTCCTTTGTATGAAATTAAATTTGTTAAATACATTTTCAGAAAAAAATTATGTGAACAATAAGTAAGAAAGTTATACTTCGGACGGAACTAGCTTTTAGCTGTTCCCACTTGTTTGAAGAATATATGTAAATGATATAATATGCATCGGAAAGTCTTTTCTGAGATTATTATCTTAAAGTCAATCCAAAGGACGGAAATTAGTATTACAGTTTCATAAGAGTAAGAGGAAGGTATAGATAGATGCCAATAATGGCACTGAATATCTATCACACTTTTATATAAGTTATTCTTATAAAAACCGATATACAACTGGTCCCCTGATAAATTTAAGCATGTAAAACTCTGTGACCATATCTGCCCAATATTCTAGCTAGATCGATAATAGAACTCTATGGATTTTGGAACAATACCCTTTTCTGGGCAAAATAATTTATAAAGGAAATAACTCCGATTCTATCGAATAAAAACAGCATCTGCTTTCTACACCATACTTATGAAAAATCTGTTAAGGACTACTTCAGTAGTAGCTCTCCACTCAGGTTGCATTATATAATCCCAAAGAAATTTTAAATCTGTTTAAAAGAATACGAGGTGATAAGCACTTGTAGAACTCGTTTGGATGAAAGTTCTTTTGAAGATGGAAACGGAGATATCACTAAAAATCGAGTACTTATCCGTCATAAAGTTACCATTTATATTGACCTCATTTCTCTAATTGATTCTCCTTGTATATATTAATTGACTCTGGAGTATAGATATAATGCTTATAGAATGGTTTCAGGAATTATGAACTATTCAAGTACAACCACTAGTGTCTACATGGTGTCCAAATAAGCTCACCAGGTAATTAGTAAGTTTTATGAGAAGATTGAGAACAGTTTAATTCTTAGTCCAAGAAGCAGAGTGTTTAAAAAATGTAAAAAATAAATAAATTTCGGTAAATGTCGGTAACCTATGCCGAGATCCTTTAAAAAATTGTGCGAATCAATATGGTTAATACTATATACAGAAAGTCGTAGTTATATTCGGATTATTCATGTTTTTTTTTGGGATAATCGATAACCTTATTACACACACATCTATACATACATACATATGTGCATATATACACTCTGTTTTTAAACACATTTATGGTTTTCCATTGACATAGATCATAAGGGAATCTGATACTTTAAATTTTTTTCTTTTATTTTTTGTTTTTGTTTGTTTTACTCGACCGTCAATAAAAATTGACTCCAATTACAGTAAACGTGCGAAAAGCCACACAATGGCAATGCAGAAGTAAAAGCGCAGATTGTTTATCAATACATACGTACCAATAAGCATGCTGGTGCTGACATGAAATATAAAATTTCGACTTGGATAGACATACATATGAAGGCTTAACAGCAAATAAAGGTTAACCATAAAATAAAAAAGACATAATGAGAAATTTAAACGAAGGCATAAATATGCGAGAAAATCGAAATTTTTACATTAAGCGCAATCAAAGCATATTGATAGCAAATTGAATTTTGAATTGGTGTTGCTGAGGTTGTTTGAAGTAGGAGTTCATACAATATTATGAAAAAAATATTAAAAAACAAGTAAGGAAAGGCTAAGTTCGGATGTAACCGAACATTTTATACTCTCGCAATTTATTGAAGAAATTTTATTAAGATAACACACAAATTTACCCATGAATTCGGCATCCAATTTAATAGAATAACGAAAATCGTCATATATAGATACCATTGCTGAGGTAATTCCTAAACCGATTTCATTCATTTTCATCAGCAATGTACACTATATCCAATGCTATACGCTCACTTAATTTTATAAGATATCTCACATATGCATTAACCAATACATAAATGCGTATTTTTGAATAACCTAATAATTAGGAGAGGTTATGACCCGATTTTAATAATTTTTGGAACAGAGACACACTATTAGAAGAAAATAATTTCCTCTGAATTACATTAAATTATCTGAGAAATTTACCCATATTTTCGGTTGAAACTTACCTTTAGGCGTTCAACATGTTCGATATCTGAGGCCTTGAAAAGTTGTAGTCCGTTTTCGACAATTTTTTCACAAGTGATGCCACAGATGATATGCACTATTTGTGTAATGCTTTATTCCGCTATCTTCATTGGTTCCTTATGTATACATTATAAAGTAAAGTCTGATTCCTTCAGAATTCAAAATTGAGTTCTAAGGAAAGTAGTCGTGGTTGTGAACCGATTTTGCCCATTTGTGTGTTATGAGGGTGTCAAGAAAATTATATATACCGAATTTCATTGAAATCTGTCGACTAGTTCCTGAGATATGGTTTCTGACCTATAAGTGGGCGATACCACGCCCATTTTTCATTTTGTAAAAAAATGTGAGTGCAGCTTCCATCTGCCATTTCTTATGTAAAATTTACTGTTTCTGACGTTTTTCGTTAGTTAGCTAACGCTCTTTTAGTAATTTTCAACCTAACATTTAAATGGGAGGTAGGCATGGTTATTATCTGATTTAATCTATTTTCGTGGTGTGTGGTGGGGTACGTAAGTGAAACGACTGTAGAAAGTTTGGTTTACATAGCTTCATTGGTTTGCGAAATATATACAAATAACCGATTTGTGGGAGGGCCACTTCCCCAAAAAAATTACATCCAAATATGCCCCGTCCTCTTGCAATCCTTTATTTCAAGTTTTACTTTTCTAACTTTATTTATGACTTAGTTATGACACTTTATAAGTTTTTGGTTTGCTCATTTTTGAAAGCAACCTCCTCAGGGTGCCAAGGCATACGTGTTCCAAGTTTCGTTAAGATATACATATCAATTTTTTCTCAAGTAAAACTCAATGTATTATGTATTATAACTAAAGCGAGTTAAGAATGCAATTTTTATATTTATTTTTATTTTTATATTTAAAAAATTTTTAAAAATGGTTGCCAATATATTTAACTTCTAAATAAAAAAAAGCAAAAATGGTATTTTACGATTTAAAAAAAATATTGTAGAAAGCATGATTAGAAAGAAATACTGTGTGACACCTTATTTATTGGATTTATATTTTTAAAATAAGTGTATATATTTTCTTAATGATTTTAAAATTCGAAATCGCATGCTCTAATGGATTTTAATGATTTTTTATTTATTTTTTAAAATATTCTCGGAACACCCAGTCACACAAATAGAAATAACAGCTTAAAATTTGATATTTTCATATGCCGGTGAAATTTCAAACCACCTAAAGCAATAAATGTTTTCTCTTTATTCACCAAGCTTTCATTTGATGTCATGCACGCCTAGGCATATGCTAAAATTTTTCTACACTTGTAATTTTCTGAAAATAAACACGTACGCACATTTACAGCTATTAGACTCATACACAAACACAGTTATAATAAATGAGGCGTAGCATTTTATGCCAGAATATTTGCGCTTTTTTCGAAGTATTATTTTGCTATAATATTTACAATAGTAAGGCAATGCAAAGCAATGGTGTTTAAGCGTTGAATAAAATAAAAAAAAAATATGCAAATATGTTGAGTATTTATGTACATGGCGAGTTTTAAGTGTAGAATTATTTACAAAATGTGAAAATTGTTTAATCATTTTTAAATGTATGTGTGTGTTTATGTATGCTTGGGTATGCATTAGCAGATTGATTGTATATGATTTGAAAAATTTACGCAAATAACAACCAATTGTGGTTACAAATATATGCTAACGCATTTACCTACACAAACATATACAAATATTTATGCATATAAATCTCACAACCCAGTTATTGTGTATTTGCCATTAAAATATAAGTACATTTGACGCGCCATAAATATTGAAGCGAAAAAAGGTGCGTAAAAAAATTGTTACAGTAATCTGGAAAAATTTCAAAATAGCACAACAACAACACTAAAATTGTGTTTGAAGCAAAAATGTAATAAATTCACATTTATTGACACACTTATACCCCACACACACACACATACACACATACAAAATCGCCACAACCGTGAATTTCGCAGCAATGAATTTAGAACGCTCGCTATTTAATAGCGTTTTGTTGTTGTTGTTTTTTCATTACATTTACACTGAACTCATTCACTCAGTGTGCCGCCGTCATTGACATGCCTCAAAGGCTGCTGCTGCAACATGATCACCATTCGTTTATAATGCACCGTAAAATGTTAATATTTAAAAAGGTGTTTAGTCGATTTATACCGTCATCAATGAAATTGATGCCTCAATGGCGTACTCGTAATGTTAGTTGCAATTTGTTGTTAAATTGAGCGTTGTTTAGTAGCTGGTTTCTGGTGTCACAAATTTTTTTCTACACTTTTTCTTGTTTTCTTTCTACAACCACTACATATACATATATGAGCTACACAAGTTATAAATATGTATATTTATGCAACAGTTGCGGAGAATAAATTTATATTCATGTGGCTTGACAAATATATGCAAATATGTAAGTTTGTACGAGTATATAAGCTGCGGTTAATCTTCTTATGCAGCTGAAGGTGACTGGTATTAGATTTCAATTTCGATTTATTTCTATTTTATGGACTCGTTTTGCTAATAAAGTGATTGATAACTTGCCAATTCAATACAACAAACATAAACAAATATATATAACACAAACTAGTAAAATAATTTTAATCCCAAAAATAAATAGAAATCAATTTAATCAATTCAAAAAAATTAAATATTTCCTTCAAATAAGTATAAAGTTTTTCCTCTTTTGTACCCCAAAGATCCTGTAAGAAATATTTTTTTTTTAAATAAAAGAGTTAAATCGAAACATTTCTAAGCCTTTGGGAGGCCCATTGTGACACCATTGGAACTGGGATCCCCACACTCTTATAAGTCCTCTTTGAACCACCCTGTGGTCTTGATGAAATGAAACAATTTGCATATTTTGTTATGTACATCTTCCGCCACATCGAGAAAACCGCATCCGATAGTCGCGATTCTTTTCCTATAAAGAGCATTACAACCGCATAGAAGGTGTGTCGTAGTTTCATTTTCTATTACTTCTTGACAACTCCTGCAGTAATCATTGAAAACTATCCCCAGTCTGCTGGCGTGTCCCCCAATCAGACAGTGACCTGTTAACACCCTTATGAGGGTTCTTATGTCTTTCCTTTTGAATGTCTATAGTCGACCTGTGCCGCTCTTAATCCACTTTACTTAACACTTGGACAGAACGAGAAGGCTTTTTTTAATAAAGCGATTGGAAAACAATGTGATGATCCGGTAGCCAGAAGATTTTTCTAAAGAGTCACCACCTCCCGTTTGTTTAGTTTCTGATCCGTCTGTATAGATACCTATCTCTATGGTCAAAAACCATATCTCCGAATCTACTCGACCAATTTCAATGAAATATCATAATATCTTTCTGATTTTCCAATGATCGGTTATGAAAAGAGTTCAAATCGGTTCACAACCACGCCTACTTCCCATATACAGAACTATGAAGTCGAGCTGAATCGTTTACTTTACAACACATGAAGTAAGCACTGAAGCTATCGGAACAGAACTTTGCACAAATACTGCATTTATTGTGGGCATATCGCCCTTCTAAAAATCGCCAAAATCGAGCAGGGCCCCATATATCGAACATGAGGACCTCAGGGCTTCTAAAAATTTTTTTTAACGAAAATATTGTTAAGTCTCTGTGCCAAAAGTGAGTGAAATCGTAAAAATGGATAAAAATAGTTCATCGTCCAGAGTTGTTACAGAATTTGACTTACGCGGTTTGGATAATACTTAAACCGGAGAAGATGTTTACATCTTAGCTACTGGGTCTACTACTTTATATTTCAGGTATAACAGTCAAGCTTGCTGAAATAAATTCTCCATATGGTATATATCTTGAAAAGTCAACTGTTTACAAGTGCAATTCAAACTTTGAAGCACTTGGTCTCACATAACTGTATTCGCATAATTTGCTATTGTTTCCTTCAACTCTTCTTATTTCACTCCACGGAATTGACAGTTGATCGTTTTGCTGTCTTTAACAATTTTTTATCTTCTTTATTACGTTTTTTGCTTGCTGCAATTGGAAGCTGTTGCTTGCCTGTAGAATCCGTCAGTCAGTCCGCCAGTTAGACGCGCTGCTTACTCAACACTTTCGCACCTATTCGCTGACACTGCTTGTCGTTTGCTTAGTCTTACAAGTTGATAAGCTGGCAAAATCCGCTTAGAATTAATGTGAAAATACAAAAGTTTCTAGTGTCAGGTATGTAGATATGCAGATAGACAGCCAGCTAGACAAGGTGTTCAATTTCACAGCTTCTGCAAAAGTAATAAAAAAGAGTAAGTAAGAGCGTTTGTTTCTTTTGCCTGCCTTGTTGTTGTTCACACCTTGCAATTGTCGCTACAAATTCTGTTTACTCAGCATTAAAGCTATGTGAGTATAAAATAGAAAGTGTAGCAACAAAGGAATAATAAAATATTTGCAAAAATTTATGTCATACAATAAAAAAGTTTTGAGATTTTTTTAAGCAAAAATTCGTTTGCAGCGACAATAAAAGTTGACATCCTAAAACTTGCGCATACCGTTGCAGCGACATTTTTGTATTTACGATTACGGGGTGTATAGGAAAATAATTAATTATGGTAATCCATGGACTGTACTTCAGTGTTTGTATGTATGAGTTCGTAACTGGATTTGGCGTACTGCCATCTTAGCCATGTTACTAGGGTTAAATGAAGGTCAAATTTTAGTAATTGTGGAAGACGATTTTCATCTGATCAAAATACATGTATAGTATATGCAATACGTCCTACGTAGCAATGATGATAATTTCTAGCTGAATGGATTCGTCAATAGCCAAAATATGCGTTATTGATTAGGCAGCAGTCCACACGTACTCCATGAGTCACCATTGCATCCGAAAAAATTACGGTTTGGTGCGGTTTATGGGCCGGCGACGTCATAGGGCCGACTCGGTCATGCGATTTGACGCCGTTAGACTCTTTCCAGTGGGGCTACGTCAAGTCTATGCCAACAAGCCAGCTAGGATTGATGAACTTCGTACGAATATCGTATCGAAAGTGAAATTGCAGCAGTATCGGACGATTATTATGCAGGATTCACAGGAATAAAGAATTTCATTGATATCCCAAACCGTTGTGGTTTTAATTATAGGGCTCTTATTGAAAACCTCTTTATGTAGTCTTAAACTAGGATAAGACTATAGTGAAACGAGGCGATGAGAGTAAAGATTAATCTATACTTATTTCCATCAGGTTTAGCAGTCGTTTTTGGACTGAGATTCATGAACTTAAAAAGGTTCTCTGGCTCATATTACATCAATATCCGGTTCATTTTATCATGGAGCCATATTCTTTTAAGGTAGTTGAATATAATATGGAGTTCTCCAAAGAACTAGATCTCAAATTAATATCGTACAGTGGCTTTAAAGTTCTTTTAGTTGGAATTCGACTAAACTTTTTTCCTGCATCGAAATTTCGCTTGTCTCTCGAAGTCAATGCCGTTTTGAAGGATCTCAGTGCTATAGATAGGATTTTTGTGAGCTCTCCTGAAAATTTCAGCATGAAATCCGTTATGTGATTTTGGAACCACATGCAAACGATGTATCGATGTTTTTGAAACATCGATGTTTTCGTCAAAAAGCATCGATGTCAGTCATCGATGTCTCGAATCTAAAAACATCGATGCATCGATGTCACTATCAACGATGATTTATGTCGATGTTTTATATTAAAATTTTACTTCACACTTTTTCGTGTATTAACCCGAAACCCGCTATTTGGATACGTTTTATTACATTGGAATTAGATTTTTGTAAAATACGGAGAATTCATTAAGGGAATGTGCGCTTGGACAATACTGCGGTTACTTTTATGATGTATTTATACAATTTAATTCTGGCGTAGGCTACTGCGTTTGATCAGAGATTCAGATGCTAGGGCAAAGAAATACTTTTTTTTTGTTTCATAGAAAATTTATAGAATCGCGCTGATACAACGGAATCTTCGGATGAGTGTGAAACAGAATACTCGTTTGATGTTTGGAACCAGAATAAACATTTGGTCCACCAAAAGGTGAAATGTAAGCTGTCAAATTTATCTACAATTACAGGGACGGAAGGTTGAAGAGAAAGTGTATCTCAGCTGTTACCGCTACCAATCAGAAGCCAATAGAGTTAGGGTTGACATGAATACTGTCTTTCCGGTGTTGTATAAATAGGCTTATTAATATTTACACATTGTAGCCACTTCAGTGCCGAGTAAACGACTATTTTCTAAACCCAGGGCAACTATCACGCAGAAGTAAAATCGAAAAGAAATGACAGTGAAACAACTTTCCATGTCGTTGTTTTGAAATTCTGTTATTTATTTGAGAAAAAACTTTAACAGACATACATATAAAGCTAAGTGAAATAAAAAGTGTCAACTTAAGACGTACTACATTTCATTTATTTCTGCTTCTGTATCCCTTAGCTTTTCACACTAAATTTAAAATAAGTTAAAAAAGTTCAAAATTACATCGATGTTTCGATGTATCGATGTTTTAATGGCCGATGTTTTTGATTTCGATGGGTTTTGAAGAAACATCGATACATCGAACCATCGATGTTTCATTGTACGATGTTTGCATCCCTATTTGGAACACACTTATTTACTAAAAACTGAAATCTGATTACCAGTTCCTACAATTGTCCTGGGCATGCCGCGAATTCAAGGTGGTGGATCCGAGGTCTGCTTGACACCTTAAGACCAAACTGAACTGAAGGAGTTTTTCAACGAACCAAATCTCCAAAATTTCGTATTTTCACCACTTTCAGTAAAGATAGTGAGACTTAGAAACAACCACAATAAACTGCAAATACAGCAGCCGCCACTACTCGAGTGTTGTAATAAATCTTGTGAGTAGAAAGAAAGCTGAGGTGGGTCTGACGGATTTGATAAAGCCAAAGTTTGCGTGCTTGCCAAAACTGACACATATACAAGACAAATAAACAATACAAAAAGTGGGCAAAAATGTAGATTACAAAATAAACAACAACAACGACAAAATCAGCATCACTTACACGCCAAGCGTGTCTTCCAACGCCCGCCATCGGAATGCTGCTGCTGCTGTGCGCAAATAAAGCTGCTGTTTTACGGTTGTCAGATAACTTATGTTGTTGTTGTTGTTACAAAAACACATCGTACATATAAGACATAGCACTTGTATAAAATATGCATGACTCTTTGCTTACTACAGTTTTACCGCTTGTTGTTGCATAGCACCGTGTGAATTCGTACGTACGTACCGTGAGTATTTGCCGCCGCCGCCGCCACTTGTTACCCATGCATAAATTAATCGCATGCGATTTCTGTTATGCACATAGTTTTTTGGTTGCTCGTGTTACTTTTTTGTTGTTGCCCTTTTCGCCTGCAAATCATCTAACGACCGAAAGTTTTTAAGTAGCTGCTAAGATTTTCGTTGCTCAATTCATTTTCATTGTAAAATTAGCTTGTTGTTGTTGTTGCACTTGTTTTTGTGCTTTTCGCCGCCGGTTTTATAGGAGTTTTCCCTTTTTGGTCTGTCTACGAATGGATTTTCTGCATTGTGTGCGAATTAAGTTTCACTTTTGTTCGGCTGCAGCCAGCATAAATAGCGCTGTTGCAGTTAGCTGTCTTGAGACTTTTACCGTTATTTTCGCATTCAAAAGCGTATTTCTTATTATTTTTGTTTCTTCAATTCTTTATTATTTTAGTTTTGTCTGTGGTTTTGTGCTTGTGCATTTTCGTGGCACCTTCATGTAGTCAAGTGCTTAGATTATCTTTGTAACTGCCTTGACAGTTGACAATTAGCGGTTTGTCAAACAGTGGTAATTGTTTTTGATAGCGGTTACAGTTGAGAAATAACAGGTGTTCGCTTTCCATTGGATGCGCAAATTGCAGTTCTCAAGATGACACCTGAAGGAGGTAGCGCTGATGTTGCTGTTATGAGAATACCAAGCTTTGAAGTAGATACAAGTTGCATATGAGCTGGAAATTGTTTGATGGAATGAAAAATTGTCAGTTGAAATTTGTCACCATCACCATCTTTATTTTTGAAACAAGATCTCATCGTGAAGTTTTCATGTTTGAAAGAAAAAGTTATCGGATATTAGCGAATAGAAAAATATATCTCAGTTACTTGAATCGTTAGTTTGCTAAGCTTTTGGTTTGAAAACTCTAGAAGAAGACGTACATACCATAAGGAATGTTATTGGACATGATCTATACATTTGGGCCAGTAGTTACTGAGACCAGACAATCTACCATACATATGTATCTTCGCGTTGAGTTAATGTTAGCTAAGCAGTCTAGCGTCTTTTTGATTAGAGAAAATAGCCCGACCAATTGTAAGGAGTACATTGAAATATCAGTATCATCAGTTTGGCACTACACCTGAGTTTAGGTCGTCCTTTTCTTCGTCGACCGACAGAGGGTACCAAATCGTATATCGTCGAAGAGCTCATACAGTTCGTCATTCCAACGAATCTGGGGCTAAAAACCTTCGGAGAACTTTTCTCTCGAATATTCTTAAGAAGTGATCATCTTTGTTGGTCATCGTCGATAGCATTTGTTGGCTAGAGTGATACTGATATGCTGGAACCTAGACAGGCGAAGTTTTTCACTACCTCGAAGTTATACGTGCCAACAGTAATGTGGTCTCCTCATCGCCTATCTTTGCATGATGACAGAAAGTACTTCGTCATTCACTACTGGACCCATTTGTTTCTTCTTTTATCAGGCTTGAAAATGCTGCACACACGGTCCTGTTGTTGCAGTCGACAATGTCGATATCGTCGGAATAGGCAAATAACTGGTGACTCTTGAAAAGGAAAGTGCCAGTACCGAGCTGATATTGTAAATGAAAAATAATATTCAATATATACTAATAGAATACTTGCATATAATATTTTTCTAAACTGGTTTGATAAGCTAACGCCAAACTACTTTCAAAAGCTTAATAAATAATAAATAACAACATAAATAATACCGACTACCGAGGGCGTTAAAAATGTAGCACTCAACTGTCAATTAGCTGTCACAGTATAGTTTTAAAATTTTTTTTTCGTGTTTAAAAAAGTAGACGCCGACAATCAGCAAGCATTTGTTGTCATGACCAAACGTGGGTGTCAATACCCGACGAACGGCGAGCGATCAAATGAGCAGTCGGTGTGTGCGTGCGCGGCATACAAATTCTTATAACTAAATCCAACGACTAGTTAAGGAAGTAAACAAAGAGCATGGAAAAAAAGTTATAACAAGCATAGAAAATTATTGCTACCGTGTGTATGTATGTATATGTATATGTATATTTATATCTATGTTTGATTGTATGTACGCACTTTCATACGTGATATGATTGTAGGTAAAAATAAGCGGAATTTCGTTTGATCACTCACTCACTCTTGACGTTAGACACTAATTTTGCCTAATGACTACCGTAATAAGTAAGCAACTAAGTGTTGTATAGTGCCAAAACTATACACAAATAAGTACGTATGTGTGCGTGTACATATGTAAATAGCGTCGCTGTGGGCATACTAATTGCTTGCTGCGCCACCCAAGTTGACACTTTGATATACATTTTAACACGTTCATTTTTTTGGGGAAATTTCCAATAGGCAACATGCATGTCGATTAGAGTGTTTGAAAGAAAACAAGTAAGGAAGGGCTAAGTTCGGGTGTAACCGAACATTTTATACTCTCGCAATTTAATGATGTAATTTTATAAAGATAACACAAGTCGACCCATATATTTGGTATAAAGTTCAATAGAATAACGAAAATCATCATAAATAGTATATGGGGACTGAGGCAATTCTTAAACCGATTTCACTCGTTTTCACCACCAAGATACAATGTATCGACGACTATACACTCACTTAATTTAATATTACTTATAATTAGGTCTATGGGATCTGGGGGAAGTTATGACCCGATTTTTACCATTTCAGGTACAGAGAGAAACTGTTATAAGAAAAAAATTCAGAGGGAATGAATTACATTAAAATATCTGAGGGATTTACCAATATTTTCGGTGAAAAATTAACCTTAGGCACTGAGTTCTTCATGTTCGATATCAGTGGCCTTGAAAAGTCATGGTCCGATTTTGAGAATTTTTCCACAAGTGATGTCACAGCTCAAATACTGTATTTGTGTAAAGTTTTATTCCGCTAGCTTCATTGGTTCCTTATGAAAACATTATAAAGTGAACGAATCAGATGGAATTCAAAATTGAGTTATATGGAAAGTAGACGTAGTTGTGAAGCGATTTCGCCCATATTCCACCCGTGTCATCAGGGTGTTAAGAAAGTGTTATATACCGAATTTCATTGAAATCGGTCGAATAGTTCTTGAGATATGGTTTTTGACCCATAAGTGGGCGACGCCAAACCCATTTTCCATTTTGTAAAAAAATCTCAGTGCAGCTTCCTTCTGCCATTTCTTATGTAAAATTTGGTGTTTCTGACTTTTTTCGTTAGGGAGTAAACCCACTTTTAGTAATTTTCAACCTAACCTTTGTATGGGAGGTGGGCGTGGTTATTATCCGATTTCTTTCACTTTTGGACTGTATAAGGAAATGGCTAAAAGAAACGACTGCAGAAATTTTGGCTTATATATCTTTATTGGTTTGCGAGTTATATACAAAAAGCCTACTTGGGGGCGGGGTCACGCCCACTTTTCCAAAAAAATTACATCCAAATGTGCCCCTCCCTAATGGGATCCTATGTTCCAAATTTCATTTTCATAACTTTATTTATGGCTTAGTTATATCAATGTATAAGTTTTCGGTTTCCTCCATTTTGTGGGCGTGGCAGTGGACCGATTTTGCCCATTTTCGAAAGCAACCTCCTCAGGGTGCCAAGGAACATGAGTTCCAAGTGTCATTAAGATATCTTAATTTTTACTCAAGTTATCGCTTGCACGGACAGACGGACAGACGGACGGACAGACATCCGGATTTCAAATCTACTCGTCATCCTGATCATTTATGTATATATAACCCCATATCTAACTCTTATATTTCTTGGTGACACAAACAACCGTTATGTGAACAAAACTATTATACTCTGTGCAACAGGTTGCGAGAGTATAAAAATAATAGTTTTAATAATAAATTTGTTTGACATTACTAAATTATTTAAGTTTGTTAGTTAATATTTTAATTAATAATAAATATATAATCTTAACTGTAAGAGGCATCCTACTTTACGATTAGACTAGTCTGGGTGGTACGTCAGTCTCATCTACAGTAGCTTGGGAACATGTACAAGCACTCTCCTATTGTTATTTACTACTGTACTGTTGGTCCTCAGCTGAACTAGGCAGGTCTGGGCAGCCATTAGCATTTCCGCAGTCGCCACATCTTCCTGTGAATCGTAAAAGGTCTAGGGAGCTCATCGCTCTTACCAAAGCACATCTCTCCCTAGTTGAGGAAGCTTTAACTGGCCATTGTCCTATCGGGATCCACGCTGTTAGATTGAAAATAACAGCGAATGCTAGCTGTAGAAGCTGCCTGGAAGAGGACGAGGTGGAATCGTCGCATCACTTGCTCTTGGAATTTCCCACCTTTGCGAGATCAAGAGACAGATTTTTCGGATCTCACTTTTTCGAAAAACCACGAGAACTAGCGGTTATAAATGACGTAAAAATGTTTGTAGATTTGTAGTAAGCTCAGGGGGCTTCGCTAGGGTTAATATCTAATCAGGTGGGATCCTGATCTTGACTTCGCAAAGGACTGCCTTCTAAGCGTGTTTCCATCTGGGGAACAGCCATACGACCAACTTACCACACCTTATTATTCCCTTTCTATTTAATTATACCAGTCTCTACGATTTATGCTAGTTGTTTGTTCGATTTGCCGACCTTCACTTTCTAACAGAATCAGCCATTGTACCGAATACATACTAATTGAAATATGTTAACTTTTCAAAGCATAAAAAAAGAAACATAAACAATAATTATTCAATTACTACAGTTAATTAAATCATAATATTTCCATTACAGCAGCGACCGCAATCACACCCCTAAATTAGAATCGTATTTTCTAATTTTAATTGTTTTGTTTATTTATACAACAATACTAAAAATTTTATCATGCTCGCACCTTAGACAGCTTTGGAGTTTATGACATTTCTATATTCTTTAAAAGTGCGTGTTGGGGCATTTTTACTTTTCGAACGCATTCTACAGAAAGCACACAACCACGCGAAGAGGAAACTACAAATAACAACTAAATGTATACAGCAACAAACATATGAATATATTTATAAGTACGTATATACTTACAACAATTATTAGCTGTTTACATATGTATTTGTTGTTGCTTTTTTTGTTTAAATGTACATTAGAAATTCAGTTGTCGTGCCACACAACTTATTTTACGACCTTTCTCGTTGTTGTGTTTGTTGCTTACTAATATACATGTGTTTGTTGTTGTTTATATTTTATACCACACACGCACAACTACAGAAATTTAAATAAATATTTGATTAATTGTTGTTCACATTTTCAAGTTCAAACGAAATTACATGAAAATTTACAGTTTGGGGTGTGCGAGCGCACGCAAGAGCATTAAGAGCGTGAAGTGCACGAAAAGCCACTGTGTTAACCATAAATTATACTAATTGAGTGCTGTTAGTTGTTGTGGTACTGGTCTGAAATGTAATAAATTGTCAACAAAACAAAAACAAAATTAATAATTTAGAAATAGAAGTTGTAAAACAGACTGTCGAATAAATGAAAATAAATTCTAAAATTAATAGGAAGAGGTGATTCGATAATACATGACTTCTTCAGGGTAAAATACTTCAAATATATATATTTTTTTTATACTCTCGCAACAAAGTTGCTACTAGAGTATTATAGTTTTGTCCATAGAGTGGGCGTGGCCCCTCCCCCTGCTAAGTTTTTTGTACATATCTCGCAAACCAATAGAGCTATATAAACCAAACTTTCTGCAGTCGTTTTTTTAGCCACTTCCTAATACAGTCCAAAAATGAAAGAAATCGGATCGTAACCACGCCCACCTCCCATACAAAAGTTAGGTTGAAAATTACTAAAAGTGGGTTAACTCATTAACGAAAAACGTCAGAAACACTAAATTTCACATAAGAAATGGCAGATGAAAGCTGCACTCAGATTTTTTTACAAAATGGAAAATGGGCGTGGCGTCGCCCACTTATGGGTCAAAAACCATATCTCAGGAACTACTCGACCGATTTCAATGAAACTTGGTTTGTAATACTTTCCTTACATCCCAATGATATGTTGTGAAAATAGTCCAAATCGGATCACAACCACGCCTACTTCCCATATACCAGAACTCTGAAGTCGATCTGAATCGTGTACTTTACAATATATAAAGTAAGCACTAGTGAAGATATCGGTGCAGAACTTTGTACAAATACTATGTTTATAGTGTGGCAGCCCCATTCTAAAAATCGTCGAAATCGGACCATAGGTTTTTAAGGCCCCATATATCGAACACGAGGACTTCGGTACTTCTAACCTAATATTATGGTTTCCAACTTTCAATGGACTTTATACAATATATGTATATGACGAATATGTGGGTCAAATTGCGTATTATATAATATAAATAAAATTAAATAAATAAATTGCGAGAGTATAAAATGTTCGGTTACACCCGAACTTAGCCCTTCCTTACTTGTTTTTGTATACATTTCTTAATATTTTTAATTTTCTTGATATTTTTTTTATATTTATTTTTATTTTTTTGTGACTGAACTTATTAATTTCACGTGTATCTCTGCTTGTAAATTTATCAGTATCCGCAGCAACAACATTACTTAATTTACTGAAATAACATAATCATCCACAACAGTAATATATGTATACTAGCATTCCCCCTGCCGCTGTTAGCGCATAACATTAAACATTCAAGTTGTTATTGGTCAGCTGTCAGCGCGCAAATTGTTGACAAGTTGTGTGAATTGTGTGTTGTATTTGTATTTCTTTCGGCTTTTCTTCTTATCTTCTTCAAAAATGTTAGTTTGTGTGCTTTATTGTACAATAATTTTATACACAAACGTACACAACAACAATGAATGCCGTGCACATGTTAGCGGCAGCTACACAAGCGGCTAGCTGTTGGCTATTAGTAGCTACCACTTTTGAACTTTTGAAGCTCAGCTTACAAATTCAAAATTTAGTATCTGTTGAGGATTACATGCTATAATTTGAAGTTAAATTCGGTTTATTTCTACTAAATGACTTTGAGGCATCATCTACCAAATGTTTGTTTGTGTGTGTATGTGTGAAATGATTGAATCACTGCATTTAGTTATTTAAGCGCTGAGATCGGCTTAGTAGAGCTTATGTCATTGTGTTGGCCTTCCGTTGATTTGTAAGTAATTGCTGTCAATGTGTCGGGCCAACAGTTTGGCAAACAACCACAATCACAACAACAATAGCAACAGATCGAGTGGTCAATGAAGCTAATTTCATAGCGCAATCTGTGCTTACCAGCCTGGCAGTCGCTAGGTAATCACTTTGTGAATGAAAAATTACACATATCAAGCATTTAGCTCTCAGCTGTTAGTAGTTGGTTGCTGTTGGATAGCTAACTGCTCAATTGCTCGTCTAAGCCAGCTCGTTTATGGCCACCGGCAATTGTATGATAAACGTTTTGAGTTGGTCAATAAGTTTGACTAGATATTATTATTGCAACATTTAGTTGCATTGCATTGAGCAGCTGTGAATTAGTAGTCGCCGTTTAAGCGCATTATTGCGAACCACAACAAATCGCATGGGTTGGTTGGCGTGCTTGTGGCATATGGAAAATGTTAAATTTTATTTGAAAATTTCATTAAATTCCCACACATAAGAAATGTCATGCACCACACATTGGTTTTGACGTTTATGCACGGCAAACCTGTTGCAAATTGCTTAATTGCATGACTACTGCAATACAATTTGCAACAAGATTTGCAACAGTTTAAGCTTGAGATTTTTCAAATGCATTTATATATGAATTTATAAGCATAAAAATGATATAAAACTTAAAATTTTCAGTTTTCAATGAAATCACTGACATGAAATCATCGAAAATAGTGAAGGATTCAATATTTAAGGTTATCTTTTAGTGAAATCACATTTAAGTGCCCTAAGGTAGTCTCTACAAAAATTTCGTAATAAATTTGCCGCTTATCTCGATTGTTCTTCAACCCCTTCAGCCGACAAGAACGATGTTAAATTTCAGGAAATTGTATATTAAAAAAAAAAGGTGCGTGGAGTCCCTACGCGCGAAAGAAGTAATACTTCTTAGTGATATTCCATAAAATGCATATCATTTTGTATGAAAGAAAACTAGCGAGAGGGAAAGGATAAAAATTTGGTGCAGTGACCGACACTTTCTTAAATTCACATTTTATAAAGCAGAGTCCAAATCAATTATCATTTCTGGGTTCTGACGGATTGATATCTATAATATTTACAATTGGATTATGATAACTAAAATACGATATGAAATGTCTTACATCTATTGAATGAGCGAGGCATATTGTTGCTTTAACACTAACAAAATATACAGCGAATTTGCAATTGCAAATATCCAAGACTATTTGCACCAGATTGTGAATTGTCCTACTGTACTTATAGACTGCATTATTATATATAAAAAAACCTTGGAATTTATTCATTAAAATCACCACTCAGAAGTCGTTTTATCCGTTGTAACCGAGCGATCATCGAAGAAACATCATTTCTAATATGCCACAAGGCAAAATTAGAAATGAAGTTCATAAATCTCACGCTGTCAGATAAAACGATTTGCAAAGAAAGTAAATGAAGACTGACTACAGAAATGATAATGAAGTATAGTCTTAACTTATCAACGGCCAACGCAGAGTATTTCAACCAAAAGTCACACAAAATAGTTGAGAATTCGCAGAAATGAAACAGAAACGAAAGAAAAACAAATAATGCACAAGCATACAAACATACATATGCGTACACATGTGAATATGTCACCAACTAAAAATTTAAACATTGTTCTACAAAAACAAGAATTACTCAAATATCATAAGCATGGCAAGTGCTTTAAGTTCTCTGCTTTACTTTCATTCACTCTCTCTTTCTCTCTCTCTCGCATTAATTGTTCAACGCTATTCTCTCTCCACTGAAGCGTTAAACAATTATCGCAACCTTTTCCGAAGTCGTATTAGAATTATAACTTCAAAAAATTGCATTTAAAATATCTTTCAAAATCTTCTTCCTTCAAAGGCTTAAAACAACTCTTTAAACAAAGTGTTGCTCTGGAAGCCTCTTCTTCAACCAACAATATATATTTATTTTTATTTCTGTGAAGTTTTCTCTTTTGTCGCGCACCCGCTAAGTGACTGCAACAACTTAATTAGCTAACTAAAGTTCATTTTATTTCACTTTCTTCCGCCTTTCCCCCAATAACGTTTCGTTAACCATTTAGTGTGCGCTTATTTTTTTCCTCCGCTTTCAAAACACAAACAATTTTATTGGCGATTCAATCGAGCTTCATTTTATTAACACAATCAAACCGAAGCAGGTTAACCAATAATTTTATTACAGACGAACGCAGCCATATACAGACAGATAACTCACATACTCGTTGGCACAACGGCGAGGTAGCGCTCTACAGACTTCTTCGATAGCATTTGAAATTGACGCAAATCGTCTTTTAGCGCAATAAAAATGCATTTTAAAAATTCCAAATAATAGACGAAATGTGAAAAAAATTAGCACTTGACCATAAATCTTCTACGTTGGCGCAGAAATATGCAACCATTTGCCGTTTAATTAATTATAAAAGTAGACAAATCAATGAAAGACTGCCACATTCCATTAATTAATGCGTAGCAATTTTGGGCGAGTTTAAAGCTATAAAAAATAACCGAGAAGATTGTGGTTATAATTGTGGATGTGTCATTGATTGAGTCGATTTGTATGTGCGGAAGAATTACGCCATTTAACGCTTGAGAAGACAGTGAGTTTTGTTTTTTATTGAAAACACTATTTGCTAATTTCATTCGAACTTCACAGTTTAACTTTTAGAATGTTTGAAGGTTGTATCTGAGATGATATCTTCATTCAATCCAAACCTCTCTCACATGTTCAACATTTGAGATGTTTTAAGGTTGCATCTAATTTGATTTCTTGATTCGACCAACCCTCTCTCATATGTTTAACTTTTACAATGTTTCAAGGTGGTATCTAAGATGAATTCCTTGATTTAATCAAAGACTCTCTCATATGTTTAACTTTAAGGAAGTTTTCAGTTATTACCAGATTTAACCAGAAAAAAACTGTTTTATTCTACACTAGTTTTTAGCCTCAGTCTATTATATCCAATCAATGTTTCGTTAGCTGCTATGAGATGGTATTGAAAGTCGGTCCATACTCTAAATGCTGAGTTTTGTATTAGAGTAGTTTGGATGTTGTGGAAAGCAAGGTAGTTTGTTGTTAGTAAGATCGAGACATCTTACTTAAGAATATTGATTACTATATATCTATCAATCTACTATCGGATATGAGCTTTTACTTAAACCTTGAGAATGGCAAACTTTTTGTAATCTCACGAATGGTTTCAAGGCGCACTTGTCCAGATTAATAAATTGACATTAACAATTATTATGAGTTATGCCAGTTATGTCGGAAATGACTGAGAAAGAACTTATGTCTGTAATTTGTTTGAGAGACTTTATTATATACATAATGCAGTATGAACTCCAGTCGATCAACCGATTATGATAAGAGTAATTTTTGATTTCTAATTTCCACACAGACCCACCTCTGTATCTTCATCAAGCTTGTAGTGTTTTTATAAGGTGGTTTCAAATTCCAAATATCCGTGATACCACAGCACGGTGGATCATAGGTGCAACCTTGCTGACAGCTGAAACTATAAAATATCTCTCTGTATATGCAGTTTTCAACCAAAAATTTTATGCGCTATTTTTTATGTGATTTTAACTAACCGCAGCATTTAATTTCAACGAAAACATATGCCAACAACTAAACACCATATAAAGTAGCCACTTATAAAAAAACTTGATTTACATATTCATAACGTAATTGTATCCCTATAAAAATTTAAAAATTCGCATCTAATTAAATTTTCTTGTTTGCTCTTTTTTATTGCAACTCGTCGTCGTCAGCAACTACGCGATTATATAGTAGGAGTATGGATCTAGTATGTACTGCACATCTAAGCGGCGCGGCAGCCACTTTGATACAGCAATTTGCCATGTGTTTTTTTTTGTACAAGCAAAAACAAAAATTACTTTTCAATATCGAACTATTTGCTATGAAATTTTTTATGCCAACAAATGTTTATAAAACTTTCGAATATTCGGGGAAGAAACGCAGCAAGCCGCTCCTCTATGCGAGATATCTACGTTTCTTTATAGTTTGTTGTTGTTGTTGTTGTCATGTCTACTGTCAGACGCTGAAAGCATTTTGAAATACTCCTTTTTTAATTAGTCATAAAAAATACTTTTGCTTTGCATTGATTAAAGAGAAGCGACGAAGCTACATATGGTGTATGTGTGTAAGGGAGTGTGTGTCACAAATTGCATATGGGATCAAGGTTAAGCCGGTTTTATATTTTCGCTATTTTATAGGTTTTCGCTTATTTCTCTACTTTGTTTGCTCCAATTTGGATTTTTGTTTTAGTAAATGTGCTGTCAGCGTCAGTGGCTTGAAGACATATTAATAGACAATCTAAAAAGAAGTGAGAAAATAGTATTAAAGAGAAATTCAAATTGGCGCGCTTAGTTCCGGATGAATAGTAAAATAAGAAAACAGTGGAATTGATTTTATCTGGGATAATAAATCTAGCGCTATATATATAATCTCTAGGGGGTTTAAAAATTAATAAAAAATAAAAAAAGAAATAACTAATATGTTTAAGTAAAATAAAAAAGTAAATAAAAATAATAAAAGAAATACAATTTTCAAATACAAATAAAATATTAAAAAATATATAAACATTTTTTAAAATTACATAGTTTAAAATTAAATAGTAAAAAAAAATTTTTTTAAATAAAATTGAAAAAAATATTTGTTAGTAAAATTTATAACTAACACTTAAATAATTTTGTTAATAGCCTTTTCACACAGGAGTTAATTGAGCAATTAACATTTTCACACATGAGCTAATTGAGCAATTAACGGGCCACTGTTTGATTAAAACGCTGATTAAGATCGATTTACCATATAAAATAAAAATTTACATACATTTTTTATTGAATTTTCATCGACTTGAAAATGTAATGCAACTCTGCGACAAATACTGTATTTGTAATTATATATAGATGTCGCTGCAAAAAACGTAGCAATCAACTGATGAAACTTAAATACTAAATTCTTATGAAAAGCAAAAACAAAAATGTATAACAGCTGATCGGTTATCGAGTAGCCGGCAGTGTGAAGGGCAAACACTTGTTTCTCAATAAAAATTTTAATTGATTAATTTATTTGGCTGTGTAAAAAGGCTGTAAGATTGATATCAATTTATTATTGATTTATTAAAGAATTCTTGGTGAAATTCAAATACGCGCGAGTTCTAAACTACAATGTTCCCAGGATGGTCGGGTTATTCTAAAAGATAACAGATCCAAGGTGTAAACACTAAATTAACTACCCCGAATATCAAGGTACACTCACTAAGATTCGGCAATAATTTAGCTAAATTATACATTACAATATCATATGACAAGACTTATATCCGAAAAAATTTTAAGAGCTTTACAACCATGTAAGGGATATCACTTCCATATATTAGTCTATACTTATAAAATATTTACAAATAATTATTAATTTTCTTCATTTATATAATTATCTCAAATACTTTAATCATATTTAATTCTAATCTCCTCCACATTCCTTTTACTTTTTGTGTAACACCACATTTGATCTAGTTTCATTTAAGTTCCGCCTCTTTACCACGCGTTAATATTTGCTAGGCATTAAATCTGTCTTCAAAAATACAAAAATGGTTAACTATAATGAAAATGTATACACCTTACATACATTTGAACTACTTTTGTTTACTCGAATTGTTTATTTGTTGAGCCCACGCGTCTCTGCCTTTATAAACGCTTGCGCCAACAACTGGTTATTGCTGCAAATATTTGACAAGCAAATATCAGAAACAAAAAAGAAAATTAAACAAATATTTCCTGAAATAAAAAGAGCAGTGCATGTTATCTAAATGTGTAATAAATAAAAGGCCTACACAGTTAACCTTTTTTAAATGTATTTAAGCATTAGGAAGGAACGGTTTTTTGGTAATGAGTGAAACTATTGCATTAAATGCTGGTTACATTTTTGACTTATAATTTTCATTATTTTGGATTTGTGATACCAAAAATTCCATTTCGACTTACAGCCTTTTCACACAGATAAATTAATTGATCAATTAAAATTTTGATTGAGAAACCAGTTTTTGCCTTTCACACTGCCGGCTACTCGATAATCGAGCAGCTCTTACGCATTATTGTTTTTACTTTCGCTTTCCAATCGAAAATAAATCGACATTTCTACTACCATACGCCTACAAATATAATTATCTATATGTAATTACATTAAGCCACACACACACACACACACACATTTATGTAACCACTTACAACCCAAAAATTGGTATTGACAAGCGCAACGGCAAAATCACAAATATCGCATTTGACATGTGCAAATGACAAGTAGACAAGGAGACAGGCTAGCTGACCGCTGAGACAATAAGACAAATGCACAAAAAACTGTATGACTAGCCAATAGGTATGACAGTCGGACAAGCGCGCTGACAATTTGACGGTTCACTGCTTGTCTGCCAATGGCTACAAAGAGTGACGTGCAAATATATAGTTTATGAAGATAGCCGCCTTAAAAGGCAGTCTTGTATTGACTGCTTGATGGACTGATAAATATTTGAGTGACAGTGTCATCAGTGCTTGTGCTTTTATTAATATTTCTTATTATATCTTTTGGTTTTATGTTGTCTTTGGCTCATTTATTTTTGTATTTTTTGGCTCATTCTTCACTTTTGTCGATTGCATAATAATAGTTGAAGCTGATAAGGTATTGAAACATTGCGACGTAAAGTAGGTGATAGGAAATGGAATAATTATATAATACCCATTTCTTATTTAATTTGTTTATCTATAAACAATCAGGCAAATATAAACATAGTTAACCCAGTTCCAATTTCTTTAATCTGTCTGATAATATATTTTCATGTGATTTTTGAGATATTTGAGTGATAACCTCCTCATTTTTCTGTCTGGCGCATTCGCACCTGGCTGCCACGTCAATGTAGACAGTCTTAACATCAAAGACAGTTAAAGGTGTTAATAATTTTGTCTATCTTGGAACCAGCATCAACATTAATAATAATGTAGGCCTTGAGATCCAACGCAGAATCTGTCTTGTTAATCGATTTTACTTCGGACTAAGTAGTAAATTGAAAAGTAAAGTCTTCTCCCGACGAACTAAGATCAAACTCTACAATCCCATCCTGCATTATGGTGCAGAAGCGTGGACGATGTCGATATCTGATGAGACGACACTAGGAGTCTTCGAAGGAAAGCTTTTGCAGTAGATGTATGGTACTTTGAATACTGCCAACGGCGAATACCGCAGACGGTGGAACCATGGACGACATTGCCATAGTTCAGCGAATCAAGAAACAACGGCTGTCTAGGTAAGGTTGTTCGCATGGATGAGAATACTCCAGCTCTGAGATACAATACAGTACCCGCTGGGGAAATCAGCGGAAGAGAAGACCTCCACTCCTTTGGAAAAAAAACAGGTGGAGCAAGGTCTGGCTGCACTTTAGAACGACTTCTGCGGTGCAGGTTCACCGAATGAAGTTCTCTTATTCGACTGTTCCTTGGTCTCTATTGTGTACCTCAGTGGTTCCAGTCTCGTCAAAGGTCACGAAACGACGAAATTAAGAGATTCCTTTGTATTGCGTGGTCTCACAGTTACGCCTGTCCGGTAGTATCTTACAGGCAATATTATACGTAACCTTAACAGTAGTGCCAAATTTGTTTTTACAAATATGCCCATAGCTCTGACCAACTATGGGGAGAATTTTAAAAAACTATATAATTAAATTCAATAGATTTTTGCATTGATCACTGATACATTATTTTAAACGACTTGACCACAGCGCCATCTGTTTCATAATACAAACTCCAAGGTCGGTGGGTTTTCATATTACAAATTATAAGCAAACTTTGCATTTCAATTTAAATACCCGTAGATTTGCTTTAATTAATGGAATTACATAAATAATTGCAAACAGCGTTTAATTTCCCGATCTAAAGTGTGTATATGGAGCGGATGTAAAGTGCGCGCAGGCGAGCAAATCCAATGCTATGTCAATTGGCAGCTGCGCAAACTCAACTTAAAATATGTAAACAAAAGCGGCAACATTATCAAGAGCGAATAGTATCGACTCTGGCAGGCTGGTAGCTGTTTGGGCGGCAAAAGCAAACGCTGTTGCCCACTTTTGCGGTTAGCGGCATAAAGCTGGGTATGTGTATGAACGCTAAGCCACCGCTTAAAACTCATAGCTAGCACTAAAAACAAACATACTGAAGGGTCGCACTCAAATTACAAAGCAATTGTAATTGAATATTCATTACATTTTTTTTTTCATTTTTTTCGCGCTTTAATTGTGGTTTAATTGTGCAACGCCTACATGTGCGGTGCTAAAAGGAGAGCAAATAAAATAGTTTTATAAAAAATACTAGATATACAAATGTATATGTATATATAATGAACCCATATATGTGCATATTAACAAGCGTTGTTGGCCAACAACTTTTATGGTCAGCCTGTCAAATTGCTTCATGTCAATTGCAATGCGAGATGTCAAAGCTGATATTTTTTGAGATGAGAGTACATGTATATATGTATGTATGTATATAGACGTGAATATACAAATATATATCTACTTACTATACTATATTATTTGTATATATATACTTACTTCATCGTGTCATTGAAAGTGAATGTTCAGTGGAAAATAAGTAAATATGCATTTAAATACTCAAATATTTATAAAATGTCGAGTATAGCCAGTTATATTCCCAGAAACTCATAATTAAACTATTTTTATTATTTATTTACTTTTTATGTTGAAAAATCTCAAGTACTTCCATTACTTGCTTGCATTTATCACATAACACAGACATACTGACCTGCCATCCCACACTTGATGTCCTCAAAATGCCTGCAGTATTTAGTTACTTTCTTATTTATTCTTTTTCGAAAATTCTCCAAATGCAATCGAGCATTTATTGCAATTGAATTCCTTTATAATTACAGCTATTTTTGCTTTTTTTTGTTGGTGCCGTTTGTTTTTTGGTGTGTGGGTGCTAAATGCAAGCACTTTACTGCAGTTCACTCAGGCAGAGTGTGTGTTTTTGGAAATATTATAAAATATAAAATAAAAGAAATTCAATATAAAATTAAATATTTGTTTAAATGCTGCTGTTTTTTGACAATTTTATCTTCTATTACTGCAGAAGGGTTCTTAAAATAAATATCCAATTTTTAATTATTTATTTCTTATGATTTGCAAGAAGAAAATGCAACTCTGTGCAGCAATTGGGGTGTACTCGTTCTCTTACGATTTAATGAATACCGATGCAGCTTCATTACGAAATAAAACTTTTTCATTAATCTTATATGACAGACAGGAAGCAAGTATTTTTCGATATAAATTTTTTTATATATTTTTTTTGAAGATCAAACTTTGACCCTTTATAGTATCTTTCATACAATCTTGATCGAAAAGTTGTATACACCATACATGGATTTAGAGTAAAATGTAGATTATAGGCATATTATGGATTATTTCATAGTTATATCTTTTAATTAATAATAAAAGTAGTTATTTCGAACTTCAAATGAAAATATTTCGATATTGGAGCCGAACTTCGATTATCGGAGAATACAAAATTGTTACATATGACTCAATCTCCTGGAAAAAATTAGTTTGATCCAATACACAGAAAAAAAAATAGATTTTGCCATATAGTGTAATTGACATAAAATATTCTAAACCCTAGTACAATCTATGTTGTACATTTTTTCGGGCTTTTAGTAGTATTTTATTAGAGATTTCTTAACGTTATGCCAAATTGATATTTCAACGCTGCTTTTTGCTCATTCTTCAGTGATAAATGTTAGGAGGAGATTTCATTTCATCACTCCTAAAATTGATTTTTCATAAAAGTGGTCAGGTTATCTTATAGAATAGCCTCGTTGTCGTATTTATATCAAATATCATATAATTTCACACATTAACATATGTTTTGAACGTTCCGACGTATATAGTATTCTGTTGCCCTTTGACTCTACTGAATTGTCCCCTATAAATTTAATAGTTTTTTCGACTGGCAAATATAATTTAAACCATTCAACATCTTTTTGTTTTTAATTCTGTAACGTATTTGTGCTATATCGACACACTGTAGCTTCCCCAACAATGAGAATATGCATTTGTGCAGCTTCATTTTCACCCATCGGCTGCACGCATTTCTGTGTGAAGATTTTCAATGAAAAAACTGTGTATTTTAAATTAAATTTTCACCATTTTTTAAGCAACAAAGAACAAACAATTTTTTCAATAGCCCCACAAGCGCTCCCACACATACTTTTGAAACTTATATGTGACTTTGCTTGAAGAAATTAAAAAGAATTACAATTTGCCCCTTTTACTGAAGAATACAGTGTATTACTGTAATTGTTTTTATTAATTTTTTTTGTCGTTGTTGCGCTGACTTTGTCAAGTGGTTGGCAGCTGAATGGTGAAGTCAGCTGCTGCACTTGAAAGCGAACGATTTTACTTGGCATCTGTATATACATACATATGTATATGTGTCTGTATATCAGGAAGCTGTGAAACAAAGCAAAGGGCTGCAGAGGCGAAAGGCAAAGTAACACATGAGTTGAGAGTGTGTATGTGTTAGTGCACGCTGTAAGTAAAGCAGCCGCCGCCCACTTGTGGCAGCTTATTAATTATGCATCACTTACATGCATACATATGAGCATAGTATAAGTGGAGTACTGTATGCATATTTTCGAGTACAATGCAACGTTTTTGTTTCTTCGCTTTTTCTGTTGTTGTATTTTTGTTTTGCTGATCACGGAAGCTACATCACAAATCGAGCGCATCAATTAAGCAGATGCAACTGAGAAAAAATTAAACAAAACAATTGAAAATAATTTCCATATATCTTTGAATTGCTCGCCTAGTGCATTTTTCAAAAAATGAACGCATTGTTGTTGTAAATTCCATACGTTATGTTGATTCTGCTTTGCTGTACTTGTGATTGCAGCTGTCATAATGATGTACATATAAATATTTGTCTGCAGAATTTTCTGACATGAAAGCTATTGTTGTTGGCTATGGAATGCAACTTATGTAATTTTTAATGCATTTCTTGTTGTTGTTGCTATTTTTTAAATGCTTTTACATACTCAACAAGTGATTGTCTTTATTTCTTTTATTATTTTTTTAAATTTAATTTTTTAGTTTCATTTGTATATTTTCTTTAAAATTTTATTTTATGACTGCGCATTGTTGTTGTGTTGAAATTTTCATTCACATATTACGTCTGTGGCATGTTGCATTGTCATTTTAATTGCAGCCTTTACATATCAATTCAAGTTGAACTCTGTATATTCTGCTTTGTAGTGGTTTATGACATTCCATTTTGTTCGCAGCATTTGGTTCCATTAATGAATCAAGTCATTGCCAATGGAAATTAATGAAGTTGCATGATTTGAGCGTACAAAGTATAGCAGAAGAATCTTAATGTGCATTTTATGAATTTCTCAATTGATGAATGAAAAGTTCAGTGCGTACATTTAGCTTTAATGGAAGGGAAATTTAAAAACAAGAACAGAATCAGATACAGAAACAGAAAATATTAAGAAAAGTAACAAAAACAGCAAAAAAATATAGAGTTCAAATATATCACGTATGTAAGTGCCGAAGAGCAAAAATGAAAATTAAGAAAAATAACAAAGAAAAAATAAAAAAAATATATATAAAAAAATAAAAGAAAAAATTTTAAAGCAAAAAATTTAAATCCTGAAAAAAAAACTAAATTTAAAAGTTTTTCACCAGCAAACTGAATACATATATAAGTCATACATATATTTTCTATATATTTTTTTCATTTAATATATATGTATGTATATACACATGAATATTGAAAAGAAAAAAAGGCACAAACACATTGTCGACAGCATTGAAAATTAGCTCATTGTTGAACAAACATGTCAAGTGGCAAGACATTTGCGGCTTACTAAATGCGCCCAGTGACGGTTGGGAAAGTATGCGCCAGGAAAAGCACATTTGTTGATGTGTCGAAAACTCAAGAGAAGAAAGCATGAAATGAAATACAAAAAAAAAAGTATAAAGACAGCTGCCGAATTCAAATAAATAGTTGCTTTATGCCTGAAATATTTTTTTAAAACGCTGCTACCAACGGATAGGCAAAGACTATTTTTCTTATATGTATGTATATATGTATGTATGTGTGTGCACCTTCCCGGCTTATTTCACACATAAAATCAGAAAAAATTTGCCGTCACAAAAAAGCCACTAAATTATTGTGTAAAAAGGTGCTTAAGTGATTACCGTTGTGCGACAGTACTAACAATTAAAATACCTCAACTACAGATTAGTGAAAAAAACATATTTATAGCCACATAGCTTTTGCTAGAATTTTTTCACGACAGATGGTTTTGCTTCGTACATGTGTTTCTTTGTATGTAAAAGTATGCTATTTTTTTAAGTTAAATCCATAGATCCGACAGTTTTTGTCAGCAAACTTTTTTTTTATACTCTCGCAACAAAGTTGCTAGCAACAAAGTTGCTACGAGAGTATTATAGTTTTGTCCACATAACGGTTGGTTGTAAGTCCTAAAACTAAACGAGTTAGATATAGGGTTATATATATCAAAATGATCAGGGTGACGAGAAAAGTTCAAATCCGGATGTCTGTCTGTCCGTCCGTCTGTCCGTCCGTCTGTCCGTCCGTCCGTGCAAGCTGTAACTTGAGTAAAAATTGAGATATCTTAATGAAACTTGGAACACGTGTTCCTTGGCACCATAAGAAGGTTAAGTTCGAAAATGGGCGTAATCGGTCCACTGCCACGCCCACAAAATGGCGAAAACCGAAAACACATAAAGTGTCATAACTAAGCCATAAATAAAGCTATGGAAATAAAATTTGGTATGAAGGATCGCACTAGGAAGGGGCATATGTGGATGTAATTTTTTTGGGGAAGTGGGCATGGCCCCGCCCCCTACTAAGTTTTTTGTACATATCTCGCAAACCAATAAAGCTATATCAAGGAAACTTTCTGGAGTCGTTTTTTTTAGGTACTACCTTATACAGTCCAAAAATGGAGAAAATCGGATTATAACCACGCCTACTTCCCATATAAAGGTTATGTTGAAAACTACTAAAAGTGGGTTAACTCAATAACGAAAAACTCCAGAAACACTAAATTTCACATAAGAAATGGCAGATGGAAGCTGCACTCAGTTTTTTTTACAAAATGGAAAATGGGCGTGGCGTCGCCCACTTATGGGTCAAAAACCATATCTCAGGAACTACTCGACCGATTTCAATGAAACTTGGTTTGTAATATCTTCCTAGCTTCCCAATGATATGTTCTGAAAATAGGCCAAATCGCTTCACAACCACGCCTACTTCCTATATACCAGAACTTTGAAGACGATCTGAATCGTTTACTTTACAATATATAAAGTAAGCACTAGTAAAGATATCGATGCAGAATTTTGCACAAATACTACGTTTATGGTGTGGCAGCCCCATTCTAAAAATCACCGAAATCGGACCATAGGTTGTCAAGGCCCCATATATCGAAAATGAGGACCTCGGTATTTCTAACCTAATATTAGGGTTTCCAACTTTCAATGGACTTTATACAATACATATATATGACGAATATGTGGGTCAAATTGTGTATTATATAATATTAATAAAGTTAAATAAATAAATTGCGAGAGTATAAAATGTTCGGTTGCACCCGAACTTAGCCCTTCCTTACTTGTTAAGATTTCAAATAGTTAAAATATTTATATATTTTAAGAGCAAAATTCTAAAATTGGATAACTTGAATAGAAGCAAAATAGTTAAAATATTTATATATTTTAAGAGCAAAATTCTAAAATTGGATAACTTGAATAGAAGCAAATACATAATATTGAATATACGCTCTCTTAGGTTTTATTACCAGATATTTGTTTATAAACCTTATAGCCTTTTCACACAGGAGCTAATTGAACAATTAACCGGCGTCTGCTCGATTAAAACATTAATTAAGATCAATTTATTATACAAAATAAAAATCTACATTAATTTTTAATTGAATTTTAATCGACTTGAAAACGAAATGCAACTCTGCGACAAAGACGTTCGATATACGTTATTTGTCTGCGATTGGATGTATAACAGCGAAAATGTGTACCAGCTGATCGGTTATCGAGTAGTCGGCTGTGTAAAAGGCAACAAAGGGTTTCTCAATAAAATTTTTGATTGATCAATTAATTTGGCTACCTAAAAACGCTATTACTCCGAGTTCATAATTGTCATTCAATGATATCTGTTCGACAATCGGGGACAGCATTTCCTAGTTAATATATTTTTTGAAGACCTGGGTCTTGGACCTTGTGTCTAATGTCGACACAATAATTTTTTTGGCGTAATCGAAGTTATTTTCTTCCATAGGCGTTTCGGGGGCAATAAATCACCTTACGGAACATTATGGTTAATTTTATATTGTAACCAGCTACTATGAATGATTTTTCACACTGAAAAAAAAAATTTAATATTCATCTCTCATAATTAAATTTGATTACATCCGTTAAAATCATTCTTATGTGCTACAAAAAACATTTCCACTGAAGACACATAGGCAGCAACAAACTATTGCATGTAGTGCCATTGGGCAGCAATGACAACATGAAAGTTGTCGCCGATTTGTGTGGCTGCGCAGCATTATAGGCATCAGTGAGCGCCAAGCGCCCAAATAGTGCCCCGCAGATGAGAAGATTCATATATGTATTCATACTTATATACATATGTAGATGAACATTTAGAACGTCAACGACCAATGCAAGCCGGAGCTGCGGAAGACTGAACCTATGCATATACATATGTATGTGTGTTTATGGGAGTGTGTGCAAGAAGAACACCTCCGGCTGACAAGCGTGCATATGCTTGTGCCTTCATGGCAGCAAAAGGAAGCAACAGCCTCGACAGTGACAGCTCAGCTGTTGACTGCAATCATTTTTCATGTTTTCATTTCTTCGTTCATTTATTTTCACACACAAAGTGATGGGCTTGCGTACATACTTGACTACATTTGTGTGCACATTAGGGTGGAAGGCATAATTAAATTGCTTCGGACATACAGACTAGCCTTATTGGAAAAGCAAAATAACTTTAGTGAAGTATTTTCTTTGAAGTACAAAATTCAAATCACTTTAACAATTTGCAAAAATTACATAATTTCTCGAAATATCAAGAACACTCGTATTTTGAAATTTAATTCTCGATGAGAACCTACCCGACTTTTAACTTCAAAAACACTGCCGAAGTAAGACTCCCTAAAAAAAGTAAGACTCGAGAAAAAATCATTATTCACCATTTCTGTTATTTTAAGTCCAATAAATATTTACAAATTTGAAATTTGATGCCAAAATATTTCAACGATAGGCACTGAGAACAACAACAACATTGCTCATTCAGAAAATTGAAAATTAATGGATGAAATTAAACTTAATGAATAGCGGGTATACAGAAAATTTAATATATTTATTTTTTTAATTTACAGTTTCATCTTTTTTAAATTGAATAGATCCACAATATTTAATAGTCACTTTGCAAGATTGTGCACCAATTTTGCTTCAATTGCAGCATTTGGAAACCAGCATTTGGAAACCACCTTTTAGTTCACTTAATTGACTCAATTAATAGTATATTAATGTAGACAATTTACTTATTGACTAAATTAAGGATTTTATTGCTATTCAAATAATACTCTGTGTTTTTACTAACGGTTTTACAGGACACTTAATTGAGTTAATTAGTAGTAAATAAATGAAGACAAATTATTAATTGACTAAATTAAAGATTTTTTTGAAATCCATTTAAAGTTTTGTGTTTATTACTAACGATTATAACGGGATGCATAGAAACAATGAAATTAATTTTTTGTTTTATTTTTCTACCCTAATGTATTCAGATGCATATGATTTGCTGGTGCTACAAGAGCATTTTTGCACATACTTGGTACGGTATGTAATTATTTATCTATCTACTTGAATATGTACATATGTATTTAGTCCAAACAGCATTTATTCATCTGTTTAAAGTAATAAAGTTAAAGATTTCTGTTGAAAAAAATTTTTAATATTTTCACAAAGCATAAACACATTATTTCCACACATTCAAATTCATTCAACTGTGCGTTGCAATAAAAATATGCAAATACCCATATGGTACATACATACATGGTGAGCTATGTATGTAAGTATTGACGCTTTGAGGCAAGTTTTTAATTAAGCGAAAATCAGCGAAAGAAAAGAAAGACTGCCGCATAATAGAGACCGGCTTCAACAGCAGCTGGAAAGTATTTTTTTCAGTTATTTTTTGAAATACCGCTATAACCAAAGAATTGAGTGCGCATCAAAAGTCAGCTGACTGACAGACAATCTGTGCATTATTCGCTAGCAACTAACACATAATAGTCAGTCAGTGAATCAGTTTATAGTCAGTCAGTCAGACAGTTAGTGATGTCAAACTACCCACACAAGCGTGAGTTAACTGTAACAAATGAATGAGAATATAAAAGACTTACTTGCTCCTATGCAAATAATGCAGTAATTATGCATTTTTGAATTGAATGAGTGCTTTGATTACATTAAACAGTGTTTCTTGGTAACAAGCAGAAGCTCGGCAGAGTCTTTAAAAGGACGTATACTTTAAAATCAAGTTCCTAGAGCTAATGAGTCGAGGAAATTATCTTTTGAAGCAGACAATTATGTTTTGGGTCTTGGAAATTCAACTTCTAACATCTTCTCTTCTATCCCCAGAGCCGAGTTCTAAATCCTTGTTCTACATACTTTTAAACTATGCCATCAGTACTCAAACAATAACACCGACATTTCAATGCTTAAACTTTTCCTCATTGCGTCAATTTGCTTGCCTCTCTAATCGTGTGGTGTGTGGTCACCCACTCGGGTAATCTAAATCGCCCACTAACTCGTCGCTATCAACGGTATAATGTCGGGTGTAACTCATGCAATTGATAGGGGGTGGGGTAATTGACGAACTCTGGCACAAACTCTGGCACATGCTCTGCCTCTCTCCAAGTTTAGCTGCTTATTAATGCAGCGAACGTTTACACTTTAGTAGTAGTACAAGTAGTGTTAAAACTCTTGTTTATCTCTGATGTAAGTGTAAATTAATGCTAGCTTCAATAAGGACAAGAATACTACACTTAAATAACAACAAGCGTAGCTAACAAACTTTTGCCACAAGTGTAGAATATATATTTTCTTGTTGTTTATTTTCTTTATTTTTCTTCCTTCGCCACTTTAACAAACTACAACTCGTAAATGGACTAATTAAAAGTGGTCAACTAATTACGGTTATCATCACAGTGAATATTGCATTGAAAGCGTTGGTGGGTTCTTGAGTAGCGTGCGTAGGTTAAGGACTGGATGGAAAAGGTTTTGATATGGATATGTCGTAGTTTTATGTGGGAAAACAAATTTTTTTGTTATTTAAATCCGCTATTAAGTTGAATTTAAGGGATTGATTTAGCGAAAATTTTAAGAGTTAGACAGACCAACTGAATGAGAGGCGATGTAAAGTTTAGGAGTCAGAAAGATACTGAAAACGCGACGGTAGGCTGAAAGAGACAGGAGTTTCTAAAAAAAGGTTCTTTGATTGCTTCTAAGTACAATTTAAAAACGGGTGTTTCCAAATCTGAGACCTCTCAAAAACATTAGATGAACAAATGGATATATTTTCGAATCCATCTAATAAAAAAGATGTGTTTTTTATGATTTTTCAGAGAAATAAATAGATATCTCGAACTTCTAGCAATGAATTATGCTTAAAGCTGGATTTACTTAGACCCTCTTTTAAAAACGTTTTTATTTTCGCCATACCTCTTAGTCTTAGTACAATTCCTTTACCATCGCGTTATTTTTTCTGTACTAGTTTTTGTTTGTGCCAAAGTTGATAGGTTTACACCTAAAATATTCCAGAAAGTCTGTTCTACAGTATCTGCGATCTCTTATTCCTTTTGTTAATTGATTGTTTTGAACGCATCTTGAATCATTTTTGGTTTCCAAATAGTTCATAAAATAGCTGGATTTCGATACACTACATATAATGGGCCTGATTTTTTCCCATAATTCAAATCTCTTCAAATTGAAGGATCCTAGTATTTAAAAGAAATGTTGAATCATGAAATCCTGGAACATGGATTGGATCAGGGAATCATTGAAACATGGAAATTCTTGCTAATGAGATATATTTAGTTTTAATATTTCATCAGATGTGATTTCATATACAGTGGCTCAAACGCATAATCGGACAGTGGTTTTTTATACGAAAGTTTATTTTAATTTAAAGAAAAAAGCCAGAAAAAAGAACAACAATGATTCAATTTTTATGGTGAGTATTCTCCAATCTCTCATTTTTCATACAACAAAAAAAACAACAAGAATAAATTCATTTTTACAAAACAAATTTAACAAAAGCAAAATAACTCAGAATTCTTAAGCACAAACAAATAATCGGACACTAAACAATATTGTCATAATAGTGCAAAAGAAGCAACCAAAAAAGTGCCGTTACGTTGACAACAGTTATCATATTTAACGTGAAGAACATTGTGAGATTTTTTGTTGAAGTATGCACGTGATGGCTCCTGTAGGTAAACACTTAGGATTAGAAATACGCCAACTTATTATAAAATTAAATTTTGAGGGAAAATCGGTACGCGAAATTGCTGAAATAGTCGGGAAAGGAAAATCTACGGTGCACGATATAATTAAAAGGTATAGGGACGAATTTAGATTGGAATATAAGTCACGGCAAGGTCAAGGGAAAAAGATATCAGCAAGAGAAGAGCGCAAAATATTAATAGAAGTTAAGAACCATCCTTTTAAACCCGTTAAAGAGTTGAAAATAGGGTTGGAGGAAAGATCTGGAGTTACAGTATGTGATGAGACGGTACGTAATGTTCTTCGTAAAAACGATTTCCATGGTAGAATCGCTCGGAATAAGCCGTTCATTAGCAACAAGAACAAGAAGCTAAGAATCGCTTTTGCTAAAGACTATTTACTTAAATCGCCTGAGTTCTGGAACACGGTAAGTTATAGAAAACAGTTAAAAATTACAAAAACAAAATTATATTGTACAATTTATAGGTTATTTATACAGATGAGAGTAAATTTAATTTACACGGATCTGACGGCAAGTCTTATGTTTGGCGAAAGCCAAATCAAGAATTTGCTATTAAAAATACTAAGGGCACAGTTAAACATGGAGGAGGTTCAGTCATGGTTTGGGGCTGTATGTCAAGTGCTGGTGTAGGCAATTTGTGTTTCGTGGATGGAAAAATGGACAGATTTGGATACCTCAACATTTTGAAAGAAAATTTGAAGCAGAGTGCGGAGAAGCTTGGTATTTTGGAAAACTTTGCATTTTACCAAGATAATGATCCGAAGCACAAATCGAACGTTGCACAGATGTGGTTGATCCACCACTGCCCCAAACTGCTCCAAACACCTGCCCAAAGTCCAGACCTAAATGTCATTGAACATCTTTGGGAGGAACTGGCCAGAAGAGTGTACAAAAGCAAATTCAAAACTCTAGATGAGTTAAAAGAAGGACTTTTAGAGGCTTGGTATTCAATTGAGCCAGAAGTTTGTAAAAATTTGGTCAATTCTATGCCCAGAAGACTGCAAGCTGTAATTGACTCTAAAGGATACCCCACAAAATATTAAACTTCATATTGAGCACTTTTTTGGTTGCTATTATGACAATATTGTTTAGTGTCCGATTATTTGTTTGTGCTTAAGAATTCTGAGTTATTTTGCTTTTGTTAAATTTGTTTTGTAAAAATGAATTTATTCTTGTTGTTTTTTTTGTTGTATGAAAAATGAGAGATTGGAGAATACTCACCATAAAAATTGAATCATTGTTGTTCTTTTTTCTGGCTTTTTTCTTTAAATTAAAATAAACTTTCGTATAAAAAACCACTGTCCGATTATGCGTTTGAGCCACTGTATATCTGAGATGTTCATTTCCAGACCCATGTACTAAATATCTTTTGCGTATCTCGTAAAGGTTTCTTTTGAGGATGTTAGAAACAGTTTTTCTAGTACATTTTTACTATCCCAACGTTTTAACCGAAGTATAATCAAATTTTTTTCTGAAAGTATTCCTTCAAACTCCCCCAAAACCGTTTGCTCACTAGCTTGCATATAAATGACCACTTATATGATAACATAGTGCCACTAAAACGCTTGTCAATGCGGCTTGACAAATGACTCCCCAGTGGAGAGAGCCCAAATTGTGGCAAGAGTCAAACAAGAGTTGTGGCAATACTCAAATTCAACGCAATTTTATTTACACAAATATATTGCCCGATAATCGAGGCATTCGTATATTCGTATACTTACATGTGTGACTTAGATATGTATTTACCCTGCCAGCCAAAGGTGGTGAAAAAGCTGGTTAAACCGAAGTTTTTTAAACCCACAAAAGTGGTAAAAAAAGTGGTGAGTTTTCCATAGGCCAGCATAGCTGCTTGTGAGTTTTTTAACCACTATTCCCCTCACACGTACGAATACAAAAACAAAACAACCCAAACGTGTGCGTTGGTGTTAGTAATTGAAGAAACATGAGGGGAAAGTGGTTAGGCCTGACTGGCAGGGTACGTATGTACATATATATGTTTGTGCGTATGCAGCAACCATTAAGTGCTGGTGTCAGACCACTCTTTGGTCGCATTAAATTTTGCGGTTAAATTTTGTGGCTATCTCATATGCTTGACTAATAGGCAATCAGCCGCCTGTGGTGAAAATATAGTTAGTGATATATAGGTTATGTGTACGGGGCATAGATATATGGAATGTTATGTATGAGTGTTTATGAAATATGTATGTAAATATGAATTTTAGTATCTGGCAGGGTGATTAAACGGGTTGAACGTAAAATTTATAAAAAATAATAATAAAACTAAAAATAAATTAATTAAAAATAAAATAAAATAAAATTAAATAAAATAAATAAAATAAAATAAAATAAAATAAAATAAAATAAAATAAAATAAAATAAAATAAAATAAAATAAAATAAAATAAAATAAAATAAAATAAAATAAAATAAAATAAAATAAAAAAAAATAAAATAAAAAAAAATAAAATATATACATAAATTATCTGTTTTTATAATATTAAATGCATTTTTAAACTTAAAAAATTCATTCATTTATTTGGTTCAATAAAACATATGGATTTACATGAAAAACATATTTACATTTACATACATACATATGTATTTACTATGAAGAGAAAAAATCTTGAATATTCTTTTTTTTTCTTTCTTTTGCAATATATTTTCTGACAATTTTTGTACGATAATTCAAAAAGTCTGACACCTGATTTGCATCGTTTTCATTTTTAAACCAGTGGATTAAGTAGGAGAGTTTATTTACTAAAAAGACGCGATAAACAAGAGAGTAAGTGTTTTTGCAACATTGTAAAAAACGCTGCTTGCTTCGTTTCGAATTTTTTATCACACTCTCTGAAAAGTTTTTTAAATTTATACTTTTTCGAGGTGCATGTGTAATCTTAAAGGTGATTAACTTTTCCGCGATTATTTACTTTCTGAGAATTTACTTTTCGAGAGTATACTGTACAAGCACACGCACACATACATATAAAATTATATAAAAGTCAGTCTATGAATATGCATTTCAAAGTTTCCCCATACACACACACATATACTTACATACTTTATGAACAAGTGAATGGTACTCATTCATTCAAATAATATAACACTTCTTTAAGCATAAAAGCGAAATGTGCATATTCATGGAATAAACATATTTAAAACTTTCCTCCAACAGTGGGCCACACAAAAAAGTGCACAAAAATTAATATGTATGTACGCACGCCTCTGCAGTTGTAATAGATACCCGCATGTTATATGAATGAATATATATGCCAAGAAGTAGGGTATATACATATGTTACGACATTTTGTGTCACATTTTCAAGGGAATGTAAAAGGATACGAGGTAGACGTGCTTTCTTCATACGTTCATATGCCGCCTTTCAAGGTGTACACTTTCATAATAGAGATATTTGACAACAAAAGATAGGGCGGGGGAAGAGGGGAAATGAAATGTAACAGCTAGCTTTGTTGCGAAGTAGTCTTCGCAAAGAAAAAATAAAATTATATATAAACAAATGCTAAGTGTGTTCGGGAAAGAGAGTGGCATGAATAATTGCATAAAATCTCCATATTATATTTATAAACACAGCCACGGATATTTTTCGTAAAGCTTAAAATTGAGATTAAAATACTTGAATATTATAAATAAAATTGAGGTAAAAAAGTGTTTAACCGGTGTTTTATGTACCATATTGTTCAGATAGATAAAGAAATCGAGTTAAAACATGGTAGGACCTCTGTTAGCTGATGCTTAACTGTCATTTAGACTTCTAGAATTTGCTCAGATAAACTGGAGTGCCATATTACTCATTAACTTTCCCTTCATTGTGAAAAAAGCTTCATTGGGTATATTTTCCGTCTAACAGTATATTTAAAATTCATAAATGAATCCTCAATTTACGACACTGGTCCCTTCATTGTCAGTTGTCATTCCTAAAAAGTCTTCTTCGTTTATGTTTTCAGTTTTCTGCTCTATTTAGTCATCAGTTTTAGAAAACAATCTGTAAACATCACAGCCAACCAGATCTTTCATGGAAATATTTTTGTCACATGAAAATACTCTCCTTCATCTAACGTCCCCTACATAATTTATGTTGAATATATAATATAAACTCTGGCAACACTCGTATGTTCGAATATTCTAAGTCAGTACTTTTCTATTTTAATGAATACCGAAAACTCTGTCTATACAAGAAGAAGTTGCTAATAAACTCTCGTTGAATGAACATCATCGGCTTCCAATTTATTTCGTCAACAGGTTATGGGCCCAGGCCAAACGCAGGCTGGGCAGTAACAACGCGGATAATTGTAAAACGTTACAAATAGTGCCGCGAAATAAATTAAGCAAACCGTGAACAGTTTTTTTTTGTGAATAATCGTCAGTATAGTAATGACTGAAAGAATGAATTTCAATATAGAAAAACTAGACGCAAGCAATTATGACACTTGGTGTCTACAAATGCGTAGTGTTCTTGTGCATCAAGATTTGTGGCCAGTGGTTTCCGAAGAGTTAACGGAAACAGCGGAGAATAGGGCAGAATGGTTGGTGAAAAACAATAAAGCGATCGCAACTATAATGTTGTGTGTAAAAGCAACCAGCCTTAATCACATAAAAAAGTGTACAACAGCGCCACAAGTGTGGAGAGCGCTAAAAGATTTGAACAAATCAAGTGGTCCCGTACGAAAAGTCTCACTGTTTAAGAGGCTGATTGGTCTCCGAATGTCTGAGGGTGAAGATGTGCGCGAGCATATGAATAAATTTTCAAAAATTGTCGACGAGTTGGCAGAAGTAACCATCGAGTTACAAGAAGAACTCTTGGTAATCATGCTGTTGGCAAGCTTACCTGGAAGTTACGAGAACCTTGTAGTAGCATTGGAAGCAAGGGATAATTTGCCAAAATTGGACGCGTTGAAAATAAAAGTAACGGAAGAAGGCGAGCGTCGCAGAGACAACTGTACAGACGCGAGCCATAACGGTTTCGAAAACACACAAGCATGCGCTGCACGCGCAAATTCAAAGAAATACAACGAAACCAAAACGCTTAGTAACAATCGCAGCGAAGGAGAAAGAACGAGTGCGCAAACCGAACACAGTAGGAGCAAAGCGAAGCGCAACTTCAAATGCTTCAACTGCGGTAAGAAGGGGCATTATGCGTCACAGTGCAGAGAAGAGAGGGCAAAGGAGAAATCGTTAGCAGTTTTTGCGGAGGCAAAGCGGCAGCAGCAGAATTCTAACGTTTGGTGTATTGACAGCGGCGCGACGTCGCATATGTGTACAGATGAACACTTATTTGTGCGAATGAACGAGCATAGCGAAAGAATAGAATTAGCAGGGAAATACTCCGTTGATGCCAAAGGCATTGGCGACGTTGTTGTAAAAACGTCTGGTTGGAATTTTAAACTGACGAAATGTTTGTATGTACCAGATTTGCAAATGAACTTTATATCAATACCAAAAATTGATGAGAAAGGCTTTAAAGCAACATTCGAAAATGGTTGTGCAGTAGTGCGAGATAAAGAAGACAATTCTGTTATATTTAAAGCAAATAAAGAAAATAGTTTGTATGTAATACGAGACAAAATACAGTCGTGTAATATAACTAGAGCCGAAAATACGGTAATGTGGCATAATAGATATGGGCATATTAATTTTCGAAGTCTAAGTGAACTTTCAAATAAAAACATTGTGAATGGAATAGATTCGATATCAAATGCAAACGATATTGTGTGTGTGTCATGCGTTAAGAGCAAAATATGTTCTCAACCGTTTGTAGCTTCAGAAAATCGTGCAAAAAACATTTTAGACTTAGTGCATTCGGATGTTTGTGGTCCGTTTAGTACGCAATCGCACGGAGGGTCACGATATTTTCTGACCTTTATAGACGATAAATCGAGGTCGATGTTTGTATATTTTTTGAAAACAAAAGACCAAGTGTTTGAAAACTTTAAATTATTTAAAGCAATGGTCGAGTTACAAACCGGTAGCAAAATAAAAACATTACGCACGGATAATGGCCGTGAATATGTTAATAATAATTTTAAAAGATTTTTGGGTGAATGTGGCATAAGGCACCAGCTCACAGTCCCATATACTCCACAGCAGAATGGTGTGGCAGAACGTGCTAACAGAACGCTGGTAGAGATGGCGCGTTGTATGCTGGTACATTCAGGGCTGAGTGAGAGTTACTGGGCAGAGGCAATAAATTGTGCAGTGTACATTCGAAATCGGTCGCCATCTAAAGCGCTGGATGGTGTTACTCCATACGAAATATGGGTTGAACGAAAGCCTGTGGTAAAGCATTTCAAAGTGTTTGGATGTCTTGCGATAGCCTTGAACAAATCGCAGCATAGCAAATTTCAGCAAAAAGGCAACGAGTACGTCATGGTAGGGTACGACAGTGCATCGAAAGCATATCGCCTCTTTGATACAAAAACGCGAACGGTAATTGTTAAACGCGATGTAAAATTCGACGAAACAATTTTGATGGGAAAAAATAAGGGTGAACATTTTTCGCCAATGGAGGTCGCACAGTTTACATTGGAAGGAGCTGATCCGATTCAACATGTAGCAGAAGAAGAAGAGCAGTCCGATTATGAAGACGCTGTAGAGAGTAACAGTTCAATCGATGATGAAATGCGCGATTGTCCTGAACATCAGCAGATACGGCGTGGTAGGCCACGGTTAATTAGAACTGGTTTACCTGGCAGACCAAGAAAACAACAAAGTGCAGTAAACTTAGCATATACTGAAAATGTTAAAGTACCAGTATCAGTTGAAGAAGCAATGAACAGCAAGCAGGCGCATGAATGGTGGTGCGCTATGCAGGAGGAGTATAACGCTTTAGTTAACAACGATACATGGGAGCAAGCAGCGGTACCGAAGGGCCATAAAGTTATTGGCTGCAAGTGGGTATTTGCGGTAAAAACAAACGCAAATGGTGACATCGAGCGGTACAAGGCGAGGCTAGTAGCAAAAGGTTGCGGGCAAACGTATGGCGTTAACTACAAAGAGATTTTCTCACCTGTCGTGAGATATGCAACTATAAGAATGGTGTTGGCTATAGCGGCCGAATACGAGTTACATGTTCATCAGCTTGACGTGTCGACGGCTTATTTGAATGGCAAGCTAGAAGATGACATTTATATGAGACAGCCAGAGATGTTTCAGCAAGACAACGACTGCGTTTTGAAGCTAAAAAAATCATTGTACGGCCTTAAGCAGTCAGGCAGAGTTTGGAACTCAAGGCTTGATGAAGTTTTAAAGGAAATGGGGTTTTCTGCATGTAACAGCGAGCCGTGCTTGTATACTAAAAATCAAGGGCGCAAATTAAATATAATTGCAGTATACGTTGACGATCTGATGATTGCTTGTTCAGATCTTGGTGAGTTGATGCAGATAAAACAACAAATTTCTAGTATTTTTCAGATTGTTGACAAGGGTCCCATTAACAAATTCTTGGGTATGGAGATCGAGCGAGTTGGTTCAGTTGGGGCGATATCAATTTGCCAAAAACAACAATTGCAACAACTATTGCATAAATATGACATGGATGTGTGTCGTCCAGTATATACACCACTTGAACCAAGCTTTCAAGTCAATTGTAATGAAAGCAACTGTCGAAAGGTCAACGCAGCAGAGTATCAGAGTCTAATAGGTTCACTAATGTTTATCGCGGTAAACACAAGACCCGACATATTGCACTCGGCAAATTAGCGCAGCGAAATTCCGATCCACATTGTGAGCATCTTGCAGCGGCAAAGCATGTTTTGCGATACCTGAAAGCGACTATAAATTTAAAGTTGCACTACAGAAAAACTGGCGAGTGGATAAAGGGTTACGTAGATGCCGATTGGGGTGGTGACGCAACAGACCGCAAGTCATATACAGGCTATGCATTTTTCTTTGGTGGCAGCGTTTTTAGTTGGGAGTCAAGAAAGCAACCAACAGTGGCTTTGAGCAGCACGGAAGCCGAGTATATGGCGCTCTCGGCAGCAGCGAAAGAATCTGTTTATATAAATAAGTTGTGGACAGAAATGAAAATGTACGATAAGGGTGGTTCGATCGTGATCAACGGTGACAATATGAGCGCGATGAGCTTAGTAAAAAATCCTGTTTATCACGCTCGTAGTAAGCACATAGACATTAAATTTCATCATATAAGAGATGTTTACAGTAATAATGAAATTGAATTAAACTATTGTCCAAGTAATGCTATGGTAGCTGATGTATTAACGAAAAATTTAAAAAGGGTTAATCATTGTAAATTTACAGAGATCTTGGGGTTAAAATAGTAATAATAAAGAAATATTTGTGTAAATATGTAAAACATACAATTGTTGAGGAGGAGTGTTGAATATATAATATAAACTCTGGCAACACTCGTATGTTCGAATATTCTAAGTCAGTACTTTTCTATTTTAATGAATACCGAAAACTCTGTCTATACAAGAAGAAGTTGCTAATAAACTCTCGTTGAATGAACATCATCGGCTTCCAATTTATTTCGTCAACAATTTATTACCAATTCGAAGACAGTATAAGTTAGTTTTAACTTGTCCAAAAGCCATTGTGAATAATAACCTCTTGGCACTAAGATAATCCCAATCGGATCCACGTAATATTTCGAAATGTCTATGATTCACCCCTATGATATATTTGGGACTCCCAGTGTAGATGTAGCGTCTATCTCAATATCTTATCTTATCACTCATAACATCGATACGCACATTCACTAACAAATTTTAGATCCTGTACTGGCAAGGGTATACAAATTATCTTCCTTAATTATCTGATCGGGACCACGAAACCAAATCCCTTCTAAGAGTTCTCGCAGTCGTGCTATCCATCTCTTGATTCTGAAGCACTTGTCAATTCTTAACTACGCGAGACTTTTGGATGCAACTATTATCCTCCTCATTTTAAAACGTCCATAAATATCGACTTCAACTGAGTATTAATAAATAAACGACTTTGGGTCTAGTCTTTTCAATACAAAAAAATTCATTTTTTGTCTTTAAAGAATTGAAACATTTTTCTTAAATTTTTTTTGCTATACCACCCTATCATGCAATACCATGTAATTTTTAATGTAGCTCATTTCATTTCTCCCTCATTAAAGCAGCGCTGTTTGCCATTACGCCGTATCATAGCACAAAGGGATTTTCGACTAATTTCCTGCTAATTACCGTTTTTGATTTAATGACTCACACTCCATTGAGTTATTATTGTGTACCTACTACGTGTTCTTTTGTAGTTTTTTGTAATTTTATTATGAAGTTTTTTCAACAGTCACCGGATTAATCATAATTAAAACTCTCTTCATAAATAATGAATTTATTTTTGATGTTTAAGAGGGAAATAAAAAAGTTGATGGGAAGAATACGGGAATATAGAAAATTGCGAAAAAAATGTATATCAAGCCGTCAGTTTTTGATTAGTTTAATTATGTAATTATAAATTCGTTCTTTGTCACAGAGTTCCATTTCATTTTCAACTCGATTATTTTGAGCGTTTAATTTTGTATGGTAAATAGATCTCAATCAGCGCTTTAATCGAGCAAAGGTCGTTTAATTGATCAATTAGCTACTGTGCAAAAAGGCTATATTACTCAAATGGTTCTTCTTTACCATTCGAATTCATAAAAGGAGGGTAAAATATGGTAGCTTTCGATGAGCAAAATTTTAGGTTTTCATTTTAAACACTCATGAGAATGCATTATTTGGCTTAAGAACTAACTAATATTACAAAAGTGATATCTAAGGATTCTTACCAGACATAGGTTCGACATTTTACTACTTTGGAAACATTTTCATCAAAAGTACTCTTCTCCTCGGAAAGTCACGATTTCTGTAAAAATTTGTTGAAAAATATTTCAAGGATTAAAAATTATTTACTTGAAAAAATTCTTTGCTAATCATATTTCCAATTCATGCCCATACTTCTCTTTTAATATTTCCAAACATCGAAAAACCATTCATACCACACAATCAATCATATTTTTACTTTTCATTTCGAATTTAATTAAATCTATAGCTCTCAGGTATAAAACTAAATTTGATTTGCAATATTTATTGAAAATTTAGACAAAGCACAACTAAAGCTAATAGCCATTTCGGGTGAATTAAAACACTGACAATACTTTTTATAGTCCGAAGCGCAGATGAATGAAATGGAAGCGGCCAAAAAAATATAATTAATGACTTTATTTGACTAACACAAATACAATGTATGCAACAAACAACGCAACAAAAATTGTTTTTGAACAAATAAAATCAATAAAAAAAGCGTATAACAATAAAAGAATGAAGAAACAAAGAGTTAAAAGTGTGCAAACAAAAACTAATACGCGGATCAATAGACGTTAAGTCAAATAAATTAATATGGAGATTTCCGTACGAAACCAAACAGTGCATATTGAAGTTTAGCGTGAAATATGATAACGAATTCAAGCATTAGCAGTATAAATAAACAATAGATATGAATTGTATACGTTTTCAAGCGTTCCGAAGTGGCTATCGCTACGCTTCTGTTGAATTGCCGCATATCTGTCACTCATAATGCTACTTTACGATCACACAAAAAATAAATAAATTATGCAAATACTCCGCAGCCAATGAAAAATGAATGAGTTTGTACGATTTCTTGACTTTAACTACAGATAATCGTAAGAGTTGAAGAATTTTTGAATTTTTTTTTTGCAATTTGAGTTTTTATTTCGATTGCTATGCGTTAGATTTTTACACACAAAGTTCAAAAATAAAATGTACCAATAATTTTTTCGAAATCTCACTGATACTTATAATTTTCGGAAGTCATTTTCTAAGTAATTGTCTCTTCTTTCACGATAAATACATATAAATTCGAAGTTCTGGAAAATCTCATCTGCCAACAGTGATTAGAACCAAGACAAGAGAACAAATATATAGAGCAGAAGTTAGAGACAACTGCCGAAATACTCCATAAAGCATTTAAAAGTAGAATATTTATGGATATACTTGACATAGACAAACACGAGCTAAATAAAACCAAATATTTGGAGTTAATCATTTTATCTTTGCTTAGTGATCTTAAGTGAGAGTACAAGTCATAATCCTCTTACTGTTGGTTTTTCAGACTGTTCGCACCTTTTCGCACAGGAGTTAATTGATCAATTAACTGGTCTTTACTCGATTAATTCTCGTTTAGATCAATTTACCGTACAAAAAAGTGCGAAGGCTAAAAACTGGTTTCTTAATTATAATTTTAATGTATTAAATTAATTGGGCTGTGTGAAAAGGATATTAGATCGATTAAAAGTTTTCGGAACTAGTGATCAATATTTTCTAACGACGTAATCCTCATAGAATCGCGGAAATCCAGCTTCTACCGCCAATCCACGCTAACACAGGATATCAAAGCACTTTTATTTACCAAGAATGGTCACATACTTCAAGTTCTAGTAAGCTCACTGTTTAAGGCAAAAATCACTGACTGGTTTCATTATTCAACATTTAAGTCAATCTGTCAATTTAAGACTGGTTTAAATCAACGAAATGATGAACTTATATAATAATAATTGCCACTGAATTTGTGAACAACTGGGAGTTTCCATTAATTATTTTAAATACTTTTTAATATGTCGAAGAAGTCATTAAGTGTCATTAAACACCGGATAATGGCGGCTACTTGAAAAGAAAAGAAAGTAGCCCAAAAGAATATTATTAGTGTTATTTAACTTTATGAAGAAATGAACAATGAACGCAAAGAAACCGCAGAAGATTGTGGTGAAGACAACAAAAATGCGGTAGCAACACAGTAACCCACTAAATTATCATGTTTAAACCATTAATAGATGAATGCCAAATGAGCTAAAACAAGTGAGTCGAAATGCGAAAAAAACACAAGCCGAGCAAAGAAGAAAAAGTAATAAATAAGCGAATCATATGATAAAATTGAAAGTGAATTCGTCGAATACTTGTTGTGATCCGCACGCCAATTATGGTACGCGTTGGTATGGTGGTGAGATTGATGACTAAATTAATTTGTGTAATTTAAAATGCAAATAAATTCAAGTTCTCGACACATAGAATGTCGAAAAAAATTAGCGAATGCGAAATGACGAGAAATATGGAAAATAGATAGAATTAATTTGTGGTTATTTATTGTTAAAAGCAGAGATAAAGGCAATTTGTGAATATTTCTGAAATTTTTAATAATTTTGTATACAGCGCAAGAAGTGTGTGAAAAATTACGAAAGAAAGAAGAATAAAAAGTGTTTTTTTGACAAATTTACTTTGGATAATGACTTAGATTTTTGTGGACAAATGTGAATCACTGATTAGTATAGATAGGCTAAAAAGTACTACAATTGTATATGTGCTACTCGAAAAATGATTCTTGAACTTATCAAGTCCTTTTTGAGATATTCAATATGAAGCATTATAGATCATAAACTCACTAAAACGATAATACTATACTTAAAATAAAATATTTTTCTGCTTTCATACTATCCAATTACCAATATTCATATATTTTTAGGCGTCTTATTAACCAACAAATTTTTGTGACTTTTGACTATCTTCAAGGTTTTCCGGTTTGTTAGGCAATAGTTATCAAGCAGACCATATCTTTTCTTAAAGGCCAGTTCTTAAAAACCTTACAAAGAGGATTCAATAAGAGATTGAATTAAAGTTTTTGCTGGTTTCTTCGATAGATCGATTGCAAAAAAAAGATCTCTGCCATACTCGCTTCTTCATCAAAATTTTTTAAATTTTATGCTTTGAAAAGTAATATTTTTACGTGAGCTATCTGTCGGAGCTTTTGCTTTTGATTGACGTTGTAGCGTTTTCTTATCTCAAATTTTATCCCTTCAAGTATACTTATATAATGCCACCTATAGGCTCTTATGCAGCACTAAGTTTAACTTGAATGAGATTAAATCGACCAATTCCAAATCCCAAAAATCTTGTTGTTAACTTTCAGCATTTTCCAATTCAGACTCGCTGAGATGTGGTGCAAAGAAACTACGAATTAAGGTTTCTGAAATAAACTGTGCGAAATTGTTTGTGCCCAAGCCACTTGAAAAATGCAAAAAACAAGCAACTTTATTAACTTTCGAAAAAAAAAAAAAATATTTTCACTCTCCTTGCTCCATTCACAAGCTCTAACATATTGCTGTTTATTCGTTTACGACTTCACTAGCGCAACATGTTGCAGTCAATTTGTTGCTACACGCTGCAATGCTGCCATTTACGTCTGTGCTACTGCTTACATTTCAAATTACGCAAAGTCATCAACGGGAATAGACACACACACATGCCTTTATGTACAACTTGAACGACGAAATGCGCATTTATGTGCCACTACAGTACGTATGTATGTATGTATATGACCATACATAGCTACTAAACGTATAACAACAAATCTGCATTGCTGATGGACAACCGTTGATTGCATAATAAAAGCTTTGCTTGCAACAATTTTTCACTTTGCATAAATCTTCGCGCCATTTATGGATTTGTTTTCCCCATTGTATGCGCCAACCACTACAATGACACACACCGACAAGCAAGCTACCACACAGCCAGCCAGTCTTACACACAAATCGTGGCGCTCGCCAGCTGTTATTGCTGTAGTTGGGTAGCTTGTTGAAGATTTCATAGCGAAAATGAAATTTCGCTTGCAAATTTGTGCAAATCTCAAGAAAAACACACTGTTTTGCCCGCTTGCCTTAACTGGAATTGTTTGCATTGTGGCGGCTTTGGTCGTAAGCTGAGTTTTGTAGGATATTTCTAACGAATTCGCATAGAACCGTGGAAAATCTGTGGAACATAAATTTTCAGAGTGGCTGCTGCAACTGCAGAGAATGATAAGAAGAATAACAATAACAGGAAGTTCAGGTTTTGTTGATTATTGATTTAATAAAGCTATGCTCTCACTGAGAATTTATGCTTTTGACTTCGACTCAGTATCTTCTAGGATTTGAGTAAAATATCTAGGAAAAAAAAACAGAACTATGTTTGTCAGTCAGGTCTGTTTAACCGGATTGGACATTCAACAACAGCAGCATTAATCAATTCCTTCCGCTTCTGCGAATTCCAATTGCTTTGCTAAAAGTGAGATATTTAGCCTGGCTAAGGTTAGAAGATAGTTGGAGTTCATTTCATATATTTCTTTTAACTTTAAATATGTTTAACAAGTTTACAATAGTGAAATTGACTAATTTTAAAAGAATAATTTGACACTGGCGCCACCTATCGACTTTCACGCTCAAATCAATTACAGCTTTAGAACAAATATTTCATATAACAAACGATTCTTCATCTATATTGAAGTGATTATAATCTCTTTAGTGTTTTTTATATTATTTGTTTTGCTTTTTATCATGCATACAACATTTATTTTTATATATTCTATGCATTAGTTCACATTTGTAATGTGCAACAGCTTACACGTGTCCGGCATCATCAAGTACGGATGCCACATTACATTGTCTATTGACCGCATTTGTAGAATAACTTTAAAATATACACAAGCAAGTGCGTAAAAGTTTCGATGAGCTAAACTCAATAAGAGCATTTCACTTTGCTTGCAGAAAACGGAAAAAATAAATAATGGCAAATAGTTTATGAGACAACATATGTATATAGAATAGAACTAACATACATTTACATAATATAAAGCGTCCAAAGGGGTCTAATAGAACCCAAAATATAAACGTATGTGATCTTGATTATAGTGTAGTAATATCGCTAAAAGACTTTGGTTTTGTGTTTGAAGTTTCGAGAGATCGTATAAAACCTTATTCCACTTAAGAATCACCCTAATGAATATATAATATATATAAAAATAAAAATAAAATCTATGAAAATTTTAAATATATATAATCTAATACAAACATTTTCTATATATTCTTTGCAGGTAAGCTACTTCTTTTAAGAATCTACTGGTGTTAAAAATTTTAGTGTTTCACTAGGCATACACAAAACTTTATGAGTAAGTCATTATAATTGATTATATTTTAATAAACTCGGAGGAACTCGGAATATGGTTCGGTTCTTATCCACTAAATCTCATTATTTGTAATAAGTCGTTATTGGTACTGAGAGAGCACTTTTACTAACAGGACTCGAAATGGATCGACGGTCCCTACTTCTTTAAAGACAAATCAGAAAATTAAAATTTAATGGAAAACGGTAATTATCCTTCGAAAGAAAATTTATTTTGCATTTATTTATTAAAGATTATCTCTTTCAAATGCCGCGGCTATGTCTCAGAAGGTCCATCCGTCGAGTCCAATTTGCGATGGCACGTTCGAGCATTTCGACTGATAACACGTGTTATGTTTTGTTTCAAGCGCGCATCGAAGCGGGTTTTTCCGCATAGTCTTTAGACTTTACATATCTAACGCTGTGATATCACACAATCTTGGTGGTCAATCGACCGTCCCAAAACGTGAAATTATCTGTTCACCGAAGTGTTCTATTTATAAATCCATTGATTTATGCGATATGTGGCGCCGTCTTGTTGAAACGAAATGTCGCCGCGATCACGAGCTTCAATTTCGGGCATCAAATAGTCGGTTATCATGGCGCGATAACGGTCGCCATTGATGGTTACGTAATTTTTGAAGAAATATGTATCGATGATTCCATTGGCCCACAAACCACACCAAATCGTTAGTTTTTCTGGATGAAATGGTAAATCTAGGATCTCTGCATGTTGCTCTTCGTCCCAAATGCCATAATTTTGCTTGAGCCAGAAATGGGCCTCATCGCTGAACAGAATTTGGCTCGAAAGCATCGGATCTGCTTGGAACTTTTCAAGAGCGCATATAGGGAAGCGATGTCGCTTGGGAGGGTCGAGCGTCATCTCGCCATAAAATGCGCCACGACTATGGAATAAAGTACCTCTACTTGGATTTCCCGTTATTATTTGTTACTCTACTTTCGGGAGCGTGCTGAGAATGTTCTTTCAGAGAATGTTTATAACTAATAGTTATTGTTTTTTTTCGTGTTGCTATATACTGAAATTATCATCTTTTCGTTATGTTAAGCCTTTGACCGCTTTTTTTCCTTCACCTCAAAATATGCAACTTCTTTCGCAATTTCCTCCTACAATTATCATGCTTCCATTAAGTTTATAATTTGCTATTTTCTGCCAAAAATACAAAACCCGTTATTCTCCTTCCGCTAATTTACTCGCCTAACAATACAAAAACAAAAGAAGAAACAGAAACAATTTTCCACGCTGTAATTAAGTAAAATAATAACTACAAGTGGTTAGTTGGCTTCGTTCCGTCTTTCCAACCCTTTGCAGCTTAAAATGCTATTTGCAATTGCTTTCATTATCTTTCAAGCTCTCGAGGAATTCCATTGCTTCTACTTAGCTATGTGTCTTTTAGAGTGAATTCTGCGCTTTGTTTTGCATTCTTTGTTCATGAATCTGCGCTGCGCCGGGTAAAGTTTTTAGTATTTTGTTGTATTCATTATTCACTGTTTCGCTACACTTTGCTTCCTTCCATTAACCGTTAGTACACCCATACAATTTTTAACATTTTTCGCTAGATATTTTCTATTCGAGATAATTGTTTTTGTCATACCATCAATTATAGAAATTCTAATATTCTACCATGATATTTGGTAGGAATGTGGAGCGTGGAAAATATTTTTGTCGAAACATTGTTTTTTACCTCTCTTTCGGCAGCCACAGCCATTGCATTTCCATTATAGTACTGTCGTGCTTTACCTATCCGGTTTGGCAATGTTTTAACCGCTTCCTTTTTCGTGTTTTGCCTCTATTTTGTTATGTATAAACTCAGATTGCAAGTAGAAACAAAACTATATCCGGCAATTTGCTATGCGCTTCCCCATTCCTGAACCTTTGTAGCATGTAGTACTACTATATGAAAATTCTAAACATTAGGGTGGTACTTAAAAATCCAATATCCAATTTTCACAAAAAATTACACCGTTTTTATCGATTTTATAGGTTCATAGTCTAATCCTCAAAACTCAATACGAATAAGTTCAAAATTTGATTATTTTGGAAGACGTCTAGAGTCTAGAGACTCTTGATCCAAGTGCTAAACTTTAATCGCCTCTATTTGAGCCCAAATTGTGCATGTGACGTTTTTCCAGTTATTTATAAGTTTTAGTAACACCCTAATTTTCATGCATATATCTCGATAAATATATTTGAAGAGTTTACACTGCTTTTGTTGGCTGTCTCTTCAAAGTAACAATTTATTTAATGGGTTTCTGTGTTTCAAATTATGCTTATACATGTCTATATGTTTGTCTGTTTGGATATACATATATTTCGTTCCCTTTATGGCTACATCAACGTTGCTGGTATTTTCGACCAGTATGGATTCATTTTAATTATGTAGTGGATATTTTAAGTGTTGGCCTTCTTGAAAAATTATTATTTCGCTGTGGAAAGTGTGTCAAAAGTATTTGAAATTTATTAATTTGTGCTTCGCGGGTGGGGGGACCAAATGTTATCTCTTGTGTTGGTTTGAAGGATGGTTTTTTATGAAAATATTTATTAAAGACTGAAAAAGTATTATACAATATAAGGCTGAGTACGTCCAATAATTCAGGATAGAAGTAACTGACAGTCCTGAATACTTCCTGATTTGTGGATCGGTAAATCAAATAAAATACTCTCTCCTCTAGAGAAGTTTTATGCTTATACTCAGTTCAAATGCATCTAAAAACTCAACGAACTCTAGAATTGAATTATTCCAGATCATTTTGTAGACCTTATCCACTATTTGGCATTATAGTCTGTGAGATGAGATTAACCAGTTCCGTTATTTCATATTTTAGACAATGTAGTAGCAATATAATTTCATTGGTCCATGATAATATCAATTATTGTGTGGTCGTGGGGTAGTTCATATATAGGGCATAATTAGCTTTGATAATCCTACATGAACCAGACATATACTTAGTATAATCCTATAGGATTACTTGTCAAATAATTTAAATCTTAGTTTAGTTTTCTAACGATCGTCTCGTTAGATAGATTGTAGTATGACAATTCAAAGGTCAGATCTGTGCATATTTCTGTGATTAGCACAGCTCTATCCGCAGTATTGATAGACTAGGTGTAAATAAGACTTATAAAATCTAGTATTTGGATGTAATCTACTCGGAGATTGGTATTTTCCGTTCAATATGGATATTGTATGTAAAGTCCAAAATTCATACTGTGTAATATCTATCTGAAAGTTTTGTCTACTTTAAAATATAAAGAGAATGAGTGAGAATTGTGAAATTGAGGGCACCTGAAAAGGTACTAGAAAGATTTAATGATTTTGAAGATCTTTCAAGTTTTCTTCCAGTACTGGACTGTGCAAATCCGTCATATTAAAGTTTGGATCTTGGATATATTCTAAAAATCGCGTATATTTGGACTGAGCTTTCATAGTTTTATGCTTTATCGCGTCAAAATTTTTTATTCTTCGAATTCTATTCTAGCTTTGCGGATATCGTTTGTTAACAAACATTGAAAAACAACAGCTAAAGATAAAGTTATTAATATTGAACTGGAAATATCTGAGAAAATCAGTGTACGAGTATATCTTCTTTCACGCTCCTTTGTGTGTATCTCCCGCCTAACGATTGCAATAAAGTTAATTGATAGCAGCAAAGATTATATTGAATGTTTTGAAAAACTACGAAATAAATTGATATTATATGCAGAGCGTAAATTTATGAAAAGTATTTAACTAGAATTTATGTGCAAATATCTTTTTTGTATTTTAGTTTCGGCATTTCAAACCATTTATATTTATTTATTTTACTTTTTGTTGTTGCCACATTTATTATTTACCAACTTCAAATTCATACAATTTCATTACTCGTCGCTTTAGCTTTTAACATTATTTATATTATTATTTTATTTATGACTAAATATCAAGGTTACCTACATTTATTTCGCAAAATAAACGCCAGACAACAGACAATACAAAACGAAACGATGGAGACAGAACAAAATTGCACAGTAAACAAATATGGCGTAAAAAACGAAGAAAACGTAGTAACAGCTACAGTAAAATGCAATTATTATACATGAATGGAAATTGAAAGTTTTTGCCGCGCTTGAATTGTCCGACACACTGAGCGCGCGAAATTAAAAATGAAATATGTGGAGTAAAAATGAAAAATAAAAAAAAAATACAAAAAAAAGATAAAAAAAAGATAAAATAATAATAACAACAAATAAATGTCACAATTTTCATGTAAAAATAGTTGCAGCTTAGTGCGCTGTAGAATGCTTTAACACAATAAAGCCAGATTTTTTGTATAACTTTTTCAATGAAACGGGGTTTAAATTGGATTACTCAGCACTAAAAAGATTGAAATTCAAAATTTTCAATGAAAAATCATACTAAAATCAAAAAAGTGTACCACAGCGCCATCGAAAGCTTTAGATAAAATAAAAAAAAAAACAATTATTTTTAAAATGCTTTTTCGATCCAAGCATACAAAAATTCCTTAACTTTATTGAATATTTCCATAATTTAATTGACGTTAGCTTCACATTAACAGTGCTACCAAATCTAAATTATCATAAAGAGGGATGCCAGATCTACAGTTTTAAAATCATAATAATATTCTGCTATGGTTTAGGGTTAAGCTTTTACTAAATTCATACGAATAAATGAATTTAAATTTTGTATCAAAGTCAGCTTTATAGATTTTTTTTTAATTTTCGTTTGTCGTTTAACCAGTACCAATAGCTACCGTATGAGCATTTTTTGATTATAAAAAATTAATTAATAAAAAATAAATTTTTACAACCCATTTAAGCGGTCAGTAAGCTTTTATTCTTAACACAGCATATCGAATATTTTATTTTTTTTTTCCAAATCATTTAGTCACACCTACAATTGCAAGCATGTCCGCAGAATTTTACAAAAAAATATCAAATTTATTTTCGGTTATACGCTAAAATTAAAAATCAAATATGATCTGTGGGAATTTTTTCGAAATTGCGTCATGCGCATGCATTTTTGCTGAGCTCATTTACACCTTTTTATGTGTTTGACATATTTACGAATATACGAATATAGGTGATACATGCCGGCAAATGGTCATATATGGCGTCTGAGGGGTACGTTAAATTTTATTGTGATTGTTATGATTTTGTGTTTTTGTTGTTATTATTTTAATTTATTTTTTGTGTAATTTTAAGTTGTTGTTGTTTATTTTTTTACTCGCCTCAGGCATTCACCTCTCGAAAGTTTATTGATACTTCACGTAATCGGCAATTTACTGCTTATCGTACGGGCGATCGGCAACGTTTAAATGTTACCGAGTCGTGAATGTCGCACTAAACGTGATTTATGGACAGAGTAATATCAAAACCTTGCACTTTTAATATTGACTACTCATTTTTGAAGCTCGCCTACCAGCTTTAAATTGTATTAGTAAAGTTATTTAGGGATCACCCTCATATATGCATATTTTCTAATAACAAAAGAATTTATCTGGTTTTGGTATCGATTTCAAATAATTCAAAGTGAGAATTCGTGATAGCGTTTAAATTTTGTACACAATTTGTGTGGGCTGTTCCAATTCTTTTCGAAATTCGCTAATATTAATTGCAATAAACAGTGATTTATTGAAGATATATGTAAGTGATAGACGCATAAATGGTGTCAAGATAAGTGCATACGAGTATAAAAAGTTATCATTTTGTTATTTAAATTAAAAAGTTCTTTCAACTCATTTTCAACTTTGCAAAGTATCAGATCTGGCAACTCGTTACCAAAACCAGCTCAATCCCATTCGAGACAAACATTTATACTCTCGTACGTAACTTGTAATAAAAAACGTCAATTCACTTATGGACAATCCTTGCCTGGCTTTTGTAGAAAGTATTTAATTTAGTCTCCATTCTCGATCACAAGTGATCTTTCTGAAATATAGTACCTTGAACATTGTGTTACAGTAAATATATATACATATATTTATGTCTAACGTTAAATCCTCGGAAAGTGAGGCAAGTTTCTGTTAGATCCTCTATTAGATTTTTATTGAAACTTTTCTTATTGTTATTATTTTTGACATTTTAGCTATAGAATTCTTTTTTCTATATATGTATGTATGTTAAAGCATAGCATCTCCAAAGAAACAGTCCATGGTTTCATTCGTACAATAAGTAATCAGTGAATTCTCACCGATAATATTAACCGAGTGAGCATATTATGACTTCAAGATGAGAGATTGCACAATTCAGTTTGGAAAGTTAAAATTTTTCGAAAAAAAATTTAGTTAGCTTGTTATACAGATTGTCGGAGCATTGCTTGGCGCCCATTTTGTTACTTTACTACTTCGCTCTGATTCTTTGGTTTATATGAGTTTCTGTTGTACACCCAATTTTAGCTTTAAAGCGTGTCTGTGCAGTCATAAAAATAAATCCGAAAATTGGTAAAACAAACCTCGAATAAAATACTTGACCCAATACTACTCAGCTTACAAGCGAACAGCTGTGCGGTCGTGAAATTTAACAGCTCAGCTCTGAACGCAGCTTGAGCTGCAAAGAAATGCCACCATATAAGGGCAGAAAATAATGACACGAAATTTGATATATATTTGTATGTCTGAAATGGCAGTGAGTAAAACGTACAAAAATAAAAAAATATTAAGTGAAGAAGCAATCAAGTAGATGAAAGAAAAATAGAACAAATTTAATATGACAACATGCCTTACGCTTGTAAGCGCTATAAACGGTGCAATCATAACAACAGCAACAACAACATTGACACTTAAAAATTTCAAATCAAAACAATGCATTTATGGAAACAACAAATTTTTGTGAGTGCTTAACTCCATCATCATCTTGCATCCAATGTCCCTGGAGCATCGCTGCTCTACATGCCCGAGTTGGCACGTCATCGAAATGCTGCCACACCTTTTCGTTTAGTGAGCGACCACTTAGCACATAGCCTAGCGTTGCACTGACACATTCAATATGCTGTCGTACAGTTGCGTGCATGCGTAATTTTTTTATTTTTTTTGTTTCACTCAACCTTAAATTTTTTTTAATTGCTGCTCTCTTAGCATATTTAATATTTCTACGGTTTTTTGTTTTTGTTTTACTTTTTTCCACAAACATTGCGTGACCAAATGTTGTAATGTGTTGCAAGTGTAACCGAAAGGTTTGTTAACACCTCCTAGCCACTTAACGGTGTATATTGTGTCGACAGTTATTTAAAATGAATGAATGCACAGGGACATCCAATTATCCATTTATACTGTTTGGTTACTATATTGTTATTTAATTTGTTAAGGCAATTTTATATAATTGTAATCAGGGGAACCGATAGAAATACTCTTTGATTTAAAGCAAGTAGCGCTCTCCGTTCTTAGAATTTTTTCAAAGATTTTTTACATTTTTTTTTTTGGACAAACACATCAATAAGTAAAACAGTTCATTTAAGGATCGAGAGCACGATTTGTATTTTACTTGTTCCACGCCAAGATCCAGTGATTTCAACACATATTGACAGATTTTTGTACTTTTCAGTGAATAGTGTTTTCAAATTTTCGTTTCGGAGAACTTCTAGAGCAAAGCAAATGTTATTCAAATAATGGTTTCTGAAAGTTATTTAATAGTTTTCTGAAAAATAAAAAGATTTCCGGATAAATATCAGAAATATATAACAGTAAAATTGCTTTAAAGAATAATGTCGGTCGTATTTATTGTCAGTTCCATGACTTCATGTCGTCTAGAATATTAAAGATAAATAAGTATTTTAAATAAATAAAAAAAATTAATAAAATAACTAAAATAGAAGTCTTCATACAGTTTCTTGAATTAAAACGTAGAGAAAAGATATTAAAAACATTAACTGCTATGTTCTCCAAAGCGCTAACTATTGGAACTCGAGAACCGCTCGATAGATTTGACTGCATTTTATTGCAACTTATTAATAACATATGTTAAATGTATTTAATTGATGGAGGAAAGAAAATATCAAAATTCCTTGGTAATTAAATGAAGTGCAGTTACTTTAAAATTATCTACAAAAATATATTTTTTAAAATTCACTTCGCATATTGAAGCTTAGTTAGCTACTAAATTCAAGTAAGAAATCATTCTTAAAACGATAAATATTTGTAAATCAACTATAATATTTTCGACAAAAATCTGATCTAAAAAAATTAACCTCCATTATGCTTTGGCTTTGGTTATCGACGACGTAAATCATGGATAGAGATTGTCAACACAATCGCCCGAATTGATTAATAACACAATAACAAAACCAAATTCCAAATAAATTACAATAAGGTTTGTAAATGTAAAATTTTCTCACAAGAGCTAAAGAAAACCATTTTCGTAAATGAGCGCCCAATTAAAAATGCAAAACAATGCGCGTGGACCGCGTATAATAAAGTAATCGAAAGTAAGATTTTTATATATATGGTAATTTAAATTTGTTCGCAAGGTAATAAAAGTTCACAATTTGATGACTACAATTGGCGATATTTTGCGCCGTCACTCCACTTTGCCTTTTCTTATTTTTTAGCTCTTTTTTGATGAAATTTGAGATTTTTGCGCAATAAGTCAGTTTGTAAGCGCTTGTGTCGTAAATTTATACAAAGTATTGAATTTTTGTGTGCAACACTTTTATTGAATGCTTTCTTCTCCGCTCTCTCTCTCATATCTTTTATATCTTTTCGTATCCTGCCATTTAGCAGCACACACATGACATGTGTCAAATGGCAATAATATCTTTTAAATTGAAAACGTGCTGTGCATTAAAGCGTTTTCGAAGCCGTAGCTCATATAGACTGGTAGAGATATTGGAGATTAAAATTATATATAAATGTATATAGTTTTAAAAATGTTTTGAAGCATTGACCCCGAATGTCGATAAAAGTAAAAATACTTAATTTCAAATCTTTTTTCTTATACCAAGAGTTATGTTGCCACACTTTGCCAACTTTTCAATAACAATTTTTCTGTGGCTTTGCTTCATATAGGTTAGGCACAATCAATCGGAATAAAGCGATATCTTTAAAAATGTTTCGTTCAAAATATAGTTGTCGTAACGTTTTAGCGCCAGATCTACCTTGGCTTTGTTTATCGAATATTTACTTACAAAAGTCCACTCATTTGGATCTTACTTTGACTCTAGTACATTTTGATTTATACTGAGATCGTCCATAATTCTGATTTTATATGAAAAATACTAACCTCAATTGTGGTAGAACCTCGATAAATACTCCTCTCTTTTGTTCGTGAAAGTGGGCCTTGTACATATCTTGCTTATTGGAGTCTACCATCATCGAGTCTTATCCATTATATAATATTCCAAAAGTAATTTAGTTGTCAGTTGCGTTATCTATACTCTTAACTGTCGATTCTTGTTTCGGTTTTCCAAGAAAATTTAGTCTACAAATTCTAAGATATGATCTTGACCTGTTATTCTCAGTTTATCCAAATGCTGCTGGTTGAAATCTACCATTAAACTAAGCTGAGACCCTATAAAAATTCCACAATTTTATGGTATGATAGGTTATGCTTACATTCGTCATTAATTTAAGCTTTATATTTTATAACATATAAAAAATCCCTGTGGTCGGATCACTGACCTAACATAAAAATAAAGAATACTATCTATGGCATAACATACAAGCATCTGTTTCAGTCGTACTTTTTCTGTCACAATCCCCAACAAATTCAGTTCGCAACATGCCGTCGGACATACTAATTATATGTAACAGATTTTATAGAAGCTTTTATTTGTATTTGTTGTTGTATTTTTGTGGTTCAAAGTGCTCGCATATTTAAATTTAATTGTTATTACGCTACACATTTGACATTAAAATGTCGCTAACAGTGTCGACAAGACAATAATTTATGTAATTTACAATGTCAATGTCAAGTCGTCTTCTCATTGCTCTTCTCTTTGTGATTTGTTGCTGCAACGCTTAATGATTACGGAACGAGCGTGTTAGACAATTTGTATGCTGTTGGCATTTCGCTGCGGTTGCCGCACTTCAAAAGCGAGCGACGAGTTGCTCGAGTATGCTCGACATCATTTAAATTTCAGAAAGTGCACTGATAAAGGTATTCAGAGAACAATAGAGGAAAGCGGTTACGCATTCATGTGGTGTGTTTTGTTTGTTATATTGAATACTCGATTTCAATAAATGACTGTAGAAGTTTACTTCAGTAAGAATCCAAAGCCGGTACTACCAATCACTTCCGGAAGAAGAGTTTCCAATTCAATATACTCTACTACTATCGGTATGGGTGATGGATGGAGATTGCGAAAACTGAAGGTTAGATTACGAAAGCTTGAATGGAAACCTCTCTGGACTTCCTATCCAATATCGTTCGTTTGTTGGCAAAGATCTAGTTCTTCAAGTTTTCGAAATCTGAAGGTTAGTTGACGAAAGCTTGTACGGAATCTCAAGTGAGTGATGCAGAAAGCCTTTTGGACTTCCAATCCATTATCGTTCGCTGGTCTGAGTCTTCGAATTTTCGAAATATGAAAGACAGATGACGAAAGCTTTTGTGGAATCTCAAGTTAGTAATGCAGAATGCTCTTCGCATTTCGTATTCATTATAACGCACAGGTTTTGGAAGGCATCTAAATCTTCGAGATTTCGAAATCTGAAGGATGGGTGACAAAAGCTTTTGTGGAAAGCTTTATGGGTCTTCAAGTTCTCGAGATCTGAAGGTTGGAAGACGAAAGCTTTCGCGAAATCTTAAGTTAGTGATACAGAAAGCTTAGTAGATTTCGCTGAATATCGAAATTTAAAGCTTTGATGGCGAACTCATGCACGGAATCTGAAGACAATTATGTAAAAAGTTACTAATGTCTTATCTTTTAAAGAAAGCTTTCAATATAACCAGCAGGCAAACGAATGAACGGAACACTAAACGAATTCTTATGTCACAGACTGAAAAACTTTAAAGTAAAACAACAATTTCAAGCAACAACAAAGTCTTGCAAATCAATGTGCAAAAATCGGTGTTTTATGTCCCTCGAGCCTTGGCAGTTTGCAACTTGCAACAAAAAGTTTACACTGTACTCAAGTAAAGAATGCGAAACACAAAGGAGAGGAAGCAAATAATGGACAAGAACGCAGAGAGAAGACCCAGAAAACAAAAAAATAAGAATAAAAGGCCACTGAAAGAGTAAAAACTACGGTTGAGCAGACAGTGAAGATTTCTTGAAAGATGCGACAGGCTCATCGATATACATACATACATCTATGTAAGCTTGTATGCAACGAGATGTGCGCACATATGAGACACTATCGGTCTAAATATGTATGTGTGTGTGTGCGTTGTTGGGCAGATAGACAGACAGACAGAAGTTCACCTTGAACTCGTTGTTGAACTTGTATGCCCGCTGACGCACCACGCAGAAGGCCAACTATAAGGCTTAGCCAACCGAGTGTGAATGTCTTTATGGCCATTCAGCTCATATATACAGACTCATACATATGAAACATATGTACTTTACTAAGTGCCGTATTTATTTTGTGGCTGCTTCTTCATTTACTATGTTTGTTGTTGTTATTGTTTTTTGACTGTTGCTCATAATTCACACTGCTGCTCACGATGTGACGTTGCGACAATAAAAGTGGGTGCCACTAAAAGGCATGTTTACATACACATATATATATATGCATGCAAAAGTGTATGTGTGTATTCATTGCAACATCTGTATTTCCGCTGCACACCTATACACTCACGCATACATACACACGTATTTACACAAGTTGTACATTTTGTTGTACGTGCTGTGCGTGAATTTTGCGAATTCATCTCCTTGTGCTTTAAATCTTGCCGGTTTTTTATTTTTTTTTTTGCTTCCACTTTCTTGTTGCTATTTAATGGATATAAGAGTATGTACCTCACTCGGCAGCAAGTGGCATGCGGTAGCGTGCAGTAAGGGCTGTGTAGCAGGTTGTGCCACTTTTGGGCTGTCTCTCACTGCAACAACCATAACAACAACACACAGGCAGTGTCGTGTGCTCACAGCAGTTGAAACCGCAATCACAACCACAGCCACAACCATTGCCAACAGCTAAGGGCATTGGCAATGGCACTGGCTTGGGCAACGGAACTGGCATGGCACGGTATGGCATGGCATTGCATTGACTTTTGTTGCATGCTGGCCATAAATTTATGCAATGTGCTATGCGCTGAGGGATTTACATTCCTACCTATATATACGCACTTACCTTCGTTTATATATGTATGTATGAATGTATATACGAGCATTTTTTCGTTCCCCTCATTTTCGCTTGCCTTTTGCATAGTTGCTCTTTTTGCGGGCAGTTTGCGCGCTCAGAGAGAGAACATTTTAAATGAATTTCGCGTTAATATTAAGTGAAACTGTTTGTGAGTATTATAAAAATTAGTTTTAGCATTTTAAAACTGTAAGTGAAAATTAAATCGCCAAATTAATTAATTCAGTTAATTTACATAATTTTGTGTATTTATGAAAAAAATGGTTTTCTTTAAACGGAATATTAAAAAATATTGAATAAATACGAATATATTAACTTGCTTCAGAAACTTATAATTCTGATGTAATATTGAATAGTTTTTAGACTGTAAATATGTATTTAGATACAACACTTTTTTCTAGAACACTGAAATGTGCTTCTAAGTGGTGAGAAAATTCTATCAAACTTGATAAAAACCGTTTCTATTTCATTATAGAAATTAAAGTCTTCTAGCCTTTTCACACACCGAAATTAATTGATCAATTAAAATTTTGATTGAGAAACCAGTTTTAGCCCTTCACACTGCCGGCTACTCGATAATCGATCAGATGTATTACATTTTTGTTTTTGTTTTTCATAAAGAGTTGATAAGTTTCATCAGCTGATTGATATTTTTTTACTTATTTCCAGCAGCGACATCTACCGTCGAGTAGTATTAATGCTAACTCGATTAAAATTCAATTAGAATTCAATCAAAAGTTTTTTTGTATGGTAAATCGAAATTAATCAGCGTTTTAATCGAGCAGAGGCCGGTTAATAGATAATTAGATCCCGTGTAAAAAAGCTATTAAATGTTAAATCGTTCTTAATTATCGTTTTAATCGAGCAGAGGCCGGTTTATTGATCAATTAGCTCCTGTGTGAAAAGGCTAAAAGAGACCTTGTTCGACAATTAAGAAACGATTAGTGTGATCCGAAGCCGAATAAATTCTTGTCCTATCTGTTCTATATACATAGTTACATAAAATGCTTTGGTATCTCACGGTCTTCAAAGCCAGCATTAGATTCCTAAAAACAATCGTTACCTAAATGTAGTCCGTCAAATAATTAATGAGCAATTCGTATATATTGTATTAGAAAGATGTTTGTCCTTCCTTAATAATATGTTACGAATATACTACTTTTATTTCAGTCCATCTATCACAGATTCCTCTTCAGTAATAATTTTTCGTGAAAAAGAGCTTAGTGCCCAAAAAAAAAAAATTATGAGCTGTATGTGTTATTCGACGACATAGACATAGTCCAGCGAATAAAAAGACAGCGGCTACACTGGTCATGTTGTTCGAATGGACGAAAGTGTTCGATTCAGTACCCGCTGGTGGAAGCCGAGGAAGAGGGAAGCCTCCATTCCGATGGAGAGAAGAACCTGTCTTCACTTGGTATTACCAATTGGTGCCAAACTGCCAAAAGGAGAGATGCGTGGCTCGCTGTTGTGGACTCGGCTATAACCGCGTAAGCGGTGTCTACGCCAGTCAAGAAGAAGAAGAAGTGTTTCACAACCACTACTACTATAATGACTGCAAATTTAGCTCTCTCATGACTGTGGTCACATTTTACTGACTGAAATGTTTATAAATTGCTAAGGAACATATCTCTTGATTTTCGTGTGAATTTTAATATTTTCGCTCATTTCATATTCAATATTCCAACAGATTTGCTCGATTGCGGTTCATTATTTGTTCCTAAAGGCTCTCATAAGTTCATCAGTCGTATTTATTGGATCATGATATCAAAAGTCTCTTTGTCACCTACCTAAGGTATATACAAATTGAGATTTCGACAGATTTTTTTCGCTAATTAGGAACAACGCAATAAGTTGATATTATTTTTTAAAAGCTCATTATCATCCAGTTTAAAAACCCTACCATAATAGCTTGATGACTTTAATAATTATATTGTTATATATATTACTTCTTCATTAACAGCCACACGCAATTTCAAATCAATTTATTAAGTTCTTACCGAAAATAAAAAAACAATTTTCTATTTCCAAGTATTCTACACCAATTTCACAATTCAACGCTTAAAGCTCTTGAAATCCCCAATCGGTTTACTTAATTAATCACCTTCAGTGCTCAATTCAATTAAGCAACTCAAAATTAAATGAAGTACGCGCAGATACCGTCGCATACAGAGATACTACGGGGCAGCTTTAAATAGCCGTTAGGTAAATATGTAAGCTTATACATACATATTGGTTAAATCTACTCTTCTGGCGTCATCAGAGTTCATATCATTGATTGCTGACTGAGGCACAGCGTTGTAATTGAATTATGTGGGCGCGTTGCGGACTTCAAATGTATGACGAGCAGAATAATTTAAAAAAATATACGTAAATAAAAAATAAAGCAAACGATATACATAAAGTTAATGCGGAAGCTTATTGCAAGTTGAGCTTTTATGAGCTTTCACAATTTCAATTTTTGTTATTATCTAAATGAAACAAACGTTTCCACATCTCGTAGGTGTCCTTGGCGAAATTATAACCCGGTTGATACTCCAGTGAACGGTATATTTTTGTATATCCTGCAGGATAAGTTGGTAGCTTACTAAACAGTAAAAAGCTAGAAATTTAAAAGAAAAATCCTTTAATTTTGTGAAGCATACAACACTACTCTAAAGCTCACCCAGATTTTACAAAGTCATATATGAATTTTGTATACAGTCGAATCATAGATGCAGTGTTGGATTCGTTGCGGTTAAAGTTGCCGGCATTCATTTCAAATAAATACATTAAATCATCCATGTGTTCCACGCGCGCTAAAATTAAGTTAATTAAGATTAAATGAAGACAATTGAGATAAAGCAGTAAAAGAATAAATAGGTAATATATATACATATACACGTTTAAGTAAGATAATAGTTCTCCTAAAAAACCACCGCTACAGCTAAACATCCTGAGAACATAAACAATTTCTAACCCCATTAGGTATACGTAAGGCAGATTCGTAATGATTGAAAAACGATTTGTACTTAGGAACCAGAGGACTCCTTGAGAGCACAGGAGGGGAGAGACCCATCGTAGACTGTATGCAAGAATCCCTAAAAATCAGTTATCCTAGAATCTCTAGAATCCAGAGGAACCATAATCTCTAAAATCCAGGTCACCTTGACTCTCGGGGAACCAGAATCTCTAAATCCAGGTCTCCCTAAAAACTAGAAACCAGAATGTCTAAAAACCAGGCCTCCCTATAAACCAGGAACCAGAATCCCTAAAAACCAGGTCTCTTGGAATCACTAGGATCCAAAATCTCTAAAAGCCAGGTCTCCTTGAAACACTAAGATCCAAAATCTATAAAATCGAGGCATTCAAGACTTTCTTGGAACCAGAGGAAGCAGAATCTTTAAAAACCAGGTCTCCTAGAATCGCTAGAAACCAGAATCTCTAAAAACCAGGTCTCCTAGAACCACTAGGAACCAAAATCTCCAAAAACCCGGTCTGCTAGAACCTTTAATAACCAGAGGAACCATAATCTTCTTCTCTTTATGTATTTTCTTAAACTCTAACTACATATTTAATTCGTTCAATGGAAACTAGTAGTGACTAGACCAGTAAAAATCTCAATTATACGTACCCGGTCGTAAAGGATATTCCAGGTTGCTAAACTCGCCTCTAAATTCAAAGCTGTAAGGAAAGACTTTGGTATGCTTAGCAGCTAACTCGGTTAAATGTTGTGCACCAAACCGAATAATTGCATCCGAAAAGAAGTCACACAAATGCGCCAGATTTGTATATTCAAGTTCCATAACATTTGGCAAATAATACTGTTTCAAGGTTTCGCTAATCACACTCAAATTGCCGTTATGTTCTGCGTACATAAATAACTCGGGCGCCAGCTTTTTGAATTTTTCAAGGAAACTATTTTTAAGTTTCGAATCTTTGAAAATATCCACCGCCGATTGACAAAATTCACCACTTGTAAAACCAATCAGTATAGGCACCTTCGAAAATTCACCACGGTTTAGGCTGTCAAATGGATTTTCAGTTAGAAAACGCTCCTGACCAAAATTACGCTCAACAACCGGTAAATATATGTAAATCGGATTATCCTTGCCAAAAGCGAACAGTCTACGCAGTGTTGCTGCAATTTCATTACCGTTAAATTTTTGTAAACAATTTAATAACTCCTGTTCAGCCGCCACTTCGGTGCAATTGAGTACGCGCGCTTGTTTACGCAACAATTCCAATTGTGTATGCTGTGGCAACACTGTCTGCGGTGGCAATGAACCGCTCATTATAATCGCTTTGTGGAATAGGCCACGCGACATGGGCGAAACCAAATGTAAATTAACACTCAACGCACCAGCGCTATAACCCATGAGTGTGATGTCTTCAGGGTTGCCACCAAAATGTTTAATATATTTTTGTACCCAACGTATTGCATACACTTGGTCCTTGAAGCCGGCATTGCCGGGTATTTCACGTGTGCCGAGCTGCAAGAAACCGAGCGTACCTAGACGATAATTGAACGTAACCAACACAATAGGTTTGGCGAGTAGATAAGCGGGGCCGATGAACGTGCTCAGCGAGGAGCCAATATACAAACCACCGGGATGTATAAAAACAAGTACTGGCAATTTGGCTGTATCAGTGGTCTGGAAGGAGAAGGATGCATTAAGTTTAGTTTTTGTTGTGAGTTGAGTGAAACTTACGGTTGGCGTAAAAATATTGAGTACCAGGCAATCCTCGGAAGCATTCGTGGCATAAATGGACGGGCAATCGTGGCCATCGTAACGCGCTTCGATATAGCTGGGTAATTCATGAAGTGGCTGGGGATCCTAGAAATTATTGTGGGTTGTTAAGTGTTTTACGAGACGTGGGGTTTTGATGTAAATGTATAAAATTTCGTTGGAAAACGAGCTGTAAAATCAACTGTCATTGTTCCCTAGAACTTTTAGAACCAGCTTTTCCTGTATACTCACTTTGAATCTCAGCTCTTGAACAGGTGGCTTTACATACGGTATACCACGAAATGCATAGTAATCCACATCGGTCCAACTTTTGTTACGCACCCCTGCAACGGTAATTTTACGCTGTTGTTGATCTTCGAATTCGACTGTAACAGTTTCATCGACATTCGCCGTAGAGGAGCTCGATCTTAGATTTATTAGACAATTGATTAGCACGAAATAATAAATTACATTAAACATTGAGACAGTGTTTAAGACAAAAAAAAACATTTAATAAATAATTCTAAATTGTAACAAAAAATATTCTAAAAGTCTGTAAATTAAAATGTAGACACTTCTAAGCGACTCTCGTGCTGAATAAAAACTGTGATAAGAATACCTAAGTATTGAGTTGCTGCTAACAAATCTCAGCATTTGAAATGAGATGACCAAGTCTCGTGTACGAGTATTAGAGAGTACTGATAACATACCTAGCACGCTACGCACAGCCTTAAGCTCATCTCGTATTAAAATTAAATGATTAAGTGATTTCTAGTTTGAATTGTTAAACGTAGAATTCATTTCAAATACAACCCTATTCATATTGTCAATGGATTTTACTTCTCCTCTCAACAGAATGTGAAAAGTTCGGTATACAGCAGCCTGTCCCCTGGCCGCACGCCTTCAAATTTATCAAATTACTTGAATCCCCTTATACTAGTTCACTCCATTTGCGCTGAAGTACTTCCACTAACCGCATTATATTTACCACCTCCTTATTTGCTGGCGATTCTCACGCTTTTATTTTGAACAAAAAAAAAATAGAATTTAATTAAATTTGAACGATTGATTCAACGGAGCATCTACATATGTATATGTATGTAAATGTTTGTATACTTGAATCCAACTACTGATATCGCTTTAGCTACCGTAATCTTCTCTTCTCACACTCGCATCATTCAACTAGCGTTCAAATTAACGCGCTCACAATTTATTTGGTCAATTAAATCGCTTATAAACTATTGCTATCACTTTACTTGTTTGTTGTTGCTGTTGTTCGTAAGTTTGTTTATTATGTTATACGATTGCATTAAATTTTATTTATTTGTTTATGCAGCTTACTCATTACTCGAGCGTGCGCTGCAATCGCGAGCATCTCACACCCAAATCGCCGCAATTGGTTTCACTCATTTTCGCCAGCATTCGTGTAATTAAATTCTAATTAAAGTTTCAGCACTACGGTTATACTTATTTACACAAACAAAATACATAAACAGAGAGCGAATTGGTTTATATTAAATAAAGGTTTATTCGTTTTGGGATTTCGAAAGCGCAAAGTCGTATTTTGACAGCTGTCAAACTGTATTATTACGAATTTAAACAGTTTAACTGTATATAAATTCAGCACATAAATACATAAAGTTTAAATTTATTAATTACACGATTTTTACATGCAGTGATTTCTGAAGTTAGAGTTGCATCTTGACAGCTGTCAAAAATGTTTATCAATTATAAACAATTGAACTCTTGAACTTTTGTGCAACGGAACAACTGCTTTTATGGCGGAGTCCAAATAATTTTATTTGCAAAATCAAAATATATGAATTAAATCACCGTTAAATGCCGAAAACCCATAACACATAACCCAATATATGTTTATATATACGAGAGCGTGTATAATTAAAATCCCAAGAACAATATTAAATAATAAGTTCAAATGTATTTTGTTTGAAGTGGTAAAGTAATAAAAAGCATCAGCGCCATTGGCAGCAGCGGGTTCAACAATAAACAATTTAATTTGAAACGCCAAAATTTATGAGGCATATTTAAGTGAATACACAACACAAATATGCCGGCGAATATGTGATGCTGAGCAATTAGTGTGTATTTATTTGTTTGATTTGCTTAAATCCACAGGGTGCAGCAAATGATGAGTAATTAATTTCTATGTGAAATTAAATCATATCGAATCAAATCAAAATGTTAGGTTAGGTTGAGAGCAGTGACAAATGTTCTAAATTTCCGTCAACTGAAGTTAAAGAAAATGTGCAGAGAATTAGTAATGATTTTTAAACTAAGAAAAAAATTTCTAAGAAAAATGAAGCGTGATACCCACGTATGTAGGTCCCTAGCTGACCAGTAGCTATTTTGGAAGGCTCATCTTTGAAGTTTAATCAATTGAAGCCGAAGTTATTTGTAAAAATATTAAGAAAATATCGATTGAGCAGTTGTAATAGATTTCTATTCATATTTTTGATTCATTGACCAGAGAGCTTTCGCTAGCCTGCAAGCTTTTATATCAGTCGACAGCTATTAAAACAGCTGTTGACGAACAGTTGTTTGAAGAGGCCTCGATATTTGGAGAAAAAATTGAAGGATATTAAAAACACAAAGTCTCACTAAAGATAACCTAACCAAACTACACTAATGCTAATCAAATTTCAGAACATGTATGTATGGAACTTCTTTGCAACCAAATTGTATGAGATCTGACTCATAATCAATATATGTATTAGCCTTTTCACACAGGAGTAAATTGATCAATTAACCGTTCTCTGCTCGATTAAAACGCTGATTAAGATTGATTTACAATACAAAATAAAAATCTATATTAACTTTAAATGACTTTTAATCGACTTGAAAATGAAATGCAACTCTGCGACGAAGACTGTATTTGTATTATATATACGTTCTTTGTCTGCGAGTTGATGTCGCTGCTAAAAAAAGCAGTCAACTGATGAACTTACCAACTTTTTATGAAAAGCAAAAACAGAAATGTATAACTGCTAATCGATTATCAAGTAGCTGGCAGTGTGAATGCCAAAAACTGGGTTTCCAATCAAAATTTTAATTGATCAATTAATTTTGCTGTGTGAAAAGGCAAGAAAATTATGCTCGCCTTTTCGCAACAACTCCTGGCAATTTTAAAATACTTTATTAAATGCTACTCATCTGAAAATAGACCAGATACTTCATAATGAGAGCATTGGAAACGTTTCTAAAAAGAGAGGGTCTCCTTGAAATCATTCATATTTATAACTCCTTAAGTAGAAGCATTATGAAGGCGTTCAGCCATGAGGTGTTGAGTTAATAAATATTTTAAGCAGATATCAACACAAGCACTAATGTCGCACATTCTCACACACACATTCACCAAAATGGTGAAAATTCTCACGCTACAATCAACGCGGTTGGCAATGAAAGTTTACGAAGAAAGTTCATTGAATATGCATACGTATATATGTATGTAAGTGTGTATGTAATTATGAAACATAGATTTTCAAACCACGGCCAATAACGGTACCATGGCTGCTGTGTGAGTAGTTGTGTGCGACAGCTTCCCGCAGAGTGTCAAGTGTGGGCTGACTGTGTGACTAAAAGTGGCACAGTGGCTCTATAACTGCGTGATTGAGCACATTTGCCTGTAACTGTGTGTATATGTGAGTAAGCGAATTGGCAGGCGCGTAAACTTCCTGCGCTTTCATATAGTATATATTTGCATGAGTGTATGTGCGTGTTTGACTTTGAGTTGACTCAGCCGGGCTTGGGTGGCCATCGCGTTTGCTACTAAACAAACAACGCGGCGATGAGTTCATTCATTCATTGAAATGTTGCGGGGAAAAAGTAAAGCGAAAACAACACAAACAAAAAAGTGTATGCAAATATTTACAATTCTTACACGGTTACGCTTTGTTTACACATTTGTAGGCTAGCGGGTGATGCGGGCATTCAAATACATAAATATAAAGGCATACATGCATCCATCTCGCGCTGTTTTCAACGAGTTGTCAACAGACAGTCAGAAATTTTCAAAAGTAACCCACTAGGTGAAGGCGAATTTGCTATTTGGCACTAAAATCACCAACTTTTTATGATGATTGTTGAACTGTGTGATACACCAACACTTTTCTATAAAAGTTTCATAATTCTCACTATCTTTTGCGTATAATTTCGTTTAGGTTATATGTAGTTTCTATACCCAAAGCTAAACTTTCAGTAAAAAAAAATACACTCAGAGAGAGCTCTAATGGTCTCTTGGCTACGTTAAAAGTACATCTTAATTATTACTAGCTGTTATCCAAAGCTATTTGTGTTATTCGAAGTTCTCAGAAATTTCAAGTTCTTTTATTGAATGAAGGTTCAGCTTTTCTAAATATAGCTTAGAAAGCTGTTCAGACCAATCTGCGAGCTTGACCTACAAACAGTGCATAGTCATGGTAACTATAGATGGTCTGAACTATCCATATATCTTTTGTCCCTTCATCATAATGGGTGATCCAATTCGAGGTTCCCTACTTTTTTAAAGAAAAAGAAACACAGACAATTTAAATTTAATAGGGAACGTTTATTATCCCTCGAAAGAACAACCTTTGGTATTTTTTAAAGATTATCTCTTTCAAATGTTGGCCGCGGTTACATCTCTAGTGGTCCATCCATTAAGTCCAATTTTCGATGACTCATTTCGACTGATAACACGTGAGATGTTTTGCTCCAAGGCCTACATCGAAGCGGGGTTGTCCATTCTTGGTGGCCAATCGTGAAATTATCTACTCAATGACTGATTCAATGTGTAGGAAGTGGCGCCTTCTTGTTAAAACCATATGTCGCGAGATCACGATATTCAATTTCAGACATCAAATAGTCGGTTATCATGACATAACGGTCGCCATTGGCGGTTACGTTCTCACCGGCATCATTTTTGAAGATATATAGACCAATGATTCCACCGGCTGATTAATGCTGGGTCTCAAGATGGATGATGGTGTTGCGAATAATACGATGATAATGTTGACCATAAGTTGGGCGAAGCGGGCGAAACACTATCTTTATAGAACGTCAAGTTTTGTAAAAAAATTGAAAAAATTGCAATTGTTGTTCAGGCGTAAGTCTTCCCATGATGAAATGACAAACAATACTGAACAAAAATAGCATGACAGCTTGACACGACTCACCCGAGATCTGCTAAAAAAAGGCTATCAAAAAGTCGATGTAACAGGTATCACATCTGGGTTCATAAGCTTCTATCTCTCGAATTGATCTGAAGGGCACTTCTAGTTTCAGCTACTACAAATTTTCCACCAACAAACCGTTATTGGGTTAATAAAATCTAACGGTACACAATGTTATTTCCACAAATAAATGCGACAACTTAATTGCTAGCTTTTACCGGGTTCCAAGGTGTCGTGTAGTAATTTTGAATTTATTGTTTTTACTGTTGCTAGTTGAATCGTGCCGTTCCGCTAGCACACATTAGCTTGTGCCTTGAGCTTAGCATAGTGAGTGTAAGTATAAGTTAACGTTATTGCTAGTGCTTTCAGTGTGGCTCGTCACTCCTACTTCTCGTCGGTCGGTCTGTTTTCCAAGCATTCTCAATTTGTTTGTATAAGTATAGCAAACGCACATGAGCAACTTCATTGCGTAAACAAACTGACAATCAGGATATTCCGCACATAAAATGAATGTGATTGTCGTAATTCACTTCCATTTATTTACTTGACAATTGATTGGTTCCAATGAAGCAGAGGAAATGCATTTCCTCACAATTTTATTTTATTTCATTTTTACCGTTATTGATTTGCTAACCAACTTGGTTTAATTTTTCCTCATTAAATAAAGTTCTACTGTTCCAACAAAAAAACAAAAATAGTGTCAACATCGATGATGTGCGACCTTCACTAAATGCATTTAATTTTGCGAGAGAGCATTTTTGAAGAGAATATTTGCACAAATATCTCTTTGGGTTTGTGAGATTTTTACATTTTACCTGCATTGGCAGTAAGTAGATTTACTTAGAGCTCTTTAGATTTATTTTGATGGTCTGCCAATATAATTTCAAACGTTCTGCTTTGATTGCACTCTTTAACCCTTTGTTAGGATAGAGTAGGTATTCTCGATCTTCTTAAATGCTTGAGTGAGTGCTTCAGCGGTTAATAATAGATGATACTTGTTGAGCTAACTTTGGGTCTTCGAGTAAATCCAATATACCATACATATATGAAGTCATTGACAATGACACTACTTTGATTTTCTTCAGAAGAGTTATGTAGAATTTTCTAAGCGAGATCATTGTTAGCACTTACTCTATTCATCGCCCCACAATTGAGGATCATCGGAGGAAAACTTTCAATGGTTCTCATTCCAAGGGATGGTAATACCAAAAGGGTACAGTTTGAGAGACAATTCAAAGTAGCTCTGAGTTATAAAAGGGAATAGGAGGATTTCTATCTTAAGGAAGTTATGAGCAGTAGTACCCAGCAATGGTACACGGACGGGTCTACGACAGCAGATAGTATAGATGACGGACTAACGGAACCACGCCTCAATCTGTCTGCGCCCATGGGATAATCCCGCAGTATTTTTCAAGCTGAGGTCTGCTGAGGTTATTATCATATGTCCTGAGGTCATATTGGACAGGAACTACCACAGTGAACGTATAGTTATCATCACTGAAAGCTCAGACGGCTTTAAAGGCAATATCTCTCCTTTAAAATAAATTCGGGTCTGGTTCTGGTTCCGCATCGAAAAACTTAAGAGGATCTGCAGCAACAATAGTATCTCTTTGTTCTGGGTACCAGAACGCAAAGGTATACAGGGCAACTAACTTGTGGACCAAGTAGCGAAAAAGGCCGCGGTTGCCAGGCCGATAGGGCCGGAGCCCTTCATTGTTGTTGGTCAGCATGTTCTCAAAAATCGACAACATGAAGATGATTTGGCAAGTAGAAACCGCTACTGGCTACACTTAAAGGAACTTCCAAACTGTTTCTCGTGGGTAAAACTGTAATAGATTTAAACATTTAATTGCTCTCCCAAGTGTCACTTTACACTAAGGCCAATGCAGACTAAGGTGTCATCTGAAGAAACTCGGAAACTGTTCGTCGGATCAGTGCAGCGGAGATACCTGAGCATCTACTATTCGACTGTGATTGCGAAGAAAAGTAGTCAGACAATGGGGTCCCTATATCCTCAAAGGGAAAGTATCGCGTCCGTTAGCCCTGTAACGCTATTCAGTTTTCTTAACGCGACGAGGTTGGATGGTATTTTGTAATAACAGGAGAGGGCTCCATAGACCTTAGGTCACAGTGCATTCCTCAACTCATAATCTAATCTGCTAGGCTTATCAGTTGCTCTTTTTAATTTTTTTTTCAGATTTTGATTTGTGTTTTCAACAAAAAATATTTTCAATTAAAATTTTAAAATCTGGGTAATTTAGGATTTACCAAATAGTATGAAATTTGTTGTACTCCACCACATAAGAGTAAAACATATTCTATTCTACCATAACCTATAATTTTCCCAGCACATGCTGATAGATATTGATTTACTTACTAAAACGCTTTGTTATCATCTACTGAGTGCTGCCAAATACACATATGCTACGATTTCAATTTGATTTCTCAGAGCAGATATTAAGCTATGGAAGCGCAAGGATAGTCGATTAAACTAACATTTACATGCCCAGTAGGAACTCGAAAGGCATAGTTTTACGAAAAAATACTTTTTGAATTAGAGAACGGTACATATACAAATTCTCTAATATATAGAACTATCATAAACCGTAGATAGGTTTAATGATATGCAGTTGAACTTCCATTATTCGAACTTCTGTAACTCGAAGTGTTCCGTATCTCGAACTCTTGAATTGACAATATAAATCAAATATCATACAAATTACTTTCCATAACTCGAATTTTTTTTGTGGATTATGGTGATCCGAGTTAAGGAAGTTCAACTGTATATTTTTCTTAAAATATTTTCAAAAATAAAAAAAAAATAAAAAATTCCTTTCGGATTTCGACTATTCCACTGACTATGCTGACTGTTTCTTTCTTATACCCCACATAAATATGTACATGCCATACACAAATACATATGTATATTCCCAGTAAATGCTCCAAATTCCATGATAAGCAATGACTAACAAAAGACGTCGAGCTCTGATAGCAAAACAGCAGTGTAAGATAGCAAAAAATTGAAAATCCTTCAGTTTTTGTTGCAACAGTAAATTTGTTCCATTGCGTCATGTTCCGAGTGTTAGGGTTTGCTTCGAGCGTATGTGTCTGTGTCTAATGGAGCTAACCTAACCACTTTAAGTATAAATCTACTAACACATATAAATCATATTGGTAGTTTGGCGATTTGTTTCTTTCAAGTTGTTGTTGTTTTGATTTTAAGCGATGATTTAAATTTCTGGAATTAAGTTACCAACTCATATATGCTCACATATCTGTTTATTTTTTTTTTGTTTGCAATAGTTGGCTAGTATGTGGTCTCCAATACACACCCAACACACGAATTATGGTTTCAACTTTGAACCAGTGGTTTTTTATGTATGTAGTTTTATGATTCTATTGTGTGTCTTCTAACTGTTTATGTGTTGGACATGGCATTTGGCGAAACTTTGCCAAACTCATTTATGTTTTTGACAACTAATTTTATCACTTAAGTGATTTTATTTGGTGGTTTCGTATATCGAATAGATTTGTATTCTTTAAAATTATGTTTGCCATTGGCAAAAAGTAACTATAGTTAAAAGTGGGAAAGGGAGGAATCTAGTCTTGTTAGGAGAAGCGATAAGCAAGATAGATAGATTTTCTTAATTTAAATAAATTTTGTAATAAGAATAAATAATTATAATATTAATATTGTATTTTGACTTTGAAGCTGATTTTTTCACGCAAAAATTCTTAAATTATTATGATTTCAAATAATATTATGTAAAGGGTTTCGTTATGACACTTTATAGGTTTTCGGTTTTCACCATTTTGCGGGCGTGGTAGTGGACCAATTTCGCCCATTTTCAATACCAATCTCCTCAGGGTGCTTCCTCGGCACCAAGTTTCATTAAATTATCTCAATTATTACTCAAGTTATCGCTTGCACCGACAGACGGACGAAAAGACATCCGGATTTCGAATCCAATCGTCATCCTGATCATTTATATATATATAACTCCATATCTAACTCTTTTATTTCTGGGTGATACAAACAACCGTTATGTGAACAAAACTATTATACTCTCTTTAGCAACTTTGTTGCGAGAGTATAAAAACAACATTGCTTTTCGTTTATATAATAAATATGTAGCGCCAATGAGTTGTACTCGTTACAACAACAACAATGTTACTTATTACTCACTTAAGAACAGCTGTTGTCAGGCTTCGTGTTTGCTATGAATCAATCACGACTTGTTTACATTTTTCCATATTTTCTAACTCAACACCACAACAGCGCTGAATTAAATGGCGGAAAATCAGTTGTTGGCACAACATACAATACTCGTATAATATTTAATTACTTGGCATTGCGCTTTTCTGCAATATTATACGCTTTATAATTCACACGCTTACTCATGCGCCGACGACAGTCGCTTATTACAGTTTTCAGTTTATTGTAATTATGAAATATTAATTCTTAAGTGTCGTTGGCAATGCTGATATATTCAAGCATCTGTGTTGTTGTTGCAACTTTTTTTATGGCAACATACTACTTAAACCACTATATACTGTACTACTATTTATATATCTAGGTATGTACATATGTCTGCTTTATTATTAGCTTTCATTATAAGTAAACAAAAACATTACAAAAACAAAAGAAACAAGTAAGGAAAGTCTAAGTTCGGGTGCAACCGAACATTTTATACTCTCGCAATTTATTGAAGAAATTTTATTAAGATAACATACAAATTAACCCATAAATTCGGCATAAAGTTTAATAGAATAACGAAAATCGTCATATATAGTATATGAGGGCTTAGGTAATTCTTGAACCGATTTCATTCATTTTCGCCAGGAAGGTACACTATATCCAAGACTATACGCTCAATTAATTTGGCTAAAATATCTCACATATTAACCAATACATATATGCGGAATAAAGCCCACCGTATTTTTGAAAAACCTATAATTAGATATATGGGAGCTAGGATATGTTATGACCCGATTTTAATAATTTTTGGAACAGAGACACACTTTTAGAAGAAAACATTTTCCTCTGAATTACATTAAATTATCTGGGAGATTTACCCATATTTTCGGTTAAAATTTATCCTTAGGCGCTGAGTTCAACATGTTCGATATCTGGGGCCTTGAAAAGTTATAGTCCGTTTTCGACAATTTTTTCACAAGTGAAGCCAGAGATGATATGCACTATTTGTGTAAAGTTTTATTCCGCTATCTTCATTGGTTCCTTATGTTTATATTATAAAGTGAAGGAATAAGATGGAATTCAAAATTGAGTTATAAGGAATGTAGTCGTGGTTGTGAACCGATTTCGCCCATTTTTTATACGTGTTATCAGGGTGTCAAGAAAATATTATATACCGAATTTCATTGAAATCTGTCGAGTAGTTCCTGAGATATGGTTTTTGACCCATAAGTGGGCGATGCCACACACATTTTCCATTTTGTAAAAAAATCTGAGTGCAACTTCCTTCTGCTATTTCTTCTGTAAAATTTAATATTTCTGACGTTTTTCGTTAGTGAGTTAACCCACTTTTAGTCATTTTCAACCTTACCTTTGTATGGGAGGTGGGCGTGGTTATTATCCGATTTCAACTATTTTCATGGTGTGTGGTGGTGTACGTAAGAGAACTGACTGCAGAAAGTTTGGTTTATATAGCTTTGTTGGTGTGCGAGTTAAATACAAATAACAGATTTGTGGGCGGGGCTACGCCCACTTCCCCAAAAAAATTACACCCAAATATTCCACTTCCTCGTGCGATTCTTTCTTCCAAATTTTACTTTTATAACTTCATTTATGGCTTAATTATGACACTTTATGTGTTTTTAGTTTTCGCCATTTTGTGGGTGTGGCTATGGTGCCTTCTGCACATTTTCTAAAGCAACCCTCTCACGGTCCCAAGGAATATTTGTGCCAAGTTTGGTCAAGATATCTTAATTTTTACTCAAGTTACAGCTTGCACAGACGGACAGACGGACGGACGAACAGACATCCGGAATTCAAATCTACTCGTCACCCTGATCACTTTGGTATATATGACTTTATATCTCACTCTTTCAGTTTTAGGTGTTACAAACAAGCGTTATGTGAACAAAACTATAATACTCTCTTAGCAACTTTTGTTGCGAGAGTATAAAAATAATTATCTTACTTTTGGGCGCACTTCTAAAGAGTCTTCCAAAAGGCATGTCTGACATTTTTATACTCTCGTTGCTTAGAGGGAAATTCGGTACAAAGGATCGTACTAGGATGAGATATATTTGGATGTATTTTTTTTTTTTGGTGAGCGTGACACCGCCCCTACTAAGTTTTTTGTACATATCTCGCAAACTATTACTATATCAACGGAACTCTCATGAGTCGTTTTCTTCAGGCACTTCCTTATAAAGGGTGATTTTTTAAGAGCTTGATAACTTAAAAAAAACGCATAAAATTTGCAAAATCTCATCGGTTCTTTATTTGAAACGTTAGATTGGTTCATGACATTTACTTTTTGAAGATAATTTCATTTAAATGTTGACCGCGGCTGCGTCTTAGGTGGTCCATTCGGAAAGTCCAATTTTGGGCAACTTTTTCGAGCATTTCGGCCGGAATAGCCCGAATTTCTTCGGAAATGTTGTCTTCCAAAGCTGGAATAGTTGCTGGCTTATTTCTGTAGACTTTAGACTTGACGTAGCCCCACAAAAAATAGTCTAAAGGCGTTAAATCGCATGATCTTGGTGGCCAACTTACGGGTCCATTTCTTGAGATGAATTGTTGCTCATCGCTGAACAAAATTTGTCGATAAAAAAGCGAACCGATAAAAAGCGAACCGAACACTGATTTTGGTAATAAAATTCAATGATTTGCAAGCGTTGCTCGTTAGTAAGTCTATTCATGATGAAATGTCAAAGCATACTGAGCATCTTTCTCTTTGACACCATGTCTGAAATCCCACGTGATCTGTCAAATACTAATGCATGAAAATCCTAACCTCAAAAAAATCACCCGTTATAGTTAAAAAATCGAGGAAATCGGTTTATAACCACGCCCCTTTCCATTCAAAGGTTATGTTGAAACTAAGAAAAATACTTTAATTTAATGAGGAAAACCATCAAAAACCTTAAATTTTATTATAAAGATGGTACGGAAGAGTTGCACTCAAATTGGTATACAACATTTTAAATGTGTATGGCTCTGACCACTTATGGGTCAAACACCATATCTCCGAAACTACTCGATCAATTTCAATGAAGTTCCGTTAATAATACATAATAAAATGTTCGGTTACACCCAAACTAAGCAGATTTCGGTTTTCAATTGGACTTCCAGCAAAAATGGTTTAACAGAGTCCATCCACTTGACCTAGAAGGTCAAATGACGTACCTATTTTTAATACAATTTTATATTAAAGTAATAATCTTGATTGGCCCATAGCGCTCATCATAACCAAAATATAGGGATTAATGATGGCTTCGACAAACAAACTACACCAGAAAGCAACTTTCGCTGGTTGCAAAACCACATAAAGAGTCTGTTCCGAAATGCCCCCGAAATTAGAGCAAATTAATGAAAAAATCATCATGAAATGCAAACTGGCCTATGATATTTTTTTTTTTGAAAATTTCGACACATACATATATCCTTACAGTGACACCCTCTAAAATAAATATTTATTTCCATTGCTTGTCTGCGTTGTGTTGCAATTACTGTCATTTAATGTTGCATATTTGCAATTGCCAGCCTTCGAAGTAGGTGCCAGCATGCTTATATGTATATATTATATACATATGTGCTGTTTCATTTTACACTTTCAGTAGCTTGTTGGTTCTCTTTATTCTACTGATCAATTCGGTTTATGCTTGCTTTACATGTTTATGCTTTATTTGCTTTTAATTTTAATTTTTCGTTTTTCTTTTCTTTTTCTTTTCATTTTAATTTTTATTTAATTTTATTGTTAGTTTCTGCTTTGGTTTTTTATTTTGATTTTCTGTACGTTCTTATTTGCACCGAGGCGTCGCAACTGGTTCACCTTGAGCAGCCTTTCGTGGCAGTCAGCCTACTGGCTGTTGTTTACCTGCCTTTATCTTCACTCGTTCACTTTTGCCTTCGATTTGCTTCGTTTCGCTTGGTTGAAGTTTCGATTTCGCCGTCAACTGACGACGTTTTTGCGCAAGAATCGCCCAAAAAAAGGTGAAAAAGTATAACTTTGTAGTTCTGAGTTGCATGCAACCGTCGCGCATTCTCGCGCTTGCAAACTCGTTACAGGCTTATTGCCACAATCGTTGTTGGTTTGCATGTGTCTCATGGGTGTTGCAAGCGTTGTAAATGAGTAAGAATTCGTTTTACAAGTATACTAGCATGTCTACAAGCCAAGCTTGAACTGTTGTAATAAATGTAAGAAAAAATATTGTAAACCGCTGTTACTATCGACAGTACTGTAACGCAATTAATATTTATTTCATTTTTTTTTTGAGTAAAAATGTTTTCATAATATTATTTTTGGTGGTTTTTGTTCAGTTTTCGTGTGGAACAGTGATTTTGAAATTAATTCTTGTTAACCCAATTGTCAATTCGTTACTCGCATTTTTATTAGTATATGTAAAGGCAATTAGAGCTCTTATTGAACGTAGAAATATATTATCTAAAGTATTAAATTGAATTGTATCGACGTCCTTGTGGAAGCATGATCGTTTGAAGAGATTCTGCTTAGCGTGGAGTACATTTTTTTATTTTTAATTGGATTTTGTTTCTGTTTAAGTTGAACCCATAAATAAGATTTTTTGTTCTAGAGTAAAACATCTTCTTCTGCTTACGCGGTTATAGCCGAGTCCACAACAGCGCGCCACGCATGTCTCCTTTTGGCAGTTTGGCGCCAATTGATAATACCAAGTGAATCGGAGTGGAGGTCTCCCTCTTCCTCAGCTTCCACCGGCGTGTACTGCATCGAACACTTTCAGAGCTGGAGCACTTTCGTCCATTCTAGCCAGCGTAGCCGCTGTCTTTTTATCCGCTGAACTATGTCAATGTCACCGAATAACATATACTTCTCATCATTCTATCGTCTGCGGTATTCGCCGTTGCCAATGTTTAAGGAACCGTAAATCTTCCGCAAAACCTTTCTCTAGAAAATTCCTTCAGTCATCTCATCAGATGATGACATCGGAGAGTTTAGTTTTTGTTCGTCGAGAGAGAGGACTTTACTTTTTAATTGTCTACTCAGTCCACAACCTGTTGTCAAGAGTGATTCTGCGTTGGATTTCAAGGCTAACATTATTATTGGTGTTGTTTACGAAATAATCTACAACTTCACAGTTATTACTGTCAACAGTGACGTGGGGGGCCAAGTCGCGAATGCGCTGACTACTTGTTTGATGACAGGAGTAGTTCGTCTTGTCCTCATTCACTTCTAGACCCGTACGCTTCTCTTCCTTATTCAGTCTGGAAAAGCAGAACTAACGGCGCGGGCGTTGTTTCCAATAATGACGTATGCCACCAGCTGTACACTCTTATAGAAGATTGTACTTTCTCTATTTAGCTCTGCAGTTCGTATTATTTTCTCCAGCACCAGGTTAAAGAAATCATACGATAGTGAGTCACACTGTCTGAAACCTCGTTTGATATCGAACGGTTCGGAGAGGTCTTTCCCCATCATGACGGAGTTTTTGGTGTTGCTTAACGTCAGCTTACACAGCCGTATTAGTTTTGCAGGGATACCAAATTCAGACATAGCGGCATAGAGACAACTCATTTTTCGCTAAGACTCAGAGTATCCTAAGCTTGACCCTCGTGAAACCCCTAGGTCAGATGAGTTTTAAAATATACACCAATTGTCCACCATGGATGATTATAGAAGAGAGAGAGAAACGAGCGAACAAATTTTTATTGTTCACTTATAAGAGAGAAAAAATGATCAATCATCTCAGTTACAGTCGTGCAATCAAATATTAATATTGTTGCGTCAAGCGACATATATCTACATCTTTCTAGACCTAAAACTAAATAAACAATAAAGAAGAAAATGAATTGTAAAAGAAATATTAAACAATTGAATTTATATACCTTGAATTATAAAATTTACATACTTACCCTAATAATGAATTTATAACACTAATCTTTTACTTACCTTAATACTTACTTTAGAATAATCTAGTACAATGTTTAACGAAAGATAACACAAGTTTACAAATTCAGGTCAACTTTTGGATCTGAGCAGATAAGAATGATTCTTAACTATATTTGATATGCTGAATTCGAATATGCATTTAGTTTTTTAAGATTGATTCTAGTTTCCGAGTTCTCGCATGATAGCACCATTGTGCTGTTACAACCACAGTTTGCAAGTGCGCAGTAATTAAATACCGATTGATGAAAATTCTCCCAATCTTACAGGCACTGCTTTATAAGTCATTTCAATAAGTTCATAATAAGTCATTTTATAAGTTCATTTCATTTGCCAGATTATAGTTTATTAAGGACATAAATGCAAAAAATTAGCAAAATATGAATATCCTGATGTATCATCAGTATCCAAGCCAGTTCCACGTACTGCTAATGATTCATTGCCAGTTTGTCCAAGTATAAGTGGAAACGTCCTGGAAACTTTAGCTCCATCACCCCCGAGTAATGATAGCGAAAAAAAAAGCAGCCGCATGGGCATCTTTTCAAAATATCGTTCACCACTTTCTTGGTAATCACAAATCCCCTAATTTTAAGGAAATTATTGGCGATATGTTGCAAAATTATCGAAAGATTGGAGCTAGAATGTCTCTAAAGATCCATTTTCTGCATTCCCATCTCGACTTTTTTCCCGAAAACTTGGGTGATACGAGCGACGAACAAGGAGAGCGGCTACACCAAGATTTAGCCAACATTGAAAGAAAATACCAAGGATTTTGGGATGAAGGCATGATGAGCGACTACTGTTGGACTCTAATACGTGAAACAGATAATAAACAATACAAAAGGCAAAGTTCCACCAATCTTCATTTCTGATATGTTACTTTTAAGTTAATAAAATGAATATTATTTGACTAAAATCATAAAAAATTAAATTCTTGATTATTTCAAAAACTAGAATCAATCTTAAAAAACGAAATGAAGATTCGGATTCAGTGTCATCAATTGTCATAGAAACCACTTTTGGTTGCCCAGATCCAAAACCGTGTATACTTGTGTAATTATACTTACCCCTTTTGTAACACATACTTACATTACCACTAGTTTAAGCCGTTATTTTAAGTTTAAGCTACGTGAGCCTATTATATGAAATAAATCTACCTCTCTGAATTGAACCGTGAATCCGTACGCACGTGTTTTAATTTGTCGGCTACTTAACTTTCTATTTTATTTAATACAGGCAATTTGGTGTTTTAAAATATTAATCGCGCACCCCTTAACCTTTCGTAATAACATTTTTCGTGTCTCAAAAACTATTGAGAATTTTCAAATATTTTATAAGGTAATATGCTCTAGGAAAAATGTATTTATTGTTCGTCATATCACTATACTCGTATGATTCTATAAAACCCTTTCTTTTATTCAAAAGTAAGTTAAAGCTGCTACAATATTACCTTCACTAATTTAAAATCATTAAAATATTAATTGACTCGTAATTTTTAATGTAAAAAGTTTCATAATTCTGCGACGACAAAAAAAAATATATTTTATTTCAGTTAATTTAATATTAATTGCGCAATTAGTTAATTCCTTCATTATATGGTAAATTGAGTAGAATTAACGGCTAATAACTTAATTGCTGAATTGAAATTAAAGAAATTATATTATATCATATTGACGTAGATAAATTTAAAACCTATTATATGCAGATTAATTAAGTAAATTAAATTATTTAGTTAATTTAGTAAATTTTTAATGAACATTATTTAATTAATTATACATTTCTTCTCATCTTCTCATTATAGGTAAGTTGGCAGTGACTCTTTGAATTAAAATTAAATTAATTCCCATGGAAAACCAGTGTAAGTTTTCAGAAAGAATAATAAATTAATTTACTTATTAATTTAATTAGTAATAAATCAATATCGATTGGCAAACTTGGTGAATAAAATTCAATTTCGGTGAAAATCATATAAATATACTAACATAACACACACTGGTATCGGCATCTGCATAATATATTAAATTAATTAAATTGAGGCATTACTTTAGAGACATATACACATATGTGAGCATGTGCGTGCAGTTGTGTATTCACGCGCACAATCCAGACCTAATCACGTGTAAATTTATACAAATACAAAACACCGCTTAATGTAGTAAATATGTAAATATCTGCATGTGCATGTTTGTAGCCACATAACAATGTATGCAAATTACGGTAAACAATTCACCCAGAAAGCCAACCCAACCCCGAAGTAATTCAAATGCATAGAACCACACCTGCATGTGGCCACAACAACAGCACACGCACACACATATTTATGTATACAGTTGTACAATCATTTATGGTTAGTATCTCAGCCATATGCAAATATGCCCATTTGTAGTTAGATATCAAGCTTCAGCTGCAGGCTGCTTTGCAACAACAATAGCAAAAGCATCAGCATCTCGAATTCAAGATATTCCAGTAATAAAATTAGCTTTTAAATACTTTTCCATAATGTCCATACTATCCACTCTGTATTCTCGTTTGTTAACAATCGTCTGTTCGCTGTTTAAAAATTTCTTTCAAATCGCTGTAAAGTACTGGGGTCAGTAACCAGATTTAGGCAATGTTAAGTTACAGTCTCAAACGAAATAGATTCATATAGTTGAGCTTTGAGCTTTAAGCTTTCAAACAAATTATACCCAACGCTCCTGAATAATCCTTTCCAATCTGAAGATACATATTATTTCGACCATGTCCGGCCTAAGATTTTCTTCAATGCTCTCTCAGGAACACTGTCAGAGCACTTTGCAGTGCCTTCTACAGTAGAAGTTCTACAAAACCAGAATTTTCTAGCTAAAATGACATATTTGCGGTTGAAGTAGAGTTCTTAGTGTTGTTGTGGAGGTATTTTAACTATATTTTGAAATTCTAGACTGAAATAATGAAATAGTCTCTATACAAGTTATCAAAACACACTAGATGACGCTGTGACCAGAATAAGTCTGGTTCTGTTGTTAAGGGTGATCCATTTCGGGTTCGTTACTTTTTTGAAGAAAAAAAAAACTCGGAAAATTCTAATTTTAGTGGGGAATATTTATTATTATCTTTCGAAAGAACATTATTTGGCATATATTTTGTAAATATTATCACTTTCAAATGTTGGGTGCGGGTACGACTCAGGTGGTCTATCCGTCCAATTTTCCATGACTCGTTCGATCATTTCGACTGGTAACAACTGTTCTCTCAATAAATACATAGATTGATTCGATATGTGGGAAGTGACGCCGTCTTGTGGAAACCAATATTATGCCGAGATTACGTGCGTTTCCACGAGAAAATGCCAAACAATACTGAACAAAAATAACATGACAGCTTGACACAAAAACGCGTGATCCGTCAACAGAGGCTATTGAAAAAATATATTATTGGATCAATCATATGATCCCTGATAATAAAAAATAAATAAAAATTCCGAACATTCCTGCATTGTGTTTGGAACTTTGGTCTATGGGTTAACTTAGTATGACTTCAAGAGCATCAGTGAGACAGACAGAATGAGTTCGTACCATATATGTATGTCTGTCTTACGTGGTATGATTTACAAGGGCTTGATAATAAATATCTGGCATATATTTAATCTTCTATATGGAACAATCTTAAAACTGAAAATTGTAATTACATTTTTTTTGTATAAAAGTGCAACAAATTAGTGAACAAAATATACTTCTAAAATTTCGTAAATTTTTCAAGAAACACTCACGACCCATCATACTTTCAAAAGCGGGTAGGCATATTTTTTTTAAGTTGTAATGTATATACATATACACATTTATATATATGTTATTATTCCTTCCTGGCTCCTCAAGCACTTCATTTATTACAGAGGCTGTCTCTCCGCAAGTCCAGCCATAGCACAGGAAATTAAAAAATTTACATTCTAAGCTATTGTTGTCATTGCCATAACTGTGCATTGTTTCTACATTTATTGTTGTTCTTTTAATCACAAGCTTCCATTGTCATAAATTTTTTTCTTTGTTTTTTTTTTTGTTGGTTTTTGTGTACTCAACGCTTGACAATTTGCCAAAAATTCATTTCCTGCCTCCACTTGTTTATACATACATATCTAGTTTCTGAAAGTTTAAGCATTAACAACAACAACAAATTACAACATTTTAATTACAGGCTATACTTATTTATATAAAATTGGCTGTCGACCAAATATTGTCTCAACTATACGGTTGAATTGTTAATTGAAAATACAGTTAAAAGCTGTAAATTTTTATGAAAAATTAAATAATAAATAAATGTATATTAGCTTGATTAGTTTACTATGATTTATTAATGTAAATAGAGACTAACATATTTATAACTCGATATCCTTCATTTCACTTAAGTATGCACATAAGTGCATTTGTATGCTCTGGTAAATATCAATAAATACTTTAAGTAATTCACATGTCCATCACAAATGCTTATTTGCATATTTTTGGTATTTTATATTCCCAAAGTGCTGACCTAAATTTGCTTTGACAAAGGCCTATAAATAATGCAAATTTATTTCTCACTGAAGCAGATCCAGTCATTCGATTACTTAGCCAAATTAACAGGTAGCCATTGGAGAGTTCTAGTGTCAGGCAAGAGGCAATGCATTTACGTTGGATATTCTTAGTTATACCTACATATATAGTCGTAAATGTTGTTTTGAATAACGGTAGAATTCATTATTTTTATTGCTTGGTTGCCATCCCTACGATTGAGTGCGCGCTTGTCTTAAATGTTAAGCATTTATTTTTTCAAAGATTATCTCTTTCAAATGGCCATTGGCCACGGCTAAGTCTCAGATGGTCCATCCGTTGAGTCCTATTTTCGATTACTCGTTCGAACAATTCGACTGGTAAATGGCGAATGACACGCGTGATGTTTTGTTCCAAGGCCTGAATTGGAGCGGAATTGTATGCATAGACTTTAGACTTTATATATCCCCACCGGAAAAAGTCTATCGTGTGATATCACACGATTTTGGTGGCCAATCGATCGGCCCAAAACGTGAAATTATCTGCCCCTCGAAGTGTTCTCTCAATAAATCCATTGATTTATGCGATATGTGGAAAGTGGCGTTGTCTTGTCTGAAACCAAATGTCGCCGAGATCAGTTGCTTCAATTTTAGGCATCAAATAGTCGATTATCATTCATGGCGCGAAAACGGTCGCCATTGACGGTTACGTTCTCACCGATCCATCCAGAAATGGGTTTGGCTCGAAAACGTCGGATCTTTTTGAAACTTTTCGAGAGCCCATCGAACGGCTTTAGTTTTTGCACATGTTGTATTTTATACGTTCTCAATTTCGCTTGTTTACATACCCATTGAGCCAGAAATGGGCCTCATCGCTGAACAGAATTTGGCTCGAAAATGTTGGATCTTCTTGGAACTTTCGAGCGGCTTCAGTTATTGCACAAGCTGTATTTTGTACGCTTTCAATTTCGACGGTAAGTCGTTCCATACCGAGTTGCTGGGAACGGCGCCGAATCGAATATTATCCAATAATCAATACTGGGTCTCAAGATGGGTGATGGTGTTGCGAATAGTACGCTCAGTAGGCCAATTATGTTTGACCAGAAGTTCAGCGAAGCGCGCGTAACACATTTTATACAGAACGTGAATTTTCTTAATAAAGTTGAACAATTTGTAAACGTTGTTCAGGCGTGAGTCTTTCCATGATGAAATGCCAAACAATACCGAACAAAAATAATATGACAGCTTGCCACAACTCACGCGTGATCTTTCAAACAAAAGGCTATTGAAAAAAATACCTATACATGGATCACCCGATATTAATAGATGGATTCCATCTGATGCATAGCGTACTTTCTTTCACTTTGTCTCGCGAGAGCCAGATCTAACATTTAACAAATTTCCAGTAAATAGCAGAATCAGGTATAGCATTAACTAGAAAACGTATATATAAGTTCCTCGATTTTGACTCCATTAAAGTTTTATTTATACACTCAAAGTTTCAAATCTACTCACTGACATGCTCCATACTCTCAACTGCGGGTCCACTATATTTTTTAAGCTGCACCTCATTTATATTAAATTTTATTATATTATTATATTCATTAATTACCAGCAAAAAAGACCAAGATAAATGTTTATGCTTATTAAACACATAAATATTTATTCAAATAAACAAGACATGCAAACGATTAAATATTTATTTATCATTTAATGTTTTCACGATATTTACATGCTTGCGGTTATAACATTGTTAATATAAAATATATACCGTTATGTGTACGTGTGTAAGCTTTTAATTAGTAGGTAATGTTTTAAACTTTTTTCACAAACATAACTACATTAGCTACAAACATGAATTGAAAGCATACCTCACTGTGAAGCAATTTATAAAAAAAAAATAAAAAATTGTTGAAAATGTATTAAATTGTTGCTCATACGCACCGTCGAACATTTAATTTATCATATGAATACTACAAAATATATTAATTTTCGTGCATTTTTGTTATTGCTGTTGGTAACTAGTGACGACTCATATTTTACATAACATATATGTATATGAATGTAACAATGAAAACTTTACTCATTTTGTCGTTGTCTGTTTGAAACTAAATTTTAATTTATATATTATACATTTAGGGAATTTCATAGCCTGCATGCATTGTTCTATTGTACTTTCACCACATGTTTTTTGTGCAGTTTTATTATTGTTGTTTTTTTAATTGTTATTTATTACATTATTTTAATATATTTTAGCTTGAATTTATTTATTTATTACATATTTGTCATTGGTGTTTGTGCACATAACTGCTTTTTGGTGGGTGTTGTTGTTATTATTGTCTAGAAAATGTGTTAATAATAACCAGAAATTGTAGGAAATCTGTACAGCTAAAATTTATGTCTACAATTAAATATTATTTTAATTTTTTATATGATTTAAATTGAGTTTAATATGCATAAATTATCACTTCACATAAAACAAAAACATCATAAAGGTAGATTATAGGGTAAATATTATTATATAGTTATTGAGAAAAACGATATTTTTTTTAATTATAATAACGGTAAATACTTGGCAAGGTTGTATAAACATATAATTAATATACTTACATACAATATCATAATAAATTTTCAAAATTCATTAGTCATAAAGGAATATATGGAGCTCGAAAAAGGCTTACAGTATATACATATTTGCGGAATAAGAGTGGCCACCTGTTGGAAATTTTCAAATTACTTAAGTTGTTTAAATAAAATATTACATAGCAATTTGAGTATCTAAAAAATTCTCGAAAAGGCTTGCATTACACATTTGTTTGAGTAGGGTTGCCACCTGTTTGAATATAGAATTAAGAAATACAAATTGATAATGATTTGCAACTAAAGGTTTTAAAATATGCTTCTTTATAAAACTAATTTCGGATGAGGTTGCCAAAAGAAAAAATTTCAAAAATGACATTAAGGCAGAGTAGTCTGCTTTAGAAGCCATAAAAAAGCGTTTTTTTAGCATTTTTTTTGAAAGGGAAGGAAATGATTGCGATAAACGGTATTTTAAGACGATAGTGTACTATATTTAAGGATTAAAAAACAATATTTTATTAAAAAATATTGAAATTTTTTCAAAGTTGTAAGTATTTTTCTGGAGCGCCTGGAGTCTGCACTTGTAAATCGGTGCCAGTGATGGAGGTCGTGCGATGCATCTGAAACAGTCGAACCAAATTCTTTTTAAATTTTTATACGTTTCTTTTCTTTATGAACTAAAAAAATACCGAAGAAGTTATAAAATTCCAAATTTGTTCGAAGTTTGAAAAAAAAAATTCACTTTAATAAGAAAAAAAAATTGACTTTAAGTTGCAAAACAAGTAGTTTAAATAATACATTTGTCCAACTTTTTTAGTTCAAATAGACGACAATTTTTTTCGATCAGACATATATTCATTTTGCTATCGCCGGCACCGTTTTCTAACACTTGTGAAAATGAAAACTCGAGAAAACGCGCTTTAAAGGTCTGCCTGAGCATTCGCACCTGCTCGATGCTCGGCCACTAAAAATGCTCTAACTTCGAAAATATGTCGAATTGGCCTCTGGAATTTTAAAGACATATTCTTGGATAGTTTTGGAAGAGATTTAAAACAAAACAAAAAAATCGATTTTTTGAAGCCTGTAAAGCAGACTACTGCCTTAAATTATACGGATTATCACAATTTGGTATAACAATATTGGTGGCAAATGGAAGTTATTCAAAACCTCATTCAGCATGGAATATACTTAAATATAATATTATTATATAATAACTGTAACTAAATATCTTCTCTATAAACTGTATTTCAAAGCCATAAACCAATCAAAAATTGGTCGAATTTAAATAAAAAAACGACAACAATAACAATTTATTACAACTAATAGCGTTTTTAGACAGGAGCTAATTGATCAATTTACGGAGCTCTGCTCAGCGTTTAACGCTTATTAAGACCGATTTATCATACAAAATAAAATCTACATTAATTTTTAATTAAATTTTAATCGACTTCAAAATCAAATGTTAAAAAAGACTACGTACGATTGGCTGAATTTTATATAAAAAAAGCTACGGTAGATATCGCTGCTGAAACATATTAATCAGCTGATGAAACTTACCAACTTCTTATGAAAAGCAAAAACAAAAATGTATAACAGCTGATCGGTTATGGATCTTTTTTTCAAATTTTGTTTTTTGTTTTCAGTTTATTTTGAATTTAATTTATTTTCTGTATGTCAAAATGTCAGACAACATATGATTGTGGCAGAAGACCTCAAAGCTTTCGCTATGTTCAATGCGATCCACTGTAGTACATTTCACAACACCACAAAATTGCAATGGTTTCTAGAACCGTATTGTAGTACGGAACATCATTTGCTTTCAAACAAAATTCGGAATACCGGTGATACACATATGGTTTCTGAAGCATACTACAATATATACTACATGTCTGTCTGAGGTATAAAATATATGAAAAAATATAAAAATTTAAATTCATCAATTTATTTGGCTGTCTAAAAACGCTATAAAGTATTCATATTATTCCATTTATGCATATTTAATACTATAGAAAAAATTATGCATTTTTTTGATAAATTTAAATCGTTGAAAAATGCGAATATGTATGTATAAATACCAAAAATATCCCATGAAATATATTAAAAGAAGAATAAAATGAATTTCAGGTGATAATAGGTTCAAGGTATTACGTGCTATTTCTTGATAATTTATATTTATTTGATATACAATTTTTTAATCCCTTCACATTTCAGTAGCTTTTAGGGCATTAATGAAATTTTCATTTAATTTCACTTAATTTTAATTTATTACAACTTTTATTTGAATCCTCATACATTTTAATAACTCACATAATGTTCAAACAACACAATAACAAATTAATAACTTTGTAGGTAAATAATGTAATTCAAACTTGTCTCAAATGCAATTGTAAACATAAATTTCCACATGCTATAATTCACTAAATGTAATATAAAATAGCAATAATTTCATACACTTATTGGAATGGTAGTTTGCGGTTCACATACTCTCATGTGAATTTACATAAATATATTATATATATACATTTATAACGGCATTTGGCTGCATTCTAGATAGTTCTAACTAAAATTAATTTCTCTTTTACACATTAAATAAATATAAATTCCGAAAAATAACACACATTATAAATAGCTTTGTGTACGCAGAGTATGTTGAAACTGGCAAAAGGCAAATATTTGCTTAACAAGTAATTATTTATATTATGGGAATAAGATCTATAAATATGTATGCATATATTCGTACAAACACGGTGGGCTAAAATCATTTTCTGCCTTTAAAAACTTAATTTTTTATATTATATTATAGATTATTGTAACCAAATTTGTTCAAATATTTTAGCTTCTAAGAAGGTGTAAAACGAGTGGAATCGGATTACAACCACGCCCAAAAGTTTCGAAAGCATAAAAAATGCGATCCATATATTTCACTAATTTAACTTTGTTCAAATAGCCACTTAATTGAACCAATTAAGACGTTAATAGTCTCATCCGGTTTGGTATTCAAACTTTCTCAATTAGCTAAAGCAATTAGTGATGGCTAAAGTAATCTGCCTTGCTATCGAATTAGACTTCGTTCTTTACTTGAGCACTCTTTACAAATTTATGTGAAAATTTTTACAATAATTTATGATCAATTGAAAATTAATTGCACGACAAAAGGAACAATTAGAGGTTAAATTGCTCCTAATTGATTAATTAACAGTGTTGTTGCATTTTCTCCTCTCATCGAATACTATTAACAGTGATTTATGAGAATTAAAAAAAAAAAATTATGTGCACTTGAACACTAATTGTATGAAAAATTGAGAACAATTAGTGATTAAATTTCTCATAATTGATTAATTAAGAGTGTACTTGTATTTTCTCCTCTCATTGAATGCCATTCACAGGTATTTATAAGAATTTGTACAGCAATTTATCATCGATTGAACACTAATTGTATGACAAATTGAGAACAATTAAGTGTTAAATTGTTGAAATGCTCCTAATTGAACAGTTTGCAACTAAAACGTAGATCAGTAAAAAATTTAGAAATGGGTTTACCCACGCCTACTTTTACTTTTTTAACATTTTCTGTTTTTCTTTTAATTCAATTAACTTATCCGAATCTCACTATATTCGATTACCAAAATTATATAATCTATATTTACATAAGAGCATTTTAAACATTTATAATAAAGTATTGTTAAAATAAAATATAGTGGGAATGAATCTAGCTTTAATCAATCTATGCTAACTGTGATGAAATGTATTAACTTTGTAAGTTCTTACTTAAAATAATTAATAATATCATAAATATAAAAAAATTAATAAACATTATCATAATTAGCATTTCTTACATTTTAAAATAATATTTAATATATTTGAATCTTAAAAAAAAATAAAATAATTATTTAATATAATAAATTTAATGCATAAAACGTTTAGTGCAGATATTCTTTTCTCTTTTTCTGGTTCTTATTATTACAGGTTTCAGACACCAATTAAAGCCTTCACCTGCCTGACCACAGCAAGGTAAGCGTTTACTCCATAAAGTCATTTTTTGTTTATTTTTGGTATGCTTTGCAATCTGAATATTACAGTTATGTTAATGTAATATGAAATAAATATAAAAACGTATATAAAATGAAAAATAAAATTTATTCATATCAGAATAACGGCAGACAAACATTTATATAAAATTCAATTGGCATGTTTCTTTCAATTAAAAAATACCAAAAAATGGCTGCTGATATTACAGTTTTTATGTTTTAATAAAAACGTGTTCATGGATTTGTATGTATGCATGTAAAGAATCGGCATCGTGTTTACAAAATCACACAACAAAAATCATACAAACACATTTGTGCGTTCCTATAATGTTTTTTATTGGCTAAAAAGTTCCCTTTAACATTTAATATGGTTTATGTTTCGAAAAACTAATATGAACATTTTAAAACTGTTTAATTTTCAACGTTAGTTTCAACAAAAGTAGTTAGTTCTGAGAATGTCCAATTGATGTTTAAATTGTTGAAGCGGTATTAAAGTTTCGGGGAGTGAAATTCATGTCCGTTTCCGTTACGTACTATTTATGATTGCTATATCACTCTTCTTCTTCTTGACTCGCGTAGACACCGCTTACGCGGTTATAGCCGAGTCCAAAACAGCGCGCCACGCATCCCTCCTTCTTGCAGTTTGGCGCCAATTGGTTATTCCAAGCGAAGCCAGGTCCCTCTCCACCTGGTCCTTCCATCGGAGTGGAGGTCTCCCTCTTCCTCTGCTTCCACCAGCGGGTACTGCATCGAATACTTTCAGAGCTGGAGCACTTTCATCCATTCGGACAACATGACCTAGCCAGCGTAGCCGCTGTCTTTTTATTCGCTGGACTATGTCTATGTCGTCGAACAACACATACAGCTCATCATTCCATCTTCTGCGGTATTCGCCGTTGCCAATGTTTAAGGGACCGTAAATCTTCCGCAAAACCTTTCTCTCGAAAACTCCTAGTGCAGTCTCATCGGATGTTGACACCGTCCACGCTTCTGCACCATAAAGTAGGACGGGAATGATGAGAGACTTGTAGAGTTTGGTTTTTGTTCGTCGAGAGAGGACTTTACTTTTCAATTGCCTACTTAGTCCATAGTAGCACCTGTTGGCAAGAGTGATTCTGCGTTGGATTTCCAGGCTGACATTGTTATTGGTGTTAATGCTGGTTCCCAGGTAGACGAAATTATCTACAACTTCAAAGTTATGACTGTCAACAGTGACGTGGGAGCCAAGACGCGAATGCGCTGACTGTTTGTTTGACGACAGGAGATATTTCGTCTTGTCCTCGTTCACCACCAGACCCATACGCTTCGCTTCCTTATCCAGTCTGGAGAAAGCAGAACTAACGGCGCGGGTGTTGTTTCCGATGATATCGATATCATCGGCGTACGCCAGTAGCTGTACACTCTTATAGAAGATTGTACCTTCTCGATTTAGCTCTGCAGCTCGTATTATTTTCTCTAGCATCAGGTTAAAGAAATCACACGAGAGTGAGTCACCTTGTCTGAAACCTCGTCTGGTATCGAACGGCTCGGAGAGGTCCTTCCCGATCCTGACGGAGCTTTTGGTGTTGTTCAACGTCAGCTTACACAGCCGTATTAGTTTTGCGGGGATACCAAATTCAGACATCGCGGCATAAAGGCAGCTCCTTTTCGTGCTGTCGAAAGCAGCTTTAAAGTCGACAAAGAGATGGTGTGTGTCGATCCTATTTTCACGGGTCTTCTCCAAATTTGGCGCATGGTGAATATCTGGTCTGTTGTTGATTTTCCAGGTCTAAAGCCACACTGATAAGGTCCAATCAGTTTGTTGATGGTGGGCTTTAGTCTTTCACACAATACGCTCGACAGAACCTTATACGCGATGTTGAGGAGGCTTATCCCACGGTAATTGGCGCAAATTGTGGGGTCTCCCTTTTTGTGTATTGGGCAGAGTACACTGAGATTCCAATCGTCAGACATGCTTTCTTCCGACCATATTCTGCAAAGAAGCTGATGCAAGCACCTTATCAGCTCTTCGCCGCCGTATTTGAATAGCTCGGCCGGTAATCCATCGGCACCCGCCGCCTTATTGTTCTTCAAGCGGGTAATTGCTATTCGAATTTCTTCACGGTCGGGCAATGGAACATCTGCTCCATCGTCGTCGATTGGGGAATCGGGTTCGCCATCTCCTGGTGTTGTACTTTCACTGCCATTCAGCAGGCTGGAGAAGTGTTCCCTCCACAAACTCAGTATACTCTGGTCATCAATAACTAGATCACCTCTGGGGGTCCTACAGGAGTGCGCTCCGGTCTTGGAAACCTTCAGTTAGTCGCCGGATCTTTTCGTAAAATTTTCGAGCATTACCCCTGTCGGCCAGCTTGTCAAGCTCTTCATACTCACGCATTTCGGCCTCTTTCTTTTTTTGTCTGCAAATGCGTCTCGCTTCCCTCTTCAGCTCTCGGTATCTTTCCCATCCCGCTCGTGTTGCGGTCGATCGCAACATTGCGAGGTAGGCAGTCTGTTTTCTCTCCACTGCGAGACGACAATCCTCGTCATACCAGCTGTTTTTTTGGCTTTTCCGAAAACGAATGGTTTCGGTTGCAGCTGTACGTAAGGAGTTTGATATGCCGTCCCACAGCTCCCTTATACCGAGATGCTGATGAGTGCTCTCAGAGAGCAGGAGTGCAAGTCGAGTAGAAAATCGTTCGGCTGTCGGTTGTGATTGCAGCTTCTCGATGTCGAACCTTGCTTGTGTTTGTTGACGTGTGCGCTTTTCTACACCGAGGCGGGTGCGTATCTTAGCTGCTACAAGATAGTGGTCCGAGTCGATGTTGGGACCACGAAGCGTACGCACATCAAAGACACTGGAAACATGTCGTCCATCTATCACAACATGATCGATCTGGTTGCGAGTGATTCGATCCGGGGACAGCCAAGTAGCTTGATGGATTTTCTTATGCTGGAATCTAGTACTACAGACGACCATATTTCGGGCCCCGGCGAAGTCGATCAGCCTCAGACCGTTTGGTGATGTTTCGTCATGGAGGCTGAATTTTCCGACTGTTGTGCCAAAGACACCTTCTTTACCCACCCTAGCGTTGAAATCGCCAAGCACGATTTTTACATCGTGGCGGGGGCAGCGCTCATAGGTACGTTCTAGGCGCTCATAGAAGGTATCTTTGATCACTTCGTCCTTCTCTTCCGTCGGGGCGTGGGCGCAAATCAGCGATATGTTGAAGAATCTCGCTTTGATGCGGATTGTGGCTAGACGTTCATCCACCGGAGTGAATGCCAGGATTCGACGACGGAGTCTCTCTCCCACCACGAATCCCACACCGAATTTGCGCTCCTTTATATGGCCGCTGTAGTAGATGTCACAAGGACCCACCTTCTTCCGTCCTTGTCCCCTCCATCGCATTTCTGTCATCAAAATTGGGGTCTCTCATCCGAGGCTGTTTTTTCTTTTTCATTGGGGGGTGATTTTTATGTGGTGAGTCCCAAACCCTACGCACAACCGCATAGGCGGGTTTCGCCTTCTCACTTTAGCTCGCCTCCAAACGGATGTCTGTTGGCTACCCAGAGGATACTTGGTCTAAGACCGGAAGTCGTGAGCTGCTTGAGCCACATGTAAAAGAGTCGTTCCTGGCCACTCCCAAGTGAATGACAATCAGAAACTTTCCTCACTTGCGTGAACTTCTACATATGACTCCATCCTCCTATATCACTCTTACCAGTTTAAAATAAATACTTACATTTGACTTCCCAGAGATAGACTCTTCCTCACATCTTCTCACCTTAGTCGAACTACAAATTGAGAAACTTATTAAATGATGTAAGTACGTAACGCTGATTTAGATCGATTTACCATGCAAAAGAAAAATCTTATTTTACTACAATAATTTTTAATGGAGTTGAAACTGGAATGCAACTCTGCGAATTGTTGTCTACGTCGTTAATTTGGCTATGTTTATTGATAAAATAGCAATCAGCTGATGAAACTTAACAACTTCTTATGAGCAGCAAAAACAAAAATATCTAATAACGTTTTTAGACAGGAGCTAATTCATCAATTAACCGGCCTCTGCTCGATTAAAACGCTTATTAAGAACGATTTACCATACAAAATAAAAATCTACATTAATTTTTAATTGAATTTTAATCGAGTTGAAAATCAAATGCAACTCTGCGACAAAACGATATACGTTCTTTGTTACGATTGGCTGAATTTTTTGATAAAACAAGCTACGGTAGACGTCGCTGTTAAAAATTGGAACCAGCTGATGAAACATACCAACTTCTTATGAAAAGCAAAAAAAAAAATGTATAACAGCTGCTCGGTTATCTAGTAGCCGGCAGTATAAAAGGCAAAAAAGGGTTTCTCAATAAAAATTTTAATTGATCAATTAATTTGGATGTCCAAAAACGCTATAACAGCTGATCGTTAATTGAGTAGGCGGCTGTGCGAAAGGCAAAAACTGGATTCTCAATTATAATCTTAATGTATTAAAGTAATTTGACTGTGCGAAAAGGCTATAAGACATGAAACATATCAAACTTAATGATTGGAAACAAAAAAGGGAAAAGTGCTTTGGGGGTCTTTGCAATGAATACATTCCTAAGACCAAGCTCTTCTACTTATACCTCTTGGAAAAAAAATTAGTTTATAAAATATAGTATACATATATAGTCGATTCCTTGTTGAAATATGGAATATATGTAGTTGGCTTAGATTTTCTAGCTCAAAGTGTCTAGAAACTGCAACCAATGTCAGAAGAAATTTATTAAGAATTTTACTCGAATGAAGTTAGAGCCTCAAGTTATAATTGTACCGTGATGTTATGTTGTTTAATGCTGATATTTGATAAATTTAATTTTCCGGTAGACAAGCAAGCACATAATGAAATATCAAAATAATATTTTTTTTGTTTTTAGTATTTTGTCAATAGTAATAGAATGACATTCTTTGAATAAATTTACAATTATATTACATCATCTGGAGTAAATTTACTGTGATGTATTTCTCTTAGAAATTTCTGTAATTTCCTGCTTCTTCCATTTAATTGCATTCCTCAGTTTTGTGTATTTATTAAACTGATTTCAAATTACAAAAACCAAAGCAACCAATTTAAATTAAAAATCTTTGCATTTGTCTGCGGAGATTTTCAGCATTTATTTGCTTTAAAGTGAAATTCTCACATATACTTAAATTTTAGCCGAATTGTACACAAAAGTCAAACAAAACAACTATCAGCTAACGGCTTGACTTTCGAACATGCCGAAAAAGGAAATGAATTTGCATTGCTTCGTATTTTCCTTACAAATTCAGAAATATGCGGAAAACCGAAATAAAATGGCTTTTAGACACTTGCAAATAGCAAACAGTAGGAGCTCCTTGTTGGCACTCTAGGTGACGGTTAGGTGAAGTGTGTGTGTTGGGGGTGTTACTAAGGCATTTTCACTATACGAAATTAATTTGCTGCAAGCACGCAAAGTGTGAGCTAAAAATTATGCCAAAAGCATGAAGAAGGGCAAATACACCAACACACACACACACACTCATGGATATACACATATGAATACTTAAAGCCGTAGGTGGTACGCCTCAATTCACCAATCGATTTAGCAATGCTTTTGAGGATTTGCCGAAATTTCAATTGTTTGGTCGAAAAATTGCAAACAAAAATCAAGCAAAATTGGTAAAGAAAATAAGAAGAAAATAGTATGGTCTAGTTGCACTTTTAGCAACCCTAGCACTTTGTGCAACCAGTCAGATAAAACGATGATTTACACACATTTAAACAGCCTTCGAACGCCTTTGTTACGCTTTGAGGCTTAAAATACACGCAAACACAAACATAGATTCCTATACATTTATATATGTATATATCCATGCACTTTGCCACAATTATATTAAATTTGTGTGAAAATATTAATGTGTGTGTGTTTGCTTATTTAAACGTATTATGGTTTGTTATTGTTACTTGCTGTTATGTAATTATTAAATACATAAACAAACTCTAAAGCTGCCTTAATCGTTACACAATATGCTTAGAAATACATATACATATGCTTATGCAATTGGAAATGCCAGTAAGACACAGTGGCAGATTTTTTGCCAACTATTTTTTTAATCGGTAAATAAATTTACAATATAAAATTGTATTCTCTCTAAAATCTCAAATTAACTGTAAAGTTATTTCTATTGGTCTTCACCACTTTATGGACAGTGTTAAGCCTCTTAATACATTTCCGGCCGGTGTATTTCGTATTCAATTCTCAGCAATTAGGAAGTCTCAGACAAACTTTCTTATAGCCTTTTCACACAGCTTGATAAAAACTGTTTCTATTTCAATGAAGAAATTAAGGTCTTCTAACCCTTTCACACAGCCAAATTAATTGATCAATTAAAATTTTGATTGAGAAACCAGTTTTTGCCCTTCACACTGCCGGCTACTCGATAAACGATCAGCTGTTATACATTTTTGTTTTTACTTTTCATAAGAAATTGGTAAGTTTCATCAGCTGATTGCTATTTTAGCAGCGACATCTAACGTGGTGTAGCGCGAACAACAACTCGCAGGCAAAGAACCTATATATAATTACAAATACGGTCTTCGTCGAAGAGTTGCATTTCATTATCAACTCGATTAAGATTCGATTAAAAGTAATATAGGAAAATGAGATATTTATTTTGTATGGTAAATCGATCTTAATCAGCGTTTTATTCAATTAGCTTCTGTGTGAAAAGACTATTAAAACTTCTTCTCTTCAAAATTTAGCTTTTCTTCAAAATATATATCGATGTATCTCTTTATCTGTTGACTGATGTGTGCGGGTTGGCTAAAATTCGTATATCAAATAAGCAACATGCGCCTAAATGTGGGCAACGGGTGATTTTTTGTTATAATATATATTTTACGGATTTTTAGTTAGCTACTATCATTGCAAAATTTTCGCAATGGAAGTATTAATATTTAATTAGTATGATTTACTGTCGGGTATTTGATATATAACATATATTCTTTGAATAAATGTATCAACGAGCAAATACGTTCGATTCAATCGCTCAGTATCAAGCAATTTTCAACTGTAGACTATGAGAATACGATTTCATTTTATCTATTTTCTAAACAAACGCTCAGCCAAGTGCCAGCTAGGGTATGCAATACTTACATCCGAAAATGTAGCTATTCATATAAAAGAGAGCTATATATGTAAGTAACCACGCATCATATTGGCCTTAACTGTGTGAGTTTTGTGTGCGAAAATAGTTGTGCAATTGTGCGGAAGGCAACTGAGAATTGTTAGTGAATACAGAAATACATGATTGTTTCTACATATACATATCTATGTAGGTATGTATTATGCAAGGATGCAAGCGAATACAGCAGGATACAGCTATTTGGGTGTAATTAAAGCAGTAACTATTGTGAATACAAGAACAAGCAATTTAATAAGACAGTAGCGGTTGTATGGTATAAAATACTTCAAATAAAGCTCAAGTTTATATGATTAGAAATTAAATTTGAATTTACAATTTTCGAATTTATTTAAGAATTTTAAAATTTATGACAAACAAGACTATTTTAAATATCAGTCACTTCCAAGTTAGAGATGTGGAAAATTAACTTTTCGGAAAACATATATTAATAAACGAAAACTTTGATTAATTATTTAAATTGACTAACATATTGGCGAATTTCCCAAGCTCCTAAGGGTATGCTACAAAATTTGCGCTACTACAAATTTTTTCCGTTATTTATATGTTTAACTTACAAAATGGTTTTCGGCATTCTTTGCTGATTTTAATGTTTAATTTGTTATGTCAAGTTATGTCATTTTTTTCCACCAAACTATACTCTATACGCTTATAACTGTTCCAGGTCCCATAATACAGTTGATATGAACCAATTATAAAAACACGCTTTAGTTAACACAAGGTAATACAAAGGAGCGGCAAAACGAATGTTAAAACATTTTATTAAATGTTCGAAAATTCGAAATTTAATTCGAATATATATTTTTTCTTGTAAATTGAGCCAATAATAAAAAGTAATGCAAAGGAGCGGCAAAACAAACGTTGTAACATATTATTGAATATGTTCGAAAATTCGAAATTGAATTCGAATATTTTTTTTTAATGTAAACTAATGTAGGTTAATAGTTCTAAAATAAAATAGCAATATAAAAATAATAACTTTAAATAATTATAAAATAAAATAATTTTATAAAATTCTCAATTGGTAAATCAAATAAACGTGAGTTAATTTTTATTACTCTTATTACTGTCATCCGCATATTTAAATACAAGTGTCCGCTTGCATCCATAGTTTCTTACTAGCAATTGAATTTTTATTGAGCACTCACACATGCTCCTGCATATATGTGAAAACTCATGCACTTAATTTCCTGCCTTAAGCTACAATCGTCCAGAGTTTCAATCTTCGCTGCCGACAGGCATCTTAAAACAAATTAAATTACTTTTACTGAAGCACAAGTATTTGGCTCGTACAGTTGATAACATGGCGTTACAAGGATCACATTCACTTGTGCATACGATATTTTTAATATGTAAATATCTATATATTTATTCTCTGTGCATATAGCTGCATCGTTTCTTGAGCTTTTACATATCTTGTGTGTAATATGTATGTTTGTATGTCTGTAGACTTTGTATTCAATAGCAAGTGGCTTCGCATCCGTGCAAAGTGTGCGAGCACTGAAGGTGTTGCGATTTACAGCAAAACTTTTTGGAAATATAAACATCAATTGGATTACTATCTGTATAAGTCTTACTCCATTGAGGCAATAAAATGAAAATTTGCATTGCGAAGTACAGTAGTGAAGCGATTAGTGGAACCCACAATAAATAATAAAATATAATTATAATTAAAAAAAAAAACAACTAAATAGAAATAGATAATTTCCAACTTTTAATAAAAAAATTAAAAATATTGTGCTTGTTTGTGGAAAATTAGATTGATATTATTATATGTGAATTACTTATCTTGTTTAATGTGCACTACACCAAGAACTCTTGTGTATTACATACACAAAACGCCCGATAGCCAAAATTATTATTATCTTATCATTATTTTTCGAATATTTATTCCGATTCTATAATATGCGGGATATAAGAATTAAAAAAAAGATCAACTTAACTTACAATGATTACACAGGCCATCACTCAATTTGCTTCTTTGAATTTATCAACTGATTGTAGTTAATTTGGGTGTGCTGAATTCAAATCTGTAATCAATTTGTCTCTATATTTTTTTTGGCAAAATTTTTTTTTCAGGTCATGAGTTAAGTGGAGGGTATAAAAAAGCTATGTAATGAAAACTAGAGCTGATAGGGACAAACTTCAAAGAAACAAATTTTTTTTTTAATTTTGTCGGATTGTGGTATTTAGAACAATCATAACATTTTATGGAACCAATATTATAAAGGTTTCACTCAAAAGAATTATTACAAGCCCTGTATTGTATTGACAATCTTATCTGAAGGATCTCAAATAAAATTTTATAAATTTCTTTAATTTCGCTTGATTTCACTGTTTTCGATTAGATCCCTTCTTTTAACATTTCTTACAGCCAAGGTGTTCCATACTCTCACTCAATATCCGAAGTACTGAAAAAACAGTTCACAACCAGTTGATGCACCGAGGATGATCTCCTTCTTAGTTATATATTGTATGTCTTCATAGCGATTTTCTGTCCTACATTTTAGTGCTATAACTCCTTCTGGAGTAGGTCTGAGCGTTGAGAAGAAACCACTTAAAAAACAGCCTATCAAATTACTCTATCTACAACACTATACAGCAAAATCGACTTTTTTGTGGGTATTGGACCAAACTACTATAAAACATTTCACTCAAACTTATATAATAGATGCTATAAGGGGTCCAGTATTTTTCGAGATATAAAATTTTATTTTTATTATGTTTTTTTTTATATTATGTAATTTACATCCTTCATAGTATCTTGCATATCAGTTTGACTGAAAAGTGTCCTACACTATTAAATTAAGAGTGAAATGTTGAATGTATCCATATTTTGCATCTTTTAGGAACTATATGTAGAAATTAATAATAATGTTTTTTAAAAAAATATTGTTTATGAACTTCGAAGTTAAATATTTCAATTTCGGTGGTTAACTTCGACAATAAATAGAACAGAATAGTCTTTTCTTTACTTATAACTCAATCGCACGGAAAAAATTAGTTTGGTCCAATACCCACTCGAGTTTTGTACAAAGTGATATGTATATCTCATTACTATGTAGTTATCATCAATTCATAAATGATTTTTTTTTTTTAAATCACCAGCTGGATGGGGGGCGTTACTATTTATCACTCGTATACAAAGGGCAGTATTATATAATCACATTATTGTCGGTAATTTTTTTATTGTCCAACCAGTTTAGTAATATACGTATGTATCGTTGTTGTTGTTGTTGGTGTTTTCGATGAACTTTAATGCCATTTAAATTGTGTGACTATTTGTTATGGTGTTTTACTCCGTGCTGCGGGTTTTACATTGCATTACAATTACTTATTAGCCGTGCTGTCGTTGTTGTTATTTCTACACGTGTTTGTTGTTGTTGTTGCGGTTGCATTAGTTCCACAATGTTTATGAAATTTGCTGCTACTAGTATTAGTTGCATTAATACTCTATGAATACCCATGAAAAAGCGTCGATGCAGTACACACATACAGTACTCACCCGTACACATGCGCTTTGGCTTAGCTGCGCTTTTGTTTACAAGTATTTACAACTAAGTACTTGAGAGTATTGTATTTTATGGCGCATTTGACTCTTACTCATTTTAATAATAAATGCAATTACCCAAACAAGGTACATACATATATAGACCTATGAGTGTGTGTTTTGTATGTATGTACTGCAACTGCTATAAATTCTACGCGAACACGCTAAGTGCAGTTACAGCTGTTTATTATTATCTTCTTTTTTTTTGGTGTGTAGCTATTTACCTTGGCTTTTAGCCAGTGGCACGCAATGTTGTCCACAATAAATGTACAGTAATGAAATATATGCTTATATTTGGGTATACAAAACAATACAGGTATAGATATTTTTCGAAAAAAGTTTTCTGTCATACCATAATAACGACTAACTTAGGAGCCCCCCTCACAATTAGCTTGTAAGAGTATGTACCATATAAATACCAAACGCTGACCAGCAGATTCAGTGTGAGTGAAACTCAAGCCATAAGGTCAGTCACTGTTTGCACAGTAACGCATTTGTTCGTATCCCACTCTGGAGGCAATGACGTAGGAGGCTATGCTACTGGTGCGTAGTGGAAGATTTCAGTACACATATCTATTTGCAAATAGTCATGAAGTGACCGTTTCAAGCGTGTAGTATTGCGTGTCTTACATTCGGCAAGGTCATGCGTTTGAGTACCGATTGCAAGTAAAACCAATATGATAGAATATATGTGTCTGGTGTGTTCAAAAAATAACGGGAATTGTAGCAACCTAAAGGGTGATTTTTTAAGAGCTTGATAACTTTTTTTTTAAAAAAAACGCATAAAATTTGCAAAATCTCATCGGTTCTTTATTTGAAACGTTAGATTGGTTCATGACATTTACTTTTTGAAGATAATTTCATTTAAATGTTGACCGCGGCTGCGTCTTAGGTGGTCCATTCGGAAAGTCCAATTTTGGGCAACTTTTTCGAGCATTTCGGCCGGAATAGCCCGAATTTCTTCGGAAATGTTGTCTTCCAAAGCTGGAATAGTTGCTGGCTTATTTCTGTAGACTTTAGACTTGACGTAGCCCCACAAAAAATAGTCTAAAGGCGTTAAATCGCATGATCTTGGTGGCCAACTTACGGGTCCATTTCTTGAGATGAATTGTTCTCCGAAGTTTTCCCTCAAAATGGCCATAGAATCGCGAGCTGTGTGGCATGTAGCGCCATCTTGTTGAAACCACATGTCAACCAAGTTCAGTTCTTCCATTTTTGGCAACAAAAAGTTTGTTAGCATCGAACGATAGCGATCGCCATTCACCGTAACGTTGCGTCCAACAGCATCTTTGAAAAAATACGGTCCAATGATTCCACCAGCGTACAAACCACACCAAACAGTGCATTTTTCGGGATGCATGGGCAGTTCTTGAACGGCTTCTGGTTGCTCTTCACCCCAAATGCGGCAATTTTGCTTATTTACGTAGCCATTCAACCAGAAATGAGCCTCATCGCTGAACAAAATTTGTCGATAAAAAAGTTTCGAACCGAACACTGATTTTGGTAATAAAATTCAATGATTTGCAAGCGTTGCTCGTTAGTAAGTCTATTCATGATGAAATGTCAAAGCATACTGAGCATCTTTCTCTTTGACACCATGTCTGAAATCCCACGTGATCTGTCAAATACTAATGCATGAAAATCCTAACCTCAAAAAAATCACCCTTTATAATGTAGTCTATTAAAAGATCACACTTCGTTGCTTGTTCATGAATTCTTGGCCACAAACAATACTGTAACGTTGCCCCAGCCTGCGTATTCGCTAGACATAACTTTTCACTATTTCCAAAAATAAAGAAAACTTTAAAAGTTCTTCATTTTACAAGCATATCAAAAATCTTTGTTTAATATAGTTGAATACTCTTTTTTTTTCAAATCAAAAATTCCCGTTATTTTTTGAACACACGTTTTTTATAACATTCTTCAGCAACAAAACGACAAATAAAATTTGTTAAAATCCGTGAATAAATATAACCAAATAGTGGAATTTGTGATACTAAATTTTAAACCGTTTGCGAAAAAAGAGATCGTAACCTAACTATAGCTAGCATCTGAGTCTTTCATCAATAACGGTAGAACTTAAGGAAAGGCGATTTTCGCTTATCCAGCCGCCAACCGGCAACCGTTTTTCGGTGTGTACCGAAAGTTCTATGTAGCCGACAATGGAAATTTCGTACTACTGTACTGCTAATGTTCGTATCTTGTTGTCTCTCTCTCTCTATTTAATTAAAATTATAACTGTAGTTATCTCATACATTTATTCCCCAATTCATTTGAGAATACGAATCAAAACATTTGGTCGCCTTCACAACTACCAACTGGAAATTTTTATTTCTAATACAATAAATTTTCATAGAGCATGTCAACCACACTAATTTTCCAGTTTATTATTTATTGACACATTTCTAGTGAGAAGTCATTAACAATCTCAATAAGTCATTGTTCTTTTCTCGGTCATCCTTTTTTTCTTAAACGCAATTACTTACGCCACTCCGTCATCTTTCTTAATATTGATTTCTATACCTTTGTTGACATTCGGCTAGATATATTGTTTTTCTCTTTTGAAAGTTCTATGTAATTAATGGCTTCAATTACATTCCTCTCTCCTGAAACTCATTAGTTATTCTTTTAGTAGTTTTTTTTTAATAAACAAAGTGTTGCACAAATAATAAACAAAACGCTTTTAAATAAAAAATAAATAAAACACAATAGGAACAACATGGTCGATGCAACAGTTGGATAAGAATGTGTTAATTCACGCGCAAAGTGAGCAACAACACGAACGAAATGCAAAAAAAAAATTTCGCCTGATGACCGGAAAAATGTGCCATGCAACGGCAATTTCCTCCGGTCAATTATATTACTTGTTGTTTTTGTAAGTGCATGCGCATTGTTTTTGTCAGCGTTGAAATATAATAAATGACAATACATTAAATTTATTATTATATAATTGTATAGTTGATTTGTACGCGTTTGTGCGCTCGTTGCGATTAATAATGGCTTTTATTTCCTGATTAACTAATTAGTCTTCAAATATGACGCTTAAATGGACTGTGAGATTGTTTAAAGTAATATTAATCGTTTCACGGTCATTATGGAGATTGACAGCAATCAGTTTTATGAGTGTGGATGAAATATGGTGTGGAAAGAAATGTACTGCAAACTAAAGCAACGGTTGCATTTGAAACTATTATTTGATTATTTAACGCCTTTACTTAAGTAAAAAGGGATTTTCAATAAGAGCGCTCAAAATTGAAGTGGAATTCTTTATTCCTGTGAATGTACTCGATTTCTTGTGCATGGCCAACACGGGTACGTTTGCAGAAGTCCACACGCTGAACCCAATTTTCGACGGTTTCCAAGCATAAATCGGCCGATACTGCTGCAATTTAACGTTCGATATTCGTACGAAGTTCATTAATCGTCGCTGTCTTGTTGTCATAGACCATAGATTTAATGTAGCCTCACAGGAAATAGTCGAATGGTGAAATCGCACTACCGAGGCGGCCAATTGACTGGTCGATTTCGTGAGATAACATGTTCACCAAACTTGTTTTTCAATAAATCGATTGTGACATTCGCTGTGTGGCTTGGGGCGCCATCCTGTTGGAACCACATGTTGTCCAAGTCCATATCATCAAATTCGTGCCAAAAATATTCGGTTATCATTGAGCGGTAGCGATTTCCATTCACAGTAAAGTGCCGGTCTTGATCATCTCGGAAGAAGTACGGCCCAATGACGCCGCCGGCCCATAAACTGCACCAAATCGAAATTTTTTCGGAATGCAATGGTGACTCATGGAGTACGAGTTGATTACAGCCTAACCAAAAACGCATATTTTGCATATTGGCGAAGCCATTCACCCAGAAATGAGTCTCATCGCTGAAGTTGGTTTTTCGATAAAATTCCGGATAATTTTCAAGTTGTTGCTCAGTCAATTCACGAAGATTCGACGATTCTGGTGATCGAACGGCTTCAGTTCTTGCGTCAATTTGATCTTGTAAGAAAGTATACAAAGATCTTTTCGCAAAATTCGCCGCGAGGACGTCACAGAGATGCTTTGGGTCTTCCTCAATTGATGCGCTCATGGCAGCAATATTCTCGACACTACGGACACTTATTTGTCGCAATGGCTCGGGAACATTTCGTACCGTGCCTGTGGATTTAAATTTTTCCATTAGACGCTCAATTGTTGATCTGACAGCACGATTATGCAGACCATAAATTGGACGTAGCGCTCTTAAAGTTGAGGCCACTGACTCCGAATTTTGGTAGTAAATTTTAATAATTTCGACTCGTTGTTGGATCGTATATGTATCATTTCATGATGAAATTTCAAACCTTACTGAAGAGAAATGTCAAAAGAGCCGGGAAAAATATGCCGTCGTTTGCTGTCCCTATAGGTCTATTTTTGTTGCATCCATATTGGAAACCCCTCTATCTGTTAAAATATGCAAGTGTTAATTAAGACATCAATTATTTCTAATTTATCTAAATTATTAACTAATTAAAAACTTAATTGTTTAATTAATAAATTATTAAATCATAGAAAATAGTTTTAGAATAACCTTCAATTCGATGTTTAATTGTCGCAATTATATTACTATGTGAACGTGTTTATAAATAATGTTCCTTTACAACTTTTGTTGTGAAATGTATTTTCTTAACTTCCAAGACAAAAAAAAATTGCTGCTTTCTTTTGTTTTAATTTTTTTTCTTTATCTTTCGCTTTTTTGCCCTCAAGCATACGCCATAACATTTCCAAAACACCTACGAAACGCAAATAAGCGCCAAGATGTATACTTCTAAAACACATATCAATAGCAAATAACCAACGTGAGAGCGCCAAAAACCAGCGCTCTGTACTTTTTGTTGCATTATTTAATGCTACACGCAGTACAGCTATTGAGTGTGCAAACGCAAAAACTCCTGCGGGTCCATTGCTGTAATTGCTATGTGTACGCGTGTTGATAACAGTTAAAACAAAATGAAAAGAAGTAAGGAAAGGCTAAGTTCGGGTGCAACCGCACATTTTATACTCTCACAATTTATTGATATATTTTTATTAAGATAACACACAATTTGACCCAATTTGAAAATCCTAAAATTAGGTATATGAGAGCTAGATGAAGTTATGACCCGATTTTAACCATTTCTGGTACAGAGACACACTATTAGAAGAAAAATATTTTCTCCTGAATTAAATTAAAATATCTGAGAGATTTACCGAAATTTTCGGTGAAAAATTACCATGGGGCACTGAATTCTTCATATTCGACATTCGAGGCCTTCAAAAGTTACTGTCCGATTTCGATCAATTCCGATTTTCACAAGTGACGCCACAGATTATATACAGTATTTCTGTAAAGTTTTATTTCGCTATCTTCATTGGTTCCTTATGTATATATTATAAAGTAAAGGAATAAGATGGGGTTCAAAATTTACATGGGAAGTTGTCGTGGTTGTGAACCGATTTTATCCATTTTCCACATGTGTTATTAGGGTATCAAGAAAATTGTATATACCGAATTATATTCGAATCGGTCGAGTAGTTCCTGAGATATAGTTTTGACCCATAAGTGGGCGATGCCACGCCAATTTTAAATTTTGTAAAAAATCTGAGTGCAGCTTCCTTCTGCAATTTCTTCTGTAAAATTTATTGTTTCTGACGTTTTTCGTTAGTGAGACAATCCACTTTTAGTAATTTTCCACCTAACCTTTGTATGGGAGGTGGTCGTGGTTATTATCCGATTTCAACTATTTTCATGGTGTGTGATGAAGTACGTAAGAGAGCTTCATTGATTTGCGAGATATATGCAAATAACCGATTTCCCACTTCCCAAAAAAATTACATCCAAATATGCCCTGTCCTAGTGTGATCCTTTGTTCCAAATTTTACTTTTATAACTTTATTTATTGCTTAGTTATGACACTTTATGTGGGTCCGATTTTGCCCCTTTTGTGAACATGACTCGTCTCATATAACCCTATATCTAACTCGTTTAGTTTTATGACTTATAAACAACCGTTATGTGAACAAAACTATAATACTCTCTTAGCAACTTCTGTTGCGAGAGTATAAAAACTGAATTTGAGAGAAAAAATTACAGCAAAATGAAGCACAAAACCGACAACAAATTAAATACAGCATACAACATTTTGTTGTGAAGCGTGCCCCATTTTTGTATCAATTTCATATCGTTGTGCCATTATCAAGCATTTTTTTGAGAAGTAAGCAATACAACGGCAGCATAAATAGGACCATACATATATTTTAGGTCAAAACACGATGAACAGCAGTGTAGCTACCACATTCGCCACCCATTTGCCACTGGCAACCACGCCTCCTTTGGCGTACTAAGTGCGGTTTCTGTGTGTTGTGTATTTAACACAATTTTTGTTTGCGTATATCTGACCTAACGGCAAGCCTAGCAAAACACACTCAAAGCAACACACACACTACTCTCAATGTGAATCGACAAACACGCCCGTCTGCTGAAAGCAAAAAATAAAATCGTCTGCAGGCAATAAATAAGTGTGCAAGCGCAAAAATACGAGAAAAAATTTGTAAAACAGTTAAAAAAAAATGAAAAAAATTAGTTCAACAAAAAAGTGGAAATTTAACAACTTCCGGCATAAATTAAATTTTTAAGTGTAGTTGTTTTTTATGCATTTGCATTTGTTGTTGTTGTTATGTAAGTCAAAATTTCCGCTTATCATTTTGTGGTTGCCTCATTTTTATTTAAGTATTTTCGTACAACAAAAAATTAACATTCTTCCGTTTGCGGCATATCCTTGTTGCTCATTTTCGTGTTCCGTCGAAAGTAGCGTCATTAAGTGGCATGCTTCAACGTGTAGATTTGTGGTATTTTTTAGATTGCCCTATAAAGTAAGTTTTTTTTTCATTTAATTTAAATACTAATTTGGTACTTTTAAACTTATTTTTTGTTGTTTCTTTTTGCGAAATGTTACTAAAGTGATAGTGATAGTTTTGAGCGGTTGAATTTTTATGTCTAATATGAAGGTCAATTCTCAAATTTGAAAAAGGGTGAGGGTAAATAAAATGTTTGATTTCACTGAGAACATTGAAATACTTTTAATTCCAGTTTTTTAATAAGTATGGCAATGGATGTGCAGGAGAAAAATTAGTACGATTATTAAAAAAGAAATAATTATGCAAACTTACTGCTTTAAAATTTATAGTATATGGCGCTGCTACTATTTTCTTTTCATTTACTGTTTCCTAATCTTTAAATCGTGGAAAAAACTCGTGAAAAGAGAATCGACACACACCATCTGTTTGTCGATTTTAAAGCTGCTTTCGACAGCACGATGCCGCTGTGTCAAAATTTGGTATCCCTGTGAAACTAATACGTTTGTGTAAGCTGACTTTGAGCAACTCGAAACGCTCCGTCAGGATCGGGAAGGGCCTCTCTGAGCTGTTCGATTGGCTCCCACGTCACCGTTGACTGTCATAACTTTGAAGTCGTAGATAATTTCGTCTACCTGGGAACCACAACACTAACAATGTTAGCCTGGAAATCCAACGCAGAATCGCTCTTGCCAACAGGTGCTACTTTGGACTGAGTAAGCAATTGAAAAGTAAAGTCTTCACTCGACGAACAAAAACCAAACTCTACAAGTCCCTTATCATTTCCGTCCTACTTTATGGTGCAGAAGCTTGGACGATGTCAACATCAGATGAGACGGCACTAGGAGTTTTCGAAAGAAAGGTTTTACGGAAGATTTATGGTCCCTTAAACATTGGCAACGGCGAATACCCCTGAAGATGGAATGATGAGCTGTACGATTTATACGACGACATTGACATAGTTCAGCGAATAAAAAGACGGCGGCTACGCTGGCTAGGTCATGTTGTTTGAATGGACGAAAGTGGTCCAGCTCTGAAAGTTTTCGATGCAGTACCCGCTGGTGGAAGCCGAGGAAGAGGGAGGCCTCAACGACATAGACATAGTCCAGCGAATAAAAAGACGGCGGCTACGCTGGCTAGGTCATGTTGTTTGAATGGACGAAAGTGGTCCAGCTCTGAAAGTGTTCGATTCAGTACCTGCTGATGGAAGCCGAGGAAGAGGGAGACCTCCACTCCGTTGGAAGGACCAGGTGGAGAAGGACCTGGCCTTCACCAATTGGCGCCAAACTTCCCAAAGGAGGAATGAGTGGCGCGCTGTTGTGGACTCGGCTATAACCGCGTAAGCGGTGCCTATGCCAGTCAAGAAGAGATCTTTAATTGTGTTTGACAGTTGGTTTTTTTTATAATGTTGTTTTGTATGATAAATAGCAAGAATACGAAATATAATTAACTTACTATGAATATAAATTATCTTCCGAAAATCCGTAAAAATTTTGAATTTGAACTCCAGCGCCATCTGAAGAAAGCTTTTACAGCTTAAATTTCCATTGCCATGAACAATCATTTAGTTAGATCTCTAGACTTCATTCTCATTATGAACGAGCTTACAGTTAATTGCCAATTGATTGGCGATATTTATAAGAGGCGATTAGAAATTTATGTATATTTAAAAAAAAATCGATTTTTACCAGGATAATTTCAAACTCATCAAGAGGAATTACAACGGCCCTTTTACTCTCTTTCAAAAATTCGCACTTGAATTTCAATTTCCTACCTTTAAAATTCACCTTCAGTACCCTCATGATATACACCAAATCTGTTAATAGGACACTCAATTTCTTGTGGTTTCGTTTTCGAAACACCAAATTCCATTAAATGATTCGAAAATCTGCCAAAAAGCCTTACTGTAGAGGTGTATACTCTCAACATAAATATAGATAAAGTAAAATGGTACAGAAATACGCGTCTACTTATACTCGAATTATTTGAATTGAAATGCACTTGAGCGCGCATAAATTAGCAAGCTATTTGGAGAGCAAATCGTTCGATTGAGTGGATACACCTTCATACATATTGATGTACGAGTGAGTGAATGAAACTTAAGCCCTACTCAATGCAACAAATCAGCTGCTTCAAATTAGTTGACTATAAAATGGGCCATTCAAATAACAATAACGGCTTGACATACCTGTACGATATTGCAATAATAACAACAATTTTAGCATTTTTGTGCATTTAGCGGAAAGTGATTTGAAACCTTAACTGACCAATATGGTCATTGAAATATCAACTGCGTAGCGCATATGAAATGCTGACTGCTCTTCGCGCCGCCATGCAAGCGCACGCATTTATTGTCATTGTATAGCCACTTCATATGCATATTTTCAATTTCGAAAATTCGCAATATTTGCCGCAGTTTTAGCATAAATTATCGTATTTCCATACAGCATATCGCTCGGACATTAATTGTGTGGATGTGCGTATGTGTGTGTGCGGGGGCCATATTGTCGGTCAGCGGTCCTTTTTTGCCACTTTTCGTTGCTGTGGCGCGTCAATTGCTGGCATGTCCTTTGTTTCGTTTATTATGGTTCATTCAACCGCTCGGCATTTCGAGTGTTTTATGACACATTTTAAATTGAAAAGTGTGGCCAACGCGGTCGCCGCTAAATTTGCATAAATTCGTTGGTTCATTTACATGCATACCTATGTGTTATGTTGTATATATGTATGTATGCATAATTAAATTGTTTGACAAAATGTAGCACTGTACACTTGCCTGATATACATGCATACGTATTTTTAAGCTGATGGCTTAACAGATGAAAGTAGATTAAACCCATTGGCAAAAAGTACTTTAAAAATTGTTTTTGTGTCAACTGTTATCTTTTCACTCGTCGCAGTGTTTCTCGCTTAAATTTATATAAAAGACTTGTTGAAAAATTCTATTAAAATGGATTGTATTTTAGTTAAATTTACTCAAATTCGTCGTTTGATGTTACTCTTTGTTCTGGTGCGAAACTTTGATAAAACATGTCTTGCGCCTAAATGTATGCATCGAATTCATACATTTAATGGGATTTTATTTTTTATTTTTTTATAGACATAATTTAGTTGGACTTTTAAGAATACGCATGACAATTTCAAAAACCTAAGACCTAAGTATGTAAGGAAACCATCAAAAAATATTTAAATTCTTTAAACTTTATATGAAGTAATAAATATTCAGAATTTGCAGAGATATACGTATATCAGATATATTAAGAAAATTTAATCCGACCCAAAACTAATTGATATAAGACTTATATAAAATATGCGCCCAAATGTAGGCAACTCTTTTGTTAATTAAATGTCACTAAAGGGTTTTTCAATAGGGTAGCTAAATAAGTAGATCAAGAGAATGAGCAAACGACGCCATATTTTTGTCCGCTCGTTTGACATTTCTCTTCAGTAAGGTTTGCAATTTCATCCTGAAAAGATATACGATCCAACAACGAGTCGAAATTATTTAAATTTACTATCGAAATTCCGAGTCAGTGGACTCAACTTTAAGAGCGCTATGTCCAATTTATGATGAGGCTCATTTTTAGCTGAATGGCTTCGTCAATAAGCAAAATATGCGTTATTGGTCAGGCAGCAATCCACACGTACTCCATGAGTCACCATTACATTCCGAAAAAATTACGATTTGGTGCGGTTTATGGGCCATACTTCTTACGTGGTGATCAAGACCGGCACGTTGCTGTGAATGGGAATCGCTACCGGTCAATGATAACCGAATATTTTTGGTCAGTCAATAGTCGCCTCGGTCGTGAGATTTAACGCCGTTAGACTATTTCCTGTGGGGCTACGTCAAGCCTATGGTCTATGCCAACTAGCCAACGAGAATTGATGAACTTCGTACGAATATCGAAAGTGAAATTGCAGCAGTATCGGCCTATTTATGCTTGGAAACTGTCGACAATTGGGTTCAGCATCTGGAAACAATAATTCTTGCGTTGATATCTCATCGAAATCCGTAGGCTTTTAGATAATTTTCACCGACATTGTAGTATACGTAATCGGTGTGAAGATCCAATATATTTTTTGAAAGTTTTATATTATTATAACAACAACAAGAAAAAGTTGATAATTCTATTTTCATATAATGTTAGCTGCGCAAATATGTTTGTTATTATTTTAGTTATGTGAATATAAATTTGAATTTAGCTTATTTTACACTGACTAAATATTTATAAATTTTGAAAATTTTTATTGTTCTGCTTTGGAATATTGTCCATTTCCATATTTAGTTTACACATTTCCACAGCAACTAAAAGTTTCGCAAACTTCTATATTAAGCACTCTTACTGCCATGCTAACTACTTTAATTAAGCAAAAATATTTTAACAGCTCACTAACAAACTTTTCGAAAATTTTAATGATGTGAGTGATTGCTACCCTCATGCGTGAGCTTTTTTGGTGAATTGAGGTCTAAAAACAATTGTTGTTTGCTTTTTTATATTTGATTTAGTAAATATAAAGGGGACATAGTGCATAATTAGCTGATATTTGAATTTTTCACACATATTTTCATTTCATAAGTATCATATAGTTCTTATACAAAAAGTTGCGTATACGCCCTGTGCCATTTCGCATTCATTGTTGCTTACACTGAGATTGTTAAAGTTGGCTTGTTAGTGATTTTGAATTTATTAATTGTTGCTAATTTTATAAAAGATAACAACTTAATTTTTAGGTTTTCTGTTTTTTAAATATTTTTTTAAGAAGCAAAAGATTAGTCAAATCACCTGTCAACTCAAATTCCAACAATTCCCTAAAATACCTGCCATACTTTCAGACATTTTATTCAAGATTTAATGTTTTTTATCATATAATTATATACGCATCCTCACACTCACCTATACACTCTTTTAATTTTTAATGAGCATTCAGTGTTATAATTTTAATTTTAATAGCATAAAGTGGCCGTTGACTCGAGAAGAATAGCATTACTCTACCGATGTGAGCTCCTTTACAAACCATATATACATATATATGTACATGCGTTTACAGCTATTGTGACGAGCCTGTGTAGACTTAATAGAAACCGTACATAATTATACATTATATACGCACATATATATACAAACAAATATGTGCATAAACGTCGATAAAATTAAAATGCAGCGCACACAATTCACACGCGTAGGCGGCTCACGTTCATATCGCTACCTAAGTAATAGCACCGACATCAGCAGTCAACCATTTATGTGCATACATATATAATTACTAGGTATCTGTATATACTGTAACAACAGTTGCTCTTGTCAGTCGCGGCAAAAAATGAGCAACCTACATTTAAAAGAACAATACAGATAAAAAAATGGAAAATGTGCGTAGCGTCCAAAACCATACCTCGGAAAATACTCGACCGATTTCAGTGAAATTCGTTACATAATAGTTTCTTGATACCCTAATGACATGGATGGAACATGGGCGAAATCGGTTCACAACAACGACTACTTCCCATATAACTCAAATTTTAATTCCATCTGATTCCTTCACTCTATAATGTATATATAAGCTATCTATAACGATAGTGGAATAAAACTACACAAATACTCTATTTGAGATCTAGAAAATATCTTACGGAAAAATTGTCAAAATCGGAACATAACTTTTCAAGACCCCGGATATTGAACATGAAGAACTCAGTGCCTAAGGGTAATTTTTTACCGAAAATATCGGTAATTTTTATAATATTGACATTTTAATAATATAAAAAAAATTTCAAGAAAAAAAACAAAATTCGTTGAGAAAATTTTTTAACCCGATTTTTTAGACCTTTACGAATTTTTTAAAAATATTTCACATCAAAATTTTTGGAAATCCAAGACAGACACGATAGAGCATTGTATAAAGAAGATATATGCCAAATTTCAAAGGAATCGGTTCAGTAGAACTTGAGATGTCATGTCAACCATCTCAAAAAAAGTAGTTTCGAGAAAAACGCGTTTAAAGTTTAGGAGACCGCTCTGCCGGATCGGACGCCACGCCACAAAATCGGCTGTATCTCCGAAAATAAGTCGAATTTTGAAAAATCCTTCCAAGGTTATATTTTTGAAAGTCTAAACTTTCAAAATATGCAAAAAAAAAATAAGCGAAGCCAGGTCCCTCTCCACCTGGTCCTTCCATCGGAGTGGAGGTCTCCCTCTTCCTCTGCTTCCACCAGCGGGTACTGCATCGAATACTTTCAGAGCTGGAGCACTTTCATCCATTCGGACAACATGACCTAGCCAGCGTAGCCGCTGTTTTTTTATTCGCTGGACTATGTCTATGTCGTCGAATAACACATACAGCTCACCGCTCTGCCGGATCGGACGCCACGCCACAAAATCGGCTGTATCTCCGAAAATAAGTCGAATTTTGAAAAATCCTTCCAAGGTTATATTTTTGAAAGTCTAAACTTTCAAAATATGCAAAAAAAAAATAGATTTTTTCAAAATCCTAGACCATAATACCCCCTTAATGTAATTCAAAAAGAATCTCGTTCTTCTAAATGTGTGTCTTTGTACCAAAAATTGTTAAAATCGGGTCATAACTTCCCCTAGTTCCCATATATCTAATTATGGTTTTTCAAAAATACTATGAGCTTTATTCCGCATATATCGGTTAATATGCGAGATATCTTAGCAAAATTTAATGAGCATATAGTCTTGTATATAGTGCACCCTGGTTGTGAAAATTAGTGAAATCGGTTCAGCCCTTCGGTATTAGCCCTTCCTTACTTGTTTCTCTTTCTCTTATTATCTTATATCTCTCTCTCTCTCACTCACATCACTCTCAAACTCATTCACATTCACTGAACACAAATAAGAATTCCATTCGACACATTTCGAACTTACTTTTCAGCCATTTTAACTCATTATACCCCATTGGTATGTAAATGGTTATTTACACGTTATTTGGTGTAAATGGTTATTTACAACGTTCGTCGCAATTATTATCATTATGTTCTGTGCATCTTCTCGCATATTTCAATGTCCGTCAGTGAGAGCTGGGAGCGCTGTGCGAATTTACCTACACTTACATATATACAAATATGTATATAAGAACCTATATTTACATATGTACACATATATAATATACATCTCATGTTGTTACAAGGACCGCTGTGCTATTGTGACTATTTTATTGATGAGTATGTCAATGATTATGTCGATTAAATGCTACAATATTTATTGCACATTACGTGTCGCCTGCTGTGCACGCGTTCAACTGTCGGAAATTGCATTTCAACGCAGTCGAGCTGCCGTTGCAGCACATGCCATGCTTGTATATATGAGCAGAGTTATAGTGCAATATCGACTTCACAATAATATAAAATAGTTGAAATTTACGCATTATTTGTATGCATTTGTGAAATTTATTGTCTTTTGTGTCTAAACAAAATTTATTGTAACATTTTTTGTACAAATTAATTGAAATTTAACTTTGAATTTCAAAGAAATATTTTATTAAAGTATAAATTAGATATCCATTTGTTTCATAGAAATGTATATATGTCGTAGTTTTTATTTATTTGATTTCTAAATTGATAAAATTAGAAGAAAATTTCTTAAGTTAGCAACTTAAACTCCACTCTACTTTCTCTATCTCTTTCACTGTCAACTCCAAAAGAACTGTTTAATTTTGTTTAAAATTTGATTCTTGAAAGCCATTGGATATAATAATCCTTACTAGACATTAAATCTAACAATCCGAAACAAACCTCGGGAACCACAGAAGTCACTAGAGACCGTAGTCCATTATCATAAATTGTGAGGAGCTAGGAAAAAGTCATCTTCTTTACAATTAAAAATGATATCGGAAAAGGAAAAAAAATGATGGTCGAGAAATGATGGAATAATGGATCAAAATTTACCGATTCTTCTCTTCCATTTTTTTTTCTTTTATACTCAATTAAGTTATTAAGCTATAAAACGATCTTTTGTGAATAATTAAAATATTCTTCTTCTTGACTGGCGTAGACACCGCTTACGCGGTTATAGCCGAGTCCAAAACAGCGCGCCACGCATCCCTCCTTCTGGCAGTTTGGCGCCAATTGGTTATTCCAAGCGAAGCCAGGTCCCTCTCCACCTGGTCCTTCCATCGGAGTGGAGGTCTCCCTCTTCCTCTGCTTCCACCAGCGGGTACTGCATCGAATACTTTCAGAGCTGGAGCACTTTCATCCATTCGGACAACATGACCTAGCCAGCGTAGCCGCTGTTTTTTTATTCGCTGGACTATGTCTATGTCGTCGAATAACACATACAGCTCATCGTTCCATCGTCTGCGGTATTCGCCGTTGCCAATTCTTAAGGGACCATAAATCTTCCGCAAAACCTTTCTCTCGAAAACTCCTAGTGCCGTCTCATCGGATGTTGACATCGTCCACGCTTCTGCACCGTAAAGTAGGACGGGAATGATGAGAGACTTGTAGAGTTTGGTTTTTGTTCGTCGAGAGAGGACTTTACTTTTCAATTGCCTACTTAGTCCATAGTAGCACCTGTTGGCAAGAGTGATTCTGCGTTGGATTTCCAGGCTGACATTGTTATTGGTGTTAATGCTGGTTCCCAGGTAGACGAAATTATCTACAACTTCAAAGTTATGACTGTCAACAGTGACGTGGGAGCCAAGACGCGAATGCGCTGACTGTTTGTTTGACGACAGGAGATATTTCGTCTTGTCCTCGTTCACCACCAGACCCATACGCTTCGCTTCCTTATCCAGTCTGGAGAAAGCAGAACTAACGGCGCGGGTGTTGTTTCCGATGATATCGATATCATCGGCGTACGCCAGTAGCTGTACACTCTTATAAAAGATTGTACCTTCTCGATTTAGCTCTGCAGCTCGTATTATTTTCTCCAGCATCAGGTTAAAGAAATCACACGAGAGTGAGTCACCTTGTCTGAAACCTCGTCTGGTATCGAACGGCTCGGAGAGGTCCTTCCCGATCCTGACGGAGCTTTTGGTGTTGCTCAACGTCAGCTTACACAGCCGTATTAGTTTTGCGGGAATACCAAATTCAGACATCGCGGCATAAAGGCAGCTCCTTTTCGTGCTGTCGAAAGCAGCTTTAAAGTCGACAAAGAGATGGTGTGTGTCGATCCTATTTTCACGGGTCTTCTCCAAAATTTGGCGCATGGTGAATATCTGGTCTGTTGTTGATTTTCCAGGTCTAAAGCCACACTGATAAGGTCCAATCAGTTTGTTGACGGTGGGCTTTAGTCTTTCACACAATACGCTCGACAGAACCTTATACGCGATGTTGAGGAGGCTTATCCCACGGTAATTGGCGCAGATTGTGGGGTCTCCCTTTTTGTGTATTGGTCAGAGTACACTGAGATTCCAATCGTCAGGCATGCTTTCTTCCGACCATATTCCGCAAAGAAGCTGATGCAAGCACCTTATCAGCTCTTCGCCGCCGTATTTGAATAGCTCGGCCGGTAATCCATCGGCACCCGCCGCCTTATTGTTCTTCAAGCGGGTAATTGCTATTCGAATTTCTTCACGGTCGGGCAATGGAACATCTGCTCCATCGTCGTCGATTGGGGAATCGGGTTCGCCATCTCCTGGTGTTGTACTTTCACTGCCATTCAGCAGGCTGGAGAAGTGTTCCCTCCACAAACTCATTATACTCTGGTCATCAATAACTAGATCACCTCTGGGGGTCCTACAGGAGTGCGCTCCGGTCTTGAAACCTTCAGTTAGTCGCCGGATCTTTTCGTAAAATTTTCGAGCATTACCCCTGTCGGCCAGCTTGTCAAGCTCTTCATACTCACGCATTTCGGCCTCTTTCTTTTTTTGTCTGCAAATGCGTCTCGCTTCCCTCTTCAGCTCTCGGTATCTTTCCCATCCCGCTCGTGTTGCGGTCGATCGCAACATTGCGAGGTAGGCAGTCTGTTTTCTCTCCACTGCGAGACGACACTCCTCATCATACCAGCTGTTTTTTTGGCTTTTCCGAAAACCAATGGTTTCGGTTGCAGCTGTACGTAAGGAGTTTGATATGCCGTCCCACAGCTCCCTTATACCGAGATGCTGATGAGTGCTCTCAGAGAGCAGGAGTGCAAGTCGAGTAGAAAATCGTTCGGCTGTCGGTTGTGATTGCAGCTTCTCGATGTCGAACCTTCCTTGTGTTTGTTGACGTGTGCGCTTTTCTACACAGAGGCGGGTGCGTATCTTAGCTGCTACAAGATAGTGGTCCGAGTCGATGTTGGGACCACGAAGCGTACGCACATCTAAGACACTGGAGACATGTCGTCCATCTATCACAACATGATCGATCTGGTTGCGAGTGATTCGATCCGGGGACAGCCAAGTAGCTTGATGGATTTTCTTATGCTGGAATCTAGTACTACAGACGACCATATTTCATAATTAAAATATTGCCTATCCTTATTTTCACAATTCTCTGACATAAAACATTTATTTTATTTAGAAAAACCTTTAAGTATCTCCAGAAAATTACTGAAGAATTGGAGAATAAATGATCTCTAAATTATGTGTCTTGATATAGCTTCAAAGGGTCTACAAGATTTATGTTCTGAATTTGGATTATGTTTGCCTCAAATATACAGTTTTCCGTATATTGAATTTGTAGCTCTCAGTCAGATTTCAATCAGATTTATCGTAAAAATCTAAGTATCTTTATTATATTCAAGTTGAATAATAAAATCTCGAATAGTCTGATTTGAAGGGGAACACAGTTTTTTCGTCATTTAATTAATTTCATTAAAAATGCAGCAAAAATATCATATATTTAATAATTTCTTAAAGCAGTGTGTGACTCATCCAACTTAAAATTCATTTACGCCTAAAGCTATACTAGGCTACATTTGCACTTGCACATAAGGACACAACTACATTTCGTTTGAATTCCCCGACCATTAATCAGATGTGAAGAGCTTTGACAGTGTCAACTAATGCTGTGTTTGTCACACCAGACACACATACACACCCACACGCATAAATGCGTGGTTTTGACACACACACTCCCGCAATGCATGTGTCATATTCACCCCGCCTCCAGTAGCTGCCGAAGATGTTTCAAATTTCTTGACATGCTGCAATCGATAAGAACGTACGGGTAAAGCATACTTACACGCGTGCTCACTTACAAAACACGTTCAATCAAAACATGTCACTTACTACAACAAACACATACTGCATACACTCAGCTAAAAGCATGTAAATGCACTATGACAAATCGACATGGAACATATTTTCATGCTTCACTATTTATTGGAAAATTAAGTATATAAACCACATATAAATAAATAAAGTAATAAATGTGGGATCTGTGTCATACTAGGCAGCCTAAATGTATGCAATGCATATGGCTGATTGCAAAGAAGCGCCCATAAATGTTGTTGCCAGTCCACCCTCATCCCGCCCCGACACCAATTAACAAATAAATCAATCATATTTACGCAGTGATTGGGATTTTAAGTGTGGGAATTATGAAATGTGTAATATAAAACTTTAATGACACTCTTCACTAACATGAAACGGTATATTTTGCATGCATACTTTCATGCGGTATTACATTTCATTAGCAGCTAAGCGCCTTAACGCAGAAATATTGTTGTGATTTGTTTTTGTTATTGTGGAAATTATGCCAGGAAGTACCAGTAAGCATATAAATTTTCACAGGATCTGAAGGGGCATATTCACTGTGACACAGATAAGCTTACAAGCGAAAACACACACGTGCGCACAAGTTAAGCCACATTATACTTATGATATACACATACATGCATACTCACATACTTGTGTATTAGTGTTGGTATGTTCACGTTTGAAATTTTACTCGCTTAAGAACTTGAATATGCACATACCTAAATGTACATATGTATATACCACTAACTGGCACATGCCTGCAATTACCAAGTGCGCGTAACCTAGCAAACAGCAAATAAATTTGAGTTTATGAAGTTTATATATTTAAGATAATGTCTCAAAGGCTTTTCATGTTTTGGTGGCATTATTATTCCCCTTATTTTAGCTCAGGCTTAGTGAGTGGCGAAACGACTGAGCAACTGAATAAAATTAGTTAGATTGGCAGCACTGGAAAAGAGATTGTTTTAATGAAAACAAACAGAATTTAATGAAAAGCTTCGATGAAAGCTTTTGAAAGTTGTCAGAGCTTTTTTGAACAAACTTTGTTCTAAAAGGTGTACTGGATATGTCTCTGTTGTCTCGACAGCTTCAGATGAAAGCTCCAGAAAGCTGTCAAAGCCTTTTTGAACAAACTTTGGTCTAAAAGTTCTACCGGATAGAGCTCTGTTGTTCAGATAGCTTTTAATGAAAGCTTCTGAAAGTTGTCAAAGCTCGTTTGAACAAACTTTAGCCTAAAAAATCTACTGAGTAGGGCTCTATCGCGTCGATAGCTTGAGATGAAAGCTTCTGAAAGTTGTCAAAGCTCTTTTGAACAAAGTTTGGTCTGAACGTTATACTGGATAGGGCTCTATTGTCTAGATAGCTTTAGATCAAAGCTTTTAAAAGTTTACAAAACATTTTTGAACAAAGTTTAGTCTGAAAATTCTACTTGATAGGGCTTTTTTATCACGATAGCTTTTTGAAAGCTTTTGAATGTTGTCAAAGGTCTTTTGAACAAAGTTTGGTCTGAAATTTCTACTGGATAGGGCTCTGTTGTCTTGATAGCTTTTGCTGAAAACTTCTGAAAGTTGTAAAAGCTCTATTGAACAAACTTTTTTCGAAAGTTCTACTGGATAGGGCTCTATTGTCTCGATAGCTTTTGATGAAAGCTTCTGAATGTTGTAAAAGCTTTATTAAACAAACTTTTTTCGAAAAGTTCTACTGGATAGGGCTCTATTGTCTCGATAGCTTTAGATAAAAGCTTCTGAAAGTTGTCAAAGCCCATTTGAAGAAACTTTGGTCTAAATGCTCTACTGTATAGGGCTCTATTGTCTCGATAGCTTTAGATGAAAGCTTCTGAAAATTGTCAACACTCTTTTGTAGACGTAGACTTTCAGTTAATTGAATCTCAGCGCGAGCTATAGGCTAAAGTACTGTCGCACACGTAGATCTTATAGCCTAAATATTAATGACTTTATATCGTAAAAATTATCTTAAAAAATAGAAAATTTAAAGTATTAAATACAATAATCAATATACCAACAATTGAATCTCACAAATTCACCTTAACCTAAATGTTTATTGGGAAGGATAAAATCGAAAAAAAAAATTTGCGCGCATAAGTACTTTGCTGTGTGCGTGCTCGCTTGCGTACATGTACGAGTATTTAGAGGGATTCCATTCGCTGGCGCATTCCAATGCCAATGCAACGTTTAGCTACTCGAAATATTTTAAGTACTTTTTTGCATAGATTGTGGGTTGCTTTACCCCGCATGGGATTTTTGGCTTGTCTTCTTTATTTTAATTTTCCTCTGAGTATTTTTTTGTGTCTGTTTTTTCTTGCATGTCGCAACTGTATCCTTGAAACAAATAGGGATTTTAAATGAGATGAACCAAACGTAATCCATACCCTAGCTTGGTAGTTATATATTTATGTATATATACATTTCTGTAGCTGTGTTTTACCATATAACTTTTGGTATATGCGATTTGAAGTGGGATATGAGTCTTTATTTGTCAGTGCATGTAACAACCCAGTAGTAAAAAGAACTGAGACAGTTTAGTAAGTACCGAGTTATAGATACCGGAGTTTCGTAAGAAATCAGAATCATGCTCTCTTCTGTAGCTTTTGTAATAACTACCTCAGCATTAAATCATATTAATGCGCCTAAATGTAGGCAATTAGTATAAACTAAAAAGTTAACTAATTTAGAACGATTTCAGTAGATTTTTTCTAAGAACCGACTTAGAGACAGCAAGCGAACACTATTCAAACAAAACTATTTTAATAACATTTAACGAAAACTAGTTTCATTTGAAGAGCGGCTATTTTACAATATAATTGAATTGAAATATACATATCTGCTTGGTAGTTACGCATACTTTCAGACATTTTATTCAAAATATATATTTCATTTGAAGTGCGATGCATAGCAATGAAATATTTTCGCAATACAATATACTTATGTAAGTCCACAGAGCTTTTTACCAGCTTTAACCTTGCGCCTAAAGCTGCTATGGTATTAGTAAAAATCCTGCAATATTTTATTTCAAAGCTTAAAACTGTTGCCATATGCAAATAATTAATGCATTTTATACAGAAAATGTGAAGTGTTAAGCAATGTGAAAAATAAAAACTGAACATATTTTTCATTTAATTATATTATTTTTATTTTTACACTGAGCTTCACAACAAGGGATTATTCAAAGACTCTGCTACATAATTAAAACGTTGTTTTTAATACCTGTACGTAAGCATTGCATAACTGTTGCTAATGGCATATGTTATTTAAACAGAAGGATTTCCGAAGCTCCGCTGAGGACCACTTACATAAAGTCATTTAGTAAACAATATTCATTCTATGTTGAAATATCTTCTTCCTTTCCTGCTTTTGCAGCCTCCAATATATAATTTCAGGATCTCAAAAAAATTCCTAGGCCCTTTTCTTTCTCCATACACAATTTCTATATTTTTCCACAAATTTTGTGTTCTATAACAATTGTTATTTCAGTCACCAGTGTCTCTCTGCTACATCGTTGCCTACTTTGAGGCGTATTTTAGTCAAGTCTAACACCTATTCTAAGCAAAATAAATTTAAAAATTTTATCAGTAATACAAATAATTTCCTCAAATTCAATAAATTCATAATTTATACTTCTCAGCAGGGCACAATAGATCATTGGTCGCACTACATACCCAACGTGTTTCTATCGAACAGTAGATAGTTCGATTCCAATATGGATATCTAATATATCAATAAATATGCCTCTAATAGACTTTTCCATAGGAACTAATTGATCAATTAACCGACATTTACTCGATTAAAACGCTGATTTAGATCGATTTACCATACAAAATAAAAATTTCATTTTTCTATATTAATTTTTTATTGAATTTTAATCGACTTGAAAATGAAATGCAACTCTGCCACAAAGACCGTATTTGTAATTAAATATACGTTCTTTGTCTGCGGGTTGTTTTTCACGATAAACGACGGTAGATGTCGCCGCTGTAAATAAATAAAAAAATAGCAATCAACTGATGAAACTTACCAACTTCTCATGAGAAGTAAAAATAAAAATGTATAACAGCTGATCGATTATCGAGTAACCGACAGTGTGAAGGGCAAAAACTGGTTTCCCAATAAGAATTTTAATTGATCAATTAATTTGGCTGTGTGAAAAGGCTATAGCTTCTCTAATTGTTGCCTAATTAAATTCTTCAGATGCATCTCTGAATATAACATCATCGCGCGTGTATCTGAGTATAAATTTTTTTCCTAAATCAATGTTTATAATATAAAAAATAGTTTAATTGTTGCCTACATTTAGACAAATTGCATTAAAGTCGCACACCTCACATTTTATATACATATAATTATGATTTTATTTTCATTCACATAATATGAAATTCGATTAAAAATAATAAATATGAAACATATTTTTGAAAATAATATAAACAAATTAAGAATTGTATTTTAGATTATTTGTTTCATATTTTATTTTTTTTTATTTCTGTTTTTCGCTCTCTAATCCCAATATAATTTATATTCTATTAAAGCTATACTATACTTTACTTTATTCATCCCACACCTCTGCTGACCTATTCAAAAATGTGTGCTTGACTAAATCTCGGCTTTAATTTATTTATTTAGCTTGATCATTTTTTGCGCCAACATTCGCATATTTTTCGTATTTGTCAATGTAAACTGCTACAGTTTCAGACAAAAATATGTATATGTGTGCATAAACAAACTCTAAAGGAATTAGGCTGCGAGTTGTTATGTTTGTGCCGCAAATCCCTTTGGGGCCGACCACACTACGCACGGATCAGACGGACTATTGCGCAAAATTACAAGAAGCTTTAAATCCTTGCACGCGCGCACACACACAGATACTTACACTTTAATATCTACGCTTATGCCAGTACTTATGTAAGCGTATTAGTAGATGACGCTCTGTGCATGCCTGTGTCGTGTCGTGTCGTGCTCGAGTGGTCTCCAGGGCCAAACAAATATTTGTGCTGCATGCATGTATATAAATAACTGAACTTTACTTGTTTTTGTTTTTGTTGTTTTTATACTCTCGCAACAAATGTTGCTAAAGAGAGTATTATAGTTTTGTTCACATAACCGTTGTTTGTAACACCCAAAACTAAACGAGTTAGATATAGGGTTATATATACCAAAGTGATCAGGGTGAAGAGTGGAGTTCAAATCCGAATGTCTGTCTGTCCGTCCGTCCGTCCGTCCGTCCGTCCGTCTGTGCAAGCTGTAACTTGAGTAAAAATTAAGATATCTTGATGAAACTTGGCACACTTATTTCTTGGCACCATAGGAAGGTTGCTTTCGAAAATGAGCAAAATCGGACCACTGCCACGCCCACAAAATGGCGAAAACCGAAAACACATAAAGTGCCATAACTAAGCCATAAATAAAGCTATGGAAATAAAATTTGGTATGAAGGATCGCACTATGAAGGATGTAATTTTTTTGGGGAAGTGGGCGTGGCCCCGCCCCCTACTAAGTTTTTTTTACATATCTTGCAAACCAATAGAGCTATATGAACCAAACTTTCTGCAGTCGTTTTTTTGAGCCACTTCCTAATACAGTCCAAAAATGAAAGAAATCGGATAATAACCACGCCCACCTCCCATACAAAAGTTAGGTTGAAAATTACTAAAACTGGGTTAACTCACTAACGAAAAACGGCAGAAAAACTAAATTTCACATAAGAAATGGCAGATGAAAGCTGCACACAGATTTTTTTACAAAATGGAAAATGGGCGTGGCGTCGCCCACTTATGGGTCAAAAACCATATCTCAGGAACTACTCGACCGATTTCAATGAAACTTGGTTTGTAATAGTTTCCTTGCATCCCAATGATATGTTGTGAAAATAGGCCAAATCGCTTCACAACCACGCCTACTTCCTATATACCAAAACTTTGAAGACGATCTGAATCGTTTACTTTACAATATATAAAGTAAGTACTAGTGAAGATATCGGTGCAGAACTTTGCACAAATACTATGTTAATAGTGTGGCAGCCCCATTCTAAAAATCGCCGAAATCGGACCATAGGTTTTCAAGGCCCCATATATCGAACGCGATGACCTCGGTGCTTCTAACCTAATATTATGGTTTCCAACTTTCAATGGACTTTATACAATATATATGACGAATATGTGGGTCAAATAAAGTTAAATAAATAAATTGCGAGAGTATAAAATGTTCGGTTACACCCGAACTTAGCCCTTCCTTACTTGTTATTTTTATTTTTCTACACAAAGTACCGGGTACGAGCATTTTGTTGTTTCGAATTTTTCTTTCAATTTCGTTTTCCAGCTTATTTCGCTTGATTTTATTTCACTGCTCCGTTTCTTTATAGAATTGTATTTTGTTCTTAAGCCTTTGGGCGCTGGCAGAAAACTTTTCCATTTGTTTCTTATGTGTTCATATGTTCCCGCTTTTCGGTACATTGTTTATCTTTGTTATGCGCTTTTGTATTTCTACACGCTCTTTTGACCGGTTGCTTATGTTATGTTTTTGTTTTTATTGCTTTTTTTACTTACAAGAATGTGCAAATATTCGTTTACAATGTTATTAGTTTACAATGTTTGTTTTCTGTGATGCAACGAAGGTTCATTGCATATTTTTAGGAGTTTTTTGTTTATGTTTTCAGTCAGATTTTTACTTTAAAAAAATTGCTTAACACTAATTTGTTCATCAAATATTGATTTACTTTAAGAACATATCCAAATCCGTAGAGTCCACTCCGAAATGTATGCTAAGTAGCACCCTAAAAGTAAGCATGCAGCAATAAAAAAATCCCTTTTTAGAAACGCTTACATCCTAAAAGTATGCAAAATCGGATTTTAACTACAAAAATTATCTTCACACTGATTTGTTCATGACACATTGATATACTTTAAAAAAAACCACAAATCCGTAGAGTCTATGTATGTATGTTAAGCAGCATCCTAAAAGTAGGCAAAATAATCATGCAGCAATACTAAAATTAATGAGATTAACAGAAAATAAGCTTGCAGCAATACTAAAATTAAAGCGATTAAATGATTAATAATTATCGACAATTCGATCAGTTCTTAGAAACTCTTATAGCCTAAAAGTATGCAAGATCGGACATTAATTGCATATTTTTAGGAGTTTTTGTTTTTAATTCTGAATTTTAACTAAAAAAATAGCTTAACAATAATTTGTTCATCAAATAGTGATATACTTTAAGAAAAACCCGAAATCCGTAGTGTCCACTATGAAATGTATGCCAAGCAGCATCCTAAAAATAGGCTAACAAAACTAAAATAACGCGGCAATACTGAAATTAATGCGATTAAATTATTCAAAATTAGGTGAAACAGCTCTGATAGAAATTTCGATGAATTTTCAGAAGTGCTCATAGCCTAAAAGTATGCAAATAAAAATTTAAAAGTAAATAGTTTATGAAAATTCGCTAAAATTACTATTTCAACATATTTTTTTGCATTTTTAACCGTCAGCAACCAAAATAACCGGATTTAATTTTAAATCAATTAATTGTTGCCTACATATGTGCGTGGCACGTCCCAACCACAGCTGCTTTTCACTATCAACATCGAGCATGAAAGCGCTATAAAACTTTCTACATTACATTGTCTCACTGTGTGTGAATTCGCTGTACATGACTGCAGGCTGACATGTATCAAAAAGTTATATAAAATGTCCATGTCGGATAGCATATTGTCATCTCACATAGACTGCTGTACAGTTATGCAAGAAGATTTAGCGAAAGTGCACTGATTACAAGCAAAAACTCTGTATTGAAGGCATTGTAAACTTTTAATAGCAACTGTCATAGCACCAAAAAATAAAAAAAAATAAACTAAATTACAACACGCTAATGCAAAGAGATTTGCAACGCCTAAAAGTGCACTACAATAAGTTCAATGGAATAAGAAAAAACAACTTTCTAAAATCGAGTGCATTGAACTCATAGCAAGCGCGAAAAGAATGTACATTGTTGCAGGAGTTGCTGTGAAAACGAGCAATAGAGTGGCCGACATGTAACGCCTAAAAGCAGACAATACTTTTTAGCCATTTGGTGTAAGCGTCTACAATGGTGATGCGCGTTACAGTTGTTTATGTGTTTTTTGTTTTCATTTGTCTTCTTTTTTTTCTATGGAATGCATGGCACCACTTCACAATCACGACACGACGACGACAATACATGTAATGTTGCGCTCAAATGTAGACTACAGTAAAAAATGCCGTTTGTACAAAATGCAACTAGCTGATACCTACGCTAACTCGACAACAATGTGTGCAGCTTGTTCGAAAAATAGCAGTTGCCGTTAGACGTGATCAACGTTTTAGTGTTGTTTCAAGCAAATTTTTGCGACTTAAATTTTTCGGTTGTTTGTTTTTTTTTTTTAGAAATTTCTCGCATCTCTTGCTCTGTAGTAACACTCTAGACTTTTATCTGATGCGCTGCAATCAGCAAAAATTTTCCGGCGTTGCAGATATGCATCAAAACGGTAGCGCTGCCATTAAAACGTGCGCAAAACGGTGCGACGAAGCTTGGCAGTTTAGTGTTGCCTTCTTGTTGGCGACTACATTATATTGTTATGTGTGTCATGGGATTTAGTTTATATTTTTTATGTCGCGGCTAAGTGCTGAAACGGTTACTAAAATGTTGAATTAAATCATTCAAATTAATTTTTGTTTTAAAAATTGTTTTTTTCTCAGTAGAAAATAGATATTTCCATTTTTAACCTTAAGCGCCGCAAAGGATGCTAAATTTTTTGTAAGGTTTGGCTGTTAATGGTCTATCACTTTTAAAAGATAAGATTGTTAAGATTAATTGTTTCTCAATAATCGAAAAGTATGTCAAACAAATGTCGAAAACATAAGAATCGACCGCAATTATTTTTGAGCTCCTAGAGTTCGACGAGTCTTAGTTTCTAACGATAGCTTTTTGATGGTTTCTGCCTTTAAACATATTGCTGGGAAAACCAATTTCTAATTACTTTAAGTGTAGGATACATACCTCTACAAACCCAATCCTTATTATATTCTCGTATTATTTCGGTGGTATACTCGATTACTTTCTATGATTCATATTTTTATATATGTATGATTTTCAAGAAGTAGAATCTTCAGGTTATATTCTCTACACACATCAAAACTTCTAGCGATTACAACATCTAGTAACATACGATGGATTTCAGGATATTATTAAAACCCTTCATACTCTAAGATTTCAATATAGTTGCACATCTCTGAACAAATCGCAAAGTACATTCATATGCAACACTTCAAAAACAATTTAGCGCAGAAAGAACGTATTTACCAAACCACTTAGACATTCATGTTAAGAAACAATAACGAAACGCCTAAAATCACACAACACTTACTGCCTATTCACTAGGCGTAAGCACTACTCAGCCACAGAAATGCATAAAAGAAACACTAAAACACACACTAAAAGCCATGTTAGTACGAGTAGTGAGTGTTGCGAGAAAAATGCAAAACTAAAAGCAAATGCCACTCATTAAATAACCTAAATGGAATTCCTGAATGCAAAAGCGCAAGACTGTATGCCAACGCTGACTGTTCGTTTCAGTTTCCTTTTTTCAACGCATGCACTCTTCACCATTTCTATTTGTGCGATATTTGTGTGCTGCTGGCGACCGACATGCATGCATACGCTGTTGGCGCTGTTGTCCTTCCGCGTTGCATACTTATAGGCGTGCGAGCGTCATAGCCACTTCTAACACTCTATAAATCTTGTAAACGAATCCTTGAGCATTTGCATTGCGCTTATACATAAAAACATATACATACACATATGTATGTAGTTTATTGCTGTAGCAATATTTCGTGATTTTTTCCCTTTCTTTCTGTTATCTTTCATTGCTGTACGTTTTTTTTGCTTTTTGAAAGATTTTAATTATAAACGCATATGGAATTTTGCCTACAATCACATGACAGTTTATAATTGTTTTTCTGCGCATGCAGCAGTTGGACTGTTGCATGCAACATTGGTGGCATTGCTTGTGGCAAATTCACTTTGGCGGTCATGTAGAATACATACGATAAATGGAAAAACCATCGCTTAAAAACAACTCCATCAACGTTATGTACGACCATGAGAATAAGAGAACGAGGCGGAGGAAATAGTGATTCATAGTTTTTTTTTTTTGGCTACAAAAAACAAATAAAATAAAAAAAAAACATATTAAGACAACAACAAAATTGTCCAGTTGAATTCAATAAAAGTGAGAAGGATATTATATGAAAGCAGAATAAGCTTTTGCAATTTTTTTTTTTCTGTTGCTTTATACCAATCTATTTTACTTTGTATCAGTTGTTTGTTCGATTCGCCATTTTCTATAACTACTTGTTAAAGTATTTGAAACAAAAATCTTTCTATCGAAGATCTAATGATATACAAATGGATTAGTAATAACTGTAATATGCGAAGAATCATGATGAGAACCACAGTTTCTACAGTAATATCTCTCTTGCCATCAAATTAAACTGTTCACGAAAAGCATTTTCAATGAAAGCAAGCTCAGATATCTGGAAAAAGTAAAGGCCTTTAAATGGACAGTCCACAAAAGTGTTTTAATCTCTGAAGATAGAATAGCCTTTTCGCACTGTCAATTTTATTGTTCAATTAAATTTTTATATGAGAAACCAGTTTTTGCCTTTCGCACTACCTTCTACTCGATAATCGATCAGCTGTTAAACATTTTTGTTTTTGCTTTTCATAAGTAGTTGGTAAGTTTCAACAACTGATTGCTATTTTCTCAATAATCGCAGCCATTATTTCCAGCAGCGACATTTACCCTCGAGTAGTATTAATGCTATTTTATTAAAAAATACAGGCAACTCGATTAAAATTTAATGTAGAAAGATTAAATTATTAATTGAGCAAATGCCGGTTAATTGACCAATTAGCTCCTGTGTTACATTTCATTTTCAACTCGATTAAAAATCAATGTAGAAAAATGAGATTTTTATTTTTTATGGTAAATCGATCTATATCAGCACTTTAATCGAGCAAATGCCGGTTAATTGATCAATTAGCTCCTGTGCGAAAAGGCTATAAAGGTCCTCATGCTTAGACGTAAAATTTCCTTACGATATTGCTTGCTGCATTTGAATATTTGTTTCTTGAAATATTTTTTTATAATTAAGTATTATTACTGTATTTAAAAGTTGTTGGATATTTATGTAACCTGAACCTGTAATTTATTTATCGTTTTAATTTTATGTAGAACAAATTTTATATTTTAGTAAATTTATATGCAATATTTTTATAAATAAAATTTTTTTCTGTACTTTTAGGTACGTCTTGATTTTATATATGTAAATTCTGTGAAGAGTGCTCTTTCATGAACTTATCTAGAGTAAGTAGAATTTCTATAATTTGAAGAGAGTGAAATTCCGCAATTAATATAGGGATATCACAAAAGAAGAGCAAGAAAAGAAGAATTATATAAATAATATGATTTAAATATTTCAAGGCCATGCTAAGTTAAATATTAATTGTCTCGTGATTTTATAATTTCCCAAAAAAATAAAATCATAAAATTCCAAATAAAATTTTCCTTACCTCTCAAGTAAAACTTGTTATATAAATCTCATAGTCATTATCCTTTGGCAAAACTCATACATCATCGCTTCTTTCGCTTTTTCTACGCATTGCCAACAACACTTTCCAAAGATTACTGATTAGTCTTGCTTAAGAGCTCCAAAGAACTTTCATTATTACATTTATGCGCCGCCTTTGAGCACTTCATATATTATAATAGTTAGTTACAACGGAAGATGAAGAAAGCCAAATGACTCAAGCTTAAAATGAAACAAACTTGCATAGTTCGCTGAGTCACTCATTGCAGCTGTCATTTCCACATGCTGTACACATGCAAATACATACAAACAATATGACCGTAAAATAAACACAATGCAACTTCTAGCTGTTTAATAATACTTTTTACAGCTTGGAGAAGGGAGAAGTGAACCAAAGGCGTAAAAAATATGTTTTTTTAAGTATTTATATAGGTACATATGTTTCGTGTACAATACAGTCTGCCATACTACGAGGCCAGTTTGATAGGCGATTGTAGGAAATGTATACACAAAATTGAAAAGCTTTGTGGATCGTTTACTATACTACACATATGTTACAAAAACAATAATAAATTGTTACAAGTATTAGTTCAGTTTAGTTTGTTTCTAATTTCGACCTTTTGAACTTTTAAAGTTACCAAGCTTTAAAAAGCTCAGTGTTAAAAGCTTTTTTCCGAGTGATGAGGTCTTCTATTAAACACACTTTTATGCACAGAACCTTTAGAAAAACTATTATCTGGGGGAGTGATGAAAATTATAAAGGCTCTTTGGCACTCAATCTTTCAAAGCTAAGTAAAAGCTTTCCAACTAACGGTTATACAAATGCAGAAGCGATCTAGTATGGAAATAATTTTGTTTACCAGAAAACTCACTGCTCTTTCCTCCTTTCCTCTCAACTGCATTACATCAACCAGCAACAATGTTTCTTTTGCTTCACAGCATACAACTTTGTTGGTGTTGTAACGCAAAGTTCTTACAAGTCGGCAAAAGTCTTTAATTTGTTTGCCAGCACCAGAGCCAACTTCAAGACGGTGAGATTACAAAACGAAATTGAGTTATAAGTAGCGGCAGTGGTCATAGCCACCGGCAATGTAACAGCAAAATCAGCATCAGCCATAACGGCTTACATATACATATATTCGAATCAGACCGACAACAACAATAGTGTTGGAAACAACTTTTACGGTTGTTTCAACACGAATCGTATAACTTTCGGTAAAACATTACCGTTGCTGCTACTCCAACTTCGACGTCGGCAGTTTTTGTCACTCGTCATACCGTTTTGTAGACGCAAACTTCAATAACTTTTGCTTCAATTTTCTGTTGTGTATTTAAAACTTTATACACACCGTTATGCTTACCTTGTGGTACTGTTATATTGAATTTGGCGCGTGGGTTGTGAAACAATAAACCCAGTTATTGTTGCATTGCAGTTGTAGTAATGTTGAGTGGGTGTATTTGGGGATAGTTTGTTGTTGGGTATACTCACTTACTGTATTTTTCTGTAAGTACTTATTAAAAAACACACCACCTTTTGTCGATTTTAAAGCAGCTTTCGACAGCACGAAAAGGAGCTGCCTTTATGCCGCGATGTCTGAATTTGGTATCCCCGCAAAACTAATACGGCTGTGTAAGTTGACGTTGAGCAACACCAAAAGCTCCGTCATGATTGAGAAGGACCTCTCCGAGCCGTTCGATACCAAACGAGGTTTCAGACAAGGTGACTCACTATCGTGCGACTTCTTTAACCTGATGCTGGAAAAAATTATAAGAGCTGCAGAGCTAAACAGAGAGGGTACCATCTTCTATAAGAGTGTACAGCTCCTGGCGTACGCCGATGATATTGATATCATCGGAAGCAACAACCGCGCCGTTTGTTCTGCTTTTTCCCGCATGGATAAGGAGGCGAAGCGAATGGGTCTGGAGGTGAATGAGGACAAGACGAAATATCTCCTGTCATCAAGCAAACAGTCGGCGCATTTGCGTCTTGGCTCCCACGTCACTGTTGACAGTCATAACTTCGAGGTCGTAGATAATTTCGTATACCTGGGAACCAGCATCAACAACACGAACAATGTCAGCCTCGAAATCCAGCGCAGAATAACTCTTGCCAACAGGTGCTACTTTGGACTGAGTAGGCAATTGAACAGTAAAGTCCTCTCTCGACGAACCAAAATCAAGTTCTACAAGTCGCTTATCATTCCCGTCCTGCTCTACGGTGCAGAAGCTTGGACGATGTCAACATCAGATGAGACGACACTAGGAGTTTTCGAGAGGAAAATTTTGCGCAAGATTTATGGTCCTAAGAACATTGGCAACGGCGAATACCGCAGACGATGGAACGATGAGCTGTACGAGTTATACGACGACATTGACATAGTTCAGCGAATAAAAAGACAGCGGCTACGCTGGCTAGGTCATGTTGTCCGAATGGACGAAAACACTCCAGCCCTGAAAGTGTTCGATGCAGTACCCGCCGGAGGAAGCCGAGGAAGGGGAAGGCCTCCACTCCGTTGGAGGGACCAGGTGGAGAGCGACCTGGTTACACTTGGGATCTCCAACTGGCGCCGAACTGCGAAGGAGAGAGAGAGATGGCGCACTATCGTCGATTCGGCTATAACCGGCTAAACGGTTGCAACGCCAATCACATACATACATACTTATTAAAAAAATCGCTCTGCATAACTGTACTTTATGTTAATATTTAGTTGAGCTATCCGCGCTTGAGAACGCGTTCGAAAGCTTTTGTAGTATTATTAAAATTCTCTATTATCACCTGAAACTGCATAATATTCTCAGAAATCATATTGCACAAACGAGAACGTACATAATTAATGAACGCACCTGATTCTGCGAATTTCACCGATATATGTATGTCTAATTATGTATTAATGCTGTCCGCCACACATGCGTTTGTAATCGAAGAACTCACTTGACATCTTCATGTCTATTAATTAAGCAATACCTTCTAATGAATTTGCTTTGCAGTTACAAACATGCCTGGCAGGAATAACGGTAATTTACGCGCGAGAAAATTTGGTATGTGGTTTCTCTGTGATTTCGCAATTAAATATTGTTTCCATGGCAAGTTGTGTTCTTCTTCTTCTTAACTGGCGTAGAAACCGCTTACGCGGTTATAGCCGAGTCCACAACAGTGCGCCACGCATCTCTCCTTTTGGCGTTTTGGCGCCAATTGGTAATACCAAGTGAAGACAGGTCCTTCTCCACCTGGTCCTTCCACCGGAGTGGAGGTCTCCCTCTTCCTCGGCTTCCACCAGCGGGTACTGCATCGAAAACTTTCAGAGCTGGGGCACTTTCATCCATTCGAACAACATGACCCAGCCAGCGTAGCCGCTGTCTTTTTATTCGCTGGACTATGTCTATGTCGTCGAACAACACATACAGCTCATCATTCCATCTTCTGCGGTATTCGCCGTTGCCAATGTTTAAGGGACCGTAAATCTTCCGCAAAACCTTTCTCTCGAAAACTCCTAGTGCCGTCTCAACGGATGTTGACATCGTCCACGCTTCTGCACCATAAAGTAGGACGGGAATGATGAGGGACTTGTAGAGTTTAGTTTTTGTTCGTCGAGAGAGGACTTTACTTTTCAATTGCCTACTCAGTCCATAGTAGCACCTGTTGGCAAGAGTGATTCTGCGTTGGATTTCAAGGCTGACATTATTATCGGTGTTAATGTTGGTTCCTAGGTATACGAAATTATCTACAACTTCAAAGTTATGACTGTCAACAGTGACGTGGGAGCCAAGACGCGAATGCGCTGACTGTTTGTTTGATGACAGGAGATATTTCGTCTTGTCCTCGTTCACCACCAGACCCATTCGCTTCGCTTCCTTATCCAGGCGGGAAAAAGCAGAACTAACGGCGCGGGTGTTGTTTCCAATGATATCGATATCATCGGCGTACGCCAGGAGCTGTACACTCTTGTAAAGATGGTACCCTCTCTGTTTAGCTCTGCAGCTCTTATAATTTTTTCCAGCATCAGGTTAAAGAAGTCGCACGATAGTGAGTCACCTTGTCTGAAACCTCGTTTGGTATCGAACGGCTCGGAGAGGTCCTTCCCGATCCTGACAGAGCTTTTGGTGTTGCTCAACGTCAACTTACACAGCCGTATTAGTTTTGCGGGGATACCAAATTCAGACATCGCGGCATAAAGGCAGCTCCTTTTCGTGCTGTCGAAAGCAGCTTTAAAGTCGACAAATAGATGGTGTGTGTCGATCCTTTTTCACGGGTCTTCTCCAAGATTTGGCGCATGGTGAATATCTGGTCAGTTGTTGATTTTCCAGGTCTAAAACCACACTGATAAGGTCCAATCAGTTTGTTGACGGTGGGCTTTAGTCTTTCACACAGTACGCTCGATAGAACCTTATAAGCGATGTTAAGGAGGCTTATCCCACGATAGTTGGCGCAGATTGTGGGGTCTCCCTTTTTGTGGATTGGGCAGAGTACACTGAGATTCCAATCGTCGGGCATGCTTTCTTCCGACCATATTTCGCAAAGAAGCTGATGCATGCACCTTATCAGCTCTTCGCCGCCGTATTTGAATAGCTCGGCCGGCAATCCATCGGCCCCCGCCGCCTTGTTGTTCTTCAAGCGGGTAATTGCTATTCTAATTTCTTCACGGTCGGGCAATGGAACATCTGTTCCATCGTCGTCGATTGGGAATCGGGTTCGCCATCTCCTGGTGTTGTACTTTCACTGCCATTCAGCAGGCTGGAGAAGTGTTCCCTCCACAAACACAGTATACTCTGGTCATCAACCACTAGATCACCGCTGGGGGTCCTACAGGAGTGTGCTCCGGTCTTGAAACCTTCAGTTAGTCGCCGGATCTTTTCGTAAAATTTTCGAGCATTACCCCTGTCGGCCAGCTTGTCAAGCTCGTCATACTCACGCATTTCGGCCTCTTTCTTTCTTTTTCTGCAAATGCGTCTCGCTTCCCTCTTCAGCTCTCGGTATCTTTCCCATCCCGCTCGTGTTGCGGTCGATCGCAACATTGCGAGGTAGGCAGTCTGTTTTCTCTCCACTGCGAGACGACAATCCTCATCATACCAGCTGTTTTTTGGGCTTTTCCGAAAGCCAATGGTTTCGGTTGCAGCTGTACGTAAGGAGTTTGATATGCCGTCCCACAGCTCCCTTATACCAAGATGCTGATGAGTGCTCTCAGAGAGCAGGAGTGCAAGTCGAGTAGAAAATCGTTCGGCTGTCGGTTGTGATTGCAGCTTCTCGATGTCGAACCTTCCTTGTGTTTGTTGACGTGTGCGCTTTTCTACACAGAGGCGGGTGCGTATCTTAGCTGGGTCAAAATTTCTCAGAAATATCAATGTTGGTCGGGGGTCAGCCGATTTTTTTGAAACTTAGCATAACTTTAGTGTTAGGTGAGAGGTGTTTGTGGGCCAAAGGGTTTTTAAAAATTTTCAAAAATTTAGAACTTACAGGGTTTTTAATTTTTAAGTCAGAGTTTTTTTAAATTACGATAAACTTAACAGGTTTTAATGGATTTGCTTCAAATTTACAGGATTTACAGAGGATTCGTAACAGTTTTAAACAAAATTTACAAGCTTTAAATATTTCAAAAATTTTACCAGAAAAAAATCAAAAACATTTTTGAAACTAGAATTACACTGATTTGGCCACGTGCCATATTCATGGCATAATTTTTTTTTTAATTCCTTATAATTTTCTGCGTATTTCAAAAAAAAAATTGATGGAGGGTCTAAAACTAACGGAGATATTCAATATTTCGTCCAACGGTGCACTGTGGCGCGCGACAGTAGGCGCATCACGATCGACTTATATACCACACTTGGCTTAAGTATATAGATTACTTTCATTCAAAATCATCAGTTAGAATAAATATGTCAATTATGCTCACATTTTTAAAAAATGTTGTTAAATAAATATCATGTAAATTTAAAAATTTGTCGTTTAACCGAAAATTTTTTTAACAGAATTCGTATCTATCTGAATATATAATAGGCAGAAATATCATTTAACAGAATATTTAATATTCCGAAAGTTTGTTTGTCAGTATACTAATTTGTTAGACTTTTTCTTTATCTGAATTTTTAATAGGTAGAAAGATCGTTTTTTACTTATAAAAAAATTAGTGACTTATAACTTCCATAATATGGTTTTGAAATCATTGAACTTTAAGTATCTTTGAATCCTTGGAGGCTGAATATTCTTTGCAAATTATTGTTGTTTCATCCTTAGGGATAAAGCAATGAAAGCTTCTAGAGCCTGAGATTGTTTTTGCTTTTGAAAATCTTGTTTGAAGACGCTTTTCATTTAGAGTGTGTTCTTCTTTCGTGCAAAAAATAATGTTTACGTTGTTAAAGGCTTTTGAGGCCCAGTCATACAACTGCTTCGCTGTTTGAATAGCTTCTTTATTGACTCGTTGGAGATTGCTTTATAATATATATATATTTGCAATAATTTGCAAAGAATATTCAGCATCCAAGGATTCAAAGATACTTAAAGTTCAATGATTTCAAAACCATATTATGGAAGTTATAAGTCACTAATTTTTTTATAAGTAAAAAACGATCTTTCTACCTATTAAAAATTCAGATAAAGAAAAAGTCTAACAAATTAGTATACTGACAAACAAACTTTCGGAATATTAAATATTCTGTTAAATGATATTTCTGCCTATTATATATTCAGATAGATACGAATTCTGTTAAAAAAATTTTCGGTTAAACGACAAATTTTTAAATTTACATGATATTTATTTAACAACATTTTTTAAAAATGTGAGCATAATTGACATATTTATTCTAACAGATGATTTTGAATGAAAGTAATCTATATACTTAAGCCAAGTGTGGTATATAAGTCGATCGTGATGCGCCTACTGTCGCGCGCCACAGTGCACCGTCGGACGAAATATTGAATATCTCCGTTAGTTTTAGACCCTCCATCAATTTTTTTTTTTTGAAATACGCAGAAAATTATAAGGAATTAAAAAAAAATTATGCCATGAATATGGCACGTGGCCAAATCAGTGTAATTCTAGTTTCAAAAATGTTTTTGATTTTTTTTGGTCAAATTTTTGAAATATTTAAAGCTTGTAAATTTTGTTTAAAACTGTTACGAATCCTCTGTAAATCCTGTAAATTTGAAGCAAATCCATTAAAACCTGTTAAGTTTATCGTAATTTAAAAAAACTCTGACTTAAAAATTAAAAACACTGTAAGTTCTAAATTTTTGAAAATTTTTAAAAACCCTTTGGCCCACAAACACCTCTCACCTAACACTAAAGTTATGCTAAGTTTCAAAAAAATCGGCTGACCCCCGACCAACATTGATATTTCTGAGAAATTTTGACCCAGCTGCTACAAGATAGTGGTCCGAGTCGATGTTGGGACCACGAAGCGTACGCACATCAAAAACACTGGAGACATGTCGTCCATCTATCACAACATGATCGATCTGGTTGCGAGTGATTCGATCCGGGGACAGCCATGTAGCTTGATGGATTTTCTTATGCTGGAATCTAGTACTACAGATGACCATATTTCGGGCCCCGGCGAAGTCGATCAGCCTCAGACCGTTTGGTGATGTTTCGTCATGAAGGCTGAATTTTCCGACTGTTGTGCCAAAGACACCTTCTTTACCCACCCTAGCATTGAAATCGCCAAGCACGATTTTGACATCGTGGCGGGGGCAGCGCTCATAGGTACGTTCTAGGCGCTCATAGAAGGTATCTTTGATCACTTCGTCCTTCTCTTCCGTCGGGGCGTGGGCGCAAATCAGCGATATGTTGAAGAACCTCGCTTTGATGCGGATTGTGGCTAGACGTTCATCCACCGGAGTGAATGCCAGGACTCGACGACGGAGTCTCTCTCCCACCACGAATCCCACACCGAATTTGCGCTCCTTTATATGGCCGCTGTAGTAGATGTCACAAGGACCCACCTTCTTCCGTCCTTGTCCCGTCCATCGCATTTCTTGGATTGCGGTGATGTCAGCCTTTACTCTTACGAGGACATCAACCAGCTGGGCAGAGGCACCTTCCCAATTAAGGGTCCGGACATTCCAGGTGCATGCCCTTAAATCATAGTCCTTTATACGTTTGCCGTGGTCGTCATCAAAAGGGGGGTTTCTCATCCGAGGCCTGTGTTTCTTATTCACTGGTTATTCGTTTTTATGTGGTGGGTCCCAAGCCCAACGCACAACCGCATAAGCGGGATTCGCCTTCTCACTTTAGCTCGCTTCCAGACGGATGTCTGTTGGCTACCCAGAGGATACTTGGTCTAAGACCGGAAGTTGTGAGCTGCTTGAGCCACATGTAAAAGAATCGTTCCTGGCCACTCCCAAGTGAATGGCAGTCAGAAACTTTCCTCACTTACGTGAACTTCTACATATGACTCCATCCTCCGGTTGTGTTCATTATGTGAAATTTGACCCCTTCAATTTGTAGATATTTCGAGGAAATGGTTTTGATGCATAATTCAATCAGCTGTTTTCTCTATAAGATATACGTACTATTAGTTAGCAAAGTTCTGCCGAATCGTGCTGTTGGTGTAGCTTTCTGGAATTTTAAAACTTAATTTTTGACATGAGTGATGAAAAATTATTTTTCGAATAATAAGTAAATAATTTAACAATTGAAAATTACTACAATATTGGGTTTAATAAATTAATTTCGATTATTGCAGAAAGCCTTGCTCTCTTCCAAAAGAAGTACAACTTTTTAAGCCAACAAAATAGTTGTGCAGTTGATTTGAATGAGAGCGAGAGGGCTTTTTATTAAATTAGTATAAGTTGTTGGTATTTTATTACTGTTGCTTTATACCAGTCTATTTTACTTTATACCAGTTGTTTGTTCGATTCGCCACCTTTTATAATGCTGTTTATATGCAATTTCTACAACATTTTGAACTGCTCTGAGAGATATAGCCTTTGCAGCAACAACAAAATTGGCTCAAGATTTCATGTAGTAGTCTGCTTTCAGGCGTTTACTCAATAAATTTCACAAGAGACTTAAACACCGTTTTTTATATTTTTTTAATTCTTTTTCAATATTTTTTCTCAACAGTTCTCCAAAATAGATGCATAATTCGCTCACATATAACCACTATATTGCATCTATTTTGATTTTATTGACTTTGTGACCGTTACATATATAAGTAATGTTCCATTTTTCGAACTCATTAACCCTTTTCGTTGCTTATAAATATACGAAATGACTATGTTTGCTTATTAAATATTTACCCATTAGTTGCTTTCGTAAGTAGTTCGTGACTGGTAACTTCGCTCTAAGCTATTAAAAAGAAAAATTGGTATGTATACAGTCATACACATTCACCACTTGGCCATTAAAAGGCCTGCTTCAGCGCTTATCATATTTCAAATATTGCAATTTTAGGTCAAACGAACAAAAAATATCACTTCTTCCTCATCAACATTCTGCTTGAGACACTAAAATTGCCAAACGTATCGTTTCTATTGCCATTATTCTTCGCCTGCTCCATCTCCACCGCCATACACCTTTATCGGCGTAACGTTATAAAATATGTTTTCTTATTTTATTCCTTGCAGCATATATATATATATATCTTTTTGGCAGACTCCTGCAAATAGGCAAAGTTTCTCACACATACAGCTGTATTGGTAGTACATTTTCACATTTGCTTAGTTTGCACATTTTCGGCTAATTTATGTTGCACGATTACTTCACGTTGTTGCCACTTAAAGTTTCGGCCTGATACTTCCCTTCGTTTTGTGTTCATATGTATGTAATACGAGTATGTGTTGCTTATTGTTATATAAGGGTTTATTTAGTTGTGCGAGTAAGCCGCTATAACAATATACCTTTTTCATTCGCCAACACCAGTTGTGGCAATATACATATATGCGGAGCAAAGCGGTTGTTGCATATTCATCGGTTGAAGTGGGAAGGCACTCACTGCTGTGTGTTTGTATTTATGTGTATGAGCAGCCTGTTATTGATTTTTCATAAATCGCAAGTGTTCACAAATATTTTAGCTGGAAATCATTAGGCAGGCGCATAGACAAACAAACACACATACATACATATGCACATGAGTTTCCTCTGATGTAATTACTAACACATTGCCAATATATATTGCAGAGAAGCAGTGATTTCGGCACTTTCAAAGTTGATTATTAACTTCTAAAATAACAAGCGAGGCAACTTTCCTTAGAAACGTAACCGAATTGTAATATGATTTTACAATACGTCGTACAATAAGCGTGTTCACACGCGCACGAAATGCAAAAAGCTCATAGTTTCACGCACATACGAAAACATTCGTACGTAATATAAGGCTAAAGCTAATTAAGTATGTAACTAGTGTTGATTAAATATTTAGTAATTCGTTAATAATATTAAAGGGTTTTTTCAATATGGACGCTACAAAAGTAGAGCGATAGGCACAGCAAATGACGCCGTATTTTTTCCCGCTCTTTTGACATTTCTCCTCAGTAAGGTTTGCCATTTAATCATCGAAAGATATAGGATCCAACAACGAGTCGAAATTATTAAAATTTGCAGTGGTCGGCTCATTTCTGGCTAAATGGCTTCGGAAATAAGCAAAATATGCGTTATTGGTCAGACAGCACTCCTCATATACTCCATGAATCACCATTGCATACCGAAAAAATTATGGTTTGGTGCGGTTTATAGGCCAACGCCAACGTTATTGGGTTGAACTTCTTCCGTGATGATCAAGGCCGACACGTTGCTATGAATGAGATCGCTACTACTCAATGATAACCGAATATTTTTTGCCCAAATTGGATGATATGGACTTGGCCAATGTGTGGTACCGACAGGACGCCGTCACAAGCCACACAGTGAAACTATTAAACTATTTCCTGTGGGGCTACTCAAATCTATGGTTTATGCCAACAAGCTAGCGACGATTGATGAACTTCGTACGAATATCGAACGTGAAATTGCAGCAGTATCGGCCGATTTATGCTTGAAAACCTTGTCGAAAATTGCAAAGCGTGCCCGTGGTAGCCATGTAATCCATGAAATCAAGTTCCATACATAATGACATCGAATGTACTTTCACAGGAATAAAAAAATTTATTTATATCCCAAACCGTTTTTGTTTTACTTAAAACATTGGTAGCGCTCTTATTGAAAACCCCTTTACTTGTCGAAGTAACTTTCCGAAAGTACTACCAACAGCTAAAGAAAAAACTGAAAATACCACCGTTTACATGCACTCTCACTAATCTCGAATAAATAATTTGAGAATACCTAACACAGGCGCTAATAATATTATAAATTTCTAACTTTATATAGATGGCGATACTGTCGCAATAATTCCAAATCTCGTATATTTATGATGATTTTCATAAATTATACCACTTTACAATGCATAAAATGATTGTAGAAATCAAATTACAGAACTACTTTGAATAAGCATTTGTTGGTACCATATTTCACAAACTCCCATTGAAAGTATGGCAATCGAACATTCTTCGCTTACCTACGATTAAATCCATAGTCGTTACCTTCACTGGTATGGTCTAAGATCCATTTTAGATTGCAATTTTTAAACATTTTCTATCGACAAAGGGTTTTTACTTATTATTATTATGTGTACCGATTTCGAACCTGTGCTATGTAGTGTGTGCAATCTGTAATATGATTTACACTGTATACACTAAAAGTTAAATATAATTTAACCATTCTGACTGATAGAAAGAAATAGTTATGAGTTGTTTCAAAGTTTACTTTAAAAACAAGTAAGGAAAGGCTAAGTTCGGGTGTAACCGAATATTTTATACTCTCGCAATTTATTTATTTAACTTTATTTATATTATATAATACACAATTTGACCCACATATTCATCATATATATTGTATAAAGTCCATTGAAAGTTGGAAACCCTAATATTAGGTTAGAAGCACCGAGGTCCTCATGTTCGATACATGGGGCCTTGAAAACCTATGGTCCGATTTCGGCGATTTTTAGAATGGGGCTTCCACACTATAAAGGTAGTATTTGTACAAAGTTCTGCATCGATATCTTCACTAGTACTACCTTTATATATTGTAAAGTTAACGATTCAGATCGTCTTCAAAGTTCTGGTATATAGGAAGTAGGCGTGGTTGTGAAGCGATTTGGCATATTTTCACAACATATCATTTGGATGTAAGAGAACTATTACAAACCAAGTTTCATTGAAATCGGTCGAGTAGTTCCTGAGATATGGTTTTTGACCCATAAGTGGGCGATGCCTAGCCCATTTTCCATTTTGTAAAAAAATATGAGTGCAGCTTCTGGCTGCCATTTCTTATGTGAAATTTAGTGTTTCTGGCGTTTTTCGTTACTGAGTTAACTCACTTTTAGTAAGTTTCAACCTAACCTTTGTATGGGAGGTGGGCGTGGTTATTATCCGATTTCAACTATTTTCATGTTGTGTGGTGGGGTACGTAAGAGAACTGACTGCAGAAAGTTTGGTTTATATAGCTTTATTGGTGAGCGAGTTATATACAAATAACCGATTTGGGGGCGGGGCCACGCCCACTTTCCCAAAAAAATTACATCCAAATATGCCCCTCCCTAATGAGATCCTATGTTCCAAATTTCATTTTCATAACTTTATTTATGGCTTAGTTATGACACTTTATGTGTTTTCGGTTTTCGCCATTTTGTTGGCGTGGCAGTGGTCCGATTTGGCCCATTTTCGAAAGCAACCCTCTCACGGTCCCAAGGAACGTGTGTTCCAAGTTTCATCAAGATATCTCAATTTTTACTCAAGTTATCCGTTGCACGGACGGACGGAGGAACGGACGGACAGACAGACATTCGGATTTTGACTCGTCTCGTCACCCTGATCATTTTGATATATATAACCCTATATCTAACTCGTTTAGTTTTATGACTTACAAACAACCGTTAGGTGAACAAAACTATAATACTCTCTTTAGCAACTTTTGTTGCGAGAGTATAATAATATAAATTGACAAATATAGTCTACATTCAGGCACAATGGAAAAAATTTTAAAATTTATTTCTAACTGAAAAACAGTTATTTTTATACTCTCGCAACCTGTTGCACAGAGTATCATAGTTTTGTTCACATAACGGTTGTTTGTGTCACCAAGAAATATAAGAGTTAGATATGGGGTTATATATACATAAATGATCAGGATGACGAGTAGATTTGAAATCCGGATGTCTGTCCGTCCGTCTGTCCGTCTGTCCGTCTGTCCGTCTGTCCGTCTGTCCGTAACTTGAGTAAAAATTAAGATATCTTAATGAAACTTGGAACACATGTTCCTTGGCACCCTGAGGAGGTTGCTTTCGAAAATGGGCAAAATCGGTCCACTGCCACGCCCACAAAATGGTGGAAACTGAAAACCTATACAGTGTCATAACTAAGCCATAAATAAAGTTATGAAAATGAAATTTGGAACATAGGATCCCATTAGGGAGGGGCACATTTGGATGTAATTTTTTTGGAAAAGTGGGCGTGACCCCGCCCCAAATAGGTTTTTTGTATATAACTCGCAAACCAATAAAGTTATATAAGCCAAACTTTCTGCAGTCATTTCTTTTAGCCATTTCCTTATACAGTCCAAAAATGAAAGAAATCGGATAATAACCACGCCCACCTCCCATACAAAGGTTAGGTTGAAAATTACTAAAAGTGCGTTAACTCACTAACGAAAAACGTCAGAAACACCAAATTTTACATAAGAAATGGCAGAAGGAAGCTGCACTAAGATTTTTTTACAAAATGGAAAATGGGCGTGGCATCGCCCACTTATGGGTCAAAAACCATATCTCAGGAACTACTCGACCGATTTCAATGAAACTTGGTTTGTAATAGTTTTCTTACATCCCAATGATATGTTGTGAAAATAGGCCAAATCGCTTCACAACCACGCCAACTTCCTATACACCAGAACTTTGAAGACGATCTGAATCGTTTACTTTACAATATATAAAGTAAGCACTAGTGAAGATATCGGTGCAGAACTTTGCACAAATACTACGTTTACATTGTGGCAGCCCCATTCTAAAAATCGGCGAAATCGGACCATAGGTTTTTAAGGCCCCATATATCGAACATGAGGACCTCGGTGCTTCTAACCTAATATTAGGGTTTCCAACTTTCAATGGACTTTATACAATATATATAATGAATATGTGGGTCAAATTGTGTGTTATATAATATAAATAAAGTTAAATAATTAAATTGCGAGAGTATAAAATGTTCGGTTACACCCGAACTTAGCCTTTCCTTACTTGTTATTCTTGTGTTATTCTTATTTTTGAAAATAATCGCTGATTTATAGGAAGAAATATGTATGAGTGTCTCAAAGTAATCTTTAAATTTTATATAAATGGATAAAAGTAGTCTACATGCAGGCGAGTTGAAAAAAAAAATGTATGTGAACTGAAAACTGTGTTTTTTTTTAAGTCAATCACTGAATATTTCCAACTTAATATTTTTATACAATTCTACTATAAGGCATGGGGCCTTCGTCTGAAATATTACAATTTTTCAATAATTTTTTATGTTTAAGTTCTTTTTTAGTTGCAAACTTCACCCCACAAATATTTCAACTCAAACTTTGTCATTAAGTGCAGACCACTTCCGCCGCTTTACCGTTGCTCCAAAAGGTTATTAGTTTTATGACAAGTTTTTATGACTTTGCCTGTCGCAATGGCTAATTTACACATGCTTGCGCATTGCCCGATGCCGATATATAGGGGATTTTTGGGTAATAATGAAATGGCTGAACTTGCAAAGAAATTTAAGTGTGTAGTTAAATATTATAGTCCATTTAATTCTATTGTGAAAAAAACGCATAAATCTTTATTATGTGTATATTACAACAACAAAAACAAGGTAAATGTAGCGATTATCACACGAGTGGAGTAATTGAGGGGTTTCTTTAACATACATATATGTATGTATATGAGCCAAAAATACACTTATATGTATTATATCTAGCAATTATATTATTATTAACCCAAACGATTACCCTCCTCCCGCCCAACCGACGCGTGGGGCGCAGTCCGCATACGAGCGGAATTTGCCGAGTCTAGAAAGGCAAGAGATTTTTAAGCGTCCGGTTCTCAAACTGCTCAGCTACAGAAACAAACATTTCAACAGCTGAGAATTAAAAATTTATAAAAACAAAAAGTTAAAAATTTCTGAATATTACTTATTAAGAGAAGACAAAATAGTTTTTTTGATGCTAAATATTGAGTCAGATGGATCAAATGTGCTGGAATGCGAATTAAAATCATGACATATTCGGCGGAATGGTTCATTTAACTCAAAATTTGTTCTAGAAGATTTTAGAAATAATGGTCTGAACTGCCTGGATGAACGCAATGGGACATTAAACTTAATATCAGACAAAAGGAATGAACTACAAACTAAACCATTCAGAAGTTTTACTAGGAATATTATACCTAGCATTTCTCTGCGACTAGTGAGTGTGGGAAGATTTATAAGTTTTAAACGATTAGTATACGGGGAAGATTCAATCTTGAGTCCCAATGTAAGTGACCTAAAGCAAAAAGTAAAAATTGTTTTTGAACGGACTCAAGCTTATCAGAATGGGATTGATAGCTAGGATTCCATACCACAGAACCATACTCCAATACAGGCCTTACCAATGTTGTAAAAAGAATTTTAGTAATATACGGATCATTAAATTCTTTAGACCAACGTTTAACAAAGCTAAGAGCACCTTTAGCTTTTAAGACAATTGAATTTACATGAGAATTAAAATTTAGTTTAGGGTCCATATGAACTCCTAAATCAACAAAGCTAAAAACTTGCTCTAAACTGAAGTTATTTATTACATAGGGAGAAAGATCAACAGTTCTACGGGAAAAGCACATCATTTTAAATTTTTTAAGATTCAGTGGCATATCATTTTTGTCACACCAAGTAACTAAATTATTTAAATCCGATTGCAACTCAGTCCTTTCGTTATGAGAAGTATATGATTTAAAAAGTTTTACATCATCCGCATATAATAAAATTTCTGAAAACTTAATTACTGAAGGTATATCATTTATGAACAATAAGAACAGAATCGGGCCGAGATGACTACCCTGTGGAACTCCTGAAGTGACACTAATTGAATCGGATAATGTATTATTAAATAAAACTTGTTGTTTTCTGTTAGTAAGATATGAGGATACCCATTCAAGTAGTCTTGGTTGAAAACCAAGAAGATCCAGTTTTTGCAAAAGAATTGAGTGGTTTACTCTATCGAATGCTTTACTAAAGTCTGTATATATAACATCAGTATTCTTATTATCCCTAAAACCCATTGACACATGGTTTACAAATTCAAGTAAGTTTGTTACTGTAGATTTCCCTTTACAAAATCCATGCTGAGAAAATGAAATTAAAGGAGAGATTAAGAAAGTTATTTGGTCAGTGACAATAGCTTCAAAAAGTTTGGGTATAGCTGACATTTTAGCTATCCCCCTATAGTTCTCAACAGATGATCTAACTCCACTTTTATGCAAAGGTAATATAAAAGAGTTTTTCCACATTGACGGAAAAATACCTTGTTTAAGAGATAGGTTAAAAAGCTTAGTTAAGGGCAGATAGATATATTTTGCACAATTTTTAAGAAAGCTTGAGGGAATCATATCAGGGCCATATTTAAACGAATTTTTTAACGTAACTAAATAATTTAAGACATCTGTTTCAGAAATAATTGGTGTATTAATTACAGTACTCGGACATAACACTTGATGATATGGCACATTCATAGGGTTGTTTGAACAATAATTGGATTTGAAGAATTCTGCAAACATATTAGAAATAATATAATTGTCACATGACATTGTTGATTTATATTTCATCGCGGACGGAAAATTGGAAATCCTGCGTTTGGAGTTAACGAAACCATAAAACAATTTCGGATTACGAATAATATTATTTTTTACTTTGATTATGTAGTTTTTATAACATTTTTTGTTAAGTTCCTCAAACTGACGACGCAATTTAGAATATTTTAAATAGTCAACAAGAGCTCCAGTTTTTTTATAAAGTTTAAAAGCACGAGCTTTTTTATTTTTTAATTTACATAGCTCATTCGAATACCACAAATTTGAACTTTTTCTTTTGATAATAAAACATTTCGGAACAAATCTTTCAAAAATATTAAAAATTGTTTCATTAAAATGTGATACATTTAATTCAATATTACCACTGTAATCAGGCCAAGTCAATTTAGAAAGTTCACAATTAATCTTTTTGAAGTTAGCTTTGGCAAAGTTGAACCGAGAACAAAGGTCCTGTTTGTTGTATACAAGTAATTCGTCTATGATTTCGATATTAATTTCCAAGGCAGGGTGATAAGAGTCCTCTGGCAAAACTAAAGGATCAGATCGGACCACAGAAACTGTTGAAGTATTATCAACATAGACCAAATCTAAGAATTTACCAAACTTGTTCGGAATTAAGTTAATTTGGTTAAGACCCATCCCAGACATTTCTTCCAAAAACTCATTAAAGCTTAAACGAGTGCAAAAAGGGGTAATGCAATCGTCAACAGATTTCCAAGATACACACGATAAATTGAAATCGCCTAGAACAATTATGTAATCAGTATTCTTAGCAATTGAAAATCATTATTTATTAAAGAAGCATGCTGCATATATACAGATAAGTCCGATTGAGGCGGAATATAAGATAAAGTTAGGTAAATAGAACATTTATTAATACAGTAGTTTTCCGAAATAACGAATATTCGTTTTAACGAAAACCGCTTATAACGAACAAACAAATTTGTTACATTGAGTACCGTAAATAACGAACATTGAGAATTTGTAAGTCCTCAGTTTAACGAACAACATGAAGAAGACATATAAGAAAAAGGAAAAAATCAAATAACATCGAACCAGAATTAAAAAAAAAACTGGAAAAAATTCCAAAAAAATGTGCAAATTGAAAAAATGTTGAATTTTATAAAAAAGCCTTAAATTATTGATCAGCACCAAATAGAAGTATGAGTGTCAGAATTGATCCATTTTGGAAGAATTTATTGGATTTGAATTGTTTTGTTATGGTTTTTCATTTGTTAACAAATAATTAATAAAACAATTTATTAAACTGCAATTTACGGATATATAACTCATTTTCATTGACAAAAATACCTCTAAGTGAGTACTCGAATTAACGAAAAATTCGATATAGCGAACAGGCCTGACAATTAATGTGTTCGTTATTTCGGAAAACTACTGTACAAATTCTTATGCACTTAAATTCAATAAAGTCCGCATGAGGAACTTCTACTTCTTCAGATGGAATTGAAGAATGCACAGCAAATAGTACACCCCCCCCCCGACTCTGTTCAGTCGATCGCATCTAAAGATTTGAAATTCACTATTTAATATTTCGTTATCAAAGATATGAGGTTTAAGCCAGGTTTCAGTAAAAGCGATGACTTTAAAATTACAATTAGTGCTGTTCAAATATAATTCTTTTAATTTTGTATTTAAACCCCTTACATTTTGATAGTGAATTTGTAATGAATTTTTAATAATTAGTTTTTTGAATCCGCGGCATTTTTTGGAATATGAGCAATTACAGTTTGTTTTTGTTGCTTTTGCTCGAATTCGCGCACGAAAGCACCAGGTGGCCAAAATGATTCATCAAGTAGCAATTGAAAATTAACAGCTGAAACGCCAATCTTGAAAGAAGATATGTTTCTTTCGTATTTAAAGTTAAATTTTCTGACATCAATATCAATATCGTTCATTTTTAATTTCGACGAGATGTAAAACTTTATATCTTCGATTGTGGTATCCGAAGCGAATCTCGAAACGAAAATTGATTTTCGTTGAGGTATTACTACCAAATTTTTTGCCACAAACTCAGAGTTAATAGGGGGCGGATCCTGAATAGTTTTCCGCTTAAGGTTGTCGTTAATTATTTTCGGAGGATTAAGCACTTTTGAAGAGGAAGGCTTCTCTCCTTGAGGGCAAGGAGATGAGAGATTAATAAGGTCTAATTTCACCGGTGATATGCTTTTTACGGACAAAGTGGCAGGTATGGTATCTAGTATTCAATATATGTATGTAGAAAGGCTCAGTATTTTTTCTTCAGTGAAGTCACTCATACGCCATGGCTTCCTCCATGCAAATGCTTTATACTATGGTTATATTATATATATTTATAAATTAACGTCAATAACGGTATGTTGAGTACATAAATATGATTTCGCATATTATCATAAATGAAAAAATATAATTAAAATTACGTATACATATAAACCTCTTTCTCACATACATATGTACATACAAAAAATTGTACATCTTTACCCATAAATATCCCCATTTTGTATGCCAACAACAACAAACAGACTGAAGTCGTTTCTCTTAAATGCAACTGATTGAAAGAGATTAACGTGTTTTACGGTCGCTGCTCTTGTATGGTATAAACGTATATAAACATATGAACGTGTACGTAGCTCATACGACAGGTGCACCAGCACACACAATGTAGTATATTGAGGTTAAAAGGTGCAAAGTGAAGTTTATTTAACGCTGTAGCTCTCAATATTCCACATTCAATAAACTGTCGTTGCAACAAGTTCATGAAGGCCAATATTATCGTCCATGCTGAAATACGAGTATATATATAGCAACAGAAAGTCAGGATTAAATTATGTCGCTGCGAAAGTGCATGACTTTTACGCACACTCATCCACACACACAAGCTTACGCGTAGTGACTTAATTTAAAACGCACAAATCATTCCGTCGCTCGCTGCTGTGTGATGGGTTGGTATAAAATGTCCCCTTAAAGTGGGTTACCCTGTAGGAAAAATAATTGTTCGTTAGAATATGGCATATGAATTCAAAACTTAAGACCCATTAGGATTTTGCCAAAACATTTTTTATACTCTCACAACAAAGTTGCTAAACAGAGTTTTATTGTACAGTTTGAAGATGGGCGAAATCGGACCACTGCCACGCCCACAAAATGGCGTTAACCGAAAACCTATAAAGAGCTATGTATAACTAAGCCATAAATTAAGCTATGAAAGTGAAATTTGGTACAAATGATCGTTCTAGGAAGGGGCAGATTTGGATGTAATTTTTTTGGGAAAGTGGGCGTGACCGCGTCCCCTACTAAGTTTTTTGTATAACTCTCGTAAACTACTATATTAACGAAACTCTCTAGAGTCGTTTCTTTTAACTACTTCCTTACATAGTTCAAAAATGGAAGAAATCGGATTATAACCACACCCACCTCCCATACAAAGGTTATGTTGAAAACTACTAAAAATGCTTTAATTCAGTAAGGAAAACCACCAGAAACTTTAAATTTCATTATAAAGAAGTGGTATACAAAATTTTAAATGGGTGTGGTTCCGCCCACTTATGGGTCAAAAACCATATCTCCGACCACTCGACCAATTTCATTGAAATTTGGTTGATAATATCTTCCTGGCTTCCCAATTATATGTTATGAGAATAGTCCAAATCGGTTCACAACCACGCCTACTTCTCATATACTTTGAACTTTGAAGTAGATCTGAATCGTTTACTTTACAATATATAAAGTAAGCCCTAGTAAAGATATCGGAACAGAACTTTGCACAAATACTACATTTATAGTGTGTAGTATTATGAAATTTCGCCCTACTAAAAATCGCCGAAATCGGACCATAAGTATTCAAAGCCCCATATATCGAACATGAGGACTTCAGAGCTTCGAATATATTTTTTACCGAAAATACAGGTAAGTCTCTCAGATATTTTGAAGAAGTTCAGAGGGAATATTTTTCTTCTAATAATATATCTCCATTCCAAAAATGAGTGAATTCATGTCATAACTTTCCCTAGCTCCCATATACCTAATATTAGGGGTTTCAAACTTTCAGTCTAAGCTATATATATATATGTATGTATATGAAAAAAAAAAATTAAACAAATAAATTGCGAGAGTATAAATTGTTCGGTTTCACTCGAACTTAGCGCATCCTTACTTGTTTCTAATTTTCAAAATTTTTTTTCTATTTTCATTTGATATAATTTTTTACATTTGTAATAATGGGTACTTAATATTGTAAATTAATTATTTTTAATTTTTGAATTTTTTAAGAATTTTATTATTTTTTTATTGAGAATCTCAAATTATTAATTGGTAACTTTAATAAATTTTATAAAATTTTCTATATTTCATTTAGTATCATTTATCTATTTTCTTTTTAATTTTCTTCTCCTAATTTTCGTACATACATGCAGATGTACTTATATTTGCCGACTCATTCATGTTCATTTCATATTCGTACGAACTCTGCACTACTCACTCTCGCTTTACTGCCTGAAATGTGTGTGTATGCATATGGTTTAGTTGCTTCTCTGCTTCCATTCCGCTTACAAGCTGCAACTAGCATAGCAAATATATCAATTTGTGGTCTTCTTGATTCATCAATGAATTTATTGCTTGGCTAGTTTCGGTACTCGAAATGGGCGTTGTTGCATGCCACAAGTGGATTATGTGCGTTTAAAGTATGCATGTGGTATGAGTTTAAAGCAGGAATTCCGCTTAGAGCTTCATATACGTGTATATACTATATGTAGTTTAGATTTGGTACAGCGAGATATTTCATGGATGCAACTCAAGGAGGTAAATTTTGCACAGATGTGTGGGCACAGAAAGTTCGAAATACTAAGAAGGCATTAATAAAATTTCGAAGACATTTACTGTCTAATAGAAATTTTTCCATTTTTTTTGGTTAACTTAAGAATCTTCTACAACTAACATTAGCTGCAGGTTTAGTTTAGCTGAAGTATATAGCTTACTTATGACACCAGAAACCACAGCTGCCAAAATCGACAAGAATTGGCGAGTGCTGTTAGTGACCTTCTACTCGATAATATTATTGTGGATTGGATTAAAAAAAAAATAATAGTAAAATAAAATAACATGTAGAAGTACTCGATATCCATAAAGAAATTTGCTCATATTTACTGTGAAATAATTGCTTCTTTGACACAAAGCGCTAGCAGAATTTTTTATTATATTTCTGGTGAATTGTGAGCTCAATAACACCTGCTGTCCAGCACACTTGATTTCTATGGAATTTCAAAATGAAAAAGACACTTTGTGTTGTCAATATTTGTTAACGCACTGTTCTAGGAATGTATAACTCATGATATGGGTTTAAAATTGGCATTGCTGCTTCCCTTCAAATTTAATTTATTTGCATATCAATCATTATTGAACTCAATGCTGACCCTTTCTTACACTAAAGTAAAAGCCAATTTTGTGTAATCGTATATTTCAACTAGCGTGCAACACATACAAACATACTTAGTATGTATCGTATAACTACTTAATTGCAGTTCACCCTTGTGCTATCAATTTGTATAAAATGTTACGCATACGTCACGTACCCACATTAGACGGTATGTTGTTATTAGGCACGCTTGTAAAGAATGCAATGAAAGACGATACATTTTGTGCAATTATATATATGTAAGTGTGTATATTTATGCACGCACCCACTCATATATATATATATATACAGCTATTACATAGCAGTTACATCGTTCAGAAGCACATAATGCCCCAGCATTTTCCTTATTTGCTTGGAAACACAATATTTGCATGTGTACATATGTATGTGCAAGTGTGTAGGTAAGCTTCGCACCTGTCATCTGTCCACCTGTCCATGTTCATGTCCACTAAAGACACGCAGGCGAACACATAAAAGTGAGGTTAAATGTCTAATCCAATTTGTTTGCTTTTAGGGTGACTTAGTATGTATGGCTTCTACATTGTATTGGACTGTGGGTACTGAGCAGTGGGCAGCGTAGCTAGAAAGCATTGCTTTTGTAAATTTTTCAGAAATACACAACTTTTTTCAATATCTCATACATACAAACTCACTTACATAACAATATTCGTTAGTTTTTTTTTTTTGCTATAAACTAAGGCAAGACTGTTGTTGTTATTGTTCACTGCAATGTTTGGAAAATTGCGAAATTTCTACTTTTGCATTCATTGTATGGTGATACCGAATTCTACATTGCATTGTTGTTATTGCATTGCATCTATACACCGTCGGCAATCAATTTTCTTAATTGTTTTCCGTTTCTGTAACTAACTGCAGATTTCAATCAATAACTTTCTGTTGTGTGCTTTGGTTTTGTAGTTTTACCAATTTCATTTGGAAATTTCTCCTCACAGTTGACCCCGTTGACTGGCTTTTAATTTTTGCTCTTTCGTGAACTGCTTTTGTCTGTTTTTATTTGTAATTGGTTCCAAAGTCTTGTTATCAAATATCAACTGTGTTCTATGCTTCTGAGTTTGAAGTTACTGAAGTTAGTGATTGTTTGTACACATTTGACTAGTTTGATTTGTTTTTATATTTATAATTTTATTTATTGAATTCATTTTAATAAGTTGTGCATAGAATCAAATTTTCAATTTGTTATTGTGAAGAAAGGTCACTACGAAGAGGTTTTCAAAAGCTGTAATCAATCCCAAAATAGCGGAGGTCTAGCCAGGCTGTTGGAAAAGCTCTTAACATTGAACATAAATAGAGTTTTCTTTTATTTTAATTCCTATTTCATTACACAACACAATTTCCATCCCGAGCGTCGCACTAATTTTGAAAATCTTTCTACGTTTTCATACTCGTTTACTCTCGCAGCTCTTTGGAAGAAAAGAGGGGCTGCATAAAATCTTTTTCACGAAGACTTTTTGAATCGAGAGACTTGTGCATGTCTTCAATGAGCTTCTACTGAACTTTTAGAGCTTTAAAAAGCTTTTAAGCCTATCTTGGGAGCTCTCACTAATCTTTGGAAGAGTCGAAAGGCTAAAAAACTCTGATTCACGAAGTCTATTTGCATTAAAATTTATTTTTGGTTCATCAATTGATTTTTGAATGTCTTCAATGAGCTTCCACTGAACTTTTAGAGCTTTCAAAAGCTTTAAGCCTATCTTCGAAGCTTTCTTAGATAAAAGCGGTACTTCAATAATTAAATCAACTAATGCGTTCTTGTATTATTTTGTCTACATTCCTTTTGAATGAGCTTCCACTGAACTCTTAGAGTTTTCCAAAGCTTTTATGCGTATCTTCGAAGCTTTTTTAGACCAAAGCGACACTTCAATAATTAAAACAAATTAGTGTTCCTATATTATTCTGTCTACATTCCTTTTGAATGATGTCAATGAGCTTCCACTGAACTTTTAGAACTTTCAAAAGCTTTTAAGCCTATCTTAGAAGCTTTCTTAGATAAAAGAGTCACTTAGACAATTAAATCAACTAATTTGTTCTTATCTTATTCTGTATACATTCCTTTTGAATGATGTCAATGAGCTTCCACCGAACTTTTAGAACTTTCAAAAGCTTTTAAGCCTATCTTAGAAGCTTTCTTAAATAAAAGACACACTTAGATAATTAAATCAACTAATTTGTTCTTATATTATTCTGTCTACATTCCGGGATTTGCTCGAACAAAATATCACACTCAATTCTTGGCATAATTTAAAATTATTTTTCATTAAATAAACTACACAAATTTGGAAAACCAAGTCTAACGAACAGAAAATAAAAAAATTATGTTTGTGAAATAAAAATACCAAAAAAATGAAAGCAAGCAACATTTCAAAGTAACACTAATCTGCTTAGTCGCGATTATGAAGAATATCCTTTAAAGCACTTGTTGACCTAAATTCGCAACTAACAAGAACTTTTGCAGAGTTTTCATTAAACAAAAATTAGAGAGAAAAAAAGCAAAATCTGAAAAATAACTAAAATGAATGAACCGCACGACAACTGATAACAGTCAGCGACGACACGACCGAAAATGTTCCACACAGTTAAATGCACTCAAAGGATAATAAATGAACATAGCTCTATTCCAAGAGCTTAATAAATTGCGCACAATTGCGTGCGTGTGTTTGAGCACAAAACGTGTTGTGAGAATGTCATCAAGTATGTACATATGTATGCGTGTATGTGACTTTATGCGAGTTCACAGGATGTTGTGGCACAGTCGCAATTGTTCAGCGGCGCTTAAAATGAATTAAGAATTTTCTAAACTCTATGTGGTTGCATGACTTTCAAACACCCGCACACACCAACCAACACACATACATACATTGAGACATACTGTGCACACCCACTGGCATTGTTATGGCGCTTAGCTGCAGTCTCTTGCTGCAGTTGAGCTCCATTCAGTTTCTCAAGTATCTCCATATATATTCAGCAGCACTGCGGTTAGTCGCAGCCCAAAAAGCAATTCTAAAAAAAAAAATCAAAATAACATTCAAAAGCCAAACTGTGTGCCAACAATAGTTAGCTGCTCTTAGTTGCTGCAATGCGAATTGACACCCGGCGGGATGCAACGGAAACTAGCGGCTGCTTTTATGCGCGACACTTGAAAGTCGGCGTACAAAAAAAGGTTTTTTTTTTAATATATATATATCTTCTTCGCATGTCGACGAAATGCGTCTAATAAGAGTGCGTGCCTGGTGCTGCTGGTTATCCGGTGAAGTTTAAGGAAGTATGGAAGCGGGCTTTGCTGGTGTATGGTACACGTGCTGTCGAAAACTGCAAGCTGTTATGGCTAGAATTTCTGGGATATTCATTTCAAGATTTTCAGTAGTGTCCTTTATGGGTTATTGAGCTTATGTGGAAGTTTAAGTTTCTTCACTTTTAATTTTAAAGCTTTCTTTAGTTTATACTTTTGATCTAAAAAAAATATTGACATAATATAATTTTTACGAATTCGAAGTCTTTAATATGATACAAATAATATAAAATGTTGCCTACAATTAGGCGCTTTTTTTACATTGAATCCAAAATTCCAAAAAAAAAAAAAACAAGTCAAGAAGGACATTTTATACTTTCGCAATTTATTTATTAAATAAAAATTTAACCATATGCACTGGGGTCCTATATTCCATATCAGGGGGCTTGAAAGTTATATACCGATTTCGCGGAGTTTTAGACAAGCGATGTCACACTAGAAAAGTAGTATTTGTGCAAAGTTTTTTTCCGATATCTTCACTTAATATATTGTAAAGTCAAGGAATCCATGACAGTATAAGAAAAGTAGGCTCGGCTGTTAACCGATTTCGCCCATTTTCACACTGTACCGTAGTTTTCAGCATAAACTTTATATGGGAGGTAGGCGTGGTTAAAATCCGAATTGAACCAGTTTCATGCTACAGAATAAAGTGTCTAAAAGACATAACTTCAGAAAGTTTTCTTGATATAGCTTTATCCTCTTTTATTCTAAACTCTTTTTTTCAATTTCTCAAATGCGACCAACTCAAATTTTCCCAAATCTCATCTTCAAGCAAATATTTGCTACAATAAACAGAAAACGCCTGCCTGAAGAACACGTTGCCAGTTCCATAATTGCCGCAAGTCGGTGACAAATGTAGATCCATACCGCTTACCTTGCCGCCTGCCGTCAATTGTGTCAGTAGCTATTGGTGCAGCGCGCGTGCCTATCGCCCACAACTAGCACATCTCGTGCTACTATGGCAGGCAATTGCGCACACGCGCACCCACGCCGCTCTCATAAGCTGCGGCATTATGACTTGAGTGGCTCAATTCAAGTAACTCGAAAATAGACTGTTAACGTGTAGTGCATTTTACTAGCTGATTCTGCGCTTTGTTTATTTGCCTCTCGTATTTGTGTTTTTCTTTTGTTATTATGGCGGCTTAAGTTAGGCTTTTTTGTGCCCAAGCATAATGAGTCGCTTAGTGTGTTTTGAGTTCTAGTTTTTTATGGAAGGTTTTCATATTAATAGAGAGGAATAGTGATAGACTCACACTGACTTTTGCAGTTCCTTATGGATTTTTTTCTGTATATTTAATTGAAGACCTTAACCGTCTTTAATGTAAGAGGAATGATCGCGTATCGCGTAAATAAAATTCGTTTGTAGTATTGGAGTCATATATGTGACGTATTTGTAAACCAAAACTTGACAGCACTGAATTAAGAGAATGTGATGACTCCTCTCTGACGCCAGCAGCTGTACACTCTTGTAGAAGATTGTACCTTCTCTATTTAGCTCTGCAGATCGTATTATTTTTTCCAACATCAAGTTAAAGAAGTCGCACGATAGTGAGTCACCTTGTCTGAAACCTCGTTTGGTATCGAACGGCTCGGAGAGGTCCTTCCCGATCCTGACGGAGCTTTTAAAACTTACGTTTGAAAGCAACAACAAAGTGCTATTCTATCTATATTTGATACATGTTTCTTGTTCGTTTTGTTGATCTCAAAAGGATTACAGTTAAAATTCATGTCTTCCACGCTGGATTGGTTAAGATTTCCTTTAGAGATTGAATAAAGGTTATTTCTATTTATCTTACGGAAAATATTCCTCGAACATTTCGGTTGATTTTTTATAACTCTTTCACCCTACTATTCACCTTAAGCAGTCAAAAATCCCTCATGTGTCAGCTCCCATCTAATTCTATAGCCTATTCAACAGAGTACCTGGTAACATTTGTTTTATAAAAATCTCTTCTCTATACGAAAACAGACCTGTTGAAATATTGAATTATTTAATACTAACCCTATTCCAATTTCCAAAGCTCACTTGCCTGAAGTATTTTAACTTCGGTTCCACCCGAATTTAGTTGCATCCCTACCTGTCTAGCTTGTGTTTGCATTTTGTGACATTTGTGTTAGTTGCAGCGCTGCTTTAGCGATTTAAGTTCAAGCTACATTGACACACAAACGCATGCAATACAACAAAGCTGGTTGCATGCATGCGAGTTGCACTTGTGTGGCTTCTTCTGCATGTTGCAGCTCAACTCAAGCAACCATCAAGTCAACCAAAGAACCTAACGAGCAGCAATTGGAAACTGAGCGACAACGTTAATATATGCATATGTATTGAGCGGCATAAGACACTCACCCTAAAACGGCATAAATGACAATAACAGCAACAACAACAATTGCAATTGTTACATACATGCATTTGGAATAGTAGCCACAATGTATTGCAACAGCATAAAAGTGAAACCACCACCAGTTACAAGAACAACAACAACAAAAACAATAATATTACCAAAGTACCACGACAATAATAATAACATTATAACCAAACTACAACAACAACAAAAAATGATAATAGTAAAGCCTACTGCATGCATTGCAAGCAACAACAATAAAAACAACACCAACAACAACATCACTCAAATTTTCAATCGTTTGCTGCTAACTTTTCACTGCCTGCTGATTGCTGCTGACTGCATCCGCCACTGCTGTTGCCGCTGCTGCAGTTCTACCAACGTTACACTTCATTTCGCAATTCAGTTGGAAAAATTCTTCTTCACGTCCGCACAATTTCCGGTTACCAGTGTGGCAAGCAAGCAAACGAAATTTGCGCCGTTGATTTATTTATTTATTTATTCATTGCATTTATTTACGATTTGCGTGTTGACTAATGTTCGACTATTTTTTCGGTTGATCTGGCGTTTGGCGCGCGCCTCAAACAAAAACAAACACACACACACATCGACCTGCAAACAAGCTCGTGTAATATTCCGCAACAGGCCCTCATCAAATACTGTTATTTATTCAGTGTGCGATTTTTTTCGGTTTGCCACTGCAACTACATACATACGTACATAAGTGGCATATTGCATGCTGTTAGCGTGCTACGAAAACAACAACAATTGTGCGCCTAAAGTGTTGATTTCAATACTTTCCGGTCAATTAAATACTACGAGTTGCGAGAAGAGCAAAAAGTTTGCCATTTTTTTATTATTTGTTGCGTGGCAAGCAGAGGAACTTAATATATTCCACTTAAATTTTAAAGCGCAAACAAGCGTTGATACTTAGTCAAGATGAATTATTTGGACGCAATGCTGGCATGGTAAGGCATAAATTTAATTATTAACAAGTAAGGAAGGGCTAAGTTCGGGTGTAACCGAACATTTTATACTCTCGCAATTTATTTATTTAACTTTATTAATATTATATAATACACAATTTGACCCACATATTCGTCATATATATTGTATAAAGTCCATTGAAAGTTGGAAACCATAATATTAGTTGTGAGGAAAAATTTAATGAGGTTTCATGTTCGATATATGGGGCCTTGACAACCTATGGACCGATTTCGGCGATTTTTAGAATGGGGCTGCCACACTATTAACATAGTATTTGTGCAAAGTTCTGCACCGATATCTTCACTAGTGCTACCTTTATATATTGTAAAGTTAACGATTCAGATCGTCTTCAAAGTTCTGGTATATAGGAAGTAGGCGTGGTTGTGAAGCGATTTGGCCTATTTTCACAACATATCATTGGGATGTAAGGAAACTATTACAAACCAAGTTTCATTGAAATCGGTCGAGTAGTTCCTGAGATATGGTTTTTGATCCATAAGTGGGCGACGTCACGCCCATTTTCCATTTTGTAAAAAAATCTGAGTGTAGCTTCCATCTGCCATTTCTTATGTGAAATTTAGTGTTTCTGACGTTTTTCGGTAGTGAGTTAACCCACTTTTACTAATTTTCAACCTAACTTTTGTATGGGAGGTGGGCGTGGTTATGATCCGATTTCTTTCATTTTTGGACTGTATTAGGAAGTGGCTAAAAAAAACGACTGCAGAAAGTTTGGTTTATATAGCTTTATTGGTTTGCGAGATATGTACAAAAAACTTAGTAGGGGGCGGGGCCACGCCCACTTCTCCAAAAAAATTACATCCAAATATGCCCCTTCATAGTGCGATCCTTCATACCAAATTTTATTTCCATAGAATTATTTATGGCTTAGTTATGGCCCTTTATGTGTTTTCGGTTTTCGCCATTTTGTGGGCGTGGCAGTGGTCCGATTTTGCTCATTTTCGAAAGCAACCTTCCTATGGTGCCAAGAAATAGGTGTGCCAAGTTTCATCAAGATATCTTAATTTTTACTCAAGTTACAGCTTGCACAGACGGACGGACGGACGGACGGACGGACAGACAGACATTCGGATTTGAACTCCACTCTTCACCCTGATCACTTTGGTATATATAACCCTATATCTAACTCGTTTAGTTTTGGGTGTTACAAACAACCGTTATGTGAACAAAACTATAATACTCTCTTTAGCAACATTTGTTGCGAGAGTATAAAAATAACCTGGGTGTAAATCATCGTCTATAGAGGCTTTGCGTCAGTGTCCTTTGCTTTACAAAAATAATGCGTCCTTATCGGATCGTAGATGTGGTTGGCAGCAAATCGCTCAACAAATGAAAATGCAAGGTACGTCCATATTGCTCAGATTCGGTTAAACACAATTATTCGATAACTGAACTTTTATACGGTAGCATGTTTTTACTACTATACCTATGCAGTATTGACGGTAACATAAAAAGTTAATTTTGAAAAACTGAATCGTTCAAACTCGTGGCAACACTTTCATAAATGTAATCATATTGTGTATTTTATTAATTAAATTTAATAAAAAATTTAGATAAAAAGTGGCAACCCTTTTTCAAAAAATTTTCAATGTAATAATTCAATAAGCTTTTGAAAAAGATTCAAACTGACACTTATAAATTAATACTTAATTTATTTTATCAATTTTGTTAAATGAAAAATAACCCAGTTGGTAGCTCTATTCAGAAATATTTGTCCCCTAGTTTTTATACAAAAATATTTCATACAATGTGACACAATTGTGTAGTTTATTAATCTAAAAAGTGGCAACCCTTTTTCGAAATATTTAGAATACAGTGGTACCTCGGCATACGAGTGCCCCAACATACGAGTTTTTCGAGATGCGAGCCGACAAGCAAGTGATTTTTTGCTTTTAGTTACGAGCGAAATTCGAGATACGAGTCCGGTTCGGTTCGGTTTCGGATTGTATCTCTGGGGAAATCCATGGGTCTATAGGTGGAAGAGAGAGACGTGAACGAGCTCATCGAGGAGCACACCCAGGAACTGACGATTGAGGAGATAGAAGAGTTACAGTCACAGCAGCATACTGCAAGAAATATGGTTTTGAGGAGTCAGAGGAGGAGGTTATTTCTACAAGTAAGATAAAGGAGATCTTAGGAATGTGGGAAAGAGTTTCACAGTTCGTGAATATTTGATATTTATAAATACGTTTTTATTATTCAAAACCACGTAGCAAAAATAACTGGGGTGACATTTTGGAGGTTGGAACGGATTAATGGTACTTCAATTGTTTTTTATGGAGAAATTTGCATCGAGATACGAGTAATTCAAGATACGAGCAAGGTTGCGACACGAATTAAACTCGTATGTTGAGGTACCACTGTGTAATAATTCAATACAAGCTTTTGAAAAAAGAAGCATTCATTCATATACATGATGCTGTGGCATCACTTGTGGAAAAATTGTCGAAATCGGATCATAACTTTTCATTGCCCCGGATATCGAACATGAAGAACTCAGTGACTGAGGATAATTTTTCACCGAAAATATCGGTAAATCTCTCAGATATCTTAATTTAATTCAGAGGGAATATTTTTCTTCTAATAGTGTGTCTTTGTACCTAAAATGGTTAAAATCGGGACATAACTTCCCCTAGCTCCCATATACCTAATTATAGGTTTTTCAAAAATACGATGGGCTTAATACCTTATAAATCGGTAAATTTGTGAAATATCTTAGCAAAATTAAGTGAGCATATAGTCATGGATATAGTGTACCTAGTGTACCTCAGCTCTCATGTCTCTATTTATAATGATTTTCGTTATTCTATTGGACTTTTTGCCGAATATATGGGTCAAATTGTGTGCTATCTTTATAAAATTAAATACATAAATTGCGAAAGTATAAAATGTTCGGTTGCACCTAAACTTACCATTTTCTTACCCTTTAAATCTTGGCATACTATCTTTAAACATGTGGCAATATGTAAATTTATTGACCAAAAATTATTTTATTTAGAACCCTACCATATTGTTACACTCATTTAAACTGTAGACATATATGCTTACATAGGCAATTACAGAAATGCAATCATAAATATTCTGATTATTAACAAAATTCCAAACTCAAATTCTATACACAATTTTAATTATTACTTCCGTTTACTTTTGAAAGATATACTATGTTTATGTAATTGATGATTCGTTTCCACGAAAGTTGTGAACTGTGTTACACGCCTTAATTACATGTTAATTCATATCGAGTCAAAATGAAATTGCGCATACGAGCATGCAAAGCAAATTCCATAATTGAAAATTAAGCAAAGAAATTGCAAAGTTATTTTCCCAATGCCTCAAAGAAGCCTCAAAAACTTTTGCGAACCACTGCAAAATCCGATTAAGAACTTTTGCCGACACTAATATAAAATACCTTTGCAGAAGTTTGCGCAAACGCCACAGCTACCCAGTAGGAAAGTGCATAAGTAGTGAAAAAGCAATGCAGCAAGTTTGTAATTTTTTATTATTATTTAATAAAAACGTCGAATGTAGGTAAATAATAAAATAAATTATAGTAATCGAACGCAATGAAACACTGCTTATAAAATGAGTGATGGAGGATATAATGCTGATTAAATAACAAAAATATGTTCTAATATCTTCTTCATTTCTTCATTTTGATATTTTTTCTAAATTAATTGATCAATTAAAATTTTTATAGATATTAATACTTTTATACTGCTGGCTACTCGATAACCGATCAGCTGTTATACATTTTTGTTTTTGCTTGTCATAAGAAGTTGGTAAGTTTCATCAGCTGATGAATATTTTTAGCAGCGACATCTACCGTAGCTTCTTTGTATCAAAAAATTCAGCCAATCGCAGACAAAGTACGTACATATATCGTGCGTCTTTGTCGCAGAGTTGCATTTGATTTTCAAGTCGATTATAATTCAATTAAAAATAAATGTAGATTTTATTGTGTATAGTAAATCGATATTAATAAGCAAAACACGCTATAACACTCTTTTTGACAGCATGTTTAAGAATTAAAATAGTTATTCCAATATTATTCAGAGTCGATTAAAAAAGTGAAGTTTATCTTCACTTCTAATTTTAATATATCTATATGTATGTATATAGTACAGTCTATAAATAATTTCCTGCAGGTATTATCCTTTGGTAATTCATCCTACGTTTGTTTTCTAACTATCCATTGATTTGAGGCTAAGACATTGTTAGCAAAGAAAAACTGCAGTTATTAATTGCACAGCAAGAATTTTGAAATTACTCAGCTTAGTTACACCATCACACTTAAGCTAGTATATGTTAGAATAAATAATTTAATAAGACACGTTGCATATATGCATTTGAAAATTTTCAATAAAACTTAAGATACAGTATACTCTCGAAAAGTAAATTCTCAGAAAGTAAATAATCGCGGAAAAAATAATCACCTTTAAGATTACACATGCACCTCGAAAAAGTAAATTTTTTAATTTACTTTTCAGAGAGTGTGATAAAAAATTCGAAACGAAGCAAGCAGCGTTTTTACGATGTTGCAAAAACACTTACTCTCTTGTTTATCGCGTCTTTTTAGTAAATAAACTCTCCTACTTGATCCACTGGTTTAAAAATGAAAACGATGCAAATCAGGTGTCAGACTTTTTGAATTGTCGTACAAAAATGGTCAGAAAATATATTGCAAAAGAAAAAAAATAAAAGAATATTAAAGATTTTTTCTCTTCATAGTAAATACATATGTATGTATGTAAATGTAAATATGTTTTTCATGTAAATCCATATGTTTTATTGAGGCAAATAAATGAATGAATTTTTTAAGTTTAAAAATGCATTTAATATTATAAAAACAGATAATTTATGTATATACATATTTGGAAAGGTACATTATTCGAAAAAGTAAATTACCCAAAATACCAATTGATTTACTTTTCGAGAGTATACTGTATTTGAAATGTGAGAAGCGAATGCTTGAAACCATTTATTTTTAAAGTAATTGAATCGAGTCTCTAACGAGTTACTAAAGGCTTAATTTCATTTCTGATGTAATAATAATTTTTATTATTCCTTGTTTTTTCTGAATTTATATTGATTGATATATAAAGGTTTGTTCAATAAGAGCGCTACACAAGTTTTTTTTAAATAAAAGTGAAAGTACATTCGATGACATTATGTATGGAACTCAATTTCTTTTGCATGTTTTCAAGGTTTTCAAGCATAAATCGGTCGATATTGCTGCAATTTCACGTTCGATATTCGTACGAAGTTCATCAATCGTCGTTGTCTTGTTGACATAGACCATAGACTTGAGGTAGGCCCACAGGAAATTATCTAACGGCGTCAAATCGCACGACCGAGGCGGTCAATTGACTGGGCCATTTCGTGAGATAACACGTTCACCTAACTTAGTTTTCAATAAATCGATTGTGACATGCGCTGTGTGGCTTGTGGCGCCCCACTGTTGGAACCACATATTGTCCAAGTCAGTGTCATACATATCGGGCCAAGAATATTCGGTTATCATTGAACGGTAGCGATTCCTATTCACAGTAACGTGCCGACATTGAGCATCGTGGAAGAAGTACGGCTCAATAACGCCGCCACCCCTACACCTCACCAAACCGTAATTTTTTCGAGATGCAATGGTGACTCATAGAGTACGTATGGATTGCGGTCTGACCAATAACGTATATTTTGCTTATTGAGGAAGCCATTCATCCAGAAATGAGCCGACCATAAATTGGACGTAGCGCTCTTAAAGTTGAGACCACTGACTCCGAATTTCGGTAGTAAATTTTAATAATTTCGACTCGTTGTTGGATCGTATATCTTTCCATGATGAAATGGCAAACCTTACTGAAGAGAAATGTCAAAAGAGCAGGAAAAAATATAGCGTTGTTCGCTGTCCCTATCGTTCTACTTTTGTAGCGTCCCTATTGAAAAACCATTTATGTAGTGTGTGTACTCTCACTCAATTATGAATTCATTTGTGTGTTGGAGAGCACCTGTTAGCATTTTAAATCCATATTAATGAGTGTTGGTTTTATGTGCGCTAATTAATTTGGTCATATATTTATTTGCATGTGCTTTTGTGCATAATGAAATACTCGCGCTTATTAAATTACCCTTAATTTTTTTTTTGTTCATGCAAAGTTGCCAACAACTAATTTTAGTATAATATTTTATGATTAACTCTATCTAAAAACAAGCCATTGATTCCGATCGTTCGGTTTGTATGACAGCTATATGCTATAGTGAACCGATCTGAACAATTTTTTCGGAGATTAAATTATTTCTATGAACAATAACTTACACCAACTTTCGTGAAGATATGTAGTAAAATGCGGAAGTTTTCCATACAAGCCCTTGATTCCGATCGCTCAGTTTGTATGGTAGCTATATGATATAGTGGTCCGATATTGGCAGTTCCGACAAATGAACAGCTTCTTGAAGAGAAAATAACATCTGCAAAATTTCAAAACGATATCTTAAGAACTGAAGGACTAGTTCGTATATATACAGACGGACAGACAGACGGACATGGCTAAATCGACTCAGCTCAACATACTGATCATTTATATATATACTTTATAGGGTCTCCGACGCTTCCTTCTGGGTGTTACAATCATCGTGACAAACTTAATATACCCTGTCTGTTCAGGGTATAAAAACTCTGCTCTCCTTTGATTATCAGAACAACCTTTGGCTCTCTTTAATAAGTTTTTCTTTGCGGCAAGAATCCAAAGTTGAACAACCCTGTTTTCAATATGAAATCTTAATTTGAGTTAGTCTTTAACATATTAGTGAATATTCAAATAAACATTTTCTGTGCAAGCATTTCGGTCATAAACAGAAGTATCGCGCCAACTGTTACGCTACGTGACACATATTCGCTGGAAAATGCGCGACGCTTTTTTAATCATATCAAAAAACATAGCATAGCATTGGGAGAAATTCAAAAAAAAAAAAACAACCGAAACGCCAGTCATAATGAAAAGCACACTATAACACTGAATATGCGGGTTAAATGTGCTTTTGTAGAGGAATTTCACACATGGCAGCATTTTTTAATTTCCATTTCAATTTTCACATCGAAAAAAAGCAAACGCATTGCATACAAATAAGCGCATAAGCGAAAGTAAAAATAACTGCACCCCTGTTGTCCACAGTTTTCGTCGCTTTTGAGAATTTGCCGTTTTCTAAAGCCGCGTGTGTGTATGCGCAGCTTGAATGCCAAGCGACACAGAAAGTCGCGCTTACTAATTATCACTATTTCTGCACAGAGAACCATCAAGTAAAAAGAAAGGCGCATAGAAATCCATGCTGATTTTAATTTTCCATACACATAGCATTGTGTTGTGTTGTGTTTATATTTTCAAAGAATATCTGTAAAATGCAAAGTAAAAGTCATGCTCATGCTCGCACGTTTCACGTCACATCCTTGGCGTACGGCGCTGCCGCATTAGTCGCTAAGTAAAATACACCACCACGTCCACGTAATGCCGTCACATTTGCCGGATCACCGCCCAACGCCATTTGCCTGCCCGTGCCCATTAGACACCGTCTATGCTTAATCATATCCTGCCACAGTTTGACATCACAACCGTGCGCACGTAGCACGGCCTTCGACTGCAATGACTCGGCGAATATATGAAAAGCACGAAAGTGGCTGCATTCATTCAGAAAACATCCTGGCTGCGCGCTGCCATAGTTCACATAGAAATCGACATGTCCCAAGGGGCGATCGTAACCATACGAACCAACGCTCGTGTGCACGACTTCCACATAATCGGCATCGGTGATCGCTACGCGTTCATCGAAATTATCGTAACGAAAGAATGGCAGCGCGGGATCCAATGCATAAATCACCGGCAGTCTACCGGTTTGTATATGCTTCCCAGCGATGCCAGCTATGTGTGCGCCCATGCTGAACCCGATCACATGTAGATCCTCGTAGCGTATGCCTGCTTCACGTTGTAGGAAATCGATGAATTTCGCCAACACCTTACCGACAGGCTTCACGCGATAGCTTGCGGTGAGATAGTCGGCAACTGCACCACGTCCCCAATCCACTGTGAAGACATTATAATTGCCTGTACCTTGTCGGAGATAAGCCGGAACGAGCGTTTGATAGATGCCAGCATTAGCGCCGCCCAACCAACCGTGTATGAGTATGCTGTGGAAGATAGGAGAAAGAAGTTAGTAGTAGTAGATCGTAATATTATCTATTGTTTCAAAAGGGACGCTACAAAAGTAGACCTATATCTTTTTTCGCTCTTTTGGCATTTCTCTTAAGTAGGGTATGTCATTTCATTATGGAAAAATATACGATCCAACAACGAGTCGAAATTATTAAAATTTACAACCGAAATTCGGAGCGAGTGGGCTCAACTTTAAGAGCGCTGCGTGCAATTTATGGTCGGCTCATTTCTGGCTGAATAGCTCCGTCAATAAGCAAAAAGGCAGCAATTCTATGACTCACCATTGCATCACGGAAAAATTACGATTTGATGCCGTACAACTTCCGTGATGATCAGGACCGGCAAGTTACTGTGAATGGGAATATCTACCGCTCGATGATAATCGAATATTTTTGGCCCGAATTGAATGATATGGACTTGGACAATATGTGGTTCCAACAGGACGGCGCCACAATCGATTTATTGAAAACCAAGTTTGGTGTACGTGCTATCTCGCGAAATGGCCGAGTCAATTGGCCGCCTCGGTTGTGCGATTTGACGCCATTCGACTATTTCCTGTGGGCCTACTTCAAGTCTATGGTCTATGTCAACAAGACAGCGACGGTTCATGAACTTCGGACGAATATCGAACGTGGAATTGCAGAAGTATCAGCCGATTTATGCTTGAAAACCGTCGAAAAATGAGTTCAGCGTCTGGATTTCTGCAAGCGTGCCTGTGGTGAATGTATTTTAGTTATTGGAAACTCTCTCTTTAGCAATTCTTCTGGAATCAAGCTCGATCAATAATTTTATCTATTAATTTCTCACTCTCTCTCTCTTCACCTCTCTCTTTCCTAACTTAAGTCTCATTTTTCGTCAACCATTTCTTTAACTATGTTAAAAAGAATCAACACAAAAGCGTCATCTTTTTGACAATATTGTATACAAATTGAAAGCAACAACAACAAAATGTATACTAATGAAATTAGCCGTCGCACCATTGCATTTCAATCGGCAACCTTTGAAGTGCAATGGTCTGTGTGGTAGAGACAAACAACACATTGCAGTTACATGCAACAAAGCGAAGGAGCAAAATACAAAGACAACAACCATTTGGCAAGCAACTAGTGCCCCTATGACACAAATTGCAAAGCGGAAGCATTCGCCAGTATGCCGATCACGTTTAACACAAATCGAATTTTGAAAATGTAGCAAATCTGCTGAACACACACACACACACACAGCTACAAGCATACACAGAGACACATTGAGAAGCAAGTCTTTAACTGTAATTTTTGCATTTCAGCACTCCAAATCCCCCTAAGCAACGAACCATCTATCGAGTATGCACTCGCCTGACACACATAATACATTTCGACTCTCGACCCTTAAAGCCCTTTTGTCGGCCATCGCTTACCGTGTTGGATTGAAAGGATTGAAACGTGACTGCCGCAAGGATTTGCCATTGTACAGCTGCACTTCCTCTACTCTGATAATGGGCGCGGCATGGGCGGACGTCGTTGTTGTTGACGCTGAATTTGGCGTTACGCCTGCTGCTGTTGTGGGTGGATTTGCGCCAAATACAGCGCCAATCGAGTTGGTGACCACATTCAATACACGCTCACTACCAGCAGCTACCGTTTCGGCCAAACCCGTTACACTGCCAACAATTTGGCTGTGCGATTTTTCGTTAATATTGTTGTAATTGTTGGTGTGTAGCTGGAAAACGGTGTGTCGTTCAGCATTAAAGAAGAACGTATAGTCCTGTAAGTGCAATTGGTCGCTGCCAAAGAAGGCGACTAATTGTCCGAATGGATTGAGAAACCCATTTGGGTGGTAGCGTTTCGTGTTGACCGCCAGCGGGGACGGGACACTCGTGCTCATACTCGTTACAGTTACACCACCATTGTTCGCTGTAATGGTATTTCGTTTACTACTTGTTGTAGTTAAAGGCTTTGTTTTGACAGTTGTTGCTGTTGTTGATGTTTCCAGGTGATTGCTGCTAGTTTCATTTCTGCCATCATCCACTTTGACAAAATCATTTCTGTTGACCCGCATTGACAGCTCTGTCAGTGTGCCGGTATTCCTTGCCGTTGTCGCCTCCATAGTTGCTTTGTCACTGAACATTTTTGCCTCATTTTTATTGTCTATTGCTGTTGCGGTTTTAGTAGTGCAGTTGCTTTTGTTGTTTTCTTTGTTGCTGCTCTGTGTGGCATTGCTTGGCAAATATTCATTTTCTGTTGTCGCTTCAATACCCACATCTTTCAAATGCTCCGTATGCGAATGTGATTCGTCATCTTTATTGTCATTGCGCTCGTTGGCACCCATTACAAAATCATCATTATTGCTATTACCGCTGATTAACTGCAGATCTATGGCGTTGACTTCATTGCTGTCGTTTAAATAATCTTTATGGTTTGGGGTCTCGCTGTTTGGTGTTAAGATATTGCTTAACAATTGGACGGATCTCGACACATGTTCGGGCGATAATTTAGCTTGAATACAGCATAAGTTTTGTAGCGCTGAAAAATTAAAAAAAAAATCGGTTTGTTATTTTAGGTACATTTCTGGCTTGAAAATAACATTTTGAAACCTCGAGTATTTTTTGTTTCAGTGCTTACAATGAATTTTAACTATATATCCGTATATTTCAGGTGATTTTGAGTTGTGTAGTTAATTGTTTCTTGATTTTTGCAAAGATCTCAGTTTTCTCTCACTAATGCCAGACATATTTCGCTCTAAATTATGATTATATATCATAGTTCCACCTCTATAGACCAATAAGAGAAGTATACAATGAGAACCCTGAGGGGAGACTTAAACTTCTGACTCTTTATACTTCTAATTCCCTCAACAAATAACTTAAAACTTTGGAAAAGCTTGTAGTTGCAATGAAAAACTTTCTTCAACTTTAATTTTAAATGGAAAATCTACAACTGACCAAATCTTCACCATGCGCCAAATCTTGTAAAAGACCCATGAAAAAGGATCGACACGAGCCATCTTTTCGTCGAGTTTAAAGCTACTTTCGACAACACGTAAAAAAGTTACCTCTATGCCGCGATGTCTGAATTTTGTATACCTGCAAAACTAATACGTTGAGCAACACCAAAAGCTTCGTCAGGATCGGGAAGGACCTCTCCAAGACGTTCGCTACCAAACGAGATTTCAGACAGGGTGACTCATTATCGGGTGACTTCTTTAACCAGATGCTGGAGAAAATAACACGAGCCGCAGAGCTAAATAGAGAAGGTACTATTTTCTAAAAGAATGTACAGCTGCTGGCGTCCCCCGATAATATTGATATCATCGGAAGCAATAACCGTTAGTTCCGCTTTTTCCAGACTAGATAAGGAAGCGAAGCGTATGGGTCTGGTGGTGAACGAGGACAAGACGAAATATCTCCTGTCATCAAGCAAACGGTCAGCGCATTCGCGTCTTGGCTCCCACGTTACTGTTGACAGTCATAACTTTGAAGTTGTAGATAATTTCGTAAACCCAGGCAACAGCATCAACACCAATAATAATGTCAGCCTTGAAATCCAACGCAGAATCACTCTTGCCAACAGGTGCTACTATGGGCTGAGTAGACAATTGAAAAGTAAAGTTCTCTCTCGACGAACAAAAACCAAACTCTACAAGTCTCTCATCATTCCCGTCCTACTTTATGGGGCAGAAGCGTGGACGATGTCAACATCCGATGGGTCGGCACTAGGAGTTTTCGGGAGAAAGGTATCGGTCTCCAACACATTGGCAACGGCAAATACCGCAGAGGATGGAATTAAGAGCTGTATGAGTTATTGCACGACATTGACATAGTTCAGCGAATAAAAACTACAACGACGTCACGCTTAACTTAAAATCTCCAGCGTTACTTTTATTATAACCCATCAATTATTTGAACTATTCATCTTCAATATACACCAAATCGTTCACACAATCTTTTTAATTTAGAATCACCTGTTATTCCGAAAATGAAAATTGCAATCCAAGGCATTTTACTTTCGAATTATTTCGTTTAAAATGTAAGCATTTAAAAATGTATGCACATAACTTCACAGTTAATATTCAAAACTTCCTAAATAATATTTGAATGGATTTTTTGTTATTTTTTTCTAACTCAGACGCGTTCGACCCAATTCGTTTACGTGCTTCGCATAACCGAAAGTACTAAAAACACGCATTAAGTAACTGTTTGTCCAGCGTGTTATTGCGCGTGTACTGTTCCACTAGAAGACTGACGAAAGACTAAAACTGCACATAACAGAACGATTTTCAGTTTGTGGCTTTTAAGAAAGATTTAAGAGATATACAATACTATACATTAACTCGTTGTCTGTCCAAATAATAACAACCCATAAAAATACATGCGTGTTAAACCAAATTTCTGCTGTGTGGACATAAAATTTCAAAAAAAAAATCTCTGTTTGTGGACCACGTTCGCATTTTGTTGATTTTATTTATTTCGTGCGAGCATTTTATTCTTAAAGAGAAAAAAATGCATAATTTATATGATGATTGGAAAGATAAATAGGCAAAGCAAGTGCTTAAAAGAGAGTTATGATAGACAGAAAAGAGTTACGAGTTAAATTCGTAACAATTTGGTAAGTGATCGGCATAAGTGACACTGGTATTTGCGGTATATTCATAGTCAACATGTGGTGAATAAGGAATTACTTTCCGGCAATTGATTAAATTGCTATCATAGCAAATAATCTGAAGCTAAAAATTATTAACAAAATTGATATATTTTTATTATCAAGCCAAAGGAGATATATAATCTCTGCCTAATTCGACTTCAGCTATTTCAGCATATTTTTACAGCTATTTATTTATATGAACAAGTGGAACATTTTTGTTTATAAAATAAAAGTGGAAAATTTCTGATGGCGTTGACACTCAGTGACTTCAAATTATTAAAATAATTGTTGTGTCTCCGCAAAAAGCTTTGACATCAACCCACAACCTATTTTTTTCCTCCAATGTCACCACCATGATCGCCAAATTCTGCATTTATTATAATTAAAACTTTTGCTGACATCAACTGTTTATAGTTTTTACATTCGTGGCGCTACTCTACAGCATTCGTTGATATGATTTTATTTTTAGCATTGGCATATTTTGACAAATTAAAACAATTTTTTTCCTGTTAATGTTTTTACTCATATTTTTTGTATGAAACTTTGCACTTCCGCTGCAATTTAACTTTAATTTAAACAAGTAAGGAAGGGCTAAGTTCGGGTGTAACCGAACATTTTATAATCTCGCAATTTATTTATTTAACTTTATTTATATTATATAATACACAATTTGACCCACATATTCATCATATATATTGTATAAAGTCCATTGAAAGTTGGAAACCCTAATATTAGGTTAGAAGCACCGAGGTCCTCATGTTCGATACATGGGGCCTTGAAAACCTAGGGTCCGATTTCGGCGATTTTTAGAATGGGGCTTCCACACTATAAAGGTAGTATTTGTGCAAAGTTCTGCATCGATATCTTCACTAGTGCTTCCTTTATATATTGTAAAGTTAACGATTCAGAATCTTCAAAGTTCTGGTATATAGGAAGTTGGCGTGGTTGTGAAGCGATTTGGCCTATTTTCACAACATATCGTTGGAATGTAGGGAAACTATTACAAACCAAGTTTCATTGGAATCGGTCGAGTAGTTCCTGAGATATGGTTTTTGAGCCATAAGTGGGCGACGCCACGCCCATTTTCCATTTTGTAAAAAAATCTCAGTGCAGCTTCCTTCTGCCATTTCTTATGTAAAATTTGGTGTTTCTGACGTTTTTCGTTAGTGAGTTAACGCACTTTTAGTAATTTTCAACCTAACCTTTGTATGGGAGGTGGGCGTGGTTATTATCCGATTTTTTTCATTTTTGGACTGTATAAGGAAATGGCTAAAAGAAATGACTGCAGAAAGTTTGGCTTATATAACTTTATTGGTTTGCGAGTTATATACAAAAAATCTATTTGGGGGCGGGGTCACGCCCACTTTTCCAAAAAAATTACATCCAAATGTGCCCCTCCCTAATGGGATCCTATGTTCCAAATTTCATTTTCATAACTTTATTTATGGCTTAGTTATGACACTTTTTGTGTTTTCGGTTTTCGCCATTTTGTGGGCGTGGCAGTGGACCGATTTTGCCCATTTTCGAAAGCAACCTCCTCAGGGTGCCAAGGAACATGTGTTCCAAGTTTCATTAAGATATCTTAATTTTTACTCAAGTTATCGCTTGCACGGACAGACGGACAGACGGACAGACGGACGGACGGACAGACGGACGGACAGACAGACGGACGGACAGACATCCGGATTTCAAATCTACTCGTCATCCTGATCATTTATGTATATATAACCCCATATCTAACTCTTATATTTCTTGGTGACACAAACAACCGTTAGGTGAACAAAACTATTATACTCTGTGCAACAGGTTGCGAGAGTATAAAAATTCCACGTTTAATGCTTCGTCACCTCTTTGCACAGCATGCTCGCCTAACTTCGTACAAACTTTATGCCCGTTACGAGTTCACAGTGGTGACTCTCTCGCACTGCCACTCAAACTCTTTATGACAGTTGTAAATTATTTATGCAAACATTGACAACTCGTCATAAGCAACATCATCGCGTTGCCATCGTTATGGTTAGTCAGTTGGTGCGGCGAATGTATGGAAGTGGAAAATGTGTATCAACGTAGTACCAAAAATATCTCTTATCGCACCCACAAGTTGACACACATTCCGTTAACTGTAAAAATAGTACATAAACTCTAGTTTTCCAACTAAGTTATCGAATACAACTCTCGGCCAGTGACCGACTTTCGTGTGAACAATTTTACGAGTTGCTTCGTTAGTGAGGTAGGTCATTATAAGTTGAAATTATGAGCAATACTGGATATAACACTAATGAGCTGTTACAGGCATTTACTCGTACGTCATCAACACATCAGCTATCGTCATCTGTTATCGCCAGCACACGTAAACTCTGCTAATTATTTCATAACGGTATTTTTTCACAAATATTCATATACATACATTTCGCATCGTTTTTCTCTAAAATGCTTGCGGAACTTTTATACTGTAAGAAGAAACTTTTATACTGAAATTACTCGGAGTTTTCACAGGGTTTCTGAAATACAGGTTGTCTAATTACAATTTGCAGATATTACCCCATTAGACCACTAATGAAGTATTCAAATTATATGGTTAATGGATATGGTATTTTGTATTGCATTCAACTGACTCCAACTGTATATAATGTAATATTGTCCTCCAATTACATTTACAATTAACAAAATTTATGGTTAATCCTTATTTTTTACATAATTATTACTTAATATCTTTTAAATAATCATTACTAATAAAAAATTTTATAAATTTTTTCTTTATAGGTATGTTAACGGTTTCCAATTGAGAGAAATATACCATATATAAACAATATTTTAATTCATTTAAAAATTTCTACGTTTAAAAAATAGCAGGCTGGTGTTGTAACATGGTAAAGTTTGTAAAGAAAGGTATGTTAATTAAATAAAAATGCTATTATAGAATTATGTGTATAGATTCAAACGCGAAAAGATTAAAAAATCATTATTTTAAAAATATCGGTGTTAAAAAATCGTGAAAGAGATTAAATAAATAACTATAAACGTCTCCAGATACTAGAGTTACTATACATTTTTATGAACTTAATATTATCGCTTGATTTATCATTGGATTATGATGATTGCATAAAACGCTAAAACGCTAATAAATATAGGTTAGATTAGGTTAAGTTAAGGGGCGGATCCTTGTACCATTGGAGATCCCACTTAATTATCCAAAGACGGCAAAATCGACTTTTTCTGAGTATGGGACCAAACTAATTTGTTCCGGAGATTGAGACATAAGTATAAAAAATTTATGCTCCGATTTTCAAAGCTTGCCTCCAAAATCAAAATATTTGTCTTCGAAGTTCGAAAAAAGAATTTACGAAAATATGTTTATTAATTACAGGATATGTATGTATGTATGCAATTGGCATAGAAACGATTTATCCGATTATAGCCGAATCGATAATGGCGCGACATTCTTCTCTTTCCCTCGCGATTCGGCGCCAGTTGGAAATCCCAAGTGCAACCAGATCGCTCTCCACCTGGCCATTCGGATGTTGACATAATCCACGCTTCTGTAGCATAAACAGAACGGGAATAATAACAGACTTTTATAGTTTTATTTTGCTTTTCAATTGCCTACTCAGTTCAAAATAGTACCTGCTGGCAAGAGTGATCCTGCGCTGGATTTCGAGTATGACATTGTTAGTGTTGCTAATGCTGGTTCCTAAGAAACGATTCTACTCCACAAGGTTCCAGCTGCTCACGACTTCCGGTTTTAGACCAAGTATCCTATGGTTAGCCATCTAACAGCCGTTTGGAGGCAAGTTTAGGTGAGAAGACGAACCCACTTCTGCGATTGTGTGTAGGTTTTGGGACCCCACCACTTTAAAACGAATTACCAATGAAAAATCAAATTACAGGATATAGCTACTTAAAAATCCAAAATAGGGATATAATCTACATTTTCCTATTAATTTAACTATGCATAAAACATTTCGGTCGAGCTTATAAGTCGAAGTTAGATCTTAGAAAAATTACAATTTTATAAGCCGAAAAATAGTGAACCCCTTATATAATTTGACCTATAAAGTCTTAAGTGCATTATATCTAATAGGAAAGAATTTCTAACGAGACATCATTATGTAGACGAATGAATAAATATTTTGTCAAAAACCGGAAATTCCCGTTATTTTTTGAACACACCTCGTATGATTCCGATGTGGAAGTTATACAAACTTTGGATGGCCCATGACCAATATTTTTAGATTTTTTTTTTATTTTTTTAGCCCACAAAATTTCGTTACAATTTCCTGCTACTACTAATACTAATACTTTTAAGTACTCATTTCATTGTACCACACATTCTCTTAAGCAGTTTTCCAATCACTTTTAGAACGCTGTGTTATTGCAACTTATTGTCTCCTTGCAATTGTTGTAATACTTACTTTTATTTGAAGTACCGAAGCACTTCCTCAGAATTCGAGAGTTCAATACATGAATTTCGTCTGCACAGAACAAACAAACACACACAACTACCAGAGACACCTCGCATTATCGTTATTTGCATACTCGCACACATATCGGCGCGCATTATTGTTATCTTCATTTTCGCTTACTTTGCATAATGCTACGAGTATCGGCAAATCGCACAAATTCTATAAGCTTTTTACAGGCCTTATCTCGAAAACAAATATCATCTTTGTATGGCGTTTAATATATGCAACAACATGCGTTGTTGGAAGAGTTCATGCAACCAACCAAGCGACGGCTTTGTACACAAGCGTATAACTAAAATACACACAAATACAAAAAAAATGCAAAAACACAAATAATACAAAAAAATGCTTAGTGAAATTCTAAAGTCGAAAGAAAAAGCAAACACTGCTTTTCTACGGGAAAAAATGCTCAAAAGCTTCGTACTGCGCCATCAGCAAAGGCTCATAAAAAATATAATAACAACTCGACGAGTACTCGAGTCTTTCAAATATTCAACAAGAAGCAGAAGCAGTGCACCAAACTCCTGCTGACTACGAGTTGCGGCGCGTTATATATGTATGTACATTGTTGTACCACATAGTGTTGCCAACTGTCAACAGCAAAAGAAAAAAAATTAAATTAAATTAATTTATGAAATAATTCCAGGATCGATTTCAACTATTTTTCCCACTAAGCTACATTATATCCGAGCCTATACACTCACTTAATTTTACTAAGATATCTCACATATCAATCGATATACATATGTGAAATAAATCCCACCGTATTTTTGAAATATCTATAATTAGGTATATAGAACCTAGAGCTATGATCCGATTTTAACAATTTTACCATAGAGACACACTATTAGAGAAAAGTAATCTGAATTACATTAAAATATCTGAGAGATTTACCGATATTTTCGGTGAAAAATTACCTCAGTCACTGAGTTCATCATGTTCGATATCCGGAGCCTTGAAAAGTTATAGTCCGATTTTGACGATTTTCCACAAGTGTTGCCACAGATCAAATTTTATTTCGGAGTGACACGAACAACCGTTATGAGGACAAAAAAATATTTGATAAGGTCTATTGAATCTAGTGTCCAGAAAAGCTAAAGTATAGTAACTAATCAGCAAATTATTCAAATGAAAGTCTTAAAAAGGTTTTCCCTCTAAAGATTTATCTTTCGTATTTTTTCTAAGGCTACGTGATCTCCACTAAGACAAGTCATGTAATCTTGGTTGGTTCTTTGTGAAGTCATAAAAAGTCTTTAGTTGGATCTTAAGTCTCGACAAAGTTTAGTTTCAAAGATCAAGTGCTGAACACAAAGACGACGACACGACACGACGTAGCGACGGCTGACCACAAATGTCGCTTCGAAGCCAGCGTCTTGAACATTTTGAAGACGGCAGCGACATATCAAACAGCAATTTCATTGTTGCCGTACTAAAATCTTTCACTTCAATAAAATTTACATATTTAGTTTAAAGTGATATTATTTACGCAAAAAATGTAAAAATGGTCGATTTATTTGTTTTAAATAATCGATTGTTATTATAAATGATATATCAAAGCTATTTTACGTTTCTGCTGGCAAAATAACGTCATACTTGTGAGAACTTTGAATAATTTTACATTTCACATGTTAGTGGCAGCTCTACAGCGGCCATTGTCGTCGGCAAAATTTGAAACAATTCTAATTTGGCGACAACGACAACTACAAGCCTGTTGTCGCGTAGTCGTGCTGTTGTTAAAAAATCTGTGCCCATAAGAACGCGTGTATTTTAATATTTGACAGATGTCGCTCGTCGCTTGTCGTCTTCTATGTGTTCAGCACTTCAGTCTCAAAGTTAATCTATTCCCACAAATTCACTCGCCATTGGCATCCCTACATCATAAATATGCCATTCTTCCTTGTACGCATATTTCACTTAAGCTCCGAACTCGAATACACTCAGTCATGCTGACAACGCACATACTCCAACGCTTATCCTGCGAGTCTAGCCTCCAGCTTCAACCTGAACTCGAACTCCGGTTTTAGCTTTAGCAGTCTTTTGCTGGCATCCATACTCATGTTTTGTGGCTTTATGTGTTTGTAATTGTTTTTGTCACATGTACTTATTGTTGTTGTGCTGTGCTTGGTTTATCTTTTGTTTTGCTGCTGCCTTGGCTGTAAAGTGAATTATGCGTTTTGTTTCTTTTGTTGTCCTCAGCACAGCATTGTTTGTGTACTGCTCGTATAGATACGTACGTAAAATAGCTAAAGTCGTGAGGACATCGTGCCTTGTCAGCATAAATTCCAATCAATCAAAAGTGATCACAGTGGCGTAGTGTTGACGTTTCATAGCGTGAAGTTGTCCAGTCACATTCGAACATTGAAAACATAACTGTCAAGTGACTAGTTTAGCTTTCTTTAAAATATTTACGCCATATTTTTGGTATGTTTGAGGTTACGGTACTTTAGAGCTGACATTCCCTTGTGCTCCCTTGTTATAAAGTTGCCTAGTAACAACAGAATTTTGATTTTTAGTATGACGAATTGATTTATTTATTGGTATGTCCGGGCTGGTTAGGACATAACTAATTGATCCTATCTTCTTAAATTACCCTTTTACATGTCTACGGGAGACCTTCTCATTAGTGTTAGAATTGAGGTATATAGGGCAGCATAAAAATATTCTAGCAAGAGCGTAATTTTAGTCCATGATCTCAAACTAAATTTTATGGTATTATGTTTTTAAACAACCAAGAATGTTTGTCAATCAAAATCGAGTCGAAAGATTAAGCAACCTTATAATCTATCATCTTCTTAGCGAAGATGTTGAAGATAGGATATGTCATATATTATATAATAATTTTATGGTGGATATTTCTACAACAAAGGGAGAAAATCTACCCTACGGCAGTCCCCAACCAGTGTCATTTCCGTAAAAAGCTTTTCTTGAAAGCTCGATCAGCCAAGACGTTCACTAAAGCTTTTAAAATAAGCTCAATGGAATACATGAAATAGCTTATAGGCTTTTCACACAGCCAAATTAATTTAATACATTAATACATTTCTGGCTTTCGCACAGCCGGTTACTCGATTAACGATCAGCTGTTATACATTTTTATTTTTGCTTTTCATAAGAAGTAAGTTTCATCAGCTAATTGCTATTTTTAGCAGCGACATCTACCGTCGTGTAGCGTGAACAACAACTCGCAGACAAAGAACGTTATATACACAGTATTTATCGCAGAGTTGCATTTCATTTTCAAGTCGATTAATATACAATTAAAAATTAATGTAGAAAATTGAGATTTTTATTTTGTATTTTATCAGCGTTTTAATCTAGCAAAGGTCGGTTAATTGATCAATTAGCGCCTCTGTAAAAAGGCATGAGTCTCATCAGCTGATTGCTATTTTATCAATAATCACAACCAAATTTCCAGCGTGGATAACAACCCGCAGTTGCATAAAAATTAATTTAGTAAAATAAGATTTTTCTTCTGCATGGTTAATCGATCTAAATCAGCGCTGATTTTAAAAAAATATTACTAAGGTAATGGATATAAACTCGGTTCTATTTCAGTCACATAGACCTGATTGTCGTGGAAATCGAGTATATTAGGAAACGGATATTAGAAACAGATACTGATTGTGACATGAACATATGGGATCCTGGTTTTTGTCGTATAGTTTTAGAAAGTGAGTATGATTTTTCGGTAGATTATGAGTTCAGATATATAGAGAATTCTATTAGAACTAATGACAAATATTTGAATATAATATATATGGGAAAGGTTTTCCATGAAATCTATCACCACTGCGAAAGCATGTCAAAACTAGACATCTTTTTATAAATAGGCGAAGAAGCCCAGCAAAAAATTTCAAAAAAAGTACGTAACTGACATCTTAATAAACACTAATAAATTTGAAAACTTTGACTTCAACATTTCGCCCACTGTACTCCCTATAGACCTACAATTTCTATATCTATATATGTATGTAAGTGCGTGTACTAATTTTCCCTTGGCAAGCACTTCACTTCGAATATTGTATTGAGTTGCGTTGTGTTAAGTACTGCGTCGTCCTCACTTCATATCACTTCGAGTGGAATTGACTGTGACATGAGGATTTTGTGGATTTCACTTGTTATTCCCGTATCGGCGTCTGTGTCTAGATTGCAAAGCAATGAAGCTGCTGACAGCGACAAACAAACAAACAGGAAATGCAAAAACAAAGACAGGAAGACACAGCATGCGAAATAAAGTAGAAACCAATACAGCGCTTGTGTGACACTTAGCTGTTGTTAAGCAGGAAAAAATTATTGACGAAATAAGATGCTACGCTACATAAAAGCATCAAAATGTGGTATGGGCTGTGAAAGTAAACAAGTCAAGGGGCAGCAGCAGCAGTGTGAATATGCTCACACGCTATAAAAATTAACTACATATTTTCAGGCGCATATTAGTACGACGCTACACTGGCATGGTCATACATACATACATATATGTATGTATATTAATGACATCGTGCCGCATATACGCTCGAATTGCATTTTTTTGCTGAAATCTTCTTCTGCAGTGTGAGTTGTTTTTCACAATGGCATTTTATTGATGTTGATAAAGCACTCGCTGGCACACATTTTTGCTTTTTTTTCGTCACTAGAATTAGCGCCAGCGTATCTACATATAATAGATAGTCTCAAGCATACAAGTCTTTATGCCTAGTAGAAGTGGCTTATATGCATATTTGTTGTTGCAAAATAATGCGCAATTATTTTCAGCTTTCAGTAGTTTGCTTGAACTTTTGAGGGTGGGTTCGTGCGATGCTGAGGTGGTTTTTTGTGGCAAAAATGCGTCATAAACAATATTTCAAACCTCAAAAAGTACATAAAATAGTATTAACTAACCAATATTTTTTTGATTACAGTGCTTTCGAAAATTTAGCATGTATGTAAATATAATTTTGTCTCAATTTATAACAGTTATTTTTTTTTTAATAAATTCCAAAGATATATTGATACAAATGGACATTTATTTTCTCAATAATTAACCGATTTTTTGGTATATTTTTCTAAAATTTTCTCTTTTATTTGAGTACTAGCTGACTCCGCAGTCGTTGCACTGCGTGAAATTATTTGTTTTGAAAACAAAGTTGAATTTGTATAGTGTTGGAAAACATTTATTTGCGATTTTTCTTAATTTTTTTTTTTCAATGTAACGCAGCTTAATAAACAACATTTTTTGTTTTCTGTTCCGGTGCGTAAATGTACAGAGAAGATGATTTTTCAACCCATGAATAAAATTTATGCCACACACCTCCAGCGACTGTCTTTGAGACCTGTTGATTGTCATCCCAAATGAAAGTCTCAATGGAAACTGAATACGTTTGAACTGAAATGGCAAATCGATGGAACTCAAAGAAATTCGTAGAATCAAGCATACTGCCCCCTTGTAAGTCCCTTTAAAAAATTCTTGCAACTTTTACATTATTCGATAGCTGCTTGAAGATTGCGAAGCATAATAAATGACAAAGCATTATAATGCCAAAGAATTTAGAAATTTCACTGGATAATTCACAGCTTCGTCTTCATTTTCAACATGGTCGATCGATGTGTATGAACACAAATATCCCGGAAGTTGACTTTAAGTCGTATAGATTAAGTCATCGACATCGGTATTTTTGACAGTTAAAAATCTGCGTGCACTCAACCAATCGTAGTTAAGATAATTTTGGCTAATGTTCGGATTGATATCAAACCATTAGAAGTATTAACCGGAATGTGCCCAGTTCTTTGCAAATCTTCTGCGTTGCTATCCTGTTGCAGGAACACACGCATATTCATGATCAATCATATGGTTTTCGCGTGCCGCCACAAGTACGATGACTTGAGACATGCGTTCAATTCCTCCGCCGCTGTTGATTTCGAAATAACAGAATGTGTTTGTCAATAACAGTATCATTACGCCACCAAAGCGATGATTATTATTCCACAGATCTTTCATTGTTCTGTCAAGTGCTTCTAGAAAATTGCGCTCATCTCATATATGTTTCATAGATTTGCATGTTCAACTGAAGCTACAGTGTCGTATGTGCCGTTCTTCCAACTTCAAGTAGCGTTGCTGCAAATCCAGTAGATGCGAGAGCCAACGTAATGCCATTTTGAGATCGAATTGTTGCCAAAATCACGTTTTTACACATTTACCACTGTTTCTTCGCTCCTATTGGTCATGATATGATATAGCCTATAGCCTTCCTCGATAAATGGACTATCCAACACAAAAAGAATTATTCAATTCGAACAAGTAGTTTCGGAGATTAGCGCGTTCAAACAAACAAACAAACTCTTCAGCTTTATAATATTAGTATAGATTTCAAAAATGTGCTCATAAATTCCTCAACAACTTTACTCTCTTCCAACGATCAGAATACATTTTTAACTTGTTTTTAATAAATGAAAGGTGGCAACTACATCTATAGATACAGAATATATACATTTTTGTTTAAAGTGTCGAAAACTTCTAAGAAATCTTTCTTCCATTTATAGATAGATACACACATTACATCACTCTAGCTGGCAACTCTATTCCAGAAATGTTCTACTTTTCTTTTCATCCAAAAACCTTAGTTTCAATAAGTGTTCTTTTGATAGTTTTCTAAATGATAATACTTTTTACGCGGTTATAGCCGAGTTCACAACAGCACGTCATTCATTCTTCCATTTGTCAGTTTGGCGCCAATTGGTAATACCAAGTGGAGCCAGATCCTTCTCCACCTGGTCCTTCCAACGGAGTGGAGGTCTCCCTCTTCCTCGACTTCCACCAGCGGGTACTGCATCGAACACTTTCAGAGCTGAGGCACTTTTGTTCATTCGAACAACATGACCTAGCCAGCGTAGCCGCCGTTTCTTTATTCGCTGAATTATGTCCATGTCATCGAATAACACATCCAGCTCATCATTCCGCACTCCGGTATTCGCCGTTGCCTATGTTTAAAGGACCGTAAATCTTCCGCAAAACCTTTCTCTCGAAAACTCCTAGTGCCGTCTCATCGGATGTTGACATCGTCCACCCTTCCGCAACATAAAGCAGGACGGGAATGATGAGGGACTTGTAGAGTTTGGTTTTTGTTCTTCAAGAGAGGACTTTACTTTACAATTGCTTACCCAGTCCAAAGTAAGACCTGTTGGCAAGAGTTTTTCTGCGTTGGATTCACGAAGTGAACAGTCCAAGTTTTAATATAAATTTATTAATATCTGCGAAAGGATAGATAGGTACTGCTGGTTTTTATCTATGTATAATAAAAAATCCAAAACTTGCTCTAACTTCGATAGTGTATATAAATATGGTTTAATATTTTTTTAATATACTGTAAATTTAACCAGCAAAAACGTGGTGCAATCATAACAACAACAACAAAAATAGTTCAAAAACAAGTAAGGAAGGGCTAAGTTCGGGTGTAACCGAACATTTTATACTCTCGCAATTTATTTATTTAACTTAATTAATATTATATAATACACAATTTGACCCACATAATCGTCATATATATTGTATAAAGTCCTTTGGAAGTTGGAAACCATAATATTAGGTTAGAAGCACCGAGGTCCTCATGTGCGATATATGGGGCCTTGAAAACCTATGGTCCGATTTCGGCGATTTTTAGAAATGGGCTGCCACACTTTAAATACAGTATTTGTGCAAAGTTTTGCACCGATATCTTCACTAGTGCTTACTATATATATTGTAAAGTAAACGATTCAGATCATCTTCTAAGTTCTGGTATATAGGAAGTAGGCGTGGTTGTGGAGCGATTTGGCCAATTTTCACAACATATTATTGGGATGTAAGGAAACTATTACAAACCAAGTTTCATTGAAATCGGTCGAGTAGTTCCTGAGATATGGTTTTTGACCCATAAGTGGGCGACGCCACGCCCATTTTCCATTTTGTAAAAAAATCTGAGTGGAGCTTCCATCTGCCATTTCTTATGTGAAATTTAGTGTTTCTGAAGTTTTTCGTTAGTGAGTTAACCCACTTTTAGTAATTTTCAACCTAACTTTTGTATGGGAGGTGGGCGTGGTTATGATCCGATTTCTTTCATTTTTGGACTACATTAGGAAGTGTGTTTGGACTACACCAGAAAGTTTGGTTTATATAGCTCTATTGGTTTGCGAGATATGTACAAAAAACTTAGTAGGGGGCGGGGCCACGCCCACTTCCCCAAAAAAATTACATCCAAATATGCCCCTTCATAGTGCGATCCTTCATACCAAATTTTATTTCCATAGCTTTATTTATGGCTTAGTTATGGCACTTTATGTGTTTTCGGTTTTCGCCATTTTGTGGGCGTGGCAGTGGTCCGATTTTGCTCATTTTCGAAAGCAACCTTCCTATGGTGCCAAGAAATAAGTGTGCCAAGTTTCATCAAGATATCTTAATTTTTACTCAAGTTACAGCTTGCACAGACGGACGGACGTACGGACAGACAGACATTCGGATTTGAACTCCACTCTTCACCCTGATCACTTTGGTATATATAACCCTATATCTAACTCGTTTAGTTTTGGGTGTTACAAACAACCGTTATGTGAACAAAACTATAATACTCTCTTTAGCAACATTTGTTGCGAGAGTATAATAAATATATCATCATGATTGTCATTATGAGTGCTTTGTGGTGCTACTAATCAAACACACACACTCATCCATAAACACAGACACAGACACATACACAAACAATACACAGTTATACGTGTATGCATTCATATCCTCCAGCTCGTTGGCGCGCATTTAAACTCAAGTGTCTCACTCATACCTCGGCACGTTTCCCTGCAAGTGAAGTTCAAATTGCTGCTGCTACGCAATTGTTGAATTGAAATTTATGAGCGAATTGTGAATAGTGCTCATTGCAAGCAATTGAAAGCAGTAAATAGTTACAACAACAAACTAATGTCCTTGTTAAACAGCACCACCAATTCAATGTTGGCTGCAAAACAATCTCTGTTTACTTGGCAATCCTTAAACACACCGAACGTACTCGTTTATGTGGTTGATTTAGTTTTTTTGCGTTTTAAACTTTTCATACCACTATTGTGTGCTAACTGTACTACGCAATAACGCATAATCAACGAAATTGCGTTACAGAATTTATTTGTGGGTGGTTAATAAAACCACAACAAAATAAAATACATCACTCGAAGTCACAATTTTGACATGATATTGTGATATTAAAAAAGCACAGTTAAATACACCGTTATAAATTAGAAACTTTTTTGTGACTAAAGAAAATGAAGAAACACCAATACTTGTATCATTTATACATAAACCCAGCGAAAACAATTGGCTTTCGCGCTTTCAACTATTTTTTTGAAAGATACTACACCTTCGTCTCCCATATAAATTAATTATTATAATAATTCGATAATTATAATTCGACTACCCAAAAAATAATACAAAAAAATTCTGTTTTCAAAAATTAGTCAACAAGGGTTTACATTTCATTAAAAAAAATACTTCCAACAAATGATTTAAGTTAATTTGTTGTAACTTATTCTAATCTATTATCAAGGATCTTCCTTAATTTGCCATAATCTCCTAAATACATATGTACATATATTTGTTTGTAATATACATATTTACATATGGTTTCCAATTTCGTTGTCACCCTGTGCCGACAGTTCCTTTTATTGCTTTCAATCTGCAACATGTAAATTTTTTTTTGTACCACAGCGGCATCTGTTGGAAAATAACTGCATTAATATATGTATATTATCTGCTACATAAACCTTAAAGCTCTCGTAAAAGTTGTTTGAAAGCTTATTAACTTTATATGACTGCTCACAATCCATACCAAATATGAATTTAGGCTTTAGAGCTTTTTGATGCTTTGTTAAGCTTTGAGGAAGAGTGAATGTGTAAAGCTTATTTGTAAATTTTCTGCTTGGAAGCTTTTGTATGTATAGATACATATGTGAATGCAGTTGTAAAAAATAACTTATTAAAAAATAACTAATTTTGATGTTGTTGTAAGAAAAAGCTTAACACAAAATCTTGAAGTGTTTTTTTATACTTATAATTATTTATTATATTTTAGGAAAAAATTTAACGAAAATTTATATTTAAATTTAATGCACAATAAATTTGAAAGGATAATATTTTTTGCTTTAGAACATTTTCAAAAATTAGCATCGCATAGGCTTTGCCAGATAAACCCCTAATAGTCCTTTCCTTTTGAACACAAATTATTTTCCCTTTCATTTTCGTTGCCCACGTTTGTTGTTGGACTTTTTCTACAGCAGGAAATTGTCAATGTTGAGTGCAATATGCTATTTATAGCGCTATGAAAATGTATTCCATGGGTCAAAAATTATCATCCACATTGTACTCACACGCACACACTTAGTTACATTTTAACTATTCATGCACTTTTGAGGTTCATATAGGTACGTATGTTTGGGTATAACAGTAGCTTACCTAGATACCTCTTAGGAAATCCTTGTAGGAAAGCAGAACTGAGTTCTTATTCAAAGTAAAGCTCCATCACCAAGGGAGCTTAAACCTCAAACGACTTTATTGTTCCTGCTATGAGCATTGTGTTAGTGCCAGGTGACGAAATGGCCGGTGTCTTGAGTTCGTCGCTGCCCAGGCTTCCTCCACACTTTCAGTGCAAATACCAAATGTATTGCAGTCAAGTATTTCACCACCCTACAGTGTTGCATTTGCAGAAGTGCGTGCCGTAAAACTCATTACATAAGTACTCAGCAACAGGAAGTGCATGCACTCACCAACCACTTGTCATTTCCTATAGACACTCGGTTGCATACAGCAATGTGCAATCTCAGCTCGTTTGAGACTTTAGCCACAAACTTCCGGTATGAGATTGAAGTGTGTTTGTATTCAATGAGCATACAACGCAATTTCAAAAAAAAGTAGCTACAATTTGGCACTCATTTTCCTGCTTTGTGTTATACATATGTACGTGTGTGCCCAAGCTTAGAGTTGTTATTTTTAGTTGACCCTCATTTAAATGTATTTAGTGCTACAAGAAGAACAAATTGCGTTATTATTCGATTAGTATTTTAATTTTTAACCATATTCTATTGAATTGCAGCATGCATTTTAATTGCTTAAATTAGTTATTTGCTTGAAAATACAATTTGGTTGCATACGCACAGGCGCATAACATAATTTAACTTCAATACTAGAACAAATTCTTGCCACCTTTGCTTGGTTTGACTTTATTTATTTTATTCTATAGTCAGAGTAAATTTCGAAATGACGAAATGATATTCAAACATTTTTTCAATTCTTGAGAATTATTCTTGTGGTACAAAATAGTCTGAAAATTTTTTTCATAGCTTAGGACTACCATTAGCTTAATTTCAGATGTCACTATGCTGTAAGCTCCTTATTTATTTTTCCGTAAGAACATCCTTAAATATTTATATATTTACAGATGCATATTATTCTATGCCCGTTTAATTAGTCATCAAATGTTTGCTCAGTAACTTGAGCAATCTCTTAGCAACCAGCTCTCTCGCTATTTGTTATTGTTATTATTAGAACATTTATGGTATTTACTCAGTTGTTAGAGTCACACCTTTTAATTAGCAAAATTATATAGCAGTCCACACATGTGTATGTGACTATAAATAATATTCGGTTTGCACTATTCGGATAGTCGTCAGTCATCGACTATTCGATTAACCGCTCATTTTCGACTATTCGGTTAACCGTTCGTTGTCGACTATTCGAATAGTGCAAGTTCATTAATTTTCTTATTTTTATTGAAAAAAGTGAAACATTAAAACTAACAAAAAACTCGCTATTTATTTATGACTGTCATACCAACACTGTTGTTTTTTCGCATGCAAAATTAAAATATGACTGATACAACACTGCGTGGTATGTTTCTTGAGTTCGCTATTCTATACCCCTACCCACTTACTGCCGAATTTTTTCGGTTTTTTGCGGCATATGCCTAGTACTGCAGTAACCGGTTACTTTTTGGAACCGGTTTTTTTGGGACACACTCGTGGCAGTGTGGGCGGTCGGTGGGTGGGGCTTTGGGGCGTTTCGGGGCAAAACTTCGACGAGTGGGTAGTCGGTTTTCTTTGAAGAACCGGTTTTTTTGGGTCGGTCAGTGGTCGGTTTTGCTCGTGCCCTTCTGCCCGAACACTTCTCAACCGATTTATACCGCACATTGTATATATCTGGAAAATACGGACATATATCTGGTTTTAGGCTGCAATTTTCATTTATTCGAATAGTGACAGTATAACTATTAGAATAACCGCAGTAGAACGACTATTCGAATAGTCGGAACATTGCGACTAACCGAATAGTGCTAACCGATTAATATTCGTACGAACGGTTACAAACCGGATATTCGAATAATCGGTTTTCAGGTTAATCGAATAATTTTAAGAGCCCTAGTACATATATAAACATGTGTTAATTGAATATCAAGCACATTACATATACAGTGACGAGCAATACTGTAACATGTTAGAGGAGCTCTTATTTCAACTAAGTATATTTCACCAGTTAGACTTAAAATTGAATTTTCTTTTTTAAATGTTGTGTGTGGACAGCGTAGAGGTACAGGTACAGTAAAAGTTTTAACATCAAACAACAAATAAACTACTGTAAACAGCGAAAATTAAAAATAACTAAAATGTTACAGTTATGCTCACTCGTCATGCGAGGGTTCCTTTTTTTTTGTAATTGTGATAAGCAGGTACGCATTTTTTAAGAAAAAATTTAAAAGAAAAATTTTAAAATTATAATTGGCGAAGTAATCTGTGCGTAAATAAGAAAACTAATGTCAAGTTAGCCATATGACCGTGCACAGATTAAACAAACATATTTGAAGTTTAAAACAAAAATAAATAAATGTTAAAAATATTCACTTTATTTTTTTTTTTTTTAAGGTAAGCTCGTCTGCTCAGACGAAAATAAATCGTTATCAGTCTGATCGTCGTTCCCAGTACTATACACGAGACCCAAAAACGATTAAACCAAACCATGTTTCCCAAAACAGAAAGTCATGGTGGTGGGTTAATCATAGTTTGGGGGTGTATCACCAGAAATGGTGTAGGTCGTCTGGTACGCATTGAGGAACATTATTTGAAAATTTTACAACAAATTTTACCGATAGTCATCGAAAATTTGGCTCTTGCTGCTGAAAAAGTTAACTTTCAGCAAGGCAATGACCCGAGGCGAGTCATACCTTGTACGAAATGGGATAAAATGTTAAAAGTTTTCGACCCTTTGGTGCTCATGCCCAATCACCGGATATGAAATCAATCCAAAATTTGTGGGTTCATGCCAATACAAAAAATTTACAAAAAGTATGTCCAACCAGTTGAAATATTAAAAAAAGCAAAGTGTTTTTGGACTAAATATTAATTTTATAATTTTTATACTCTCTTATACAACTCGTTGGTAAGAGAGTATTATAGGTTTGTTCACATAACGGTTGTTTGTAACACCCAAAACTAAACGAGTTAGATATAGGGTTATATATACCAAAGTGATCAGGGTGAAGAGTGGAGTTCTGTGCAAGCTGTAACTTGAGTAAAAATTAAGATATCTTGATGAAACTTGGCACACTTGTTTCTTGGCACCATAGGAAGGTTGCTTTGGGCAAAATCGGACCACTGCCACGCCCACAAAATGGCGAAAACTGAAAACACATAAAGTGCCATAACTAAGCTATAAAAAAAGCTATGGAAATAAAATTTGGTACAAAGGATCGCGCTATGTATTTGGATGTATTTTTTTTGGAGAAGTGGGCGTGGCCCCGCCCTCTACTAAGTTTTTTCTACATAACTAAACTCGTAAACTACTAAACCTATATCAGGAAAACTTTCCAGAGTCTTTTCTTTTAGGTACTACCTTATACAGTCTAAAAATGAAGGATATCGGATTATAACCACGCCCACCTTCCATACAAAGGTTATGTTGAAAACTACTAAAAATGATTTAATACAGAAAAGGAAAACACCAGAAACCTTAAATTTTATTATAAAGAAGGTACAGAAGGGCTCCATCCAAATTGGTATACAAAATTTTAAGTGGGTGTGGCTCCGCCCACTTATGGGTCAAAAACCATATCTCCGAAACTACTCGACCAATATCAATGAAATTTGGTTTGTAATATTTTCCTTACATCCCAATTATATTTTGTGAAAATGGGCCAAATCGGTTCACAACCACGCCTACATCCTATATACCAGAACTTTAAAGTCGACCTGAATAGTTTACTTTACAATATGTAAATGAAGATATCGGTACAGAACTTTGCATAAAAACTACATTTATAGTGTGGCAGCCCCTTTCTAAAAATCGTCGAAATCGGACCATAGGTTTTCACGGCCCCATATATCGAACATGAGGAACTCGGTGCTTCTAACCTAATATTAGTGTTTCCAACTTTCAATGGACATTATACCATATACATATATGACGAATATGTGGGTAAACTTGTGTGTAAAATTAATAAAATTAAATAAATAAATTACGAGAGTATAAAATGTTCGGTAACAACTGAACTTAGCCCTCCCTTACTTGTTTATAGTACTATGTTCCAATATCATCATCGAGTGCAAAACTGTAACATTGAGTATGTTTTAAGTTATTACTTTTAAATACAATGAACTGTTATTAAGTTAGCAATTGTTTGTGATTTTAATAAAGCTAAGGCTACAATTAATTGAAAACAAAAAATATCATTTAAATCATTGTTTATTTTTGTTTTCGGCGTCATTTTAGAATGGGTCACTGTAAGGTGTTACAGTTTTGTTCGTCACTGTACATACATATGCTTAAATTAGTATCAACTTTATAGAAGCTAGATCTATAGCATAATATTAAAGTTCTTCCCGTGAACCATTTCGTATATAAAAGAATATCATAACTGGCTTATCAAGCTATCATCGGATGACCCACATTTGACCAGTAATATTGTAAATGTTTGTCAAGCACTTCACTTTAAATTTCGCTTTAATCGCAAACAGAGCTTTTAAGCCTCACACAAACATATGCCGTATTTCATTATTTTAAAATCGCATTTTTTCATACTCATCATACGCATATAAGCATATGATATTATTCTTGTCCATCATCAGCTATCAAATGCCGCTCATAACCTGCTTTGCTGTAATATCCTTTTATTATTTAATTATTCAAGCGCTTACCGCATCACCAAGCACACATATGTGTATATGTATGTGTCTGCTTTTACAATTTCATTCACACTATTCATGACTGTGGACGTACGCTAATCAGCTTTCCTTGAAGGATCTGCGCTTAACTTCAAGTACGCTTGCAGTGCTATGCACATGCAAGTTAGTGGGTGTGATATTTATTTTCAAGTGTAAAAACTATGAGTTAGGTATATATGTACTGTATTTACATGAACTACACATGCATTAAAAAGTATTAGTATTTCCACAAATATGTATGAACTCAGCGAACAAATGCCGGCATATGTTAGTATTTATTACTTACTATTAGCTGTCCTGTAATTTTATTGGTATTTTTGTCATAATAATACAGCTTTTTATGACCATGTGATTATGTAGTGGGAATTAGGTCAACTCAGTTTATAGTTTCCTTGGAGATCTACACATTTATTGAAGCTTACTTTAGTCTTATTATCTTAATTATTTTAGCTTTGTTGTCTTTACTTGAACTAATTGGAAAATTAATTTATTATGTACTAGCCGACCGCTCCGGCTTCACACGGATTTAAACAAACATTTCAAAAGTTATAAGTTTTTACACACTTATATACACTTGTCCATACATATGTATGTACTTTCCCGTTTCTTGCGTGGGTTCATTAAAAAAAAAAAGTAAAATGAGGAAAATTCTAATTGAAATTATATTGTATTTGCATTGAGCTAAAACTTGATTACGACCTCTAGTCTTTGGTGACCGTTGTCTTTCTCTCTGATTATGAAGCATGCTTATATATTTCTAATATTTTGTTCTTCAAGCTACAGCACACGCTCCGTACTCGACTCTCAAACGCGTACTTGGGAGGTTTTGAAATTTTGTTCAGCTGCGAGCGCTCTTTACTCGACTCTCTGGCACGCGTTTGCGATGCGATGAGAATGACTTGCCAGACGATTTTCAGTTTCAAAATAAGATTCTCCGTCACGGAGTTTTATTGATACCCTCACCTGGGAACTATTTCCAGAAAGTGGAAATTCTTGCAAAAAATATAGCCTTTGTTCTTCGGGGTGAATACAGCTTCCCAATGGTGAACGATTTTTTGAAATCGGCACAGTAGTTTTTGAGTTTATTCATTACAAACATACATACAAATCTTCCCTCTTTATAATAGTAGTATAGATATGTACATAAATATTCATTGTTCAAATTGCTAATATGTATTAGGAATTTTTCAACTACGATTATGAGTTTATTTAATTTTTTTATATATTAGGTTGGCAAATATCTCCCTTTCGCCTTTTTGTCTTTTGAATATCGCGGCTATGTATAAAGTGCTGCAGAGCTCGTATCTGGCAATACTATATATCTTTGAAAGGTCTTGACATAACCTACAAAACAACGCTATGCATGATTAGTTTGGATATTGCGTTCAACAGTTATGGAGTTCACTGACGCCGAAATTCGCTCAATTTTAAAGTTTTCCTTCGTTAAAGGCAAATCCGCTAGAGAAACGTTCCGTGAGATTAATGATGTTTTGGGGGATGGGGTACTGTATCACTTCGAACTGCGTAGGAATGATTTCGACGATTCGAAGCTGGTAAAAAGGACAACATGGATAAGCCAGCCGGCGGAAGAACTGTGACGACGAATACCGATTAAATCATGAAAGCATCGATCTTGTGACATCGCCCAGGAGATGGGAGTTAGTCACCAAACCATTTTAAGCCATCTACAGAAGGCTGGATACACAAAAAAGCTTGATGTTTGGGTACCGCATAATTTTACGCAAAAATGGATCTAACTCGACCCATTTTTGAAGCGGATGGTGATTGGCGACGAAAAATGGATAACATACGACAATATCAAGCGAAAACGGTCGTGGTCGAAGGCCGGTGAATCGTCCCAAACAGTGGCCAAGCCGGGATTGACGGCCTGGAAGGTTTTGCTGTGTGTTTGGTGGGATTGGAGGGTAATCATCCACTATGAGCTGCTCTCATATGGTCAGACGCTTAATTATACCATCTACTGCGAACAACTGGACCGCTTAAAGTTGGCGATCGACCAGAAGCGTCCAGAATTGGCCAACAGGAAGGGTGTAGTGTTCCACCAGGACAACGCCAGACCACACACTTCGTTGATGACTCGTCAAAAGCATCCACCATATAGCCCGGACATAGCGCCAAGTGATTAGCACCTGTCCCTGTCCATGACGAACGCCCTTGGTGGTGTAAAGTTGAAATCAAAAGTGGCTGTCCGTGCTCTTCGCAAATAAGGAGGGGGGGATTCTACTAGGGGGTATTATGAAGTTGCCGTCTAGATGGAAACAGATTATCGAACGAAACGGCGCATATTTGAACTAAATCCAATCACTGTAACACTTTTCATAAAGCATTGTATGAAGAGCAAAAAAGCGGAATGAAGGAGATACGCAATTATTATTGCTATATTTCTTCAATCACATTAATTAATATACAAAATTAACAAAATTATGCTTTTTATTATCCTTTTGACCTTTTTAATATTTAATCGGCAATTATATTACATACTTACTATGAACTGTATATTTAAGTAATTGACTCACAAAACTCATACTTACCACGTGTTGGTCCTTCAAAAACATTTCCTATTCAAATAACTGGCATAAAATAGTATTCAACATACATATATTCTAATTGTCGTGGCAATATTTACAAAGCCAGTGTATTTGCGCTATTCAATTTACATACGTACAAATAAATATGTATGAAGTCTACATTCTTCTAACGCAGACGTCTTCTAACGATTTTACAAGATATTAGGGTGCTGTTGAATCAAAGGGAATAATGTTTTAGAAGACTCAACATAATATTTCGCTTTTTGAACGAAAAATTTACATACACTTTATTTGGTCAAAGTAATCAGAAACACTAAATTTTATAGAAAATATAGTACAAAATGGCTGCACTCCGATTGGTATAAAAAATGGCAGTAGCGTCGCCGCCTTTGGGTTGAAAACCATATCTCACGAACTACTATCGAGTTCAATTTAATTTGGGACATAATATTTTTTTAATACCCTGATTTTACTGATGGAAAATAGATAAAATCGGTTAACAACCACGCCTACTTCTCATAAAACACAATTTTGCATTCCATCTGATTCATTCACCTTACAATATATACATCAAAAAACAATGAAGATACAAAAACAAAACTTTACTCATACACTGCATTTGAGGTGTGGCATCACTCATTTAAAAATTGTCAACATAGGACTATATAATTTCATGGCCGAACTTGAAGACCTCGGTGCCAATGGATACATTTTTACCACCAGTTTTTAATACCAGTAAATCTCTCAGATATTTTAAAGCAAATCGGAGAGAATATTTTCCTTCTCACTAGCCCTAGCTCCCATATACCTAATATAAGGGTTTTTAAACATCCGATGGGCTTTATACTGTATATATCGTTTAGTATGTGAGATATATTAGCAAAATTAAGTAAACTTATATAATATAGCTTGGTGACGAAAATGAGTGAAATATGTTCAGGAATTATCTCAGCCCTCATATACTATACATATATAATGATTTTCGTTAAGAGTAGTTTCTTTATTGTTTAAAAGCTTCATTCTTACATAATTCAGACATTTGAGCTTCGATCTTCGAGCTTCTTAAAAAATTATATATGAAAGGAACAAAAGAATTATCCAGTTAAATTCAGTACAAGAGAGTATGTGAATACCTTACTGAAATGGTAAAACCGCTAACATTCTATTTATGCGTGATTATACCAGTTTCTTGATCGATTCGCTATTTTCATGGTTCGTTCTATAATCATTTATATTTATTGCTTGGTATTTAACTATCCAATTTTATGTTGAGTTTTCAACTTTGTACTTCATTAACTCGTACGCAGTGTTCATGCTTTTCGAGTTCTCTCAAGAGAGAGAAACAACAACTGCATAACCGAGATCGCGAAGTACGTTTAAATAGCTGTAAAAAATTACTATTTGTCAGTGATTGATGATCTACTCTTCACTCGCTAACTTTTGTACTCAAACTTTCTGTTCAATTTGACGTGAATGTTGTTGCTTATTATTTTTCTATACGAAAAACCATTTTTAAATATTTTTTTCGCTTCGACACCTTACAAATTCACCAAAAATACAGCTTTTGGCTTTTGATCCTGAAATTCGTAAGCATTATTTCCATTCCATTATCCATCTTGATCTTGATTTGAGTGACTGTAGTAGGCGAGTCCTTTACAACATATTATAGTTTTTGTTTCATCTTGTACTCCAACAATTTGCGATATTTCATTTTCGTAAAAGCATCGTTAGACTCATCCAAGTAGGGCTACAAATGTACTTGAGTTGAATTCATGCATATGTGTGTGTATCTACATACTACTTCTTTGCAAAGCATCCTTTAGCGTTACTCTATCCGAGGTTTGAATTGCTGAAGCAGCGATTGGAGTGTTGGCGCTGAGCATATTTCACAAATTATGTGCTTACCAACACATTCACACCCACACACAAATAACTAAATATTTGTAAGATTCTGCATTAGAAGTGTTTGGCCAAATGGGGATGAAGTCGAACTGTGGAAATAGGCGAATGAACTGACGTTCGTGTCGCGCAGCCCGAAACGAATGACGTACAAGGACAAATGTACAAACTGGCGTTTTTGGGATACTTAAAATGCAACCAAAGATGCTGTACACAAGCTGACGATACATATAGATACATACATAAATACATATATACATTTGTAATAAGTGTGTTTTATACTTATGTTTGTTGTACTGAAATTGTAAAAAACAAAGTAAAAATTTCACCTATGTTTCCCGTTGGTGAGGTGTGTGTAAAAAGCACATAGCAGGTGAAACGGCTAACGGAGAGCTTGACCAAGCGTTTGTTTGTCAAAACCCAGTCAACGCTTGGGAGTGGCTACGATTTGGTATACTAGAAAAATGTGTTTGTGAATGTTTTCTGCGTTTTTTTCTCGAAAATGATGTTGGTAGTGGATTTTCCTTTTTATATAAGATTTATAATCTACTTTTATGTAATATAATTTCATTCTGCTAAGGTGGGGATTGATTTAGAAGTACCCACCAATCCTCAAATTACATAAAAAATCATTAATTAAAAATTAACAATAAAAATAAAAAATAATAATTTAAATTTAAAAAAAAATTGTTTAACGGTGAGGAAGTCTACAAAGTTCGAAATAACGCGAACTCAGCTAAACAGTAAGATGTCGATTGACTTATGCTGATTGATTAATTCAATTACAAATATTCTAAAACTCAAAAATTCAAAAATTCGAACTTCGAAAAATTGTAACTTTAAAAAATTCGAACTTTTAAAAATTGGAATATAGAAATGTAACATTGTACACTTTAGAGATTTCAAACATGTAAAAATCCGTTTGTAATGCTTCAGCTTATTATGCTAAAATCTCGTATATAACATCGTTTTGAACATAAAAGAATTGAAACAATAGAAATTCGAAAATCTTAAAATTTTGAAATTGATAAAATAAAACGTTTCTAATAAGAATATAGCAGTTAGATTCACGATTTTACGTATTTTTCAACTAAATCTATGAAATTTCGAATATCGAAAATTTCGAACATTGTAGCATATTTCCTTGAAATATATATTATATTATGATATAGAATATTAAACATTCTAAGATGAAAAATCGAACATATTGAACATGAATTTCGAAAATTTCGAACATAAAAAAATGTGTTATATTATGATTTTGAATATTAAAAAATCTAAGATGTGAAATTACTTATATTGAACAAGAATTTCGAAGATTTCGAACATACAAACATTTTTCGAAATTTGTTTAAACAAAATATTTATCTTCTATTACTATTTTGATCAAAAAAAAAATATAATTAACAGTAATCAAGTAACTAATATTTTGAATATTGTAAACGCTGAAAATTCGAAATTCTAGAATTTTTTAAATTCACATTCCATTTTGTTTTTTAAACATGAAATAGAAAATAATGAAATGTGGTATGTACTTAAATACTAAAGCAACAACTGAATCATTTTGGAAATGAAATCGAGCTTTTTCGAAATTAGTACAACAAAGCGTATACATACACATATGAATAGGTACATAAAAGCTCCGTGAGCGCATTGATGTCAACGCCACTACATAAAAGTGTAAAAAAGTATACATACACACTTTCATAGTTCATAAAATGAGGGTAGCGTCGCAGTTGACGCCAGCGCCTTACAATATGCTTTGTCAAGCGGCCAATGAACGAATCTACTTTTCGCTGTAAAACATATGCGTGTATATATCTATATACATACATAAACGTTGATAGTTGTATGTATGCATGTGAGGGGTGTTAAAATAGGCTGTGAGACGCCGTAGTCAATACTAACTGTAGGTAAGAAGGAGGGTAGAAAGCCAACTTTACTTGTTGAAAAGAACGCAGAAATTTACTACAAAAAAACAACAAAGAAACTTAACGACAGGGGAAAAGGACATTGGTTTGTTAAAAGAGAGAAAAGTAAGATTAAATTTAACCGTAGGGTAAGCGGGCGCAAACTCGACGTATGTCAAATGGGGTGAGCGCTACTTGAAGTAGTTTCACGCACATAACTCTTGTAGTATAGGTGTGGTTGTTGTATGTATGTATATGAAGCAGGGTTGTGTTCAACCCCACAAACCGGCACGGCTGACAATAGTTTCGCTTTACATTTCGTTGTTGTTGTTAATTTTACTCTAATATTTTTTTTGCTGTTTTGTTGTTGTGTGACCGCCGCTCGTTTCAGCTTACTTATAAGCGTCTATTTTGTTATTATTATTATTAAAAATCGTTGTTATTGTTGCATTAAAGATGTGTGTGTGTGAGTGGCATATTTTTAGATACCCATAAAGCCATTAAGTGGGTGTGTTTCATTATATTCAGAGTGTATGTTGTTTTTGGTGGTGTTGCAAGTAAGGGCGTACTATTTTGCTCTTTATGCATATGGCACACTTTATAGCCGCTTGGCAGCGTTGGTGGTAGTTTATTGATTTTTTTTTTCTAAATACAACGCTAATAAGTTGGTAATATACACAAAATAGTAATGCTGATGCATGCCACACAATTTTAGGGTCTACTACTACTTTGTGCCGCTTTTTATGCACGTAATCGATCGCGTTTCAATTTCCATTGTTTCTTGCAACATTTTTCGTTCGTAGCATTCTTTTCTATATTCGGCGCTTGGCTTTGCATAATTCATTAGCTTGGCTGAACGGCTTCCACAATTTTGGCATCCACATATACTACATACATATGTAACGTACATATAACAGTGCGCTGCCATGGTATTTCCAATTTCAGCTTCCATTCAAAGTTTCCAACTATGGCAAATGTACTATGTGTTTGTATGTCTGAAAGTGTATATATATGTGTCACAATCACACACACACATACTCGTACAGCTGCCTGCCTGTTTGCAACAATATCCATCTCTTTTTGGTGCGAACGACTTGAAGCATCCTTTATCCCTTCTTTATGGGCGCTGTGTACAATGAAGTCCGTATGCGGCTACTGATGCCGCCCAGCTTTCCATGCTTTGCTGCTATAACTACCATTTTTGCTGTTGTAATTGTGCTGTTGCTGCTGCATCTGTGGCGCTGACTGCTGCTGCTGCTGCTCGATTTAAAAATGGAAAATTGATTTTTCCTGCTTTTCGCCTTATACCGGAAATTTTCATGCTAAGCCAAAGTGCCGTTTTACCGACGCGTTTCGCTGTGTGCAAACACATACACAGCTAACTGTATGTGTATACACAGACACATACATATGTACATGCAAGTAGTGTATGAACGCGAAAATCTAATTTAGTAATGTATGTGTAGGCACATACATACACACATACTCGTAATATAGGGGTAACGCTTGAAAGTATGCCTCGATAATGTTTAATATAAACAAAAAGTAAATGTTTAGCCAACAAAAAATTAATAATGAAATGAGTAAAAATCCGATACTTTCAGCATAAAACATCATTGTGCCCCAAAAAGTATGCTTCAAATATTCGCTTATACTCATTTAGTAAACACCTTTTGTTGCATTTGCATAGATTCCACAACTCATTTTTATCTTTGCTTCATTAATGCTACTGCTGCTGCTTTTGTTGTTCTTGTTGTTGTTACTTTCGCAAGACAATGTTAATGCCCCGGCCCAGCAGTAGGCTATCATATCGTGGAGAACAGTACTGCTGTGACAGGACAATATCATTGGCAAACGTTTGATTTTACACATGTTTTACGTTTGATTTTGATTTTCTAAATATTTCGTTGCATTATTGTCGTTGAGTATGAAACCGTTAAACACTCAGAACCGTATGCAACCACAGCATACAGTTTGATTTTAAATGAGTTTCATGTTACTCGTTGTAAGTAAGATTTCCAACGCTGCTGCCCGCTAAACGTCATTTGAAGATTCGCTCCGTTATACACAAATTTCTTTGAAACAAATATTTTTCAAATATATTTCCTTAAAACCATTAGTTTATTTTAAATAAATTAGCCTAACAAAATTATATATATGTTTTTGTATATATATCGGCCGTCCCGTCTGCCAACGGCGCTCAAGTCGAAATTGCACGTACGAAATCCAAAAGCTGACTGACAGCGAGCTCATTGAGTAAACGTTGTGTGAGGGTAGATTTGGCGAAGAAAGGTGTGTGCGCACTATGGACGAGCCGAGAAAGTCTGCCATGCTCAGCGCTATATGCATTCCAGTGACGGCACGGTTGACGTTGCTGCATACGCTATGGCCAGCGAGTGGTAGTAAATGCATGTAAATATGTAAGTTACCACAGTTCTGCTGCGAAAAATCAGTATAAAACCAAAGAGAGTTTAGCGACGACTGCCCTGAGTAAGCATATACTCGTTAATGTAAGCGTTGGGTGTATGTGTGCCGCTTCTTTTGGTTAGCATTTTGTGGGTGTAGCTACATAATATGAAAAATGAAGGCAGGAAGTTCTTATTATTGTAGATCAGATCAGTACATCTGTTTCATAATATCAATGATATGATATCAGCTGGGGGAAGTATTTGTAAATATGTATGGGGTTCGATGTTTTGAAAAAGCAAAAAATATGCGATTGAGTAGATATATTTATAGGCATGAGAATAAAAAAATAAAAAAAAATTATCATGTCGAAAACAAAAAGTGCCTCAGCTGTTCTAAGGCTATTTGAAACAAGTAAAATCCTTCAATTACAAGCTAATATTAAGATATCAATCAGAAACAAGAAAAAAACGATGAAACACGAAAATTTGTATTATATATTAACTCTTAGCCTAAAAGTATGCTATTTTTTCATTTTCCAATATTAAGCATATTTTTTAATATTTTATCATAGTTTTCGGTTTAATTTTTTCAATTTCTGCTTAACTTAGTACTCAGTTTCCACCTTTGAACATCCTCAGCGATCCCGTGTATATAAAACTAGTTAATTTTCACAGTGTATTCCATAGAGAATTTAATTACGCACACAGGTCTACAAAAATATTTACACACCTAAAACAGTTCACCGTTACATCGCATGTAACTAGATATTAAACACATAAATAAATATATGCATATATGCACACTCAAATCAGTCATACAACTCTCTACAACATGCGTTCAATTTCGCGAAACGCTACTCGCTCGTTTATATTACGTCGTTTATCGCCCCCAAAGTAAGTAAAATCCACATAAGGGTACTGGAAATCACCCCCTAAAACTATGCCAACACTCGTTGTAATATATTGCTGTACTCCGTAGCGCCTTCCAGTGTGTTTGTGGCTGCGCACGAAAATTGGTACGCGCAAAAAATTCACTTGCTCTCTGTATCTCTTGTACGTTTACTCACCCTCCCCCAAACAAAATGCTACTCGTTAACAGCACTCAGTCGTATTGTGTCTACGCCTATAAAGGCCAGCAAGTACTCGTCGTCGTCGTTTGTCTGTCGTCGTGTCGGCCAACTTTGTCGTCATCATCCCTTTGTATATGGATACTATGTATGAATGTATTGTCAGAAATCAAAGAAGAAGATGATGATGAAAAAAATGTGCACCAACAACTATAAACACCGTTTCACCACCGACAGGACCTAGATTACATATGACGTTGATTTTTTAGAATTTTTTTTTTTAATTTTTGAAGAATACTTCAAACTACACTCATGCAAAAAATATACATACGTATGTATCAGCTTGATGTACTCTGACGCACACACACAAACACGATCTTCCACAGGCAGACTCCAAAATACTTTGTCTAAATTGCAGTGCTTATGGGTGCTGACGGAGCATTGTATTGCATAAATATTCAATATGAAACAATCATAAAACAATAACGGCCAATTTTGTCTGGACACATAACCACACACATACATATATTTTATATATGTACATATATTGGTATGTATATATCCTTAGTCAGTTAGTTTGCCGTTGGCTAAAAGGCTGTGTTCGTCACTCGTTTTCTTTGATTTTACTCTTGCTGTTGTTGTTGTCGTCAAATGAGAGTAATTGTTTCCAATATGCTGCCCTGCGCTCCGTTATACTCAAAGTATAATGACTTGATTAAAAATTATTCTTTTTGGCCTTCTTACGGAAATTGGCGTAAAGAAAAAATGTCAGAATGGCACGAGTGTGTGTGCTACAGGAAACAGCTTAGAAAGATAGATCACTACACCCCGTAAATAATTTGTGCAGGGTTAGAATGAATTTCTTAAGACAATTTTACTGCCAAAATTTAAAGTAGAGTTGAAGAAGCTTTCAGGGAAAATGGTCTGGAATACTGGCTAAGAATTTGCTCTCAATTAAGACAGTCAATGCAACCAAGATTTTCAAAAACTAAATCTCGAAAAATTTTGATCGCAACCGTCAAGATCTTCTTTAGTTGGAAGACCCGAGAGTTCATTGTAACGATATTAAATTTTAATCATCAACATTTTGAAACTCTCGGTATTGAAAGTACATATTTTCGCCCTATCAATAATAGTTTCTGATTTTAATTGAGTCACATGTTAAAAAGTTGCCGACAATTGTTTAATCTTAAAAATATAATATATGTTGTTAATTGACTCAATTAAGGTACTTAATTGACCAATTTATGTAAATTTATTGTGTTGTTGTAACGACAGAGAATCTAATAAATTATTAATTGACTCAATTAAGATACTTAAAAATATATGGTGTTAATTGACAAAATTAAAGTACTTAATTGTTGTTGTTGTAACGTTAGAGATTCTAATAAATTATTAATTGACTCAATTAAGATAATTAATTGTTGATCAATTTATGCCAATTTTTGATGTTGTTCTTCTAATGATAGAAAATCTACAAAATCCTACTGAGGAAAGCATTCATATCAAGAGTTCTTGCCAAATATAATTGGTTCAAATTCCAGTTTTTTTTTTTAATTTTCGAGCAATACACTCCTGTAGTAAGACTAAGCGCTTAATTTGCAACATTATAGGCAGTAATCCCTGTAAGAACAGGATTGAGTTAGTCATTCACTTTCCCACAAGGACATACCGAATATTTAAACATGGATATATGTACCTACAAACTTACGCGCAAATTCAAACCGATTGCAAACATACATACATAGGTACATACATACACACTCATTTATATGTCATGCAGCTATGTACATTGTGCACATTATGCTCTTCAGTTGACTGTTGCTACGCCTATTTCCGTTCCATTCATTTCTCGCTTACGCAAATTTCCGTTTTATATGCGCTGACACCGACCGACCGATATGTATGAAGTCTTGTAGTGCTTTTGACGAGGCACTTGGCTCATTTCACTCATTCACTCACTCACTCGACACACAAACATACATACATACATATTTACATAAACTCGTAAATATGTGTTTGTAGCACACAAATCCCCGAAGTGCGCAGGAAGTGCTTCAGTAATAGGATGTGGCGTAAATATATACTCGTATGTACATTTGTAAAATGGGAAGAAATTCACTTATAAGTGCACTTTTGAGAAGGACATAAAAAATGAGGTCGTGCTTTTGACTGACTGACTGTAGTTAGTTATACACAGTTACATTTACATTTTACATTTCGTAATGCAACGGATATTGAAATTCATTTTTAAAAATTTTATTTATTTATAAATGAGGTTTTTTCTTTGCTAAGAAGTATGTTATTTTCTGGTATCTTCGGAGATACTTCTTTTTTTCAATAGCAAATGGGTTGGATGAGAATTTAAGGTTAAAATGAGTATATTACTTTTGAGGTTATGTTCGATTCAGATTTTTATGTATTTAGAGGTTATGTGGAACTCAATTTAAATTAAAACAGGAGATCAAAGGAGAGTAAATTAAAGTAAATTATAATTATATTATTTTACATGATATTGGATCAAATTAAAATTAATACGGTGTAACCTTTTTAACTTTTCTTCGTGTTGTTGAGATCTGGCTGGCATATCAATTGATTGATTAACCAGCTCAATTCCTAGTTTCCAGAAGGAAATATAAAATATTTATATTTTCATTGAAACATTTTTCAAAACAATATTCCACAGTGTCTCAATGTAGTCACACTAACCTCTAAATTTAACTTCGAGTCTTCGAAAATTAATTAAAATTTCTAATTATTCGCTGCATATACACACATATGAGTATATATGTATATATGCGTGCATTGTTTTATTTGTGTAAAACTCTCCCAACTTATTCTGATTATACAAACTTTTTTTCTGCTCGCATTACTCACCTCTGTGACCACTAATCGAATTAGGCCACAATGCACACATTTACATATGCATACATACCTACAAAGAACTGTCAGCATTTAATTCTCCAAAGTATCTTTTGGACGATTTCGTACGTTTCGTTTCAGTGGACTCTGATGTCACCACACTAATTAAAATAGCAACGAATGAATGAACAAAGCGTACATACAAAAAGGCATATGCCAAAAAGTCGCGACTTTATTGCCGCAGGCTGTGTGTGCTGCTGGGTTTGTTTCTTATACGCATGGGATGGATAAATGTAGTAGTCAGTATATATCTATGTATGTATATGAAGTGTAGTAAGTTTTTCTCGGTATTTGTAAAGCTATTAAAGTTGAGGGTATTCACAGAGCGTATTAGAAAATAATATTACTTTAAATGAGTCGAAATTTTTTTTTGACTGGAAATGAGAGGAAAATTTGTGGTGTAGAAAGATATTAAAAAAAAAAAATAAAAAATAGTTGTCAAGTATTTCTTTCGAAATGATTTTAACAGTATTCGTTATTGGCGAAACGAACACACAACTGGTATAAATAAGATGAAATGGTATAATATAGAGCAAGCTATTATACCATTGTAATGAAGTACAGGATATTTAATTAAATACATTTTATTGCTGCTTTTTGTTGGAAGCTAGATAAATAGCGCATCAGAGAAGTTTACTGTCAAATTTGTCAAACAGCCTTTTACTGTGATCTTTCGGTTTCAGGGGAAGGGAGCTGAAAACTAATATTAGTTATTGCTGTTGTTGTAGCGATTATCTATCCCTGCCAGAACGGAAAGCATAAGTCTATTTGTTGTCGAGGTCATCTAACGGGAGGCCCAGGAAACATGCTGTTTCGACGGAGTCGGACCAAAGGGAAGGGGATGTTAGATGAGTAGGGTTCGTTGGGCATGCATTAGTGTCATGCGGGGACTCGTTGCATGCAGGACATGTATTTTGTTTGTCAGGGTTCAATCTGGATAAGTAGGAGTTTAACCTGCTACAATATCCAGAACGAAGTTCCGCAAGGGTCACTCTGGTTTCACGTGGCAACTCGAGTTCTTCGGCTGCTAAAGGTGGTGGTTTGGTTCCAAGGACGCCATTCACTGTAAGGGAGTCAAGGAAGGTGTTAATAGCTCAACTGTGAATGGTTATTCTTTCGTTTCGGCCAAATCTTTGACGGGTAGCGAATCGTACAAACAACCGGTATGCAACACATAATGTAGAGAGTAAATCTTAAAAGGTACCAAAACGCAAAGAAATTCAGTTTGCAAGCTGATATTCGTTCGTTCGTTCACTGGTATATCAGCTAAGCAATGAAATTATGTCTTCCAAATGAGCTATTCATCACTGTTTTATATTGAATTCCGGCGGATAACTTGTGGCAAGAACGCAAAGTAATTAAATTCTCTACCAATTTATCAATATTATTGACTTTACTATAAATTACTTAGCTCACTAACATAATAAATATTAATATTACAAATGAGTACAGTTAAGCGGTTAGGGGTGGTTCGGATTTTCAAAAAAAAAAAAAACTTCGTTTCACAAAGAGCGCTCGGGCACTCCAAAACTCGCGGGAGAAACTTAAAATGCCGTTTTCTCAAAACTATGTTTTTTGAACTGGTGACAACTGCAACTCGAGAGCTGCTCAATAGATATTAATGAAATTTATACAGATTTTAGAATACCTAATAAACTCAGGCCTTGAATCGAAGGATTTTTTGTATTTCAAAAATTTCGATCTGAAGACCAATTAACTGTCCCGAAAATCTAGAAAAATTTAGTGAGGTCGCCATTTTGTTAATTTTTGAAAAAAAGCTTCGGCCAGTCCCAAGATTATCTATTTATAAAATTAATTTTTCTTATCCGATTTATTTTGGATAAATCTCCAAGGACTTATGATAGTCAACGCAAGTACCTTTTTCTGGTATCGTGTCTCTGACTACCCCTAACCCCTTAAGTAATTAAATTTTGGTATTATTTTATCAAAATAACGAAATACATTTTATTACGTAATAAAATGACGACGAACTGCCGTGAAATATTTGCCTTTATCTACTTGATATGAGTAAATATAAATATATACATATCAATTTAGATAAGTTGATAAGTTGATAAATTCGCATTCGACAGATAAGCAAATTAATTTGGTAGATAATAATTAGTTATCGCTCTTTATACGAGTATAAATACCCTTTATATTAATCTCAAAATTTTATCATATTGAACGCTTGGGAATGCTGCTGTACATATAAGAATTCAGCAATTTTGCCTTTGTTTTTTTGACGAAAAAACGAAAATTATTTCCGATAATTATTTCCAATACTTTTATTTAATCCATTTTAAAATTGCCTCCTCTTGAATATTATTCCCTGTGAAGGCCAAAATTTATATTTTAAATGCGAAGATGTTTTCCAGCCTTGGCCAATCAATTAATGCTCCTCTTAAAAGTTCTCATTAGCAGCATTAAAAGTAACATTTTATAATATTACAACGTGCAACGTGCGCTTTATATGAGGTAAATTGATGCCTGATGCCTGATGCGCCTTGTAGTATGCAACGTTTTTTATATAATTTTAAATGCATGTAATATATGGCATATACGCTTTTTCACATGCACTACGTCCACTTAAGTGCACTTTCAGCTGTGCCAACTTGTGCCATTTAAGCGCTTTCAGCGATTGATTGAATTATTCTGCAATTTACATTGTATTAAGCAGCCAGAGTCAAGCATCAGCACTTCGCTCGCATGGAAATTGCATTTATGTAGAGGCGCATACTGATTTTTATTTCATATACAAATGCATATGCTTACACATATGTACATATACATACATATTACTTTAAAGAAATGGAATATGGCTTGCCTTATGCAAACCATCGTACGCAGCATCAATCGTCAGACATTTTCACTCATTTGCAGGCAACCTGATTTTTTTGATTCTGTTACGTGTGATATATGGAAAAAAATAAGGAAATCGATAAACCTCTAATGGCTGTTGTAGCATAGCAATTATTTCTCTATCTATTTATTTTCTTTGTGTCACAATGCAAGCCATTTTTGCATTTTTTTGTACTCTACTTTTAGAGTTTTTATTGGGTTTGTTGTACAGGGAGCGTTCACTTCAACTCTCAATTGTTGTTATTGTTGTTTATTGCTATGAGTAATACACAAAAACTTCCTCTTATTCTCAGCAAATTGAGCAAATTTGCCGAAAATTTTCCATTCTATTAATTTTCCAATAATGGAATCTGTTTGAATGAAGTAGCGTTATAGCGACGGCGCAATGGAACTGTATGCGATTTTTCACTTGGAAAACTCATAGCTAACTCAATCTCTATGCACAATTGCTCTTATAATTGGCTTCAAGCAACTCAGCACTGCTTGATCGACAACAAAAATAAAGTAGAATTTATTAATTTGCGTTAGTGTGTGTGGCTGCTTATGCTTTACGCCTCAGGCTCCTACAGCCTCCTTTTTACTTTAGTTTGACTGTGTGAAAACTGACAGACTGCTGCATAACAATTACAATGCCAACAACAGCAACACTCTGAGGAGTCATAGCAGCAGCAGCAGCAAAACAACGTCACTTCGTTACTTTAGTGAGCTGCTCCTGTAAACACATTTTCCTTTTTACACCACAAACAAAATGTTTGTTTTCAATTATGATTCGTGCTCTTACTACTGCATAGACTTTAATTGCACTTAGCAGGACTGCTTAAACGCATAATTGTGAAATAAAGGGTGCATTAATTACGCATTTCGCTAATTTTTTTTATCGTCAAAATAGAAAATATTCCATAAGAAGGCATTTTTTAAATTCATTCATACCTTTCCAAAAGAAAATGTGGTAATTCCTCTGGTATTAGGTGTTTGGTCTAAAGCTGTAGCTTTTCGAACCCGTCATACCTGAGTCAAATTGTTCATTGATAGTGTTCATTGAGTAGTCGTAGGCTAGCGAAAACGTCAAAGATTTCTATGGACACTATTTCCATTGTAGTTAGCACTGCACATAAGTTGCCACATGCATTACCAACTAGTTCAGAGGTATTTTAGAGGCTTTCACATGTTTATGTAATAATCTTATTGCCTTTGTCGAAGTCTATGACACTGAATAACTCGTCTAAAATTGTAGAGAATCTTCCCAGATAACCACTAGTTATCCTCCCCTTAAGTAAGACCATATAATTCAGCTTTGGAAGGCAGAATGGCAGAATCCATTACTACTCAAGAAATTAGTTCGATATTCGTTTCACATGCCCTAAATAATGAAACAGTTGGGCTTAAATCGAACCTTCAATGAATCTACATTTTGATCGCCTTATGATATTGACTGTAATGGTTTCAAGAAAATAGTAACTCTTCGAAAAACCAAAGAAGCGTATCTGCTATTTACTCTCCACCCACTTTTAGACAAAAAACGAAAGAAGGTTTTTTTAAAGTATGCCTTGCTCAATAGGCAATCTCAAACAGTTTGGAACACGCTTAAGTTCCCTTCTTATGAAGAATCTATACTCGTACCATACATGAGACGACCAAGCTCTATATCTCGTATAATTAAAGCATTACTTTTCGTTTATATTCTTAAATTGGAGGAAATATCAGTAATCAATACAAAATTATTCATGATGGGCTTAGGAAATATATTCCACGAAGCAAGTAAACTGTATTAATCGAAGGGTTAATCGAAGCATGTGCACGTATCGAATTTCGTAAAACCATAAGTACATAAATACATAGACATGCATATGTACGTTTAGTGGATTTTATTTGTCTTATTGATAACCCTAGCAAAGCTGGAGTTGTTAAACACCACTTGTATATCCCCACATATACATATATTTAGTCACTTAATGCAAAAAATGCACTCTCCTGTGCATGTATTGGTATTTAACTCGTTTCAACCGTATTGTTATCGACAGTTGTCCTGACAATGGTGAACGACTCGAATAACAGCGGGTGCAGACATGCATATATGCAAGCTGCCATACATATTTACATCCGACCGCGATAGGGATATTAACAAAGGTATGCATTACAATGTACTGCATACATACATATTTACATACAAACATATCGGAATGTACCGTCAAGCCGTAATCATATTACAAAGTATCCTTGCCAATGCATTTGCTCGCTTGAGGTAGTGTTGTACATACGATTATACATATACATATGTACATTTGTATGTATGTAATCACTTTAATCAAAAATCCCGCATATTCCTCCCCATCTTACTCAATAAAATTATTGGTCTGTTCGAATAAACGTTTTTCGATTGTCGTGCGGATGTGTCCTTCAGGATTTTGTTAAAAGAATTTCAAATGTATGGACATACAGAAACCGATGTATATCTGTGGCAATTAAATTTCCTGTTAATTAACATACGCTGCTAAATTAAGCGAATCTGTTAAAGTTCAATTATGTATTGAGAACAAAATCAGTAGAAGAGCATTGCTCTTTCTTTTTAAAGGATTATGTATTAGAATAGGATCATTAATCTCTTGTAGGATTATTGCCATAAAATTGAAGTTATCAATTTATTTGATTGAACACTCTTTATTTGATTTTTTTTTATTGGAGATACAGTAGTTTTCCGAAATAACGAACACATTAATTGTCAGGCCTGTTCGTTATATCGAATTTTTCGTTAATTCGAGTACTCACTTAGAGATATGTTTTTCTATAAAAATGAGTTAAATATCCATAAATTGCAGTTTAATAAATTATTTTATTAATTATTTGTTAAAAAATAAAAAAACCATAACAAAACAGTTGAAATCCAATAAATTCTTCCAAAATGGACCAATTGTGACACTTATACTTATATTTGGTGCTGACCAATAATTTTAAGCTTTTTTATAAAATTCAACATTTTTTCAATTTGAACATTTTTTTTTTATTTTTTCAAGTTTCAGTTTTAATTCTGGTTCGAAATTATTTGATTTTTTTCTCTTTCTTCATATGTCTTCTGCATGTTGTTCGTTAAACCGAGTACTTACAAATCCCCGATGTTCGTTATTTACGGTACTCAATGTAACCAATTTGCTTGTTCGTTATAAGCGGTTTTCGTTAAAACGAATATTCGTTATTTCGGAAAACTACTGTATGTTGGAAAGCTGGGTATATGAGTGCCGGCGTATATTCCAAAATACGTAGGGGTGTCATCTGCGTCCTCCAAATATGTGTTACTTCCAGCATCTCATGCTCCTCGCTTGCGGCTAATCCGACTACTCTACCTGATGGTCCAGCTAATTACCGAACTGCATCAAATTCGCAACAGCTGTATCTGTTTATTAACTCCTCCTCTTGTTGCTCTAGCTACGGACTTGTTGTGTACCAGTTTTTTCTTCGTTATCTTAAATGTAGCCTTAAATATAAAAATGCAATTTTATTAATGCCAACCATCTCCGACGCGAGATGGCGGTGCGAATGGATTTAGTTTTTTGGCAATATCTCTCCAAAAAAAATCGAAATTTAAAGTTTTATCCCTTTTCTATAATCTTTGGCATATGCAGGATATTTTTCGATTTCAGAAATTAAAATTTCAAACTGATTCCGATTTGGAATTTTCATCTTTACTTCAAATATTCCTTCAAACAATCGCGTCGTTTCTATGTCGCTCTCAATTATAGCAACGACAAAGAACGACTGTTTCTAGTTTTTTTTTTGATTTAAAACGATAACGACAACGGGAATAGGGGCGATTTCATTTATTCCGCGCTGTTATGTTAATATACTATTAACATTTTCTAATAAAAGTATAATAACAGTTATGTTATCTGCGCCAGTGGTAATGTTAAAATTTCTGTTAATAGTATATTTAATGTTAAACATGTTTTTTAACACTGAGTTACTTAATCTGATCTGGATTCTGATGTGAAGCTAAAAAAATGTATATTAGAGGAGTTATTACTGGTGTTTTGCATCATTATTGATTTTGCATTTTTTTTAATATTATTTGTTAATACATACCTGTGTATAAAACTTTATCTTCTCTTGAAAAAAAAAACGCTTTGTATATGCACTTATTTGCTTTATTCAACACTTATCTGCATATATAGGTGAATATATTACATACATACATATATTAGAACGTGTACAACTAAGTTAATCATATACTTAATAAATAGAATATAAACTTATATTTAAAAACTTCATAAATACTTTTACAATATAGACTTAAATGTTTGTATTCTGCATAAAATTTCGCTAAAACGAAACAAAATACAAAATTGGGAAAAATCCTTCGTTAGCTTTTTCTTGTAACGTGTGGTATACATTATGCTATAAATAAATGCATATTAACCAGTTCTCCTTTGTATTGTATGCATACTCAACTAAAAATTACGTTTTTTACATAAAAATACATAGTTAAGATTTTCACTGTTCACTTATACAGTTACTCTAACAGTTCACTAGCGTTTTCTAACACTTAACATTAAATTACTATTATTATTTAAATATTGTACAGTATGCCAGTACTCTTTTCTTATAAAATATTCGTCAACTTCTTTATTTTGACTTCTTTGCTTGCTCATCTGCTGGCTCTTCAATGGCGGCAAGCGCCTCTTTCAAACCTTCGGGTACTTTGTATTTTTGATTGTAGACCAGGAACTGTAAAAATAAAAATTTTGATGTCAGTATTTCATTAATTTCACTTGCACAAACGTGCTCTTACCTTTCTTGGTCCAGACTTTTCAACATCTTCGCAGTTCATTTTGCCACTTGAGTAGAAACTGTAAGAATAAAAATTATTTATTAATATTTTCATTTGCCAAGTTTTGATTGATGGAAAAATAATAATTTGGAAGCTTAAACAATTTTATTCAATACGAGTAAAATAAGGCAAAGAGATGTTTAATATGCTTCGTTCAAATATTTTCGATTATCAATAAATTATTTTTTCTTATTTCCCAGAATGCATTTATAATTAATAATATTTATTATTAAACTAACTTACCGCACATCGTCACGGGATAGACCATTTCGCACGATTGCATAAAATAGACCCAAAACTGCGCCACCAACAATTATAAAAAGTGGTGATAACTGTAAAGAGAAAAGTAAAGTTTATTTTTATTTTCTTGTTGAATTTTTTTTATTTTGAAACATTAAACAAATTTAAATTAATTAACTAAAATACTCTAAAAAATATTATTTTCTACAACTACTTATACTTACTATTACGTTTGAAAGGTTTTTATTTAATTATTATTTAAGAAATATGATTAGTTTAAAATCAAACCTGAAAATCTCACTCAAAATTAACAACAAAATTAAAATAGATTTTTAAATGATTACCTTAGCCATACATACACACATACTTTGCATACATATCTACATTCTCAATCAATCAATTATTTGCTTCTTGAAAACAGAGGAAATTTTGGAATACGTTGTAATACAGGTTTCCGAGTTCTTATAGATCACTACTTAAAATTACTACTATAAATTTTGACGTTTTTGTGCATACAAAAAGTACTGTAACATTTTCTTTTCAAGTATATAGAGGGTAAATAATTACATATTCCATAAAATATATATATTATTTTTATCTTTAAAAAAATAATTATATGCATTTGAAAATTTAATTTTGATAAATCTAAAATGTCGTATGAATCAATACAAAAAATTAATCAATTTTCAAAATTCGCCATCTTTCAAAGCGTGAACCAAGCCTGGTGGCCAAACATATCTTTGATTGTAGGTGCGTAACTGTAAATATTCAAATATTTCGTGACAAAACAGAAATTTTTAACATTTTCAACGTATTTGACATTGACGAACCTTTCTTATTGGTGGTGGTTTATTTTTGAGAAGTCGAGTGTAATCTTCATAGGGCATTTTGCCAAAGTAACTAAATTTGAGATTATTCAGTTTTCATTGCTTTAAATAAAATGACTTTGTAAGCGCTTACCATACATCATCGCGGGTAAGTGCAATCCGTAGAGTCATGAGAAATTCGCAAGTTAAGCCGCATAATGTCAGTACGACAAGCGGTATTGTCTAGAACAATTTTGGGAGACATTCGTTATTATTATTATTAATATTCCACAGAGAAATTAATTAAAAAACTACAATATTGAAGAATAGTTTAACAAATTTTGCAGTTAAAGTCTCCAAATAACAAATTCCTTTGTGTAGACATGTGATCAACACTCATAACAAACGAACTGTCATTTGCTAACACTGCTTCAAACATGTCTTCGATCCTTCATGCGCATTCAGCTATAAAGCGGCTGTGCTGTATGCTTACAAAACTACCTGTGCGAACGAACATGTTGCAGCAACATGTATGCAAGGATTATACGAACGACTTTTCAATGTACCCTTGTACAGGCAATTAACGAACGAGTATAAAAGCAAACGCTCGAAGCCAAACATATTTTAAAAGCGAAAAAAATTGTATTGAGGAGTGTTGTGAATTTGTAAATATTAATGTCACCCAAACATTAATATAGTTTCAGATTGCATATTATTTGAATAAATTGCATGTTTAAAACAGATTTGTTACATAAAAACATTAGATAAACGATTTATAGTGCAGAAAAGAAAAGCGAAACAATCGACATAGCGATAATGCAAGTGTTATACAGATTTACTTAACAAATTTGTATTTGTGCAGAAAAAGAAGATAAAAATAAAAACAAAAAACTCCCTACGACATAGAATTCACTTGAAAACAGTAAATATTTTACAAGCAAATAACTGAGCAACCACTTTGTGTAGTTACCTAGGGCAACCGTGTGGAAAGCGTTGCTGTTTATTTTTCTCAACGTGTGGAAATATTGAAAATTTCACAGAACGTACAAGACATTTCAACAAATAGACGTTATTTTTGTGCACGCGTAATTTAATAGTTATAAACTAGAACATTTCGTTTGGTTAATTCTGTTTTCGCGTTCACCACCTGTTTATTAACCTCACTTTCGCGATTTTAATAGTCCAAATAATTTGGACACCCACACCGTTTTCGCGAAACCGACGCCGTTATCCTTCAAAATTCAGCTTAGACGTGAAGTACACGCCATAAAAGAAGGCGTTACCATGTTACAACACCATCCTCACACTTTACCGCTTGCTGCGGCACGTATTAAGGAAGAATCGGCAACAAATCCAACATTCTTCTTTCCACACAGCAATCCCATTGATAATGCTGCTGCAGCTGCAGCCGCAGCCGCTGCTGGACTCATCGATCAACAACACCGTGACCTACACAATGTGTTGGTCAATGCTGCGGCTGTAAATGGTACATTGACCAATACAGCAGCTGCGGTGCTAAAGAGTCAATCGGCTCAGCAACAACAACAAAATAGCGCTGCTCAACAGACTGCTCAAGCACAAGCCGTAGTAGCAGCAGCAGCCGCAGCACAGGCGCAACAACAGACACAGCAAAATACTGCAAATAATAACGCTTCCGCACAACAACAACAACAGCAGCAGCAACAACAACAGGCACAACAAAACACCATGGTGCTGTTGAATGGTAATACTGGAGCAGTTGCTGGTGGTAATAATGGTACTGCCAATGGTGCTGTAAATAAAGGCAGTTCATCTGGCAGATCGACGCCAGTAAATGGTAGTGCCACCACAGATCCAGCACCAGGCAAACTTTTCGTTGGCGGTCTCAGCTGGCAAACATCATCGGAAAAACTAAAGGAATACTTTGGCGTATTCGGCACTGTCACCGATGTGCTAATCATGAAGGATCCCGTGACACAGGTAAGCACGTAGTGGTCTCCTTTCTACCGTTGTTACGGAGGAGTACCTTTTCATTACAATACTATTATTTACTTACAATATTGACCTAAGCATCTTTATTTGTTATGTCTACTATTACTATTCAGTGGCTGCCTACGATGGCTTTGGGTGTAGCAATATTTGTCCTTATTTCTCTAAAAAAAATTTTCTAAAATCACTTGATATACTTTTTCTAAACAAATTTCTTCTTGACTTCATATGTATGTATCTTTATTTGCATAGACATATGCCATGTATGTTTTGGTATTTCCTTACATGGTAGGTTTGTGTATTTATGCACTGCCAGCCGGCCAAATTGGCAAGCAGCTGCACTTTATCATTTTATTTTACCTCAACTACACAATATATGAACGACCAACAGCAACATGGAAACAATGCAAGATTCGAATTAAAGAAATCCGTTGAATTGTAATAGGTTCCTTAATGCTGCCGGCAGCTGTAAGAAAGTTGCGTTTTACCTGTAGTAGAGTTTCCGAATATGAGCATAACTTATAAGAAGTAATAAACAATACAACAACTGCTATAAAAGTATAACAACTACACTTCATCAACCTTAGAAAATGCAATTTGTCACAATTCAAAATGTGCTGCTAGCTGCTACAGAAAATTCAATGTATGAATGTAGGGCATTCGCCCCTCTGACACAAACCAACTATTTCGTCATTCGGCGCGTTGTAAACATTTAGCGCGCGCTCATACTATACAAAGCGCGTCCAACTGACGCAAACATCTGCTATTGATTCGAATATATGTATATATTGTTGGCTTGCCGATTGTATTATTGTTCATCATAAAAACCGGCGGCAATGCGCAGGCGCAATATTACAGCTGTTCAATTCAATTTGGTTAGATTACAATATAGCAAACATACATATATAATCGTATAAAATGTGTGCCCTTGCATGGCATGCCGCGTCGACGCACAGTTGGGCTACGCTGTAGGGCTATGGCACAGGATAATGCTCAAATTAAATGAAAAGAATATAAAAACAGTGCATACGGTACTGCTATTCCTTACTTGTCTGGGGTTCAGTACCACTACTCCTGTTACGGTTTATTGTGTCAGCTTTGCTACCTTTTTCTACTTTGCCATTTTATATATTCGTTCATTTTTGGCATGTCCTGCCGCTATACCCAAATTGTATTTACAAGTTTTAGGTTTTGACGACTCAGAAACGAGTTTCTTTCACAACTCTTGTTATTGTCTTCCTTTATTCTAAACATACTACACTTATTATATGTATGCCCGTTTGCATACGAACCAATTATAGATATGTATGCATTTCATTAAAGCAAAAACACACCTGGCTTCATTGCTGTGTTTAGTGTCAAATTTGTGTATGCTGAAAAATAATTTTATTTATTTTAACTACATACATACATATATAACTATTTATTTATTTATTTGTTTTATAATTTTTGAAAGTAGTATTCTGTAGTTCATTCAATTCTAAAGTGTAAGTTATAATATTATCAAAAGGTCAAAAGTCAGTCATGTAATGTGACTATAGCTATTCAGGTATATCATATACAGTTTAAGTATAATACAATTAAGGATAAAAATTATGCCATCCCAAGTATTCTTATAAATTTTTCGCATTTATAATACCGAGCAGAAAATGTAAAACATATACAGAGATAGTTAAGTAGTTAAACATTTCTCAAGTAAGCTAAAAAACTAAAGGAAAGCAGCGAGTTATGTGTTTTATTTAATTGACGCTAACGAAATTGATTTATTTACGCTATTAAAAACAACATTACTATGGATTTGTACTGAATTTAGAGAAAACAACGTTGGCAAGCAAAATATATGCGCGGTTAAACCGGCACAAGCATAAGGATACATAACGCATGTGAAGCCTGCGCATGGAATACACAGTCAAGCGCAGTAAATATATAAAAACTTTGTGTTGAGGCTGAAATTGTGGCATACCTGAGTCATTGGCCGACGTTAAAGAGCACACACACACATAAATAAAGGAGTATACTACCGTTCCTTTGTGCCATTCAATAGCTGCAAAAGCATTTGTGGCAGCTGCGCGACAGGATTACGGAAAAAAATAATAACAACTGGTACTGAGCAAAACTGGTAGCGCATCAAGCCTTAAAGGATAAATGTGAAAAAGTCCTGTACACAAAGTACTAGCTATACTGCTTGGAATTTCATGATCTATACTGGAGTGATCTTGTCAAACAACATTATTCGCTTTGCATATGTGCTCAACACACTCTACTGCATATCTACAGAGAATCATAGGTATTTGTCTACACAATTTTTCTACATAACTGTCGCATATCAAATATTAATGAATATAAAATTGTAATCGTATTTGTTCAAATGCTCAATAATGAAAATTAATCATAAATCTATAATAATAAGTAGGACTCAAAACGCAGTAAACTCGTAACTTTGCAATAGTGTATTGCGTATTCAAATGTAATTGTTTAATATTACCACCAATTACAAATACTATTGACCCCACCAAAGCTGTAAATGTACCTACAATTTTAATCAATTATCGTGCCTTATCATCTATCATATGTAATACTAATTTAAAAAAATGTATATTGTAATCAATTAAAAATAATTATAACGAATTTAGTATGTTTATAATTGATTTCATCGTTTTAAAATATGCTATTGAAAATAGGAAATGTATTCGTTGAACAGTGTATTTTGTTTTACAGCAGTTTAGTAGTTGCTCAAAATAATATGAAAGTCGACAAATGTTGAATTGTACAATACTTTAATACATACTTTTAGTGTACTTATGTATATGTATGGGTAAAATAAAATTATCAACAGAAAATTAGTAAAAACATGTAACTAGGTATGTATTTCTAACACCTCTAAGCATTTAACTACAAGTCAATAGCTGCTGTTCTTACTAGAAAAATATTATAACAATTTATAATTCAATTCTTCTGTCATAAAAATGTTACTTTGTAAAAAATACTAAAATTTAGATAACGTTAGTTTAAATTGAAAAAAGTAGTTTAAATTGAAATTAGAGTCAGTTAATATGCGCCTCAAATTAATTCGTGAAAATATTAATTTCTGTTATATAATAAACTAATAATTTTAAATTATTGCTTCATATACTATTTACTTAATTTAAACTAACGTTATTCATATTACAGTTAGTTCTAAAAACAATTAGTTGTTTTATAATTAATTAATGTAATTAAACAATTCATACCTACTACCTAATAGCAGGGATTTCAAATAATTAAAACAAGTAAAACCGTACGTTGACTGGTACACTAGCGGTCATATGTAACAAATAGTCAAATAATTTATTTTCATATTTTCAGAAAATTTCTCAGTACTGTAATAAATATATTTTTACTATGCTTACTACAATTCAGTTTCCAACTTACGAACATAATATAGTTAGCTAGCTCTCTTGTGTTCTTTTGAGTGCATATTTTATTTGAAACTTTGTAAATTCTACTTTTTTAATAACAAAACCATTTGAACCCCTTTTATTCATAGATTTTCAAATAGCCTTTCTTATTTTATCGTTGACTTTCTAGTAAACTTAATTTTTTTTTTTAATATATTAGCCAGAAAAATTATGCTTTATTGTTTATTACATATTCTTTTTTAGAATAAATGAAGCAAACAATTCATGTAATGAATTCAAGCAAAAAAGTAATAAAAAAATATTAATAATTGAGTTAAAGAATTAATTTAATTATTTTTTAAAAAAGTAATCATATTGACACTAGATTTACTGACCGAAACCCATATGTTAAGAATTTTTAAGCATTAAATCGCAAACCGGATTTGCGGGTTCCGTAAATCCAGTGTTAAACAAATATTTTGAATTAGTAACCCCACGTATTTACTTCATTTAGGTACATATTTAGGCTGGTATTGTCACCGGCGAAGCGAACGTACTTGGCGAGTCGAACGCTTTGGCGAAAATTCGACTAGTTCGTATTGTGACTGGCGAATGAACACATTCGCCTAACTTTTTTGTTGCCATACCAAAATAATTGAAAAATGTCACACGAATTCATCCAAAATTGACATTTTTGACGTCTTTAATTTGAATATTGTTTTTGTTTACAAAATTTATTTTGAATTTCATACAACCAAATCAAAAAGTCCATAAATTGTTGTTTCTATTTAAACGTAAACAAAAATTGTGTACTTGAAGAAATGTCTGATATAGAGTTCGATGACCAAGATTGGTTCAATAAAGATAAAGAAGACATATTGCAGAGCTTACATTGCAATTATTCTGTGAAAGCTAAACAGGTATGAGAATGCAGTGAAGACCATATACACTTATATTATTACCGGCTTTATAAAATGAAATTACAGATTAATACCTTCAGCAAAAACGTCTAGAAGCTGCTTCGGATCTTGTGAAAGGTGCAAAGATAAAAAAGATGAATACAACAGAGAAGCGCAAAGCAATTAATATGGAACCTTTTGAACTTTTCTCTTCATTAAAACAAACGAAACTGATTTCTTCGTTGATCAAATTTCATCTAGTCACGGATTGGAACGGGTTATTTTATACTTGCGTATTTGGTTTAATGTGTGTGAACTTGAGCTTCCTGGATTTCAAAGGGAGCTTTTACAATACTTTGTGAACAATGAAATATTCTTAGAACAATTACGCGTTTTAAGTACTAAACTATTGCGAAAAAAATTTAAAGCATTATGGAAAAATATCGAAGAGGCTGGAACCAGTTGAAAAAAACTTCAGTGGTTCAGCAGCGGAAGACAAATAACGAATTCTTTGTAAATATTGTAGTTACATTCCTAAAGGCAGTGGTACATAAGTTTGTGTAATATATAATATTAAAATAATGAAATTAATTTTTAATTATTTGAAATAATTATTTTATTTCGAGGGTTTAATTTTTTTTAATTCCAATTCCTTTAATTTTGTTTAAATGTTAACATGTTTTTGAATTTAATTGAACTGGCGAATGAAATAAGTGTTCGCCAGATTTTGACAGTTTAGGCGAAGCGAATTTTCCATATTCGCCAGTGACAATACCAAATATTCATTTTCGTCGGTTCCTTCGCCTATTTTTGGCGAATTCGCCAAGTGTTCGCCACTCACAATTCGAGCTGGCGAAATTCGACTGAAATTTCATTCGCTTCGCCAGTGACAATACCAGCCTTATGTAGATATGTACAAAAGCAAGGCTGTATACAACAATTTAAAAATTTTAATTGTAATCAATAATGCCAATTTAGTATGAAAACATAGAGTTGACAAGAAAACACTCATAAATAAAAGTTTATACTATATATACATAGTTCAAACCAAAAATGTATAATTAATGAAAACGTCTAGCTGTAAGTGCCAAAAAATAGTTGTAAAATATTTTTTTTCTAATTGTAAACGTAAATATGTTCCTTAAACGATTGTAACTCAATTATGTATATTAATTTGTTATATATACTACATATATGTATAAACTATTGTAATTTAATGTTAATAACATAATAGTATTACTTTTTACATCCTTAAGATACAACGTACATTTAATAGGGTGCGCTGCGCTTACTAACTAGTTTTGATATCTTCTGAAAGGAAGCTTATAAAACGTAGACAGTCCCATGTACAAGTTTAGTTTTCAGCAGGTGTACGTACTTGTAAGGTGCTTTAAATAAGTATGTTTTTATCCCTAGACTAAAAAATGGCGCTTCATTTACATAATATTTTATTTATCATTTAAGTATATTTAAAGAATCATACATTTATATACTCGTATATGTAACTAAACCCTTTTATCTATAATTATAAAAGTATTTGTTATGTAGCGTTCAATTTGGTATAGTGGCAAGTCTGTTGTTAGGCTGACAAACCCCGGTTATTTGTTACTAAAAGTGTTTCCAGTGGTGTGTATGTGAGTGAGTGTGCGCGTGTAAATAGTATCTAGATGAAATCTTAGCTTAGATTATATATTTATTGATTTACACCCGTAAAAATATATAATTTATAAGTTTTCGTAGTCTCCTCTTTCTCCTTAGTCTCTTAACCTTATTGTTTTTCTTTCATTTTGTTTTATAAAGCCGCTAATTATTGACTGAAATGTCAGTTTTTATTTTGGAATTATTCGTTAGCAGACTACATTTGATACAATATCGAAAAGCCGAAAACGAAAAATTTAACAACTTTTGCATCAAATGTGCTTTAAAATAGACCTTGGTGTGTATAAATTCCATACATCTACACTTAAAAATATCTTATTGCGAAAGTAAAGTTAGCTTTAACTTAGACTTTGTTAGTTTCTTAAAATTGATATTCTTTTGTATATGAAAATGTTGGTATTTCAAGCAGGTTGTTAAAGACCTTTCTTACTAAAGGTGTAAGAACATATATAGCAACTGTTTTGGTGTGCTTGTACGACCGTTATTAGTTAACCTTAAAATTAAAAATCATTAAGGTTTAACAAAAAGTTTCTAACATAACCTCAAAATAATTTTTTACTCAAAAATTTCTTTTTATGTGTGCTATGTAAAAGTTTTGACTCCCCCAGTGATATTTATTATATAAATTAATTACTCACTGAAATCACTCAAATGTTAATGTCGCGCCTAACGCATTGCTAAAAGTTACTCGAAACCCCTAAAATTAAGTTGTGGTGCTTTAGGTTAGGTTTAGACAAGTAAATTAGTTTGTATGTACGTATAGATTATACGTCTAGGTTATGTTTGAATTGTTTCGACTAATAGACTATAATTTTTAATGATGTATTTACAACAGCCAATATTCTATATATCTATATACATATAAAGTAAATCGTTTTTTAACGTCTCTTTTTACTACTAGGCATAGTATTGAACTGTAATTCGTAATTATATATAAAACAAGCGTATTCATTTATAACTTTCCTATAATCGAATGTACAATTGCAATTAAAAATTATATACGTACTCCTTTACTACTTGAGAAAATTACAAATGCAAAAAAAAAATATATATATATATATATATATAAATTGCCTAGCGTTGAATAAGTTGAAATTGACTTGAATTGCTCTTGCGTACTGCAGTTGTACGATTTACCATAGTTGAACTTAGTTACAGCAGATGTTTTCTTATTCCATTAAATAATAATGTATACGTATTTTAGTAGCTATGTCTCGTTAGTAGTTATGACAATATCAAATACAATTTTTACTAATATAAACAATTTTCTGCTTTCTCCCCATCTCCAACACATAATCGCTTATCGCTATTATGACTTACAGCGTAGTCGCGGCTTTGGTTTCATAACATTCCAAGAGCCATGTAGCGTTGACAAAGTGCTACAGGTGCCCATACACACACTGGACGGCAAGAAGATCGACCCGAAGCATGCCACACCCAAAAATCGACCACGTCAAGCTAATAAGACAAAGAAGATATTCGTTGGCGGTGTCTCACAGGACACCTCAGCCGATGAGGTGAAAGCCTATTTCAATCAATTCGGCACTGTGGAGGAAACCGTTATGCTGATGGATCAACAGACGAAACGTCATCGCGGTTTTGGTTTTGTCACATTCGAGAATGAGGATGTTGTGGATCGTGTTTGTGAGATACACTTTCACACCATCAAAAACAAGAAGGTCGAATGCAAGAAAGCACAACCCAAGGAGGCTGTCACACCGGCTGCAGCACAACTGTTGCAGAAACGTATAATGCTGAGCACACTGGGTGTACCATTGCCGACTGCACCGGGTCAGTTGATTGGTACACGCGCCGGCGTCACCACAATGGGTTCATTAGCCATGTTGCAGGGGCCATCACCGCTACAATTGCATGCTGCTAATGGCGCTGCAGCCGCTGCTGCACAACAGGCAGCGCTCATCTCGCAGTCACCCTTCCAAGTACAAAATGCCGCCGCCGCTGCGGTCGCTGCCAATCCAGCTAGTTTTGGCAAATTGCTTACCACATATCCACAGGCCTTGCACAGTGTCAGGTAAATTGAACAGATTATATTTTTCGATTATTTTATGATTAATGAAATGTAATTTTTTATTATGATTAGATATGCACCATATCCCATACCGACGAGTGCTGCTGCCGCCAACGCCTTGGTACAGGCCCAACAGCAACATGTTGCGGCACAACAGCAACAACAAGCGAATGCTGCTGCCGCCGCTCAACAGCAACATACTGCCCATGCTGCCGCCGCTGCTGCAGTACAGCAGCACAACGCGGCCAATACACAAGGCGTCGCCGCTGCACAGAGCGCACACAATGCGCTCACGGTTACCGGCCCTGGGGGCGCTGCGAATGCACATGGCGCACAGGCATCACATCATACGCTCGCCGCGGCCGCTGCTCAACAGGCCGCCTTAGTTGCCGGCAATCCATTGAATGCGGCTGCAGCCAATCCATATCAGAGCTATGCGCTAACCAATGTGGACATGTCCAGCTTTCAGGGTGTGGACTGGAGTCAAATGTACGGCATGGGCATGTACGTCTAAAGCGTAACACATTCGACACATTTGGGTTCATTTAAGCATTCGAATTGTGCGTTTTTTGTTTGTTTGTTTTGTTTTTCACCAAGCAAATGGAGTGTGCTGAAGTAAAAAATAAAAAAATACTCTCTATTGAAGCAGAAGAAAAAGCAAATATATTTATATTTATAGAAAAAAAATCCAATGTCATGCTCACTAATGCAGTCGCGCCGCAAATACATTTTGTTCAAAACGCACGCCGTAAATTGTATGTGTGTGTGTGTGCGTTGCAACATTATTTGTGATAACCGCTGCATTGTTGTTTATGTGGCATGCGTGAGTTATGAATTTGTTAATTAATTTATTGAGACGCTGACCACAACCATTATAATACATTTTAAGTTCTCAATAACAACTTGAATTATATTTAAACGAAATGAAAAGAAAAGAAGAGAATAAAGAACACTACAAAAGTGTATAAATTGCTTATTATTATTATCTTTATAATTATATAATATATGAATTAATTTAACACTTGAGCATACAAGTTACATATGTGTGCGCTTTTTGGCTAGTTGTTTAGCGTAAGCCAACATAAAACAAGAAAGAGTTCTACAATATTTTGGCAAGCGAAATTGCTTTACGCCAATAAAGAAGGGTTTGTTGTTGTTTAATAAAAGTAACAACAACTCTTAAATTGCAACAATTCTCGTGTTGTATGCATTACTTGCAAGCATCTTATATAATTACTTAAAAAAAGACAAACTCTAGAGTGTGTAAAGGCGCTAAGCAGCCAGACAGCTGCAGTGCTATGCGCATAAAGATTAAAATAAAATTAAAAATTAATGAAAATACACATGTACTTAGATTTAAGTGACTCAAAGCAATGAATACATACATATATGTATATATAAGAAAAAATATAAGAAATGAAAGCAGAATTACGGGCAAGCGCAAACAACAATTTCTAACGATTTGCGCGCGCATTGACCCGAAAATTCATTTGTCAATTTCAAAACTAAACTAAATGATATATGCAAAATTGTGTATTTGTTATTGTTAAACAAATGCCGCTCTTAAGTATTATTACAACAAAGAAAACAAAAAACAAATTTGTGTGCGCATGCGTGCAATTTGTGCAGCGCCAAAATAACAAAAGCGCATGTACTCAAGCAAATAAAAATAATTATAATAAAAATGTTGAAAAATTGATACATTTTTAAGCATATAAGAAGAAGCAGAGCATTAAAAGAAGTAGCAAAAAACAAAACAACAAAAAACGCTAGCAGTAATATAACTACAAATGTTATAACTTATAACATGCAGTTGCAGGCAAAGTTAATAAAAAAAAAACAAAGATATTATCATTAAAGTAAAGTATATATAAATTGTACTAATCTAATCATAAAACATATAACATTAACATTGCATATAACAATAATTATATAAAATAATGAGAATTAGAATTTTAAACCACCGACTTGATTGCGTTTAATTTAGATAAACATGACAACAACAACAACAAAACAAAAAGAAAATACATACTACATATACATACATACTATAATCATATACATGCCAATTACATACATACATACATACCTACATGACCTACAAGTAGTTTTACATAAAAAAAAAACGCATGCTTAGTTACATACATACATACATACATATGTATAATATAGTATATGTGCCGCAAACTGCAATGTGGCGTATTTAGTGTAGTTGTGAACACTTTTCTAAAAAAAAAAAACATAAATTTTAGCCTTAAATGCAGAGTTCATATGTGAGTTCATCAGATTTAAGTTTTCAATGCTGAAAGCGATTTGTTTGTTTGATTTTCGAAAACGATCAGCAAACAAAATGAACTCCACCTAAAGTGGCGAAAGTGCTGGAAATGTCGTGAAAAGTATAAAAAAACAACACTGTTGTTGGATATTATAAAATTTGGAAACAGCCCTTGAAAGCGCTTTTATTAATGAATTTGATATTGTTTATTTGCCTAAAGTCAAATACAAATACAAAAGAACAAGCTATTTAGCTTAAAAAAAGAATTCGCATTGCAACCTCACTACTTCCAATTATTGGAACAAAAAATTTCGTGAGACCTCACTTCTTTTTGCCACATACGTTGCTTACAAATTACTTTCAAACATGGCTTAAATACATATATTTTAAGCTACAGTGAACTCTAATTATATATATAAAATATTGAAAAAAAACTTTAAACCATAAACACTGCATTGTTACCTTTTCCATACTAGAAATTTGTATTGAATTTGTTTTTTTAGTATTTCCTTTGAACAATACATTTTTTCATACAAAAAAAATTAGTTTAGTAAATATACTTACATATATGTATTAGAGCTCTTGGTATTCGACAAATCGACTAACCGAATAAACCGAATAGGGCATTATTCGAATAATAATATTCGGTTTGCACTATTCGGATAGTCGTCAGCCATCGACTATTCGATTAACCGCTCATTTGCGACTATTCGGTTAACCGTTCGTCGTCGACTATTCGAATAGTGCGATTTCATTAAGTTTCTTATTTTTATTGAAAAAAGTGCTATATTAAAGATTCGTTTTATAAAATTTGCCGTTTATTATAAGGTATTTTGAAGGAAAATTTATATAATTTTGTTTGTTAACATAAAATACAAGTGTAATGCTAAGTAAATGTTAAGGAATACAGTTGAATATAGTCAATATGCATTACTAGCTAGTCGAATTCAATCAGATACAAATGAACTTAATTTGTTCATTATTGGGAAACATGACGAAACTCAAAATATAATCCACATATACTTTCTAAAACCAAATCTAGCAAAAACAAAAACTTACGAAAAACTTGCTTTAAAATACAATAATAAGAAATGAAAATAACAAGGATTTCACGGTAACAATTAGGTAATACAAAATAATGTTTAACCATTTGAATTGGGCAATTGTATTAAATCAGTATTTTTCATAAAACGTCTATTTTGATATAAGAAAGTTAAAAGGTTAACATTTTTTGGTTGCAGGCAGCTTCTACGTGGTGTCACAATATTTCCAGCAATGGAGAACGTCCTCTCTGATTCAGATGAAGTGGCTGGAATGCATAGGTATTGGCGAGCTAAATTAAATAAGTCAGGATAAATCCCCTTGTGATTTTTCCACCATATTAGTGGATTTATATTATAACCAATTTGTGGTTCAGCCATATATAAATCCATTTGTGATGTCACGTTATTCGAAAAATTTTCGGTATGAAATAAAAAGTCCATATCAGTGCTTCCAATATCCTCAGTTTTTTCAAATTCAATTTTGTTTTTTTGTAGCAGATTTCTTACAAACGAACGCACTTTGGTTTTCATCTCAATACTCTCATCATTCAGGTTTTTATACCTAGGATCGAAAAATGATGATACCATGGATGCAGAAATCTCACTATTATCATTTTGAAAATTGAACCTTGTACAAAGAGAAGCACGAGCAGCTTCTTTAAATACTTTCTCATTGTGCCCGTCTTCCGTAGTTGCGACCATATGGGAATTTATAAAACGATTTATATTAGTTATCTATTACGAGTATCTAAAACAAAATGTGAATATAATTAAAATTAATTTAAACTACTACTTACCAAAACTTAAATTGTGGCTGGTGCGGAAATTGTTAAACTTTTAAACATTTTCATAAATTTATAACAATAAAAATCGAAGGCTGTTTGGATTTCAAACAATTTTCAATTATTCGAATAATGACAGTAGAATTATTCGAATAATCGCAGTGGAACGACTATTCGAATAGTCGTAGCAATGCGACTAACCGAATAGTGCTAACCGGTTAATATTCGTACGAACGGTTACAAACCGGTTATTCGAATAATCGGTTTTCAGGTTAATCGAATAATTTTAAGAGCCCTAATATGTATACATATGTATGAAGTGCATAAATATTGTAATTGCTTGCCCACAACTATTATTTGAATTTATTATAAAAAATATAAAAATAATTTATATAACATTAGTGTTTAACTGTACATTATAATGTTATTAAATGCCTATACATAAATATTAGCAATTAATGACAGTAAAAACTGCGTGCGTATAAATTTTTAATTTCAACGAAGCATAAGTGTATTTATTTTGATTTATTTTGGATTTTCATTGTGTATTATTTAGTTTTTGTTTCAGAAATTTTATTATTTGTGATTTTTCATTTAAAAAATAATATCTATTTTGCAATTTTGTAGTACAGTTTGCATATTACTAGTATTTTTAGTTAAAATATAAAATATTTTTTTTTTATTTCATATTTTCATTGCTGATTTTTTAATATTTGCCTATCACATAAAATGTATGTTTTGTTTTTGCTTTGCCACTTAAACACTTATAGTACTTAACACTTGAAAGGCTACAAAAGATGTCTAGTGAAAATGTTAAATTAAAAAATGTTGTTTGAATCGAAAGTGTATAATTTTTTTTAATTATCAAAAATTATTAAAAAAATCAAAAAAATTGAAATAAGTTTATAACTAATTATACGCATTTGTGAACAACTTTTTGCTTTTATTTAACATTTTTACTTGCACACGAAGTCTAACGCAATAATTTAATATTTTTATTCAAGCGGAATTTACACTGCATATACTTAGCGCATTAGTACAACTTATGCATTTTATGTAAGCACAGGTATTCAATATTATTTTCTTTTCTTTTATATTGTTCATAAGCGAATTGAATATACATTTTTACTAAAAAATATATTTTATATCAAAGAAAAAAAAAATAGTGCGTATAAATATTACTTTGAACATTATTATTATAATTAATTTGTTTTGTTAAACAACAAAAAAAATAATCTAATTTTACGTTAGCTAGTAGCAACATTTGAAATACATACATACACTGAAATCACTCATAAGTAATAAATAGCATATAGCATAGAAATGTAGTAATTACGTTTTGTAATATTTTAATTGTCATAATTTGCCAGAATGTACAAATATTCTTTGACATTTCAGCAGCAGAAAGTATTACTAGCTTAATCTTGCTATTTGCGCACGCATACTGAGGTTAGTTCTGTAACGTAAAATGTACAACTTCATACACATACACATTAAAGGTATATTATGTGGTTTTTTCATTTTCAAAATATTTATCTATATACTCTTCAATTGCGAAATTTAAGAATTAAAAAAAAAGATTAATTATAAAATTAAAAAAATGTATTAAATAAGAAATTTTATAAAAAAAATATTAATAATAATTTGCAAAATATGAAAAAAATTTAATTTTTTGAAACTTTTTGAATTTTCAAAAGCATTTAAGCAGAGTATTTTTTAAATTGAAATTTTAAATTAAATTTTTTAAATGAAAAAACTACATCATTGTATTTGATAATTTTATTCTGTCTAATTACTCTATTTCAAACTGTAATTTCTTCTCTCAATTCTTATTTGTTTTTTTGTTTTTATTTGCACTAGTTTCTTATAATATGCTTCAATAATATTAATTCTTTATATATTTTTTTAATTTTTGCACAAAATATATATTTTTGAAATTTTTTTTTTTGCTCTGTAGGTGTTGGTGTTGAACAAATTATTCTTTGGAAAGCTGCATGTAAATTGGCTGACTTTTAGCACTATTCGAAAAAATATTTTTTTTGCAAACGTAATCTTTATTCAAAAATTAACACAATGTTTAGTAAAAAAAAAATTTCCGAAAATCTTTCTGCACTTCCGAAATATGTAAACTAAAAATTAGAAATAATCTAAATAAAATTGGTTAAAAATTGAAAATTAAAAAAATGTGCGCATATTTGTTTAAAAAATGTAGTACATTTTATTTTGAGTCCTGATTATAACTTAATTGAGTACTAAAATATAAATTGAGTACCAAATGTGTCTTGAGTATAACTTAATTTAGTACTGAACTACAAATTGAGTACCAAATAATATTTCTGGTTTACTGTATTTGACAAACTTGCAACGTGGCATATGTGCTTCAGACTTTAGTAATAAAATAAAGTACTGGAATAGAAAGAAATACTAATACGTTCTGTTTTGAATGACGTTACCAAATTGACACTTAGCACTCTTTAGTAGTGGAAAAGGAATTTTAAATAAAACGGTTTTCTTTAGTAATTTAGTAGTTCATCAAGAAATTTAGTACTAAAATTAAATTTAGAGTAATTTGTTCAACACCAACATTTTTCTACTCAAAACTGCTATGTTTCTGTTAACCACTGCACTCTCATGCTCACATTTAGTTCTAATACATATACAAATGTTTTGTTTAAAATAATTTTAGGTTAAGTACAATCGAAAATCACATATAATATATACATATAAACCATAACTTTCACCGCTAACTCAAACAAGCACTTACAAAGTAATCAATTTGAAATTCTCGTTTAGTAAAGTAGTAACAAAATTTTCAATTTAATTAAATCATTTAATTTTAGTTTTGAAAAAATTACTTGCCACTAATAATGGCATACACACATACAATATATATCCAAGCATATGTATTATGATTTGAATTAGAAACTAGTAAAAAAAAACTTGTCTGCATGTCTAGTTTTTTTCTTAGACCTAAACATAAACATAACAAAACCGAAAATATTTTTAGTTTTTTTTTTAATTTGTAAAATTTAGTTTTTAGTATTTACTCACACATTTATTGTATTTGTTTCTAGTTTTAGTTTTACTTACATACATATATGTATGCATTGAATATGATTTTTTTCACGAAAGTATTTTTGTTGTATGAATTGAAATGTTTCATATTTAATTTGATTTGATTTCTTTAGTACTCGTCTATTATTATGCATTGTAAATAATTTGTGGAAATTTTTGTGAAATAAAATTTTAGCAAAAAAGTATGCAAAAGACCTACTACATTTATTTGAAGCTACATACCTAATACCATATACTACCTATGTACTAGTTCTATACAATTTGGCTAAAACAAAACAAAAAAAATAAGTAAACGTACATATATTTAAATTACATAGTTACATACATATTTCGTGCGTTAATTATATTATTGAGTACATACAATACTATATATTTGCATTCAAATTGAATTGCCAATTTATAATTACGGCTATCACATACATATATACATACTCTCTAGTATCTATATATATATATATATAAAGTATATAGTTATATTTATATATATTAAGCAGCAAATTAATAAAAGCGAAAATGTAATTTTGTACTGTGTTTTTATTACAATTAATCGTATATATTTGTAAAAAAAATAATTAGTGATTTGTTTTGGTATTTAGACTGAAGTACAAGCATATATAATTCCTTAGTTGTATGTTTGTCTCCTACATACATACTGTTGTTGTCTGTTTGGCCTACTGTACATACATATATTTTATTTATTTAGCTGTTGTTGTTGTGTTGTTAAACAATTTAACATTTTCTCTTTAGTAATTTTAGTATTGAAAAACAGAAAATTTGGTGAACGACATTTTTTGAATATATATCCCCCATTTGAGTATGTAATTCATAGTGAAAATTATTGCATTAGCTTTTGTTGCTCCATTAAACTTTTGTAAGCAGCAGCAGTGGCCGATGAAAGGTAAGTGTTCATAATATGTATTTATTGCATATGTATGTAATAATAAGTATCTACTTGTAGAGGCGTTGGAATCCTGAGCAAATATTCATAAAATTTTGTAGATTACATTTAATATATATTTAGATATGTATATTGGTATTATCACTTTCTAAACACAAAAGGAATTATTTAAATAAAATGATATAATAAAATAATTAATGCAGTTGTAGTGGAGCAGTTTGCGGCGCCCAGCAGCACCAAAGGACGCAAGCCAGGAAGTGCTAAGTATGTTTATGAAATATAATACACTTAATTGTAATTTTGTGAAATTTTGACAAAACAACCTATTTGAGTTGGTGAATATTTAATATAAGCGAAAAAATAAGAATTAAATAATATTTTTTTTATATTAAAACAAAAAATTGGAAATTTTCAAAATATTGAAACATTTTTAAATTAATTTTTTTTCTTTTTAAGATTTTTGAAATTAACTATATTTGAAAAATTTTGAAAAAAAAATTAAATTTCTGCAAAAAATATTTAGTAAAACATGATTTTAATAAATTATTAGAGAACAATATTTAAACAAAAATATAAAAATATACTGAAAATTCCTTTTAAATATAGAATTATTAAAATTGAATCAAAAAAATTGTTTTAATTATTTTTTAAGTATTGACAATTCATAAAAAAATGTTGCAAATAATTTTGAAGTTTTTCAAAAAGAAAAATATATATCAAAAATAAGTAATGCTGCTTACCTCAAATAGGTTGTTAGGTCGAACAAAAATGATAAACACAATTTTATATACCTTAGTACTAGTAGTAAAATAAATCATTTAGTTTATAACAATTAGTGTAGTTGTTTGAAAGCATACATTTGTACGAGCATTAGTTACATAATTATATGATTTAAAAAAAACCGTAGCTACTTGCCACTAACACTTTGTTGCATATGTATATTGTTATCTTTGGTTCTGTACAAATTAGTTTTAATTAAAAAGTATTTATTTTAGATAATTTAGTTTATATGTATGTATTTATTGATGTTTTGTGTTTTTGGTTTTGAATATTATTTTGTGCTTTTTAAAATCATAAAAAAATATTTTATATATATTTATTATTAAAATATAAATTATTTCAATTTTAAACCAAAGACATTCCTCAAAATGCACCGTAAGACATTCGAAGACTTATGACCTGATATCAATATATACTTTTTTTAACAGAACAGCGTAATGAAAACACTGCATTTTAATATTATTTAAGTGAAATTTTATTTTTTACAAACAATTCTATACTCAAATGAGGCATTGAAAACGTTTTGTTATGACTTAAACAAAAAATTTAAGACTTATCTATTATTTATATTATTTTAAAAACACATGCTTTTTTTACAATACTTCTCAAGTTTGTATTCGGTATACTTTTTTTACATCTCCACATACATATATACATATGTATGTGAATTACACTGTGTCGAAATCAAAAATAATTTCAATTCAAAAGTGCCATTTTGAGACCTAGAAAATACTATGGAGACGAGACAAGAGTTATAAGGAAAAAAATATCTCAAATATTTTTCGAAAATAGCAAAATAACAATTTTTACTCAAATTAAATAATTTTTAAAAGTTATAAATCTTAAAGATGATTTTTGTATAAATATAAAACATAATACTAAATTTGTATTATGGCAATTTTTCATTGACATTTTCTTTTCAACTCATTTAGTCATGAAAGCAAATTTATTTTAAATAATTTTATTTAATGTAAAATAATATTTTTTATTTGAAAATATAGGCCAAAATGTTTTTAATACATTTTAGTATTTAACTTATTAAATTTTTATCAGCTCGAACAAAAAGTCATTTGATAAAACTTATTATTATTATAACATCAAAATATATAAATTTTTTTTAAATATTTTGAAATGTATATCATATCAAGCTCCAATAAAATATTCACAAAACAGAATGATCTCATATAATTTAAGTTAAAAATATTTTTTGTAGTTTTAAGTTATTTTTTTTAATATCTTATAATATAATTAAGAACAAAAAATATTATATAAATACAAATAACAAATGTAAAACACAAAAACAAACATTTATAAAATTTCTAATATAATTTATAATGTTGATGTCTTTACAATTAATTTTTGGCAAATTTAAAAAAAAATTAATTATTTGTTCTTTTATAAAAACTATATCTTTCATGTTATCATAATAAAAATATTTTTTATTAACTATATTCAGCTGCATTTCACTCTTACGTTTTTGAGTTTTTTATTTATTTCAATATGTACATACACAAATACCAATACAATATTTTCTCTTATTATACTTTTTTTTGAGAAATTTTAGCATTTTTATGCCATTTTCGTTTAAAGCCGAAGTCAAAAGCTCTTTTCGCTGGCTAAAGTTTGTTTCGATTTAGCTGTAATAGCTCACTGTATATTGTAAACCGTTCGTTTTTTTTTTTCTAATATAGCCCCGTTACTTTTGATAGTTTGAAAGTTAGGCATGCCTGTTTATATAATCCCAATTATTTATAGAATATGGAAATATAGCTATTCAGATTTTTTCATAAGCAAATCATAGTAATCAAATATAGAATAACCTTCACGAGTGGTAAAAAGTGGCGAATTATTGGAGAAAGCGCGATGACTAACCGAAGTGGTATTCTACTTTCTGAAGACAAAGAAACTTCTCCAAAGTGAAAATGGTTAACCACACTACTCATCATAGATCATACATAGTATTATACAATATATATTAATTTTGTTCATTTATAGATGATTTTGGTATAAAAGTTAACAAATGAAACTATGAAAATATTTTGAAAAAGCTTTGACACATGTATATATATATACATATTTTTTTTTTAATATTTTAGTACAAATTTTTCTTAAAAGATTAGATAAAAGACTTTTCCACATAGTTGCATCCAATTTCCACTTCGAACAATGCATTACATATTTATATTACGAGTAGTAGTTTCATAAAAACTAGATTTAAAAAATTATTTAAATAAAAAATATTTTGCAACCCCAAAAAGCATTTATTAGACTTGCTTGCTTTAATATAATAATAATATTCACAGATTAGTTACTTGCTTATGGTTGAAAAAATATCAATTTTCATCAAATATATACTTTGAAAACAATATTTAAATCTTCAACAACCAAATAAATTTATCTCCCTTATAATTTCATTCATATAAGTAATAGTAGTTTAGTTGGAGTATGGAAAAATTTAAGAAATAAATAAATTATCCATATTCCATACAGTTACTTTCATTATACAGTAGAATTTATATCGTTAAAGTTTATCAAAACATTTTGGCTATTTTCACAAGAAAATTGTAGAGCAGACGACATACAACATTTTTGAAACATAATTATACATAATAATATTTATATATATATGACAAATATTCTCCTTAATATTGCTCAAAAACAACAGCAACATAAAAAAATAACTAAACTATAGATTTTCACAGTCTATCAAAATATACATATATGTACATAGTTACAACAACCCATTTCCACTTGTGCGTTGCCCCAAATTATTAAAAAAAGAAAAACAAATTGAAACTTTACTATAGTATCACATCGTATGACAATAAGCTCAACTGTGTTTCAAGAAAATAATAGATGACCTAACAGTATTTAGAAGAAAACATTTATAGGTTATAAAATAAATTGGAAACTTGTTTTTGAAACAAATAAACGAGTTCAGAAAAATACTTAAAAGTAAAAACAAAAATTAATTAAGTGCGGTAGTAGTTTAAACAATAATCATAAAAATTATATCTTACGAAAGTAAGTAGATAGTGGAACTAATTATGGAACCACATGTAAAGTAGTTATGAAACCTTTATGAAATTGTTCAGGTTACTACGACATACGTATATAGATATTGGCACATAAAAATATGTATATAATAAACGGACGAATGGACGATTTTATCGGTGGAATTTCGAAATCATTCTAAAACACGCAGCGACTTCATTGAAATTCACAAAAAAAAGCTACTTACTCTTTTGGCATGAAAAAACTACTCATAAGTATTTCCTTTCCGAAAATTTTAGTTTGATAATTCAAAAGTAATTTCATTAAAATGTTGAAATTGTTCTAGAATCTCAATTTGAAAAAAAGGCATTATCACTTTAAATACAAACAGCTTAAATTCAGAAACAGATATGTTTTTTTATTTCACTGAAGTCGATGTTGTATTTGTTCGACAACTCAGTTTATAAAAATATTTTATAAGAAACTATACTCAGACAGCCAGGTTTATAGAGTATTCATTAGCAGAGTTGTTTAGATAGGCCACCTAACTCTTAATCAAAAATAATAGAATTCAGAATACCGCTTAGGTAGAGTTAACTTTATACTCTGGTTATGAAAAAAATGTATGACTATGCTGTAAATTGAAGTTAATGAAATTAATAGTATGTACTAACACATATCTCTCAAAAGCTAAAAATTTTGAATTTGAAAACGTAAATAACCTCAAAATCCTCAAATTGATATACAAAGTTAAGATTACAGAATTTTTATTAAAAACTAAACAAAACAAAAACAATTCGGTAAACAAAACAAAATAATATCAACGTAAAGTGTTGTGCAAATATATTGGCCTTCTTCATATGCAAACATACTTATGGACATGCATCAAATATAACAAAAAAGAAATTAAAGTAATGTCTTCAAAAAAACAAAAAAATATATATATACGTATATTAAGGCAGTTATATTGATTTAAAGTTAATTTTTGACTGAATGCAAAGTAACAACGAAAATTTTAGAAAAAAAAAATTAAAATTAACTTAGCTAAAGAATAAAAAAATTAACGGTTTACATATATATACTTGTGAATATTACTGAGAAAACTGTATACTCAAACGTAGAAATCGTATAAACAAAAGGTCTTCCTATATGACGGTGTATAATTAGTGTTTAGTGAGCAAATTAGATATGTATGAAAAGAAATGATAAATTTTCTCGTAAATTAAAAAGAAGGCTTAGAAGGCATGGATTTTTTTAAATTAAGTCTACAAATAAACAGTTATTTGCTGTAAATTTTGTTTTTGAATTAGGTATACCAAAAGTATTACGTATATATAATTTTCGTACAGAATTGTAGTCAGTCATCTATAGTCTGTAGACTCCCAAGACTGGTAGAACCTTTTTTTGAGGGTTAATCTACATAATTATATATAATTTTTTTTCAAATTAGTAATTACTTTCAACAAGAAAAGAGCTTTCGGCTTGGCTTTAAGATATTTTTTTTTTAATATTTTATAGTTCTTTATACAGCATTTTGATGTTTTTATTTCAAAGGTTTACAATTGTATAATTTTTTTCTTAGATTGTTCATGTTTAATGTTTAAACACACTCACTCAAGCTGACGGCAAATGTATGTATGTAAATATCGAGAAATCCATACAGTATTTGAAAATACATCATTGTCAATTACTTGCTAACAATATTACGATATCAATGCGTACTGAAGTGTAGACGCGGCATTGATTCAAAGAAACACTACGCGACACAAATTCAACTACATACACTAACATACTATATAAAAATACAACCGACAACTATATCTGGATAAATTTAACTGCATATTTTTACTAACTAATAATCCTACATCCATACTAAAGGTTTAAACAGTGCAGTTGAGGTCTCAGAACAGAAAGGAAAAATCAGTTGGTGAAAAAAAATATATATTAGAGGTTGGATATGGTAGATGTAGTAGTTTGCTCAGTGTAAACTAGGCATTATAATTCATGAGGTAAAATTTAAAGAAAATACAATAATTAAAGCAATTCGTTTCTTGGAAATATACTTAAACTAAGTTAAGGCTATTTTGTTATAGATTATTAGATGTTATAAGCTCACAATATATAATTAATTTTAATTTCAATTCTACAACGTTCAATAATTGATTTGAATAAATGATAAAATAAGTGAATTGTGTATGACTTATACATACCAGTAAATATTTATAAGTTAATTTTAAGCTATAAATGAAAGGATATCAAAAACTGAGTAAACAATATTTAATATATATTAATTATAATAAAAAAAAAAATTAATATAAAAAAATACAAACAAATATTACATGATATTTATGCTCCTTTCCAATGCCATTAACCAGGCAAATCATTCTAAAAGTGTTGCTTATTATAAGCAACACACAGAAAAGGTTTTCTAAAAAAATATGTTTTCCAAGAGGCTTCAAAGTAAAATCCCAAACAACCAAACATGTGCCAGTCTCCCTCTAATTTGGCCCCTTTTCAAAGTATTGCTCTAATAAAATTTGTTCATTTGTTACTCGATATACATAATTAAATGTGAAATGATTAAACTAAATAAAAATAAAAAAAAAACAAATATTCGAAGGGCTACAAATTAATTTTACATATCACGAAAAATTATATATTGTACAAACACACAAACATATAAAGTGGGAGTATAAATTATTATAATATCAATTCCTTCAAAAATGTGCAGATCAGTATTAAAAACTCTTAAGAAAGCATTAAAGGTAAGTAGCTTTCGGATGAAATTTGGAGGTTGGTTAATAAAAAAAAAACAACTGGTATAATTCTCATAAAATATGTATAACAGGTAAACCACTTTAATGATACACAGACATTTTGATTTAGTTTGTAGGTTGCTTGCGAGAAGAGGCGAATCGAAAACGACTATTGTTAGTAGTTGAGGCTTTCATAATTTGCAGATATGAGCAAATGACCAAGAGTATAACCTCAACGAAAATACACGACAACATGAAAATATAAAGAAGTACTAAGGCCGGTGGACGCAAAAGAATAAACAACATCTATAATCCAGATGAGTTATTCATCATTTTATACCAGGTTTTGTTCTCAGTTAAATGGACTAATCGAAAAAATAACTGCATAGGAGTATTTTATTTGACAATAGTTTTTCAAACGGTTCTATATTTTGACCATTTTCAAACAAAATAGACTATAATTTGGAATACTTTTACCAAGTATACCAGTTAAAGGAGTTTCCATACAATTTTCGTGGAGGATAGAATTTCAATGTAGGAGTGAATTTGAAATTAAAAACAATTTTTTTCAAGTATAAACCATTATAAAATAGTCTCAACTGCCTTCGATCCGTCAAACCCCGCAGAGTTGTGAATCGAACTAACAACTGGTATAAATCACATAGATTGGCATAAGCAAAGAGAATTCGGATAGCAAGCAAGGTGGTGCTAACTAACTTGTTAATATTTTACTTAATCTTCATCGGCGAAATTTTTTAGTTGCTTTTAGTCAACTGTATCAAAAAATATATACAAACTGTTTTCTTTCCTATGTAAAGGTAAATTATATATGTATTAGATTAGTACCGAGAAATAATATAAGCAAACAGTAAAATGTCTCGATATACAAATGAACTTACGAAGGTATTTCGATTTATACAGCAAAAGTGTAGATTTTGGAAATTTTCGAGAACATTCTCTAGTTGTTTCATATAACACTGTACTCGTTTAATGATATACTCAACTGTGCTTTCCACTGCATATACAGTAGTTACTATTTATATAAATGTAGTGTAAACTTCTAAGAACAAATACATAAACGTTTTTTGAATAGATAAAGTTTTGGATTCTTCCATTTTGCAACTTTGTAATCGGATATTGTTAGTGTTTCTTTTTCTTGTTTAAGCAATATACAAATATTTGCACATACATATGTAATATAATCGAATATGTGTGCATTTGATATGTTTATGTGTATAGACATGTATGTGGAAGACATTGAAAAAAATTATAAGTATTTGAAAAAAATAAATAAAAATTGAAAACTGTTAAAAGCGGAAATTATACATTTTCCAAGTAAACATATAGACATTTGTATGTATATGTATTTGTATTTACATACTTATATATTACATTAAGCTTTGTGATTTAGTGTATTTATCGTTTATAATGTAAGTGCAGAAATACACAATGTATCAACATATATATGTAACTTTATATGTATACAAAAACAAAAAAAAAAATAAAATTAAATTTAAATTTACATGCATATATACTTAGTCTTGTAATGTAGACTTTATACATACATGCATATATATATAAAATGATTATGCCCTTTCTATATATACAAACAAACAAACCAAAAAGGGACATATAATTTAGCCTTAGTTACTTAGCGTTAAGCCATATATAGCAAGTGTTGATTACATACTTCAAATACATATATATTATAGTATATAAGTGTGTATTTATACATGTAGGTAATGTATATCCTTTCAGCTCAATCGTATTATGAATTGTGCGTCTATATATACGCATTTACATATATAAAAAAATGTTTAAGAAAAAATTTTATTAAAATTGATTTCGTTCCTTTTCTAGCTATACAAGCATTCACTTATACCTATACCTATACATATACATATATTGATGACGTATGAAGAATAAAGAATATATAATGTATTTGAATAAAGAATATATAATGCTGAAGAAATTTGAATAAAATACATAACGGTGTTTATTTACTTGCTAAATGTAGCGCATATAGATAAAGAATATGTGTGTGCGCGAAGCAGAAATATATGTGAGCAACAGGTAGTGTATGGCATGTGCGCCTATATATATGCTAAGAATTATGTTAATCTGCATATATGCAGTATTCAAATAACAATGTAAAAGTCGCACTAAATTGTTAACTGTAAATGTAGTAAATGTTAAAAGTAAAATGTTGACATACATGTACATATGTATGTATACAAACATATGTAAAAGTAGCGAATCAAGTAAAATTTTGTAATGTAGTGGTAGTAAAATATTTACAAAACTGTTTACTATGCAATAAAAGTAAACAAATATTAGTAGCAGTAAGTAAGTAATGTTTGCAATAACTGTTATGCAAATCTCATTGAAGTCTAGCAAAATAACCGTATATTTTATGTAATTGAAATTGCTGCAAAATCACTTTAATTTTTTGTACTTTCCTTGTGCATTGCTTATATCCAGTATTTAACGGTAGTAATGCAAAAGTAATTAGTAAAACTGTAACAAGCAAATCAGTGGTAGATACAGACTTAATTGCAACACATTTGTAGCGTATCTTTAGAATAGCGCTAATTAATAATAATTTTGTAGCAAAAATAATTTTGATTCCTTTGCTAAAACGATTTATTTTATTAATTTATTTCTTTTTTTGAATATTATTTATACTGCTTTTCTTTTTTATTCCTGTAATAAAGTCATATAGTATATTTATATAGTAGTGTAGAATAACTGCCTTTGTTAATATAAAGCTACATGTAATTCGCTTTCATTCATCAATTAGTAAATTAATTAGTGAAAACTCATTTTTATTCACCTATTTTTTTTTTTTTTGCTGTGATATTTGCTAGTGATATATGCAGTAGTTCAAATATTGTAGTTAAATTAGAGTGATTTCCATCATATTGAGTTGGCAGTGAAGGTAAGTAAAAGCACTGCAATTATAATATTTCTGCAGCATAGTGCTTAATGTGCTTTATTGCCGATCAACTGTGTCATGTCAGGGGATAGCTTAAGTCACTAGTATGTGGACATAATCGACCGAACGACGAATTAACGAACAGAATTAGCCGTATATTGTCGACAAAGTAATTGCGAATATGAATAGATTAATATTTGAACCACGATGAATACAGTATATCATTGATTTGAAGTTTGGCTTAATTCAAGATGTTTTCAAAACTATGCACGTGTTGTTTCAACGCAGCTTAGAGTAATTAAAATTTATACAGTTGATTTGAAATGAGATGAAGTTGCATATAATTGCTATGAGAACTATAACGAAAAATGATTTTCATATTATTTAGGGTGTTTAGTATCTAGCTTTTTCGGTGATTTAGCTTTAGCACCAATATGTTATTACTCAATATTATATTCAAGAGTTCCATATCCAAATGATTCCCAACTTTGAAGAAATCCTTGTAATGGTGGTGAAAGGTATCGATTCTACGTTAATATGAATCAATATTTAAGACATATGACTGGCATTCAACTACATATGACTGGCATATATCACAGCAGATAAATAGTATGATATATAATAGCATTGTCCAAAAAAAAAGTAAACTGAATAGAATTTCAAAATAAATTTTTTAAAAACTTCTATTTTGTGTCTAATATTATTATTTTATTACATAAACTATATATACGAATAAAGACCTAATCCTAATAGTATTTGAATATTTGCTAACACTGTAATAAGAAATCAATTTTTCGTTACTAATTTGAATTAATAATTGAAATGAGCTTTTTACAATTTTTCAATATACATATATATAAAATTCAAACTGAATATTTTTGGAATTACGGCACTTGAAGGAATTTGTTGAGTGTAGTAGGTGTTTCATATAACAAAAACATAAAAATTTCCCAACTAAAACTATAAAATTTCTATAAGAAAATAGTGAACAAATTTAAAAAACACGATAGTAAAAATAACATGTGATGTAATAACAACAACAGTATACAATTTAGCAAAATTTTCTAAAGACTCCAGACAATATTCATTGAGGAACAAAAAATAAAAAAAACTTATTAAAGAATATACTCAAAGCAACACACCCACAACAATAAATTACAAGTTGAAGCATAGATACATATGTAAATACAAATGTATGTATGTACATTTAGATAATTAATGAAAATTTAAAAGAAACAAACAACAATTTGTAGCCAATAAAACAACATACGCCGAAATAAAAATAGATAAAAAGGTATAAAAGCGGCTCGCTAATCATACTGAAAAATATTTAGTGTTTTTTAGTTGAACATTTGTTTCGAAAATGACAGACATAAAATATCGGTGTCAGCAATTTAAAATGTAGATATACATATACATATATATTAATTTAAAACTATTGATATATCTATAAATTGCTAGCCCTCACATCTTTACTTCTCTGCATGTAGTAAACAAAAAAGTTAAAGAAGTCATAGTAAAGTACTTTAATTACTGGGCAAGGTCAAGTGTGTACGTACGTAAGTGTGTCAAAAATGCGTAACACGAGAAGTCTTAGGAAATATGCTAGACTAAAAACCCAATAAACAATTTAATTAAGAAGAGCAGAGAAGTACAGATGCGTACATACATACATATATAAGTAAATTTGTAGGTTAAGTGCTCCAGATGCGTATATACATAAGTGCATAAATATTCGTAAAAAATTTGTTCATATACAACACTAACAAATATCGCTTTATTTGTCTAGAAATTCTTCAAACATTTGGCGGAATATTTCTATTTAAAGGACTCTATATCTTATACTATATAATTATTTGTTGTATTATTTAATTTTTCTTAAATTTTGTACTGAAATATTTTTTTTTAATTTTTAATATTATTCAACTCTCACAAAAATATTTCCAACTTTTTATTTATTATTAACAATTTAATACTAAAAATTCGAAATATTTTTAAACAGGCGGCAGCCCACTAACTCATTTGTAACTGTTATATAATATACACTCATCCACATAAAATTGTAGATATCTGTAGTTTGAAAAAGTTTGAAATATACACATATAGCCATAAATAAGAAAAGTGGATCTCTCTCTCTTAAAATAAAGTATAATCTCTGGAGAAATCGCTTTGAACACATTAAAACAACCATGTAATGTATAGACAAAACCATTAAAAACACTAATAAAATATTTAAATAAATAAATATATGCATTGCGTTATAAACAATATGTATTTTACTAATTTAGTGTAGATCGCATCAATAGTAGTGCTAAATTATTCAATTTCATTTTTTCATTTAATTTTTTATGACTATAGCTTCAGTAAAAGCGTAATTTTTATTTATTGCCTAGTTAAATTTATTCTTTTCACACAAACATTTAGTAGATTTTTCTCGATCTCTCTGTGTGTTAGTACATTTATACATATATATCTTTTAGACTGTAGACGCTTTAATTGTAAAATTGTCAATAAAAATGCTTTTAGTTTTCAGGAATAGTGTAATCACATTAGTATATTTTTTATGTAAACTTTTCTCGTCAGATTTTTTACAGTATTGCATAGCGAGTGATTAAACAATATATTATCCTAACAAACTATTTTTTATTTCTTAAATATTCATATTTTTAGATTCAAACAACGGACGTTATTATTTGCAAGTTTGTTTCGAAGTATTTTCTTTATATATAACACTCCCTGAGTTTCCAATCATCGATCAAGTTTAGAAAACATCACATTTTCACAAGTCCGATTTCGATTTGAGGTAACCACAGAAGAACATACATACATATGTATGTATATGAAGATTGCGTCGGAACGATTTGTTATTTTATTTTATTAGTTTTTTAATAGAAAAGAAACCCCCACGTTTTCAGAGTTTATGTTTTTTAGGTCTAAACACTTTTGAAGTTCAGCGTTGGAATGATAGGTTACTAGTTCGAAATATATTATATTGATCTTGGTCTTGTTAGGACACAATTGTATGATTGTTTAAAGCAAACTTGGTTATCGTGTTTATTTGACAATAATCACAAGGTAAGTAATATACGGGGTGAAAGTGAATAATATATATAAAATAATTTGTAAGAATTCTAAATTTACATAAATATACATACTATTGAAACTAAATTATTATTTCCATGCTGTACCTTTCAGCATCTCCATAAAGATTTTTCTTTCCTATTTTCCTTTCGTATTTTATATGTTTTTTTTTTGTGGTATTTATCATCAATTTCTCTGCGTCGCGTCAGTTATAGTTCGATAATTATGATGTGAAATTGAGAATCATTAGGTTTTAAGTAATGGAGATCTTCTCTATTCATATAGAAATATTTACTGAGTTTTGTGACATTACTTTGAACTATATACTATATTTGAGTTATGACATGACTAATTTATTTAGAAAAAAAAGGGAATCGCAAATAACTTGGTGAGCCACATAATTAATTCATAAATATATATTTGTACTAACTCGCACTCACTCAACAATTCGCTGCACATAACTGTATAAATATTTCTTATTTCTAAAAAAATATTAAAAAATAATAAAACGAATTTTTTTCAGACTTGTTTACTAGCTTACATATTATGCTATATTATATCAATAAATTTTGCGACTTTTTTATGACTTAGCGCTAAAAAGTCGTAATAGTTGTTGTTTTGTCGAAGTTAACATTAAATAACTTGACAGAAAATAGCTGATTCATAAATTTGTACGTTGATAATACTAGCTTATAATAAGTATTACTCAAAAAGTGGAATTCCCCACCAGCGCTTACTAATAAAATACATTATTTTTTTTTTTGTTTTACCGCGAAATTCAAATGTACTGCTTACTTATAGTATAACACAAAACTTACCTCCCAGTAGCGCTTAATGATTGCCGGACTGAACATGGATGGTTTGTTGAGGGGGGTTCTGGGTTCTGTAAAGTGTAATTAAATACTAATTATAATTTTTTATTCTTAATATTAATGTCATAGAGCACTTACTGATGCTGTGTGCCAGCTGCGTACGCATTACCAACTGCAAGTTTTATTATAGAAATAGAATTAATTAAAATTCAGAAAAAAATGTAAATTTATTTTTACTTACTGGATTCTGTCGCACTACCAATTGGCGGAACATGGTGTTGGACATCAATTTATTGTAGAGTGGGCGGTAAGACATTTTCTTCAAATCTGAAATATTAATATCAGATGATGAATATATGAACTATAACTGCAAATGAGGTGATATTTGTCATTAATACTGCTAATTTTTTTACAAAATCGGTATTATTATGTGTATTTTTTTCAGAGAAGTATATAGAATAGTAAAAAAACTTTGTTTCAATATATACAATAAACCTGTTTTAAATAATAAAGCATTTTTTTAAATCCAAAACGCAAGACGGTAGTTAACAATCATTACTTTTATTTTAACATTTCAATGTAGAACATAAATATTTCAACAAAATAGGAATAGGCAATAGGCAAGGCTAAACAATTCAAATTTGGGAATCCCTATCTTCTAACATAGTACCAAATACTATTATATTCACATGTAATAGAAAAAGTTTTTTGCGATAAAAGAAGACCCTGAAAATTTATAGGACGCCCTTTCAACGGTTGCTTTATCTTAACTCTGTTCTGTTCTTTCTGTTCTTAAATTTTCTGTGATTATAAATTCTCCGCAAAGTCAAGGATTGAAATTGTAGTTTAGTCATTTTCCACGAACTTCAAACACACAAATAAAGTGCAACACTTTGTTTGAATTATTAATTAGGCAATTATAAATATTTTTTTCCATTTATTAAATATTTTGGTTTTGTGAAACTTCTACTGAGTTTTATGAGAACAACAATTTTACATATTTTTATAATATAATACTATATAAAATGTGATAGTAAATAAACTTTGTTGTCAGCAACACCATCCATTTAACACTTGTTTGGCATTATCAAATTATTATTATAGTCAATTAGCATATTTTGGTGTTGCGACATTTTGGCATCATGAGGCATTATTTTTATATATACATTTACATAGTTTTGCGACAGCAGTGACAGCATACTTTATTATTATTTGTCGAAAATTTAATACGTTTTAGTGTAATTTTTACTTGTGATATCAACACTTCACTAATTCGTTTAATTATCAATAAATAAGCACGTTTTTTTGTTGGCAATGACAGAGTGTGAGTCAAGCTTTCCATTCTGGATACATAGCTCAAATCCACCAACGAAAAATGGCAGTTACAACTAATGAGTGGAATAAGTAGCTACATATAAAACGAATTAGCTTATCACTTTATTAAATGCACTCGCCACTTGACTTCAGCTAATATCCGCCGAATGACATCATTATTTGTTTAGCTTTTACTATTTTTATTACGTTACAAATAATCATGCATTAATAACTGTATAGATGATTTATTTTTGTTTTCACTCATTTTGTACAACTAATAGCCACTTTAATTGTTTTTATTCGCATGTTAATAAAGCAATATTGATTTTCCGATAATGATAACACTGTGATGGCTTAATTGCCACAAATGCAATTTATCAGCGAACTCGCTCCAACTCACCCACCCTTCGAGCGATTGTGCTGTCTTCACTTTGTTACTTTATCAAATTCCATGTTCCATCATTAATAAGAAAATTCCAAATAAATGGATTATGCGATAAGTGAACACTATACAAATATTAGTACACAATTGCTCATACGGCGCGTGGAGGGGTGGCAGTTTTGTAAATAATAAATGTGTATTTATACTATTCACGAGTATCTTAGACAAGTTAGCACTAACACAAAATAGTAACAAATGAGTGAATACAAAAACAAAAGCAATTTCATTTGATTTCTCAGCAACAGGTCTTAAATTACACGAATCGTTGGAGCAAATGCTGGGATTTTCAGCAGACGTGTGATTTATGACAAAGTGACTTTTTCCGATATTCATCAATTCTACTCTGTATACTTTATGTTATATTGTACAATAAATAATAGAATGTAGCTATAAAATGAGTAGATAAATGATGCACAAAACTGAAGTCATATTGCTTAAATGCAATTCAATTACGACTTCAATATTTCTTTAGCTAATTTCTAATATATCTATCATCTATGATGTATATTATTGTAGTCTCAGATGAAGACAGAATAGTAGACTAATGCCCGGTTTCACAGTTCGTACTTAAGTTGTGCCCAAATAAAATCTTAGCTAAGCATTGTTGTTGACTGAGTAGTCATTTGCGTTTCACAGTCGATGCTTATTTTCTATAAAATTTTATTATGATATATGGCAGCACAATGAAAAAATTTGTTTACAAATGCCATCTAAAATTATATGTTTGGCAAATTGAAATTATTGTTGATGAAAAATAAATTTGCGATGAAAATAGATTTATTTGAACATTGGAAATGGATGGAAACAATAACAATTTTACCACAAGCGAGCGGAGGTACCTATTGCAATTCGCAGGAAAGTATATAACCCTCATCAAATGCAAGCAATTCCAAAATTTTTTCAACAAAAAAAAAATTATTCGTCAATCTTTTGACAAATAAGTCAATATTCAAAACAAAAATCAGCTGTTATTTAAGCACTTCTTAAGTCTCCCATTTTCAGCACTTAAGTATAACTTAAGTATGAACTGTGAAAAACAATATTTCTTTTTTACCTTAAGCAAAACTTAAGTATGGACTATGAAACCGGGCATAAGCTTAGACTAGATTCAAAAAAATAGTAAATTAGCTGAGATAATTAGGCTGTAAATTGGGTGATCGAGTTTGTTATTCATACATACTCAATTTATGTTACACAATTTGTACTTAAAGGGCTAAAAAGGTAGTGTTTTGGATTTATTTCTGGTTTTTTGTAAAGAAAAGTGAAAGGCCCTTTATTATTTTAATTAATTTTCGAATCGATTACCTAATTTATTAATCAACTGAAGTCTATATTGCTTATATTTTTCTCTATGAGTGAGAAGCTTTATAGCAAAGTAATATAGTTGAACTTCCCTTACTCGAATCACCATAATTCACAAAAAAACTGCGAGTTAGAGAGACTTCCGAGTTATGAAAGGCAATTTGTATAAAATTTGACTTCGTGTTGCCATTTCAAGAGTTCGAATTATGGAGAACTTCGAGTTCGTATTATAGAAGTTCAACTGTACAAGAACATTCTTGGAAAATGTTGAGCATAACATAATTTTAATTGATAGTACTTGCAAGAGATGCTAATGAAGTAAAAGTTATTAGGAGAGAAAGCATGAATTACTTGCAGCAGTGGAGTTACCAGTTGGATGTTCCAATAATGCACCTCACTTTTGAACCACTTCGAGATTATTTGTTTACTTTTTTTCATATTGGAAATATTTTATTTCAAAGAAATTGGC